>CM033447.1:11280000-12582142 GCA_019425775.1 Rafetus swinhoei | reverse complement strand
TGTGGACTTCTTCTGACAGTCATTTAATGCTGCAGAGAGCAACTTGGATTTGGCAGTGTTGTAGGGTAACTTGCTTTGCTATACTTTGGCATTTCTGTGACATTTCCTGTATCTTGGGCTTGTTTTCACTAGAAAGATTTGCCACTTAAGTTATACTGGTATAGTTAAAGGAGGAACCTCTGCTCCCCAGTGTGGGTGCAGTTACACAAGTAAAAAAGTGATTCTACCAATATAGCTTATTCCATTCAGGAAGTAAAATAAGCCATACTGGTATCAGGCCTCATTATTCTGATATAACTGTGTTCACACTAGGGGTTGGTTATGTAGGAAGTTCCTGGAGGAATATTGCTATGGAGGTTCTAAAATGCAGCATTTAAAATGCAGCATTTTGTGAGCTCTAACTCATAGGATTGCAGGGAAACCACCATGCCAAATAGATTGTAATGGGTGGCGAGATGCTATACAGCTGTGAAAATTTGTGTCTGTGTTTAGTGTGGGTGAAAATAAACCTGGGTAGAAACTGACCAACCTAATTTTACAGTTAAGCTTAGTGAAATGCAAAAGGTATAAACTCAGCATAGGAGAGGAAAAGGAAATTAGATGTTTAAAGCTCATCCAGTTTCAATAATTCAAGCTGCTTGCATAATGCAGGTAAGAACTTGTGAGTGTGGTGGTGGTTTTTTTTGTTTGTTTGTTTTGTTTTGTTTTTTTAAATCTCAGTATTCTCCTTTTAACCCAGGTAACATAAAAACAAATGACATTTTTTTTGGTGTATCACATTACAGCACTTTCCCTCTTCAGGTTAGTAAATAAGCAGCTCTCTTTGGCACTCATTTCCAAAGTTGGCCCTTCAGCTGCAAACAAGCCATGAAATCACACTATGGAATGGATGTCAAAGTGTTTAACGCCTTATCAGCATCTATTAGTCAGGCTGGCTGATACTATGATGATAGGTGCCAAATCAAAATGTAAATAGGAGTACCTCTACACTGCACAGCTATTTCAGGATACCAGAGGTATCCCGAGATAGCTATCCTTCGAAATATTTTTCAAAATAACAGGCGTGCTATTTTGGCATCCCGATAACCCTGGTTCCACAAGGGTTAATGGATGTCTTGAAATACCATGTTATTTTGAAATTTGGCACTGTGTAGACACGCCAAATTTCAAAATAAACTATTTCAAAATAGATTTGAAATAAGATACGCAATTTGCATAGTGCAAATTGTGTATCTTGTTTTGAGTATACGGCACTGTGTAGACGCATCCTAAGTGGGGATAGTTCTGAAGACACGACACACCATTTTGTTGCTATGTTTTGCAAGCTGGAGTCTTGCTTGCCTTCTATTTTATTTTAGGGTGTTCTTTGTTCTAATGTAATAAAGATGGAAGGGGCTTTCCATCTTCAGAATGCTATATGCAATCCTCTCAACATCTGTGTAACCTGGGAAGCTAGTGTTGTTTATACATGTGTTGCAGGTTGGGGAAAGCCAAAGCAGAAAGGTGAAGTGAATTGCCCAAGGTCATCAGTGAGTCATTTGCAGAGTTGGGGTTTCAAACTGAGGACTATGACGCACTGGCTCCCATTTTTAATCTATTTAGACCATGCTGCTTCTTGCCTAAACTCTCTAAAAAATCATTCTGTGTATCAGCGGATGCAAAATCAAGTGGGAAGAAGGGTTTAAGTGAAAGCAAACTCCCCTAAAGCATGAATTATGTAAAAATAGAAATTACTAGTGCATTTGTGTGTGTTAATTTATCTTCTGTCTTTGACCTTCAGGCAAAAGTAGACAATGAGATCCTTGATTACAAGGATTTAGCAGCTATTCCCAAAGTCAAGGCCATTTATGACATTGAACGTCCAGACCTAATTACTTATGAGCCATTCTACACTTCTGCCTCCGAGGACAGACAGGAGAGACAGAGTCTTGGAGAGGTAATGAATTCATGAGTGACCCGTTCTGTTTTACGCTATCATTCAAAGCCAGCTACGCTTCTATCCTCTTTCAAAACAGTTTGTAACTGACGCTATTCAGTTCTGTTGTTGCTGCTGTTCAGTCCAAGTGCTTGCATCTATCTGATCTGTGAGTAAAGGAAGGAATTGTGGTGTTGACTCATACTTCATATCTCATCATTGGGCCAGCTGCAGAAATAAGTGTATGGCTGCTCTGTATCTCCGACCTTCCGCTAACACCAGTAACTAATTAAAGTGTGTGTGGGGGGGGTTCTTCATTCATCTGTGTTTGTAACTGACATTAACTCTTTGATGGCTGCTTCCAAGATTAGTGCATGAGGCAAACACCACTCTGGTACTGTGTCACAAGCCAGGAATGGCTCACTTTAAAGCCCTGAGGTTCCCAGTGCATCGCCAGGACTCCAAATGAATATCACAGTATTGTGTGGCAGTGGAAGGGTTAACAACATTGGGTCTTCAGCGCATATATCTCATGGGGAAATCAAGGTCCCATGCATTTTTCCAGGCATGGAATAGATCCAGATGAGGTGCTAATCATGTCACATAGAAATATCCAGGACGATGTGTTGGCTTGCTCGACAGAAGCTTTAATTGCAGTATCTGCCATTTGATAACAAGCCTTCTATCCTGCCTCAATAAGAACAAGCATTTGGTCTCTCTTCTGAAAGTTGTGCTTTAAAGGGATTGCCTGTCAGATTGCAGGTTTCTTTCTCTTCCTCCAGGTGGTCTTCCCTGCTCATAAAGGCACATTGCTGGGATAGCCATCCCAAGTCCCAGGACATTTGATTCTAAGTAGATTGATCATTTCAGGCTTCCTGAGGGCATAAAAGGCACTTTCAGAAATGAAGATCTAAACCAGGGGTGAGGAACCTAAGGCCAGCTTACCTGGATCCAGCCCCCCCAGCTCGGGGCTCCCACCCCTGCATTGGGAATCCTGCACTGGCACTCCACCCGACCTCTGTCCTACCACAGGGCTGGAACACACAAAATCTACTGGCCTGCGCCTTCGTAGGCTCTGGTGTGCAAGAGGAACGTGGGGAGTGTCTTTCTCCTTCTCAGTTAGGGGCCATGTCAGTGAGGTGGGGTGTTCTCTCTCTCTCTCTCTCTCTCTGTCTCTCTCTCTGTTTTCTTCTCACTTGCGTGTGGCCCCTGACTGATTTTTCTGTGGGTTAGTATCCCCCAACCCCAAAAAGGTTCCCCACCCCTGATCTAAGCAGATAGTGGGCCACATCTGCTCAGTTCCACTGGGTGTAACTGAGAGCAGAATTTGGCCCACTCTTTTGGACAACCTCAGAGCCTTAGGAGGAGCCAACCTTCTACAACCAAGCAAACTGTGTATGTGTTCGGTGTACATGGATGCTGCCTTCACAGCAGTTTTTATGCCAGCCCTTGTCAGAGCATCTATTTCTTCCTCTAACAATATGGAAGAAATTAGCCCGAACTGAACCTTATTTTTGAGTGTGAAAAAAGGGGTGGGGAGGAGAGATGACATAAATCATTCATGTTTGGGGAGACTTTTTTTCAGAGGTGGCATAGAATACTAGGACTGGAAGGGACCTCGAGAGGTCATCGAGTCCAGTCCCCTGCCCTCATGGCAGGACCAAATGCACATGGCATTTGGGCACTCAGCTCCATGTCTTTGAAATTCTGCTCCATTAACAAACCCATCTGCTGCCTACTGAATAGGAAGCTGGAACATGCTGGCTAGTGTCCCTAGGGACTCTCACCATTGTACTGGCATCCTCTGTACACCCATCTTCTGTGTGGGCCTTTAAACTACAGCAACAGTTGAGGGTGCAGGGGACTGCACAGCTCAGGAATTTGGCTCTGAACCACAGAGTTTTTCACTTCTAATCCAGGTGTGTGGTGAATCTGACTGAGGGCTAATTACAGGTCGGTGTGAAATGAATTGGTGGTTTCTGACCAGATCCCAGTTGACAGGAGCGCTCCTTGCAAAAACCGCCATCAAAATCAACATCAGACTGCTACCTGCTAGCCACAGAAGAGAGATCTGGATGGACTAGGGAAAATGAAGTTCCCACTCCTCTTGCAGGGGGAGGCATCTGGCCACCTTTGATGCTCTTTGACAAAGCAGTATGGTGGAACTTGTTTGCAGCTCCCACGTGGTACCTGTTCTGTTGATAAATAAGAGGCTTCAGAGACATCTCTTCAACCCGATGCCTCTCAGCAGCACTAAATTCACGTGCATTTTTGAAAGTAAAATAAAATCTACAGGACTAGGGAGGCAGTATTGGCTAGTGGCTAGAGTACTGGATGGGGAGTCAGAAGACCTGGGTTCTGCCACTGACTTCTGCATGACCTTGGGCAAATCGCTTCACTCTTTGTGCCTCTCTTTCTCTTCCCAGCCCTTGTCTGTCTTTGCTCTTCAAACTGAAAGCTCTTCAGGGTAGGACCCATCTCTTGCTCTATGTTAGTACAGTATCAAATGCAATAAGACCCCAATCTTGACCAGGGCCTTTAGGTAATAGTGTTAAATTGCTGTTGTTAAGAAATAAGATACTCTGCATGGGAAAAAGAAGTTTACACTCTATGGGCATGTCTACGCTAGGAAATTATTTCGAAATAACTTATTTTGAAATAACTCCCGAAATCATAATTTTGAAATGGGTGTCCACACTAGGGGGAAGCCTCGAAATTAGTCCAAAGTAGGTTCTCTTAATGTGGACATGCTACCTCGACTTAGAGCCCCAGGAAGCACTGGGGAGTAGTTAGCTGGAATTAGTCTAGGGAGTAGTTATTTCAAAATAGTGGCAGCGGAGAATCCACACTGCCACAATTTTGGAATAACTATTTCAGAATTAGCGTTATTCCTCGTGGAAAGCAGGAGTTATTTCAAAATAACCAGCCCGTTATTTCGAAGTAATGGGCTTGGTAGTGTGGACGCTCCACTTGTTATTTCGAAGTAACTCCCTAGTGTAAACAGGGCTATATGTAATCTCATGATGCGTATTTCCAATCAACTATATCTCTCTCTTCATGCAGTGTTTGGATTGGATTTGTGTCCATTTTAGTAATCTGTAAATGTTATGCAAATATGTAAACAAAGATTGTTTAGAATATAAATCAATCTTCAATTAATGAACCTTCTTAAAATGTCATAGACCAGATGGTCTAGTGTACTGGCCTTTATTCACTCTGGACTAAAGACTGTGGTACTTAATTGAGTATGCCTCCCACTGATTTAATTTAGAATTGTGCTCAATTAAGGACAGCATTCGGCTGTAAGGAAGACGTGATGTGCACTGGTGTATCAGTGACATGCCCTTAAATGAAGGTTGACAAACATTACACTTCCAAAATGTGTGTCATCACATTGCACTGGTGAATTTCATTTTCCATGCAGCTTTATATGCTTTGGGCACAGTAAATATTTTCAGAGAGATCTTCCGGGTAGTGAAAACATATTGATCAATACTAACAACTACAAACTCGATCAATATTTATGACACAGAACAGCTAATGAAATTAAACATGCTAAGTTGACTTTAGGATTTAGCTGTGATAAATACGTGTTTACATTGAAATCTACATTCAATCAAAGCTGTTTACTGGAGTGATTGTGCTAAGCACATGGCATTGTGCGTTTCTGACTACAACATACGCCATGTTACTTATTACTCAGATTCCTAATCTATTGCCAACAACAAGAAGAGGAAACTAGGAGAGGTGGGTTGTGATGGTCATTAACGCAACTTCATAACTCAGCATTTAAAAAGGAACTCAAAGGCAATTTCTCTAATTCATGACAGTCTATTAAAGAGTCATTTAGCTGAGTTCCCGTCCTTTGCTGCTGGGTGACATTGCATGCTGACATTAAAGGTCCATGGGATAGCCTTTCAAGATGCTTCTTCTTTCACAAAGAATTCCTCAGGTTTCCATGTACAATGCCACAGGGAGGCTTTTTCTGAGTATGGGTCTGATTTTGCAACCCTGAAATTATTGGGCATTTTGTGCTTGATGTCAGTAGATGCAGGATTAAGCCCCGTTCAGGACCATGTTCTCAAGCGCTCAGTACCCATTTAGGTACTGTACCTAACGAAGTGGTCGTATTCCCAAAAAGAGTGCAGTGTGCTGTGGGGAAAAGCTCTCATGTAAATGTAGCCTGTAACGGCAGCCACTTTCCCTCTCAGATTTTGTCTATGCTTAAAAGTTTAATTTGCAGCCACGGCAGCACTCTATGTAAACCACCTCCAGGAGGAGGGCAGCTAATAGCACTGGGAACATGGCTCTGATACAGAGGCAGCAGTGCAGGGCAGCAGCCAGCTCCCTGGGAGTGGGCCCAGCAGGCGGGAGCCGATATGCACACATTGGCTCCTGGGGACCTAGCTGCTCCCCTGTGCTGCAAGTGCATATAACCATGCAACTGCTGAGATTTTCAGCGGTTCTGCAGTTCACACAATTGCCCACTTTTTAACATCCCTAGTTCACACTGGCGCTTTACAGTGCTGTAAGTTGCTGCGCTCAGGGGGATCTCACCCCTGAACCAGAAAGTAAAGTTCTGCAAAGTGCCAGTGCAGACTTAGCCTTAGTCACTGCATTACCATTATCCAAAGCATTGTTAATGCTGGATAATTGTGAAACAAGTGGTTGCCATGATTGGTGGGTAATGCATTATTTTTCTTGGCTTTGGGGTGTTCGTTGACAAGGGCTGTCCAAGGAAGCTGTGGTCCATCATAGTTTGTCAGTAATAAATCAGTTCTCTGGGCACACTCTGGATCAGCTCTGTTCCTCTCCGTTGATTTGTTGCATGTGCCTTTTAACCTGGCATTTTAAAGATAAAATATGAGAGCCTTGCATTAACCTGATGTTGTGCTTTAATCAGTTTTGCCATACATCTTGTAATGGGCTGTATTTTTTCAACATCCACTTGATACAATTAAAATTAAAATAAAATAATTTGCTACCGTCCCCTCAGACAGGTGGTCCTCTTCTGCCACAGCCCAGTGGGGGTTATTGCTGTGCGTGTTGAAGGTATAGGAGTTTTGCTGAGTCCTGCAACCAAAATCCCCTGTTGGGCACTTACCCATGAATGTTTTGCTGTGTAATAGAACGTCTTGGTATTTGTCATCCATCCCTCATGTTTCTTTGCAATGCAACTTTATCAGACTGTTGTACAGAAGTTGTACAGAAACCCTGTCAAAATAAACAGCGCGAAAGTCGGTCACCTCAGAGAAGGTGCATGGAGGTGAAGAGAGCACATGCTCTTTTTGTCTTGCAAAAGGTTCAAACACAAGTTTGCTAGCCCCAGACCGAAGGATACAGATAATTGACTCTGCCCCCTTCCTGCATTAGCCTGTGAAGCTGGGTGCTCACTGCTCAGAATTTAGGGTGCCTTTTTCAGGAAGAAATACTCTGCAGCAGTAGAGCAGATAAAATGCAGTTGCAGCTGCTCTGCCCCCTTGTTTTTTTTCTTCTCTGAGGTTCCGGGGAACAATATAGAGTAGCAATAGACATTCTTCCTTTTAACCCATTTTAAAAATTGATGTAATCGTCTCTCTAAACCAGATGGGGAACCTCAGACCCAGGGGCCAGATGTGGCCCTGGCTTGCCTGGATCCAGCCCCTGAGACTCAGGGCCCCTCCAACATTGGAGAGCCTGTGCTGGCTCTCCAGACCCCCCTGCTACTCACCGCAGGGCTGGCGCCCACAAAATCTCTTAGCCTGGGTGCCACTAGGGGAGGGGAACATGGGGAGTGTCTTTCTTCTTCTCAGTCGGGGGCAACGTCAGAGAGGTTTTTTTGGGGGGGGCGTTCTTTCTCACTTGTGTGTGCGGCCTGCCAACTGATTTTTCTGTGGGTCAGTGGCTCCCACCCAAAAAGGTTCCCCACCCCTGCTCTAAACTATCCAGTTTATTCCTTGATAAATCCCTGTTCTGTGTCTTTAGAAGACTCATTGGGGTAGCTGTGGTAGTGTGTATCTGTAATAACAAGGAGGAGTTCTGTGGCACTTTGGTGAATAACAGATTTATTAGGGCAGAATAAATGCCCTAATAAATAATAAATGCCCCCAATAAATCTGTTAGTCACTAAAGTGCCACAGAACTCCTCCTTGTTTTTGTGTCTTTACAAATCTGCAATAGAAAAAGTTTTCTCATAGCGCCATCTACTGGAAGACAACCGGCCCAATAGTTTAGTGACAGTGGCTGCAGGAGTTAGTTGGGAAGTGAAGGTAAGCTCAGAATAATATGAAGTAGTGTGGGCATTAATTTGTTAACATAATAGATACGCAAGTAGGAAGAAATCCTTTTGTAATATATAGTGATAAGGTTTGTTCCAGGGTGTGTGTGCGTGTATATATATATATATATATATATATATATATATACACGTCTGAGCTGAATTTTGAAGATGTTTGTAAGAGTTCCAAATTTTCAAAATCCGTAAGTTCACAATTTCTCTGCCACTGCTCTGCCTTGCTTGGTGTGGGAATTGGGTCTCTTGGCTTTTGGTGCATTAATTATCGTGGAAGATTGCATTACACGCTGCTTCCTGTGGCCAAAGGGAGTCGCGAGGCTCTGTGACTGCAGAGCCGGTAAGTAAACAAACCGGAGCCACCCGGTAGCAGTTTTCTCAGGGCATGTCTATACTAGGAAATTGGTTCAAAATAACTTATCGTGAAATAATAACTCCCGAAATAACTATTTTGAAATAGGGTGTCCACACTACAGGGAAGCCACTACAGGCAGGCTCCCTTAATGTGGACATGCTACCTTGACTTAGAGCCCCAGAAAGCACTGGGGAGTAATGACTTTGACTGACTCTGGGGAGTAGTTATTTAGAAATTGCAGCAGTGGGACATCCACACTACTGCTATTTTGAAAGTTTTTGGAAATAAGCGTTATTCCTTGTGGAAAGCAGGAGTTATTATTTTGAAATAACCAGCCCGGTAGTGTGGATGCTCTGTTTGTTATTTCAAAATAAGGGGAGTTACTTTTAAATAACTCCCTAGGGTAGACCAGGGCTCAGAGTGTGTTTGTGGGCCACTTTGAGAAACACTGATTTAGCCTTTTAATTTTAATCTTACAGCTACATTATAGTTGTTACTGTTAGATGGTTCAAAGATGACATTACAGGATATTTAATTAAAGTAATCACACTTGCTTTTTGGTGGCCAGAAACTTAAGCTGCGTCAGAGCCCAGGCCCTGGGTGGCATGGAGAAAACCCAGCTTTGGAGCTAAAATGGCCCCAGTTACTTCTATGCTGTTGTCTAAACACACCTAGATGTGTTGAAATCAGCATTTGCTAGCAAAGAGGAGCAACGCTGTTTCTGTAACATTCTCTCTTTCGTGTCTTGCAGTCTCCAAGGACGCTGTCTCCCACCCCGTCGGCAGAAGTAAGTCTCATGGAGTCCTCTGGGGCAACGTGTCAATAATTGCTAGAATTATTGCTGCCTGGAAGCGCAGTTATTGATTGTTCTAGGCAGCCCAGGTCTAGTGGCTATTTACATAGTACAACTTTTCTGATGATTGAAAATACAGGAAAATCCAAAGAGAGGCCATGTAGTTCTGTCTGAGTGCTATGGAGAGTGAAGCCACTGCAGGATTTGATGTCTGCAAAGCGGAGGCATTTATCAAAGACTGTACAGCAAAGGTCACTTCTATGAATTCTTTGTTGTGGCGAATACAGGACCAAATCAGGAGCTGTACTAATTTACAGCAGCTGAAGATCTGTCCCTAAGCATCTGAATACTGAACATTGCTTATAGTTACAATCTTTGTGAGAAAACATTACTGTGGCATTCCTCTAGGGGGAACTGTGAACATCATAGTGACACTAAGAAAATGTAAAGACACTTGTCAAGATTTTAGTGGATGCCATTATATATACATTGTCACTTGTTTTGCCTTTTCCCCCCTCAAGTAAAATGTACATTGACCACCTCTGCATGCTTAAATTTCTACAGTAATTTTATGAACATGCTTATGGTCTTCAAAAAGTATGTTGCCAGAAGGTTTTTTGGGGGTTTTTTAGGTTCCAAAATTTACAAAAGTGACCAGTGATCTTGAGTGCCTCAATTTTTGGGTTGTTACTTGAGAAACATTTAAAAGGGCCTAATTTTTAGAAGATTGTGGCTTAGAACTTTCTGAAAAACAGGTCATCTTAAGGATGAAATATCCCAAATCACTAGTCAATTATGAAAGTTGAGGCTTAAGTGTTAGTTACCAGAATTCAGCCTGCAAGTCAAATGGGATTGCAAGACTCTAGAACTTCGTTGTCAGGACTCTACAGTGATGGATTCTGTGAGAGAACATTTGATGAACAGATAGATAGAACTGTCGGATAATGAAACAGATATTACAATGAAAGGATGTTATTCCTTTAGCAGGTTCCATTGATATCTTCAGAGCATTGAAAGCCACATAATTGTAATGTTGTCTGAAGTTCACTTAAACATTTTAGTAGTAGTAGCATTAGTATTAGTATTAATGCTTCTAATGCTTCTTATTCTTCAGGGTTATCAGGATGTTCGTGATCGGATGATTCAAAGGTCAACTAGTCAGGGCTCTATTAGTTCTCCAGTGTACAGTCGACACAGCTACACACCCACAATGTCACGCTCCCCTCAGCATTTCCATAGACCTGGTAAGGGTAACTGCGTCAGTGATTTATAATTTGAAGCCTTGTGTTTCCTTATTACGTTATTTAGAGAAATAGAGAAGAGACTATCAATTTTTTAGCATTGAAAACTGGCTGCAAATTTTAAAATGCTCATGCCTATTTGTTTCTTATTCTTTGACAAATATAAGGCCAATTAGTGTATCTTATGAATGTATTATAAATTAATGATCTATTGTTTTAGAATGAAATAGAATTAGGAAAATTTTTATATATTTGAATGTAAACCACTGTTTGCTGCCTGCAATTCAGGGTGACTACGGGTGTGTGAAGGAAAACAACACATCTTGGAAACAAAAATCATAGCCTACGTTTTTTAAGTGACTTGGGATACCAGCACCTTCTGATTTTCAGAAAGTGCTGAGCATCCTCATTCTAAAAATGAGGCCCCTTGAGGTTACATCTACACAGCAGTGTTATTTCAGAATAACTGTTGTTATTCCTAAATAACATAGTCCGCGTCTACACTACAAGCAATTATTTTGACCTAATGTCAAAATAATGTCGAGCTAGAAGACTTCTTACTCCGACTTCCCTTACTTCTTGTAAAATGAAGGTTACAGGAGTCAAAGGAAGAGTGCTCTTTCTCTGTTTTCGTGCTGTGTAGACAGCGCCAAAAGCCGAAATAAGCTATTTTCACTTAAGGTATGTAATTGATGTAGCTCAAGTTGCGTAGCTTATTTCGGATTTAACCCTGCTGTGTAGAAGTGCCCTTACAGTATCACAAGTTGGGCACCCAAAAATTTAGACGCCCTAAATCTCTAGTCACTTACGAAAATGTAGGCCCATGTTTGCCAGACAGAATTTATGAATTAAAAGCCTAGTCAGTTGCCAAGGACTACATTTAAATAATTATGAACCTAAGCTAGTTGCATGTACAAAATAGTCAAGTATACATACTGCTTCAGGGTCCCAATGCATTTATAATTGTTGATTATATTTATGACATTCATACATATTTTTGCTTTAGGCATACATTTTTGTTTAAATGTGAGTCTAAAGGTTATTTTAACAGAGTCCTCCAGATCTGATGAGGCTTCACTTCATATTGATGAAATAAAATCTTTGTAATGAGGTTTTAAATTAAGCAATGCATTCATACAACTGATTATCCAGCAGCAAATGGTTGGAATACTAAAAAAACATATGTAGTAGGAGCTGTACTTTTAAAAGTAGAGATCCATGAAAGAACGAGCGTATGGTATTTGAATGACTTAACTATCTTCTAGTGATGAAGAGTTGAAAACTGCTATTTACCTATATACAAAAATACTTCATGTTAAGAACATAATTTCATGATGTGGGAGAGAAAGTCAACATCGTATGTTACAAAATGCTCAGAACATGATGGTGCTGTTTTAAGATGTGTACTGTAGCTAAAACCAAATGAGGCTAACAAACTATGAAAAAGCTGCAAACTTCTGTTTAGTGCTATTGGATCTCTTAAGGTTTTTCACATCTTGTGTTTGCTTTTCCCAGATTTGGACAAATCTAGGCTTTATTCTAAAGTGTACTGCGACACTGAGTTTCATTGTTTCAGTTTTTAAAAATGCCATATGTTTGTGTCAAGTACTTTCCTGTGGAACAGTCTTTCTGTTATACGTTCCCCAGCGATCCTTCAGTATAGAGATGAGATCAAGCCCCAGAGTTTTTATGCAAATCTAAAATCTGCCAAAGTTTCTGCAGCACAGAATTTTGGAGGTTTTTGTGTCAGGTCACAGCTACTTTTATCACATTTTTGTCTCATTTCCCAAGAAATCTGTATTATTCACTTGTTTCTGTTTTATACATAATACCAGTTTCCTTTAGCGTTCTCAATTTTTATCTTCCAAACATGCTTTGAACTAATCATTTGTAATACTATGCAATTTTCACCCAGCATTACTGCGGGTTGATCAATTAAAGCAATACCTATTTCATAACTTTATTGTTGGCAGGAACACATACTTTTTTTGTATGATTAAACCGAGTTCCCCTTAAATAATTTCTTGCTTTGTCTGGCTCCAGGGCAACCCTTGAGAAAGAAGTGGACCACTTTAAAGTAGTCCCTTTTAGTTTACACTGCCAGTGCATTACATTTCTTTAAGCAATTCATGCTTTATGCTTTTGCAAAAGTTTGCAGCCTTTTTTTCCACCCTGCCTCAGCTGCCCTTTGGAATGTCTTACAACAATAGGTGACATCTTGCATGCTTCTGGACTGCTGTTGTTTGGTTAGACACTTATCAAATTAGCTGTTTTCTAAATGAATTTGGATTCAGAGTTTGTGATGTTTGCATGAGGATAGCAGGCTAATTTCTGGGAAATCAGTAGCTCTGAATGCCAGAGAATATTGTTCTAAATGGGATGTATAAATCTGAGTCTGTTTTCAAATACTTCCTATAACTTTGCCTTATATTTTTAAACCCTGATATTACTTTAACCTTTTGTCTTCCTACCTTTCAGACTCCCAATTGTTCTGTGGTTTTTCCTTTTGAAGCCTCTTTCCCTGCCTTTCTTATTTTTTGGTTTTTCTTTGTTTTCATTTTGTCCTGCCCCACGATTCCTTGCTGCTGAAGAGCTGCTGTCTACTGGTGTGCAACGGTGGTCACACCTGCGCACTAGCAGTCTCAGCTCCACCCACAATGACTCCCGCCCTAACTCCCCATTCCGACACCACTTCATTCCCCATGTCAAAGGTAAGGAGCCAGGCCTTTCCAGCTAGTACCCTATGGAATGGAGATTTATTAGCATTTGGACAAAGCTAATAAGGTGCATCTCCATAAGGTGGCCATTGGCTGTGTAGCTCCCAGCATGCCTCACAATGTGTCATTTCACTTACAACAGTGTTAGACTGACATAGCATCTTCTCTTTGAGGAAATATGTCATTTCTAAGGGCCCTAGTTAAAGCGCCAGAAAGTATATTGCATATCATAAATATAAAGGAAAGCATTATCATCAAACACTTAGAAAAGAGATGTGCTGAATTTTGCTTATTTCCACACCCGCCTGTAATCCATATTGGACTGATCATGTCCAATTTAATTCTTATTAATTTTAGATCCTTAAAATATAAATATGTAAGTCAAAAATATCCCACTAATATTGCCTGGATGAAGTCCAGCCAACTGAGAATACTAAATCAAAAGCTTTTACATCATGCAAAGAGCAGTGGCAACAAGAAAACTCATCACTGTTAATTATGGTGGCACTGATTACTGTCTGACCAAATGTTGTTAAAATCTTTCTCTTTTTAATCTGAAATGGTTCAAACTTTCTTCTATTGATTTTTTTTTTTTTTTTTTGAGGGGGTGGGAATTTGTCATCTTTGCTTTCCACCCCTTTAGCGTGCTCATTTCAGATACTAACCTCTATTTCTGCTTCTTGCCGACTGTGGAAGTTGTATTTTATTTTCATTTTTACTGGGGCAGAGGCCAGCTGGAGCTCTCATTTCCCCCAGCATTCTGGTGAAATGGAGAGTGTCGGTTGGGTGAGAAGGTTGCAATTTACATTAGTTGTGAGAGCTCAGGAAAGAGTCAGTAGCTTGAGCTAAGGATATTTTATATTCCAGTACTATCGACAAACACGGACAGCATTGGCGTTACCAATAAAAGAATTGCAAACAGATTGTTGCCCTGGTCTTTCAAATAATGCTAATAGAGTTCAACCGTCTATTTCCCTCAAACTGGTTTTGGTCCTTGCATTTTTATAGGTATTTTTATTAGTACGCACTTCCAACCCATTCCTTCCGATTCTTTTGTCACAGGATGATAGTTCACTTTGTACTTGAAACACAGGGACCCTTAAAAATAGATGCACTGCTCATTTCAGCATGCAGTTGATCCATAAACTTTGCAATTTCAACATTCTTTTGCTATAAATCTAAATAAATGCTCAAACTCCTTCCAGTGGCATTTCTATCCCTTTCCCATTGCTGTTAAAAGAACAGCTTTTTCAACAGATAACACGGGAAAACTCTGTTCATATTCCTTCTCACTTATTTCAATAAGGGCGTTGGGGATTAAATCTGTGGATCACCTGTCAATCCAAATTACTAAATGGGACTTCAGGGAAAGACCATATTTTGTATAAGGCAAATTAGTAGTTTAAAAAAAAATAGAAGATTCCACCATTGTACCAAGAGATTTTGTATGAAGAACTTTGGCTTGAGTAATATTCACTGAGCTAGAGTCTGAACTGGTATAAATCAGCATCAGGGGTTCTGAGAGATTTTGCCAGGCCCCTGAGCAAGGTGAAAGGGAGGGGCTCCACACTTCCAGAAGGGGCGGGGTCTCAGGTGGAAGGGGCGGTGCTGGAGCAGCCAGCTCTCTGCACCTCTGTCGCCCTCCCCTACCCCTTTCATCTGATTCCCCGCCCCTTCCAGTGTTCAAGCGTGTTGTGCATCTGGAAACAGGAACACACTTTATTTTGGATCAGTTAGAGATAAAAAAATAAAATTAAAATTGAAACAAAGTGCCATATCTCTGGCTGATGTAAATCAATATAACTCCAATGCTAGGCTAGGCTAGGCTAGGCTATGCTATGCTATGCTATGCTGATCAGGCTTGCCATTGGGGGTGGGGAGGTTTCCCCCCAGGACTGAGCCCATCCTCAGTAGTTATAAGCATGGGAAAAAGGGTACAAATTATTTACAAAGCTCAAGGTACCACCGAATACTACAGCACAGGGCTACAATTCTACTTTGCAGTGGGCCTCCTGTCTCACCGGTGTAAATCCACTGAAGTCAATGGAATTACATTGCTGTAAAGCCAATATAAGTGAAGGGAGGTATAAACCTGATACACTGTGCATGATTGACCTAATACAGTCTGTGCAGGTAGGTCATTATATCTAAAGCCACCAAAGGCATAAGGCTTTACCCTTGCAAGCTGTATTCCAGTTGGTCAAGAATGTAACTGGTCATGTGAAATCTTAAATTAATGAAATCCAAGCATCAGACAAGCCAGGATTCATAATGGGGGTTAAATTAATGATGTAAATTATCCCTTTTGATCCTTAACTCATGATAAGTATTGGCTGAGGCTGTAAAAGGCTCATGATGACAGACATTTTTTTCATTAAATAGAATCCGGTGGCACATGTGTAATCTCTCTCTAGCAGGGGTGGGCAATAATTTTTGCAGGAGGGCCACTCCATGAATTTTGATAAGTTATCACGGACTGCACATTTCTACTATATTAATAGAGGAGGTGCGGAGTCTGGGAGGGAGTTTGGGTGCAGGTTCTGCAAACTTCTCTCTCTCTCAAACAGAAGTTGGTCCCAAAAAAATATTACCTCTCCCACCTTGTCTCTGTAACATAAGGAAACCTAAAATGATGTAACTTAGACACCCGAAAAGTCAGAAGGTGTGCATTTTCTCTTCTTTCATTTCCCATTATCTGGTTACCCGTAAGGGTGATGTTTATGGGTAACCAGTTAACCAGTGGCCTGGCCAGGTTGGAGCAGCCTCCCACACACAACGCAGGTGGGGGGCTGCTCCAGCCTGGCCCGGGCCCACTGCACTGCAGGCAGGGGGCTGCTCCAAAGTTAACTGGTTAAACCTAATGTTTAACTGGTTAACGTTTTAAATGATGATTAACATCCCTAATTTCCAACTCCATATTTGATAGTACTCCCTGGCGTATGCATTATGCCAGCATAGACTCATTTAAGCCAGGTCTACATTTATAAAATTTAACTGTTATTAAGACTTGTGATTCTTTATAGACCTAGTCATGCTGGTAAAAGCCCTAGTGTTACACAGTTCTGGCTCACGCCGGGTCTGGGTGCTCAGACTCCCTTCTCCCAGACAGGGGCTGCTGTCGCCCCATGCTGCTGCCTCTGTATCAGAGGCAGCAGTGTGGAGCGACAGGCAGCCGGTCCGCATGGGAAGCTGGTTTTTAAACTGGCTCCCCTCACGGGCGAGGTCCCATGACACCCCACGCTACTGCCTCAGATAGAGGCAGCAGTGCAGAGTGGCAGGGGGCTTCTCGGGAGTGGGGTCGGAGCACACTGGCTGCTGACCCCACCCCCGGAGACTATAGAATAGTCGAGTAACCAATAAGAGTTTGTAAGGTTAATTGACTATTCAGTTAACTGATATTTAACATCCCTACTTCACATGGAAAGCAGAGGCCAGAAATACTTACACATTGCTGAACGATGGCTCCCAACAGCCTGAAGAGTGCTGTAAGCTGGCAGGAGTTGTCTGGTATTGTCAGTGCCATGGTTATTCAGATCTGCAGAGACTCAGGGTATGTCTAGACTGCATCCCTCTGTCAGCAGAGGGATGCAGATTAGGCAGGTCGACATTGCAAATGAAGCGGGGATTTAAATATCCCGCGCTTAATTTGCATAAAAATGGCCGCTGTTTTTGCCAACTCAGCACTCTGTCGGCAAAAAGCGGTAGTCTGGGGGGGAATCTGTCGAGAAAGAAAGCCTTTTTCAACAGATCCCTTATGCCTCCTGCAAGGAGGTTTACAGGATCTGTCGAAAAAGGCTTTCTTTCTCGACAGATCCCCCTCTAGACTGCCGCTTTTTGCTGACAAAGTGCTGAGTCGGCAAAAACGGTGGCCATTTTATGCAAATTAAGCGCGGGATATTTAAATCCCCGCTTCATTTGCAATGTCGACCTGCCTAATCTGCATCCCTCTGCCAACAGAGGGATGCAGTCTAGACATACCCTCAGTTATAACTTGACAGGGACCTGGCTGAGGCTGCGTATTTATTACTCTGTGCTTGCTTCTGGGAACTTAGCCCTATTTCTATGGCAGACAACATAAAGATTTGGAGCTGTCTGAAGTGGGGCTGCTTTGGTGGTCATAGGCATCCCAGAATGCACTGGGCTGTGAGCCAGGCCTGGGATTCCTGGACTGTTGGCTGCAAGGCAGCCTTGCAAGCAAAGAAAGTAGCATCAGTAAACAAGAGAGAAGGCAGCAGGGGGATAAGGAATCAGCAAGAGAAAGGCATATATTGATTGCCATTCAGTCAGGGTTGCCTCCGCAGCCGGGTGTGTGTGTGCAATGCTGGGCACTTCAGAGTACAGCAGGGGCCAGGATCATGCATTATTATACAGAATTTTTTCCTGGTTCTAAATGGTGAGCAGCTTATCTCTGAAGCGTAAGATACCTGAGTTGAAGAAGAGAATTAGCTAGTGAAAGGAAACAAGATCCCAAGGTTAAGAGCAGGGAAAGCTGTCTGAATTTCACTTCTGACACTGCTGCACTGCGATGATTTTTATAGATTAAAACCACTTCTAATTGTCTCCTCACCCCACCTGTTAGCATTCCCAAGGTGTTTCCAGTTTCAGTGCTGGCAGATAGAGGGTAGGTCTACACTGCAAAAAAGATGTGTTTTAGCTCAGGTTAACTAACTTGGATTGAAAGAGTAGTGAAAATGCTTGAGTTCCAGCCCAGGCTCCCTAATGGGCTTGAATTCAAGTTACTAACCAGAGTTGGAAGCTGAGTTGCTGTGTCTTCTCGCTGTTCTCCTACTCCGAGTAAGATAACCCAGGTTAAGAACAAACTTCTTTTCTTTGGTGTAGCCATTCCCTGCAGGTTCCAGTGTGTTTTGTGGCTGCTGCAATGCTCTGGAAGTTAACAAGGTGCCCTAACACAGGCTTGTGTTTGAGGCAGGATGGGACCTGTTCCTTTGCAGACACGGAAGGAATTACAAACCTCAAGCTTGCACCTCAGCCACAGGTTATCATGGTGGATGAAGGCAGGGGAGCGAGTCCATTTTTTACATATATGAGCACACGTGTGTGCTCTTTTTTCCTTGTATTCCAAACACAGACCATAGAGACAACTCTCAAGCTAGAATTCCCTTTGTGATGTCCATTCCATACGTAACTCTAGAAGTATCATGCTAAGAAACATTTGCTTTCTGGAGCAGCAGTGGCTTTCCCTAGGAGGACACTTCAGCAAGACCCCTGATATTAGTTGAGGTTGAGGTGCCCTGTCCTAGAGGTTTTGAAAATGAAGCAACCGTAGATTTTTTTCAGTGGGTTTTCTCATTCCATCATAAACATCATCTCCTTTTTAGTTAGAACTTCATGGCTGATTCCATTTATCCAGTTCAAAGAAATTCTCCTCAGCAACAAGACCTTGGTATGTTTGGAGTAAAGAGAAAAGTAATTTCTGTTGAAAGAATGACCCATCTTCTGGTCATTCCTGTTGAAATGATCTCCTGCGTGCCTGGCAAAGATGCTGGACTTCCAGATTGGGTCTCAGAGCTGACAAGCATCACTTTTCATTTCTCTTAGTCCATTGTGCTCTCATTTCGCCCTTATGTTTTCCCCCTCGCTGTATGTTCTTTACTTTTTTTTTTTCTATCTTCCTTGCAGCTTCATTCTACATAGGTATGTCTTGTCTCAATCATGCGGCTATCCTCATGCATGCAGGGTGGGTGTGATGGGTATTCTTCTCAAAATCTGCATGTTTTTCTTTAACTCACTTGCTGAAATAACAAATTTTCCATTGTTCTAATGAGATGTTGAATGGTGATGGACTTAACCATGTATGACCACTGTTGAAAACAATATGTAAAAATTTGGGGCAAATACTATGTCAGAATATGGTCTCAATTGCCCAGAAAGTCTTTTCACTCTCTATTGTATCCATCACACGTACACACACAGAGTTCAGAGACAATATGATGTATATGCTATACTTAAGATGAGTGTTCATAAACCCTTTTTTCTTAAGAACCATCATTTTCTGAGCCTCTCAGTAGATCAAGTTATCCTTCTGTGTAACTCTTCTCAGCAATTTTCTAGGGACTGTTATAACCAGGTTCTGGAGAGTAAATGAACTGTCGTAATGCAGGACTCCTCCTTCTCAAATAGCAGCCACTCTGTAGTAGTAGCTGAAGCTTTTAAGTAGCAGTACAAGGTACCAGTCCAGGAGAGCTATGAAGTGTACTATTCTGTGCAGTGATGGACAGGGGTCCCATCTAGGAGAGACACAGAAGCCTCATTCCTCACTAGGGACAGGTGTCACTGGGAAGTTGTTAGAGGGGAACCTCAGGGAATAAAACAGAATGGAAACATCTGTGAAGCAACAAGTGCAGGGAGACATGGTTCAATCTAGGCTACCAGGTCATTGGGGCATAATAGCTTGTCTGTTATATAACTTGTTACATCACCTAGATTCCTAGATGTGGGATTATTCAGCACAGATTAGTCAATGTGATTGTACTCAATAATTTCTAGTCAATATAAAAAGGAATATAGAAGGGCATCAGTGCATTTACAGAGCAGCTAATTATTTATAGAAGCACTAACACATTCACATTCTTGCAAAGCCAGCCTCAGCCTTACCCCAAACATGGCAGTCAATGATCTTCTGACTCTTCCATGCACAGAGAAGAGACATGTGAACTAGTTAGTGGCCTAAGGACAGGGTTGGTAGTGGGGACCAGAACACCCAACCCTGGTTCAAATACTAGTTTCCAGTGGCATCAGCTTTCCCATCTGTAAAAATGGTGGTGAAGGTCTCAAAGTCAGCCATGTTGTCCCCAGCAGCATTCAGCCAGTAAAATGACAGCAAGATGGGAATTGTAAGCTTCACTCACAAAGCCCATCATTTTGAACCCATTTATCTGTTTGCTGCAAGAGATCGCTTCTGATTACCCTTTCTAATGAAATGCTTTTCATGCTAAATGTATGACCGCTTACAACCAGTGGGAGCAGGAAGGGACAATGATGTGTTTGCACACAAGTTTAAAATGTCAAATTACAGGTTGAACCTCTCTAATCCAGTGCCTTCTGGTCCAGCAACATCCGTGGTTCGGTGTGATTTTAGTTAGCTGGAAGTCCACTTATCATGGGTGTGGCCAATTTTGCTGCAGTCCCATTAAGTTGTTTACAGCCACCAGTCCTGGCTCTGTGTTCTGTGCTGTTAGTTAGCTCAGATTTACCCCTAAATGTCTTCTAAGAGCCTGTTAATCAGGGGGAAGTGCTGGTAATGCTGCTAGACAATATTGACCTACCACAGTCCGGCAAATTCTCTGGCTCAACACTGGTCAGATCCTGAGGGTGCTGGACTAGAAAGGTTCAACCTGTAGCTATGTGTTGAGATTTACAGTGGAGGTGGGGTGGGGGTGGGGTTCTTACTAAAAAAGTGTCTTATGATGTTCTAATAGAAACTAGTTTCTCTTAGCAGTTAGCATAACCAAAATGGTATATTCGCTGGAGTGTGACTTCAAAACACAATACAGTATACTTCTGATAATCCGGAACCTATGGGACCTAGGTGGTGCCGGACTATCAGATATGCCGGACTATCAGGAGGTACTATAAGCTGGTTATATATATACACTGTATACTTTATATACTATATATAAAGTGTTCTTAACCCTTTTTATTGTACATACTGTATACAGTATACTGTAATGTTTTCGTTTTTTAAGCCTTTTTACCCTTTTTGCTCAGTTCAGCTGCTGTTACCTTGTGACTCATTTTTTGCCGAAGCTCACTCACTAGGCTCTTGCCATTTTGATGCCGGACTATCAGGAGTGCCGGACTATTGGATGCCAGACTATTGGAGTTTTACTGTATTACATCCTTGAATTGCCACACACAGATAACCATGTCACTTTAATTAATGGTACATTCTGCTACTCCTGGCTTGATACATTGTTTTCAAAATTAGCCATTGGCTGACCCGGAGTCAGCAACGTTGTACTAGAATAGAAGAAACCATAGCACATGGCACATCTGATGGAACAGCACATTTGGGGACTGTGATAGGACCAAGCAATCAAAGTGGTGCAAATACCTGTTTGCACATGTATTTGAATGGACAGATTTAATGCATGTAAATCATGCCCAAACACAGTGTTTGTGTGTCAATTCCATCGTGTGCATAGACAAGTCATAAGGGTGCAAGTGACTTCCTTAAGCGCCTCTTAGAAAATTTGGCATTTACATGTATGCTTCACTCAGGGTAGCATGTGCAGTGCATTGCCTTGCCATTTTGCATCCTTATAGTGTTTTAAAAAAACAGAAACAAAAATACTTTTATAAATTCAATAATCAGAAAAAATATAGAAAATGTGCCACACCAAGAGCTCTAGGTTCTGGTTGGAGTTCACAAGAAAGCCTGACTAGAAAATGTGGCCTCCTTGGAGAAGAGCAGTTCTATTCACTGTCACATTTTAAAGCCCATTTTTCCTTTTCTCTTATTCTCTTTTCACGGTGTCACTTAGATTTGGCTGGCACCGGTGCCTTTCTACACATTTAAAAAAATAAGTGGGGCTTGATTCTCCTTTGGCGTCACGACCTTTGTATACAGTGAGTGCACCTCTCATCCTCTTCAAACAGGTGTAAATGATGGCAGAAGGTGCAAGAACATGGAGAATCAGGGCCATGGCGTCCTTAGTTTTGGTTAGCGTCCATGTACTCAGGTGGATGAAACCTTGCTCTCCAATCTTGATGTCTGGAGTGGGAAGATAAGCACTCCAGTGATCCTTCTGCATCATTTCAGCAACCTTCAGTGCACCCGGGTTACTATGGTGGATCTGCTGGGAGGGGAAAGAACAGAATAGTCATATAATGAAGACTCAAGTTTAAGAATTTCAGTTCCTGCATGGCTAAGCTAATAGATTTGTGGGGAATGATGCTCTTAGATGGCGTAGGTGATCTAACAGCTCTTTTCCTTCTCTAAAGTCTGTGGTCCTTTGATTTAGGGGATTGTATTCCAGCTGCCAACATCTGCTTCTACATGCTTGGAAACACATTTCCTTTTGGGTTTACATATCAACTATGATACCACATGCCTGTAACTAATAACCAAAGCTGTCAACCTTGGTACTGAACCATTGCCAAATAACCTTCCCTTCCTCTCTCCCATCCTGCCCTTCTCAGCTCCAGGCTGCCAACACACAGTTCCTGCGTGCATGCTGTCAGCATGAATGTGAGCTGCTTAAAACTCCACTCCAGTCTGAATGTGAATCTCTGTCTCTGAAGGAATATTGAAAAGCAAAGTCATCCAATGCTAGTCAAGTCTGTTGGATATTGTTTGTTTTTATTTTTGCTTTAAACCTCTCTTCCTCCCTGGAGTTTTGAGTTAACTGTCTTTTGGTTGGGTTTTTATTATGCTTGCTTCTTTTTCGCTCTCCCTTCTCTCATTTTGTTTTCTCCATTCTTCTCATTGGAGGCAATGAGCCGTCCAGCGGTCGGAACTCCCCTGTCCCTTATCGGCCAGAAAGTCGCCCTCTAACTCCAACTTACGTTCAGGCCCCTAAACATTTCCATGTTCCAGGTAGGAGCTGGCACTCTGTGTCTTGGTGTCCTGTCACAGTGTAGAATGTAGCCTTTGTCACCTCTGTCTTGTCTCCATTATTTCATGATGTTTTATTTGGTATGTGCACATGGTGCTTTGACTCATAGGGACCTGCTCCTGAACTTGCTGAGATGTGTCTCTTGTTTTTAGCAAATGTGGAGGAAGGGATTGTGTCTTTATCTTGCCCTGTCAGTCGCGGGTTTCAGCATTAGAATGGGTTGTGGCTCAGCATTAGTTAATAGAGCGTGGGGAAGTGAGAGAAGGCTCAGGCACTGAATGTCAGCTCGCTCTCTGAGACGTGGTTGGAAGAATTACTCCTGCCTTACAGTAGTGTATGAGAGAGGGAAATAGGGCCTGGAGCAATCGTGATGCTCTCCAGCAAGAGCAGTTAAATGTGATAAAGACAACTCCTGACTTGCTTTGCTCTTGAGCAAGACCATTCAAAGTTAGGTCTTTTCGTAACTAACTTCACTTCCCATACAAGGATACGTAAAGTCACCATGTCCTATTTACAAGGGACAGATTGTTTTAAGTTAAATTTACAACTTTTCTACTGTGGAAACCTTTCCTGTTCCTGCATTTAGGTGGAATGAGGAAATGTCCAATGTAGGCAGGAGGGAATCTATGACTTAAATACCCTCACAGCATTTATAGTAATTTGCTATTCAAGCTGAGACAGTGGTCCACTAGCAGGAACAAAAAAAGCCAGTGTGTCTTTATGTTCTGAATTTGCCTAGTTTAATCAATGATAATAGGGCATTGTCAGGCAGGATTTACCTTAATTTTCATAGAATTCTAAGGTTACTTTCCTTGATACCAAAGGTAAAGTTGTTTCTCTTAGCTCATTGGACCTATGATGTGCATTGTATATTTCTCAACATTTTCTGTGACAATTGTGCTAGTGTAACCAAAATATATTATTATACAAAAGTGAATGGTTATTTTGCAATATGGATTTTCAGTCCCTAATAGCACTCATTATGCATAATGGGATTCTGATACTTGGTTTTGCAATGTAGCACTAATTTTGGATCAACTTATCTGTTGCTTCTGTGAAGAACATGTAAGGGTTTTTTTTTTTTTTAAAGAATGAAACTTTGCCTGTTTCTAAATCAGCAGCATCTATTTAAAAAGATTCCCAGTTCTTGTAGAGGATGCCGTAGAAATACATGTAAGGGTTCTAGGGGTTGCAGTTAAAATCTAATGTATAAAGATAATGTGCTGTACAATATTTGTTGCATAGAAATGATTTTTATCAGTCCACATTGTGGTTTGGTATTAGCACAACACTAGTTAACATTGCATGGAGCATCTGTCTGGCCCAGTTCAGTGTAATAGCTGGCTGTGTTCTTCAAACTGGCAGATTAGAACGCATGGTCAGTGGGTTTCAATGGGAATTGTAGGTTCACTACATTGCTTTACCTGCAGTCCAACTCATCAGTTGGAAGGGAAATTAAGCTGCTATTGCTGAAGCACAATTTTCCAGACAGTAGTCATTTGGGGTTGCTGTCCCCAAATTGCTTGCATATTCACTGTCAAAATATCTCCTTTATTTGCATTTCCTCTATAACCTTTATGCTATTAATAAACTTCTAAGTATTTAAAATGAATGGCTCATGTCTTAGATGGATCAACATGTTGCAAAATAAATGCCAAAGGATTTCATACCACATGTCCGTGACTTTTCACCTGTTCTAGTATTTCCTCGAGTAATCCAGCTCTATGTAGTGTTACAGTTAGCTTTCTGGCTTCTTCTTGTGCTAAGTCCTTGGGTTAGTGTGTCTGTTGGTTTGGTGTTGGGTTTTTTCTTTTTAATTCGTAGCTGAAGTCTTCTCCATATTCACTAATTTCTGCTTTTTAATTCCACAGATCAAGGTATCAACATTTACAGGAAACCACCCATCTATAAACAACATGGTAAAAACCCTCTTTCGTCTCTGTATTTTCTAAGTATGAGATTCCACTTAGTTAAACATTTATACAACATAGCAGAAAACATCCAGTGTTTCATGTACACAGTGCAAATTGGAAATATTAGTTTAAAAATAACTTCTATTGGGCTGATTGCCAAGTGAACACAATGAGTGGAATTTTGGCCCCAGTGAAGTTGATGACCAAATTCCTGTTGATTTACATGGAACTAGGATTTCATCTTGTGTCTTTAATGTGATTTAGATTCCGTACCTAGCCCTCTTGGTTTTGAGTTTATTTTTCCTGAGTACAGGAATTCATCATGGTAAGACTGTTTTTTTTAAATAGGAGGGTCTCATCATATGTCTTATTAACCTTTGTTTCAGGCAAATAAAGTACAGGTTGAACCTCTCTAGTCTGGCACTCTCTGGTCCAGCATCATCCATGGTCTGGCATGATTTTAGTTAGCTGGATGTCCACTTATCATGAGTGTGGCCAAATTTCCCATGGTTCCATAAAGTTTGTTTATAGACTCCAGTCCTGGTTCTCAGTGTTCTGTGCTGTTGTTTAGCTCTAATTTACCCCTAAATGTCTTCTAAGAGCTCCATAAGCAGTGGAAGTGATGGTAATGCTGCTGGCCAGTATTGACCTCATGTGATTCAGCAAATTCTCTGGTTTAGCATGGGTCAGGTCCTGAGAGTGCCGGACTAGAGAGGTTCAACCTGTACAACTCTTTGCTTCTGCCATAAAGATGGAGATTTTTATTTGCTGACCAGTATTCCAAATGCAAATTTGCTTAAAGTGCTAAGAACAAGTAGAGTTGTTGAAGGTCTTGTGTGCAGTGTATCGCTGGGGAGGTTGATTTGACTGTCAAAGCCAATGGAGGAGCTTGAATAGCAAAGTCTATTTGTTTTTCCAATATTTAGTTTCATTCCTACTCTAAACCTCTTTCCAAGCTGTGTATAGTTTAACATTTTCCCATAATAATAATAATGGGAGTAGCCAACTGATTTGCTACTGCCTGATGCTATGGAACATGGTCTCTGTTATTGCTGTATTCATTCACTATTGCCTTTTGCTAGGAGTATTGAGTGTTTAATAGGAAAAGGCTATATTTATATTGGTGGGAGCACATGTGACTATACTTCCTGAGGGAATTGCATTTGCCTTTACAGACTCTACGCCAACCAGTATAGTTTCTTTGTAGGATTAGGTAACAGATGGACAGAAGTTTTAGATGAGCAGATGATAGAGAGCAGCTGATCTTACAAAAGAGAAAAAATTTGGAGATCTAGATTAGAAACCAGAAAAAAATACATTACTTCAGTTTTAGAGTTTCTTCTTTTAAAAAAAAATTTTAAACCATATTCTCATTTACATTTTTTTAATATTTTTTTTGGTTTTTGTATGGTTTTAATGTGTCTTCTCACCCTCCCATTAACATGTGAATGTTTAACCACTGACCTCACCAATTCTAATACGTAAGTACTGTTTGAAGTCATGCTTTTATTATCCCCTAACCAGCTTCCCCAGATTTCTGCATGTTTATGCAGAAATGCCTCCCCGTCTTAAAATTGCTTCTATTCCCAATACACATTAAGGCAGATATTTTCAAAGGGTACGTCTACACAGTAGCATATACCTTATTTTGAAATAGCGTATTTGGAAATTTCGTGCTGTCTACACAGCACTTATTTCAAAACAAATCACTATTTTGCTGACTCCCCTTAATCCTCATACAATGAGGTTTACAGGAAATTGGAGTAAAAAGCCTGTTATTTTGAATTTATTTAGAAATAACAGGCTTCTTGTGTAGACAGCGCCTAACGTTATTTCGGAATAACAAAAGTTATTCCAAAATAACTGTGCTGTGCGGACGTACCCATAGTGGCCTAAGGGATTTGGATGTTCATTTCCCATTAATTTCAATGGGAATAAGGGCATCCCAGTTCCTTCTGTTGCTTTGACAATCTCAAATTAAATCCATAAGCGTTAAAATGTAATGAATCTGTTATTTTAAAAAAACATCTGCTTCAGCCTCCTAGTTGCTTGTTTTAGAAGATGTCTTTCAATAAAAATAATTCTAGGAATTCATCTCTAGTTTGATGGTCAAAAATAAAACAACTTGACTGAGGCTGATATTTTGTATTTTAAGAAGTAACAAGAGTGTTTTTAATACAAAGTAAAACATTCGATTTTTTTTTCATCTGTCAACAAACAAAAACCACATTGAACATTCCTGCATTATATGAGCATTTGGTCCAGATTTGAATTTTAGATTACTGCCACACTATTGAGATAATACTCTGGAATTCCTGACGAGTATTTTTAAATATAGCACAATGGTGCATTTTATGTCTGATAACTGTATCTCTCCTGCTCAGTTGATCTAAACAGAATTTAACATTTATTACTAAACTCAAGCTTGCTTTTGTTACTGAACATGAATGAGTTATTAGAGACAGAGCTGTTCAAAGGATTAACACCTTTCTCTGCTTGCTGCAGACCCCTTTGCTGCTGCAGTTTTTCCCAAAGGCATAGGAAATGTTTTTAAATGTGGTGGAATTAAATTTAGTGCAACTCCACTGAACTATTTCTGCTTTCTTACCCTAAAGGGAAGACAAGCCAACACACTGAAGTCTTCATTAATGATCAGCAAACATCAGGAGATTAAGCAAAACACTGCTTGGTGTATTTGCCTGAGTTCTCTCTATCTGTCTGATCATTGTAACAGTGTGCTACTCCAGTGAAATGCTGTATTTTGTACTGTAGGGAGAGCATAGATTTGAGTCAAAGACATAGATGAAGGGAAGAATTTAATTTACTGCAAGCAGGAAGTAGGCAGCCAAAGAATCACTGCATACACTTTTAATAATTGAACTGCTGTAGAGTATAAAATATTAACAAAGTAAGGAAAACCGTGACACTGATGTAGGCTATAACATAGCTAAGTTCCCCTGATTGCCATCTAGATGCAGCTGCTTTGGCAGCACAGAGCAAGTCCTCCGAGGATATCATCAAGTCCTCCAAGTTCCCAGCAGCCCATGCTCCAGCACCCAACGAGATACCAAAGATTGAGACGGACCACTGGCCAGGTCCTCCCTCACTTGCGGCTGTAGGTATGCAAAAACAATGAACTAAGTGACGTGGATTACAAGGTACATATAAATACATTAAACTAATAGTGAAACTGTAAGCTCTCGGGGGCAGGAACTGTGTCTGCTGCTGTTTGCTCACCACATCACACAGTGAGGCCTTGAATCTGATGAAGGCCTCCGAGCAGTTGTGTGCTAGGAATAATAATAGCAAAGAAAACAGGTCTCTCAAAAGAACTTTGGGACTGTTAGCGTGGATGTTAACTCATAGAGGATATAAGTTCTGTGCAATTGATTATGGATGGTGCAATGTCTTGACTGCATCATAGAAGCCTGACTTCTTTCAGTTATCGTTCATTTCGCCTGCTAGGCCTATGTTAAAAGTAAATATATTGTGAAAAATGTCATTTCCCTGGCCACATAGCTTTTTCTGTGACAATGATGAAAGCAATGTGACCAAACAGTCATTGCATAGATACCTTCCGAATGAGACCATGCTAAAAGTTGTGTTTCTCATCTACACCATTTCCACAGAAAGTATACCTTTCTCTTCCATGTTGTTGCATTGGAGATGTCTCATTCATTATGTTTTCTTTAAACCTCATACACAATCTTTTTTTTTTCATTTGTCTTCTCCTTTGCACTTGTGATTCCCGACGAGGAGGGACACTAGACAGCTAACTTATGTGTTACTTCTTCAGAGATGCACAAAGCAGACTCTTTAGGTTGGTTATTTCAGAATTGGGTGATGAGTTTGACACTTAACAGCACATTCTGTGTAACTCTTCATAAAACTGTAACAAGGGTTAGGAATTCAGTGAGATGAGGCAAATAATATAAATGACTTATTTAAAGGGAATCAGTTCACTTAGAAATACCTTATACACGCCAACTGAAACTTCACAACCTGTAATATCAAATAGATAACTCATAATTAAAAACACCAATGACAACTACAAGACTATGCATTATCTGTCTGTGGTGGGTTCCTTGCTGGCTATTTGGCCATCACCTCCTCTTAGTCATTACCCACCTGCTAATGGACTGCACTTTGAGTGTTTTTAATCATGCCAATTAATATGTAAAATGCTCCACTTACGGCTGAACGCAGAACATTCCTAAGTGCATTCAGGCCAGTATAGTTTCTGCACAGTCATGTTTAGTTTCTCAGGGGGAAAAAAAAGCAACCTGAGAGCTAAAGTATGAAGTAATTGTATTTACAACAGAAACAAAGTCTTTAGTCTGTGTTCAGTTTTGTTGCCTGATTTGCTTGAATGGAGAGGGGTAACTAATGGTGTTCTCCAGGTGTCCATTCTAGGACCAATCCTATTCAACATATTCATAAGTGATCTGGAGAAAGGGGTAAACAGTGAGGTGGCAAAATTTGCAGATGATACAAAACTGCGCAAGATAGTTAAGTCCAAAGTAAACTGGGAAGCGCTTCAAAGGGATCTCTCAAAACTAGGTGGCTGGGCAACAAAATGGTAGATGAATTTCAATGTTGATAAATGCAGGCAGGAACAGTGGCTCAAGCCTCTGTTTGTCAAAAGGTGGGAATGGATAATAGGAGAGGGATCATTTGATGATTCCCTGTTCTGTTCATTCCCTCGGGGGCACCTGGCATTGTCCACTGTTGGCAGACAGGACACTGGGCTAGATGGACCTTTGGTCTGACCCAGGATGGTGGTTGTTATGTTCTTACGTACTGAGTCTGATGTCATCCATACAGAGCTAAACTGGACCCCACCAATTAAGAAATAAAAATGAGTATTTCTACCATTCTGCAGAGAGCGCTACAGACAGACTGAGCAAAATGGCATGTCTGGCAAACATATCTTAATCTCGGTCACCTTTTAACTTCTTCCACGCTAGTACCATTTTGCCGTTCCCTGGATAGTATTGTGTTGAATTTACACATCCTAATGGTTCAACTGCAAGGTTTGGCTTTTACTCAAAAACTCCCATTTGGTTATAATGAGAGCTTTGACTGAACTAGGACTGATTGCAAAATGAGTCAGGAATTCAGGATTTGTCCCACAGGGCAAAACTGTTAGCAAAACTGCCTGTAGCCATGTTATCCAGCCTGTTCATTACTATGCTTTAAAAATCATTAAACCTGCTTCTTATGTATGCTACGGCTGCTTTACTTTGACAGTCTGAATCGGCCACAAAGTGGGTTTAATATAGTTTCTATCCACTTTCAGATACCTCCATTCTGTCAAAGTGGTGTAAAGTGGTTTAGTGCAAATGAGAATCCGGCCATTTTTCTTAGCTATTGGTGCATGGAAAAGAACTTTTAATGCCAACTCTCTGTTGACAGGTGATTTAGGCTCCCCCTCTCTGTTAAATTGATAGCAAACCTCTATGTTAGGTCCAGCTACACTACTGCTGCTCCCCTTCAATTCACTTGTGTGTGTTCTAACCACATGTGAAGCTTTGGCTAGTCCAAACCCCAGTCTTGCAGTGGTGAAACTGGGACTTCAAACAACTCCAGTCTCATTGCTATGTAAGTGGAGTGGGTTTTGGAATAGCCCAACTCCACTTTCAGTTAGAGCAAATGCATATCTCCACTGCTTAGGGCAACCAAAGGGTGTGACGTCTAGATTGATAAGGAAGTCTAAACACTTTGGGAGCCAATGTTCAGCTCGGTGTCATTCCTCGCTGTGGATAAGTGAGAGACCAGAAGGGTATTGGCAGTGGGTTGTCTGGCTCAGTGTTTGCTTCAGCAAACCAGGTTAGGTCATACTGTGTAGTAGTCCTTGTATGGTGGGACTGATATGAGAAAGTTCTCTTTATACCATGGTTTTATGGAAGCAGGGGCTGACATGAGACGCAGATCAAGCGGCAGAGAGGAAGAAGATGAAGAGCTACAGAGACGTAGGCAGCTACAGGAGGAGCAGCTCATGAAGGTTGTTATAGCCTTATCTTAATGCTGTTTCTGAATCGTCACAATCGGGGGTCTCAAACTCCCAGCTTGTGGGCACAGTCTGGCCCAGGAGTCCCAGCAGGCCAGCAGGGGGCTCTCTGTTACCGTTCTCCAAGTCCCGCCCCCTTCCTGCCACCACTCTGCCCTCTCCCCCCCCATGGTACCTGGTCCCCCCGAGGACGTGGCCTTGGGGATTACTGGAGGGGGCCTGGCACTGTGCAGCAGCAGCGCTTGGGGCCCCCAGTGCTCCCCAAAGCATCAGGAGCTGCAGGGAAGTGGAGCGGAATGAGCGTACTCGCTGAGTGCGCCCCACAGCTTCCGCCACCGCGCGGAGTACAGGGGGTCTGACTGCTGCTACTTTCCCATGCCAGGCCCCCGGTAATCCCTGAAGCCGCTCTCTCGGGATGGGGTGCCATGGGTTGGAGAGGCCGGGGCAATAGCGGGAAAAGGCAGATTTGGGCAATGGTAATGGACAGCCCCTCCTACCCACCAGAACTTCCATGCCAGCTTGCGCAATGGCTACAGCCAGTTTGAGACCCCTGTTCAAAATCCTCCACTGTGCACCATGGATGGACTTTTCATGAGCAATTTCGACTGTTTCAATAAACCGATCCACCAGTGTGCTTTGCCTACACAGGTTGAACCTCCCAAATCCAGAATGCTCTGGTCCGACAACATCTGTGGTCCAGCAGGGCCAGGGATGTTGCTGGACTAAAGAACCCCAGAGCTGGGCCAGACGGCATCTGGGAAGCCCCCACCCTGGCCCAGAACCCCCCGCATCAACGGGGCCAAGTGGCAGCCAGAGAGCTCCAGCCCCAGCCAGGGAACCCCCCAGTGTCAGTGGGGTCAGGCGGCGGCCTGGGAGCTCCCACCCGGGCCAGGGAACTCCTGGTGTTAGCAGGGCCACATTGCCGAGGAGTCCCATCCCCAGCTGGGGAAACCCCAGCTGCAGCTGGGCTGCCTGCAGTCGGGTGGCCCCAGCCAGGAACCCCAAGAAACTGCCAGTGGCAGTGGGGCTGGGATGACCGAGGAGCCTGCACCGGGGAACCCCCAGCTGAGTGGGGCAGGCGGTTGGAATCCCCAGCAGCAGCAGGGCAGCCCTAGCAGCGGGGCAGGGTGGCTAGACAGCCTCAGCTGGGGAACCCCCGGCAGCAACATAGCCAGTGTCCATGTGGCCCCAGCTGGAAACCCAGGGAACACCCTGTGGCAACGGGACCAGCAGCAGCCAAGTGGTCCCCGCTGGGGACCTTGATAGTGGTGGGAAACAAGGTAGGGAGCTGTGGTGGACCAGCTTTAATGGGACAAGCAGCAGGGCACGGATGCCCAGGGAGAGGAGCCCAGGAGCGGGGCAGCTAACAGCTGACCTCCCCTGTTCTGGCAAACTTCCTGGTCTGGGACAGTTCAGGTCCCGAGGGTGCTGGACCAGGGAGGTTCAACGTATATATACGTGTACAGTAGACTTCCGATAATCCGGCACCTTTGGGACCCAGGGGGTGCTGGATTATCGGATATGCCGGAGTATCAGGAGGTACTCCGGCAGGGGGGCTGTAACAGGTCGGGGGGGGGGAGGTCGGCGGGAAACGGCACAGCGTGAGGCGAACCCTCCGCTGTTTTGCAGGGAGGCGGTGGAAGCCCCGCGCAGCCGCTGGCGACAGGCCAGCTGGGGCTGCAAGTGGCAGTGGCGACTTGGGGAAGCGGTGGGGCAGAGCAGATGGGGTGCTGCCGGGTTGGTCCTGCAGCACCGCTCAGGTGAGGGGCGGCGCTGTGGGACCAACCCGGCAGCACCCCAGCTGCTCTGCACCACGGCTTCCCCAAGTCCACCACTGGTCAGTTTCAGCAGCGGCAGCAGCAGACTTGGGGAAGCGGCACCGAGCAGCTCCAATTGTCCGGCTAGCCAGAGCACTTCCGGCTTCCAGTTGGTGCTGGACTATCGGGAGTGCCGGACCACTGGATGCCGGACAATTGGAGTTTTACTGTATATTTTTTCTTCCCTTTTATAGCTTAACTCAGGTCTGGGGCAATTGATATTAAAAGAAGAAATGGAAAAGGAGACTCGCGATAGGACACCTCTTCCAGCCAGCCGTTACGATTCTCCAGGTAATTCATGGAAGCAAAAGAGGTGAAAACTGTCTCTTAAGTGGTCCATGGAAGCCCACGTGGGGTGTGTGCTTGGACACTGGGCGTTCACTCCTGAATGTCTTGGTCTACACTTGTTTAATCTAGAAATAATACTGTATTGAGGATTTTAGAAGGAACTTCTTAGAGGGATAACGCCTTCTCGACAGAATGTGTGATGTGAAGTTTGGTCCTGGTAATGGGGCCCAGTGGACACTTATCACAAACTAGTCGGCTAGCTAATTAAATTACAACAAACTAAACACACCTTGCCTGCACTTGAGCTTCACATAGCCTCTTAACCTTTCCCACAGGGGAAGAGGAAATCAGCAATGCCGTAGAGAGCAGGGCAACACATTCCAAAGCACTGGATCTTAGTGAGTCACTGTCTGCCTGTGGAAGCTCGCATTTCAGTCGGATGCATTGCATTCCAGAGAAACGGCAAACGTTTCAGCTTTGCTCAACTCTTTGCTTGTAGGGAGGCCTGCGATGCCGCCAAGAGTTTGGCCTTTTGTATATATATTTTTAACCTTTCCCCCCCCCCCCCGGTGCACCTTTATGCCCTTCCCAAAGTGCCAAGGATTATTTCTCACGTGTTTTACTTCATTTTCCTTGCCCTCGAGGCCCTGCATCATAAGTCTGCTCCAAGCCAACAAAGGTCAAGAGCAGCTCCCCTGAGGAACCAGCTATTGCCGTTACTCCAGCATCCTAGGCAATGGCTGCACAGCAAAATAAGAGTCTTCATTCTTCCCTGTTATATTAATAGGTGGTGTCTACAGCAATGCCAGCCCCGTTGGCCAGGGAGAGAAGGATCAGGCTAAGGCTTAGATCTCTCTTGACACCTTTCATGGTCACAGGGCTTGGGGGCTTTCTAATGCCATCAGAACTCACAAAATAAGTAAATGCACTGGCTAGAGTGTCACCTTTAATGGAATCAAGTATCAGAGGGGTAGCCGTGTTGGTCTGAATCTGCAAAAGCGGCGAGGAGTCCTGTGGCACCTTATAGTCCAACTGAAGTGTTGGAGCATAAGCTTTCGTGGGCAAAGACCCACTTCGTCAGATGCATGAAGTGGAAATTTCCAGAGGCAGGTATAAATATACAGGCCAGAATCAGGCTGGAGATGACGAGGTGGAGCCAATCAGGGAGGATGAGGCCCACTTCTAGTAGCTGATCTGGAGGTGCGAGATTCCAAGAGAGGAAGCTCTCCTCTCTTGGGAATTCGCACCTCAGATCAGCTACTAGAAGTGGGCCTCATCCTCCTGATTGGCTCCACCTCGTCATCTCCAGCCTGATTCTGGCCTGCATATTTATACCTGCCTCTGGAAATTTCCACTACATGCATCTGACGAAGTGGGTCTTTGCCCACGAAAGCTTATGCTCCAACACTTCAGTTAGTCTATAAGGTGCCACAGGACTCCTTGCCACCTTTAATGGAAGTTTTTCCATGCCCTTTTGCACGGTTACATGATCATTGCTAATTGGCAGCGCCCCTGCCGTTTGTCAGATCTGTGGACTGCTGGTCAGACAAACTGGTGCCTTTATCAATATCTCTCATCTCCAGAACACTGGGTCCTTTGCACCTCCTATTTTTTAATGTCTCCTTGAACCAGAGACCACAGGGCTTACTTACATTTTTGACTGAAGCAGCTTGTCTGAGGAGGCGGAGGGATGCTAATTGCGGAGCAGAGAAAGTCCCTGTAATGGAAAATGAATTACATGTTTTAACTCCGGAGATGCTCCTGTAGGACCACACAATTGATCACGTGCTTAACATTGAAAGCCAAAGAAATGCCAAAATGCTGCTACGCTTTCTGGCATCCACTGAGATGTTAAGCAGAAGCATTGTGATACCACAGGAGGGCCTGTTTCCTTGCTATTTTAGATGAAACCAGAAGGGCTGGAGCCTGTATCCTGGTCAGGCAAGTTTCCTTAACGCAGCTGGGATAAGCTTTGGAAGCTAGATGCTTAACCAAGCCAAAGCCCCAGAATGGTTGCGGTTCAACTGCTACTACTCTCTCTAACCTTGCTCCCAGTGAAGTCATGGTGTTGTGTACATATTTGGCTCTCTTAGCCAGGTTTTTAATATCTGTTTGTCCTGTTTCTCACGCTTCATTGTACTATGCCCCTTTCTGACAACCAAAATTACCACAGCCCCTGGAAGGGGGACTGAAGGCTGACTGAGTGGGCCGAAGCCGGAGCACTGCCACCCTGGGAGCAGGGCCTGCTCTGGGGCCTTAGTCCACAGTTTGAGATCTGCTTCCCCAAATGTTCTGACTAGGACTTTCCAGTGGATTTTTGGTGTTTTATTAAAAAAACAAAACCTTTTCTCTCCTCCCCATTTAGCCTCGGCCTCCAAAACCTCCTCCCTCCCTGGCTACGGAAGAAATGGACTGCATAGGGTAAGATGGCAGCAGTGTGGAGAAGCAGAAGGTGGAGTTAAGGCAGAGTCTGAAGTATTGATTTCCCTCGTGATCCCATCAGGCTTCTGAATTGGATGGATCTTGCTTTAAAAATTAAGATCAGTAAAAACAAAATTCACCTGCTACAGGGAGCTTCTAGACTTTACTAGAAGTGTGTACCATGTGGCAAGTCCTGAAGCCCTTCCTATGAGAAATACCTGCACTTTCATGCAGATGTGAACTGTGTCTTTATGTGTCTTTGTCTTTTCCTTCCTGTTTCAGCCTGTGTCTACAGACTTTGGTCAGTACAATAGTTATGGGGATGTGAGCAGTGGTGTTCGAGGTAAGGTTGAGTTGGGCTTTTTTTTTTTTTTTTTCTTGTTTTGCTTTGGTCCCAGGGTGAACTGTGACACTCGCTTTGGTTTCTGCGGTTCCTTTTTAAGGCAGTAAATGTGGTTGGGTTCCTGTCTGTGTTTCCATTTTTACCCCTGTCCGGTAAACTCCATAGTTAACTTAAAATATGTACAGAGAGGTTGCCGTATTAGTCTGATCTTGGTAAAACAAAACAGCTGTCATGTAGCAGACATTTGTCAGCTTTTTTTTCCAAACTCTTTGAGTTAGATTCTCATTTATAGCAGGGCTTTGCTCTGACATTGCAAAGGGCTTTTAGTGTAAATGAGAATCAAACCTTATGTATTAATTCAGGCATACGCACTGAGTTCTGCTTTGCTGTATTAGAGATCTGCAAACTCTAAACCATGGGCAGTAAAGTCTGGAACCATGAGCCTCCACGTTAGGAGACGGGGAGTGCTAAATTCTAATCCCAGCTCTTGCCATTGCCTTGGACTTTTAGGCCAAACATGTTGTTTCTGTTGTGAGAAATGCACCAGATAAAAATGGCAAGATGCTGTTACAAAGCACTTGGAGGCTGCTCAGAGGTGTAGGTTCTGTTTCCTAATTTACAAATGAGTCTGGGACCACAGTGGTCAACATGTCCATGTCTCACGTTCATTCTGAAAGCTCAGGCACATCAGGTTCTAGTTCCCATATCTGCTATGCTGGTGTAAATCAGAAGTAACTCCCTGCACAACCCCACTGGCTTACGTTGTGTACAAATGCTGAGAGTGAAACTGGAATTGGACCCTTTGCATTTATCACTTGCTACTGCTGCAGTGTGTCACAAGTTGCACTGATTATGGCACATACGTGCCAAAGTATGAAGTGACACAAGACATCATAGGGGACTCAATCATCTCCAAAGCAGGAGAAATGCTTTGTCCTTTTAAAACTTTCTTTAGCTTTACCTTTTGAGGGCCAGCCTAGTTGCTTTGGAGCTAGTGCTGCCAGTGAGAGTCCATTGCTCTGCAAACTGACAGCCTCCAGGAGAACCACCATGGCAGTGGCACCATGACATGCCTCTTGTTGGAGTAGTCTTGTGGGGCCTTGAAGAGAGTCTCATGTAGGCCTTCCCAGCCAGGGAAAGTCGCTATCGTATGGAGAAGGGAAGGTGCCCTTCGTTCAGCTTTTCGCCTAGGAATCAGGCCCTGTTTGCACGATTATTTGTAAATGAGCATGTTAAAAAAAAAAAAAAGTTTGTTTTAAAACAAGATTTGCGTTCCCATGTATCATGTTTCCTACATGGTTAGCAATGGTGACAGCTAGCCATGTGTCACCTCAGACAGTGAGCTCTGCTGACTCAGGAGGTAACAATATTATTTTCTTCTCATACAGGACCCATAATCATGCTCATGTAATTAGACTGGCCAGACTTTCTTCCTCCCTACTCTGTGGTAGAGCCCCCAGAGTACTCTGTCCCATGTGCTGCTTGTACCGCCTTGTGTACCTCCCCACCCAGAACTCAGAGGTGCTATGGTTTTCCCACAATGCAATCAGTTAGATATTGTGGATGCTCAGTCTAGGTTGACACAAGGTTTGCTGGGCAAAATGCACAGGAGTGCATACAGCTCAACCTGTTTGTCGTAACAGGTCAGATGTGGGTGTCATAACCTGGCTACAAACACACGGCTGAAGTTATGATGTAATTTTAGGCTTCAAAAATGGACGGGACTGTGAACTCAGGCCTCATTATGTCAGGCAGCTGGGTTTGCTAAGCTGCCATCTGCTATTTAGTATCATTTTTTTTGTTTTCCAAAAGATCTTAATGGTAGGAAATCCCAGGTCCTGGTGCCAGTGAGGTTAACTGCTTATCTGACAAGTGAGGAACCTCTTGGGATAACCTTCAGGGCATTCAAGCAGAACAGATGGCCCCATGCGTGTGGACCAGGACTGGAGAAGTTCTAAAGGGCAGGATCCCAACCATTTGCATGCACAAATGTAGCATTTAGGAGTCCCCAGTGAGCTATCCTAGACTTCCAAAGCATGTCAGGTATTTCACAGCACTTCATTGCCATGTAAAACGTCAGGGTGCTGGATGAATCAGTTGATGGGAGAAACTTACAGGATAAAATCAAGCCAACTTCTCTGAGTTTCATCTGTATTAAACAGTGCAGAGCCTACACTTGTCATCTTCTCTATGATTTATTTGGAACTTACTTTACATATCAGAACAGGGACAACTGGTATTTTTTGATATCTGCCATTGTACTGACTATAGAGATGGACAATCCTCTTTAGTACTAAAAAGTCAAATGGCAAATTCTGCATGTGCGAAAGGTGCTACGGGATTGTACAGATGTACGTTGTATGCATCAATAGGCAGGTGCTGCTCCAGACATGATTATTTCTCCAGATGGATCTAGCCGGGAATGACAAATGATCTGGTATATCTGAGTTTGTTAAAACCGTTCCTAGTCCCTGTGACATTTTCTCCACTGCTCCAAGAATGTGGCTTATGTTGTATATTCAGCCCTTCTCTCCAAGTGAAGAGATGCTGACCAATGGCCGGCATAATAGCGTGCAGCAGAGTAGCTCCGTGTATATTTCGTATCCCGTACACAGAGAATATGTACTTAGTTTCTCATTTTAAGGAGTGGGCCTCTGGATCAGGTTAATTAAGATTTCTGGGTTCTGTTCCCAGCTGTACCATCATCTTGTGCAGCTTTGGCCTTTCAGTAGGAGTTCCAGTGGCCCTCTTTGATAATCTCACCCTTAGATTCTGTCTGAACTATGCAATCCATAGACCTGGATAAAATAATTTGTCAGGTCATTTTTAAAATACTTTTTCAAACAGTCTGAAAATTTCCACAAAAAATGTTTGCATCATTTGGAACTTAGAAATTTTTGACTCAGCAAAAAGTTTTCCCCAGTCCCATCTACAGTAAATTTTCATGGCTCCGGGAGAGTTAGAAAATCCCATGAGACACAGATAAGTCCCTACTCTTTGTTCTGTAGGAACAGTTTGCTGTTCCAGTAGGAATGCCATGTTTGCTGATGTGGTCGGAGTTCAGTGTGCTCGTAGGCTATGTCTACACTGCACGCTTATTTCGAAATAACAGAGCGCGCGTCTACACAGCAAGCCCATTATTTCAAAATAATTTTGAAATAACGGGCTTCTTACTCCGACTTCTGTAACCCTCATTTTACAAGGAGTAAGGGAAGTCGAAGGAAGAGTATTCTTCCTTCGACTTCCTGCTGTGTAGACAGTACCAAAAGCTGAGCTAAGGTACTTCGACTTCAGCTACGCAATTAGCATAGCTGAAGTTGCATATCTTAACTTGACTTTAGCCCTCAGTGTAGACATACCTGCAGAAAATAATATTTTGATGGTGATTATTTACTTTAACTAATTTGCATTTCTGCACTTATGAACATTACTTGAATTGACCCACAATAAATATCTTTCTTCTAGCTGTACCCTACTGCTCATGTTCTTTAGCTTAATGACTTAGTACTTACACAGGAAGAGTGTACTGATTTAACAAATGTATAGAATGTTGCACTGATTTAATCAAGTCAATTTCCAAACCAGTGCCATTAAATTTGGTACCATTTTCTCATTGGGATAAGGCTTTAGATTCTAATCCCCTTCTGCCTTAAATCTTTCCCTTGGCTTCAGCAGAAACTGGATCAGGCCTTTGCATTCAAGTCAACCAAAATATCTGACGTATCCCAAACAACATCAGTGCATCAGGTTACAGTGCTGTAGATTGACTGTGACAGAGAGACCATTTTCTTTTTCATGCTTAATTATAAAATAAGATGAGATGAGTTACTGAAGCTAATTCAGGGTACACTTTTAATTGATAATAACTATCTTCCTATATCTCTAAGAAACATCAATAGTGTCAAAGTGGTGAACAGCAAGCTGATGTTTGCTGGAGGCTACAAACTTCTGCTTTCGCTCAACAATTAAAATATTCTGTTTGAAGTTTGTGACCAATCCATGTTCCGCATTCTAATGCTGACAGGATTTTCCTTTGCTTTTCAGATTTCCAGGTAGAGTACGGGTTTTCATCCATCAACTAACACCAGAGATAAAAACATCCATTCCGTTATTCAAGTCTGAATGACTGCTTCAGGGAAGGGTTTTTTAAGACATTTGTTTCGGGTTATCTGCATGTTTAAGCATAATCAACGATGTAGACTTTTATCGACAAGGGACAGGCACAGCTAAGATTCTTCCTGTTACAGCCCCAGAACTGTATGGGTGAGAAGGCCCGTACGCCAGTTTTGTGATCTGCTTTGCAAAGCTAACTGATGTTGAAATGAAAGTTATCTTTAGTGGTTCCTGCTTCTTGATATCTGACCATGGTTTCTCTCTCCCCTTTGTCTTCTTCCAACCAAAGGGTGGTCTAGACACATTGTTCTTCATTCTGGGAGCCCCTGTTTTCCGTACTGTGAGCCCCAAACTCTCCCATAGCTGTGAACAAGGAATTCACCCTCCAACTGAGAAGTCTGGCTAGTGGTCTCCTATGATGAGGTCATCGTAGGTCTTCCAGCAGTAGATGCTTTTGCAAGTGCCAAGGCCCTCCTTTCCAGATCCTAATAACTTGTTGCCAATGCATATCCTAGTGAATGTTCACAATATGTATTTGTACATAGGAAGGCCCAATGAAGGCACAACATAATTGGCCTGTAGGTGCTATTGCAATATAAATGCGACATATTGATAATAATTTAAATCCTTGGGCAAATTGATTATGTACCCTATCAAAAACTGATCTCAGGTGAGAGGATAACAGATTGCATGAGATATTTATGTTGTGCCACATACTATGCATAAAGTGTGGTTCTGCTGTGAACAATAACTATGTAGAAATGGCACCTTCCTAACCAAGAGCTGCTTCCTGTGTGACAAAAATAAGATGGTATCACTGTAGAGCCAATATACCCAGCAGGTTGTAAGCTGGAGACCGTTCATGCTGATACATGTTCAGCAGAATTGTTCACTAGATGCCCGATATGACTCCCACTGAGGTAAAAGAATCTCTTTTTGTTGATCTCAGTGGAAGTTGCCCTAAGTTTCAGTCAGTTGTCCCTTTGCAAATCCACAAAAGGCATTAGATTTCCGTGAGTGCCAATGAGGATAAAATGGAAAAGTAGGCAGCCCAGGTTAAATGGAATCTTTGTAAGAGGGCCTGCAAAGCCTTTATTACAGCTGATGTGTGAAATGGGGGAAAAAAACCAGATGGGCTGTTACATGCAGGTAGAGTTTGCAGTTGGAAAAAGTTTACTTGTAAAGTGAGCATCTTGGATATAACTGAGTGGCATTTGTTATGGGAATTTCATGGTGCCCTTTTTGCAGTCACTTTTTCAGAGTAAAGCCACACTCTTAACTGTGTCGAAGCGATTGATAGAATTGACATTTTGCTACTGAATAATGACTTCTGCACAAGCAAAAATACTCCCCAGGGAAGACTCTTCATTTCCAACTTGTAAGAGGGTGAAATAGAGCTTGAAATGTAATCCACTGAAGGAAATGGCTATGACAGTTGCAAGGGGCAGGCTAACCCAGTGGTTGACTAGTACCATGGCATGTCATCATGTGGAGTCTGAGTTCAGGTTCCAAGCTACAAGCCCACAGAGGAAACATGTTCAGCCACAGGGTTGGGAAAGGTATGACCACTCTCCAGTATCCCCCACATTGACTGCGGGTGGGTTCCACAATGAGCCATTTCCAGGCCTACTGGCAGAAAGCAAATCAGAGCCTTTGAGGGAAGGAAAATTGGAGATGGGCTCCGGAGCTCATAAGAAGTAGTGGTGAGAGGGTTCCATATGATGAGAGTAATTGTTAAGCGCTGAGGAAAGTTTGAGCATAAATTCACCTCTGTTTTCACTGTTACATGAGTACCTTTACCCCTGTGTGTGTTTGTGTAACCTGTGTGTCTGACGTATACCTGTATCCGATGCAGTCCCTCCCGGATGGTCATGTCCCTGGAATGAGAATGGACAGAGGAGTGTCTATGCCTAACATGTTGGAACCAAAGGCAAGTGCAGCTGTTACTCACTTTCCTTCGAGACCGTGAAGGTTTGACTATGTACTGCAGACGAGATGCCATAGGAAATGTCTTGAGTCCCCATTGTTTTATCTTCTACCTCATCCCAATTGTTGCTCCTTATGTGCCAAACCTCTCCCTCTGCACTGAACCTCACCTGGCGTGGGTGTGCCTCCTGTCTGCTCCTGGGGTGGGCAAGAGCAGCCACAGCATGCAGCCTCTAGGAGGGCTTTCACGGGACAACACTGAAAGGTGGAACGTGCTTGAATGATGCCAAATGCAGCTAGTTCTCTATCTAGCAGTGAAGCTGCCACCTTCAAAGACCCAAAATAGCAGGAGCCCACAATGCTTAAACCTGGATAAACATGCATCTCTATGACAGGCACATGTAACTGCAGTGGGGCAGGGTGAGTTACAGAGCATTAGCGGAAAGGGAAAGGCTTAATTCTCACACTAGGGCCTCTTCAGACCACTCAGGCCATGGAAAGAGGCCTTACTATGGGTCTTACTAGGAGCATCAGATCCTAAAAATTAAATACATTTTGATACTCAAGTTACGGGAGCAGGAAGAGAAGTCCGTTGGGTAACATTGTCCATCTTACCCAACTGTATATGCTGATTGGTAGTAAAACAAATGCAGTTTCAGCAAAACTGTTATGTTTCTCCTTACAACATGTCTGGTACCTGTGGGTTACAGGCACACACCTTTCTAGGGGGCACGCACTAACCCATAAGAAAAGATCATTCTCCTTATTAAAAAATAATGTGAAACTGCCTGGTACAGATGCATTTTCCCTATATTTGCTTTCTAACAAAACTCCTACCAGACTCTTTCCTTTCCATTGTATGAGAAACAATCAAATTCCAGGCACGTCCCATTATTCTGGCACAATCAAACCCTGATCTTGCTTTAAGTTATGATAAGAGGAAGCTGCATACCAAATATGGTGGACCTAGCTCTTACCATTCAGGAGGAGTTCTTGAACAAATGGACTCACAGACATTTCTAAAATATATAGTAAGATATGTCTACCTTGGGGGATCCCCCACTCCCAGATCCTGCTGTATTCTGTTGTCTTGCTCCAATATAATGCCTGCTTCATGCAACATCCACCATTGCTGTACCAAGGCAACATATTTTTAAATCACTGGGTTTTTTTCTTGCTTTGGGAGGCAAATTCTGCCATTTTCCTGAGGGTAACATTTATGAGTATTTTGTTGAAGTAAAAGTTTGATTTGTGTTGACATTTAATAATGTAGGACCCGATCCTCAGCAGGTATAAATTGGTGTAGCCCAAGTAAATTCAGTTGAGCAACACCAACTTCATTGAGCTGAGGGTCTGGTTCAAAATGTGTGTGTTTATTGCCCAGGAAAAAAATGTGGAATGTGGAAAACAGTGAATTTCATGAAACACCACTCAATAGAAACAACTAAAGGATACCTCAAAAGGAGGTTGTCACTTGTGTATTCTGAAACCAAGAGTTATGAACTAAGCTATGTCGTGAATTTTTAATTATAAAATGTGGTGATGACCTCAAACCTTTGAAATAAGTTTTCCCTGTGTTCACTGTGGTTGTTTTATGGCACGTTACACTTCATATAAAATTGTATATTGTATTATTTTCAGTATTGAACAGAAACAATGTAATGTAAAGTATGAGTAGAACTAATTGTACAATTGTGAGAATGTCAGACTTTACTAAGACATCTTGGTTGTAAGATACGGTTAAGTACACATTATTTAAGTTATTAACCACAATAAACTCAATGGTATGTTCATTTATGACTGAATCTTATTTGTTATTCTTCTGAAAAGTTTGCTGGGATAGTTAATGACAATGAAATGAACTTAGTGAGGCAGGACAAGACACAGTTTTGGTCCCAGTGACAATCTTAATTTCTAAGAATGTTAAGTGTATTTTTAATATTGGTTGGTTGCATAGGGGTTTCTGTGAGAGGAATTAGTGATCTTGGTCAAATGTCCAAATCACTAAAATTAGCACCACAGTTAGCAATAAAGGTTAATCCAGTTAGTACCAAAGCCCATGGAGAAACTCATGTTGATTTCAGTAAGAGTTGGCTTGTGCCCTAATTGAGAAGTTTGTGGGCATGCTCAGCAGTGAGGCCAAAGAGAAAATGGATAAAAGAAAGTGGACCATTAGCAGTTCTGTTATCTTTAGACATGGTCTCTCTAAGTTGCAGCAAGGACACATGAGTGTCTCAGCGAAGGAACACCTACACCATTGTTGTCTATGCTGTAGATGTTTGGTAACTAAACAGAGAGCTTTAGTTTCCAGCGCTGTGAATTTTACGTATGTATTTCAGACACCATATTTTATTAATTCTTTTTTGTGGCATATCATTTTGATTGGGTTAGACCGATTAGGGAATAGCTGACAGGAAAAACTCCAAGTCTTTTCATTTTTAAACTCTGGCATTAAACCTATCCAAAAAATGAAGAGCATGATATTTCTTAGTCCCAAAAACTGATTAATACATAATATCTAGTACAATGTTAATCAAACCAGAAAACCTCATCAAATATTTTATAGAAGATTTAATGGATGTATGCCATATTAAAGAAGGGGAAGGCATGTAAGATAAATTGCTACCTATAAAACCTTTTCCTGCAAGCCATCCATCGATGTCAAGGTCAAAATACACAGTGAGAACCCGTGACTTGTTTATAAATCAACAAACAACATGAAAATAATTCATCTGATAAATTTCACTCAACACAAGGCCCAATTGCCTAACTATCAAAGTAAAGAAATGCTCCTTTTTCTGATTATACTTTCAGGTGATGGTGGTGGTTGGAGAACAATAAACATTAGTTATTTTCCTTAGAATTCTACACATTATGGCAATCATGAAATGTGTTCATGAATGCCACATATTTTTGCCTAAATAAATTCCATGCTAACTTGCCAAGGGGCAAAACGTTGACTAGAGATGCATCTTTGTGGCTAAAAGCATGCATATAGATATAGATATATCTTTATACAAGTCTGTGGGAATTGTGGGTATACAGAAATGAAAATGGTGCTGATGTGCATTATACCTACAAAACGTGGTTGAGTTGGTTATGTTAGTGACGGAGTATTTGTTCAAGCCAGACTGGACTTCACTTTCAGGCAACTTAAATTAACTTTTTCGTATAGTTTTGTAATTTCCTTCTTTGAACAATGTTTGTGTGGTTAGGTGAGGAATGCATGTACGTTCTTTTGTTTAGAATGTAAATTATATCTCTTTCCCCCTCCCTCTTATACACTCACAGATTTTTCCATATGAAATGCTCATGGTGACCAACAGAGGGCGAAATAAAATATTAAGGGATGTAGACAGAACCAGGCTTGAGGTAAGGAAGCAAGCTTCTAAACATACTTGCCTACTGAAGTTTATTGCTGTTCCTTATTTGAATGACCATATGTAGAGTTGTGGCCCTTGGTTAGAACCAAGAAGTCCTCTCTCAAATGCCTAGTGTAGAAATGGAGATTTGTGAGGAGGAAGGATTCAGGTGGTGATAGCAAAAGCGAAGGGTTAAGGACTATAGCAATTGCAAATCTGCAGTGAGGAATGATCATGAATGACTTATTTGACTTTATTGACAGAGCTGCTCAAATATCCTTTGTATAATTTTGAGTAATTTGTATTTGCCCATCAATTGATGGGAATGCAGAAACTGGTAAAATGTTGCCCAGTAATCATAGGAACATGAGATCAGGTCTGGAATCATGTCTTGGACAGTGGCTGGTTCCAGATGCCATGGCTGTTGGGGGTGCTCAGCACCCTCTAGCTTGGAATGGTTTCCATCATAGGCAGGGTTTAGAGTTTGGTTCAAAGGCTCTCAGCACCCCTGCGATGCAAATTGTTCCAGAACCCCTGCCAGATGCTCTGGCAGAGCCAGGAACTCCAAAGTGCCATGTTATGGAATTACCTGCCCACAGCAGAAGTTTCTTTCCAGCTCCTATTAGTGTTTGGCTTATGTCTAGAAGCATGAGGGTTATTTCTGTACTGCCACATAAAAATTGTTCATGAATGTGGGGTAAGGAAACTTGGGCAGTTGGGAGACAACAAACAGTGTGATGTTCTGGCTGCTTGCGGTTACGAAACCGGTCTCCTTGAAGGAGGCCACCAAAATCCAGACAGTATCATGGTTGTTTATGTATGTTTCTAAAGGAATGAATCTGATCTATGGACTCATGCACAGGGGAGAGCATAATCCCCCAATTAGCACATTCTAAGCAGCCTCTGAGGGAGAAACAAATCATATCTTAGAATCACAGAATACTAGAACTGGAAGGGGCCTCAAAGTCCAGTTCCCTGCCCTCACGGCAGGACCAAGCACCATCTAGATCAGGATTTCCCAACTTATGGGTCGGGACCCAAATATGGGTTGCCATTACATTTCAAAAGGGTCACCAGGTGTCTCCCCAGGTGGCTCGTTAGGAGCCATTCACACCATTTTTTGAATTGCCCTGGGTCACCAAGTCTTCCTGAATTGTCAAAATGGATCCCCATCTGGAAAAGGTTGGGAACTGCTGATCTAGATCATCCCTGCTCTTAAATATCTCCCTAGGCAATTTATTCCAGTGCTTAACCACTCTGACAGTTAGGAAGTTTTTCCTAATGTCCAACCTAAACTTCTGTTGTTGCAATTTAAGCCCATTGCTTCTTGTCCTATGCTCAGAGGTCAAGGAGAACAATTTTTCTCCCTCCTCCTTGTAACACCGTTTTAGGCACTTGAAAACTGCTATCATGTGCCCTCTCAGTCCTCTCCTTTCTAAACTAAACAAGCCCAATTCTTTCAATTTGCCCTTATAGGTCATTTTTCTAGACCATTAATGTAGAGTCTGAGACAGCATAACGAGGGGACATGGCTAATGCTGATGCACCATAGCTTCCAGAGACTACGGTTTGCTGGAGAGATGGCTTGGTCAAACCTTTCCTTCCCCAACATGTGCACTGCATGCTGCTACACACACCAGCTGGCCCAGCTTATTGCCATGAAAGAAAGGCAATCCTTATGAAAACTTCCCCTTTCATTGCTCTGTAATTCCCACTCCTAAAATGGAAATAATAATACCTATGCCACAAAAGTGAGCTGAGAAGCCTAATTAACAGGACACAGTGAAGCCCAGTGGGTAGCGCACTGGACTGGGGTTCAGGAGACCTGGGTTCAGTTCTGGGCTCTGCCACTGGCTGGGTCATTAGGCAGTCACAGGCATCACTTTTCTGTGCCTCAGTTTCCCCAGCTGCGTAATGGAGATGATACTGAAAAGCTCTTGGGGTTCTACTGATGGAAATCACTATATAAGATGTGGTGATACTGATTCATTGGTGGTGCATTTTGAGAGCTTTGTTAGCGCTCTTTCAGTCTGTGACCCTGGATCTTTAATCGTGTCCCTGTGACTAGCACTGGAGCTGCTTGCCAACTAACCCTAGCTCCCGGAGACTGCTGCTGTGCTTTGGAAGGAAAATCCTTCATAATCCCATTCTCCATTTCAATCCCCTCGGTTGTGACTGACTCACTGACTCTGCTTTTCTCCCTTTCTCCAGCGCCACTTAGCACCAGAAGTTTTTCAAGAAATATTTGGCATGACAATACAAGAGTTTGACAAGTTACCTCTTTGGAGACGCAACAACATGAAGAAGAAAGCTAAACTCTTTTAATTTCACTCTACATCTATACCCTTGTAAACAAACAAAAAAAAAACTGCATAGGATATTGTATTATGAAGTCCAAATTCTCTTTGGAGAACAACTTACTCATCCACCTAAAAGGGAAAATCTAACACAGGCACCTGTATACATAGCAGTTGGGCCAAGATGAACATTTGCCACTGGGGTAAAAATTTCTGTGTTCAGAAACTTGATGGTAGTTTTCACATGTGTAAACTTTTTACATGTTGTATACATGATAGAAAGCAGCTCTTTTCTTCTCCCTCAAGAATATTCCCTTTATTTTTGTCCAGAATATGACAGACTCTATTGCTAGAGCCAGGAAGTGCTCTTAAGCTGCCTAGTAGAATGAAAGAATTGTAATCACATCAAGAAGTGAATATATATGTATATATATTCTGTAGTATACTCATATGGCAAAATTAATTCTTTTTGCAAAACCATGTCTTAACTGGCACTGTTTTAAAACAGAATCTTCTTTGTCTTCTGAAAGAATGAGGCAGACAGTTTGCTCTGTTCTGGTGCATACCAACCAAATTATTGGAAAACAAATCCCCCACTCGCACCACATCTATGCTAGGATATCAATAGTGGATTGCTGTGTATGTTTTCAGATCTTTCCTCCTCCACACTTTCTGCTTCAATTCACATGGCAGGCTTCACCAGTCGTTTAAGTCAAGGGAATGGTGGAGGAGTGGCAGTTTTCTTGTTTAGTCTAAGGTTTTGGGGAAAGTGGTGGGTGGAGGGAGTGAAAGGATTAAAGGGAAAATCTTCTCAAATATGCCCTGGTGCACACCCACGGACTTTGGGGCAAATTCCCTGCTGGTGAAAATTGGCTCAGCTGCACTGAGTTACATCAGCAGAGAATTTTTTTCCTGGGTGGGCAGACATGCAATTTAATCCCTCTTGGAAGAGGGAGGCATCTGTGTGAAATAGCTCTCCCTTGCACTGTGATCTCACAACTGGCTCGTTGGTTAAATCACTGTTGCAGTAAGACATTGACGATACTGGGCAGCGTATCAAGTTGAGCACTTTTTTTGTTGCTTGTGGTTAACGAGTTTTCACTCATGCTTTGAAAAGAAGGTTTGGAATTTGTTTGTCTTTCTTTAGATGCTACAAAGATTCAGTCTTGGTATTTTGGTTTTTTGTTGTTGTTGTTTTTTTTCCATTGTGCCTGGCACGGTTTGTAGGGAGGGGAAGGGTTTTTTTTCATGAGTTACACTCATAACTGCTTGCATTCTTTTCCCACTGTGCTCCAAAGTGTGAGGCTTGCCTGTATATAACGTCACTGCTTGGACATGAAGAACACATTAACTTCTTTGAAGCTAGCTTAGCTGCTGAAAGGTCCGTCTCTTCTCCTCATTGGGGCTGAACTGCCAATGTATCCATCTCTTATGGGAGCACTAGTCTACAGAGGGATGTCAAGATTTTCCTTTTAGAATTGATATAGTCACCATGGGAGAGACCAGAGCCCTTCATGTTTTCTGTTCCGGAGAAGGAGGTGGTGGCCAAAGTCATGCAGGAGACATGAGATTCTGGATCATTGCACTGAATTCTACCCTTCTGCTCCAGCAGGATTGCATGCTGTCCTATAATCATCTCAGTGTGCAGAATTAACCAAACCACGTTTTCTCACTGCAGTCCCAGAGAAGCCTAATCCAACTGAGCCCGTGCTGTTCCCCTGAAGAGATCTGAGCAAAGAGTTCAGTATCTGGGGGACAGCCCAGGGGGTCCATACTGCCTGCATGCTGGAGAGCACAGCCAAGGTAAAAGGATGGTGCAGACCACGGGATGAGCTGTTGGAGGCGCTATCATGTCTCACCAGCAGCCATTACCTCTAACGAAGCAAGAGCACGGAAGTTCAGTGAACAGTACAACTTGGGCCCAAATGATTCCCTGGGGTAATTCCAGTGACTTCAGTGGGGTTGCAGCAAGAGTCACTTCAGTGTGGTGGTGTGCTTCATGTTGCATCACAAGCGGAACACACATTTCTAAATTATAATGAACAAGCACATGGGGGTGTAACTGCTGAGCTATGAGATGCAAATCTGGGTAACCAATGAAACCAAACACAGCATACTGAAGGGGCAAACATCTTATGATTAAATTTGGCAGGGTTGGGACTTGCTGAAATGTGCTGTTTGTTTCTTGCAGATTATGGCTACATTTCAACCTGGATATCTATCGGGTATCAGTTTAAAAAAAAATCCTGAAAGTGTTTAGGCCCCAAACCTGCAGAGGAATACACACGAACAGCGTGTGACAGATCCCTGTGAGCAGTTATTTTGGTGATCAATCTACATCTTTTTCCAAGTTATAATTTTCCAGTTTGTGGTATAGAAAAAATTGCAAGCTTGCAAACCATGTTGCTCAGCTCCCTCCATTTATAAATGTATTATTAAACATTTCTACAACAGACTAAGGAAGATTATCCACTGGAAAAGTTGAAAAACAGCATTTGAATTTCAAAATGTCTGACTTTCAGGTTAGATCGTACCTATTTGTTACCAGTTTTGACCTATTGTCACTATCTCTGCCTAGAAAGAAATGAAAGAGAAGACAATTTAGCGGCCCAGACATCTCAGCAAACTCCTGAAAAGGAGCACAGATGATAAAGTCGCTGATGTCATTGTCCTTCACAACCGGGGGTTTCCCCAGTACTAAGAAATACATGGGGCTGTTCAGGAAAGTTAGGATGAATCAAATAAAAGTGTGAAATTAAAGCACATTAATTACAGAAGATTAAACCCCTATGTAAATGCTGTCATTCCAGAAGAAACCAGTGCTCATTGTAGCTAAATTCTCCACTCCTGTTAACTAAGGCAACTGCTTCACCTCACATCTTTAGCTATTTATTGTCATCTTAACTTTCTTGAGTGTCCCCCTGGACACAAGTCCTAGAGATCCTATGTCTTTAAGAATAACTACTGCAGCCCTGGGGCCTGTTTTCTCCAGTGAGCTATTAAGTCTCACCACAAATGTTTCTACTCTCATGTCATCCAGAGGAGGCAAGTAAACAGAGACAGTGCCCCAGGGAAATGCTTCTTCGTTTGTGAATCATTTCCCTAGCACCACTCCCGTATGCTGTTGGTCTTGGATCTAACTTCAAGATGTAGGTAAAAATTCCCCTTCCTTCTTCAACCTTCCCTGCAGATATGCTGCTGTTCACATAGGTTGCCATTTGCAGATATGAATGCATATTTGGAGTACGCAGACACCTGATTGCTGATGTGCTCACATGCTCTGAGTGCAAACTAACGCAAGGCCAGGACTGGCCAGGGTGGAAGTCGGTGCAGAATTTGGTTATAGGCACTTCTTTTTTGAAAATGCTACCCCTTATTCACTGCCATTCATTCAGGTGTGCAGCACCCATCCCAGCAATGATGAGGTTGCTGAGGAATGCTGTGTGTAGCGTAGCCATATTACTCAGTAATTTGACTTACTGTTTTTGTCCCTTCTGCCATCAACTGAGAGACAGAAAAAGGATTTTTATATAAACTAGAAATAATCCTAGAACTGGAAGGGAGTTCAAGAGGTCATCAAGTCCGGTCCTCTGCCCCCACTATAGGACCAAGCACCATAGATCGTCCCTGACAGGTGTCTGTCTAACCTGCTCTTAAATATCTCCAGTGATGGAGATTCCACAACCTCTGTAGACAATTTATTCTTGTGTTTAACCACCCTGACAGTTAGGAAGTTTTTCCTAATGTCCAACCTAAACCTCCCTTGCTGAAATTTAAGCCCAAAGCTTCTTGTCCTATCATCCATCGCCAAGCAGTTCTGTCAGATAAGGAAGACTTGACCAGTCCAATGTCAATGGGCTATTGTAAGTGAATTCATTTAAACTCTGGCTGGAAAATACACTGTCTTCTTTGCATGTCTTCTTTGCATGCATCATGTCTTCTTTGCATGTTTTAGGATTCAACTGGTAACAGGAAGGATAGATTTGGAAGTTTTTAGACTTGTCCAATACACTCAACTTCCCACTGAAATAATGGAACATGAAACATTTTTTCCTTTCAAAACATGTTTGAGGAGCTTCATTATATTATTCTGTCTTCCTTAGCAAATAACACCTTCATCCTAATGACATTTAAAAGAGATTGGAGACTATGAAACATTTTAAAGGTTGTCTAACAAGAATACATATGTGTTCTCAGTTTCTGGTTAGTATCTGCTCCTGGAATATGCTTTATGGTGACTTGTAAACTCAGATCAGCTGCTGTATGCTGTCAAAGGGGGCTGGAAAAGTGATGAGAGAATTATCAGTCTTACAAGGTGTAAAAATTTGTATTGTATTTGTATTCCAATCATGTTCTTGGTGCTTCCTGGCAGGAATGGGTTGTCTTTCCTTCGATGTTTGCCTGTTTCAAAGTTTAGCTCGGTCTGGTGGTGAAGGTTTTGTCATCCTTTCCCCATTCGTAGGCTTACCTTGGAAAGCCACCTTCAGCCAGCAGTTCCAAAAGTCCTATTATTGAGGAATAATCTGAAAAGATTAATTAAATTTGCATTAGCCACCACTCTTTGAAGCCAAATCCATTCGATAAGCAGTTGTCCCTCTCAAGGAGTTTACGCTGTGACTAGTTTTAAAGCTGAAGTTAATCTTTCCAAAGAGAGAACTATTTTTTTTCTGTTGTAAATATCGCAGGGATGCCTTGCGGGTGGAGAGTGGGTCTGGGTTATCCAGGTTAGAATCATAGACTCCTAGGAAGAGACCTCAGGAGGTCATTGAGTCCAGCCCCCTATCCAAAGCAGGACCAATTCCAACTAAATCATCGCAGCCAGGACTTTGTCAAGCCGAGACAAAAATCTCTAGGGATGGAGATTCCACCACTTAATAACCTCTAGGGATGGAGGTTCCTCTAGAGCTCCTCAGAGGTGAATTTAAAGTGCTTAAGAGGAAAAAAATGTCAGGTCAACCAATTTCTTTGAAGTCACTAGAGTCATGGATAAATGTAAATCTGAACAGGTGTAAATCAGGAGTATGTCTTCTGAAGTCAATGGAGATAAACTGATGTAAAAAGTGACTGCCGAATCAGGCCCCAGAGAGAGAGAGCGAGGACAGCACTCAGCACTGGCTGGATTATATCCCAAAGACCTAATACTGAGTAATCCTGAGCACCTGTAGCTCCCATTGACTTCAGTGGAAGTTGGGAATACTCAGCACTTGTAAGGGATGGGCCTTAGGATAGAGGAGTATGTAATGAATGAAAAATCTCTCATTTTTCCTCATCCTTTTCTCCTCTTCCATCTCTATTGACACCCTTTCAGGGTTTCTTTGTGGGGGGAGGGGTGGTTCGTTTTCTTGTTTTGCTACGACACACTCCACATGTTGGATGTTACTTTATATCCACTGAGAAAACCAGTCACAAGAAAATTCACCACACACCTATTTGCCTCATTGGAGGGACCCAGGCAAGCAGCCAACCTGTCCTGGAGCCACAGTCATCTTTGTGCACCCCGATCCTGCAGTCAGCAGTCACTTAAGTAGCCCCAGAGCCACTGCACTGTTCACCCACTCAGACTTCGTGGGACTGCTTAGGTAAACAAGGGCAGTAGGGTTCCCTGACACATGCCAGGGAAGGCTGTTTAGACCTGGGGTACGGTCTTATGACAATGTAATGAGGAGCACAGAAAGTGTTACTGAGCTCTGTGATGCGAGAACATGCCTTTCTCCTTCGGTATGAAAACATCACCAGTAATTGGGTACAAGGCCCATAGTGGTTGGCAGCTGGTGTGGGTTTTGTCTTGAGATTCCCTTCCCCACCTTTTGTCTCCCAGTTACATGATAAGAACACCAGTGTTGTGCAAAGATTTGGACGTTCCAGTTGCAAGCCCCCCTTGTCAGGCGTCTGCCTGACACTGGCAAGCATATTCCTTTAAATGTAAGCACCAGTCCAGGAAGTGGGGGGATAATTGGCCATTAATATTATTGCCATTAAATACTTTATTTCCCAAAGGGCTTCTAACAAGGAAATGCATTTATGTTCGTGACTTCCTAAAAATGTTCCTCCACACAAGAGAATATTGATCCGGCATGCTTTGTGAGGGTTATCTACTGAGATGAAGCGGTCCTTACTGTTTGCTCTGAAGGCAAACAGGTATTTAATCTGCACAGTCTTGCAGAATATTTACAGGGGATGTATCAGACACAGCACGCAAGGCCAGATTTCCAAATGTATTTAGGTCCCTATTTTCTAAAGATGCAGAGAGGAATTGAAAGTCAATGGTAATTAGATGCCTATCCATTTTAGGCACCTCAATGCCTTTGAAATGCCTTACAGATGGTTGGGGGTTTACGTTTTTTGGAGATAAAAAAAGCTAGATTTCATTTTAAGTTGGGAGGTTTCAGCAATGGGTTTTTTGTTTTGTGTTAGATTTCATTGTGTTTTCTCCCCTCCCTTCAGAAACCTAACAACCCCATCTTTTTGAAAGATTCTTTTTTCATTTGTGGGACAGTTCTGTTGCCGAGTCTTTCAGTAAAAGTGCTTTGATGTCTGTCTGTACAGTGAGTCCGCTTGTTTGCAAACTGAGAAGTTGACTTAGGTTGCTGTTCTGTACAATTACTGATTTCTCCACTTTCATATTGCAAGCAACACACATGGCACTCCTATGCCACTATAATCTGCATCACTGTTGTACTCAAATCAAGTCAATGAATAAAGTTTTGTGCTTTATTCTAAAGGGGTGGATGCAAATTGTTTCATTCCCTTTTTTATTTATTTTTTCATGTTCATAGTATTTTATTAAAACTCTTTTTATAAAGATTTATAAAGCAGGATGTTTACTGAGAAAAAAAACATACAGCTGAACAGATGGAGGCAGATGAAGAACAGAGGATATTTACTAGCAGTACAGTATTCAGGGTTTCCCGTAAGAAAGTTACCATGAACACACAGAGAGAGAGAGAGAGAGAGCGCGCTAGTGCTAATTCAGAATTCAGTGCAGTTACTTTAGGGTTCAAAAGCATGCTAGTAGCTGTAAAAGCACACAAACCATAAAAGTAAGACTGTTTTTTTGACTAATTACCCCATTTTTTGCCTTGCAGCAAGATTGTTCAAACTTGCATGTTAAGCGATTCATCAAGGTTCTTCTAACTATGACTCATTGAAGTCAATAGGACTTCACATGCTTGATGAGAGGTTAGACATATGCTTAAATGCGTCGCATCGTGCTGGTCTTCAGTTTAACCTCCCATCTCTGAATAGGCTACATTCTTGGAAATAGGCAGTAGATGCTCTATAATGAGCACTGTCCTGTTTAGCTGGCTACAAATGCCCCTGAATGATCCTAACACTGAGCAGCTGCAGCCCTACCTGATGTCAATGGCAGCTGTGGGGATTAAGCACACCAGATGGATTCTCAGCCCTTCCCACCCTGTGCCCAGCAGAGAAATGCTGCCGAAGAAAGCAAACAATTTTGGCATGGAAGTGCCACGTGAAGCTTCCAAGACTGTCGTGTGTGTGTGTGTGTGTGTGTGTGTGTGTGTGTGTGTGTGTGTGTGGGCGTGTGTGCAAACGGAAGTTACATGCGATTGTACTTCTCATTCTGTGCAATTAAGTGCCTCCTACCAGGCCTGCCCCAGCCCAGCTCTCCAGGTGAGCCACACTAGAGCTGCCCTGAACTGATCTGAGCTTCCTGTGGCACCTTGGCAGGGCAGCCAAAATGGGAGAGTTGCTATGTCCCTGTGGTTGCTATTTGAGGTCACCTCCTTAGCCGCCATAGCTGGAATGGGTTCTGGGGCTGTGCATGGGCATACGGAAAAACCCCTCTGCGGGTGTGGTTGTGGATAACAGCCCTAGACTCCCCACTAAAGACAGAGGGCACAGGAACTGATGTAGCAGCAGATCCTCCAACCTTCCTTCCACACATGCACACAAGATGTCAGCACGGTGCCCGTGATGCAAGCCCTCTTCTCATGTCCCCCCAATCCTGTCTTCTCTCCCCTCCCCCACACATCACTTCTGCTGCCCAGGGATTCTCCACAGCTGGGGGTAGGGGCCCATTAGAATTTAATTCCAACATACCTTGCTACATGTGTGTAAGGTGCTGATCTCCCCCCTCCCCAACCCCAGTTCGCTGTACAATTCGAACCGAGACAGTCCCTGTCCCAAAGAGCTTACAAGCTAAGTAAGGGCTGCCTATCTGCTTAAGTACCTTGCTGATCGAGACCCCCTGTGTTTCACTTTGTACTTTCCATTTTGCAATCACTTCCTGCCCAGCCCTCAGACTATCAGAAATAAGTTGTCTGCTGCCTAATAACCTACATTTCCCCCTCCCATTTCAAGGACCATAGCAGCAGGGTCTTGTGTGGAAACATTAACCCGGATCAGTACATGCAGTGTTGGTTGCTTGCAATATCTGCTACTGGGGCATTCACAAGAGCAGCTCAAACAAGGGCCTGCTGTAGGTACAGGAAAGAACAGCCTGTAGCAACCACAGTCCACTCCCCTCTTGGCCTGTTGTAGTAAGAGTACCAGTGGGACGGCTGTTCCTTTCTGAAAGGATAATACAAGGTGGGAGTGATAGATGGGGCAGGGCTATCACTAACAAGTTTGTCCCGCCATCAGGCTTAAGCAGCTGTCTCTGGATTTCAAATGGTAAATCAGAGGAGGGCAGTGTGGCGCACTCAGAGACCAATCCAGGACTGGAGCCTGGTGCTGGAGTTGCTGAGGCATCACCCTCCTTATGAGTGGGGAGCTACTGAGTCCCTCTGAGTTTCCAGACCTGCAGAGAAAAGGAGGCTTCTGTTCTCAGACAGCTGGCACCAGAGAGGGGTTTTCCTCTGCAGCCGCATGGGTGCTCCAAGCACCATCTCCTGCCACCTGGACTACTGCATCAAAATCCCCAGGCAGTGCCAGGGCTCGGGGCGATGGAGAATGGCCCATTCTTTGCCCCCGTATTCAGAACATTCAGGTGGTGTGCGATCAGTGCTTAGAGACTGGTTTTGTTCTAGGCCTGGGTCCAACTGGCTGTGTCAAACAACCAGCGTTTCACAGCACTCTGCCCATACTCACGATCAGGGAAGCTCAACCCTTAAAGGCACCGTCTCCAAGTACCATGGCAACCACCCAGCCCAAGGGAGAGGGGAAGGTCCATGCACACAGCATCTACTCCCCATGCAAATTCTGGGTGGATGGTCCGGAGGGGCAGAAGGCTGTGTAAAGGGCACCCCTGGCAGTAATGAGAGTGGGTGGAGGGGGAGGGCTCCCTAGGAACCCACAAGCAGAGCCTACCTGAGAGAGGTAGCACAGCCCACCTGGCTCCATCTGCTTGTTGGGCTGCACCAGCAGGCCAAGAGCCCCCTGTTGAGTGGGCGGTTGTAGGCCTGTGCCTTTTCTGTGAGCAGGCCGCTGGAGCCTGGGCCAGCAGGACCTCAGGAGAGATGCAGGTGATCTATCCACCAATGTAATAAAATAGCAGCACATATTCCAGTGGGACTATCCAGGGCAGCTGGAGACATAAATATCTTCACACACTACTGGACATGGCCTTTGGATGCTCATTAATGATCTATTCAGCTCATCAGTTCCATGTACGCCTCTATTCCATGTGTTACCAATGGATTTTTAGTCCGTCGTCATATAAGTATATGGAGACACAATCAAACAAAACATTTGTTAAATCCAGTCGTCCCCACCCTGCACCTACCCCTATTAAAATAATCTTGGATTTCTAACCCCTGAGTAATGACTGCGGAATGCGCGACATCTCACAGCCCAGCAAGGCATCTGGCTAGGAGAGTCTTCATAGCATGTTAAAAATACAACTATACATAGATAAGAGCAAAATGAGTCAAATGTCAGTGCTAATTTGCTGTCACTCTTGAGACCACTTCCTCCCGCAAGAACAAACACAGGGCATCTCAAATAAGTTTCTCTGGACCTCAACAACAAATACTCATCCCCCACCAAAAAAAATCTCTTGAAACGCTCATGTAGCAAGAGTACAATATCCCCTTCGCCACCCTCCCCACCCACTCACTGTTGTTTTATTTCCTTTGCATTTCTGTGTATAGTTTGGGGAAAGGGTGGGAAATAAATGAAACTTCAATCCGGCTTGCTATTTTCTATTATAAAAAGGGACCCTGGGGAAACATTTTGACTGTTTTCTATGGCTCAGTGAGAGAGCGAGAGAGAATTTGCTTAAGGAGTGCCTGTTACAAATTGTTCTTTCACACACACTCTTATTTTCAAGGTTTTGCAAAGATCAGCCATCCAGCAGTGTTGGAAGCTGACCATGTGTCCAAGGGGCCACTGAGTTTCAGATGGCTGCTGTGCCCAGTTTCCTTCATGAGCAACCTCAGATGAAGATGATATAACTACCCATGTATCTATCTTGGGTCACAGGGTTTTAGCACCCATGTACTGCACGAGCCCAAGGGTTTTGTAGAGAAGTTTGTGCACCTTGCTCAGATGGGAGCCCATAATTGAACGGTGGGCAGAACAATGTTGGGATCCATGTGACAGGTTGAATCCCCAGTCTAGTAGGTGTCTGGTGCAATGTTGAAAATTCCACCATCCCAGAGTGAAGGCTTGAGCCTTGTTGAAAGTGCATCAACAGCTTTGGCTATATGGTCCTACTATTAAAAGTGGATATGTAAAAATTAGGGTTGTAAAAGTGTACACGTGTAAACCGTTAACCGATGAGCCTGGGCTTGGTTAACCGTCACGGTTACATGCAGCCTCTCCTCCTGTCCAGCCCCCTGCTGCATCAGAGGCAGCAGTTTGGGGAGCAGGCAGAAGCCAGTATGCACAGGAAGTTGACTTTTAAGCCAGCTCCTGCCAGCCTCCAGAGCTGTGCTCCTCCTGAGCTGTTGCCTCTGTATCAGAGGTAGAGGTGGGGAGGGGCAGGCAGGAGTTTAAAAGCCGGCTCCCCATGAGCACTAGCTCCCGCCTGCCTCTCCCCCTGCACTGCTGCCTCTGATACAGAGGCAGCAGCAAGGGGGAGGCAGGTGCCTCCGTAGGAGCTGTCTCCCCCCATGTAAAGGTGTAACCGCTGAAATTTTCAGTTGTTACACATTTATCTTAATAAACACATTTTAATATGTCTAGTAAAAATGGTGTCGTCTTACACTCCACATAAATCCACTGGTAAGGGGACCAGGCACTGCTGTGGGGGGGCCGTCTACTGATGGAAAACATGTCAGTTTCCTAAGCTGTAAAATGGGTATATTGCTAAACAAAACAAAAACAAAATCGCATAAATCTTATAGTCAATTTTACTCATAGTAGCAAGACTCCTGTCAATTACAGTAATTATAAACAGCCTCTCATCCAAGTCTAGGTCTACATTAGAAAGCTTGAACAGTACCCCTTTCCTTCTGTTAGATCTTTCCCTGCATACACGCTTGGTTTGGATCCCAAATTCCCACATTTCCCGGAAAAGCAATGCCACATCCAAGGAATTTCGAAAAAGCAGATGCACTCTTTCGCCATCTCTGTAAACCTCGTTTCAACAGAAAAGCAGAAAAAGATATGCAAATTGCAGTGCGCAATTTGCGTATCTTTTTCTGACTTGTCTTTGTAGTCTAGACATAGCCTAGCTAATGCAACCTGGTGCTGCCTATCGCACCATCACAGGCAGCCACGTGTGAATGCGTGCTGCCAAAATAGTTTTGCTGGCAGCACTATGCTTTTGGCCAGTAAAATTTTCTAAGGTACTCAAGTCCCAGCTTTCTTCTGAACAAATCTACAACTTACAGTGCTTAGAATGCCAGTGGGTGCCAGTTGCCTTTTGAAGCGGGCCCCTACACTGGTCACCAGGAGAGCTGGGGTTCTAATCCTGATTCTGCTACAGATGTGCTCAGAAAGTCACTTTGCTTCTGTGTGTTTCTCCTTCCACTCCCACCCTTGGACTCTTCTCTGTTTAGCATGTAAGCTCTTTGGAGCCAGGCACTCTCTAATGGATCTAAAAGTGTCTAAATTACAAAGCAATTTCAAAAAACAGCTGGAGAGAGAAGCTGTAGAACTTGCCTTCATTTGCAAATTTGACACCTGTAATCAAGGTTTGAACAAAGACATGAACTGGATAGGCCACTACATTCCACATGCTAATGACATAAAAAGCTAAACACCGGGGCACTTTCAGCCCACTCTATTAGCCTCATTTAGCATGGACACTCTAATTGACAAGAGTTTTCCCCCCTATTTTTTTTCCTTCTCTTTCCCTCCCCCTCCCTTCTCTTTCTCTGCTATTTATTTGTGCCCTGGACTGCTTACTCCATTCATCTGAAGAAGTGGGTTGTGCCCACAAAGACTCATGATACCATCTACATTTTTTTGTTCGTTTCTAAGGTGCTGCAGGACCATTTCTTATTTTTTAAGTCTCTTAACAGAGTTTGTGTTTGGGCAATGCCTATCACAATGGGGCTCTGATCTTGGGTGCTTAACCAATACAAATAAAAACCAATAATAATGCAAACGAAAAGTTAACAAACCACACTTGAGTCTGATTAAAGACATTTACTGTTTGCTGCATATTTTGAGCCTAAGTGAACCTGGCTGTGTCTTGTGAAGCTGCAAATAACCCAAGCATCCAAAATAGTTCTATGGTGAATGAACCAATCATTGTAGAGCAATATCTACTTTTTGGCCATAATGCCTAACTCCGGTCATCTGAAGAAGTGGGCTGTGCCCATCTATACCATCTACATGTTTTGTTAGTCTATAAAGTGCTACCAGACCATTTGCTTGCTGTTTTTTTTTTCTGTACCGAACTAACTCGGCTATCCCCTCAAGCTCCTGGATGTTAAATAACTGCCAATTAGCCCTGAGTTAATTGTCATTCCCTGGAGGAATCCCAGGGAATTGACAACTGCAACATGATGGCCTTAAGAAAGATTTATTGGAGTATTGAATGATTCCTCTCTCAGTAATGCATTTAAGGGCACAGTGTGGAAGATGGTAAGCAAGAGCTCGAGATTTTGAAACAAGTCATTTAAATCCCCTGTGCATGTTTAGATAGTGTTCTCTTATCAGCCTATTCTCCAGGTTGCAGATCATTGACCTTATCTGGTGTTCCCCCCCCTTTAGGCGCCAAACAAAACAATACAGTACCAGACTACACAAGTTTTTCATGTTCCTGAGGCAGAGTTGACCATAGGGAAAGATTTGAATGAAGTAACATACAGCCCTTGTTGTGCCCATTCTGATTTCTTTGCCCAGTTAGGCTCCCAGGTATCATCCATTTCATATCCCACCTCTCCAGCACGTGTATGATATTCTGTAAGACAAAGTACACATGCAGGACACCTGTAAAAGGGGTAGGGCAAGCCCTAGAGCTGGTCTGTCTCAGTAGTATACTTTAGCATTTGCTCTAATATTAAGACTTTGGAGGCTTGGGTCCAATTCCCGGATCTGCCACTGTCCTGCAAAGCATGTTTCCCTCTGAGTCTCAGTTTCCTTCTCAGTGAAAAAACTCTTTTGTAAAGCATTTGAGAGCTACTGAGAGAAACCATTGTATAGGAGCTCAATATTATGCTTCTATGCCCACATTCTACAGCACAAACAACAAAAGCACACTTGCATCCAAGTGGTTTGCAACCCACTGTGGGAGGGAAATCCTGCAATCGCCATTTTGGAGAAACTGAAGGGCTGTGTCTAGACTGGCCAGTTTTTCCAGAAAATCAGCCGCTTTTCCGGAAAAACTTGCCAGCTGTCTACACTGGCTGCTTGAATTTCCGCAAAAGCACTGACTTCCTACTGTAAGAAATCAGTGCTTTTTGCAGAAATACTATGCTGCTCCGTTAGACAAAAGTCCCTCTTGCGCAAAACTTTTGCGCAAAAGCCCAGTGTGAACAGCTGAGATTTGTTTTCATAAAAAAGCCCGATCGCAAAAATGGCGATCGGGGGATTTTTTGAGCATCTAGATTGGCCACGGGCGCTTTTCGCAAAAGTGCTTTTGCGGAAAAGTGTCCGTGCCAATCTAGACGCTCTGTTCCGAAAATGCTTTTAACGGAAAACTTTTCCGTTAAAAGCATTTCCGGAAAATCATGCCAGTCTAGACACAGCCAAGTAGTGAGTTTGTAATTCAACCAAACTGCAAAGTCAGTGGCAGATCTGGATTAGCAGTCAGGGTGGTCCTGGATCCCAGCCTTGGTTGTACTACATCCACTAAATAGGTTGCCAGGTGTCCAGTATTGGCCCAGACAGTCCGGTATTTGCAGTCTCTGTCTGGTAAAAAAAAAAACAGAAAATACCGGACATGTAAAATGGAAGGCTGCTTGGGACATTCTTCCTCTGCCGTGTCTGGTGTGAGCCGGGAGGAGCGCGTGGGGATTTAAAAGGCGCGGGCTTTTTTTTTTTTGCTCAACAACTTTGGTCCCCTGTTTTTTGTTATTGTTGTTGGTTTTTTGCTCAACCAATTTTTTCCCTCCCATGTTCAGTATTTTTTGTGAAAGTATCTGGCAACCCTACCACTAAATCACATTACCTTTTTTACTCTGCCCTTATTGTTCAGGTTATAATTTTCAAGAAAGTCTGTCCCAGGATGGTTAGTCCTTTAAGGAAAACTAGGACCTTGTTTACGCATAATAGGCCTGTTTTAAGGCCCCAACTGTAAGTAGTTAGCTGATGATCAACAACTAATTAATAAAACATGAGCCTGAAAAAAAGCCTGCCAGAGTTCATTGGAAGGAAGTGCTCCCCTAGAGACAAGAGACCCTAGGGTGGGGAAACCTAAGGCCAGGGAGCCAGATGCATCCGCTGACTTGTCTGGATCTGGCCTCTGAGGATCAGGCCCCCGCCCCCCTTCCCAGCATTATGGAGCTCGTGCTGGCACTCCAGCCCCACTGATGCCCCACCGTGGGGCTGCAGCACACAAAATCTACGAAGCTAGGCCCCTCCTAGGCTCTGGTGTGTGAGGGGAAAGTGGGGTGTTTCTCTACTTCTCAGTCAAGGCCCCTGACCCAAAAAAGTTTCCCCAACCCTGCTGAATAGAGTAGGAGGAGGAAGAGGAGGAGGACAGTGGCCTGTGAACCTCTCTAAGCTGCTGTTGCCATAGTAGCCCAGTTTTGGGGGGCAGGTCAAGGCTTCCTGAATGTGAAAGTGTAGCCTACGGGGTGTCGTTCACAGTTCCATGCAGTGGCACTTAGACCACGTACAGCGAGAGATAAGAATAAGGGAGCTCTACAGCCTTAGCTGAGAGCCAGTTGGCTTCACAGCTCAAGCTGTGGACTGAGCTCATGCTCTAAGCTCCAGGTTCAGTTCTGCCTGCAGGCGGTTACACAAGCAAATGCTTGTGGGTGTTAGCCTAGGTCTCGCAGAGGGGCTGGATTTGAAGGCCCAATAAAGAGGAGTTTTCTTGCACCCTGTAAGAAGAGTTAATAAATGACACTCCCTCCCTACCCCCCACCTCTCTCCCTGCAAAAGAGGTGACTTGCACTTAGCTCCCTGGTCTGAGCAAATCCTTGCCAGACCCAAGAGAGACGAAAAAAAAGTGAGCAATGGAGTGAGGTTCCTGGCAGGTAAGGACTCCTTTCTGCTGTCTCCTTTACATGCAGAGCTTTAGGGTCTGTAAGGCTCTGCTGTACCCCAAGCTGATGGGCTCTAGGGTACTGGCCCATCAGACAGTCCAGCACCAATGCTCAGTGTTTCTCCCATGTTTCTCCAGGGTGGTGGTGGTACCAATAGTCTCACTTTTATTTCTCCTTTCCCCATCCATCTTCAATGCTTTGTCTGTGTTCAAAGACTCAGTCCCAGCTCTGCTGTCATAAGCTTCCAGCAAAGGCCCTGTGATATTTCCTCTCGTCCCATCTCCTCGAGTACATCCCCGTGCTTGCTTTCATCGACCTCACTGAATACATGAATGTAGGCAGAGGAATCGCACCCCTAGCTTAGTGCGGATCTCAGAAACCAGACCAGAGGGTCACCCCTCCCGATTGTAGTTATTCTGGTGCATGTCTCCAGGGCAGATGCACTGTACTGCTTTAAAAGTGAAGTCGCACTGCTTTAATGCAGGGCCAGGCCTGCTGACAGGGCGGAACAAAGGGAGCAGTTGTCTGGGGCCAGAAATTCAAAGGGGCCTGGAGTTCCCGACTGCCACCACCGCTACTATGGCAGTGACGGCAGCTGGAGCCCCAGGCCCCTTTGAATTGCTGCTGGAGCACTGCACCATGCGGCTCTAAGGGCTTTGGAAGGGGCACGCCCCCGCCTGGGCAGTGCTAATGGCTGAATGCCCTTGGCCCCACCCCTTCCACCACAGGCCCTGCCCCTTCTGGTAGCACAGAGCTGAGCTCCCCCTCACACACCTTGCCCAGGGGCCTGTGATGACTGTCAGCCCTGCTGTGAAGGGCACATACGCTGGCGGGGGGCATGTGGTGGGTTGAACAAGAGGTGAAGGAATCCAAAAGGCAGGCAAGCACTCACAGAGAGGGAGCACAAGGGCCTGCCCTATGCTGGTGTTCATGAAGGCCCACGCCCTGTAAAGCTCTGCATGTGGAGGCGACAGTATAAAGGAACCCTTGCGTGCCAGGCTGTGGCATGGCAGGCACCTCATTCCATCGCTGATGCTATAGCCCTGAGACGGTGAAGAACCCCAGCTGATGTCCTACTCGGGATATGCGTCTGTGGTGCTGTACAGCACTGGATCCGGCTTCTCCTTTGCTTTCCCTGAATCCCACAACCAACAGACTTCTGCTTCACCTGGTGTCATTCTAGGAGTCCCAAGACCAGTCACAATAACCAGTGAAGGCATCTTGTTCACCACCACTGCCTCCACGTCATTGTCATATTCACTCTCATGCTGGCCTGACCTTAGCTGAAACTTTCCGAAATCAAACTGTGCTGTCAGAGCAGATGCTTATCTACAACCCCTGGGGTGCATCTACACAGCACCCTTACCTCGAAATAAGCTACGCAATTTGTGCTATGCAAATATTATTTCAAGGTAATTTCAAAATAGCTCATTTCTACACGGTACTTATCTTCTATAACTTCTATAATATATAAAGGAGAATGTTTGTATGTTTGTGCGCTAATAACTTGGACACTATGAGAGCTACCGCCGCAACCAAACTTGGCATGGGATAACCTTTCGTCCAGGAGAAGGTTTTAAGGTACTGTGGGAGGGAAGAGATGAGAGACCGACGCCTCTCCCCGGGGCTGCACAGAGCTTGGCAGTGTGGGGAGAAGCAGCTTCCCGGGGGAAGGGGCGGGGACAGTCACTCACTAAGGCCTGTGGAGGGACAAGGAAGAAGAGGGCGGGCTCGGGTGCCGGCAGCAGGCGTGCGACTCCCCTTCCCCCTCCCTCCCCTCACGCTCCTCACCTCAGTTATATCAACTTTCCCGAGCAACACCGGGTAACTCCAGCTAGTTTCAAAATAAATAGCTATTCCAACAAGTCCTTTAACCCTCATGGAACAAAGGTTACAGGGATGCCAAAATAGCGTGCCCGTTATTTTGAAATATATTTCAAAATAACAGGCACATTTAAAGATACAGAATTGCTATTTTGGGATACTTCCGGTATCCTAAACTAGTGCCGCTGTCTAGATTTAGCCTTGGTGAATATCTTAATTGATTACCCAGTCCAGTTCCCCATGAAGACTTAACAAATGCTTGTTGCTTTGCAACTGCATATTTTTCATAGTTTGTGCTCTTTCGGGTGGGGGAGGTAGTTTGGTGCAAGCAGTACATTCTTTGGGCACTGTCATGCTCTGGGCTCTGAAAAGAGCCCAGTGTGATGGGGAGGCTACATCCGAACAGAAAATGTTGCTTTAGCTTCCAAGATTAGCCCCGTTTGCCTGAAATTGTCAGTTACATTCAGTTAGGCAAGAGTGTGATTAGCTACATCCAGGCTTTACAAGGTGTCCCTATATTGAATTATGTTTCCACACTGGTGCTACCAACAGTGTGAGCTGTGGTGCATATAAGACATGTAGGTTGCCACTTGTACCCATCTAATCCTAAATGCTAGGACTTAACTCCTAAAACTCCAGGTCACTTGCTGGTTTTGGTGGGGTCTCCACTACTTGGATGGGGTGTGATGGATTTCTGGTTTCCCCTCAAGGGGCACCAAAAAATCTGCCCCCCATTTGCGTGGTTTGCACTGTATTGGCTGCACAGTATGTGGTGCTAATTGACTGCACGCAATTGTAAAAACGTTTTCAGACAGCTGGTCTGCAGACATTCAGCCTTTTAGTGTTTGGGAGGCAACATGCTTGTTGACAGCTGAGACACTGGAGTTTCCAAAGTAATTACTGAGCATGAGGGAGAGTTATTTTTCCCACCATTCTTATGTCCCAGTTACTCAACCACGCCTAACAGTGAACTGGCAGTATCAAGGCACCATCAAAAGCAGATTCACAGCAACTACCTCAGTGTTAATCATTTTATGCTAGAGTTCTTTGTAGTCCCATTCAAAGGCATCTGATATGGTTTGTGGTGGATGATGGACCTTTAAACCAATCTCCCTCTCGTCAATGGGAGTGAATTTCAACAGGCCTACACACACGCAAAGGCTGAGGAGACCAAGCCCCATGGGGTTGCACAGTTTTGGAATTCTTCCCCAAAGGGCGTTGAGTTGCACCCACTATTCCATCCCGTGTCCTACCTGGAGACCACACTGCCCCTCTGCAAGCCAACATGGGAGTTCCCAGTCAAACAAGGTTTTCCTCCACCACAGTTTATATGGCGGAACCAGCCCTGAAGCTCCCAGCTGAAGTGTGCAGGACAGGACCAGTTGTGTGGCTGCTTTAAGCTGCAGGGAGAGGGAAAGTACCAGCATGTGCAGTGGTGTAACTATCCTAAAAGAGGCATGGAGGCCCAATGGATTCAGGAGAACTGGGTCTGTTCCTGGCTCTGCCATGGGCCTGCTTAAGCAAGTCTGTCTCTCCATTTTTCCCATCTGGGATACGGGGATAATCATATCTTCATAGGGCTGGAAGAGACCTCAGGAGGTCATCGAGTCCAATCCCCTGCTAAAAGCAGGACCAATCCCAACTAAATCATCCCAGCCAGGGCTTTATCAAGCCAGGACTTAAAAACCTCTAGGGATGGAGATTCCACCATCCTCCTAGCTAACCCATTCCAGTGCTTCCCTACCCTCCTAGGGAAATAAAGTATTTTCTAATATCCAACCTAGACCTCCCTCACTTCAACTTGAGACCACTGCTCCTTGTTCTGCCATCTGTTACTACTGTGAACAGCCTCTCTCCATCCTCTTTGGAACCTCCCTTCAGGTAGCTAAAGGCTGCTATCAAACCCTCCCTCCACGCACTCTTCTCTTCTGTGGATTAAATCAGCCCAAATCCCTCAGCCTCTCCTCGTAAGATATGTGCTCCAGCCCCCTAATAATTTTTGTTGCTCTCCACTGGACTTTCTCCAATGTGTCTATAAGCAGGGTCTGAAGGAATGCTTCCATTACAGCTAGCTAGAATGGGAGCGAAATCCTGGGTGTGTCTATATAAATACAGTTTGCTTCTGCTTTGCTTAGATGTGGCAGAAACTCAGCTGATGGAATAGTGTTTTGCTCATTGTAATCAAATAGGGTACGTCTAGACTGGCATGATTTTGCGGAAATGCTTTTAACAGAAAAGTTTTTCCGTTAAAAGCATTTCCGCAAAAGAGCGTCTAGATTGGCACGGGTGCCTTTGCGCAAAAAGTGCTTTTGCGCAAAAGCATCCGTGGCCAGTCTAGACACGATTTTGCACAAGAAAGCCCTGATCGCCCTTTTCGCCATCGGGGCTTTTTTGTGCAAAACTGTTCTTCCCTGTCTACATTGGCCCTCTTGCGCAAGTATTCTTGCACAAGAGGGCTTATCCCTGAGCGCGAGCATCATAGTATTGGCGCAAGAACACTGACAAGCTTACATTAGATCGTCAGTGTTCTTGCGTAAATTCAAGGGGCCAGTGTAGACAGCTGGCAAATTTTTGCGCAAAAGTGGCCGCTTTTGCGCAAAATCTTGCCAGTCTAGACGCACCCATAGTGTTTTGCTCACTGCAACCAGCTTGACTGCTATTGGATCACAAATTGTGTTAACACTCATTGTAATGTCTGTAATTATTGTGGGAATACAAAAGAAGAAAGTCTGTGTTTAACCTGGCAGAAAGGAGAGAGACACTGTGGCTACGTCTAGACTGGCATGATTTTGCGGAAATGCTTTTAATGGAAAAGTTTTTCCGTTAAAAGTATTTCCGCAAAAGAGTGTCTAGATTGGCACAGATGCTTTTGCGCAAAAAGTGCTTTTGCGCAAAAGCATCCGTGGCCAGTCTAGACGCGATTTTGCACAAGAAAGCCCCAATCGCCATTTTCGCCATCAGGGCTTTTTTGCGCAAAACAGTTCTTCCCTGTCTACATTGGCCCTCTTGCGCAAGTATTCTTGCGCAAGAGGGCTTTTTCCCGAGCGGAAGCATGAAAGTATTTGCACAAGAAGCACTGATTTTGTACATTACAAAGTCAGTGCTCTTGTGCAAATTCAAGCGGCCAGTGTAGACAGCAGCTGCTTTTGTGCAAAATCTTGCCAGTCTAGACGCAGCCTGACAGTGAAAATAAAGTTGGATGAACAGATGCTCCGCTTCTAGAGCCCCATAAGATTAAGCTGGGGAGGGCAGGATTCTGAATCAGCAGGCTGCATGCCCTCCAGACTGGTTCAACCTGTTTCTCCCACATTATTCCAATGATAGAGCTAAAATAGGTTCCATAAGGAGTCTCTTTTATTATTTAAATTTACTCCAGCAGATTCTTGTGGCTGGACTGTGCTTCGGGCCAAGAGCTGAAATCACTAGGTTTGGCCCAGACACAAATCTGCCACAAGCTGGCAGAAGCAGAGAGTAGATGGGGAGTGAGAGCTTGAGTGGCCAGCAGAGCGGCGATGGAGAGACATAATGAGCAGCCAGCAGGCAGCGATAGAGAGGTGAGACAAATGACCAGTAAGGTGGCACCAGAAAGCAAGTGGATGGCGAGTGACCAGCGGAGCGAGTGAGATTCCTCGTTACCTTCCCCCCACTCAGAATGGAAGGTGAACTCTGCAGATGCATCTCTGAACTCTGGGTCTTCCCTGACCAAGGGTAGCAACTGTGAGTGGAATGTAGAGAAGGGTTGGGCATATGAAGAGAACATTTACATTGCTGGACTTAAGATCCTGAGAGGAAAAGGACATTGCCCAGCCTACTTGGGATGAGACTTTTACTCATGATTTTGATTATGAACTCTGTTTGTGGTGTTTTCCCAAATTAATGCCAAGTTACTTCCCTCCACTTTTGTTAAAAGTTTCTTTTTCTACACTCAAACTCTGTGCTTGTGAGTGGGAAAGCATTGTCTCTCAGAGGCATCCAGGGGAGTTGTGTGAATTTCCCAGCTTACTGGGTGGGAGCTCAAGCCAGTTCTGTGTTGGTTGGGGAGGAACCGTCTTGCCTGATCTAAGATTGCTTATGAATTTCCAGTTACCACTTTTAGGTTAATAGGTCCTTTGTCCCAGGATCAGACCCAGTATTCAATTCTTTTATGGTTGGGAACCCTGATGTGCACAGATACAACACTCACACTATAAGAACTCTTGTATATTTGCAAGTGTATAGTTAAAGCACAGTCACAAACACCCCAATTTAATAAGATAAATAAGAAATGTATATCTATATTTCCATACCATGCTCATAGCATTCCTTCTAGAACAACCCAGGGTGTTAGCCATCATCTTCCTCATCATCTGTACCTTCCCCATGATGATGGCCATCATTCTGGCACCTCTCAAGGACTACATCTCCTTCTATCTCTCCTAGGCTGGGATGCCTCTTTTATCATATGTTACTGATGTTTTTATGTTTAGTGCATATTTAGTAGGGGATGTTTCCTTTTCTCCTGATTTGTATTTCCTCGCTTTACTAATGGTGAAGTGTCTTTTCCCTGTAAATCAGTGTGTCGTTGATTTCAACTTGCTATCATATACGTCAGTTCATTGCCATGGACCTTTTGTGGTTGTCTATCATTTATTATTTCTGTCCTAGTGCGTTGTTTGGTCTGGTCTTACAGTTAGTTCAGGTTTTTCTAAATAATGATGTACCTGCTAGGTTTGAGGGTATTCTTGGAAGCCTCTATACCATGGGAAGTCACTCTATCTTATCACCATATGTCTAACTAAAAGGTCCCAGAAAAAATACTAATTTTGCCTTAGCTGAGCATACAAGACGTGGCCTGTAAGTCTCTTGTGTTACAGCCAAACTGCCAATATAAACCTACTGTAACTACTTATAATAAACATTTAATCAAAACCATGAGGAAATAATAAATGTATATATTTATAGGCAAGCCAGCAGGTTACAATCTTTAGACATTGAACCTTGCCCTGGCTGCTGCTGGTGCTACCTGGCAAAAGGGTTCCACCACCACATACTTTCTGTGTCAATGCTGAATCCCACAGTGGCTAGGGAGGCAAGTGAGTCGAATGTAAGGTGAGCAGGCCAGCCAATGCAGTATCCCTTATATGAAGATGCTTACTTCTTCCCTAATAAATCCCCTCGTTGTTTATGCTTACTTCTTTGAGAGCTACAGATGCACTGTTAAAGGTGCGGGCTCGCATTATTAAGAGTCTCACATGAAGATGTTGCCTCAAAGCATTCCCCCAGAGAATGGGCTCTGTTTCTATTTCAGCCTTTCAGGGAAACTTACAACCACACAGAAAACTTTGAATTGAGACTGATCCTTAAGAAGAAATCTCTCTAGAGATGGTGGGAGTCAGGAGCTATCCTGCTACTAACTAACCTGAAGACTACTCTACACTCACACTTTACTGCGCTGTAACTTTCTTGCTCAGTTGTGTGAAAACACCCCACCTCCTTGGAGTGCAGTAAGTTACAGCGCTGTAAAGCGTCAGTGTAAACTTGTTCCCAGTGCTGCTAGCTTCTCCCCTCATGGAGGTGGTTTACCTATAGGGCTGGGAGAGAGCACCTCCACACTGCTGCATTAAAGCACAGCCACACTTTAAGCTTAGCAGTGTAGACACAAGCCTTAGTCTGGTGTTGCTGCCTTCAGGGGTAATTCTCAGCCTGTTGTTTGGACTGCTAGAGCCTCCTGGCACTGGAATGCAATTAAGGAGAGAGACTGGATACATAACCGTGTGTCTCCTTTATCCTCAGATCCTCTCACTGTGTGAATTTTAAATGATCTCTGAATAATGTTCCCTCTAAATTTTTTCCATTCCTGAGCAGAATAAATTTTGTTATGTGCGCCAAGGCATAGGTGGATGTGCACCACCACTAGAAACATATGCTGCCAGCTGTGGGCACTCTGCTAATCAGCTGGACAGCATTTGAGTCTATCCTAGGTTTGTGCCCCCGTCCTCATCTTACAGGAAACACTGCCTCTGAACTAACAGGCCCCTTCCCTTTCCCCTGCTGTTTCCTTGTCTGACAGATCCCCACAGGCCTGAGGCTATGTCCTGCACAGTGGCGGCCCGTCAATACAGGCGACCTAGGCGGTCGCCTAGGGCACCAAGAAAAATGTCTGTTGAGGGCTTTGGAGGCGGGGGTGCCGATCGCGTGTCGATCGTGCGTTTCACCTAGGGCGTCAGTTGCCGGCAGCTCGTCTAGGGCCGCTCCTGGTCCTGCACCAGCATTGCTGTACCAGATAACCCTAGAGTGTACACACAGCTTGTACGGACAGAAGTGTTTTTCCTGCCAGTGTAGGAACAACCTCCCATCTCCTCCCCACCCCGCCCAACTTTAGCTATGTAGATGGAAGCATTCTTCCATCAATGTAGCTGCATCTAAACTGGGGGATAGGTTGGCGTAGCTATGTTGGTCACAGGTGTGGGTTTTTTGTCACACCTCTGAGTGATGTAGTTATCTCAACTTTGAAATGCAGACCACCCTCTAGTCTCTCTCGTTTGCATCAGAGTTTGATATTGGACTGGTCTGAGGACAAACTTGCTCCAGTTCAGTTAAACCAGTGCAAACCTAGTTTAATGAGCAAAAATGGCTCATTTCAGTGTCACCTGTTCCTAACTGACTTAAGTAAAATCAGCCTAATGTCAACATGGCCTTTAGGACCGATTTAGCTCAATCTGTGTAGGCACCCAAAGCTGCCAAGCAGAAGCCAGGAAGAACCGACTACATGTGACAATCAGAGGGGATGGGGAGAGGGAGAAAGAACCATACATAGCAGCTGTTACTCAGGTCGATTAATGCGCTCCTGGAGCCTGCTCAGATACTATGGTGAGGAGGGTATAGAACAGAAACAGACGCTGACTAGAACAGAATTAGATTGATGCCACTAGTGGCTTTTTTGGTTCACTAGCCTATCTGAAGGCTGACTTCTTTTTCCTAAAACTTTTGGCAAATCAAAAAGTTGAAAAAAGTCACCTGTGGTCAAACACAGGATTTTTTTGTTTCCAAAAAAATTGAAACTCCTAATTCTGCTTTTAAATTAAAGGAAATCTTGAACCCAAAAAACCCCACCACCAACAAAAACAAAAAAATTCCTCTTTATTTAGAAAACATATGTTTTGATGGTGGGTTTGGAGGTTTTTTTCGTATGCTAGGGGACGATTCCTTTTTGCACAAAACTACTCATTGTCACCAAATCAGCATGAGCAGGATGTGGCTCCCGAGCCGTAGGTTCCCCACCGCGTGTTGGGAGAGGAAGTACAAGACCAGGTTTTGATTCTGAAACTCACAACCCCACCCTTTGGTCCAGCCCATCCTCCCCCCAGCCCGTTCAGAGCTATGCATTTTGAGTCCGTCATATAGCATTGCTCACCAGGCACCTGTCCTGCACAGTGAAATTGCCTTTGCAAGAGAGTTTGTCAGATGCAAATAATGGAAAAGGGCCTAAATAAAGACCTGATTGTCTCTCAGAACAGTGGCTCTAGTCATCATCCATCTTTCTATTAAACCAGTGAATTTCAGCTACTCAACCCTGTTGGCATCTCTCTGTCTCTCCCCCCACCCACCCCCCCTTCTCTTCTTTTTAACTTCTATTTATATTCTCTCAGTTGTCTCTGCCAGAAGATCTCATGTGGATACATTAGGCCTTTTCAAAAAGGAAGTTGGATTACAGCGATTTTTTTCTCCCCATAGAATGCAGCAAATTCATGAAAGGGGAGATTCAGTATAAATTCATTATAGATGTACTGAATCTGGCCTATTTAAATGGAAAGCTTAACGATGCTAGGAAAGGCAGGAGTGCTTTAGTTCTGCTGGCCTCCATGAAAAATTGAAGCTGTTAGTTTGTTGTCTAGTGAAGCTGACGGGTTGACCCTCATATAAAGTTCTGCTGCAGGAAGATGGAAAATAAATTTAGTGATAGCAGCTGGTACGTTCCCCAGAAATTATTTTCACTTACGCAGGTTGTGCTGTTGTGTGCTGAGGTTTAATATTTATGGCAATCAGGTTACAAAGGATGTGTGGCTATCTAGTTATTTTTTAACACATTGGAATACATGCCAATTTATTTGTGCTTTTATCTATGGACCACTGCATTCTTTGCTCATGTGAGCAGCACTGACTTCAGAAGGGGTGCTTCTGGTTATTAACTTTGGCTGGGTTGAAGTGGTTTGTGCCTACAGAAAAGCCAACTGCTAAAAAAACATTGTCTTTGGGGAAGATGCCAGAATAAACAACTTTTTGTGAGTTCACAATTGACATCAAACCACAGCCTGCGTAGTTGGAGGGGGAGGGGGAGTTAAACAAACAAAAATGCTGGTGAAAATGTAGTAAAAATATGTAATATATCATGTTTTCCCAGACTTTGGGGAGGGAAAATTAGTTTAACCAGTGTAGGAGTCTCCATGCTGCTGAAAGATGCTAAGGGTATGTCTACACAGCCAAACAATAACAACAACAACCCAAACCTGCATCACTGAGTTTCACTGCCATGGGGATGAATGGGTGGAGGGTGTTGCAGTAAAGATGTATTTAAAGGGCAGCTCTGGATCAGCAACTTCTCTGTCCAGGGCCTGAAATGTAGATGCTCCATCCCCAGGGTATTGAAGCACCTAAAGATGCAGATAGATGCTTCAGAACATAGAATGGCCATACTGCTCACCCCAAAGGTCTGTCTAGCCCAGTATCTGTCTCCCAACAGTGGCCAATGCCAGATGCCCCAAAGGGAGTGAGCAGAACAGGTAATCATCAAATGATCACGTCCCTGTCACCCATTCCCAGCCTCTGACAGAGACCTGGCTAGTAGCCATTGATGGACCTATCCTCCATGTAATTATCTAGTTCTTTTTTGAATCCTGTTATTGTCCTGGACTTCACACCATCCTCTGGCAAGGAGTTCCACAGGTTGAGTGTACATTGTGTGAAGAAATGCTGCCTTTGTTTTGTTTTAAACCTGCAGCCTATTAATTTCATTTGGTGACCCACTAGTTCTTGTGTTATGGAAGGGAGTAAATAACTTTTCCTTATTTACTTTTTCAACAACAGTCATGATTTTATATACTTCTATCATATCTCTCCTTAGTCTTCTCTTTTTCTAAGCTAAAAAGTCCCAGTCTTTTAAATCTCTCCTCATATGGCAGCCTTCCAAACCCCTAATCATTTTTGTTGACCTTTTCTGAACTTTTTTTCCAATGCCAAAATATCTTTTTTGAGATGAGAATTTACCCTGCATGTTCAGATGACCAGTAATTTAGGCCTAAGGGCCTAAACACAGTTTATGTATCCATCAAACTATATCGGTTGGGGGGGGGGGGTTTATTTATTTTTTAACTGTGATATAATAGGGGTACAAGCTCTCAACTGGGTGCAGTTACACCAGTATAAAAGTGCCTTATACTGATGGTCTATGTCCACACTGGCGGCGGGTTCTTGCACAAGAACGGCCGTTCTTCTGCAGAGCGTCCACACTGCCCGTCCGCTCTTGTGAAAGAAGATTTACAGTAAAGCGTGGGAAGAGAGGGCTTCTTGCGCAAGAGTTACGCTGTTGTCTAACAAGTGTAAGCTCTCTCGCGTAAGAGCTCTTGTGCCACAGGGCAATGTGGACGTGCGGCGGGGGTTTCTTGCGCAAGAAAGTCCTATGGCTAAAATGGCCATCAGAGCTTTCTTGCGCAAGAAAGCGTCCACACTGCCATGGATCCTCTTGCGCAAAAGCACATGGCTGTGTGGACGTGTTCTTGCACAAGAGTTCTTGCACAAGAACCCTGGCGCAAGATGTTCTTGCGCAAGAACCCGCCAGTGTAGACATAGCCATGTGGTTTAATCCCCTTCCAGTAAGAGTACCAGCACATTTATATCTGTGTTAACTGTAGCCAGATGACTGGTACTATCATGCGCTAGCTAGGAGACTACGCCAAGCTTGTATGACTGACTTCTCCCACTGATGTGGATCAGGAGTGGGCCCCCACAGAACAGCACTGGAAGTGAGAAGAACCCAGAATGAGCGGAGTTATCAATTCTCAGCCCAACTCCCCACCCGAAGGAGATGCAATCCATAGGGGATAGAGTCTTTCCCACTGCTCTATAAAGCTAACTATAATTCCTACCACGAACAGTTTGGATCAGATGACTGAAGAGGAAATGTCAAAGCATTGCGAGCCAAGAGGAGCTGGCCCGAAAGACTGCTGGCTCCGCTGCTCTTAATGGGAAATTCCCTCCTCCACCCTCAAAAACATGCTCTTTAAAAGCAGTTAATGGCTGAGGGAATGTAAAGCATCATTGGAATGTATAAAAGTCAAAGACTTTGTGTGGCTGAGTAGCTAAACAGCGCCTGTTTTTGTTTATATTTGGCCTAATCTGTCTCCCTTTCATCAGTGCTAGTCAGAAATCGCTGTACAGAAGTCTGAGCAATAGCCCACCAGTGGAAGAGGAGAACCTGGCCTTTCAGGCATAGTTTTTTCACAGTGCTTCACAGAGAAGCAGCAGGTCCTCAAAAGCAACAGGATGGACTTAAGATGTCAGTGAGCCTTCTGAGACAGAAGCTTCTTCCCATGTTCTCAGACAGGGACTTCCTTCCTCTCCCACCACACTGCTAGCTATCCCCCACCTGCACCTGCTGTCCCGCCTAAAACACTGACCTAGCTACTGTTTTGCTTCCCTTGGTGCTTTCCCCCGTGGTGTCGGACTGAGGAGAAGGGCCTTTGCAGACTCCAGTGAATTCCTGGAACAAGAGAGTCAATCTGGTCTGAAATACAGGGCTGGCTCTCTGTGGAGAAATTGAGTTTATTGCAGCTTATGCTCATGAATGAGAGAGTCTGGGATTCTGAGCTCTCTTACAGTGAGCCAAATGCCAGTGCCACTTACCACAACTGGTTCCACTATATCCTACAAGCGGGGAACGGGATGATTTATGGCTTTCGTGATGGGCTACAGGTAGAGCTGTACGGAATTTGAATTTGAGCCACAGGAGCTGTTCAGAGGCCTCTAAGTAATAAGGTGGTAGCCTCTGTTCAGTTCCTAGTGAACAAGTGTGTGTCTGTGACAGCCCCAACTGGCGTTCTCAGAAGAGAAGCTACAGACTTGTGGGTGCCTGGTGGCAACTGAAGCAACATCCTACTGCTGAAGCAGGCTCCTTCCAGAACCGGCTCAAAGCCCAGTGAGGTTGGGATTGTACCTTTGAAGATTTTAGGCCTTGTCCCTGGGGACAGAACCTGGAGGGGGAACAAAAGGTGCCACATTTTCCCCCTGATATCTGGATCAGCCAGGGTCTTATTTGGCCTTCACACAGGCTAGAGTAACCTCATGGTTCAATCCAAGGGGCTGATGCATCATTTTGAGTTGACCCACGTATAGCATTGCTCTGGCCATGGCATCCACCCCTCAGTCACATTTCAAGTTTGCCTCCCATGGTACCTGGAGAGTCACCAATGCTCAGAAACTCCTCCCTTTCCCGATTAGGGCAGCTTTATAGCCAATTCGTACGAACATACCATGGAGTGCAATGAGGCAGAAATGGGCCCCTGGCCCCTCCTCCCCTGCCCTTAGTTGCTGCAACTCTTCGTCAAGTAAGTTTAATATCTTCTTTAAGTGCCTTCTTTGAAGAAGACTCTGAGGTACCACAGGAGTTGTTCACTCACACCTTTGTGAAGGGCTTTTACACCTTGCTCAACCACATCCTTGAAGATGTCACATCTCAGTGTAAATGCTACAAAGTGTAAAAACATGCAAGCACATACCTGGGCATGACCATTACCATTTCTAAAGCTGTACCATTTATGGCTGTTTCATGGACATCTGAGCCACTCCGCCACCCCCGTCTATCTGTACAGTACAAATATTTTAAACCGCTTTTTTTTCTTTCAAGATTGTAATGAGACAAACTTACTTTTAATTTGATTTCGCTGTGCTTTGCTGAATGGATGGATCTGAGGCGTATATTCCCTTGACACCTACACAAGGAAGCTTTCCCAGGCTGAATTAGTTTCACCATATAAAAAGTTGGCAGGAAGTGGAAATGCAAAGTTGATTTGCATTCTATTTTTCTTTCCTGCTGCAAATCCCCACCTGTCACAACTCACTCAATGCACAAGTGAGAGCAAAATGTTGGTGGGCAGTGTTCTCTGGGAGATGCGTGCTAACCACAGCACGACACTGCAGTATCACAGAATATAGAATCACAGAATCACTGGCCGCAGGACTGAAAAACTTAAACAAATGGGAGGGAATATTGGGGTAAGAAATGACCATGTTTATAAAGCTGGAGGGGCTTATTTAGGAAGAGAGCATTAAAAGAGCTCTTTCTCTCTCTAGTTATTTGCTGTTTCATCTAAATAAAGTGGGGGAACTGTCTACAAGCATTCAAAGGGTGTAATAGCACCACTGAAGGAGAAGAATTGTAAGGTATAATTAGGACTAATAGTGTAAATTGAGCAAAGGAAAATATGGCATGAGTATCAGGTAGAAAATTGTGCCTCTGATGCCTAGCAGACTGGGATAGTGTCCGTAAGAAGAGGTTGAAGACTCATCAGTTGGGATGCTTAAAACTAGACTGGACAAAGCACTGGGTAATACATTGTAGAGACCAGTTATATATTACTATGGTGTGTGTGTGTGTGTGTGGATAAAATATTACTATGGGGGGGGGGGGGTGGATAAAAGGACCCCAAAGCTCTTGCTGGCTGGCACACTGAACCCAATTTTATTTTTACAGTACAAATTCAGAGTCACTGTTCTGAAGCTAATGCATAAAACTGATGAAAGGACCTGTTCTGGTGCTAATAAGAGGCAATGGAAAGTCCATACATGTGTTTTGGATCAGGACCTAACTGAGGAGAGGATCAAATCCTCAGTGAGCAGAAGGGAAGAAAGTCAATCCCAACAAATATTCAGACGAACACTACCCATTCAAACCTGGGCTGGAGCCAAAAGGAGATGCATAGGTAAGTGTAATAACACAGCAGTAGTGCATTTACATCTTTGGTCAATATTTGAACAGTTTCTTGAAACAACCAAATTGACTGTAGCCCAGGGCGAAACAAAAAGGAAATGATCACATTTCAGTGCAGTGTTTCAGAACAAACAAAGCTATTTAGTGAGTGACTGTCCCTTGGCTGTCCCTGGACCGGAATTATACATTAAAAAATTTATTATAGGGAAGAGAAACTCCTTTTCATGGCCTTTGTGTTTTACAGCCAAATTAGCTGCTCAAAGCAGCTTAAAATAGGAGAGGATATAAAATTACAACATGTTGAGACACATGCTTAACTTGGCATTCACTGGCAATAGTGATGGCTGCACCTATTAGTATGCAGAGGCAAGTCTTATGCTGGTATAAAACTCTCTCTAAAATATGACATGCAGCTCGGTTTTAAGGGATAGTGAATTGACCTTAAATCAGTTAGGATGTGGAGAGTTCTGAGGCCCTGTTACTTCTCAGACCCTGCTCATAAGCAAAAAGAACAATGAGAAATGTAAGGAAGAACTGGTAAGTGTCTCTTATTGACTATTTAAGTCCTGGCACACTCCAACAGGCAAATGGAAGGGCCTAAGGCTGCTTCAGATGAAGTGCTGCCAGAAACCCTTATTGGCTTCAGGGTTGAAGCTGGGAATTTTAGCTCCTTGCACTACAGAGCCCATGGAATTTCTAGTTTTACTAGACTCTAAAGAACAAGGTATTCCTCTCATATCCTCTTCATATACCAGCAGCATGTGCTTAAGGTAGGTACTTTCTGCTGCAGAAGAAAGGGGAAAGACAGGAAGAACCAGTATTCTGCCACCCATTTTTGCATCTTCCATCATTCCTCAGTCCCTTTCACTGGTTAATCTCAATTGTTATGGGACTGATCCGCAATCTTTGGATTCCAAAGAGTCTTATCAGTCATGAGGAGAAGTGAGAGGGCCAACAAGGAATACAGACTCAGATTCATGTCTTCAGACAGCAGAGATCTCTGGGGCTACGTCTAGACTACACTGATCTATCGGAAAAAGGTACGCAAATTGCGCTCCGCAATTTGCATACCTTTATCCAATAGTTTTTTCAGAAGATGCTTTTCTGAAATTTGGCCCGTCTACACTGGGCCAAATTTCTGAAAATCCTCCTCTTTTGGAAGATCCCTTTTTCCTCGTGGAAGGAGGAAGACAGGGCTTCCGAAAGAGCATGTCTGCTCTTCCACAAAAAAAAGCAGAAGAGCAGATGCGTTCCCTGGACGTGGCAGAGTTTTTTCAGGATACCTCTGGTATTCTGAAAAAACTCCATGCTCTAGACCAGTGGTTCCCAAACTTTTCGGCATTACGCCCCCTTTTTTATTTTTGAGAAACCCTCACGCCCCCTCCCCCCCCATACCAGCAAAACTTGTTGAGAAAAAAAAAAAAAAAAGGAACTGACTGGGGCCAAAAAACAAAATAGCAGCTTAGGGGGGGAATTAACGAGAGGGGGAGGGGCTGTGAGTATCTACACAGCAAGCCTGTTATTTCTAAATAACATGCTTCTTATTCTGGAATAATAAACCCTCATTTCAAGAGGAATAACACCTGTTTGGGAATGACTATTTCAAACTAGGGTGTGTGTAGACGGGGCAGCTGTGGTTATTTCAAAATAAGTGGCCACCAGGGATTCTCACAGCTGCCCTGGTGGCTAATCTGCCCACATCTATCAGAACTCTAGAGTTCCCCTTCCCCCGCAGCCGTTAAAGCTGCAGCCACAGGGGAAAGGGCTTGTGGCAGAAGGAAGGCCCTGCCAGCCCTGTGCCACTCAGCAGGGCCCATTTGTGGTGCCATGGCAGAACCGTGCTCTCATCCAGCCGTCCACAGATGCAAGTGAGCTGGCACCCAGCTCCCAAGGCCCTGCCTGGGGGAGAAAGAGGAGGGCCCATCCTGGTCTGGAGCAGAGATCCTGGATATCACTGAGGTCTGGGGAGATGAGGAAACCTTCAAGAGGTCCACATCAGGCGCAGGAATGCAGACATCTACTGCCGAATGGCTGACAGCCTGGGCCAGAAGGGTCACAGTCGCACCCAGGAGCAGGTGCACATGAAAGTCAAGGAGCTCAGGCACGCGTACATGAAGGCCAAGGAGCAGAGCTCCTGCTCTGGAGCGGCACCCCACACCTATCAGTATTTTGAACACCTCTACCACATCCTGGGAGGGGAGTCAGTTCCTTCCCCCCACCTTGTTGTGGACTCTGAGCTGCCGACGTCGATCGTCAGCCTCCCGGAGGGCAGGCCCGTGGACAAGGAGGAGGCAGAGGAAGAGGGGTTATAGTATCACGAGTTTTTGTGGGCACAACCCACTTCTTCAGATGAGCTAGAGTGCTGTAATTCAGGATATTCTTGTTATCCGTAGACACGGTCAATTCCTCTTTGACTCTTGCTAGCTTCTTGGCCCCAGTGAAAACCTGTGGCTGTGAGTTTCCCTGTCTAGTTGCTTACTGAGTGGGAAAGGGTTTCCTTTCATCGGTTTTGAATGTGCGGTTTTGAATGTGCTTTTCATCGAACGTGCCCTTGCTCTGGTTGTGAGACAGCGAATAGACTCTCTGCTCTGCCTTCTCTAGACCACTTGTTACTTGCCTCTCTCCAGTCCAGTGATCTTCTCCAGCTTTGCCTCCCTTTTTATTGTTCTGCGTAGTTGGTGGCAGAGGGGTGCATGCTTTGCAGCTTCTGTAGGCTGAGTGTATTGCATGCACCAGGGGCTCCTTGCATCCGTCTGTTCCCACCCTCATCCTTCTGTATTTCAGTTGCACCCTGCACTCCTCCCCCTCCCCCTTCCTTATACCTGTGGCTCACTGTGGCCCCCACTGCCATTCCTTCCCTGGTCAAGGGTTCTGTGAGAACCGCCCTCCCTCAGCATGCTAGGAATTCTGCATGTCTCTCCCCCCCGCCATTTCTCCCATACCATGATGCCCCATTCTCCTCCACCCATGCCTGGGCCTCAATGCACGGTCCTGTGCCCCCTCCCTCTGTGCCCATTTCCTCATTCACTCCATTCCAGACTCCCCCCTTTTCTCTCCCCGGACCTCTCTATTCTCCCCACTCCTGTGAGGGACTTTGGGTGGTCCCCTTTCCCTCCCCCCAGGAGATCTTTGTGCCCACCCATTTCTCCCTTTCCCTTCCCCATTCTTATTCTTCTTTCTTTTTCTCCCTCCAGGTGTCAGCACAGTTAACAGAGTGGGGAGAACGGGCAGCTGCTGAGATGCATTGTTATGCTGGACTGTCTTAATGGCTGCCATCAACCACCCCTTTCAGAGGTGGCTGAAAACAGGCAGCTCAGCTAACCAGATGCCAGGGGCCCTATGAGCTGCCCATTTTCCCCCTTTTCAGATTCCCCCCCCCCCCTCCCCCCGCATGCCAATAAAAGGCCATTGGGGCCTGGAACGTTCCGGGGAGTTCTGGAATTGATCAGAAGCAGGATTCAGGAGCTGTTGTCTTGCTCACAGAGAAATGCCAGCCAGCTGAGCATGGAGTTTTGCGAGCTCAGCCAGTGACTATATAAATCACGGGGAAACGCTGGAGGAAAGGGTAGCAGAGCTCAATGACAGAGGCATCAGCTGAGATCTGGGCTCATGCAAGGGCCCATGTGCAAACACAGAGTTCGCGTCCCCATTCCTGAAGAGCGACAGTGTAATTACACAGTGTAATTATAATCAGACAAGACTGCAAGGGACATGCAGGCACCCAGGGGAAATGAATTGGCCAACATCACAGCAGCTGATGAGTGACAGAGCTGGGAACAGAACCTTGGCATCTTTTGTCCGCTGCACTGGGTTGGCACTCAGGGGAGCTGGGTTTAAATTTGAGCTCTGACACACACTCCCGTGTGACCTTGGGTGAATCACTTCCCATCTCCTTTGAGGTGCTATCAGCTCTATTAGGAATTCTCTGCTCTAACTACGTTCTTCTCTGGAGTCCTTGTCCTGGCCCTCTGTCCCTCCATCTCATCCCTGGCTTTTACTTTATTTGCTGTTTCCTGCTTGCCTTCTGGGCTCAGTGGTTCCTCCCTGTTGGACCTGAGAGAGGGAGAGGGGGGCCTTTGGTATGGGTGGGCCTAGGGATAGTCTAACTGCACAGAACTGAAGGGGAGTGAATTGGCCAAGGTAACAGCCATGACTCAGGGGCAGAGTCCAGTAGCCTATTTCCTGGCTCACTCTGCTTCTCAGAGTGGGCTGTGTCTACATTGGTGTGATCTTGAGCAAAAGCGGCCGCTTTTGCGCAAAAACTTGCTACCTGTCTACATTGGCCGCGAGTTCTTGCGCAAGAACACTGACGTTCTAATGTATGAAATCAGGGCTTCTTGCACGAGAACTCTGACGCTCCCGCTCAGGAAGAAGCCGCTCTTGCACAACTGTTCTTGCGCAAGAGGCCAGTGTAGACAGGCAGCCAAGAGATTTTGCGCAAGAGCCGTCCAAACGGAAAAAAGCCCTAGTGGCCGCTTGGACGCTCCGTACGCGCAGGCAGCTCCGGACTTCCTGGTAACCCGAGCCCCCTTAAAGGCAGACGCAGCCTGCAGAGGCCACGAGGCAGAAGCCCTTCTGCCACCTTTGCCACGCAGCTCTGCCCCCTCCAACAGCCACCAGACCACCAGGATGGCCGCTCCAGGGGGGGAACAACCCACACCCCCAGCGCAGGAGGCCCCAAGGGGCACAAAGTGGCACACCCCGTCCTGGTCCCCAGGGGAGATCGAGGCCCTCCTGGACCTCTGGGCTGACGAGGAGGCCCTCCACGACACCCGCTTCCGTCGGCGCAACGTGGACATCTTCCACCGCATGGCCCAGGCGCTCTCTGACCAGGGTCACCCAGCCCGGACCCTCGAGCAGGTCCGGGCTAAGGTCAAAGAGCTGCGCCTGGGCTATGTCTGGGCCAGTGAGGGCCAGGGGGCAGGAGCCAACACCTGCCCCCACTACCAGCGGCTCCACGGCATCCTGGGCCAGGCACCACCCCAGGGACCCTCGGTTCCCGTGGACACCAGGAAGCACCCCCGGCCCCGTCACCAGGCCCAGCAAGGCGGGGAAGGAAGAACAGCTGCTCGGTGGGTCGGAGGACGAGGAGGACCAGGGGAGCAGCGGGACCCTCCAGGTGGAGGTCCTCTCCGGCAGCCCCAACGTCTCCTGTGCATCCTCAGAGGCCGGGGAAAGATCCACTGGTGAGTGTTGCACTTTGCACTCACAAGGGCGGGGGGAGCTAGGCACCCGAGGGGGGGAAGGGAGAAGGAGGGAGTGTCACTCAGGCCACGTGAGCTGCACGCTGTGTAGCATTACCAGTATGCAGCACGTGCAACCACGTGCAGCCTGGTGACCGAGCGGCACGTGGCCACAGCAGGGAGCTCCAGGGCACGCCTGGCACCGTGCTGCTCGCACACATCCGGGGGACCAGGGGGGAAGGGTGGGTGCCGGCTGGAAACAGCCAGGGCCCCAGGGGCTCAGGCCAGAGCCCACACCTACCGGGAAAGGGTGCAGCACACAGAACAGCACACTGTTCCATGCCTGGCTGTGCAGCACAGCCAGCTGCTCCTGGGAAAACCGCAGGGACACAGCCCTGTGAGTGTGGCCCCCACTGAGCCCGTCGCCTGCTCCCGGTGCCTTGGCTGGCCCCCCGAGGGAAGTCCCCACTGTGGCCACACATGTCCCTGGGCTACGTGTGTGAGGGCTAGTGGGAGGGGGAAGTGCTCGGGCCGGCCCTAGGGCCACCTGAGTTTCACTGCAAGGATGGTACACTCCCCAGTCACTCCCTGGTTCTGTCCAGTAGACATCCACGTGATGGGGATCTGAGAGCCCAGACCACATCTGCCATATGTGCTCCCAGGCACTGTGTGGGGGATTCATCTTGCTCCCTGTCAAACACCATTGATTAGCCCAAAGCCTCACAGCCTCCACCGGCAGGGAGTTCCACAGGTTAACACACCACACCACCACCACCACCACCACCACCTCCTCCTCCACCCCCTCAAGGGGCCAGGACACAGACCAGTGGTTACAATACATGGAGGAGGACCCTACTGGGGGGCGGTCCTGTATGCAAAAATACAACATGGGGGGGGGGGGGGAAGAGACAGAATGGGCCCAAGCCACAGTACTGTGGTGTCACCTGGGCTCAGGGGTGGAGGGTATGGGGTGCGGGGACGGTGGTCGGGCTTCCTGACTGACCCATCCTTTCCTCTGTCCCCTGCAGCAGGACCAAGCAGGAGCGGGGGACCCTCCAGCCCTGCGGCAGCGGCAGCACCCCCCAACCGCCCAGACACCAAGCCGGCAGCGGGACCAGCTCCTTCGGTGGCACGTCCAGGCCATCGAACGGATTGAAGCAACCATCACACACCGGGTGGAGGCGGACCTGGAGTGGCACCAGCAGGCCTAGGGCCGCTTCCAGGCCCAGTGTGAGCGCATCGGTGATGCTATCACCGCCCTCACCGGGCACACGGTGCATTACGGCATGGCATTGCCCCATACACCTGCCATCGTTCCCATGGCAATGCCCGTGCCCCCTCCTCCTGCTGCCCCTCCTGCCCACCTCCCCGTGCTGCCTGCTCCGATGCGGCCTGACCCCCATGTCCAGGTCCGCCCCCACAGAGGCAGTCGCAGGGGCCACCCTTTCCAGTTCCGCGCCTCCTCTCCCCCTACGTCCCCCCATCGTAAATAAAAAGTTGCAAACGTTGTGTTCCAAAAAAACCTGTGTTGGTTGTTTATTGGGAGGTAAGGGGAGGGCAGGAGGGAAGGGTTGGGGATGGGAGGGAGATGTCAAGGGAGACAGAGGCAACCCTACTGTGGGGCCTGGGAGAACATCTCCGTCGGGGCCTCCCGGATGCGCACCCCATCGTGGTACGCCTGGCGGATGGCAGCTGTGCGGGGCTGTTGAAAGGCCTGGCCCTCGCCTGCCATCCATGCCGGGAGGAAGGCCTCCTCCTTCCGCTCCACGATGTTCTGGAGCACGCAGCCCGTGGCCACTACCTCGGGGACATTCCACTCACCCATCTCCAGACGGGTGAGCAAACAGCGAAATCGGGCTTTCAGACGGCCGAAGACGCACTCGACCTGGTTGTGGGCCCGGTTGAGGCGGTCGTTGAACCGTGCCTGGTTGTGGTCTGTCTGCCCCGTGTAGGGCCGCATTAACCAGGGCAGCAGGAGGTAGGCCGCGTCCCCCACAACACACGTGGGCATGGGCATGTCCCTGACAGTAAATTCCTGCTGGGGGAAGAAAGTGCCCACCTCCAGCCTGCCAAACAGGCTGGAGTTTCTTAGGACGCGGGCGTCATGTGCCCTGCCAGACCAGCCCGCATAAATGTCCAGGAAGCGGCCACGGTGGTCCACAAGGGCCTGGAGTACAATGGAGAAGTACCCCTTGCGGTTTATAAAACGGGCCGCTCGATGCTCTGGGACACGGACGGGGATGTGGGTTGCATCCATGGCTCCCCCGCAGTTGGGGAACCCCAGGGCAGCGAAGCCGGCCACCGTAGCCTCCACGTCCCGCAGGCGGATGACTCTCTGGAGCAGGATGTCATTGATGGCATGGAGGACCTGCAGAAGGGTGCACAGAAACACAGGGGAACGCATCACCTAAGGCAGGGTGAGTGCATGTTCCTTTGGGGGGTTCCCACCCCCCCGTGATGCCCTCTGTCCTCACACTCACACACACCAGGGCCCCCTCGCCCCACGGGCCACCTCCCCCCCCCCCGAAGGCCTGTGCAAGGGAGGGACGGCAGCAGGAGAGAAACGGCTGTCTGGGGAGATCCCTTTAAGCACGAGTCTCAAAGGAGCTCCAGCCCCTGCCCCTGGAAAGGGCTGGTGCCCTTTTGCCCTCTCCAAAATGGTTATGGGCTCCTGCTTTTGCGCAAGAGCGTCCCGCCAATGTAGACGCTCTCTTGCGCAAAAGCGCATCGTTCTTACAATGAGTCCCGGCCAATATAGACGCTCTCTTGCGCAAATACTTTAATGCAAGAACTCGTGTTAAAGAGTATTTGTGCAAGATCATGCCAACGTAGACGTAGCCTTGGTGATGTTATAACACAAATAAATAAAATAGAACCAGGCACCCTTCCAGAATAATATTCAAGAATTCTTTTGTATTATAACTTTCAGCTGAGGACCCCAAGCTCCTGTCCAAAGAAACATAAGTATTATCTCCATTGATTAGAGAAAACGATGGCAAGTAAATTTCTAGGGAAGTTGGGAACCTGTGGAACTCCTTGCCAGAGGATGTTGTGAAGAGCAGGACTTCAAAAAAGAGCTAGATAAATTCATGGAGTTAGGTCTATCAATGGCTATTAGCCAGGATGGGTAGGAATGATGGCCCTAGCCTAGGGGTTCTTAACCAGTGAGGTGCGCCTCCCCAGGGGAGGTGTGAAGGCGATACAGAGGAGGGGTGAGGTACCTCCCAGAAAATGTATCGCAATTGCCTTCTCACTGGATAAAATGCTAAAGTTTAGATTTCTTCATAATTAATATTATTAATTAAAATTATAAACATTAATTTCTTATTAACTTCTAGAGATCGGCACACTACAATAGCAGTGCAAATCAATCAGGCCTATGTGACAACACACCACAATAACAGTATGCAAGCATTGCCGACTTTCATCTTCAAATATTATGTAAATTTGTCAGGAAAAGGTTCAAAGTAAAAAGCTTATATTATTCATTTAGGTATTGTAATGGGGTTCACACACCCCACAGCACCACCAGCTGTCAGACTTGGGAATTAGCTCAGACGGCTGCATCCAGCTGGTTCACCAGGTCCCAGGGTTCAGGCAGGCCTCGGGGTTCAAGCCAGGCCTTCAGCTCAGGCCGGTCCTCGAAATCACCAGGCAGCAGTAGAGCCTTGGGTTCCTCTAGATCAGAGGGTAACCCTGCTGGCAGGCTTGGCCAGGCCTCGGCAGCCCAGGCAGGGAAGCCTTCACTGGCCTGAGGGAAGGCGGCTGTGGGAAGCCCGGACCAGGTCTCAGCCTTGTTAGCCAGGAGCTCTAGGCAGGCCTCTGTCTCCCTCAGAGGCTGGGCCCCGACTGAGCTCCCTGGCAGAGTTCTTATAGTCCTAGCCAAGCCCCTTAGCGTCCTGTCAGGTGAGGGGGCGGGGCTAGGCTGTGCACAAAATGGCTGGGGGTGAACATGAAGTTCACTTTCAGGGGAGGTGTGAAGGTAAAACGGTTAAGAGCCCCTGCCCTAGCCTGTTTGTCAGAGATTGGGAATGAGTGACAGGGGGGTGGATCACTGATGATTCCCTGTTCTGTTCACTCCCTCTGGGGCACCTGGCATTGGCTGCTGTTGGAAGACAGGAGACTGGGCTAGCTGGACCTTTGGTCTAACCCAGTGTGGCCCTTCTGATGAAGCAGGAACTGCTCCTGTAATTTTTAAGCTGACCCTGTAGAGGAGGCCTCCCCAAGGGCAGAAAGACAAAGCAATCTAAAAGCAGGGAGGAATTATCTACTGGGAAACGAAGAGCTTTTTACAAAAAAGTTAGCTGGAGCCCATACCCCAACTTGCACCAGGTCTCCAAGTCCCCGTGGGAGCTTCCTCAGCTCTGGGCTTCCCTTCCCCAGTCTGAAATGCAACCGTTTGGTCCTTCATCTGGGCACTACATTCCAGCAACAGCCTCCTGCTGGCAAGGCGGCTCCTTTCCCGCTGCCAGAGGCATTGTTCGTAAGACCTGTCGCTTGTTGGTTTTCAAGCCGATTCCCCCCCTTGGCAATAAAGTACCATCTATTGCCTAGAGTCGGTTGTGTAACAAGGTGGTTCCATTAAACAGGTGTTAAACAGCTGTCCAGCCCACCCTAGAGGTGACTGCTTTTCAGCATGCCTGAAGCAACACAGCACCAGAAATGGACAGGAGAATGGCTCCCGGGCATGTCTTGCTCATGACTGCTTCAGTCCCATTGGATGGGCCTCAGCCTCTTTCCTTCTCCTTCCCTGCTTTGCAATGGGGCTGTAGACTCTGCGGGAGAGGGGTGGAGGCAGGCAGAGGTGTCTCCGTGCAGCAGATGTAGACACGTCTCTGTATTAATCATTCTCTCATTGAAGTTTTTAGCTTTGTATTGAGTCCTTTTACATGGAAACTTTGTATTACGTCTTGGTAGAATAGTCCCTAGGACAAGTGAGGCAGAGACTGTCCCTGTGGGGTGAATGAGGTGGGAATGTATAAAGCAGAAGGTGAGCACCTCTGGGCAGTTGCAAAGGTTGGAGAAGGGATGGAAGCCAGATCCAAGATCAATGAGCCCTGGGAAGTGGGCCCATTGAAAGGAGACTGGACCTAAGGATGCCTTGGGGGTCAGCAGCAAGGGCCTGCTTTGGGAAGCCCCCTCTTTGGAGGTGAATGTGGCAGCATTGAGACACCACCCAGAAGCAGGGGCCACAGACACTAACTGCAGATGCATGGGATGGCTCTCACAGATCTAGCACATGAATAAGATGATAGATCTGCAGGAGGGGGGGCAGTGGCGTAGCGAGGGGGCCGGAGGGGTCAGTTGCCCCTGGGCACCATGCTAGGGAGGCGCTAATTTAATCCCATTCTGCTCCCCCTGTCATCCCTCAGCTCACGTGCTCCTACTCCGCCTGCCACTGGCAGCTGGAGCCTCCTCCCTGCCTCTCTGCTCCAAGCCTAACCCTCCTCCATCTCCACCAGCAGGTTAGTGCATGGGGGAGCCCGGCCTCAAACTGTAGGGGCTGGGGGAAGATGCAGTACAAGGAGTGAATGGTGAGTGTTTTCGACCACAGAAACCCATCCCTCCTAATTTGCAACCCCTGGACCAGGTACCAGAAGAGGGAGCGAATTGTGAGTGTTTTTGACCACGGAACCCCATCCCTCGTAATTTGCAACCCCTGGACCACAAGACCCCATCCCTCCTAATGTTAGACACAAAAGGCAAAACACAAACATCTGCTGTGGCCATTAGCAAGGAAGGAACAAATTGTGTTTTTGACCACGGAACCCCGGCCCTCAGAATTAGCAACCCCTGGACCACAAGACACCATCCCTCCTAATGTTAGACACAAAAGGCAAAACACAAACATCTGCTGTGGCCATTAGCAAGGAGGGAGCAAATTGTGAGTGTTTTGGACCACGGAACCCCATCCCTCAGAATTAGCAACCCCTGGACCACAAGACCCCATCCCTCGTAATTTGCAACCCCTGGACCACAAGACCCCATCCCTCCTAATGTTAGACACAAAAGGCAAAGCAAAAATATCCGCTGTGGCCATTAGGAAGGAGGGAGTGAAGTGTGAGTGTTTTGGACCACGGAACCCCATCCCTCGTAATTTGCAACCCCTGGACCACAAGACCCCATCCCTCCTAATGTTAGACACAAAAGGCAAAGCAAAAATATCCGCTGTGGCCATTAGCAAGGAGGGAGCAAATTGTGAGTGTTTTGGACCACGGAACCCCGTCCCTCAGAATTAGCAACCCCTGGACCAGGTAGCAAGTCCTGAGCAGTAGCCCAGAACTTCACGTATGCATGGCAGAAACCGCAAGTAGGAGCAAAAAAATGAGGGTTTCAGTTGTCGTCGTTACACCCTGAACTGCTGCGACTTTGCGGCGCGCTATTTTAGCCCCGGTGGATCCAGCTGCTGTGTGTGACCTCACGGGGAGGAGCTTTCCGGGAGGGGCGCGAGAGAAGCGGAGCGGAGCCCGAGGACGAGGCGAAAGTGTCTGAGGACCGAGAAATCCGGAGCTGGATTGGTGGGAAAGCGATCGGGTGTGTTCTTCTGGGGGGATCCCGAGGCACCTGGCAGGCGGAGAGCCCCGAGCCGCTGCACGCAAAGCCAGTCCCTGCCTGCCGCCCCGATGGAAAAATATAAAGGTGAGCTAGGACCGTGCGAACTACCCCGTGTGAAAGCGCTGAGCAGTGCGCGTGCGACGGAGATTTTGGGGGGGGCTACAGAGGGATCCCCTCCGGGGTTTTAAAGAGGCTTGAAGAGCCGATCCCAGTTTTCTTCCCCCTTTCTGGGAGCCGCCTTCCCCAGCCCAGCGCGTGTCACTAGGGTCGCGGGAGTAAATGGATTACGGGCTGGGGAGCGGAACTGGATCGGAATCCCAGCTCGGGCGTTTACACGGACCAAAGTGCCGGAGCAGCCGCGCGCGGTCTGTGCTTCTGTTTTGTGTGGTGACTTCCCCGCGGCTGCCCAGGGCAGGTTTAGCAGCCTCCGAAAGGGGAAACCCGAGCGGGAGAGGCTAGAAGCCTGCTGGTTGTGGAGGGTCGTGGGCGCGTTTCCGGAGCCGGCTCGGGAAGAGAACCCCCCCGCATCCCCAGCTGTGTCCTCAAAGCGATCCGCCGCCCGGTCCGCCTGAGGCTCGCCCCGGGAACGCGGGGGCTCTCCTGGGATCGCCGGCTATGAACAAGGCGCGAGAGGAAGTTCAGGGATAGGGCAAAACTCAAGCCAAAAGCTCCGGGGGCTGGAGGAAGCGAGAGGGAGGCGCGTGGGGACGGAGTTCCCCTGGCTGGGCTGGGCTGGGCAGTTTCAGGTGGGCTGGTGGCAACCTCAGCAAATGCAGAGAGCAGGGCAGCCCCACCTGCTGCCAATCAACGGGGAGGGGGGCAGAGCAGACTTGGTTCCCAGCCTAGTCGTCCCCACACACACATACAGCTGCGAGGCATTCTCGAGCCTGCCCGGCCCGAGCTGTTTCAGGTGATCTAGGAAGAGATTTCAAGTCGGTTTCCCAAGAGAGGGGCGGGAAAGGCTCCTGTGTAGGAGAGATGCAATCAGCCGGTGACTAACGCCGAGCGGCACTTGCTGGGGAAAGCCCAGCGCCAAGCTGCTCCGCAGGGAAGCTGCTTCGGTGGTGCCAAAGCCCTGGACCCAGCGGGGCACTAGGGCTTGGTGTCGGCCTAGCAGAAGCTCAGAATCAGCCTGGCCCTTGGGGTGGCCTGGTTTTCTAGGGTCTGTAGCCCTGCACACACCTGCTGCCTGCCCCTGTGCAGGAAGAGCAATGCAGGGCAAGCCTTGTCCGCTGGTGTTGATCAACCTGCAGCTACACCCACTCAGGCCACCCAGGGGAGCTTTCGATGGAGACACGTCTCCACCCTGTCAGGGCAGGAATGCCACCTCCCTGAACAGCATTAGCTAGGTGGGTTTGAAGCCCTCTTCCATCACCATAGCTACCCACTTGAGTGGGCTTTTTCACACACACCTGGCTACACTTGAGTGCTCCCCCTAGCAGCGCTGTGCTAGACCAAGCCTCTGGCAAAAATGTGCCTTCTATTGCCCCTCCCTGTCTGTAGGCTAATCAGTTGCTGCTTTCTGTATGGCTTAGTAGCCAGGACATCTAATTTGAAAGGCTGAATGCCATGGGCAACCTACACATAATTTGGTCAGTTTCAACCACTCTGGCCAAGAACAGAGGGGGATACCCTGATCTAGCAGGCATTTAGGGTCAGACCCTGCAAGACTTCTGTCTCTGACAGGAGGAGCTGGCAGTTCCTCTGCAAGGAAAACTTACAAATGAGTGTGCTGCAGAATAGAAGTAGCATCTGCCCTATTCACAGGGCCCCCGCTGGATGTTTCAGTGAGGTAACAAGGAATTTCATGCTACATGTACAGGTTGCTGCCTGACTTCTGATTTCATTGATGCCTGTTACTGCGACAGCAGTAAGATTTTATTAGAAGAGTAAATGCGCCAGTGCTGTGGTGATCTTGCCAATTTTAAATTAGGTTTAATTGACTGGGCATGCCTCTCACAAGTACAAAGATGGAAAAAAATGCTCTATCATTAATTGAAAAGGCCCATACTTTGTTCTGAGCAAACCTCTCCTTGCTGCAGTCAATGAGATTTTTGCCACCGAGTATTTTCTGAATATGAAAGCCCCGTAGCTAATTCTGTAATATGTACCGAGTGCAATGGGAATTTATGGTACTTTCAGCAAGGTTTTATTGAGGCCACAAACATCTTTTTTTAAAGTGGTGCTAGAGATCTCAACATACCACTGCGACAATGTTAAAAGTATCAAATTCAGTATTGACTTTTCAGCTACACCCTGCACGGTTCCATGCAAATAGAAATGTTATGGCAGCCTCTTCATTAATCTCCTGCCATGGGTTAAGAGTTGTTTTGAAAATATGTTCCCAGCCCCATCAGAGCGTAGCAGGGATGTATTCTCTGTGCGTGTATGGAACAGAAAGTGCAGCTTAGTCAAGAGATGGGGCCGCACTCTATTCACTGAGAGTAGGAACCAATGTGCATTAACAATAATAACATGCTTAGATGCTCGGCGGACGAGTTACTTGCATATTGTTGACACAAGTCATTTTTTGGGGGGTGGAAAGTCAGCTGTTTTTCACTTACAGTAACTATGTTACTCCAGCGAGTGGGGGAAGACAGGAGAATGGGAAGAATCTTTGAGAGTCCCTGAAGTGGGAAAGAAGGTTAAGGATGGCTGAGGAAGCCCTGCAGCGAGAGTTTGAGACCAGTGTCTTTCATTGGGAACGCTCAGCTTACATGCATGTCGCTCCCCCCCCCTTTTATGCCCCTTCCTCGGTTTCAATGCCACTAGCTTGCAGACCTCCCAGAACGCAGGGATGGGGAACATTTTTTGGATTGAGGGCCGCTGATCCACAGAAAAATCAGTTGGGGGGAGAGGGGGCCACACACAAGTGAGAAGCTGGAGTGCTAGTGCAGGCTCCCCAGTGCTGGGGGGAAGGGGGCCTGAGCCTTGGAGGCTGGATCTAGGCAAGCTGGGGGCTACATCCAGCCCCTCCCCAGCCTTTAAGTTACCCACCCCTGACACAGAACAATAAAAAGGTAGGTAAAGCTGAAGAACAAGATCACTGGACAGGAGGGAGATGAAGGTGACCTGATGAAAGTAATACAAGGTCTAGAGAAGGCAGAGTGGAGAGTCTGTTCTCGGTCTCACAACCAGAGTAAGGGCACGTTCGATGAAAAGCCGCACATTCAAAACTGATGGAAGGAAACACTTTCTCACTCAGTAACTAGACAGGGGAACTCACTGCAACAAGTTCTCACTGGGGCCAAGAAATTAGCAAGAGTCAAAGCTGTTGTGGTTCCAGACTAAGGAGAGACATCCCCCATATTCCTCTCACGCACCAGGAAAAAAAAATTCTCCTTGCACACCAGAGCCTGGGGGCCCCAGGATAGTAGAGTTTGTGTGCTCCAGCCCCTCAGAGAGATGCAAGGAGGCTGGAGCACCAGTGTGGGCTCCCCAATGTTGAGATGGGAGCCCTGAGGCTCAGGGGCCGGATGTCACCCCTGGGCCTTACTTTCATACCTGTCATAGAGCATTGAGGCCTATCCATGAGTGCATAGGGCAGTATAAATGCTTTACTGCTAGAGATGAGTGAGCGCCAAAACAACAATCACAATGCCAGCTTGCTATTGTTTAATGCAAGGAGTTTTGCTTTCAGCTATTCCCATCGGTTAAAGGATGAGGGGGCGTGTGTGCTGTGCATGCACAGCAAATGCCTTTACTTCTTAACTTGCCCCAGGTTTATTCCAGACTCCTATTGAAGAATACGGTTTCTTTAAGGCCTGTTTGTGATGTTGCAAGTTCTCAGGCAGAGCTATCCCTCATCCCTCCCAAAGCTCTGGGACCTCAGCACAGAAATCCTATCAGAAGAGCTGCAGAAAGGGGTATAAACCTGAGAAGAACTCTCTGTAGCAGGATGGAGGTTCATGATCTGCCTCTAGTAATCAGCTGAAGGCTCCATCTAGGATACAACTGAGATTATAGAGGGGCCCTTCTGAAATCTTTTCTCCTTCATCTTCTCTGCCTCTAAGAATGGAGGTGCAGGATAATGCAAGCTCCCAAGTTTGAGTAGAAAATACCCTTGAGTCAAGAAATGCTGTGAAGACTTTGAAGCGGAATTCTAGTAGACTCCTTTCTGCAGTGGCTGATTACACCAGAAAGCATCTTTTCTCCGGCACAGCACAAAGAGTGCGGGCGAAAATGGCTCTTTGTTTCAAAAATGGGATGTGAGGGAATAGCAGGAGAAGTAACCCTTTGGGACTAGGAGAGAAGGAGTTTGCAGGGGACAGAGGAAATGTAGGTGGATGACAAGCTATGCCCACTAGTGCTGTGGCAATGTATTGGCATTGACAAGATAGTTCTGAAAAACTAACAAACCCATCATTCCAGCCAAAGCACCGTTTCTAGTCAGCTCTTTCAGAGAAGGGCAAATGGGGCTCCCCTTGCTTCTCACTGTCTGCGGATCTCCAAGCATTTAGCAGATATTAACTAGGGCTTGCAATGCTCCTGTAGGGCAGATGTCATATTGTGCCCATTTAAGCTATATCCTGTACAAGCTAGTGTTAAACTAAACCCAAACAGATGACAAATAGGGTTGCCAGGTGTCCGGTTTTCTACCGGACAGTCCGGTATTTGCACCATCTGTCCGGTAGAAAAATTCAGAAAATACCGGACATGTGCAATGTCCGGTATTTTCTAAATTCCCGGCTGGGCACCGGACGGAAGCCTGGTGGGGGCCGGGGAGTGACTGGGAGGCAGAGCCACGCTAGGCGCCTGTGGTCATGTGCAAAAGCCGGGGGGGGACTCCCAGCCACTCCCCCTGCCTGTCTTCTACTAGCAACTCAAGGGAGTGCCTGCCTGGGGTGCGGCCACTTGGACTCTGGCTGAGGTCAGTAGCTGCACCCCTCCCCCCGCAATCTCGTAGGTTGTTGCTAGTGAATGAGTGTCTCTGTGGTCTATAGATTCTGAGGCTAGCAGGGCCTAGTGGGATCACTCCTAGAACAGATCTTTTAGAAAAACAGCCAGTCTTGGCTTTAAGAAATAGCTAGGGATGGGGAATCCAGCTGGCCCCTTTGCAAACTCTTCTAATGGCTAATCACTGTCCCAGTTAACTTTTTTTGTGTGTGCCTAGTTTTCCCTTCTAAATTTGTCTAGCTTCAACTTTGTGCCTTTGGGTTGTGTTCTACCTTTCCCTCTGCGAGATGGGACAGCCCACGATCAAATATTTGTTCCTCGTGTTGGTACTCCTAAACTGTGATCGAGTTACCCTTTAACCACCTGTTTGTTAAAATAAATAGATTGTGCTCTTTCAGTCTAAGGCAGGTTTTCTAACCCTTTAGTCGTGTGCGGAGCTCTCCAGGCATAGGCTTCATTGGAGAAAAATCAGGGACATTTTTGGCATCAACCCCAATCAAATTTGAGAGTTCACATGTTTTTGTACATACCTTTAACTGTCAGGCATGTGAATATTCCCTTGTACTCTCCCAAGGTGTGCAGTGAGCACTAGGGGCTAGCACCCAGGAAAATGGCATTGGTTGTGAGATGCTATACTGTGCTATTGAACAAAAGGGGATGCATAAATAGTTTTTATTATTACAACAGCCTTCCCTCTGCTCCTCCCCACCAGGATAGTACCTGCCAGTGAACTACATAAAAGAGGGAAACAGCTCCCAATGCAACAAGCCAGCAATCTGAGCTGCCTCCTGTAAAATACCTGCCTTCAAAGGGCTGAAGGCTGCGAGATGCACCTTTACTTTATGTTGCTGTGTTTCTTTCTTTGTTAGGCCAAGACTTGGCAATAGCAGTGCTGCCTCCCTTCCCCAAATGTGCACCCGTCTCCTTCCCCTCAATTTACATAACAGGATTTGTTTGCATTGATTCCCAGCTGGGGAAGAGAGATTGTTTGTTTGAATGAGCTTATTGTTTTGGAGTTTTCACTGAGTCTTTTCACTGCAGACCACAGTCCTGCACCATATTGCGGGGATATGCAAAAATCTATTCTTCAGGAATGTTTTCTGAGGCTTGTCGTTCGCTTAGGCAGAAGCGGGTAATTACAGTCATTAGGCCTGGTCTACACTAGGAACTTTTAGCAAGTACAGCTGTGTGGCTACATCCTGGCAAAGCACTCCTCCCATGGACTCGGTGTATACAGGTACAACTAGGTGTAACTCTGTCTCTGCTGCTGGCTTCCATGCTGGAATTTTGAAATGGAGACCCAGCATAGCGGAGACCCCAAATGTTCTAGGGCTAGTAAGCCAAACAGACTTGGCAGCCATCCCAGGGTTCTGCAGATTGCACACACAGGGATGTATTTGTCTTTTGAAATGAAAAGTGTAGAAAGAGAAGCTGAGCTGAACATTTCCAGCTTTGCTTCTGGGGCAAAATGTTTAACTCCCTTTGAAATCTGATCCAGCTGGGAATGGAGTCAATGGAAATGCCCATGTGAGATACTTCCATGGTCCATAGGCGCTGACTCCCTGGGTGCTCTGGGGCTGGAGCTCCTATGAGGAATAATTAGAGGGTGTTCCGCTCTCCCCTTTTGCTCCTGTCTCCCACCAGTGGCTCCACTGACCTACTCCTGCCCCACCCTCCTCATGCCTCCTCCTCAGTCCTGCCACAAAATAGCTGTCGGGTGGTGCTTTGGATGCTCCAGAAGAGAAGTGGTAATGTGGCATGCTCAGGGGAGGAGGCAGGACAAGGGGTGGGATGGGTTGAGTGCTCTCCCTGGCTAGAGGGGAAGTCGGCACCTATGATATGCCCCCTATACATCTAGTGTCGGTGTGCCTCAGTCTTCCGTCTCTGCAACATTCCTGCAAGAGAAGGAAGAGCTGTTACTCAGATACAAGGAAACTAAGTGACTTGTCCAAGGCCACAAAGGAAGTTTGTGGCATAGCAGGGACTTCCACCCAGCTCTCCCATGCCATAGACTAGTGCTATTATCACCTTCCTGAACTGGAGCTTTCCTCTGTGAAATATAATCATGCCCTAGCCTTCCCTTCAGTAACATTACAGCCATTCAGATAACCTGTCCTGTGCGTTTCAAAAGGGAAGCTAATATCAGGCTAAAGGGATCTGTGACAATAAAATCCATCCCAAGGTGAGCACAGCTGTGCTCACAGCAGCGGGAAGAAGAGAGAGAACCAAGAAAACATGTGGCAGCTGATAGACGTGACTGGACAACAGGTGGGTGTGTTCAAGGCTGAGCTGTGTGCCTGGAACCCCTCAGAGTGAGTAACTTGACGTAAGCAGGCTCCGGCAACCTGTGCTTATTTGCTTGGTTTTGAAGAGGGTCAACAGCTAGGCCCCTCCAAAATCATGAGACTGACCCCAAACTGTGAGGTTTTAAATAACAGCTATACATTTCTGTTCCTTTGCCTTCTCTGCTGGTTTGGAGCCCACAGTGGTCACTTGTTGACATTTTTCACCAGAGCCAAGAAGATGGGTGTTGGAAATAATCCAGGACACTCTGGATGCAGGTGAAAACAAGCGAAGGATTTATTATACACCAGCTGATGGAGTGACACGCAGGGGTTACCCTGGTGAACACTGGTTAATTAAAACAATACAATAGGTTATATAGTCAGCAGGTGGACAGAGGAAAAATGATTTGATAGGTCTAGCAGCAAGACGAAATGAGCACATAAGCCAATAGAACTACTAAAGATTACATAACATCTCCGCCCATTGCAACGTAACAGCTCATTAATTAATATACAGGTAGTTACTGTTCAAATGCCAAAACATGTCAGCAAAACAGTAATAACATTTTAGTCTGCATAGATGATGATGTTGCTATAGCAGGCGGGTATGGCCTTGAGTTGGGGCAGCGCTTGGTTCTCAGGCTCATTATCTAGGAGTGAAGCAAGACAGTTAAGCACATTTTATAAATGTTATCTTAAGCAAAATGTGTTACATTACTAACTGAAGTTCTGTCCCGAGTGTCTTAGAAGGTGGTTGCTATGGTACCCAGGGTTATTTTACTGTCTGCAGTTCTTATGCTGGCTGTGGTGTTCCCAGGCCTAAGTTCAGGATGGAGTCATGCTGTTTAGAGGCCTACTAGCACATTTAGGGCTGCCTCAGTTTACCCTACAATGGGGAAAAAAAATAACGTTGAGATTCAGCTTTTGTTTTAAGTCACGTGACTCCAGGAGATGGAGCTTTACGAGAAACACCAATGAGCGTATGACAACTGCACAAGCCGATGAAGCTGAAATGAACTGGGGACTGGATGTGGCTACCAGTCAGCATGGGCTGGGCAATAATTTGTAATGAGGAGCCACTCCAAGATTTTGGAAAGTGCTCAAAAGTCATATTTCTACCGAGGGAGTTTGGGGTCTGGGACAGAGGTTGGGTGCAGAAGGGAGCTAGGGGTTATGAGACTGGAGTGCAGAAGGGGGTATGGCATCTGAGAGGGAGTTTGGGTGAAGGAGGGGGTTGTGACCTGGGGCAGAGGTTTGGGGTGCAGAGCCCAGGAGGGAATATGGGTGCAGGAGAGGATTTTGGCCTGAGGGAGAGGTTCTAGGAGGGGGGTGCAGTGTCTTGGAGGGAGTTGTGACTTGGGGGAAGGGGTGCAGAGGGTTCGGGTGATGGCTTGGGGCAGGGGAATGGGTTGCAGGGTCAGGGAGGGGGTATCGATGCAGGAGAGGATTCTGGCCTGGGGGAAGGGTGTAGAAGAGGATGCAGTGCCTGGGATGGAGCTGTGACCTGGGGGAAAGGGGTAAGAGAGTTTGGGTCATGGCCTGGGGCTGGCTGTTGGGGGAGAAAGATAGCAGGGATGCCATAGGCAGGCTCTGGCTAGAAGGCACTTACCTAGGTGGCTTCCAGTGACCAGCCCTGCAGGTACCTGAAGGCTGCAATCGCGAGCTGCTCCACATGGCTCTGCTCTAGGCAGGATGAAGGAGTGGGGACAGGGAGGGGGAGACATCATTGACTGCTCCTACTGCCAGCAAAATATCTCAGCTGCTATTGGTCAGAAACTGGCCAATGGGAGTTGAGAGGTTTTGCTGGGGGCGGGGCAGAGCACAAAGCCTCCGTCTTCGCTTCCAGAACAGAGCAGCCACATTTAAAGCAGCTCTTGCTGTGCTGTGCTTTAAGAGTCCTAGCGAGGCAGCCGTGGGCTGGATCTGGTGGCTTGGCAGGCCAGATCCGGCCCACTGGCAGCCCCTTGCCCACCCCTTGTCTGGGCAGTTCAGTGTGGATGCTGTCAATGTGCCTCATGGAATTTGCACATTGTCTTGTACATTTAAATCACTGTAAGGTGCCTTGAGTGAAGAGGAGGTGAGATTCACTTGACCCCAGGGCCTGGGGCTTAAAAATGCCAAACATCATGAGATTTGCAAACAACTCACCGGAGTTGGCTGCTTTATGCAACGCAGGTGCATAAAGGGACCAGATACTGGCCAGCAAATAATTCCACTCGTGGAAACGTGGCTGGTTTGTGAGTGGGCCTTGTCCCGTCATGGGGAGGATGCCGTAGAAGGGAATACGGATGAGCTAAGGCTTGGCTCCCCTCTGCTCTGGGAATCTTCACTGCTGTTTTCGGCAGCAGCCGCAGCTCAAAGAGTGCATGACTGAGGCTGGATGTCTTCAGAAACAAATGGTAATGCTAATACTTGGCAGGTGGGCCAAGCACACTGATTTCAGCTGTTACGAAAGGCAAGGCAAGCCTGGGTAATTGCAGCTGGCAAGGAGAGCCTGACTTTACTACCTGTTATGCTGTAGACTAGATTAAACATGGTGAAACAGTTTAGCTATGGAAATAGAAACCCCACTGCCTATCAGCAGCTGGAGGATATGTTTGAAGTCATACAGGGGAAAGCATGAGGAAATGGCAATTGCTTGGTCTGAAGTTCCAAATAGGAAGGCTAACATTCACTAAAATATTTTCCCCCACTGACTTATTGCCTTCTTCATAGGCAAAATTCCATGGAAAGCACATCTGATGTTTTAGTATATGGCAACATTACTTCCACTCAGAGCTGTGTACAATTGAAGACAATTATGCCAGTATTATGGGATTAAACTGTGACTCTTGCATAACAGATATTGTGCCATTTGTGATTTAAGAAAAGCCAATTTTTTTCCCCTCAAATGGAAGAGTCTGATGTTTATGGGTGCTCCTCTCCTCGCCCCCGCTCCATGTTGATATTTTTGGATGTGCATCGCATGATTCTTATAAATGAATGGGAAATATCTGCAAGTCTTGTTGGCAATTCAGCCCATGAGTTTCTTACCAGAGTGTATGGGGATTCCAAAAATTCCCCAAAGACTGTAGGGAGACTTTGATGCTACAAAAAAAGGAAATGTAACCCCCTCCCCCCCATGGAGAAGATAGTCAAATTTTTGAAAACACCTGAGTGATTTAGAAGCTTAAGTCTCATTTTTCAAGTGCTTTTGAAAATGTGATCTATAATGCTTCAGCAGAAACCAATCCACTTTTAGTAGAGTAGCTAGACTGATAGACGCTTTTTGCATAGAGGGTTAGGTGGGCAGTTTCACACTCCTACGTGCCATAGTTACGACAACCTAACTTTAAGGCTATGTCTACACTCGCGGCTTCTTGCGCGACTAATATGCAAATGAGGCTAAACGTGGAATATCGCCGAGCCTCATTTGCATACCTAATGAGCCACCATTTTTTTTCAGAAGAGGCTCTTGCGCAAGAAGGAGTGTCTACACTGCCCCTTCTTGCGCAAGAAAAACCCTCTTGCACAATGCTGTTCTTCCTGAAAAGTAATAGATGTAACGGCATTGTGCAAGAAGGGGCAGTGTAGACGCTCCTTCTTGCGCAAGAGCCTCTTCTGGAAAAAAAGGTGGCTCATTAGGTATGCAAATGAGGCTCGGCGATATTCCACGCTTAGCCTCATTTGCATATTACTCGCGCAATAAGCCGCGAGTGTAGACATAGCCTAAGTGTAGTCCAGGCCGTAGCTAGACATGGAGAGTAGGGTTTGGCGTTGGCAGTTAAAATAAATTGCTGTAGTGGGGTCACCATCCTTTCCATCTTTCTATCACACAAGTAACTAACTCTCTTTTCAGATGTGCATGGAATGTATATGTGCAGACGTTTCTGTCCTGATAAGCACTAGGCCCCATTCCTTCTCTCCTATTAGGGTTGCCAGATGGTTTAACCAAAAATACCAAACACTTCGCCCCCCTCCCCCCAAAAAAAACACCAGGGAAAAAATTCTGTGGGGGGGGGAGGGGGGGAGGAAGGAAGACCAAAGCTGTTGAGAAAAAAAAAAAAAAACTGGAGTTATTAAGCAAAAAATAAACAAATAAATAAAACAAACAGCTTTAAAACAGCATGGCCCCTTTCAGTGCATGCAGAGTTAGAATAGGGATAGGAACAGGGGAGTGGTTCAGCACTAAGACCCAGGGAAGGCACTGCAACCCTACTACTCCTATAGACCAGCTGCGCCCTTCCTCCCGACAGCTAAGACACCTGTCTTCTTACCTCTGAGCCAAGGGATCCAGAGGGAGAAACAGCCTGAGGCTTGATTGGACTTTCTTGTACTCTGCTGTCTTTTCCCCTCAGACCATGCAGGCAACTCTAGCTGTTGGGAAAGTTCTAGCTCCCTCTCCCTGGCAGTGCCTTCTATATGAGATCTGAACTGTGCCAGGTCTAGCGTCCTGCATTGTGGCCAACAGCCCTGCAGCCAATTTCTGGGGGGCAGGGGAGGAAGGAATTCTGCACTCTCAGCATTAATTTCTGAACACTGCATTGTGCAATGATGCAGAATTGCCCTATGAATAAAAATGATAAATAGTTCTCAGGACCATATAAGTGGACTAAATCCTTTGAAATGTAAACTTATATGGCTAGAGAATTAGAAGTAAACACTAATTGCATTTGTATGTTTGCAACTATCGTGACAAAGTCCCTTTGTAGCTCCCTGGGGGTTCTGCACTTTTTGGTGGTTACTTGAGCGCCTCAGAGACTCATGGAGCCCCTTTGTTGCCATGGGCAAGGGTCCCTGCTTACCAAGTCATTCTCATCGCAGGCCAGTCCTTGGGGTTCAGCTTTGCTCTGTGCACCTTCCAAACCACCCCCTGCTGCCTGGGCAGAATCCCCCCCCATAGGAACCCTGGAGGCCTTAATTGACAGCAGGTGCCCACCTAACCCCAGCTGCAAGCTACCTCCTAATTAGGCCTCTATTTTCTACCCTGGCTGCTGGACTGTGTTCAGGTGAGGCTAATTTGGAAACCAGAAAGCATTAACCCACCTCCCGATATAGCTGCCTTCTATAAGTGTTTTGCAGTTTGCAGGCTGTGGTCTGTCACACTATATATTGTTAGATATTAACAGTGTAATCAGATTAGCCTGTAGATGTTAAATTTCTGTTCCTGTCAGCTTCTATATTCTACCGATGCAGAGATCAAAAGGGAATATTAGCATTTATATGAAACTTGGAGTGTAATAATATCATGGTCTAGATTTCTCTTTGAAATTTGTAGTAAACTGTCTATGAACTGCTAGAGTGGTCAATTACTTTAGGCTGATGAATGCAACTAATTACCAGCTTGTACCTAGGAAATAGGAGGTTTATTTTAGAGCAACAAGGTAGATTACCTATTCTTCATCCAAGGAATGCCTGCTGTTATCTGCTGTCAGGACGCTATTATAGCCTTCCAGACATCTAAAAAAGAACTGTAGGGCCTGATGTTTACCATCTTAGATCTGCTTGTCAGGAGAGGTTTGTTGGGAGCTGGAGTCCTCAATCTTACTTCTAGATTACCGTGCAATTTCTCATGGAAGAATGTAAACACCTTGGCTACGTCTAGACTGGCATGATTTTCCACAAATGCTTTTAACGGAAAAGTTTTCCGTTAAAAGCATTTATGAAAGACATCTAGATTGGCACGACGCTTTTCCGCAAAAGCACTTTTTGGCGTAAAGCGCCCGCGCTAATCTAGACGCTGCAAAAAAAGCCCCGATTTTCGCGATCGGGGCTTTTTTGTGCAAAACAAATCTGAGCTGTCTACACTGGCCCTTTTGCGCAAAGCTTTTGTGCAAAAGGACTTTTGCCCGAACGGGAGCAGCATAGTATTTCCGCAAGAACACTGACAATCTTACATGAGATCGTCAGTGTTCTTGCAGAAATTCAAGCAGCCAGTGTAGACAGCTGGCAAGTTTTTCCGGAAAAGCGGCTGATTTTCCGGAAAAACTTGCCAGTCTAGACACAGCCCTTCATCACATGAACGGCCTATTGGATTATAACCACTAGGATAGATCCTGGAAGAAATTTTGGCAACTCAGAAGCTCTGCTATGAAGCTGACCTAAGAACTTTATTCATATCTGTATGTGTAATTTTTAACCATAGTTCTCACTTTTTCTTTTTAAATAAATCCTAGATTAGTTATTAAGAATTCGCTGAAAGTGTTTTATTTGGGTGTTTTATTTGAAAGTGTTTTGTTTATTTTATTTTATTTACCTCCCCTCTTTTAAACCCATGTCAGCTTTATTCTTCTGCAGCTGGCAATCTTATGAGTTGCTGTTCAGTCCAGTTGCTCACTTAATGGAGACATGATGTAATGGTGTAAAGAGGCATCTTTCACTTGAAGGTCAGAAATAGACACTATCTGATTCAGAACTTGCCATAATTGTAAAGTTTGAATTCTCCTTATTCGGTCAAGACCACAACCAAACACTTTAACAGACTGAGGAGGTCAAGAATGCCAGCATCCCAATAAGGGTGCGTCTACACACTGAACCGTAACTTGAAATAAGATACACAATTTGCGTAGCTCAAATTGCGTATCTTGTTTCAGTGCTATTTTAAAATAGCTTATTTAGTCATTTGGCGTTGTCTACACTGTGCCAAACTTTGAAATAAAGTGCTATTCCGAAACGTCCCTTACTCCTTGTAGAATGAGATTTACAGGTTACATCGGAATAGTGAGCCCGGAAATAACTGGCTTGCTGTAAAGACACAGGATAGCTATTTTGGGATACTCTAGTATCGCGAAATAGCGTTGCAGCGTAGATGTACCCTAACTGAGTGACTACTTTTTCACACTCATGGTTCACTAGGCATCTCCTACTAAAGCTGCCTTCGGCCTTTGGCCTGTCAGTGCCCTTTCAGTGCTTAATATAATAATCCTGGGATATCTCACAAGGATGATGATGATGATGATGATGATTTCTAGGACAAAAGCAAGACTGAAACTTCGGCATCCTGACAGCTGCTCATCCATTTTGACAATATCAAAGGGAACTTCCTTTCATGAGTTCAGCTTGTTAGACCCCTACAGGGCACACAGAAGTAACATTTTAATCTTGGTTCCCATGTGTATTTATTTATTTGGATTGTGGAATTGAATTCTCGTGGTTACCAAGACAAAGAATGGCCAGATCAACCTTCCTGCTAGACTTGTGATTTAAACAATGCTATTTCCACAGATGGCTGATTTGTTGCCAATACCCCTGTTAGCTCTTCTGGTTGCTCTTGCAGCTTTGTGCAAGGCACATACCACAGGAATTGTATGCTGTGGTGTTAAACTAGAGCACTTTTAGCGTGGTCAGGAACCAAGGAATTCTAATGACCCATCTGAGTGGGACGAGAGGATCACTTATAGGATATCTTGTTAGAGTTTGTAACTAGTTCTCACAACTCTATACAGGTGATGAAATGATATTGTTATCCACAGATTTGGGGCAGGTTTGTTTGTGTAGCTGTTGTCCATGCCCAAAGTCAATTTCACTATAGCAAAGGATAGGCACTGCAGCTGTTGTATTCTACAGGTTGAACCTTTCTGATCTGGCAACATCTGTGGTCCAGCAGGACCATGTATGTTGCTAGACTAGAGCGCCCCAGCAGCAGAGGTTGAGAGCAGCTCCAGTCTGGTTGGCAGGATGTCCCTTATATAGTGGAATGCACTATACCTCCCTGCCTTCAGGTTGTCCCTTATCTCTTGTTTCCCAGGTGGGGCTAGAACCTGCCACACTCTGGTCCCCAGGCAAATGCCCTAGCCCCTGAGCCACACCTCCCAACAGCGTAAGCCCACCTGGCGATGATGGACCTGGCAGCCCTGGGACATAGAATGAATAAGGGGGGCCCAGAATGTAGGGAGGTTGGGGTGGCTTGGCCAAGGACTGGGGAACACACAGCACACAGGGCACATGGGGCTGGGCTGTGGGTAGGGAGTGAGCTGGGGGCAGCAGAATTAGGCAGATAGGCCGGAGGAGGTCAGGCCTCCAGGTTCTCCTGGGGTAGCATCCAGGAGGGGACCTCCCCTGGTCAGGCAAACTCCCTTGTTTGGGACCACTCCAGTCCCGAGAGTACTGGGTTAGGGAGGTTCAACCTGTACTTCAAACAGCATGCTGGGACCTCCTTCGGTTATCTGGGCTCTTTGTTAATAAGATTTAAATTCAGGAAGGTGCTCTTGGTCTGTCTAATGTTAACTTCTCAGTAGGAGAATCTCCAACCAGGTCTTCAGCCAACCACAAAATCTTTGCAGTTGGATTTCATTCTTGTGCTGGACTAAGTTTTTGTTGGAAATGCTCTGTTTTCAGCATCTGTTCTTGTTTTCCTCCATAAACATAGCAGTCTCGTTGGCCCTAATTTAAAGGAAACCTAAAAGGCCAGATTGATTCTCGTTGTCACTCCAGCAAAGGCAATGGAGTGACTCTAGGGATCAGTTTGGTCAAAAGATCTTAGGTTGGGCTTAGTGAGAGGATCCCAGTTTTATAACTGTTACTTAGCTGTGTGTGTTTCTTGCCATTGACAGGTCCCAAAATCAAATTTTAACGTAGCAAAATCTGTTTCCATTGCAGGAGTAATGCAGAGCTGGCAAAGCATTAGAAAAACACAAGCACTCGTGTTCCAGGGCTTTAACATAATTAACACGAGTAACACTTGCTCTAGAAATAATGAGGGTTATTAACTGGAAAGAATGAAGCACTTTGCAGGCACATACTTGGTTTTATTATTATTATTGGTTGGCATTCCAATACTGCCTAGTGGCCCTGACCAAGTCTGAGATACCATTGTGCTAGGCACTGTACAAACACGAGACCTTACACTGTAAGGGCACAGAGGTGAAGTAATTGCCCAAGGTCGCACTGGACCCAGGTCTCCTAACTCCCAGTCTAATGTCCATATTCATTAGCATGCTGCTTCCCTGTCATTTGAACTATGACCTACTAGGTACTCCCTCATTACTCAGTTATTTCAGCTGGGTAAGTGAACTTACTCCATTCAGATGTATGCAATCAACTTCATGTCAGCAGGTCTGCTTCTATACACATGGGGGAGCAAAGGGTGCAATTGCCACAGGGCCTGATGATTCAAAGGGGACTGGAGTTCCTGGCTGCCACCATAGGCGGCTGGTAAAGTAGGCAAGGGGAGATCTTGCCTTCCCAAAATTGCCTACCCTGCTCAGCTGCTCAGGAGGGGCTGGGGCTGCATGGCGTGGCAGCCTGGCTCTCCAGTGGCTGGGGAAGGCTGGGGCCATGCTGCAAGGCACCCCAGTAGTCGGGGAAGGTTGGGGCTGCGCCGCATGACAGTCCCATCTCTCAGCTGGAGTTGGGTGGGGTTTGGCTGGCGGGGTTGAGGGAAAAGTTGGGAAGGGGCGGGGCTTCTGCTGCCTTCCTCGTCTGGACCTTCACCCGCCTCCCATGGCTGCCGTTACTGCTACTGCCGCAGCCGGAACATTGAGCTCTACATAGGCTGGGCTGTCTTCGCCATTCCACCTCAGAAGTGGGAAATGGCACAGAGAGATACTGGCAGCTCTTCTGCCTAGGAAGTGAACAATAGTTTGACCATTTGAAAGCCAAGGGAGACTGTAACCACTATTAGCCATCTGGAGTCTACGTTTGTCATTTTCTAAAAGCAGGAAATATGTCAGCCCCGTAATGGTTGGCATCATGGATGATTTCCAACATGGATGAAGGCCAGTGAGTCACCCACCCCTTCCAAAACCTCGGGCTGAGTTACTGAAGTCCTCAAATCATAATCTAAAGATCTCAAAAAGCAGAGACTCCACCATTTTCTCTAGTTTAAACCACCAAGTGACCTGTGCTCCATGCTGCAGAGGAAGGGTTCTCCCCCCTGCTCCCCTCCTCTGCCCTATCTCCCCCAGATCTTTGCTAATCTGACCAGGGAGAAAATTCCTTCCTGTTCTCCAAATATAGCAATCAGTTGCACCCCCGAGTATGTTGGCAACACTCAGCAGCCAGACTCCTGGGGAGAAACTCTGTAGAGAGGTCCCCCATCTAGTCCACCTCTCCAACTGTTGACAATTTTTGCAAATCGAGGGCACACGTGGAATACGTGCCATTGTAGGCAATCCCATCGTTACGTCTCCACAAACGTGTCACGCTCAGGCTTCGTCTACACTGGTTAGTGAGCGATAGTGCTTAATCCTCCCTCCCCCCCATTACAAAAGCTTTGCCGCGGCAGGTACTTGTGTAAACAGTGCTGTGTTGGCAGGAGCGCTCTCCTGCTGACAAAGCAAACACTGCTTATAGGGGGTGGAAGATTTTTGTTGGCAGAAGTACCTGCAGCGTTTATGCAATGCCAGCCGACCCTGGTCTTCTGAGGACAGAATCAAACCTGGGACCTCTGGAGCTAGCTGCATGAGCCTCTACCGTATGAGCTAAAAGCCAGTCTTCTTTACACATAGAGAAAACTCCTTCTCTCTGTAAGTGATTTCAGTGCCACTGGATGGGACAGTTTACCACGCCCGGGCGGTGTGGGGGTTACTTTTACACTGCTTGACTTCTAGCGTCCCGGCTCAAAGCTGTGTAGTACAGATATACCCTCATTGCTTCCATCACAGCTTCCCCTCATACACGTTTCACACTCAGACTTTGTCTACACTGGCAGCTGAGTGACAAAGCCACTGTTCCGGCATCCATACTTAATGCTGATGATACTCGTTTAAAAAAACAAACAAACCTGCATTAATTACATTTGTGACTGAACTCCTTGTGGGAGAATTGTGTGTTTCCTGCTCTCCTTTACTCGCATTCTGCCGTATTTTTCATGATTTGTATAGTTTCAGATGATGACTCAGCACATGTTGTTCATTTTTTAAGAGTGCTTTCAGTGCAGATTTGACAAGGCACGTGTGTGAGTTCTAAAGATAGCTACCACACTGGACCCAAGGCTGAAGACTCTGACGTGCCTTCCAAAATCTGAGAGGGAGGAGGGGTGGCGGCGCAGGTTTCAGAAGTCTTAAAACAACACTCTGATGCAGAAACTACAAAAGCTGAATGACCAGAAAAGAAAATCAGCCTTCTTCTGGTGGCATCTAGCTTGTATGATGGAAAAGATGTGTTGGTCTGGACTGCTTTGGACCACAATCGAGCAGAACCTGTCATCAGCATGGATTCGTGTCCTCTGGAATGGTGGTGGATGCATGAAGAGACAAGGGGCCGAGCCACAGGTAGACTTAGGAGGGATGTGGCCCACCCACTTTGCATCCCAGCCCACTCAAACTTGAGGAGGGGACACCGGCAGCCTATGTCCTTCCCTCCCCATTGGCAACTTTCAATTCGCCTACAATTCACCATTGGTAGGAGTGGCATGGAACCCTCCGGGCAGGCAGCAAAACAATTGGTGCTGCAATGTAATCTGAGATGTCAATTTCTCCTTTTTTAGGTTCCCAAAGCCTGCAAAATATTAATAAAGAATGGCGGGCTTTTGTTTTGGGTGATGGGTTAGTCTCCTCCCCCTCCATACGGCCACACATGGCAAAGGGAAGCTTTGGACACACATGTGCATGGCTTACTCCTATCTGTCCCTCTCCTTGCTTCCCTGCTTGCCTCTTCCTGCCCCCCCTCCCTTCCTACAGATCAGTGGCATAGCTAGGAGTGGAAATTTGGATGGTAGGAACAGCCTTTTATTGTCTGCCCACTCAAAAGTTGGGGCCCACCCAAATTTCCATTCCTAGCTATACCACTGGAAGGGGCATATAACCCTTTAGTGCATCTGGCATGTAAATATCTTGCGATGCCAGCTACAACAATGCAACATGAACACCTGTTCTCCCTTTCAGGTGACATTGTAAGCAAGAAGCAGGCAGCAGAATCTCCTGGAAATGTAAACAAGCTTGTTTATCTGAGCAGTTGGCTAAATAAGAAGTAGGACTGAGTGGACTTGCAGGCTCTAAAGTTTCACATTGTTTTCTACATTTTCAAATATTGATTTAAATTACAGATAATACCAAGTGTAAAATACTCATTTTTACTACAAATATTGGCGCTGTAACAAAAAAGGTGTTTTTAATTCCCCCTTTACAAGTACTGTAGTGCAATCTCTTTATCATGAAAGTTGAACTTACAGTTTTTTTGTACATAATTCTATATTTGTATTAAAAATAAAATAATCAGGAATAGTTAGTGGTGGTATTGTTTAACAGGATGATTAATCCCCTGACAGCCCAAGTATGTGTCACATTATTACTTGTTTTAGGGGAAAAAAAGTGATTCTAGGAACAGGTGTATTTCCACTACCCACACTTGTGTCTTATAGCTTTGTGGGCTTGCTATCTATGTGTATGTGAGAAATCTATTCTCCCTTTTAGAGGTTTGTCCCTGGTTCCTGAAAATACACTTTTTGTGTGTGTTTAAATATCCCAAATGATGAGACTTCTGCTATTTCCCTTGGGAGATTATCGCATAGTTCAATAGATCACTAGTCTTCAAAACGTTATGTGTACAGTGTGTGGCATGATTGTGGTCTACAGGTCAGTGGTTCTCTAATTTGTGTACTGGTGACCCCTTTTACACAGCAAGTCTCTGAATTTGACCTCTCCCCCACTTATAAATTAAAACAGTTTTAAAAAAATTATTAAGCACTGTTTATAATTGCTGCAGGTGAAGCGGGGTTTGCTGGTGACCTTCCCATGTAATAACCTCACAACCCCCCCAACTTGAGAACCCCCGGTCTAGGTGCTACTGCATTGCTAATAAATACAGGGCTTCATATAGAAAAGCTCTGACGTGCATGTTCAGTGTTAAGCACACGAGTCGTTCCTTTGGTTTAAATGAGACTGCTCATTTGTTTAATGTTAGGCGTGTGCTGAATTACTTTCCTGGCCTGGAGCCGTAGTAGGGAAAAACAAGTCCAGTGAAGCCAGGAAAGGAACAAAGGTACAAGAAAGCCACACGGTGTAGGATGTTTCTGTAAATAGAAAGGAGGATGGCCATATGCGATAGTTAAAACCGTGCATAACCATGTTTTATGGCAGCAATGGTATTTTTTTATTCTTCCCTCTGGGCTGCTAGTTGGTGGATAATGTTTTATTTCAGTGACTGCCTATGTGTATTTTAGCTTAGTCAGCTGTAAAATGGTATATATGATTTATGAGAAGTGTTATAAGAATTAACTAAAGTTTGCAAGGTGCTTTGAGGACCTTGGATGAAAATATATTTTTATTACTGTCACTGCATTTTTTATATGTAAATTATAACAAAGGGGAAATTGGAAAAATGCATTCTACTCTTCCATGAAGTATGCCATGCTGTAAGGTGCTGAGGTCTTTCTTGTCTATCCCAGAATGGATCACCCTGGTATAAGTGTACTAATAGAGTTGTGCCAGAAAATCCCCTACTGGAGCTGTAGCAGCAAGAGAGCTCTTTTAGCAGTGAAGCTTATACCAGCTCAATGAGAAGAATAAGGTAGCCTTTTTTTTTTTTTTTTTTTGCTACTACTATAATGGCATTTATACAGAGGATTTTGCTAGCATTGCTGATACAGGTGTGCCAGCAAAACTCGTAACTGTAGGTCTGAATATTTGCAAGTCTCCCTGCAGTTAAGGTGCTTGGCATAGGATTGGAATTAATTTTCTAGCCATGTATTTCCAGTTTCCTCTCAATGTTTGTGGATACAGGAATTCAATCTAACTTTTTACAGGTTGAACCTCTCAAGTCCAGCATTTCTGGTCCAGCAGCACCTGCAGTCCAGCATGATTTTAGTTGACTGGCTGTCCATTTATCATGGGTGTGGCCAAGTGTCCCGCAGTGTCGTAAAGTTTGTTTACAGCCACCAGTCCTGGCTCTTAGTATTCTGTGCTGTTATTTAGCTCTAATTTAGCCTGAAATGTCTTCTAAGAGCCCAGTAAGCAGTGGAAGTGTTGGTAATGCTGCTAGACAATATTGGCCTCCCATGGTTTGGCAAATTCTCTGATTTGGCACCAGTCAGTTCCCGAAGGTGCCAGACTAGAGAGGTTCAACCTGTACACCCATTGAGCTATAACCTTTAGAATCTCTTGGTGTCTTTGGATGGCTTCCAGGTCTTATACAATTGATGGATATGAATTATAAATGTCAAAGCAGGGAAGTATTTAAAAATTATGGTGCCAGAGGAACATTTTTTTTAGTTTACATTTTACCACGATCTGATCTCCAGGTAGAATAATGAGACACATACCCAAAGTTTTGAGGATCAATACAGCAATATTGATGCTAAGGTGCCCTTAAGGCAATGAGAAACTGATACAGTGAAGCTTTATTCAGGCATATTTTGATCATCCGATATGTTTATTTGACAACAAAGATCAGTATAATTTAAGTGGTAGGAGAAAATTAATTATGAGTCCAGCAGAAAGAGAGGAAATGTTTCTCCTGTTGAGCAACTGCAAAAGGATCCAAACATATGGAAAATTCAATTCTATGGCAAGTTAAGTCACTCTTATGTAATCTGGATCAATGGAAATGAACTGATGTCAGTACTGGATTGACCTACAGATGGATGGAAAATTGTATGGTAACATCCTCTAAGAGAGACCTGCTAATAGCAAGAGAAAGTTCCCTTCAGGCTGGTTTTCCATTTTTTTGTTTTGTTTTGTTTTAAACCCATGAAGGGTCTGATCTAAAGCCCATTTAAGTCAGTGAGAGATTTTTTTCCCATTGACTTCAATGGGGTTTGGATCCACTTCTGAAAGAGAGGTGGAAGACAGCAAAAAGTAGCACCCTGCCCTGAAAATCCCAGGATTTTCCTCTACACCTCTAGGAGAGCAAGAAGGCTGTGAGCTAGGAAAACATTTTAGTTTTAAAAGGCAGAACTGTGTTTCCTTAGCGAGATTAAAATGGAGGCCCCACAGGGGGTCATCCAGTGCTTAGTAGAGCGTGACACTCTGAGGTGACAATGCAGTCCTGAGGTTTGAAAAGGAAACTGAGAAGCAGCTCCTGGTTTCAATTCTCAGCCCAGTCACCTCTCGCTGAGACCTTGAACCCGTCACTGAACGTCAGGTTCTCAATAATCTAGGAGCTTCAGGGGGTAGCTGAGTTAGGGACTGTAAGGGACTCCAAGAAGATCTCACCAAACTGAGTGATTGGGCAACAAAATGGCAAATGAAATTTAATGTGGATAAGTGTAAAGTAATGCACATTGGGAAAAATAACCCCAACTATACGTACAGTATGATGGGGGCTAATTTGGCTACGACAAATCAGGAAAGAGATCTTGGAGTTATCGTGGACCCGTTCTCTGAAAACTTCCACACAGTGTGCAGCGGTCAAAAAGGCAAATAGGATGCTAGGTATTATTAAGAAAGGGATAGAAAATAAGACCGGAATATCTTACTGCCCTGTATAAAACTATGGTACGCCCACATCTTGAATACTGTGTACAGATGTGGTCTCCTCACCTCAAAAAGATATTTTGGCCTTGGAAAGGGTTCAGAAAGGGCAACTAAAATGATTAAGGGTTTGGAACGGGTCCCATATGAGGAGAGGTTAAAGCGACTGGGACTTTTCAGTTTAGAAAAGAGGAGACTGAGGGGATATGATAGAGGTGTATAAAATCATGAGTGGTGTGGAGGGCCGATAAAGAAAAGTTATTTATTAGTTCCTAAATAGAAGAACTAGAGGACACCAAATGAAATTAATGGGTAGCAGGTTTAAAACTAATAAAAGAAAGTTCTTCTTCACACAGCGTGTAGTCAGCATGTGGAACTCCTTGCCAGAGGAGGCTGTGAAGGCTAGGACTATAACAGAGTTTAAAGAGAAGCTAGATAATTTCATGGAGGTTAGGTCCATAAAGGCTATTAGCCAGGGATAAAATGGTGTCCTTGGCTTCTGTTTGACAGAGGCTGGAGAGGGATGGCAGGAGACAAAGCGCTTGATCATTGTCTTCGGTCCACCTCTGGGGCACCTGGTGCTGGCCACTGTCGGCAGACAGGATACTGGGCTAGATGGACCTTTGGTCTGACCCGGTAAGGCCGTTCTTATGTTCTTATGTTCTTATGTTCTTAGTCTGTTACAGAAAAAAACAACAAATGGTCTGGGAGCACATAGACTAACTAAACACATAGATGGTATCATGAGCTTTTGTGGGCACAGCCCACTTCTTCAGATGACCGGAGTTACGAGTAGGAGAAATGAAAACTCACCCCCTTCTCCTATTTATTTCGAGTTTTCATTTCCCCTACTCATCACTCCGGTCATCTGAAGAAGTGGGCTGTGCCCACGAAAGCTCATGATACCATCTACATGTTTAGTTAGTCTATAAAGTGCTACCAGACCATTTGTTGTTAATAATCTAGGAAATCAACCTAATATTTGCTTGCCTCATAGCTGGATTATTCCTAAAGATCTTACGATCCTCTTTGCAAAGGGTTCTCTTCTATGTCCCACTTTCTTTAGTGTTTCTGTACGTAGGTACTGGGAGGCCACAGGAAGATGGCAGGGACCAGGGAACATTGCCCAGAGCTCTACAACATTCTGGCAACACCTCATGGCTGGACTAGACCTTGGGGTTCTGTTAACAGTTGATGCACCTTAGGGATGATCGCTCTTAAAGCCATCTTTGTTCCTTCACCATCTTCAGCAGCACTGGGTACTAACCAGCCAAGCCTGAGAATCTGGCCTAGCATCTGTATTACAGGTGCACCTCTCTAGTCCAGCACTCTCTGGTCTGGCAATATCCATGGTCTGGCATGATGTTAGTTAGCCAGATGCTCACTTATCAGGCATGTGGCCAAGTTTCCTGCGGTCCCATAAAGTTTGTTTACAGCCAGCAGTCCTGGCTCTCAGTGTTCTGTGCTGTTCTTTAGCTCTAATTTACCCCTAAATGTCTTCTAAAAGACCAGTAAGCAGAGGAAGTGTTGGAGTTACTGCTAGAAAATATTGACCTTCCATGGTTCAGCAAATTCTCTGGTTTGGCAATGGTCAGGTCTTGAGGGTGCCAGACAAGAGAGGTTCAACCTGTACTAATCTGAAAGCCTGTTTAATTTGGGATGAGACAGACCTGATATTTGCCAACTTATTTTTTATTTTAAATTAGTTTAAAGGGGTGTGTAGGGAGGTGGGGGTAGAATGATGATTGTGGAGAGAAGCTAGCATTGCAGGTCATTTGAACAGTCTGTGAGGATTGCCACAATGCTGCACCCGGCTAATTGGCAATTCACTTAGTGATGAATATCTGCATTCACACTGGCAGATATTAGCTAAATGGGATCATTTGGCAGGAAACAATAATCTCTCTGAGACAGTCTCCCAAAATGAAATTGGTTCACCAGTCGGAACTTGATGAGTATGTAAGAAAAGATGCCATTGATTCAACAAATAAGGCAAAAATGCCAACGTTTAAACATAATTGGACTCAGCCATCACATAGAGTGGAATGTGTGTGTGGGTCAGTATGAACAGAGAAATGTCAAAGGCAGAGAGAAGGCTAAGCACAGAGAGGGATGGAATGATCTGACCAAAACCCATTTCTACATAAATTAAAATAAGAGAATGAGGTGAATACGTGAAGTATATGTAGACTCCTATGGCTGGTTCTGCTCTTGTGCTGATGCTAATTGGAAATAGCTCCATGGAGATCCGTGAGGAAAAGCAGCGGAAAGTTGACGTGAGCAGAATTTTTTTTATTGATGTCCTCAGTATGAAAACATCTGTGAACTGGAAACAAGACTGTCTTATCACCTAGTCAATGCATATTCTTCCTGAAACCAAGGCACAAAGGAATCCAAGTCAGACAGGTATTTCAGGGTAAACTCTGAGGGCAGGGACTGTCATATTTTGTGTTTGTGTGAAGTTTAGTGCTTTTCCATGATTAGAGTATAAGAAATACAATGATATTAATGCCAACTCCTGGGGTTAACTAATAAAAAATGCCTGCTGAAATATGGAGATGTCTATAGTGTCTAAAGTAAACTTATTGGGTGGTTGATTGTTTTAAGCCAAACATTTCCTTTCCTTTTGGTGGAGTGAATAAGCCTCTTCTGCTTAACTCTATCTAGAGATGCTTTCCGCATTGTGGAGAAATCATTCTTGTGATGGGGCTTCGGGGGGGACTCTCAGAAGTGCTGTTTCCAATGACAGAGCAAACACATTTCCTTTCTGCATAAGCTCTGTCCAGACCTGTTGAAAATCAGCATACGTCTGAGAAACAGCTGCCAAGAAATCTGGGAGGAAAAACATTTTTGTCCCAATCTGGATGATCTGAGACCAACCAGCTGGTTGGGGAGCTGGCCAAGCCTCAGTACCATTGTGGAAATGTGATGTAACTGGACACAATAAGTGGTTGTGGTCCAGGAGCAAAAGGAACTCGGGAACGCTTTTCAGATTAAGGCGCGAGTTCCTCTTAATGTTGGGAAACTGACGAATATCTTTTGGCAAAGATGGAGCCACTATTTACTTTGCAATGGATAAACTCCTTATTCTGTGGAATTTACCACTGCTCTAATTCCACTAATCCTCTTAAATCATGCCTGCTGGACAGAATTATCCAAGCTTTCCAAAGTCCAAATGTTGTTAGCAACTTCATTTGAAATATCCCCTTCAGACTAAAAACCTAGAGACTCTGTTTTTTCCTAGTTTGATGTGAAACAGGTGATCCATCAATCTGAAAGCCAAGTTCTGGCCCAACTGAAGTCCATAGCAAAGCTCCCTTGGATTTCAATCAGATCAGGTGTGGGCCCTAATAGACCGAATAAAATAATTCAAAATGGTTGTGAAGTTTCCATTTAAATTGTTTCTTCAAAAAGAAAATGAAGTTTCTACACAACCAAATTTCCCATTTTTTATTTTTCCCCCCCGCTCCAGATTAACACAAAGCAGAACATTTCATTTCAGTTTATTTGACTCCAAATATTTCAGTTTGGTGAACTGACCAAACAATTCCTTTCAGGTCAGTCCAGCGTTAAACTGAACTTCCCAGCATGCAGCATGGTCTCCCCTCTGACTGAGCCACGTGATGTGGCAGGGAAGTCAGAGGCCTGCAAGTGTATCATAGAATACTAGGACTGGAAGGGACCTCGAGAGGTCATCGAGTCCAGTCCCCTGCCCTCATGGCAGGACCAAGTACTGACTAGAGCATCCCTGATAGACATTTATCTAACCTACTCTTAAATATCTCCAGAGATGGGGATTCCACAACCTCCCTGGGCAATTTATTCCAGTGTTTGACCACCCTGACTGTTAGGAACTTTTTCCTAATGTCCAACCTAAACCTCCCTTGCTGCAGTTTAAGCCCATTGCTTCTTGTTCTATCCTCAGAGGCCAAGATGAACAAGTTTTCTACCTCCTCCTCATGACACCCTTTTAAAAACCTGAAAACGGCTATCATGTCCCCCCTCAATCTTCTCTTTTCTAAACTAAACAAACCCAATTCTTTCAGCCTTCCTTCATAGGTCATGTTCTCTAGACCTTTAATCATTCTTGTTGCTCTTCTCTGGACCCTCTCCAATTTCTCCACATCGTTCTTGAAATGCGGTACCCAGAACTGGACACAATACTCCAACTGAGGCCTAACCAGAGCAGAGTAGAGCGGAAGAATGACTTCCCGTGTCTTGCTCACAACACACCTGTTAATGCATCCCAGAATCATGTTTGCTTTTTTTGCAACAGCATCACACTGTTGACTCATTTTGCTTGTGGTCCACTATAACCCCTAGATCCCTTTCTGCCATACTCCTTCCTAGATAGTCGCTTCCCATTCTGTATGTGTGAAACTGATTGTTCCTTCCTAAGTGGAGCACTTTGTATCTGTCTTTATTAAACTTCATCCTGTTTACCTCGGACCATTTCTCCAATTTGTCCAGATCATTTTGAATTATGACCCTATCCTCCAAAGCAGTCGCAACCCCCTCGCAGCTTGGTATCATCTGCAAACTTAATAAGTATTCTTTCTATGCCAATATCTAAATTGTTGATGAAGATATTGAACAGAGCCGGTCCCAAAACAGACCCCTGCGGAACCCCACTTGTTATACCTTTCCAGCAGGATTGAGAACCATTAATAACTACTCTCTGAGTACGGTTATCCAGCCAGTTATGCACCCACCTTATAGTAGCCCCATCTAAGTTGTATTTACCTAGTTTATTGATAAGAATATCAAGCGAGACTGTATCCAATGCCTTACTAAAGTCTAGGTATACCACATCCACCGCTTCTCCCTTATCCACAAGACTCGTTATCCTATCAAAGAAAGCTGCCAGATTGGTTTGACATGACTTGTTCTTTACAAATCCATGCTGGCTGTTCCCTATCACCTTGCCACCTTCCAAGTGTTTGCAGATGATTTCCTTAATTCATGGGCGAAGCAGTCTGGCCAGAGAGGTATTCCAGTCTTTTCAGCACTATGGGCAGTTATGCAGCATGGCCACAGGCCACATACAGAAATAAAGTGATGTCCTCGTTGTGGTGTGATCTCTTAAGTAAGGTGCATATGAGATCATGACCTCACTTGCCCCCAGAGCTGTCTTGTCATAGGATGAATTGGTGCAGTTGCCTCAGGCCCCATGCTTTTGGGGCATCCACGACAGCCATCCTATGGATGGGAGGGACCAGGGGGATTAGAGTGCTTGGCAGGGGACGGCAGCAGGGGTCACACCCCATACTCCCATGCGGGGGGCAGGAGCTGGAGCTGCCCAGCATCCTGTTCTGCTCTACTCCACCCCACTGCACCGCCCTCTCCCGGCTAGCTGTGCTCGGCTTCTCAGTGGTCACAGGAAGCCGAATGCTCCAGTTCCAGGGTGCTCCACTTCCCATCGCCATGGAGAAGCAAAGCGCAGTAGGCCAGGAGAGTGGCAAGATGGAGCAGAGCAGGCTGTTGGGAGGTGACCCTTGCTGCCACCAGGCCCCCTGTAATCCAGGCTGTGTTTCCCAGGGGAGAGGGGAAAGATGGCGGGGGCATGGCAGCAGCAGTGTTTGGGGAAAGGATTGGAGTGGGGAGGCGGCAGGGCTTGGGAAATGGGTGGGGTGGGGCCTGTGGCAGTTGGGTTGCCCCTTGGGATGGCCCTGCATGTACCATACATGCAAAGTCATGCTGGCTCCGTCATGCTGAACTCCATTTTGTAGAGCAGGTCTGCTGCAGGGGCTGACAAGAATTGGCTCATGGGCCAGCTCCATTGCGTGAGCCACCAGATGGCCCAGTTTCATAGTGAACAATGCAAACTTTGGGCCTCTGAACTACAACCCCTACGAGGCAATGTGGCACCACAGGGGAGCTGCAGTTTCCAATTTTTATTTTTTTTCAGCAGCTTCAACTTTTCATCATAATTTAAAACAAATGTTAAAAGATCAGAATTTCCCTCAGGATGGAAATTTTCATTTTCTCCCCTCCCCCAACTCATCCAATTTTTTTTAAGTGCACTCAAGGGTCATGTCTAAGAGAAGGGAGGGGGGGCAATCTGTCACATACCTGGTTATCTCTGTTTGTTTAGCATAGGCTTCTGTAAGCCTTGCACACAGCATTTTTAGCCCAGCAGATGAAGGTGCTGGTCACGATGCTGTTCAAGTTTATGGCAGAAAGCCTGTTAACTTGAGGGAGAGCAAAATTGGTGCCAAAGATTGCATCATCACGGCGTGTAATGAGCTGAAGCCATGCTCCTTCTGGCCTCAGTCCTGCCCTTACAGCGCATAGGGTGTGTTTGGAGTTGCTCTTGAATGACTGGCTAGATGTACTGCAAAGGCACAAATTTCCACTGTATGGAACCATATTGGATTGCTTCTTCTTTTGTCTCTTCTTTCCATCAACTTTAGCACAGCCAAGTTGGGGGGGGGGGCGGGGAACAAGAGGAATTTTTTTTCCATTTTGGAAACAAACTGAACTAGGGTTACCAGGTGGCTTCAAAAAAAATACCAGACACACTTGATCTCAGATGGCGGGGGAGAGGGGACCGGCCAGGAGGAGTGGGGCTGGCCGGCAGGAGGGGGAGGAGCAGGGCTGGTGGGGAGGGTCTGGGGCAGCAGGGCTGGCCAGGGAGATCAGGAGGGTCGGGGACAATGGGGCTGGCTGGGGGAGATCGGAGGGTGGAACCAGCCGGTAGGAAGCAGGGGTGGCCAGGAGAGGGTCTGGGGGAGCGGAGCTGGCCGGGAGAGATCAGGAGGAGGAGGGGGGGAGAACCGGCCGGCAGGAAGCAGGGCTGGTCGTGGGCAGCGGGGCTGGCTGGGGGAGATCCGGGGGCAGGGACCGGCCAGCAGGAAGCAGGACTGGCTGGGAAGGGTCGGGAGGAGCGGGGCTGGCCAGTGGGGGGAAGCAGGGGGAGAGAATCAGCCAGCGGGGAGTGGGACTGACCCCGCGCGCACGCAGACCCCGGAGCGCTGCCCGTCCCGCGCATGGTCCCGGTGAAGCACAAGCGAGTCCAGCCCCAGGGATTCCCTCCCACCCCAGGCCTGGCCCCGGCCCCAGCCCCAGCCCCAGCCCCCGCTCCTGCCCCCCCATACTGATACTCCTAATAATAATAATAATAATTAATAATAAAACTTACCTAATTAGAAAATACTGGACATTTTATATGTCCGGTATTTTCTCAATTTGTTTCCCGGAGAGAACCCTCAAATACCGGACTATCCAGTTCAAAACCTGACACCTGGCAACCCTAAACTGAACTAATGCTCAGACAAATTGCTTACTTGCATGGGGTAGAGAACTGAGGGGGAGGAGTGTGATCTATAATGGCTAGGGCCATGAGTAGAGGCTTGTGCAGGTTTCCTTTGAGGACGAGGCCTGATAGGTCTGATGGGACGTTTTTGTCTCTTCCCATTTTTCTGTGTGAGTTCATTTGACAGCATAGTGATTTCTAGTTTCATCCTCCCTGAGTTGCTGGGTCCTGGTCTGTGCAAAGTTTTGCTTCTGCTGGTGAGGTTGGGACGTGATTTGAAGGCCAGAACAGGGGTTCCAGGAAAGAGACTTTTTTTTTCAGGATGTGGTTCCCATTAAGAATGGAAGGGAACTGAACAATGATGCTCCATTTGGGTCCCAGTATAGTGTGGTGTGGTAGGTGACAACGAGGGATTGACGAGCTGCCTCCTACTCCTCTTTTGGGTGTTTGCCCCAGGCTATCTAAGTACCTTGCTGTAGATAATAGATTTTGGATGGTTACTGGGTATGTGATGGTCAGTGTGTGGTGATCTGTGGGCTTCTTGTTTATAAGGTTTCATTCTTGATGCTAATGTGGGAGTGTTTGCGAAAGAGTCTGATGAATGGGTGGTGGTTGTGGTCGAAATCTAAGAGGGTGTTTAGGTTATCTGTCTAGAAGATGAAACTATCATTAATGTATCTCGGGTATATTATTGATTTTTGTGGTGCATTTATCTAGAAATTCTTCCTCAAGTTGGCCCATGAAGAGGTGGACATATTGGGAGGCCATCCTGGAACCCATGGCTAGGATTTGGACCAAGTGTTTGTTGTTGAATGTAAAATCATTAGGGATGCAATGAAATGGTTGAGTTTGGTTATGTGTTTGCAGGGGATATCTCTGAGTGTTGCCCATTTATCGCGTAGTTATTTGAGACCGGCAGCGATGCTGCCATTGTGAGAGATGTTGATGTATAGGGAGGTGACATGCATGCTGGCAAGAGTGGTGTTCTGAAGGAGGTTGTTAATACTGCAGTCTTTCTGGAGGAAGTCGGTTGTCTCCTGGAGGAAGGAGAGTGGTGTGGTGAGTGGTTGGAGGATGGTTTCTGAGAGTCCCAATATTCTTTCAATAAGAGTGCCATGGCCAGATACGATGGGTCTGCCTGCGTTCCCTTGTTTGTGTCATGGGAAGCATGTAGTTGTAGAAGGTCTATAGACTGGGCTTGTAGGGGATCCTATTGGAGAGTTACTCTTGCAGTTGTTTGGAGAAGGATTTCATGATATCCTCAAATTCCTGGATGAATTGTCACTTGTGAGAGGGTATCTGAGTTCTTTGTCTTATGACTACAGAGGTCTTAACAGACCGCCTCACTTTGAATAGTCTCTTAGCATATGTAGGCAGTGTTGCAGTGTAGTTTTATCTATGATTTTTCTCACTCACTGATTAGTTGAGAATCCCAAGTTATAAATTTGAGTGACAGGTTCTTGTCCCAAGATCAGGCCAGGTAGCATTCAAATTATTATACAGTTGGGAATCCCGACATGCACAGTTGCATCACTCACACGATAGGAACTCTCCTATATTTACAAATAATTTATTAATACACAGTCACAACCACCCCAACTCAGTCAGGTAGATAGAGAGACTACAGATTGTCCATCTGCATATTCCTGTGGCAGCCAATCTGAGTTTACCTGGCTAAACCTGCAGTCCGATTGTTCTCCAGTCCTCCTCTGAGTCCTTGTTTGCTGTGGACACTCTCCTCTGCTGCTTTCTATTTTTAGAGGTTTGGAAGCTTCATTAGGGTGTTCCTTGCCAGATGATCTGGCATCTGGGTCTCAACCTTGTTGGGCAGGAGAGCTTTCTAATGTAAGTGAACATCTGTGACTTTGTAAATGTGACCACTGTCCTGCTTTCTGTGCCTCCAACCTAGCAGGCTTCTACCAAAGGCCCCCAGTAATCTCTGATATTTGGGGGTAGGCAGAGGTGGATTTCAGGAGGGTTTCCCCCCCCACACACTTTTGCTTCATAGATGACATTGACATGACCTGCTGCCCATTAACAGAGTTTAACATCTGTAAGATGACCAGCTGCGTTCAGGGAATGCTGTTTGAGGATTGTTTGGGGCAGAGTAAATTTGGCCAGTAATGGTAGGTCTAGACTGCAACGCTATTTCGGGATAGGTCCAGTATCTCAAAATAGCATTTTCTGTGTCTTAACAGCACGCCCGTTATTTTGAAATGCAATCAAAATAACGGTCTTGCTATTCCCATGTCCCGGTAAACCTCCTTCCACGAGGATTAAGGGGCTTGTCGGAATAGTGGTCTATTTCAAAATTTGGCGCTGCACAGACAGTGCCAAATTTCGAAATAGACTAGTTCAAAATAAGCTCAAAATAAGCTATGCAATTTGAGTAGCTCAGATTGCGTAACTTATGTCGAGCTTGCACCGCTGTGTAGACGCACCCTAAGAGTAGATTGAAGAAGGTTGCACCTTCGGAAGTAACCTTGCTTCACTGTAGAATTGATCATAGCCAAACTACACGTTTCTTGCATTTTCTTATCCACTGTACCTTGCATATCCATTCTGCAGAAGGGGTGGGGAGTTTGCATGGAAAAACAAATGCACATTGGGAAAAACATGACATTGTTTTCACTATAGTAACCCCTCCCTTCACCCCAGCATGTGCTGCTGCCCATATCTCAGCTTTAAATCTTGAGGGGAAACCGTAAGCTGAGTCATCTGGCTCCATGTGTACATTTACAAAACAAAGGCTGGAAAATCTTCATAGGGCTGGTGATAAAAGGGTGCACATATGACTCTGTGGTTGTATTGTCTCCAGCACCTCTGCTTTGTAGTGTGACTTGCAAATATAAACAAATAGTGTAACTGTAACCCACACACCTTCTGGGTGTGATGTACTGTCCCATCTAGTGGCAATGAGACCACTTAGAGAGAACAATGAGTCTGCTCTACAGCCTTGGCTAACAGAAGCTGGCTTTTAGCTCGCTAACGCTCCAGAGGTCCTAGGTTCGATTCCACCTGACCCTGTTACGTAGTAGGGTCACCACGAGTGCAATTCAAGAAAACCATCAACCAAGGATAAAATTAACAGGGCCAAACTGCTTGATTTTTCCTTGGAAACCATCATGTATTAGCACTAAGGAGCAATAGAAAGGTGAAAAGGCTGGAACAATAAAGCATACGAAGTCTAATGCTCATGATTCCATCCAAGGTGCGGGCGGTGGGAAAAGTGTGAGTCTTTCTCTCTTCCCTCCGGACCAAACTTGATGGAGGAATTTAGTGTGTCGCGTTGACAATTCCAGTTGCTGGAATCATTGAACTTTCTTTATTAGTTACAGACTGCGGGGGCCTTGATTTGATCTCCTTTACAGGCCCCAGATCTATTAATTCCAGGCCTGATCCTCAGTCACGTTTTGGAACAACTAAACCAGTGAGTAGCAGATGCGCCTGGGAGGGGAGAATTCTCTGCTGCTGTGGAGCTGCCATAGGAGAGACAGCTGTACCCGACCCCCAAACTGTAGCCATACAGGACTGTGGCATGGAGTAGGGAGGCATTCCTGCAAAGGCCCTGCAGCCTTATCCTTCCCCAGAACAGCTCCCTGGGGCAGTGGCCATAGGCTCAGCCCTATCTCAGTAGCAGCTCTCCAGCATCAGGTGCAGAAAGCAGTGAATTTATGCAGGCAGGAGACTTATGGAAAATCTATAGACACCAAGTGAGAAACCCTTTTCCCTCTGCTTTCCACACCCCCTTCCTGCACCCGGAACAATGACATGACAGCAGGGAATTTCTGAGTGCTGTACTCTGGGTTTCTCTTCCTTTTCCTCCTTTCACTACTATTGCTGAGTTCTTCCTAATGAAGAAACTCACCCCGGGATGCTGTTTGTGCAGGGGAGGCATTTCGTGGTTTACTCTTGTGCTGATTTGTTGAGGCAACAGCATATCGGACTTGGGTCAAAAATTATCTGTACCTTTTCCCATGGAAAACATTGTAATAGTTGCTTTCACCTAAAGGGAGAAGGCTTGCTTCTGGACCCTAGGAAGCCTGGTAGCATGGGTGGTGAGTTCTATGGGCCCATAGTGCCGGGGTCCAGGAATATTCCTGCCTGGGGGCAGACTCCAGCAAAGTTTAGGGCTGGATCTCTCTGCCAGCCCTGCCTGCCACCCCCAAGTGCAACAGGGCTAGAGAGGCTTCCAGCCACTTGCTCTGCATGGCTGCTGGCACGTGTCCCCCTCTGGCCCCTGGAGGGGGTGTTTTCATGTGCTGCCCATGCCTGCTCATGGGAAGCTGCAGGGGTGGTGTCTGTGGGCAGCAGCATGCAGAGACCTCCCCTGGTTAGTTTTCTCTGTAAGCTGTGTGCTTGTGCAGACACTCAGGAGAGATTCCAATGCAGCCCAGCTGATTAGCAGGGCGCCCACCGCTAGATGTTGTGTTTTCTGTTGGTGGTGCTCAGTCACATATGCCTCTGTGCATGTAACAAAATGTATTCTGCACATGAATGGAAAAGATTAGAGGGAACACTGCCCCTGGGCCCTCCCTGCTTAGAGCCACTGCCAGAGGGGGCTGCCCCAGTTAACTGCCACACTCCCATCTCCTCCTCTTGTACTCCTGCCTGACCCCAACCTCCCTCCTGCAGTCCTTCCAGGCCCAGGTGGGAGAAGGGTGCAGGCGCTGAGCATTCTGGGCACCACCAATGCTTCTGCAAACCTGCCGCCCCTGGATGGTAGTATAGTATTGTGATGGGCTGAGTTGAATAAGCCTGTTATTTGACTTCTCTTGTGTTCAGGGAAACAGGACCTGATGGAATCCTCTTTATTTCTTACCCAATTTCTTAATTCCGGGGTCAAAAGTGGGTAATATTGTGATCTTGGTACTCCCTCCCAACAGAAACCCAGGGGAAATGGCTGGCTGTCTCTGCGTCCTGCTATATATTTGTCTTCCCCACAAAATCACAACCTTCACCATTGCAGACTGTCTAATCTGAAGGATACAATGGAAACTGATCAATTTGTCCTGTATTATGCCCTCCCATAATATGAACCTGTTCAGCTCCCAAAGTGTCAATATTCTGCTGAAGAATGTTTTGTTACCCATATGAGCGCACTACCTGAGTCATAGATTCCAAGGCCCAGAAGGAACCATCGTGGGCATCTAAGCTGACCTTCTGTGGAACCACGCCACAGACCTTCCCCAGCATAATTCCATAGACAGGCTTCTACAACTGTGGTTTTTCAGCTCCATGGACCCCTAGGGGTCCACAGACTGTGTCCAAAGCATCTGTGGCAGGTGGTTCTTTCGATAGTTGGCAGAAACCACTGTGTGATGCTGCACCTCCATATTCTTTATGGAAATGTGTTTTTTGAATATAAATGTGCATAATTCAAATATGCTTTATGCAAAATGTGGCATGTTACCTATAAGTGGAGAGCTTGTAGTTCCTTGAATGTGTGTATTCTCTTTGTGTGCTTGTATCATTCCTGTATTTGAAGTTAGAAACATGTAGTATACACCTATTTATTAAGCTAGGTGCGTTAGTGAAAGCCATGAGTGGTACCTAAGGGTATGTCTAGACTGCATCCCTCTGTCGACAGAGGAATGCAGATTAGGCAGGTCGACATTACAAATGAGGCAGGGATTTAAATATCTTGTGCCTAATTTGCATAAAAATGGCCACCACTTTCTGCCAACTCAACACTTTGTCTGCAAAAAGTGGCAGTCTAGAGGGGGATCTGTCGAGAAAGAAAGCCTTTTTCGACAGATCCCTTATGCCTCCTGAAAGGAGGTTCACAGGATCTGTTGAAAAAGGCTTTCTTTCTCGACAGATCCCCCTCTAGACTGCCACTTTTTGCAGACAAAGTGCTGAGTCGGCAAAACGTGGTGGCCATTTTTATGCAAATTAGTCACGGGATATTTAAATCCCTGCCTCATTTGCAATGTCGACCTGCCTGATCTGCATCCCTCTGCCGACAGAGGGATGCAGTCTAGAATTACCCCAAGGAACTTAATGGCCCAGTGCTTAATACAAAGCCTGTGAATTATCTTGTTTTTCTTGTGAGCTGAACTATGGTTGATCTTACAAAAACATATGGCCATGCCAACTGGTGCTGGAATCCATCTTGAATTTTGGACTTTTCCAGAGGGGTCGAGGGAATTGAACAAAGACTTCCTGCCCTGGGAACTTTTATATAAGGAACAGGACACAAACAATGATTGTCTTCAGTTGGCTTCACAGACAGCTCCCCACCCTAAGATGATATATGGAAAGACTTGGAAACAAAACAACTCTAGCGACAGGGGTGGAGATGAGCTGCTGGATCAAGGTCAGAAAGAACAGCTCTGGCCTGAAAGAAACTTCACCTGAAATGAGAACAAGGGTGAGAAAGCAAACCCATGGGTTGACTTCTAGTGCCCAGGAACCAAGGGAAGCCTTAGCCATGGCCAGATTGTCATGTGACAGTGCAGACACTAATATCCGATGCTCCCTTCCCCACCCCCGCAATTTGTAATGAGTGGGAGTGGATGGTTTTCAGGACCCGGTACTCTGGTTTCCGTAATACTAACCGTGATAGCAATGAGCTCGTTACTGTTGGGATTCTTTTCTTTAGTTTTAGTGATGGTGTCAGGCAGTTTTTTCGAAATCGGTGACTTCTGTGCTAAGTACAGACCTTGTTCTGATTAGCGCCAGGTCAGCTCCTCCTGGGGTGGGGGAAAGTGGGGTGTCCCTGCATCCTCCTGCTGGGAAAGGCTCCCTTCCCTGCGGGGGGGCAGGGAGTGCTGCTCAGTGGAGTTCACTTCTCAGAACAGTGAACCGCGTGTCCCCATGTGCTGAACAGCTGCTGCAGGGCTTGGCTACTGACTCTTCCTGGCAGACCACAGATCTGGGCATGGCTCCTAGGGCTCCCTTGAGTGACAGGGAGTGAGCCTGCCCTATTTCCAGCACATGTGTGACGGGCCTGGATGTGCTGTGCTTACTTTCTGTCCTTGCTATCTGTCTGCCTTCCCTTCCCCAGGATACCCACATGGAAGAGAGCAGGATCACTGCATTATTTATTTGTTTACTCAGATTGCCAGCTCTCTGGGGCAGGAACCGTCAGCCCAGTGGGGTCCATAGGTACAAATCCTACAAATGAACATTATTTATTACAGCAGCCCCCAAGGGTCCCAGCCGAGAGCTAGCCCCATTGTGCTAGGCGCTGTTCAAACACACAGCGATAGACAGTGGCGCGGTCTAACTCCTACCACGCAGGTAAACTCAGCCTTCACCGCTAGCAAGCGGCTGCTGCATGGACTGAGCAATGCCTGCTACTCATTCATTCTTTCTCATAGTATTTTTAGTGGCGGAATGCACCTCCTGACCTTGTTTGCAGCACTGCCTGGGAGAGCCCTGTGCTGGGAGGCCACGTCGGCTCCCAGGCCTGGTCCAGCTGTGGGTCTCCAGTTGGCCTGTATTCTGGGAATGGCTGGGTGTTTCCAGGCCCCCGGGGGACATCCTGCATTTGCCTTCTTCCCTTTGTTAATGCTGCTCGGATTCTGGAGAGAACTTGGAAGCGAGACAGAATCTTTTATTGTTATTTTTAGCACATTCACCAATAACCCTGCTCCTGGCTCCTTCGCTGCTGGGAACACAGGTTTGGGGGATATTCATGCATGTCCCAGCCAGGTTTTTTCCTTTCACACTCCGCTCCCTTTAGGATGCGCCGCACATGGAGAGCAAATGAGGTTCTTTTCTAGGCAAGTTTTCGGAGTGCATGGAAAAGACAGGTCTTGAGTCCCTCCTGCACCTGGATTCAAGGGAAGTAGTGATGTGAAACAGCCAGTTACGCTTCCCGCACTCTCCAGTTCAGTGTAGGCTGGTGATGCCTAGGTGACGTAAATTAAAGCAGTTGACGGGACTTGTGTTAGAGGGCTGGCTGTAGCAACCTTGTGGCTGAGGTTGCTGCAGCACAGATGGAACTGGAAGCCATTAACGTGTGTGTGTGTGTGTGTGTGTGTGTGTGTGTGTGTGTGTGTGTGTGTGTGAAAGAGAGAGAGAGAGAGAGAGAGAGAGAGAGAGAGGAGAGAGATTATTGACACCTGAGTGGTAACTACTGAGCTAATGAGACAGTTGGTTCAGTATCTGGGAGCATATAAAATTGGGAGGCACGCAAATCAGGGAAGCGGGGGGGGAAGGAGGGAGAAGGCTGTTTGTGTCTTCTCCTGTGATATATCTGGCTCGCATTCTGTTTTGTGTGGGAGCTGAAGAATAAGCCCGTGTCTACACTGAAAAATTAAGGCCACTTAACTTATCTACTTTTTTTTGCTCCTTGTGTCGGTGCAGCCTGTGCTCACCAGGATCACTTGTACTGATTGTACTGTCAGTGTGCGGCCTTGTGGAATGGCTCCTGAGAGCCAGCAACAGTTGATGTAAGCAACACAGTGTCTACTACGCTGACCCTAACTACGTTGACCGTGAATCTGTGCTGCTTGCGGAAGTGGAGTTATTAAGTCAGAGTTGCTGGGCAGTTACCTCAGTGGGAGCTAGGGTTGCCAGGTGTCCGGTTTTCTACTGGACAGTCCGGTATTTGCACCGTCTGTCCGGTAGAAAAATTCAGAAAATACCGGACATGTGCAATGTCTGGTATTTTGTGAATTTCCGGCAGGGCGCCGGAGGGAAGCCTGGCGGGGATGGAGGAGCGACTGGGAGGCGGAGCGCAATTGGCTTTGGGAGCCCTGTGGTCGCGCGCAAAAGCCGCGTCGGGTGGGGTGGGGTGGGGTGGGGGCCGGGGCCGGGACTCCCAGCCACCCGGCTTTTGCACAGGACCAGAGGCCCCCAGCGCCAGTCGCAACCCACCTCCCAGCTGGGAGCCTCTGGTTGCGAGCAGAAGCCGGGCAGGGGGAGTGGCTCCCAGCCCCGCCCCCGCCCAGCTTCTGCTGGCAAGTAAAGGGAGTGCCTGCCGGGGGCATGGCCGGAAGGACTCCGGCTGCGTCCAGTGGCTGCACGCCCCACCCCCCCCGGCCAGGTCTGCTTCCCGCCCCTTCCTCTGTCCCCCCATCCTCCCCTCCAGCCCCACGGCCCCGATCCCCCTCCAGCTCTGCTTCCCGCCCCTCTTCCTGCCGGCCAGCCCCGTGGCCCCCGGACACCCCACACACACACCAGCCCTGCTTCCCGCCCCTCTTCCTGCCGGCCAGCCCCGTGGCCCCGGACACCCCACACACACCAGCCCTGCTTCCTGCCCCCTTCCGGCCAGCCCCGCCCTCCCGTCCGGTTCCACCCCCCCTCCCGGACAAGCATGTCCGTTTTTTTAGCGGGGTCTACCTGGCAACCCTAGTGGGAGCAAAGTTTAAGTGTTGACACTTTCCTGGTGAGATCAACACAAGTTGCCTGACATAGACCTAACTCTGTAGTGTAGACCAGGGCTCAGTGTTTGCCTTTCAACACGTGCACAGCCTGGGGGTGTTTGTGACTGAGACACTCTGAGATCCGGCTAGGCAGACTGTGGGGTGATTGGCTATGGTCCGTAAGGATTTTATGCCAGTCACGAATTTGGACAAGCACAGACACACTCTATCTCGCTCCTGTTTGCCTTCCAACCATGGGGGCTGACAGACTTGCTGGGCTGTGCACCGGACGGAAGCCAGATGTGGGTGTCACCGCCCCCGCTAGGCTTCTGCGCAATCACAGGCTCCCAGCGGCGTTTGTGGCCCCTCCTCCCAGCTGGGACTCCCAGCTGGGAGGCAGGGTTGCAATCCGCCTCTTATCCTGCATTTTTTTTTCTTTTTGCTCGACCAAAAAATACCGGGTGTCTGGTATTTTTTGGGAGACCATCTGGCAACCCTAGCCCCAGGACCTTTTCAATCCCTGGTTCTGGGGGCAACTGTCCCCTTTGTGACCCCACGTTTCCCCCTATTGGCAGGCCTACTTCCAATATCCCCTGTCTTCTTTGCTTTAGCATCATTGGGATTTAAGCACATGTTCAAGAGCTTTGCTGAGCGGATTGATTTAAACTTAACTACCTTGCTGAATGGGCCATGAGTAGGTAGGCCAGCTGCAACAACTGTGTTTTGTAGAAGTTTGGTCTTTCTCTAAGTATTGAAAGTGGCTTGGTTAATCTGGGAGAAGGGAATACATTAACACAGATCACTTTCTGTTGCACGGAGCTCAAAGGGCCATGTTTCAAGTTCAGCGTGTGCTTAGATGCTTAGGGGTAATTTGAGGGAAATAGAGCCAAGATTTGTGAGCCTACCCCAGCTGGGAGTCCTCTTCTTCTGTTGATTTCAGTGCGGTCTTCATTAGGTGATTTCAGTGGCTTATCTCAGGCTTTTCATCTTCTCCCTGTTTTCTTGGTGCCATGAAAAGTTTTGTTCAGGGCAGCTCTGAAGCCGAGATCTTTCTGGAAACCAGATGTGTCGACTCAGTAAGAGATCCCGTCTAAACATTTTCAAACAGAAGTTCCAAGTTGGGTGCTTTCTCACTCCTCCTGGTTGATTTGTTCTTAATGCTGGTTTTCCATCTGGTTGCAAAGAAGCCGCCCTGCAGCCAGATACTGGTCTGATTTACACTACTCTCCACCAGGAATAAACCTACCCCAATCTGTGGAGATACATTGGTGTAAGTACAGTCAGCAGCAGACTTGTTAATTTCACAGAAGCTTCTAAGAACTAAGGCGAGTGCAGTTCTTTCTTAATGGTGAGGTAAGTGCGGGACAAGCAATTCACAGAACCCACCCACGGTGTCTTGCACTTACAGGAATTATTTGGGAACAAATAAAGAAAGTGGGGAAGATCTGATTGTAATGGTTTTCTCGGCAGCGGAAAACAGAGTAAGAATCATCTCTCTTGTGGGAGCATGTGTATTTTGACTAGAGATGGGCCCAGGTGGCCAAGGTTAGGCTAAGTTTACATTGCCACTTTACTGTGATGTATCTTTCTGGCTCAGGGGTGTGAAAAACACCCACCCTCCCCGAAGTGCAGCAAGTTACAGTGCTCTAAAGCACTAGTGTAAACTGGGCTACTGCACTGGGAGTTGCTCTCCCATAGTAGTTAGCTACTCCCTTCGTGGTGATGATTTACCTAGAGCGCTGGGAGAGCTCTCCCAGGGATCCTGCAACGGCCACCCTGCCACGTTAAAGTTTAGACTGCGAACTTGTAAGTATAGACAAAGCTGCTGAGTCTGATCTGACCTTTCCAAAGGGCTGGGGTGGGGGTGGGGTTCATGTCCTGTGTTCTGGTTTGGGCCCATATCTAATGGGGGAGATACTCTCTGTGGTCCCCTCTTGCTGAGGCTGGGTCTAGACTCGAGAATTTTGCGGGCACAGCTATGTTGGTTAAGGATGTGATGTGTTCACGTTCCTAACCAACAAAAACAAACAACTTCCTCCATCAACCTGTGCTGCTTGTACCAGCAGTAGAGGCCTTTTGCTCACATAGTTTACTTCATTTGAGGCAGAGGATTGATGATCTCAACAAAAGAACGCCTGTAGCTGGGGTAAGCTGCATCTCCTCTAAGGCTGTTGCAGTGTAAACAGCCCATGACGGAGAAAGAGAATCACAAGTCAGTCAGCAAGTTAAAGGGCCGAATTCATTGGTATGCTCTGGCTGTTTTAAGAAGCAGGGATGCCACAAAACTAGTGTACAACAGCAGTTAAGGGAGCCGTACAATCAGGAGGAACTCTGCTGCAAGGACGTTGGAGTGAAGAGGGGAAAACCAAGTCCTCTGATCAGCGGGATCCTTGGCCTATGGTTCCTAAGTGAAGACAGAAGCGATAATGTTAGCAAACTGGCAAACTGTCTTTGCTTGTTGCAAGCGATGTGCCGTGGGGTCTCTGGGAAACCACCCCCACATGAAACTCACCTGGGCCTTGTGGCAAATTCGAGACACAGAGCAGGTTCTTTTCACTCTGCGATTCTTTCCAGTGGGCCGGGGGCGAGTGAGGGTTTCCCATGTGACATTCACCGCTCGAGCTGGTTGCAGTGTTGGGTGTGCGTGTGCGCGTGTGTGCGTGCGCGCACCTGGACAGAAGGTTTGCTCAGACTCCCGTGAAGTGGAACGGATGTTTTGAATGCCACTTGGCTCGTGCCAACCTCAAATTCAACATGTCGTTTCAGTAAGAGATAGGAGCCTTCTCCTTTGCTCCTAGTACATACGAAATCCAGAACCAAACCAGCGCCATCGTGTTGATGTCAGAGGAGCTGCATCGATTTACAGCAGCGGAGGATCAGCTCGGTTATGTTGTGTGAATGCTGAGCTGCCACACTGCAGCAATGGCTTAGTGATCCTTTTGCCCAGAGTGAGATCAAGGGCCCACTAAGCCAGGGGTTCTCAACCCTCGTCTTTCTGACACACACACACACACACACCCCAATGTGCTAGAAAAGCTCGGTGGCCCAGCTGTGCCACATCTGGTTTTTTGCATCTAAAAGTCAGGGCTGGCATTGGGGGGTAGCAAGAAGGGCAATTGCCCGAGGCCCCCACGCCACTGGAAACACCACAAAGTGAAGTTGCTTACGCTTTGGCTTCAGCTGCAAGTGATGGGGCTTTAGGCCCTGGGTTGGTCCTGCTGTGAGGCTTCAGCTTTCTGCCCTGGGCCCCAGCAAGTCTCATGCCAGCCATGCGTGGCAGACTACCTGAAACCTGTTTGTGCCCCCTCCCTCCCAGGGGCCTTCAGATGCGTGACTGAGAACCACAGCTCCAAGTGGTACAGCCCAACACTTACGACCTAGGGAGATATGGTGGCTCTGAACCACTTTTCCATCTTAGAATCATGGAACACTAGCACTGGAAGGGACCACAAGAGGCGGAGTCCAGTCCCCTGCCCTCACAGCAGGACCAAGCACTGTCTAGCTCATCCCTGACGTGTCTGTCTAGCCTGCTCTTAAATATCTCCAGTGAGGGAGATTCCACAACCCCCCTAGGCAATTTATTCTTTATTCCAGTGTTTAACCAGCCTGGCATGCAGGAAGTTTTTCTCCCTTGCTGCAATGTAAGCCCATTACTGCCTGTCCTATCCTCAGAGGCCAAGGAGAACAATTTTTCTCCCTTCTCCTTATAACACCCATGTCTTAGCTGGGGAAGCCCCAGTGTAACTGCCACTGGGCAGATTTGAACCTGGCACTGCTGAAGCTGAGTATAGGAGCCTCTACAGCTTGAGCTATAAAGGCAGCTGGCTTGTCCTGATCCTGGGTTTTCCAGAGGCTACAGAGATCCCTGGGCGGTCTGTCTAAGTTATGCAATCTCCTTGGGATGCCCTATGGACTGCAGTGCTAGGGACCTACCCTCTGTATGTCCCTCCCACTCCAGGTAGATAACCTATGCCAAGGCTTGCCAGGGGCATCCTCTGAGAGCAACCTTGCTACCGGCTCTGCAGTGTCTCTTGCCGGAAGGATCCTTTTAGAACGTCCATCCTCAACTCCAGCCCTTTCATGGAGCCAGGGCAAACAACTCATCTGGGGCACTCTGGAATCTTTTGGTTGGAAGCCATTGTATGAACGTCAAGTCCATTCTTTTTTAGCAGAGATCCTCCACGGGGGAAAAACTCTGCCTCGGTGCAAAGGTAAAAACACTTGGGCGTGTGCTGGAGCTCTCCGCATGACAGAAGGGTGGTTGCTCTTCAGAGTGTGGTTTTTTTTGTTTGTTTGTTTGTTTTGGAATAATCGCTGCAGGCTAAATTTAAATCCTGGCACATCCCTGCAAAGCAGAAGCAGGAAAATCTTAACTCTGCTGCAGTGTATTGAGCTGTAAGGCAAAATCTAGGGCAGGGCTGGGCAAGATGTGGCCCGGGGACTGAATGCGGCCCGCCTAACACTTTGATCCAGTCCTTGGGCTGCATCTGGCCGCTTTCTATTTATATCTTGCTGCCTGTGCCACAGAATTTCCAGACAGTGGCTCAGGCAGCTGGCTCCTATTTAAATGGCTCATGGCTCACAGTCATGGCACTGCCTCAGCAGAGGCTGGAGCCACGAGCCATTTAAATAGCCGTGGCATTCCCGGGTGACTGCCAGACAATGCAGCAGTAGCGGGGCTTTAAACCCTCTAAATCCCTAGTCCTGCCCATTCTGCCCTAGGCTCTGCCCCTTTGGGGGGCGGAGCTGACCGTGACCACATATCAAAATTCATTAAGTAGTCCACCCCTGATCTAGAGCCTGATCTGTGCTTTTGCACAGTGCCCCTCCCCCAGTTTGCTCCATGTGAATACACTTGAGGGTCTGGTCCATTATCCCTTCCTCAGAAAGATCACAGATTAGAGATGTAAGATGGGCAGACAGGTGTAACTCAAACCACCCTACAGCACCACCCTCTGACCAGTAGATCCTGCATGGTTGCAAACCCTACACAGATTCAAAGTCCTAAGGGGGATGCAGCAGGGTCTGTTCTCTCCTTGCTACGCACAAGCAGCATTTGGATTCACGTAACTTTCCCTGCATCTTGGAAGGAGGACTGAGACTAGAAGGCAGAGTGGTCCAGCAGAGAGAGCACTAAAGTGGAGTCAGGACAGCTGGCATTCCCAAAAGCTGTTGGCCTTGGGCAAAACACTTGTGTACTTGGTTCTCTGCTAGCCGTTGTCTGTTCTTGGTATGGATTGTCCCTTATTATGTGTATTCCCAGTGCCTAATACAATGGGGACTTGATCTCAGCTTGGTCCTGTTAGCACAACTGTGGTGATAAATGCTGGGCAAGCCTCCTCACAGTTGTTACCTACCATACGACAGAGTCTGGAGACAAAACAGAGATGCCGCGAAGTTATGTCTGCATGTGGGTAACTTTAAATGGAAAATGGAAGGCCAAAATACCAACCCCCTGACTTTTCCAACTGTGCCAATATCTCCCAGAGCAATCTTAAAGGAAAATTTTTTTACCTTATGGCCAGTAACGAGACTTGTTCCATTGCACAGTTGAGGAAAGGAGCTCTATAAGGATTCTTCAAGCAAAAGACACTGCAGAGCCAGCACCAAGGATAAGAACATAGGAACGGGCATATTAGATCAGACCAAAAGTCCATCTAGCTCAGTATCCTGCCTTCTGATAGTGGCCAACACCAGGTGCCTCAGAGGGAATGAACAGAACAGGTGTTGCCTATTTCCAGCTTATGACAAACAGAGGCTAGGAACACCATTTCTGCCTATCCTGGGTAATAGCTATTGATGGACCTATCCTCCCTGAATTTTTCTAGTTCTTTTTTGAACCCTATTATAGTCTTGGCCTTCAACACATCCTCTGGTGAGGAGTTCCACAGGTTGACCAGGTGTTGTGTGAAGTACTTCCTTTTGTTTATTTTAAACCTTCTACTTGTTAATTTCATTTGGTGACCCCTAGTTCTTGTGTTGTGGGAAGCTATAAATTACTCTTCTTTATTCACTTTCTCCACACCAGACATGATTTTAAATCTATGCTGCATCCCTTCTCAGAAGTGGCTGTATTTCAGTGGTGGGATTTCGGTCCCATATCTTCCCCATAGAGACTTTGAGGCTGAATTAATTACTGTATGCAAAACACTAGTAGATCCTTGGTGGAAGGGCAAATTTTATGATATTGACCCTTTTTTTTATGGACGGTGTGTAAAGTAGGATAGGACATGACATTCATGTAATCTAAAGGCAAGAACTTAACCAGACTGAATGAATCATCTGAGCACTCTCTTGGGTTCTCCCATCATTAATAATTTGGCATTTTAAATTTTCTCAATCAGTTTATCATATTGTATTAATGTCTGGACATAATTTCTGACAATGTGGCACTTACACCTTTGAACATGTGAAGTTATAGCAGGTGAGTCTGATTTGAATGAGATCATAGCAGAGCTATGGTGGCCGCTCAGGCAGTGTAAGGCCAGGTCTACCCTAGACTTGGAAAGTCGGGTTAAGGTACACAACTCCAACTACGTATTTTATGTAGCTGTAGATGGCTTATCTTAAGCCACATTTGGCGCCATCTGCCCAGAAGGAGGCTGATGGGAACAAACACTCCCGTCAGCTTCCCTTACTCCTTGTGACTATGAGGAGCACCTGTGCTGACCAGAGCTGCTCCCAGGGTTTGATTTAGCAGGTCTTAACTAGACTCGCTAAATCAAATGCCAGAAGATTAATCTCCAGTGCGGCAAGTGACGATGTGGTCTAAGTGAGCGTGGTTTGCAATGGAGATTTAAGTCACATCAATTTGACAGCATGCTGCTAAAATCCCAGACACTTTTGAGACTGTCATTGTTTTTTGCATTCCAGAAATGATTATTGTATCCTGGTTTAATTTAAACTATGTGGCACAGGAGTTGGGGATGGAGGACACATGGGGCATGGATGTAAGTGTGAGGAATGGGGCAGCGGAGGGCAGAGAGGACTGAGGGAGGGGTGGGGTTTTGAGGGAAAGAGGCGGCATGGGAAGGTTGAGATGTCAGTGTCCCCTCCCCAATTTTAGGGAGTTTTCACTGCTCCTACCACACACTTAATAACCACAGGAAGAGAGCTGAAAAATAACACCAAGCAAACAGAAATAAGAATTAGTCATAGTTTTGAAGGTCTTACCTTGGTAGTTTCTGTCACTAAGAGCTTATTCCTCCCGTATGACTCACAGGATCCCACCTGAACCATATGTGACTTGCTAATTCTTTCTCTTTTGAGCAGATACTGAATCATGTGTTAATGGTCTGTGCCAAAGTCTGGGTCTGAGATCCAGCTAAAATGCTGTCAATGAGCATAGATCATTCTCAAGAAAATGGCAGCATGTGGGAGTAAAATAAAACAATGGAAGAGACTCATTTTTGTCATTACTTCTGGATTCTTTCCTGCTTTTCTAATGGTCAAACAGAAAAATAATCATTGTCGCTAACTAGCTTCCCTGTGTGCTGCTGATAAAACTTACATTTGGTTAGTTTCCTAGATTCACAGCCACGCTGAAAATAGGCGAATCTGGGCAAGAATACAAAGACCCCATTCTGGTCCACTTGACACAGTCAAGGTATGAAAACATCTTCCCTACAAAATGCACATGCTGACCCCATTGTGGGTGCTTGTAGAATAGCACAAGATTCCATTCTTATACTGCTAGTGACCCTTGACCAATGTTCCCTCTAATTTTTCCCCTCCGTGGGTAGAATAAATTTTATGTACACTGAGGCATGTGCAGATGTGCACCACCAATAGAAATGCATGCTGACAGATGTGGGCACTCTGCTAATCAACTGGGTGGCACCTGAATCTCTCCTGGGTGGCCGCCCAAGCACTCAGCTTACAGGGAACACTGCCCTTGACTTCCCTCTGTCCTACCACATCTTCATCTGAATCAAACCAAGGTGACAAGGTGCTTGGATGGTCTAGATCAGTGTTTTTCAACCAGTGGGGTACTCAAGAGAAGTCTGGGGGGTACTTCAACACAACTGAAATTTGGAGAAAACTGAATTTTTGTTGTAAGTTTTACAGCGCTTTATTATTTTGGTACTTTTTATACCCAAAAATTTCATCGCCTGCCCGGCTACTATTAAGTTGTTTAAACAAATGTGTTGCAATGGTAGAAAAAAATTGTGTGGGTCTGATAACTGTAGGTACTAGGGGTACTTCTAATTTTTTTTTTTTTTTTTTAAGGGGTACTTTTATAAAAAAAAGGTTGAGAAACACTAGTCTAGATGGTGCTTGGTCCTGCTTTGAGGGCTGGGGACTGGACTTGATAACCTCTCAAGGTCCCTTTCGGTTCTAGTATTCTTTGATTCTAAGGGAGAACATTGCTTTGTGTCTTCCAGCATTAGTATTTACCACAGTCCTATTGTCCTGGATATTACTTGTAAGGAGCAAAAGGCCCATGAATCTTGAAATCAATAAGCTTCATGGGGAAGGATATTACTCTAGTTGATACTTTGCTCATTTATTATTTGCTATTACGGTAGTGCCTCATGTTAGAAATATACTCTTATGGAACCTAATAATCACTGCATGATTCTGGCTTTACATCAGCAGCTCTATTGGCTTCAGTAGGTATTCTCATTCTTGGTGGCAAGAACGTGAAAACAATGATCAGCACAGGCACGGCATCTGGAGCCATTCCAGAATGGAGTGAAAGGTTTAGAGCTCAAATCGCTTTTCCTTGGTTTTAGGTTTTGTTAGAAATTGGTAAATCAGACCAGGTTCACTAAGAGGTTTGTAAACTGTCTGCTGGAATTGGGCCAAGTACTGAGAGTTCTCATGCTGAATCACTGTGTTGAGTGGAAACTAGGCAAAATGGGAGGGCTTAGCTGAGGTAGGGTGGGGTTTTTTTGTTTGTTTTTTTTCCTTTGTGTGTCAGGGAGTGTTTGAAACCCCAAACTTAAAAATTAAATTCAGCTATCATCTGGGCTGTCCTTATCCATATGCACAACATGCAGCTGCTTCGGGCACCTGAAAATTTGGGGCACCACTGGGCCTTAATGTCCACCCACCCGCCTCTTTGGATGGCTCTGCTTCCTCTGGAGAGGGTCTAGTTATCTTAAAAGTGAGAGCCTGCCAGACTTACTAGCAGAACACTGAACCTGTGAAAGAGCCATCCAAATGGTAATGAAATCATTTAACAGGCATTTGCCTACCCCAAGTATATACTGTCAGTTTCTGAATTTACTGTGTTAGTCAACAGGATCTTAGTTTAAAATTTGTTTTAAAAGATATTTCATTTTGCCTGTTGCTGAAGATTATAAAATCATATCTCTAAAAGTGCATCATTTCACCCTCCCCTCCCATTCCCGAGCTGCCACTGGGCACAGAGGCATCAGTTTAATGGTACTGTGTAGGCCAGTGTTTCTGAAAGTGTTCCACGAAATCGCTTTCAGAAACACATTAACTAGCCGCCCCGGTTTGTTTATTTACTGGCGCCGTGGCCACAGAGCCTCGCGGCTCCCACTGGCTCTGTTTCGTCCTTTGCAGCCAAGGGGAACCGCGTGGGCCAGACCACCACTTCCCGCGGCTCCCCTTGGCTGCAAAGGACGAAACGGAGCCAGTGGGAGCCGCGAGGCTCTGTGGCCACGGCGCCAGTAAATAAACAAACCGGGGTGGCCAGTTAATGTGTTTCTGAAAGCGATTTCGCGGAACACATTCAGAAACATTGGTGTTGGGACCCATAAATCCTAAGGATGGCCCTGGGTGTCATGAAAGCATGTGAATCTCCGCATGAAAAAAAATCTGGCCCCAATCCCCAATGACCTGAAACCCTTGAACTTTGCAGAAATCTCATCTAACATCAGATATGCTTGGTTCTAATAATACTCGACCCCATAGGCCAACAATCGGCAGAACAAATGTTGCTTTTTACAGAAGTTATTTTTAAAGCCTTTCTTTCAAGAAACAGCATCTTGGGGAAACAAGATAAGAAAGATAAACCAGTGCCTTAGTGTCGCATAAATCCAATCCTCGAGAAACAGCTTTGCCCTGAAGGCTCTATGGAAGCCCTCTTCTGCCTAAAAATGGGAAAGAAGAAGTTGCTATTAATAAAGAGATAAGAGACCAGGATTTATTTAGTTATAATGGCAGAATTTTTCCTTTCATTTTCATAGTGGCAATCTGTTGCTGGAAGGTGCTTTCAGACCTGCATTTCTAATGTGTGTGGGGGAGCAGGGTATATGCAAAAGAGAACTTCTGCTGTTTGGAAGTGGTTCAGATTCTGGGGCCTACAGTTCTGTTTGATTTATCTATCTTTTAAATTTTAATGACTTCCTCAGGCATATCACAAACACTCCTGTCCTCGTCACTTCTCCTTTGAAGTTTGCTTTCCTAGCATTGCCTTTTCTGAAGCTTTCCTGCAGCCAGTCAGCTAACTAATTCAACTCAGTTCTCTTCCCTCCACACTACCAAATAATTTCATTTCTGTTCAGTTTCAGACAGTGACTTGATGCTGATTTGGGTAAGGAAGGTACCATGCTATATTCTATTAATCTGCTCTATTTTCGCTGATTAAATTAGGAACTGCAGAATGCCCAAAGGTGCAAAAAAAAAAAAATAATGCTGTGAAATATTGGAAAGTTGCTCTAATGTAGCCAAGACTTGGAAGAGATTTCATGGGGGGGGGGGGGGGTGCAGGGCCGGCTTTAGGAAGTGCGGGCCCAATTCGAACAGTTTCAAGGGGACCCCGGCAGCCAGGACTTTTTGTTAAGCGAAAAAAACCCCCACACCACACACAAAAGTTTCGACATGCCCCAGCAGCCAAGATTTTTTGTTGCGCAAAAAAAAAACCCCAAACAACCAGCACACAAAAAAAAAGAGTCACAGCCCCTTTAAATCCCCAGCTACAGGGCAGAGTCCCGCCTTCCCTGCACTCGACTTGCCCCTCCTACGGCGCAGGGAAGATGCCGCGCGCCTCCTCTGGGGCCGACGCCCCCTCCCACAGCGCGCGCGGCATGCCAGCACACTTCCAGCTTTAGGGCGCAGGGCCCGATTCAGGGGAATCGGGCAAATCAGCCTAAAGCCTGCCCTGTGTGTGTGTGTGTGTGTGTGTGTGTGTGTGTACATGCTCCGCGGTATACACGTAATATCAAGATTCATTGCTTTGACATAAGGAGACGTAACTCCAGGAGGAAGCACAGGGTAAATTGAAGAGCATATGTTTCTGTGATGGCTGCTTTATCTTCTAGACTGTCCCTTTTGGGTTGCTTCTAGCTAGGTACTCATGGCCCTCATCACTGCAGTGTCTGAGCGCCTCCCAATCAATCGATGTTAGCGTCACAACACACCTGCGATGGAGGGGAATGCTATCCCATTTGGGAAGAGGGAGAACTGAGGCACGAGAGAGAGGAAGTGATTTGCCTAAGGTCACTCAAGAAGTCTGGCTGAGGTGGGAGTTGAACCCAGCTTTCCCAAGCCAAGCGCAATGCTCTGTCGCCATCACAAATCGCAAAGAGAGATGGCATCTTGCAAACTGAGTGCCAGCCGGATTGATCTCTGGCAACGTGCTCTGTCCACAAAAGACCATCTGTCCTTCCTGTTACCATTGTGCACCATTATTGAACAGTTTGAGGGACTTCTTTTTCGACTAATACTCATTCCCTTTGGCTCGCCCCTCGGCCCTGTGTGACGAAGAGGAGTTGGGCTCCGTTTCCACAACCACGGCAGGGGACTCATGGATTGCAGTGACAGTTAGACCTGCTTTCTGACTAACCTATGGGTGACTCTCAGCACCCCCTCTGAGAAGAGTAGCCATTTGCACATGTCGCAGCAAAACAGGTGCCCAAATTACATTGTGCATCAGCAAAAATATGATTCAAAACACTCTGCGTGAGACTAACTTGCCCAGAGGGCCTCTCAGGTTAGTCTTGTGGCATTCTGCACCATGGCTCCTGGTATAATTTTACAAAGCACTTACTGTGCTATTGGCTTGAATGCAAAGGCAGCAAAATGTGGCAGAAGCTTTTAGCTGGGACAGTACCACTACGCATTTCGGTGGAGAGGGGGAGAATCCTCTTGACTTGGCACATGCTGCTTGGGAATCTCAGAGGCTCTTGTTGAGGATGGAGGAGTATATGAGCTGACAAAAGGATTTCGCAGGCCATTGAACGCTGCAGTGTGATCACTGCCAAAGCTCTTCATCCCATGTGCTCCCACAGCTGCCTTGTGTGATCCCTGCGATATTTATGATGTATTACCGTACTCATGCCTCTCCCACGCTCCAGGGGCAAGCACGCCCTGCTGTAATATGAATGTACGGCCCAGGCATGTGGATTGTGCCAATCTTTGTCCTCATTTCACTTCTTGGGGCTATTGCTCGCTCACACAAGTAGTTCCACGGAAGTCGGTGGGAGTAAGCGCTCACCAATGTCAGGTTTGCACAGTAGGCCCCAGGGGATATGGCAAAATAAAGGAAACAAACAAAACCGCAGCCTAAAAATCCTCATGCTTCCTTCGTCTTGTGAGGATTGTCAAGCCCTATGGTGCTGCATTCTCTGACTTGCCTTTGGGAGCTGGAGTTTAAATGAATAATTGTTTGAGAGAAGGCTAAAGTATTGGCTAATTGTTTGTGGTAGCAGCCTGCCTGGGAAAAGGGTTGATACTGAAAGAATTGTCGGTAGTGGTTATGGAAGAGAATGCACAACTCTCTCCCCTCCCTCCTCGCTATGACTTGCTGGATCCCTGCTCCTAGGGTTGCCAGATGGTTTCAACAAAAATACCGGACACACTTGACATGACATCACAATCTACATTACATCTTGTTTAGAAAATACCGGACATTTATATTTTCTCATTTACATGTTCTCAATTTGTTTCCCGAATAGAAAGCTCAAATACTGGACTGTCCGGTTCAAAACTGGACACCTGGCAACCCTACCTGCTCCATGTTGCACAGAGCAAAGTCATCCTCCAAAATAGTAGTGCCCCCTTTAACGGCATCACTGAATTCAACTGAGGAGCATGGAGTGAGCGTGGGTCTGAGCACAGGGCTGGAGAATAGTCTCCGCTCTGCTGCTCACTTGTCTCGTGGTCGCTTCACTGATTGGGCTGTCTCTCTGCCTCGAAACTGGAATAATATTACCAGGGTTGTGGCTCCTCGGCTTGAAAAAGCTTGAGAAACATTCATGAACGAACCCTTTGTCTATGTCCCCAGTAGCAGAATGATCACTTGAGGGTGCTTTGTGATTGCCAGATGATAATGATAGGCTTGAGTGAATTAATTCCACTTCTTGGGGCACTGAAGGCAAAGGGCGTGTTTTTCAGCCAGGTTATGGTTTTACTACGTCAGCAGGGGAGCACCTTCAAGCTCACAGTCATGACGAGTGAAAATTTTAGTTAAACAGTCTTCTTTTCTGTAGGAAAAAAAATGGCAAGAATCCAAACTGTGGAAAGGGGAAAATCGTTTAACACTGGAAAAAGGATGAGAGGAACATCCTGACCTGTCTGCCCTTCATGCCCCCTTATCTCCTCTTCCCAGCCATCCCATGAAGGTACTTCCCTCACTGGAGTTTTTGTCAGGGCCTTCTGAAGAGGCAAAGAGCTATCAAAGTGAGGATTGTTATTTTATCAAGATTAATTATAGCGTTGTCTTGTCAACAATGGATCCACTGTAATTTCCAAGGTCCTTGGACTATCTGCTGGGGAGAGACAGAAGCTTTCCTAAAATCATTTTCTCAGGCGGAAGCTGAGCTGGTTAAAATTCTCCAGGAGCTGGGAAACTGCAGGCCCTGGCTGTGCATTGCCCAACGGATGTCCCTTGGATAGGATGAGTCTGCCCCGCCCCCATGAAGGAGGCCATTTTGTAGAATACCTCGTGTGACCTTGCACGCACAGTATCGTGCATTTCGGACTGCCTAGGCATGCAAGGGAGCTGTCACATGCCTTACTGGAAGTGTCATGGCATGCTACCCTAGAGCTCTCTGGGTTCTCCTCATGGGCTTTCAATGGATCCAGGCCCAGTACAGATTTTGCTGGCCATGCTCCCTTCCTTCCCCCTCTGCTCTGCTGCCAACCCTTTACTTAGCAGCAGGCCTAATAACCCCAATGCTTTCCTACTTCTGCACCTTTTACTTACGAACAGGCTGGACAGCAGGGAAGGACAAAGGGGACCGTTGCCCCAGGGCCTGGTGGTTCAAAAAGCTCCTGGATGCCGATGCCAGTACTGCAGGAGCAGCGCGGCCCTTTTAAATTGCTGCCAGAGGGTGGCGTGGTGCACTCCACGTGGCTCTCGGAGGAGGGGCCAGCACAGTATGCTCCAGGCAGTGCTGAGGTTCTAGCCACCCTTCCGTCTGAGGTCCTGCCCTTCTGGGAGCGCAGGCCCACGAATCCCCCTGGCCTAGGAGCCCGGCGAGTCTGTTGGTCCCGCTGCTTACAAAGGGAACAGAGACCAAGATCAATCCCTTAAAGACAGGGATGGGGAATCAAAGGCCGGGAGCCACTTGCCTGGATCTGGCTCCTGAGGCTCAGGGCTCTCCTCCCACCCCCAGCATTGATGAGTCTGCACTGGAACACCAGCCTTTCCATCCTCACCCCTCTTCCCCATGGGGCTGGAGCACACCAAATCTACTACCCTGAGCCCGCCAAGGTTCTGGTGTGCAAGAGGACTGTGGAGACTGTCTTTCTCCCTCTCACTCGGGGGCACATCATTGAGGGTTTTCGGGGTTTTTGTTGTTGTTTGCTTCTCACTTATGGTGCAGTCCCCAACCCAAAAAAGTTTCCCCACCCCTGCTTTAAGGTCTTACACAACTTTCTCTGGGTAGCTGGAGGACCTGGGAGAGAGAGGATTATGTGTGTGACAGAAGTGACTGCTGCATGGGGCTCATGTAATGCAGCATTCCCGCTTAGTGTACTTAATCACATGAACAATAGCACATATCACCGAGCTAAGCAACGTCCACTGTGATCTGATTGTAACTAAGCACCATCTCTACACTTGTCTGGACTGATTTATACCCACAGCAATTGAGGGAATGTAATTGAGTGCAGGATCTGGACTACGTTTTGCAAGTGGGCTTTTTTTTTTTTTTTTTACATGACTCAGTCAGATCCTGCCTTTGTATCCTAACAGTGAAGCTATATTAAGGTGCACAGGAAATGAGGGAAAGTTCTTTCAAACGCAGCAAAACAACCATTTAGCGGATAAAAGAGATTTTGTTACTTAGCTTGTCCTGGATTTTGTTTACATGAACAAAAGCCAATATCCAGAGTGGAAATAATATTCTGAATTAAACCTCTGAAACCCATTACATAAACACTGCGAAGGTATCACTAATCCTATCGCAGATTTAAGAGTTAGATCATTGTTTTCATTTAATGGTTCAGCAGAAAATCCACAAGAAGAAACTGCTGATGAACAAGTCCAAGCCCTTCCAGGGAGCTCCATTTCCTTCAGATATTTTAAACTCAGATTTGATTCTTTAATCTCCCTTTTGTACTAACAAACCTCCAAGGAATCACTTTTACTTAGCTATTATTTAGCCAGTCTGGTGACTTCTCCAGGCTCAGCATTAGAGCCAAATGAATACTTTACCTCATCCACTGTAAGTTACATGCTACCTTCACACACATTGTCTTAAGATGCTCTCATCTTCTGTCTTAGACTTAGAGTGGATTGCCCATGCAAAATTCTGACCCAAAACTGGATCCAGGGCTGAACATCTCTTTGAGGTCAGAAAGCTTAAATTTTGGAGTGCAGTGGGGGTGGAGGGTATTACCAGCCCATCTCAGCTTACAATTGCTCAAAGTGATGACTTGGCATAAAAGCTGATCTTTCTCGAAGGAAGGGAGAGCAGGTTGGGCAAGCAATGCATGCCTCGTTTATTGTGACAGCCTGTCTCCTCACATCTGCACACCCTCTGGAACATTCCGTTGGTGTGTGCCCACACCCATGTGCACTGCCTCCTTGACAATCCGTTCAAATGGAAGGGGTATTCTGCATCAGAAATTGGTGCTGCCCTTCATGGGGAATGGCTGCTCGCTCAAACTTCCCCGTGACTTTACCTCATGCAGCTGTGAGGGCCTGTCTCCCCCATTCCAGTTGAAGTGGGGATGGAGAAGATTGCAGAGGAGAGGAAAGGGCTATCTCATCTGCCTTGTGGCTCTCTGGGAGGCTCTCAGCTCTTTTTGGTCCCCTAGGCCATAGTACATTGTGCCACAGAATAAGAGCATGAAATTACGTGGTACAAAGGCTTCCTTCCCTCTCTTCCACTTCCCTCCCCTCTGAATTTTAGTCAAATAATCCAGAACATGTAGAGTTACAGATGCATAAATTATTCCAACATATTCGCTCCATTAAAGGCCAGGCATGGCAATTCACATTTTATTATTAATAATTAAAATAATAACCAAGATGATTCTATAATAGTAAAAATATTGTCATGGTAATTCACAAATGTGAATGCTGATTGAGAACTGTTTAAGATCATGTTACTAGTTGCCCCAAAAAGCCACACTCAAGGAAAAAGGCCCTATTGGTTTAAAGAGGGAAAGTGAAGGTGGCAAAAAAGATAAAATACACACATGAAGGAAGAAGTGGATAGAAATCAGACACTAGGGATGGTAGAAAATTGGTAAGGGAAGCAAAGGGACTCCAGGAGAAGTTTATGGCCAGCAGAGTTAGGGACAATGAGGAGGGTTTTTTTTTTTTTTTAAGTATATTTGGAACAAAAGGAATCCAAGCAAAGCCATCGGTCCATTGCTAGAGGCCAATGGTAGAATTATCAATAAGCAGAACATTTTAATAATGGTCTCTTCAGTCTTCCAGAGACCTGCATAATATGAGCCAATGTCTGGAAGTTGAAACTGGACAAGCTGAATGGAAATGAGGCATACATTTTAATGGTGAGAGCAATGAACCATTGGAACAACTTGTGGTGGAATCTCCATGGCTGATCATTTTAAATCAAGACTGGATGTTGTCTAAAAACTCTGCTCTAGGAACTAATTTGGGGCAATTCTATGGCTTCTACTGGAGGTCAACTTGGGTGATCACAGGGGTCCCTTCTGGATGCTATGAAAAAGACTTGAGAATTTTTTATTTCTGTGCATAGCTGAAGAATATGGCATTAGAGAATTGCTTCCGTCTGAGCCGTGGCATGATGATTTGGCCAGATTCTGTGGCATGTAAAGATGGTAAAGTGGGTGGGGTTTATCTTCCCTGGCAACATGGAAGCTGAGAGAGTTGTTTGACTGAAATACTCTGAAATCTGGTGGAAAGGAAAGAACCCTACTTGGAGTGTAGGATCTTTGTCCTGTGTTTGAGCTGCACCTAGGACAATGCGGTCCAGTCGCGGGGCTCCCATGTGCTACCATGGTAGACTCATGTTCCAAATTCATGAGTCAGGTCCTCAGAAATGTTTATGCGCTTGCTGGACGAATGATGGGATTTGGAAAACTGACAAAAGTCAACCTGGGGTTTGAAGCAATTGAGGGTAAATCTCCACTTCAGTATTGGAATGCGAGTTGCATCGTGCAGACTGTCTCTGTGGTACATGCTGTCACTTCTACAATGTTGCTGTTCTCCCCTACATGATGCATATTTCTAACTGCGTGCCAGCTGGTTGGCACTAATCAATAACCTGTGTTGTGTCTATGTGCTCCTGGGCAGCTGTAATTCTGCCCCGAAATCAGTGAAATGTGTTTTGTGAGACTGCACAGGTAACCACCCTGAGCTGCAACGGGAATAGAGATGTTTCCCTGCGCTAAATCGAAGGGATCACATATTATGTGCCAGATCCTGCTCCTGTTGATGTTAAGGGAATATTTGTCATTGATCTTAAAGGGAGCAGGGGCATCCTTTACAGTTGGAAGGGGGCGAGGGCCGGGATCTTCTGGGGCCTCACAGTGTTAATTGGTCTTGGAACCCTGTGGCGAGATGCTAATTGATCCAGCCTTATTGACTCACTATGGAAGGTGGGGAAATTCACAAACTCTATGGATGTAAGAGAGATGGAAGTAGCAGATAGTAGCTCCCAGGACTTCTCCCTTACTACTTCTCAGCCCTAGGCTGGAGAGAAGGCCTCTGTTGTTTTTGTTATGTCGTTAGGAAAGAGATGAGTTTTGACAGTGTGCAGAGTGTGTAGCTTGTGTGTGCCTGTCCACTGCACACAGCTGTGTAATAGGATGCCAAGGGAAATAACTGGTTTGCATCTCACCACAGTCTCTAAATGAAAGCTCCCTTGCAGTCACACTAGAAAGGATTGAAGAGAACCCTATGAAACACTCTTGACAGTGACTGAGCAAGAATATTCAGTGATGAAGCTTGTTCATTAAAAGCCCTAGGATGGCACTTGGTAGCCAACATATCATAGTATTTGACATAGGTCCCTTACCTGTGGAATTACAAAGCACAATCGCACCCATTTTACATATGGGTAAACAGAGGTTCAGTGTGAGTTAATATGGCCCACTGGTGCAGCACTGTTGCCCTGTGTGTGGGAGGGGGAAATCACATTTCCCCATTCTCAGCCCTTTGCTCTGAATGCAACAGTTGCTTCAACATGTTTTCTTTTGCCTTCTGTTATGTGTGTTGCTCATTTTAAAAGAGGGTGATCTTGAGCCATGTAAAAAATTGAAAACACTAGAAGAAAAATGTAGGAAGGATCCTAACTGGTATTAAGACTCTTTGGTGCGTGTATGTGTGTCCTTTCAAAAGCCTTGACAGATTCCCCTGGGTTAACTTCCTTTATTCTATGGTTCTGGTACACAGAGTAGAGTTTTGCTCCTGTACTGTAACTGGCAGTAATTATGAACAGGGCTCGACAAATAATGCAATCTACTCGCCCATGGCAAGTAGATTGCCACCCGGAAGAGCCGGGTTCGGGCGATCTGCGCATGCGCAGATCGCCGGACAGCGCGGCTGGAGAGCAGGGCTCGCCGCGGTTCGGCGAGCCCTGATTATGAATCACTAATTGTTATGAGTTTGCAGTCATACAATCATAGAAAATTAGGGTTGGAAGAGACCTCAACCCCCCTGCTCAAAGCAGGACCAACCTCAACTAAAGCATCCAATTCAGGGCTTTGTCAAGCTGGGTCTTAAAAAAAAAAAAATCAACGTCTAAGGATGGAGATTCCACCACTTCCCAAAACAACCTATTCCAGTGCTTCATCACACTCCTAGTGAAGTAGTTTTTCCTAATATCCAACCTAGATCTCCTCCACTAAACTTGAGACCATTGTTTCTTGTTCTGTTATCTGTCACCACTGAGAATAGCGTCTCTCCATTCTCTACTGTTATCAAATCCCTCCTCACTCTTTTCTCTTGCAGACTAAATAAACGCAGTTCCTTCAGCCTCTCCTCATAAGTCATGTGCCCAGCCCCATAATCATTTCCATTGCTCCACTGGACTCTTTCCAATTTGTTCACATCCTTTCTGTAGTGGGGAGCCCCCAAAATTGGACACAAGAGGCCACATTTGGAGTAATCGGTGTTGAATAGAGGGGAATAATCACTTCCCTCAATCTGCTGGCAATGCTCCTACAGGTTGAACCTCTCTAGTCCGGAATCCTCGGGGCCTGACCGGCTCCAAACCAGAGAATTTTCTGAACTATAGGAGGCCAATATTTTCTAGCAGCATTACCAACACTTCCACTGCTTACTGGGCTGTTAGAAGATATTTAGTGGTAAATTAGAGCTAAATAACAGCACAGAACATTGACAGCCAGGACTGGTAGCTGTAAACAAGCTTCATGGGACCACAGGAAACTTGGCCACACCCATGAAAAGGGGACATCTGGCTAACTAAAATCATTCCAGGTGATGAATATTTCCAGTCCAGAGAGTTCTGAACCAGAGAGGTTCAACCCGTATTGATGCAGCCAGAGATGCCATTAGCCTTCTTGGCCCACGGTTGAATCCTATCTAGCTTCTCATCGACTCCAGGTCCTTTTCTGCAGAACTGCTGCTTAGTCAGTCGGTCCCCAACCTGTAGCAGTGGAAGGGTTTCTTTCTTCCTAAGTGCAGGACTCTGTACCTGTCCTTGTTGGACCTCATCAGATTTCTTTTTGGTCCAATTCTCCAATTTGTCTAGGTCACTCTGGACCATATCCCTACCCTCCAACATATCTACCTCTCCCCCCTAGCTTAGTGTCATCCGCAAGCTTGCTGGACGTGCAACCCACCCCCTCACCCAGTGAAGATGTTGAACAAAACCAGCCCCAGGACTGACCCTGGGGATGTTCTGCTTAGTCCCAGCTTCCAACTAGACCTCGATCCGTTGATCACTAGCTATTGAGCCTAGCCAGCTTTCTGTCCACCTTGTAGTCCTTTCATACAATCCATACTTCTTTAACTTCCTGGCAGAATACAGCGGGCGATCGTATCAGTGCTTTGCTGAAGTCAGGGTATATCATCACATCCACGGCTTTCGCCATATCCAGGGAGCCAGGTATCTCACCAAAGAAGGCAATTAGGTTGGTCAGGCATGACTTGCCCTTGGTGAATCCATGCTGACTGTTCCTGATCACCTTCCTCGTCTCCAAGTGCTTCAAAATGGATTCCTTGAGGACCTGCTCCATGACTTTTTTTCCAGGGACTGAGGCATGGCTGGCCAGTCTGTGGTTCCCCAGATTATTATTTGTTTTCTTCTACTGCTACTACTAAACAGTCACTATATTTGCCTTTTTCTAATCACTCAGATAATCAAAGATAATGGCTAGTGGCTCAGCAATCACATCTGCCAACTCCCTTAGCACCTGTGGCTGCACTAGATTCAGCCCCAGCTTTTCTCAATAATCCTGAGCTTGTTCTTTCACCACTGAGGGCTGCTCAACTCCTCCCCGCACGGTGCAGCAGTCTGGTGCTGACCTTGTCTGTTAAGACAGGCGCACACAAAAAATGGAGTACTTCAACTTTTCCCACATCCTCCGTCACTAGGTTGCCTCCCCCATTCATTAAGGGTCCCACCCTTCCCTGACCACCTTCTTATTGCTGTAGAAACCCTTCTTGTTTCCCTTCACATCCCTGGCTAGCTGCATCTCCAGTTATGCATTGTCCTTCCTGATTATACCCCTGCATGCTGGAGCAACATTCTTACACTCCTCCCTCGTCCTCTGCCCAAGTTTCCACTTCTTTGTAAGCTTCCTTTCTGTGTGTTAAAGCTCATCAGATTTCTCTGTAAGCCCAGCTGGTTCCCTACCATATTTGCTTTTCTTTCTGCACATGGAGGCGGTTTGCTCCTCCGTCGTCAATAAGGCTTCTTTAGAACACAGCCAGTCCCACGATCCTAGTAGCTGGTGGGATTGCTGTAGAGAAGGGAAGTCTGAGCTACCAAGAAAGGTCCCACAGATAAAGCCCCCAGCATGCTCAGGGAAGCCACATTTCCACCCAGATAGCTGCTGTGCCAGTCTGTGGGCACTGACCTGTCCAAACGGACTCCAATCTGTGGTGCTCTCCCTGCTGGCAAAGACAGCAGTAGAGGTGCCATGCTTATGCCTCGTATAGGAGGGCAGACTGGGAGAGTGGGGTGGGATAAGAGGTGCAAAGGGAATGGGGAGAGTCCCATGACCCAGGGTTGCCAACGGGGCAAAGAAGGCCGTTATCGTGGGGCCCAGGGATTCAAAAGGGCCTGGAGCTCTGGCCTGCTGGTGCCGCAATTACAGCCAGAGCCCCTGGCCCTTTAAATCACCGCCGGAGCCCCGTGTGGCACAATCTGGGCTGCACTGAGGGCTGGCTGGGAGAGGTGTGGTGCTGAGAGCTGGCTGCTCTAGCATTGTCCCTTCCAGCCAAGGTCCCGCCCCTCCCCAGGGCCTGGAGCATTCCCGCACACACACACTGCCCAGGACCCAGCGAAGTCTCTAAAAATGGGCTCCATGAGCTGCAGGTGTTTGCGGGGCCCAAGGCGGCACGCTGACAGTGGGGCCCGGCCGATGGATGCCACGGTGCAGGTAGAGCCCTGGAGAGTGGGGCGGGGGCAGGAACCACCCCTATCCCCCCACCCTCCCCACCAGCCTGCTGCGGGGGCTAGACCAGGGAGGTCCTCTCCTAGCTCTACTTGCCTGTAGCCCCGGGTGAGCTTTGCTTGGGCCCCGGAGCCAGCCCAGCCCAGCCCAGCCCCTTTCACTTGGGCCAGGCAGTGAGCGGCAGCAGCCAGTGGCGAGAGCCGGGAGCAGCAGGCACAGCGTGGCACGCCCCATGATGTGGGAGCAGATGGGGGGAGCACGGGAAGACTGGGCTCCAGTAGGGCTTTATCCCTGGGTTGCCATTGGGTGGCGTGGGAGCAGCTGGGGCCAATCTCTGCGGCTAGCATTCCAGCTAGTGAGCGATAGCTAGAGTTGCCATCTGTCCGGTATTTTCGACTCCTGTCCGGTAAAAAAAAATTTCAGAAAATTCCGGTCACCTAAAATGTCTGGTACTTTCTGATTTGTTTTTTTCCATGCCAGGAGGTGAAAATACCGGACACCTGGCAACCCTAAGACACACTCAGCAACTGGGCCCAGCTTCCCCCCCCCCGGACGCCTCCCCAGGATAACTAAAGGAAACAAAGGACAAGTGCATGAAATAGGCTAGACCAAGCTCCCCAGTGCTTCATTCATGGTACAAGGCCCCCGGGCTTGGCTCTCTGTCAGGTTCTGTCTTGAAACAGCTGTTTTATATGATCCAATGCTTCTTCATAGGTCCTCTCTGGACTTGGCTAGAAACCACATTAGACACCAAACAGCTGTTTCTTAATATACAGGTCAGCTGGTCTCTCTAGCTCCCCCACAAAGTCAGTGGCGTGCAGCCCTTCTGGTGAACGGGCATGGAAAACAAAAAACCCCAGAGGCTGCACAAGAGAGGGAGGAAAATAGAAAACCAAAGGGGAGGGGAAAAGCAGTGTGCGGAGAGGAAAAGGTACGGTTAGAGGCAACAGACAAAGTGACAGTGGTGGGGGAAGAGACACTTACATGCCGTGCCATCAGAGGGTACCATTCAGTAACAATTCATCCTGGTGTCCTGCGTCAAAAATTCCCAGCAAAATGCAGTGTCCGGACTCCACTCCAGAAATGTCTTCTCTTGTGAATAGATGGTGATAGTGGGGAAAGCTTGATAATACACATACTTACAGGTGCAGTGCTTGCTATCATAAGCACTCCTCTTGGTTACATGGCTGTATTTATTGGTGCGGTGGGGAGTAACTCATGGCGGTAAGCACTACACCTGGTGGAAGTCAGCCCACAGACAGTTAGCTCCTGAACAGGTGCTCTATTAAGATGCTGTTAGCAAGGGGATGTGTCGCCGGCCTTTAGTTAAATTTTGTGCAACAGCACTTGCTTGCTGGAGTGAGCCCTCCCATTGAATCTGGTGTGATGCAATGGCCGGGTTGTAATGGAAAGGGTGAGGGACCTGCAATCTATGCAGGGTATCGCTGTGTTTTGTCATGAAAGCTACAGAAAGTCACCAAAAGGCGTGGGATCACTCAGAGAAAAGCCCCTGTTTCAGCCGTCTGAATGCTTTTCATGCTTTCTCTCCCCCCGCCCTACCCTCCCAGGATGCTGTTCCTCATCTTCTGATTGCAGGAGCAAAGTACGTCTGTTGTTTGCTCAGAAAACTGAAAAGCCTTTTGTGCATCTTCTGCTGCCGGTTTGTTAAAGTTCAGAGTTTCTGGGTTAGAGCTGCCGGCTCATCAATAAGATTCTTGTTCAAACTTCCAAAGCTGCCCACGCAGGGCTGGTTGGGTTCAACGGTTCCATTCTCAACAAGACACACTGTTTGCTCCTCTCCCTCCATTTCAGGCTTTTCAGCAAGATCAAGCCAAGCGCTTCCAGCTAACGTAAGGCCAGGCAATTAAAACTTTAGTTAGAGACCTCTGTTGAAGTGGTCTTCTTTCCCTTGCTGACAGAGCTCGGCATTTTGAAGAATTCATCCAATTTATCTAAGTGCCACAATGTGCTCTTCAGGGTTTCCTACAGCCGGTTGAAAATGGGGAGGGGTTTATAAAACTTCTGAAATTTCAAAGTTGTTTCCATTTTGAAAAGTGCAAAAATCCTCCATTTTTCTTTCTGAGTTTTTATTTTTTTAAATATAAATTTGTATTTAAAACATCAAAATGGTTATTGGGTTTTAATTTACTGAAAGGGGTTTTTTCTCATAATACTTTAAATAAAACTCCTCAAAAGGATTGAAGCAATTTTATGTATTAAAATGTTCATGAAAAATGTGGGAGAAAATCAAGAAGTTTTAAATGAAAAATATTTGAGGAAGCCTCCTCCCCCCATTTTTAATTTAAAAAAACATTTAATTGAAAAGCGTCAAGTCTAATTCTGAACTTGACACACTCAAGTTTGAAAATTGTTGCCCAAACTTATCCCTTCCACTGGCCTTGAGTTGAGAACAGGAAAACCAAGTTCAGTTGCAGCGTACAGCATGTGTTTAAAGGTTCAGCATTCTACCATCCTACCCAGGTTGCAAAATTCCCCGTCCCATGTGAGTATCATACTACAGCAGTACCATGTTTCATGTCCTCTACAGAATTGATAAATCGGCTATGTATCTGTTGGCATGAGGCTTGCCTTTGAAATGTGCACTGCTCAGCCTTGCTTGTGTTTTTGAAATCCGTGACGGAGTCTTAATACTTCTGCCTTTGTGCTGTGGCTATTTTATCATGTTCATGATTCTGTGTTCATAGGAACCTTAAGCAGGTGGGAAGGTGGCTGCTTGTATGAAGAAGTAAGTGCTTTGTTATTTTGGAAGGCAGTTACTTCTAAAGGGCATCCAGCTGTCAATGGCACCACATCTGGCTCTTCTCAGGAGCAGAGGGAACAGTTTTCTTCTTCTGTCACCGCAAAATACTCTTCCCTTCTCAGCAACAGTCAGCCCTTATAAATGTCCCAATTAGCCTCCTAAGAAGTGGGGTAGATGCCCACGATATGCTAACAACACTCACTATTCAGGGATTTGAATGCTCTCTCTAAATCGGCTTTTACCCAACACACAATCCTCATCTGGTCTATTGATTTTTTTTTTTTTTTTCCCCGTCCGGCAGCAAAGAAAGAAAACCAAAGTGCGAAGGCAGCGGCCTTCTGCCAAAGCAGCCTCCTGGGAATTAAAATGCTGCCAGCTTAGAATGCTTAGGAGAGGAAACCAGAGACTGAAAGGCTGCTGCGGAAAAGCCTCCGCTCTGCATTGTGTTGAGGAGACGCTTTCAAGGGAATCCAGGGTAGCACAGCTCCCGCTGACTAAGAGCTGCTTGGAAACCTCTCCCTTGCTTCTGTCTGCTGCAGTTCTAGGAATCACAGGGCCATGCAGCTCCATCCTCAGCCAGATGTGACTCTCAGCCTGCAGGTTGAACAGAAGGTTTATTAGTTGACAGGGACACAGCATAGAAAAGACTTGTCAGCACAGAAACCAGAAGCCGTCAGTCCACTCCATCTTGCGGAGAGGGCCCAGAACCAAGGGCCCTGACCTCCTTCCCAGCACCCCAAGCCAGTGAGACTCCCTCATGCACCCAGCAGCCTGTCTCCCCCTCCAGCCAGCCTCCACCTCCAGTCTTTGTCCAGCTTCCCCAGCGAAAGGTGTCTCCTGGTCAGAGCCCCTCCAGGCTCAGGTTAGAGAAAGCATCAGCCATTGTGTATGTGAGGAGGAGTGTCACACCAAAATTCCCATCACCACCTCGCTATGGGTGCAGTGCTCGGAGAAACTGAGGCACACACACACAGGGGTTGTTACAGGACAGTAGAAATCACATGCAACATAACAAGGCGAACAGAGTGAATACAATCCCCACTTCATGTCCCCTCTTCCCCCATTGTCATAAAATGGCCTGAAAGAGCAAGAAATACTCCACTTCTGTCCTTGCCACATTAAAGTTCCCGACCCTAGCATCTAGCAGCTGGGATGCTTTGCTGGAATTGGGTGGTGTTACTGGAATAGGCAGCTTCTAGGAAGCGGTAGTAGAAGTAGCTGTCGTGTTGGAGTAAAACTGGATGGAACACTTCACTGGCTCATGCTGTTCTAGTTAAATAGAGGATGGGAGAACCCCAAAGCATCAGGGAGACTGAATGTGACCCCACCCTGACAAACCTCTCGGGGTTGTCAATCTAGCCCATCCTCTTGAACTCATTTGCTTTGTCATCTGCTTCCATGACCATCTAGATCCAAATTAGAGCAAATGGGCTTATGGCCAAAATGTTAAGTGTTTGCTGCCAGACTCCAGACAAGATGCTGAATGAGGTGTGGTAAGTCTGGATAGTTCTTTTCCCCCAGTTATTTGGTTCCCTTGTAGAGCTGAGTTTCCTAAATGCCTCTTAAAATTATTTTCAATTTCTAAGGCCTCTTTGAATGAGCATTGCCTAGCAACCACATTTTACAGGGGAGAGATGGTCTAGAGGTTAAGACACAAGATAGAGATTTAGGGGATTGGTCACTTCATGGCTCTGCTACAGAATTCCTAGATGATCTTGGTCAAGTCCCTTAATCGCCTTGTGCCTCACTCCAGTCAGTCTTACAATAAGGATGACAATCCCTACCTTTCTCGGGGTAGGTCTGATGTTAGGTGTGGTATGAAAACATCACATAGATAGGGGCTGAGATTATTAGAAGGGAGGTGCTATAAAAGTAAAAGGGAGCCTTGCAAGGTAAGATGCACAAATCTCATTGACTTCCATATGGACTCATGTTCCTTCTGTGCTTTCAAAAAGTCCCACCCTGAGTCTACTAGTCCGGTCCCCTTCATGTGCTGCTGCTGCTGCCCCTGGCTTTCTATTATACTAAACAAAGGCTGTGGGGATGCTGGCTGAGGAGCGCCACGGGCAGCAATTCAAATCCTGCGGAGTGCTGAGGGTTTCCAGAAGCCCCACAGGGAAATGACCACAAAGGCAGGCCTAGCTCCAGCAGTGATACCTTCTCATGCAGTCGCTTCTAGACCACCAGGGTGAGAGGGGGAAAACGCCGGAGGGAGAGACAGTCTGTGGCTAGGACATTAACCAAGACCTGGAGAGGTCTGGGTTCAATCCCCTGCTCCAGCACAAACTTCCTATGTGACCTTGGGCAGGTCACTTAGCTCCTCTGGGCTCCAGTGGCCCATCTGTAGCATAGGGATAATAGCACCACCCTGCCTTGCATGGGTGTGGTGAGGATAAATGCATTAGATTTTGAGAGACTCATGTATAACAGTGATGGGGCAGTAGAAATGTCTCTGTCTGACATTCAGAGCAGAGAGGGACCAGTGGGGACATTTGCATGAGGTTGCTGTAGGTAATTTCCAATCTGGTTTGCCCATCACTAGGTTCAATATACTGTACACACAGTGGAACAGATTCTTAGCTTGTTGAAACCACTGTAGCTCCACTGGCTTGAAAATTCTACGTTGGCTTGATGTAGAGACACTTTGGGACCACAGCTAATTCTTAGCCCCCTGCTGTGATTATTTTTCTTCTTCCTTATTTGCACTGAGCATCCCTCGGGATCCCTTCATAGTCATCCTTGAGACTTCATCTTCACTCCCCAGGCTCATTGCTTTCTTATAAAAATTAGCAAATTGCTCTCTCTCTTTCTTCTTCCCACTGAAATGAATAGTCCCATTCATTGCAATGGCAATTTATTTGCGCAGGTATCAGGTTTGGATATGGCGCGTCCCACTGAGACCAGAGACAGATTTGCATAGGAATAGGCCATGATTACATGGCGGCTGTTGGAAGAAGAGCTGAATGTTTTCCAGGTCCATGGAAGACAGTCGGCATCTTTCCACTGACCTCCACTGGCCCTAAATGAACTGATTGAGTGACAGGAAGTGGAAGGGTCGGGGTCTCAGGCAAAAGGGGCTTTGGCCTTTTGACTCCCCCGCTGGAAAATGGAACCTACCGTAGGAGCTGTGTTGTGGGATTTGACCCTGTGTGCTACCTAGGGTTGCCAGATGGTCTCCCAAAAAATACCGGACACCTGGTATTTTTTGGTCAAGCAAAAAAAAAAAAAACGGAACGCGGAATAAGCGGCGATCACAACCCCACCTCCCAGCTGGGAGGCAGGACCAACGCCACTGGGAGCCTATGATTGCACAGAAGCCTGGCGGGGCGGGGCGGGCGGGGCGGGCGGGGCGGGGGCTGCGCACGTCAGGCTTCCATCCGGTGCCCAGCTGGAAAAATCAGAGAATACCAGACACTGCACGTGTCCGGTATTGTCTGATTTTTTTTTACCGGGCAGAGGGCTCAAATACCGGACTGTCCGGTAGAATACCGGACACCTAGCTACCCCCACTTAGTGCTACCCCAGTTCTGCTGGCCTGGGAGAAGAATGAGGTCCTTCTCCAGAGTAAAGGCTGGGGTAGGGGGAATCCTCAACCTTAAGGAGAAACAGAAGCTCAATCTTGACACCCATGTGGACAGCTGTTGGGGAAGGTGACCCATATCTGTAGCCCGGGGATAAGCCGTGATGGTGTTTGGGTTGTGCTCTTACTGTTATCGTTACTTGTACGTAAAGTGTCTGGCCCAGCAGAATTGGCAAATAGGACAGTATATTTCTGTCTTGGCGCAAAATCCCCCTGGATACAAGTGCAAATTCCAGTGTATACAGGAAAAATGTGATTTACACAGAGATGTTTCTCCTTGTTTGAAGGCGGGCTAAGCAGTTTGTTTGCTGGACACAGGGCAAATTCCCAAGTTTGGCTTATGCTTGAGGCAGGTGACCAATGCCAAATAATCGCTATTCCGTTTTAATCACCGTTACTGGTAAAATCCCAGTATTTGCAAGTAGTTCCCCGTTTCCACTTGTTTGTGAAGAGCCCTGGGATTTCTTGGTCCCTGATTTGTGTTGCAGTGGGTTGGGTCAGGTCGTGACGTGCGCCAAGACAGCGCAGCTCAGTGCAGCCGTTTTGAAGTTGCCTATTGGTGCTGAGCAGTGGGACCCGGAGCTGGCATTGAGTCAGTAAGCGGGGCTGGCCTCTGGATGTGGAGAAGCCGGTTGCAGAGCCTGGCGATGCTGCAGCCCCACTGCACTTTTACTTCCCGTGCCTGTGTATAGGCCTAGAAGAACTTGACTCACACGGGCATGCCCTTTTTTTCTGGTGTATGAGTGTGAGTCACTGCAAAGATAAATGAAATAAAATTTGAAGTGGCGCAAAAAGGCAGCGTTTGGAGTAGAGATGTGGAATTACAACCATGTACATAGTTAGCCGATGAACTTGGGCTTGTTGGTAAACATTCACAGTTACATGCAGGCTCCCAGGACACATGGGGAGCTGGCTTAAAAGCCAGCTCCTGGTGTGCACCGGCTCCCTGGGAGCTGCCTGCTGCCCTGAGCTGCTGCCTCTGCTACAGAGGCAGCAGCACGGGGTGGCAGGCGGGAGACGGTATGCACGGGGAGCAGACTGCTGCCCTGTGTGTAACTGTAACTACTGACATTTTCAGCAGTTACACGGTGTACGAGTGGGGGCCAGCCCGCCCTAGTCAGACGCGCGCTTAGCCGCCCCCTCCTCGTTTCTTCCTACCCGGGGTAGGTCCTCAGTCCTCTTCGTTTGCTCCCCCCCATGCGTCTAGTGCTGGTTCGTCGGTTATTGCCAGGACGTGGGGGTAGGGGGGCCCGGGCCCGCCCTCTCTCACAGGCCCCAGCCCAGGGCCCTAAGGACAGGTTCGCTAGATCCTGTCCAGCCGACGGGGCTAGTGCCCGCAACTCGCCGGCTCACCGGCTCCAAGCCCCGCCCTGGGCTACTTCCTACCCCGCAGTCCTTCCTGGACAGTGACTCCCCGCCCAGGGATTTACCCTCCCGGGCATCCTTCCCCTCCGGGTCTCCTGGTCGCCCTCCCGCCCGGGTCTTGCCCACCCGGCTCTCTTCCCCGGGCTGCCCCCCCTCTGGGGTTTTAAACCTCGCACCGGCGTCTCCCGGCGTGACGTCACCGGCCGCCCACATCACAGCCGGCGCGTAGCTCCGCCCTCCCCCGGTGCGCCGTCCAGCGCCCCTTTCTAGCCCCGCCCCCGCCTCTCAGCTGAGCGGCAGCAGCAGTACAGGGGCCGCACACCACCCGCGCCTCCTGGTCTGCCCCCAGGAGCGCCAGCGGGACCGCGGGGGTCAGTGCGGGGTGGGTCTGCCTCCGCGGGGTGGAGGCTGTCCGTCCCGTCACACACGGTTACCGAATTACATGCATTTAGCATCCCTGTTTCCATGCTGGATCCCAGTTGGGATCAGGTTGAGACTAGGGCTCTAGACAGGGCAAGGTTTTAACACCGTTGAAAATGACCTTGGTTTTGCTAACTGCTTTCAGGGTAGCTCCTGCAGCAAATGGCCAAACTCTTATCAGATCAGCAGTTCTCACACAGTAGCTACTCACTTGGGATAAAATCTGGGAGGAGCGGCTGTGTGTGTGAGATTTCATCCACAGCTGAACTGGAATCAGAAAACAAGCCCCTTCTACTTCGAGATCTGATCCAGAATCAAAATCATAAGAATGGGCTTAGCTCAGAGATGCCATCTAAAATCTGTCTTGATCCTCCTCTCCCCAAAAAAGTCAAGAGGTTGGGAATTAGAGGTTCAGCGCATGTCCCCTCTCTGTGTAACCCGATGGCCTTGTAAAGACACGATCCCAATTGTTTGCTGTGTCTCCTTTAGCTCTAGAACAGCTGCTCACGGAACTTGAGAATTTTCTGAAGATTTTGGATAAAGAGAACCTCAGCAGCACAGCTGTAGTGAAAAAGAGCTTCATTGCTGACCTCCTGCAGATGTACACAAAGACAAGCGGTACGTATGGAGTCACAACACTTGAGGGGGGTTCTTAACTGAGCCTGGGTAGATGGGATATGAGAGGAGATGGATTTGGTTTTTAAATTGTTTATACATGATTAGATCTATATACAAAAATAACCAGAGCTCCAGATTCTTAAAAGTAAAAGATTTCCAAGGTTCCCAATCGCTTTTGTTTTCCTTGCTGTAACTTAGTTTATTTTTAATCCACACCATAAGATACACAGGATGTACTGTTTGGCTGAGTTCACATTGGAGCAGAAATTTTAACTCGTGAATTTCCTGGCTGTTCAGTGTTTCTCAACTTTAGCATTGTTTAATTGGTAGGTTTTTGCCTTTAGTAAACACTGACGTGTAGACATCTACATGTACGTATATCTGTGTTTAATACTTAGTAGGGTCTATGGGACAGGCTCACGAAGACATTTCTCTCTCCCTTTTTACAGGTGGCGATGAGGAATACATTTACATGAACAAAGTGACCACCTTCCTTAAACAGCAAGGTGGACAGGAGAAAGAAGACAGAGGTATGTAATCCATGGCTAGCAATTGTCTGGAATGTAACTTTCTAGTAGAGAGAGAATAAAGGGGCACAGGATTTGATTCTGCTCCTGTTGACATCTGACGTGATTCCCTTGAATTACTGGGGTGCAGAACTGAGCCAATGAAAGAGGGTGGGGATGACTGTCCTCTTTTTATATATTCTGTGCTTTTGGCGAACGCAGTGAGGTTATTCCTGGAAGGAGCACTTTTGAGGGCAGTATTTTTGGATAAAAGTGTCTCCTTGCTAAGTATGCAGTTTCATGCAATCCTAGTGGAGAATTTAAAGACGTTCTCCCAATATGTATAGACACAAAACAAATCTAAAATCTATTTTAGACTATTTTCAGCATGTGTCACTGGTGGTTTCAAATTGTCTAAACGGGTGCAAGATGAATTATTTATGCACCCAGTACACATCCTATCTTGTAGTTACAACGCACCTCTCCCCACGCCCTTCAGAAGATCCTAGTACTTTGCACACGGTATGTGCTGAGAACACTAACCCTGGGTGAAATGCTCATGATTGTCTTCCAACAGGTTGTTTTTTTTTTTTCTGACTAGCTGGTACTTGGTTTTGCATTCACAACGTGGGAAAGGGTTCTTCAAAAGTTCAGAATGTTTGTGAAAATGTCTTCCTTTCACGATGTGTATGGAAACTCAAAAGGATCACTTTCCTCAAAGCTTCATACTTACAAATATAGATCAGCCCGTTAGCTACTTCCATTATTATTATTATTATTATTATTATTATTTTATTACAGTGATGCCCCAGGGCCAGCTAAGAATGAGGCCCCATGCAAATGCAAGAGACAGTCCCTGTCCCAAATTGCTTACAATCTAAATACAGTAGAGTCTCGATTATCCGACCTAAACGGGACCAAAGGATGTTCGTATAATCGAAATGTCGGATAATACGGAAAATACCTTGCGGGGTCCAAGGTATTTTCCCCGTCAGCTGCCGCTTTGCAGACACTCGGCTGCTTCATGGGGAGCCCCGCTGCCCCTGACCTCCTTGATTTCTCCCGGCCAGTCGTGCTGCCCTCGACCTCCCCTATCTTTCCCGGCCAGCCGCAGGGCAGCGTGACTGTCCGGGAGAGATAGGGGAGGTCGGGGGCAGCACGGTTGGCCGGAGGGGATGGGGGAGATCGGGGCGCCCCCGCGACCTTCAGGGTGAACAATATGATGGCCTGCAAAGGTCACATTAGTTCCATGATTTTTATTATGTTTACAATCTGCTTCATGCAGCCAAATTGTGGACTAACGTCAAATGCTTCTGGAAAGGAGAGATTCTCTTTTCACGTGTGTATGTACAGCCCCATCACAATAGGTCACAATCTTGGTCAGTGCTACTAGTTATGCATGATTATTATAATAAACCATAGCCCAAGAAGACCGGCTGGTCTCAGCCAGGGCTGGAGCATGGCAATCGGTGACAATGGAAAGATTGAGTTACATGGATTCTCTAGCCGGGGTCCCATGACATGCAAGGCTTGCCCAGGCAATGCAGTGAAGCACGGATCAGTTGCAAGTCGCTAAATCCTGCTGTAATGGTTTTTATTTCAGCCTTTTCCCTCTCCTGGGCTGTGAGCTCCCACTTGCAATCGCTCCCTGAAGGATGTGGCCCTTTCTCTTTCAGCCACTTTCCCAGCTCAAGTTAAGCTTCTAAGATTTCCGTTTGGAAAAACGGAAGCCAGTGCCTTAGCCTCTGTGTGTGTGTGACCTATGTCCTAGATATGGATGTGTAGAAGACCCCAACTCTGCCTCTGCGCGCAGCCCGGTGGAATGAATGGGTATCTGTACAGGGACTGGCATCTGCCCATCCAGAGTCAGCTGCAGGTCAGAACCTGTGGAGATTTAATTCCTTCAAGCTCTGATTGTAGTAAGGTAGATTCTTGGGCCCAGGCAGAGTCTCACTGACATCAGTGGGACTTTGCAGGAGAGGTGCTGGGTGCATGCTAGCACATCAGGGCCTGAATCCGTTCACAGTTGAATTGCACCGAAAGCTTCCTTTATAGGAGCAGTGCAAGATAAGGCGTTTCCTTAAGACCATCACAGCAGCTCAAAGAAAAGGGGGGGAAAGCCCCTATAAAAACAAGTGAGGGATGGCCAATACTTGTTCCTATTAATGAATTTACTTTTGATGGCACTAGTAAGATGATGAGCTGAGCAATACAGTCCTTTGTAAGCATCTTTGTATGGCAGGGGAGCTGAATTCACTCAGGTAAATGACCTAAGATGACACAATTTACCTGAAAAATATCCAATGTATTGTTCCCTAGAAGCTGGGCATTGGTGAGGCTGCTCAGGAGAGCTTCCAGTGCTGCCCAAATGATTAGCAGAGCACCCGCAGCTAGGTTTTGGCTTTTACTGGTCATGCATATGCCTTGGTGCACACACAAAATGTATTCTGCACATGGATGGAAAAGAGTAGAGGGCACATTGACTCTGTGTACAGGAAAGAAAATAAATATTGCTCTTTGGTAGTACCACAGGGAAATTACAATACAAACATGGGCATGAGAGCAGTTGTTTGACTTGATGCAGGAATTTGTTTGGTGAAATTCTCTTCCCTGAATTAGACCCAAGGGCAGGCTAGATGATCACAGCGATCTTGGAATCAGTGGATCTGCCTTGGTGGCAGATAACAGAGAGCATGCTTGTATAACAACGAAGAAATAGGACCCTTTATTGCTGTTAAAATGTTATGCCTGTTTACAAAATTTCCTCTTGCCTGTTTTTTTCTTTCTAAATGTCACCTGCCCAAATTCCAAGTAGAGGGGAATTTCAAAGCCAGCGAAACCTGTACTGCATGCCCTGTTATTAAGCAACTTCCTGCTTTAAGAGAAAACCTGGAAATCTCTCCCATTGCCTTAGGGACAATTCTACTGTGTCTTTACTGGAAGCGAGTGTCAGCAAACTGGCTTTGTTTTGAGTTGACGCTTACAGCTGGTTTAGAAAAAAAAAATTATTCTTCAAGCAGATCCCTCCTTACAGAGGGAGAGAAGAGCAGGAAACTCCCTTAAAGTCCAGCAGGGGTGTCACCGTGCATATCTGATGTATCCTGTGGAAGTGTCTACAGCAATCAGCTATATACCCTGAAATCCCCTAGATGCAAACTGCGGCATCGCAGGCCCAGCTCCTCAGCTCTGTCATGCCTTGCCGATTTGTATCGGCGCAAGGTCTGGACCAGCGTCTCCATCCTACTCTCGATTTGCTGAGTAGATTGGGGGTGGGGAGAATGAATGAGGAAGAACAAACTGTAGATTCCTGGTCCTGGCAAGGTGACGCTCGTTCGGATGATTCCCAGGCACGAGGGGAAACCAAGCACTTGCAAGACTTTAAAGAGATGCTGGCACCACGCGAGTAATGCAGAGTTTTGAATGAGTGATCGCTGCACAAAATGTCACTCCTCCCGATTGTTTGCAGTGCTTGGAAGGAGGCTCTGTCCTGGGCAGCAGTTACAGATCAGCCACGTACATTTTTCCTAAAGAGGCACCGCAACTATGCACTTCGTGAGAAAGGCCGGGTACCTGAGGCCGGGTACCTGTGGACGGGCTGGTAGCCAGCGGTATGCCGGCACTGCGAATGCAAACTGAAACCTGCACTGACGAGCCACAGGGCCTGGGTCAATTGGGAGCTAAAAATTGCAGTGTCGATGATCAGGCTCTTACTGGATCTCGGGCGTTGAAACCCAATGAGGGAAGGGCCTTTGAGCCCAGCTGCTGCTGCTCCTTTTAGCCCTGCAAGCCCTTGACCCAGGCTCTGAGACTCTGTATCACGGATTTATTTATTTATTTATTTATTTATTTATTTTTGCAGTGTAGACCTGCCTGTTAAATCAGCAATTTGAGTCTCCTGATCATTTTCTGCACAGTTTCATGGTGCTGCTCTTGAGGCGCTCTTCTCCAGGAAGTAGCGCTCTTGAGGTCCCATCTTCCTAGGAGCAGGGTCTCCATTGCAAAACGGTGCAGATGGTTGGTGCCCGGGCTGAAAGTAGCGCTTCCTGGTGCAGCAGAGATGAGGGAAGCCTCCCGCACCCGCTTGGTAGAAGAGATTTGCAGTGTAACCGTGGGGTACCGTGGCTGGGCCATTTCTTCATTAATGCCTGAGGCAGGAAAGCAGCCTTTTCTTGAGGCTGACGGCCTTACACCAGGGGAGGCCTAATTTTCATGTCAACCCTGCAAGGAACCAAGCAGCCCTGCCTGTTGTGGCATTAACAACAAGGGAAGTGGAGATGCTTCACCACAGGCAGCAGGCAGATTACGTCACTGTGTGTTTCCGATTTGTCCTGATGCTTCTGCCATTGTGCCAGGGGCTCATTATAGGACATATATTCAGAACTGTCATTGTGGCTTCCGAGACTGAAATGGAGTCTTGTGGGGCCAACTTTTATTTATAAAACAGAAATATGCAGCATAGTTCATGCCAGAGTCTTCTGTCCCCTGGTAACCTCCACAAAGGCATAGCTCTGGCTACGTCTACATTGCGCATTCTTGCGCAAGAAGATATACAAATGAGGCATGGCGATGAATATTGCCGTGCCTCATTTGCATTCCTAATGAGCCGCCATTTTGTGCAAGGGGCTTTTGTGCAAGAAGGAGCTGTCTACACTGCTCCTTCTTGCGCAAAAACCCCCTCTTGCGCAAGAGCCGTTCTGCCACTTATTTTCAGGCAGAACAGCTCTTGTGCAAGATGGGGCTTTTGTGCAAAAATGGCAGCTCATTAGGTATGCAAATGAGGTGCGACAATATTCATTGCTGCACCTCATTTGCATATCTTCTTTGCACAAGAATGCACAATGTAGACATAGCCTGACTGTTCTAATTTAGCCCATCCCTATTGATGTGGGGAGAGAGGCTGGACTTTTCAAAGGAGCCTAAGGGTGCGAGGCTGTCAGTTCAAAGGGAGAATGGTACCTAATTCCCGTATCTATTTATGGCACTTACATGTTTAGAGCAGTATCTTTTAATGTATTTCTCCTCTCAACACTCCTGTGAATTAGGATAGTGCTCTTATGTCCATTTTACAGATGGGGAAATGGAGGCCTAGAAAGACTACTTGACTTGTACAAGGTTACAGAGGAAGTCTGTGATGTAGAACGAATTGAACCTAGGTCTCCTCTTTATTCCAGTTTAACACCTGAATCACTGAACCATTCACCATACTTAGGTCTGTTTGAAACTTTTACCAATCCACGGAGTGCCCCTTTCTGAGCGGGTGAAAATGCCCACCAAGGATATGGCCCTATATATTTTTTCCTAACCATTTTTCCTTCTCTGTGAGGTCCTATGTAAATGCATTAGTTACTAGTGTGATAATTCTTGTTTTATTACTAGAGTTACCAGACTTTGCACCTCTGTGGCAATCTTTGTGCTTGAAGTGAGCGGTGGTCAGTGTTCCCACTGCATCCATGTGCGGAATACATTTTGTTATGTGCACTAAAGCATGCACAGATGTGCACCACTAGTAGAAACACATGCTGCTGGCTGTGGGTGCTATGGGAGCTCCAGCTAATCAGCTGGGGCAGCATTTGAACCTCTCCTGGATGGATACCCAAGCGCTCAGCTGATAGGGAACACTGGTGGTATCCCCATTTTATGGATGTGAAAATGGAGGCACAGAAATCAGCAATTAGCCCAGCCACAGCAGGTGTCGTGACAGAGCTGGGAATAGAATAAACTCTCAGGATCCTCTAACTTGCAGTCCCGTGTTTTATTCACTATCTCACACTGCCTCCCAAAAACCTTTGAAGTCCCTCAGGCCTAATCAAGATGGCCGCCCTTTTAGCTATGACTCATTTTACAGTGGTGACAAAATACAACAGAAGCCCTTCTTCTTTTATTTTTTGTAGAAAATAAATCTGTTGATTATATTATAATTGTGGCGTAATAGATAGATGATGTAAGTGTTCCCTACGGGTACGTCTACACTGTGGTGCTATTTCAGGATGCTTCCGGAATCCCAAAACAGCTAATCCGCATCTTGCCAGTGTGCCCTTTATTTCGAAATCTTTCAAAATAACGGGAACACTATTCTGACGTCCCTGGAAACCCCATTCCACAAGGAGTAAGGGACATTTCGGAATAGTGGTTTATTTCAAAATACACTTGGAATAAGCTACACAATTGGCGTAGCTCAAATGGTGTCACTTATTTCGAGCTAAGAGTGCTGTGTAGATGCACCCTAAAGGGGGAGAACTTCTGAAACTTTCTCCTTAGAAAACCTGAGGCCAGGACCTCCACGGAAGCCAGTGTGATTAAGTGATTTCCACCCACTGAGAATCTGGCTCTTGGTTGTTAAGAATGTTAGTGAGTGGAACTGGAAGAGTGAAAGTGTTTTTTTGGGGGGGCCTGTGAGTTAAACCACGTACAGCAGAGTGATCACAGAGCGAAGGTTTTAGAATAGCTCCGTATAAACATCATCATTACAAGCGAAGTGATTTTTTTTTTAAATCATTTTTGTCTTCGTTGTTTTCATTCCAAGAGGAAAAACATTCCAAAAGAAGAAGAGCTTCCACCAAGAGAGCTGGGTCTTTAGCTGGGATGCCTTAGGACTGTATTCTCGGCTATGGTCTGAAATGACATGGTCGCGCAGATGCGACGAAGTATCCAAGCAGACTCTGTAATTACAGCCCTGCTTCCTGCTCCAATATAACTGAGCATGAGGCTGTTGCTGCACCAGGGCGAGGTAACAAGCGCGTTGCTGGGACATGCCACATGTCATCATAATTCCTGCTTCTTTCTGTTTGTAGCCCGGGACTGCAGAGAGTCTTTGTCCAATGGGGAATCCGGGCACCATTCGTCTCCTCCTCAGAAGAGTCTGCCGGACCTTCCTCCTCCAAAAATAGTATGTGATTTTCCTCAGCGCTCCTTTTTCTCCTTCGCTTTTCACTGTCTTAATATACAATCAAATGATAGAATTTTATATCTTTTAAATTTTTCATGGTGCATACTGGCTCTAAGCATAAGGCCAACAGGAGGATTCAAACCCAGGACCGCTCAACCCCTCGGCTTGCAAACTCTCCTATGACCCAGGGCTCACGTGTGCCATCATCTTAACCCCTCTGTTGGCCAGCAAGGTGTGAAGTTTAAGGCTCTTTGGGCACAGAGTGCAGCTGCTACCCAAGATTATTGCAGCCCCTGCATTTGCTCAGCAGGATGCAGTGTGGGGCGGGGAACACTGTATTGTGTAAGTTGCATCCTTATGGAGTGCAGCTTTCTCCCTGTGTTTGGGGGTTTGCTGTGTGTGTGTGTGTGTGTGCGTCTCGAGAGACTGATTATACACAATTCAGTTTTCCCTGAGATTTTGCACCAAAAAAGTCTCCAAGCAAAAAGCCTTTGGATTTTTCCATGGGCCAGTTACAAATGTAATTAGGCTCCAGTTCATCACAATGGGCTTTCAGTGGGATTTTGTTTCCTTGGCCAAAGAGCAGCCCTTGCTATCCTCCAGAGACACTGACAAGCGGAGCTTACTGCTAAGCAGCTGATCAGACATGGGAATCTCAGCAGTAAGGACTTCCTGATGTGAAAGGACAGCAGACTTGAAAGAGAGGAGTTAGTGGGAGAGGGGAGGGAGGAATATGTACGAAGGGGGCAGGGCTTGCTGGAGAAAATTGCTCCTTTTAAAAGGAAGGAGAAGTCCGAAGGCAAGATAAGGGATGAGCATAAAGGGTCTGATGGGTTCTCTGCTGTAAGGGAGTCTAATGGATGGATGGCCTAGAAAGGCAGGACTGGATTAACGCACAAGCCTTTCAGACGCACTGCACTTGTCCTAATGGCTGCGTTCCAGAGCCTGGGGAGTTTTTCCAGCTAACCCATCTGGCTTCGTGGTTCGAGCTGCCCACGCTCCCCACGCTGTGAAGGGAAGCCGTGACGTGTGTGTCACTGGCTCAGATCCCCTGGGGCACTTTTTCTGGCGGGGGTGGGGGCAGCAGTAAGGAGATGGGCGGACGAGGCCACCGGCTAGGACAGCCAAAGCGTCCCATGCCAAAGGAAAGCCTGTCTGGCGCACAGCAAACAGATGTGCCTCTTCTCCTGCAGCCTGCGCTGTGCGACGGGGCCGGACGAGCGCCAGCTGCACAGCCTGAGCCCCGCTGGCTCTGGCCGTGGGAAACTTGGAGGCAGCTCCTCCTGGTTGTTGAGTGGAACGAATACAGGAATGCACCTCTCGCTCAGCAGAGCGCCGGCATGGGGAAACCCGCTGCCCTCCTCCCGGCCCTAGTGTTGCCTCAAGGTTCCTTCAGCAGATCTCTGGCTCCTTCCTGATTTCCCCCTCTTTAATGCCTGTCCCATTCAATGAAAATTGCCCAGTTTATTGATCCAAACACAAGTCTCTCATGCCCTTGTCATGAGTTTCACCACCTGCTGGGTTAGAACGCGGAACCCCAGCCTGTACAACATGAGCTGAAGGAGTGACTCTGTTAGATAGTAGCACTAGTAGGTTGTTATCCTCTATGTGCAACAGCCACTGGTGAGGAATGTGGCACACGCTTTCCATACCTCTTCGTTTCCCCAGTATACATGTAATGGGATTGACTGTCTGTGCTCAAGAGGGACATCCTGGGCTGGATGGGCAGAGGGCTTTGGTAGAACCATGCAGAACATAGGGGCATAGCTCCTGCCTGATCTGCTCATCATTTGGCTTCACATTGAGTTTTGAGAGCAAGCCATTTGAATGTATATTTAAAGAGGGATGAAGTGAGTGAATGAATGAAACTAACGTGCAAGTGGGGTGGGGGGGGGGGGCGGAAAACAGCCCTTCCACCTGGGGGGGAGGGATAGCTCAGTGGTTTGAGCATTGGCCTGCTAAAGCCAGGGTTGTGAGTTCAATCCTTGTGGAGGTGATTTGGGGCAAAAATTTGTCAGGGATGGTACTTGGTCCTGCTGTGAAGGTAGGGGACTGGACTCGATGACCTTTCAAGGTCCCTTCCAGTTCTAGGAGATAGGCAATCTCCATTAATTTAATTTGACAGGCCTGGAGACAGGTCCAAGAGTTGCCAGCACATCTGCTTGTGCAGTCTGCCATGGGGCCAGGTGTGCTGGATGACTGCTGCTCTGGCTGGAAGCAGATTCTTCCCCAGCTTGGCATCTGGCTAACTCAGAACTTGAAAAATGAAATCACATCAAAAACCAGTCTTGAGAATGCAAAATCTCCAACCGTTGGGATGGGGGAGAGATGTGTAGGGCTCGTTACAGTCTTAAAAAAGACTCCAGAGTTTGTTCCCAGTATTCTGAAAACAGATCCCAAACAGGGCAGGATTAATCCTGCAATGCATTTACGAAAGCCTGGTTTACATATGAGAAATTTGGGGATCGGAGTTTCAAATTCAGCTCCAATTTAGGCATCTCAATAAAAGCCTGGTTTTTCCAGAGTGCTCCTCTCCCACTGAGAGATTAATGGCTAGATTTTTTTTAAAGAATTCAGTGACTGATGTGTTGAGCTTTTTATTAACATTCTGGCCTGATTGTGGGGGTGGCCAGGAATTTTTTTGACTCTTTTTGGACATTTTTTTATTTTAAAAAAATTGTTTAAATCAAAACTGGTTGTGTCAAAAAATCCTTTTCAATACGTTTTCAAAAATTTTGAAAAAAGGATTTTCAAAAATCCTTTCCTGACTTGAAAAAATGTTGAAAACGTCCCATTTTGAAAGTGTCAAAGTGAAAAGTTGAGATTTTTTCAGTGCAAAACAATGTATTTCCAAATGTAACTGTAAACAAAACAAAAAATTTAAAAAACAGGTCAAAATAAAAATTAAATATTTTGAAATGATTCATTCCAAACTTTCCATTGCTGTGAACTTCCCCCACTCCACACACACACTTTCTGTTACTGAATTTTTTTTCTGAAAAATTGAATTTTTGTCCTGATTTGGGACAGAGACTTTTCCCTTATTCTCAAAAATTCTCCTGTCCAATGCTAGTGCTGAACTGCTTTGAACATCTGGCTGTAAACGGGTAATTATCATGCTTCTGCATGCCTGAAGCATACCCCACCTCCACACAACAGTGCTAACACTGCGCGCATGTCAACCCCCATTTGGATTATGCTGATCTCTACAGGTAAGTCTACATGGCAGTTAGACACCCCCGTGCCAGTTGACTAGGGCTCATGGAGCTTGGGTTAAGGGGCAGTTTAATTGGTGTGGTCTGAGCCCAAACATTTTCACTGCAATTAAATACCCCCTTAGCCTGAGCCCAAATCAGTAGGCCAGTCATGGGTGTCTAATTGCAGCACAGACATACCAATATGTGAGCAGGCCCATTGATTTCTCAGCACATTAGCATTACACATGAACTCTGGCTTGCAGGACGGTGGCAAGGGAGAGCATTTTGCTCGTCCCACGTAGCCTTTGGCATTCACTGACGTGGAGGGGGCAGGGCGGGGTGGTTGGTGCTGCCTTCTGGCTGAGGAGAATTTTCTGAGAGGCCAAGTTAAGAGAGTGGCAGCACAGCTGGCTACATTGCAACAGCTGTAGCTTTGGCAAGGGATCCGCGGCGTGTTTCTCCCGAGGACTTTGTGCTTTTCCTTGATGTTAGAGCAGCAGGAATGTCCTTTTTGGTTTCACTTTTTAGGGATTTGCTGCACGTTTATCAGTCAGCACCAGTTACCACAGTTGCTGGGCCCATTGGCCTGGGGGGTGATGTAGTAAGTGGGTGTGGCTTCATTAGCCTCTGGTGAAAAACCCTCAGATTCTTAGCTGACTGATCAGCATGCTCGGAAGCTATCGGACTTTCCACTCTGGGCTAGTTGTGGCTTTTCCAGACGCCCTAAGCAAAAGACAGGGAAGTGTTGTGCTGTCTCAGGAGCAAGTTCCTTCTTGTTTCCAGCAGGGAAGTAATCATCTCTGCCAGGCAGCGGTGAAAGGAACTTACATTTCTTACAGGTGCTGTCCTATTGCAACCCGGGTCCCTGCCAGCTCTTTAAATAGCTCCCTGCTGGCTTTTGCCACAGCTCAGCCAGTTCTTGCCAGAGCTGCGCACCTGGGCGCACACCCTTACTTTCACCTCTGGTGCCAGGTACAAGCTTCTCCCCCATGGGTTCAGCTATATTGGCTTGAGTCTGCACGCTACCTGCTCACTTGCACAGGCAAGTCGGGGGTCTACCAGCCGGCCCTCAATTTAATATTGGGCCAGTTTTCCTCAAACTTGCTCATAGACATATTGGACAGATGCAGTCTGCAAAAATAGGCTTTGGTCTTGCCCATGTCCTAGCCTCCCCAGTGGCAGCGTGTGGTGAACCCTGCAGTGTCCGAGGTGCACAGCTGCTCTCAGTTTGGGGAGATTTTTTTCTCTTTTTTTAGCCAATCGTACCAGTTTCCCTAACAGCCCTGCGAGCGCTCCGAAGTGCTGTACTGTGATGTAGGGTTCAAGGATGAAGGTGATGAGTGAGGTGGAAGCTGCAGTGATTAAAACCCTGGACTCTTGGCTTTTGTTATTTGTTTTTAAATTGAGATGTGTGGAAGGAGGAAAAAAAGAGGGCTGCAGGGAGTGAAAACATCCCCTCAGCTCAACGCTCTGAACTTTGAGTCACAAGTGCAATGACCGGAGAGCGCTGCTCTTTGGGAGGTTGAGTTGAATGAACAAAGACCCAGAAACAGAAAGCTACAAAGGAACTTGGTCTCTCAAACAACATGTGGGAAGTTGCTGGTTGAACAATGAGGCGACTTAGGGGTGTTCCATTATCCAGTGCGGTCGGAATAGCTGTTTGTTATCCGACGCTTGCAATGTTTCTTTGCTAGGCTTTCCTTTTTTCAGTGCGAGAGCCTGGCATGAGTGGGTCTGACCCAAAGCCCACTGGAATCAATGGGAGGCTGGGACCGGACTTAGGTGTTTGCACAATGCCTAGAGCAATGGAGCCCTCCTCCCTGCCTTAGCATTAACTAGCACTTTTCACTGCATGCTTCCAGTTGCCCCTTTGACAACACCCGAGTGTCCTGTCCTACCAGTCCTGCTTGTTAGCGTAACAATTGCAGCACTCTGGGCCATTCCTGTATGATACCGGCAGGTATTTGTTAGGGTTTGCGTGCTCTGTTCGGCCCTTGTGAAATGTCAACGTGTTCTGAAGTGCCCGGGCTGGGTTGGAGAACACAGCGCAGTGTATTTTTGATCTAAGCTAAAGAAACCCACGCCTCTGGCAAAGGCAAAAATAATAATAAAAAAAACCCTAGTAGCTGAACCCTAGTCCCTTTTGGCTTCCATTGTCTGTAGGAAACAAAGTAACCGTCCCCTTCCCTACCCTGAGACTTTGTTGGACAGTATAGGAAGAAGTCACGGGAGGGAGGGGGAGTTTATGTAAACAAAAATGGCTTCCCAATTAGATTATCACTCTAAATTCTCCGCCATGTACACTGATGTTAGCTGGCTGCATGTGCCAGTCTGCTACAGAATCCCTTATAAAGCTGTTTGCTGGCTGAGGAAGTGCCTCTCAGTAAAACTACAGGTTGAACCTCTCCAGCCCAGAACTCTCTGGTCTGGAAACATCCGTGGTCGGCAATGATTTTAGGTAGCTGGATGTCCATTTTTCATGGGTGTGGCCAAGTTTCCTGCGGTCCTATGAAGTTTGTTTACAGCCACCAGTCCTGGCTCTCAGTGTTCTGTGTTGTTATTTAGCTCTAATTTGCCCCTAAGAGCTCAGTAAGCAGTGGAAGTGATGGTGTTGCTGCTAGACAATATTGACCTCCCATGGTCCAGAAAATTCTCTCGTTTGGAACTGGTCAAGTCTCGAGGGTGCCAGATTAGAGAGGTTCACCCTGTATTGGGTGTTTATATTGCTAATTTAATGCTTTAGTTTAAGTTCTTAAGCATTTAAATGTTGTAGGAAAATGCTGGTAAAACATTCCCCATATGCCCTCAAAAAAATTAATGCCAAGCAGCTCTCTCTGGAGAGGACCTCTCCTTAAAGCACTGCGCAAATGTAAGTAAGAATTACCCCTATTTTGCAGAGGTAGAGACCAAGAAAGGTCAGGGACTCGCTCACAGTTACCCAGAGTCGGCTCCCAGCTAGCAAGCCAAAGCCAGAGGTCACTGCCCTGAGCACTAACCCAGACTGTATGAGCATACACTGGCTAGACCAGGACTACTGCAGTGTTAATATTCTCCTTCAAAGCCGGGTAGGCTGACACTCCAGATTAGTGGGTTTTCGTTAGAACGTGATAATTCCTCTCTTGGCTGATTGGTGCTACAGATATAAGAATATAACTTAAGAACGATTGGTCCATCTTGCCCAGTATCCTGTCTTCTGACTCTGGCCAGTGCCTCAAGAAAGGCCGGCCAATTTGTCCAGAGAATTTCATGCTAAAGGGATCCCCAAAGTGTTTTGAGGCAATGGGCCTTGTCCTCAGCTGCGTGAGGGCAGGCCTGAGAGGCACAACTGCCCTCTGCCAAAATTCATCTTCCCCAATTTCGGCTCTTTAGGCAGAAGAGCGAACATCAATGTACCTCTTAGAAAGGACAGAGGCGCCAGCTAGAGGCTGCTGATTAATTTAGCATCGCCAGAGACTTTGACTTGGCTCTTGCTCTGCAATACCAAACATTAAGCATTCAGTAGCTGGGCCGCCAAAGCTGACGAAGTATAAGCAAACAGGTACATAATTGAAACATACATCGAAATATTACCCAGTGGGGCACAATGCACTGGCCTGGTGTAGCTTTACACACTGTGCTAGGTGCACAGAGGTATACAGCATGCCTCCTTGTGCCCAAGCGCCGGGCCCCCAGCAGCTATTCTTCCCAGCTGAGGGCAGTCACTTCTCTCCTTGAGGTTGATGTCAAGGAAGGGGATGCAGCTGTAGCAGGCACTTGTGCTCCATAGGAACTCTGCTGGCAGGGACCATAAGGGGAAGCACTGAACCAATGCCCGCCTCCAGCCTTCTTTGCCCTCCCCATATTGTTATGGTGCTGGCCCTTTATCTTCTCCTCTTCCTGAGCCAAGTGCAACACCTACTGGCTGTGGTTCATTGTCCCAGGTAGCGGCACTTAGATAACTTACAGAGAGTAAGAAGAAGTGTGCTCTACAGCCTTTGCTGAGCACCAGCTGCCTTTTAGCTCAGGGGGTAGAGGCTCATGCACTAAGCTCCAGAGGTCCTGGATTCAGTTCTGCTTGTCGGTGTTACGCAACCATGCCAAACCGTTGTGCAGGCAGCCAGGAGTGAATGAGTAAAGGTTTTCAGTGGACTAGTAAGGAATGGGGAGACATGTCCCCCTTATTGCCTACCAGCGACTACATCTGTACATCAGACATAAGTGACGTTTCAGCCCCTGTGTTCAGCACCATTGCAAGGGAGTTTCATCAGGGGCCAGCCTCACCAAAGCTGAGGTTTAATGCTGGTACCAACTAGAATCTAATTCATACACTTACAATCCGGAACATACCATAACCCGGGTACTAAGCGAATTATGGTCACTAGCTAGAATAGCTTGCCTTCAACTGTTTTGAATGGAGTTACAGGAACTGAACCTTTCTGCTGGACAGCAGCTATGGACTGTGTTGTATTGTGTGACATGGGAGAGGAAATGTTTGATGCTGGACACACTGAGGGCTAAGCTACAGGATGGCTTCCCCTGGGGTGGGCTGCACCTCCACCCAATGTCCTGTTCTGTGTAGGTTTGTACGCTGCAATCTTCCCTGCTATATCTGAGTGCCTCCCGCTGTTGCATTCAAGTTTGCAGCTCAGTGAAGTCAAGTGCAGCCATATGAATGGCTTGAGAAGTAAATGGGTTTGATTTTTACCCCCCTTCTTGCTTGCGTGTGTGTCTGTCTGTCCGAGGGATCAGGGAACTGTTTTCTTTGCCAGCCTGTGTTTCAGGGAAGGATTTGGCAGATGCAACAGGGTTTTTCCAACACTTGGACTCTTTTCAAAGGCTCATTTCACTTTAGTGTTGTTTATCCGCTTCCTTCATTTTTGCTCGTATTGAATTTAAAGAGGCCTGACGTGTGTTCCTAACTTGGGACTTTGTGCAGGGTGACCTACAGGCAATGAACCTTCAGGGGGCACTGAATCAATTTTGGTATGTGGTCATGGGCGAGCGTCTTCTCCTGGAAGGGGTGGGGATGGGGACTAGCCTCCCCCAGAGTTGCCTGGGGCTAGAGTCTTTGAATTAAAATCGCAGCAAAGGGCTCGTGGCCCCCAACCCCACTGCTACTGCATTGTCTGGCAGCCGCCTGACGCTGCTGCGGCTGTTTAAAGGGCTCGCAGCTCGGGCACCTGCCAGGATAGCACCACAACTGTGAGCCGTGATCCATTTAAATAGGATTCTGCTGCGTGAACCGCCCCCTGGAAAGTTGGTGGCACAGGCAGCAGGATATAAATAGAAAGCAGCCAGATGCAGCCCACGGGCCAGATAGAAGTGTTAGTCGGGCTGCATCCAGCCCCTGGGCCACATCTTGCCCACCCCTGCTCTATGGCCTTAGCGAAGAGCCAGCTAGCTTCTAGCTCAAGCAATAGAGGCTCATGCACTAAGCAACAAAGGTCCCAGGATCCGTTCTGTCTGTCGAAGTTACAGTAGTTCTACCTCCTCACAACTGTCCACCATTCTGGTACTCCATAGCTATTCTCCTTTAGTGTTAAACTTCATCCCCACTTGAAATGGGTAGCTTACGTGCAGCCATCTGGACCAAGGAACGAGTCCATCCAAACAAATGGCAAAACTCCCATTTGCTGGTAGAGCAGGATCAGATCCATGGTTGGAAAGAAGACGCTGACTGCAGATTTTCTAGGATCTGGCCTGTCTCCAAGAAATTGAGGCTGAGTTGACTGTTAAAGCACCCTCACATTGTGATGTTGTCTGAGAACTGCCAAGTGCAGTGGCGCGATACTCCTTTAAACCGAACACAGCGAGCGGTACGTCAAAAGCCAGTTACCTATTTGCACCTACCAATGTGTTTTTCTTTGGAACTGAACTGGTGTCAGCCGACGGTCAGGGCAGTGTGTGTGTGTGTGTGTTTCCAAGAAAAGGTTTAACGTCCGTGTCTTTACTGCTAGGACCGGGGTCCCGTCGCAGAGAGTAGCCAGCAGGCCAACAGACGCCCCTGTTTATAGGAAGAGCTTATTACACCTCAGATTTTAGCTGCTAGGATGCAAAAATCCCTTCGCAGCGGGCAGCCTAGGACAGACTGAGAGGTGCCCCAACGGACCTGTCACCTGGGAGTGACACAGATCCAAACGCCCAAGCTCTTCCTATACCTGTCCCTTATGACCGGCTGAAGTTCTTTTAAATTGTGCTTGGTTCTGTTACAGCAACTGAAGGAGTCAGGTTAAAGACTTAAACAGTTACAGGTTTATTAAACAAGCTTATAAATCATATGGTTACAATGGCTATTGCTCTATTTCTTAACTGCTAGCAAATATAGATCTTAAAAATGGTTACAAAGAAAATAAAGATAGAAAATAGAAATAATGGTACCAAGTGACAGCTTAATCTTTAAAGAGCTCTAAATCTATGTGTACACTTAAGACAAAGGACCACATCCAGGTACAATTTTTACCCCCTTCTGTGCCTCTCGACTCCAGCGGGTCAAGCCAGGGCCGGTCCCTCAATTCCTAGGAAAGACGAATGAGGTGGGCGTCGCCGTGGAACCTCGGGAGGTCAAACACCTAACCCGACCAGCAGATAGATGGTAGATTGACACTCAGAGTAAATGTGCTGCTGGACCCATCTTTATACCCATAGGGGCCCATATCCTCTTTCTTATCTAAGATGCCAGATTGTGTTGGTTCGTCTTTGTGACGCCAGTTCTTACAAGCAAGTTTCAAGTTAATTTACACTTGCAAGAGAGATAACTAAATTGTGAGTACTAAACATTTTTACTGGGCGAGAGATTCCTCCCCCCGCGGACGGCTGTGTGTTCGTATCAATATGGGTTCAGTCAAGGACACTCCTCTGCAGCCTCTTGGTCAGCAACTGGCGTATCTCTGTTTACAGCCATTCAGGGCCACAGCAGCCTGCCATATCCAGGCAAGCAAAGATGGATGTTACAGGGGGGTTCCTGTCTGGCTACATTCCACCCCCTGATACGACACACCACGTCCCAGGATACAAGATGGCGGTGATACCAGCACCTTTTGCCCACCTTGGGGGAATCTAAAAGTGCCCGATGGCCGGAATAGAAGGTTCAGGATCTAGGAATTGACTAGGGTTCTTTCCTAGTGCTGCATATCGAATGTGCACAGAAAAGATAGCTACATTAACTAGGTGTTTCACAATACATAGGGTTATGCAGAAAATGATTACAACAATTACAATGGTTAGAACAGTGGTTATAATGGAGTGTAGGAAAGGAGTTAGGAAAATCCCAGCTGTTGGGCTAACCAATTTAGCCATGAGATGTTTACATTTTGGTTACTGCATGTCTTACCCCATACTGTCCGTTGCCACTTCCCTTGCCTCCCCAAAGTTATTTTGAGGATTGCGGTGGTCGCTGTCATCGAACCACACCGGTCCCCATTGGAAGAGGTCACTTTATTCCACCAGTTGTTTGGGCTGAGAGGGACAAACTCGATTCCCAGTCCAGTAGAGGAGTCAAGTAAGGTGTTCTGGTACAGCAGTAGCAGTTGGGATGATGAAGAAGACCATGGCGAGTTGAAGTACCATGTCTTGCTTCAGCTTAGGTTTTTCCCATAGTTCAGACTATAACTGACAACAGCGGTTGCAAGTGCTATAACAGCAAGCGGTATATATACAAAAAGTTTATGGTGGTTTCCCGGATCCACACCAGCGTTGGGAGGGATACATCCCACTGGAGCACTGTTTGGGGCCATTGCCTCAGTTTCCTGTAATAAAACATAAGGTTCGCGGTCTTGGATACAATCCAAGCCTTAGTAATGGTTATTGGTGTTAGCCCAGCGTCTGCAGTGGTCCAGACTCCTTTTCCCTTGTAGGAGTGCAGTACGCGGGTTTGCATTCCCAAACTGGGGTGTTTGATTACCACAGTGTCTCCAGGTGCATATTTAGAATTTTTGAGTGGTACAGTGTGGTTAGGAGAGGTTCTCCCTGTAGGGAAGAATCCCTTACTGATCGGACTGCCCGTAGGGGTCTGCCAATTGTTTAATCTCTGCACCACAGTATTTAATCTGTTTCCCCATTTGCCATCTGTGGGCCTTAAGTGGGCTTTCAACAGACCATTCCAGAGTTCGACCATGCCATTAGACTGGGTCTCCTGGGGTGTTGGGACAAGGGCTATTAAGCAGTTTAGTCCCATGATCGTAGACAACCCTGTTGCCACTCGGGTTGGGTAAGCAAAAACCAATTCCTGAAACAATTTCTACTCCAGTAAAAACATACTTCCACCCTTGCTTACTGGTGGGTAGTGTACCAATATAATTTACTTGCCAGGTTGCCCATAGTACTTTCCCATCTTTTAGTTTGGCAAACCGTTGCCCTTCTGTTATATGTTTTCTGAGTTCAGCACAGAGGGTGCAAGCTCGTAGCGGGTTTTTGGCTTGTTGGTGGGTAATAGGCCACCCCCTGGCATGTGCCTGCCGCATCAGCTCATCGCTTTCTGTGTGTCCCAAGGTTTCATGTGGCCAAATGTACAGGCGTTCCCAATCCACCTGGGCAGCGTTAATTTGTGCTGCTGCATCTGCTAGGTTATTCAGCTGTGCAGCCGGGGTGTCACTCTTTTGGTGAGCTGACACATGACCTATGCTTAAGGCATGTTGGGTTGCATGCTGGTATATCCATTTTCAGTATTTCAATCCTTAAACAGGCTTTCCCCCTATTTCCCAGTTATTATTCTTCCAGTTAGTTATCCACTGGGTGACTCCAGCCCATACAGCTTAGGAGTCAGTGTAAATGGTACTGGCACCTGCCTCACAATATAGTTTGATTGCTGCCAGCTCTGCAAGCTGAGCTGTTCCTCTATGTTTGCAGTCAGGGTGCAGCGGATGTGTCTGCTGAGACCGCCGCAGCCTTCCTGTCCACTTTCCTTCTGTTCACCTGTGGAGATATTGTTAACATTCTCCTAGCTTAAACAATTACTACACTATTATCCTTTCACTAAAACAAATATCCTACACACAACAATATTTGCAATTATTACAATTAAGACACACAAGACAAACTTGGACAGAACACAAACTTATTATGTCATGACACAGAACCATGGTTTTGTTGTTGTTGTTGTTTCTTCAGCTGGCACCAGTGCTTTTGATGATCTGAAAGACAAGAAAACATTCCTACCCCCCGTTGGGGTGGCCCATTATAACTTAAAATACTGCCTAAGATCTGCTAGGGGAACCGGTTACAGCTAGTTCCTTACCACTTCCATGGGCGAGTGAGCTGCAACTTTCCAAGAACAAGGGCGCTTCATCGGTACTCGTGACCTTCCACTCCCTTGAATTACCTCAGAGTTGCTAGCCCTCCCCAACAGTGGCATGCCTCAGTTTCCCTCTTGTACCACAGATCAGGCTTAATGTGTGAAGCTATAATGCTTTTCCTTAGCACAAGGTGTTGGTTGGCCAGTTACTGTTCCAGCAAGCAAAAAGCTTTTATTTTCCTGAAAAGAATCATATGTACAATGTTACAGGCCTACTTATGAGGGACAGTGGGTTTCACACCTCTTTAGAACAGACAGGCAGTTTGCACCCACTCACAACCTCGGATCTGAGAGCAAGCCAAAAGTGTTATCAACTCAGCCTTGAACAGAGACACAGTGAAGTTTCAGAGTTTGGATTCTTAAAACAATAACTTGTTTTCTTAGAGAGCAAATTTAACCTTTAAGAGTTGAATGTCCAACACAAGCACTAACCAATTTGTGCCTTGTCTGTTTGCAATTTTAAGCAAGAGGACATTATCTAAAACAAAATAAAACTAGTTCATTTGAAACTTACAAAATAGAGTTACAGTATATAGAGCTCATTCTTTTATGAAGTTAACCAATTAAGTTTCAATAGAATCCCTAATTTTCCTTTTCGCATGCTTTAACAAAAGTGTCCGTAGACAAATGTTTACATTTGATTGTTTCTTTGCCTAGATGGTTTGCACACTGCTTAAGAAAGAGACTGCAAAGAAACGAGGTGTCATTTTTAAAGCAGGTTTCCCTTCACATATTACAACCATCGCTTAATTCCTTCCACACTCCCACGGAGTTCACTTTTTACCTTCACATTCCCTCAAATCACTTGCTTTGTCTTTTCAAAGAAAACGTTCCTCATTCCTAGTAACTTTCCAATGTCTGTATTACTTTCCTTATTTCTTTAACTATGCCCATAGGGCTCCAAACTTCTTGCCTTCCCCTTTTCACATGCTTTTTCCTTCTTATGATCCATCCTGATTCCTGCTAAATGACTTTTCCCAATGACACAGGTGTATCTAGTATTAATTCGGTAAGGAGGGTGGACTTTCCAATTAGACCCCCCAACACACCTCCTGATTCCTTTCAATAGGTAAATCCGAATGTTTATTATTGCAGTCAGCTATTACTAATTTTTAAACTTCTCAGTGTAGGGTTTTCATAACATCCATGCTGTAGCAGAGTCTGTGGTGTAAATAGAGTGCTCATCTTTGGACAGTCATTTTCTTTTGGGCTACTCCCAGTGACAAATCCTTTCCCTCCAATATGGGCTTAATGATTGGGAGAGGAGTGTGAAGTGTTATGGCTTGAGCTTAGGTTAGCTCCTCTGTTTCCCTTAGTGCTGTGTAGGCTGCCAGAAGCACTTTTCATAAAGCATGTAATTTGACTGTGACCCCTGCCATGACTTCGAGCCAAATTGTATGGGACGGCGGGGTACCGTTTCTCCTTCTTGCCATAAGGCATAGGACATCCCTGTGTTTCTCACAGTGAGGTACAAATAAAATGGGACATTAGGGTGAATCGGACCCATAGACTGATAAGTGTGTATTTCGTTATCAGCTGTCTCTCAGAGCTTCCTCGTGGGTGAGGGCTCATTCCCATCAAGCATGCTTCCTGAGCAAATTATACGGGGAGTAGGTACGAATTAAGATTCCCCGTTTTCCAGATCTTTAATTAGTTCAGAGAGACTGGAGCCATAGCTTCGGCTGGAATGCTGTACTGTTTTATCTTGGTTACAGTGGAAGGCGGGAGAGCGGGGGCTTGAGCCAGCAAAGTCTTAAAGCCAGCTCCAAAAGCTCATTTTTCTCCATTAATTACTTTCTCCTTCCCTCTCTAGCCTCGGGAGGCCGTTCCTGTAGGTGCTCCATATCCTTATTTAGGGTTCTCACCTGGGTATCTAGGTTCTGGCATTGCTCCCAGAGTTCGTATCTCTCTCTCTGAATCCTTATCCAGTAGCTAGAGCAGGCTGCTTGCCACACACCCTTTAACAGCCAGATGCAAGCACCTTTCCCTAACATCTCTTTATCCCATCCCTCTTGGGCAAACTCTTTCTCTATACAGCTAAAATCCATGTCAATCGTGACTGGCTTCATATTGCTGTATTTGAACCAATAACACAATCCTGCCGACTACGCCAATTCTGTCAGCCGACGGTCAGGGCAGTGTGTGTGTGTGTGTTTCCAAGAAAAGGTTTAACGTCCGTGTCTTTACTGCTAGGACCGGGGTCCGTCGCAGAGAGTAGCCAGCAGGCCAACAGACGCCCCTGTTTATAGGAAGAGCTTATTACACCTCAGATTTTAGCTGCTAGGATGCAAAAATCCCTTCGCAGCGGGCAGCCTAGGACAGACTGAGAGGTGCCCCAACGGACCTGTCACCTGGGAGTGACACAGATCCAAACGCCCAAGCTCTTCCTATACCTGTCCCTTATGACCGGCTGAAGTTCTTTTAAATTGTGCTTGGTTCTGTTACAGCAACTGAAGGAGTCAGGTTAAAGACTTAAACAGTTACAGGTTTATTAAACAAGCTTATAAATCATATGGTTACAATGGCTATTGCTCTATTTCTTAACTGCTAGCAAATATAGATCTTAAAAATGGTTACAAAGAAAATAAAGATAGAAAATAGAAATAATGGTACCAAGTGACAGCTTAATCTTTAAAGAGCTCTAAATCTATGTGTACACTTAAGACAAAGGACCACATCCAGGTACAATTTTACCCCCTTCTGTGCCTCTCGACTCCAGCGGGTCAAGCCAGGGCCGGTCCCTCAATTCCTAGGAAAGACGAATACGAGGTGGAACCTCGGGAGGTCAAACACCTAACCCGACCAGCAGATAGATGGTAGATTGACACTCAGAGTAAATGTGCTGCTGGACCCATCTTTATACCCATAGGGGCCCATATCCTCTTTCTTATCTAAGATGCCAGATTGTGTTGGTTCGTCTTTGTGACGCCAGTTCTTACAAGCAAGTTTCAAGTTAATTTACACTTGCAAGAGAGATAACTAAATTGTGAGTACTAAACATTTTTACTGGGCGAGAGATTCCTCCCCGCGGACGGCTGTGTGTTCGTATCAATATGGGTTCAGTCAAGGACACTCCTCTGCAGCCTCTTGGTCAGCAACTGGCGTATCTCTGTTTACAGCCATTCAGGGCCACAGCAGCCTGCCATATCCAGGCAAGCAAAGATGGATGTTACAGGGGGGTTCCTGTCTGGCTACAACTGGGGATGTAAAAGGTTTAACCAGTTAACCAATTACTAGAATGCTTCCCGGGTAACCGGTTGGACGTCAACCGCATCAGTCTGCAGCAGCCCTGGCTGCGGCCCCTGCTCTAGGCTGGAAGAATCCCAGCTGCATGGGGACAGGCCGGCAGGACCCTGATTGCAGCTGGGGCACCCCAGGTGGGCCAGCAAGACCCCAGCCCCAGGTGGGCCAGCAGGATCCCAACCCAGGGTGCGTTGGTGGGATCCCGGCCCAAGCGGCTTCGGAAGGACCCCAGCCCAGACCCGAGGGGTGGGCCCCAGCCCCAGTGGCACTGGAGTAGCCCAGGTGGGACTCCTGACCTGGATGTGCAGGGCCAGCAGGCGGAGCCCCGGCCACTCTGAGTTGGCCTGGGCTGGTGGCAGGGTCACAACCTTGGCTCTGTCCTAACGGTTAATTGGTTAATTACCCTGTTCACAGTTTTCAGGGTGCTTTACATCTCTAATCTGAACCCACTTACACAGAGGTTGTGAGCTGCCTATATAAAAGGACCCCTCCCTTCGGGCCACTGTTTAGCCTTCCCAAGAAGGGCAATCCAAAGCTTCGCGTGCTAAAGGGATGCTTGTTTTATTCCTTCCATCCGCAGATTGCTGAAAGGAAACAGCCTTCCATCCCCGTGACGGAGTCTCCAGAGGGATATTACGAAGAGGCTCAGCCATATGACATCTCTGTGAATGGTACGTCAGAGCTGGGTCCCTGCTTTCCATGGCCAGCCTTGACTAGAGCGTAACACAGAACTTGATGTTTGTTGAACGAAACCCTTCCCTACGCAGGCCTGCTGACCGGGATGGGTGGGTGCGGGTGATTCAATAGGGCCCGGGACTTACAGCTGCTGTTAATGTGCTGGAAGCAGCTGCTCGAACCCCAAGCACTTTACATTTCTACCAGAGCACCGGATGGTGCTGAAGTGCTGGTGGAAGGAGGCTAACCTCCCAGCCCTGCCTAATCCACTCAACGGCTTGCCCCCTCCTGGGCCTGCAGGGCCACCCTCTCACCTTGCAATTCTATGGACCCTGCTGTCCATACAGTTCTGTGTAGCTGATGGTGTAAGTTCGATCCCCGTGGATTTGTTTGCAATAATAAGGGTACATTTATAGTTCATAAAGGATTAATAAATGACAAGTCAATGCTATACACCTGCTATAGGCAAGACCAGTATGTATTCCAGAGGGCTATGCACACATCCATATAAAATGTTGTAAGCGTTGGTGGATTCTCCATTTCTGGAGGTCTTCAGATCAATGCTAGATGTTGACAATGAGATGCTTGAAGAAATTAACAAACTGGGGCGTGAAGAAATTCCAGGGGGGGGTGCGAGGCAACCCAGCCCCCCTCCTGTTAACCCTCCCAAGCTGCTGTTTTGTTTTTTGACCCTGGTCAGTTCCTTTTTTTTTTTTGCTCAACAAGTTTTGCTGCTATGGAGGGGGGGGGTGGACGTGAGGGCTTCTCAGAAATCAAAAAGGGGGCGTGATGCCGAAAAGTTTGGGAACCACTGCTTTAGCCAAATACAAGTTATTGCACTTCGTATTGGGTTAACTGTGTGAGATTCAATGGTTTGTGATTATACAGGTCAGACTAGATCTATTGGTGCCTTCCTTCCGCTGGACTCTCTCCAACTTGTCCACATCCTTTTTGTAGTGGGACCCCAAAAATGTATGCAACCATCCCAATGTGGCCTCACCAATGCTGAATAGAGAGGATTGCTCACTTTCCTCGTTCTGTTGCCAGTGCTCCTACTCATGCAGCCCAGTATGCTGTTAGCCTTGGCTACAAGGGCACGCTGTTGACTCATATCCAGCTTCTCGTCTGCTGTAATCCCCAAGTTCTTTTCTGCAGAACTGCCAGGTAGCCTGTCGGTCCCCAGCCTGTAGCAGTGCTTGGGATTCTTCTGTCCCAAGAGCAGGACTCTTGTTGAACCTCATCAGATTTCGTTTGGCCCAATCCTTCAGTTTGTCTGGGTCACTCTGGACCTTATCCCTACCTTCCAGCATATCTACCTCTCCCCCCAGCTTATCTACTGCTGTCTACTTTGGGGGTTAGGGTCAGTACAACTACATCACTCAAGGATGTGGATTTTTCACACCCCTGAATGTTGTAGTCATACTGCAGTGTGTCGTGTAAGCCTAGCCAGAGTTTGAAGCTAAGGTCAATGATGTAATCAGGTACAAGTGAGTTGGAGTATTAGCCCCTATTTATCACACCATCTGCATCTGTTTCTTTCTGTGTTTAAATCAGTTTCTTCTTTGCAGCATGGTGTGACTGGTTCAGTCACAGAAATCCCCTTGAGACTGTTATCCAATGAGCTGATCATACCACTAAGCCTGCCCACCTGCCCTCTGGGGCACCACACCACCCTGTCCTGCTGAGCCAGGACCTCTGGTCTCCCCCAGCAAAGGCACAGAGTTGGGGTCACAGCCCACAGCTGGATAACACAGACACTGATAACAGCTCAGCTCTGGAAAGACTCAGTCACAGGGACTTGACACAGCCCCCATGTGCACACTCCCATGGGACCAGAACCCCAGATAAATCCATCTTACTCTGTGTAAAAATGTTATACAGGGCAAGCTCATAAACTGTTCACTCCCTTTATCAATGAAAGAGAGAGATGTACAGCTCTTGTTATTCTCCACCCCAAGACAACAGTTATTTACACTGGGTTTAATAGTACAGTAAATAAAAGTGGTTTTATTAAATATAAAAAGTAGGATTTAAGTGATTGCAAGTGATAACAGACAAATCAAAGTAAGTCACTAAGCTAAATAAAACAAAACACACCAGCTAAGTTAATTCTCTAAGAAACTTGATGCATGCAATTTCTTACCTTAGCAGTAGTGTTAATTATATTTTCTAAGCAAGGCAGCCTTTTAGTTTGGGCCTGATCTTTCCCCCTGTTCAGATCGCCTTTAACTTCAGAGGAGCGGTGGGTAAAACACTCTTGGAAAGAAAATTAGGTGGGCTTATTTTTTCTGTTCTTGGGGTTGGAGCCTGGACAGAGACAGTGCAAAAGATGCTGTTATGAAGTTTGACATGCAAGCCAGTTGTCACCACTTGCCTACCACCCTGGGTGTTTTTAAAATGCTTTGCAGCTGTAGCTCCCAGTTGGGGATGTTCATAACCAGTCTACAAGCCTGCAGGCCCTATCTTGAAGTACTGTACAGCCCTGGTTAAGCAGCTCCGACTCCAGCAGCCTGTCCCCACACTGGCTTCCACCAGCCTTGGTTACAATCAGCAAGGTGACCCCAACAAACCTATAAACCTTATTTTCTTTGCCTGAATACTGGACTGGTCAGAGAATCAAATACACATTCCTTTGTCTAGGGCAGCCCTGTTTACCAACTGTACCTGATGTGCCTGGTTTAAACACGTGTTAGTCATAATTCCAGCATAGCTCCATAACTCTTAATCCTTACTGCACACATACATCACGCAAGAAGTTTAATGATCAGTGAGTTACTAGTTTTCACCTGCTCCCACAGAAGGCATATTTTGAACTAACATTACTGCACTAGAGTGTAGGGTGGGAATATGGGGGTGCTCAGGGTCCCCTATACAAAGGTGAAGGAGGGTTGGCCCCGGCTGATCCAGAGGCAGCAGGTTGAGCCCTCTTTCCTGGACAGGACATCTGCCACCATATTTGCTTTCCCCTTCATGCAGAAGAACCTGTTTTGCCACTTTTCTATTTACAGTCTCCAGGATGCAATATCCAGTAATATCCATAATTTCACCTACCAAGTCTTTAACAAACAGTTCGCTGTGATATTGCTGAGCGATGTAGATTCCAAACATGCCACCTTTTAGATAAATGTCCCGACACCAGCGTGGGAGCTGTAACGAGTGTGTCAGGCTTCACAAGTTGCTGACCCTGTGTCATCAGCCATAAGCAGGCCTCGGTGTCATCGAGTCCCCACAGCATCCTGGTCCCCAGTGCTCTGAGTCTGAGGATTAGAATTCTGCTGACAAAAATTTCACCATCGGCTCCACCTCCCCTCATATAAACCCTCCCTCCAGTTCTTGCTATTTTCAGGTCTGATTCCTTCCCTACCCGAGTAAAAAGGCAGCTGTCACTTTCCTCCCACGGGGTAAGTTGGGAATTAGCTAGCAGGCAAAATGAAAAGGGAGCCACTTTTTTTGTTTTTTTTTTTCCCCAGTTGTTTTAAATTCTGTATAGCCACCTGCCAGCACAAGCCAGCCTGCAACTTGCTTTGGAACCTCCTACAGCCCAGAAAGCGTCTTTCACACAGAGGTGTTTTCCAGTTGCCTGTGCAGTGCAACTATGCTTTTTTGTCATACGCATAGGAAAATATAATTGTCCAATTATTCAGAAAACTGAAGCATGTAGGGAGGTGCACTACCAGTGTAGCTAGTATTAAGATAGGCCAGTTAAGATGGGTTATGTTACTCAAACGGAGCTTTATCAAACCAACATCTTTGTGAATAGCAAACGTTGTGGGGGAATAAACAAGAATTCTCCTAAAATCTCTCTCTCTCGGCAGCACGGGGTATTTCATTCAGAAACAGGAATATGCACCGGCAGGGAATGCCTCTAATCCCTAGCATCTTTGTTCAGAGAAGTTGCTAGTGAATGATTATGTGGACACCAGGCGTACAGTGAATAGGTCAAGATGGTTCCGGGTAGTGTCAGAAATACAGGACTTGAGTTACCAGGTGTGCTATCTGGTTTGTCATTTGACAAGTGAGAAATGTGCACAGTGCTATATAGACCAACAAACAGCAAAAATGCAGGGGACTGGGAGTTAGGACTCCTGAGATCTATTACCAGTGTGTTACTGACTAGCTCTGCCCCTTTAGGCAATTCATACAATCATGCTGTGCCTCAGTTTCCCTCAGAAACTGTGTGCACAGGCCCTGTAGTGCTAACACTCGGGGGAGATTCTCTCTTGGCGCGCGTGCTAGGGGAAGGTTCTGAATTCCATTCTGCCTTTTGTGGTGAAATCCCCCACGTGATGCTCGTGAAGTCCAAAGTGGAAACCGAATACAGTGCGAGGTAAGTTCTAGTTTGGCTGGTAGCTGCTCTGGATTGTGTTTTAAGGCTTCTTTTGTCAAATGAATCCCATTTGTTCATGGGCTGGGCTCCTGACACTCCTTCTGGGAGAGATCATGAGTCGCTAAGGGAGTTACACCTGAGACCTATGATTGTGTTGGTGCAAGCGAGAGGAGAATCTGGCCCCTGTGTGCCAGTTTGGTCAAATCCTGAATGGCAGAGTGGGCAGCACTGTTGTTCACATCTTAACTGCTGAACCACAGGGATCCTCAGCTGGTCTTGCCCCTAGACAGGCAGTTAGGTGTGGTTGCGTTTGCAGGGGGGTGTTATATGGGAAAGAAAAAACTCAAGTGGCCAAGAATCTCCCTGGTCCTAGTGAAAGTCACACTCTGACCCATTCACATTTGAGGCATTTGGGTGAATGAAAGTCTGGACAGGAGATCTTTAATGAGATTATGACATTAGGGAGAAATGCAATTAAACAGCTGAGAGGAGCTGTAGTAGAAGGGGGAAAGGGAGTGTGTGTTGTCTAATGGCTTAAAGCACAAGGCTTGAGTGAAGAAACCCAAGTTCAAATCCTGCCACTGTCCTTCAATCTCCCTGGGCTTGACCCTGCCATCCTCTGGGGTTGGAGTTTTACTGTTGACTTCAACAGTGCAAGGCTGCACTCTCTGTCCCTCAATTTCCCCAACTGTAAAGTGGGGCTAATATTACTTTCTTCCCTCATGTGGGGTGATGGAAAGTGCTTTGAGATTCCGGGGCAAGCATGCTATAGAAGGGCATTCTTTCCTAGCTGAGCGTGAAAATGCAGGTAGTTGGGGAGCTACTGTTCATCTGTTACTGAGTTTTTGGATGTAAGCCTTCTATCTCAAAGCAAATGGATGGAGCGGACTGGGACCTGATGACCTCTCGAGGTCCCTTCCAGTTCTAGGATTCTATGAAAATGAGAATAGTAGCACTAGTAAAATTAGCAAGTGTGTTGCCAAAAAGAGTGATCAAAGCAAATCCTCCAGATGGGCTAAGGAGATAAGAGAGTCATGTGACATCAGAGGAAGGTCTAAAAGACACTGTAACAAATTGTGGAAGAATGAATTTGAATGAACCGAATAGAGACAGGCTTGTTAGATCTTGTGGCTGTTCCTTCATTCGCAGTATTTTTGTGAATAGTCTAAGAATGGCATTGCGCTTCATTACATTTGCATTAATTACTACAGATCCCCTTTTGCTTTGAGTCCGTGCTGAGATGAATTCCATCCTTATCGGTCTGCCTCGGTGCTGCATTTGCATAACTGAGTGGCATGATAAGAAACATAATGGGAATGCGAGTGGCAGTGTGGCTGCCTAATTAGTAACTATTCAGACTGAAATATTTCATCTGCACCAGTTAATTTTAATGTTGGTAGTTATTGACTAGGTCAAAGGGAACCAATGTACAATATTTTCCGGTCCTCTCATTCTTATAACTCATTCAGAAGGTGCTCTTTCCCTCTAAAGATGGGACATTCATTGCTCAAAGACAAAGGCCGAGAATGATCGCCAAGAGGAGACTGAATCGTTGTTCTCTGTATTTGTTCATCTGGGGCTTTTCTCTCTCCCTTTCTTTTTGCTTGTGACTATGCAGGTATTCTTGGTAGTCTTGCTGCCGCTGGAGCCAGGACTGGGTTGCAGGTTACGGAGGGAGTAATTTATGCCACAATAACTATGGGTAGGGCATGTTTTCAAAGCCTGAACTTCCGGCATTGGCTTTCTATTTACTGTCATTGTAGCAGAGAGGATCGCCTCCCGGAACTATCCATTTCATTATCACTGGCATGTCTCCCTTCCGAGCATGGATTGATAACCCACACCCTTGGCCGTGTTGTCGTGCTGGCTGGATACATTTCCATTTAGGAGGGTGGGGATAGGATGGGAGAGGTATTCAGGTGTTTGCAATCACGACGTTTCCCACCCTATGGAAAGAGTTTTTATAAGAGTACCTCTGAATGGCATTGCTTCTTACTGAGGAAGATGTGACAATCAGCGAGGGGGCTGCTCATTAGCTGGTGTATATAGGCATAGTTCTCTGGAAGTGGAGCCATGCCGATTTACATTAGCTGAGGATCTGTTCCAAAGTCTTCTAGCAGGTAAGCTGCAGGGTGGACAATAATATAGCTGTCGTCCTTTGAAAGCTGACCTGCCTGATCGGGTAATGGCAGATAGATTGTGGACCATTAACCCGACACCTGGGGGCATTCAGTGAATTTTGAAGAGGATATTCTCCTTTGAGAATTTAGCTTAATTAGAGTTTCTAATTGGAGTCACCTTTGTACTCTTGGAGCTAGTGTATAATACTTACTTGGAAGAGATTTTGGAAGCCATATTGTAGCATTGCTGAGGTTTCTGAAGGAGTTACTTTTCCTTTAAAAATGAATGTGCCTACCTTACTGAATAACACTTCAGAGAAGCACACAGTAAAGTCTTCTAAACTATTTTTTCTGTTTTTCCTCTCAAAAAAGTCTACAATGTTAAGGTAACCCTAGCACTTGAGAGGACACTTCACTAAGTCCTGATGAGGGTAGCATAATGCGATGGCTATCTTAACTCTGTTCAGTAGGAATGAACATGCATGAATCCAAGATGTGGTGTACACATCTAAGGGTACACTTCTAATGGATCTTTGTGCCCCCCACTAATAATAATAGGTGGCTGGCGGATTACATGTGTATCATGAATGACCTACGTCCGGTTGCAAATCTTGTGGAAGTTGCTGGGAGTCTTTCTGTTGTAAGGGTGGGGAACCTAAGGCCCAGGGGCTGGATGCAGCCCCTGGCTTGCCTGGATCTGGCCCCTGAGGCTCGGGATTCGATCCCCCCCCCGCCCCAGCGTCGGGGAGCTGGTGTTGGCGCTCCAGCCCTGTACACCCTCGTTTCATGCGTGCACCTTACCTCCTGGCAAACCTCTCACCTCAAATCGGTTCCAGCACCTTACCACTCTCCCAGACCCACCAGCCCCCAACCCACTCCTGCACCTTCTCTCCTGCCTAGACCCTACACCCCAAGCTTGCTTCCCGGCAGCCGCCTTCCACACACTGAACCCTTCATTTTTGGCCCCACCCCAGAGCCTAGGGGGGCCCATAATATCTACTAGCCCAGGCCCCTGTAGGCTCTGGTGTGTGAGGGGAATGGGGGGAGTGTCTTTCTGCTTCTCAGTCAGGGGCCACATCAGTGAGGCATTTTTTTTTATTTGTTTGCTTCTCACCTGTGTGTGGCCCCCGACTGATTTTTCTGTGGATCAGTGGCCCCCGGCCCAAAAAAGGTTCCCCACCCCTGCTCTACTGACTTCAGTGGACACACATTTTCATACTGTTCTTGACTGAACATTAAAATCCCTGTTATTGCAGGCTGTAAATTATTGCTAATTCTTACCGCTACCATTCGATGTCACTTCGTTGGTGCCAACACTCAGATGTACGTCTTGCCTTACGTTCCATGTTGTGTCGATATCGTCTTTGGTCCAGAAAGAGGCTCACATGCAATTCGTCGCTGCTTGTTGCGTGGCCTTTTCTAGAGTTTGTTGTGATGCTTAGAAGGCAGGGCTGACTTGGCAGGGACTGGGTGTCGCTTGCAATCACGTTGCCACTTTGGAACTTTTGGGGCTTCCATCGGATATAAAATATATCCCTGGAAAAATACACCCCACCTCTGCTAGCGCAGCTGAGGAAAGCTCTTACGTGGCTTTAGGAAATCTGCAAGAGAGGAAAGTCCCGGGGCAGAGGCTCTGAGCTGCTTGTGACCGTGGCATGCGATGAGGGCACACTCGTGTTGTGAGCGTGTATGGGGCAAACGGGCATTGCCACCCGGAAATACACATGGTGATCAGCTTTGCCTTTCGTTACAGAAGACGGAGAAGCAGTCAGCAGCTCGTATGAATCCTACGATGAAGAGGAGAGCAGCAAAGGGAAGTCCACAACCTACCAGTGGCCATCCCCGGAAGCCAACATTGAGCTGATGAAGGATGCCCGCATCTGTGCTTTCCTCTGGAGGAAGAAGTGGCTGGGCCAGTGGGCCAAACAGCTGTGTGTCATTAAGGACACTAGGTTGCTGGTATGCAAATACTGGACAGTTGTTTTGCCCATAATAACCTAGTTCCTCAGGCCGTGCAGGAAGTGGCTTCTTCAGGGGTGAACGTAGATGCTGGGGTCTGGCCTCCTTAGCAAGGGGGTGGCTCTGGGCCCCTGGAAAGGGGGGGGGGGAGGGGCTGAGGCATAAGGGACGGGACTGAGGCAGATCCATTCCCGCACACCCGTCCTTCATGGCCAGTGGGGAAGCTGCAGCGGTGGAAGCCGGGAGCCCTGGGGCTCCTGGAGGGGATTTGAAGGGCCGGAGCTCCTGGCTGCTGCTGTTGGTGACTGGGAGCTCCGTGCCCTTCTAAATTGCTGGGCCCTGGGCAGCTGCCCCTTTTGCTCCCCCTATCAGCAGACCTGCCAGTAGGGTCCGGCAGTGCTAGGGGCTGCTGACAGGGAGGAGCAAAAGCAGGGTGGCTGCCCCAGGGCCTGGCAATTTAAAAGGGCTTGAGGTTCCCAGCCACCTCTACTGCCTCAGCTCCTGGTAGTCATGGCCATGAGGGGCTGGCTGGGGGAGTCTTCCCCCCTAACCCACCTCTTCCACCTAAGGCACTGTCCCTTACAGGGACCGGGGGGGGGGCGGGTACTTTGCCAAGGACCCTGGCATATTGGTAAGTCCTGACAATTACTTTCATCCCTGCACCTGACTCTCTGGAGTTTTTTTAGAAATCCCACTAGTGCCCATGTGTAGGCCCCTAAAGCCTTTTAAAAATCTGTCCCCCTCCCCTTCCCGGTGACTAAGTCTTTTTTGAAAATGGGACATAGGCACCTAAGGCAAGTCAGCATTGTAGAAAGTTTTACACATGGCCTAGTGCTTTGTAAGCAAGTCCGGAACGTTTGCTCTAATCCTGACTCCTCCGACAGCAACTCTCCCTGGCTACTGTTTTAGCCATAACAGGTTGTTTAGACCCTCTAAAGCCTTGAGATATACCCTTAAACCTCCGTAATCTGGGTGTCCCTGATCCTGGAACACCCGTGGTTTGTACCCTGGCAGGGGGAGGAGGAAGTGACTCCATGCACTGGCGGCTCCCTCCTGCCCCCCAGGTGGGGGAACAGCAGTGCAGCAAAGCAAAGCAGTGGTCTGGAGGCGTCTTCCCTCGCCGCTTCCATAGCAGCAGGGGAGGTGCCTGGCAGCGGTGGGGGGGTGCAGAACCACATGTGCCCCCAGGAATGAGGTGCCAGGTAAGCACTCCACTCCATCCCTCCCACACCCAGACCCCACATGCACCCACCCTACCTCCCAGATCCTCCACTCCCACCCCCAGCGCCCTTCATTGTGGCAAACACCCATGGTCTGGAAAATTCCATAATTCAGTAGAACTTATTTCCCAAGGCTGCCAAATTAAAGAGGTTCAAGTGTAGCTTGTATGAAAGATGGTGGTGTGTGTGTGTGTGTGTGTGTGTGTGTGTGTGTGTGTGTGTGTGTGTGTAACATCTGGCCGCCGCAGCTGTAGAGTCGGGCTTCTTTGTGTTCCCTGCAGCCGTCGCAGATGTGCCTAGTGCTCTGCTTGTGCCGATGTTCACAAGTGGGTTGAGTTCACTCCTGCTTTCTGTGTCTCCTTCCGCTCGCAGTGCTACAAGAGCTCCAAGGACCACGCCCCGCAGCTGGATGTGAGCTTGCTTGGCTGCAGCGTCATACACAAGGAAAAGCAAGTGAGGAAGAAGGAGCACAAGCTGAAGATCATTCCGATGAACTCAGATGTGATCGTGCTGGGCTTGCAGAGCAAGGACCAGGCAGAGCAGTGGCTCAGGGTGAGCGGAAGGGTTGTATTGTGTTCCCCGATTGCACTCGGGTGGGCGGTGTCAGATTAGCTGGACAATAATCCATGGTAACAGGGGAAAGGGGGCTGTTTACTCCCACTGGTCTTGCACTCCTGTACGCAGGGGTGGATTAACATTTCGGCAAGTTAGGCATGTAGTTAGGGCCCAGTGTGGTGGATGGGGGGCAAAATCATAGGTCACCTCCTTTTTGCCCTGCTGAAGGGGCGCTGACCAATCACAGTGGTGCTCTCTGCCCAGGCACTATAACCCTAATAGTGACCAGGAGAGGAGGCCCCGGGTTGGCATGTGGCCTCACCACCTGGCCCATCATGATGGAGGAGGGGGAGATGCTGACCTAATCTGGGCGGGTGGCATTGCAGCGCTCCCTCCCGCCTTTCCCCCAGGACCCGTCTCTCGCATCAGGTTGAGACGCTTATGTGTGCGGCAGGGAGGGGTTAATCTGGCCCTGCTTCTCCGCACTCCCTTGTGTCCTGCCCTGACCGAGGAACGGGGTGACTAGGTTATTCCTTGAAGAAAGTGAAACTCCTGTCTCTTTCCTTAACCCTTCTGAAATGATTTTTGTGGGCAGGGAACTTCTCCATCCCTGCCCCTGGCTTCTCAGGGCCGGGCTCTTCACACCTCCAGGCTCTTCTGGCCCAGTCCTTCGGCTGGAAGTCTGTGCATGCTGGGATGTCGGCCGTACGGGACCTGCTGTGTCAGCTCAGCAGTGAAAGTCCCTGCTCCCTGCTCCATGGGCTGAATTTCCAAGGGAAGGGAGGGTGCATTGTCAGGGAAAAAAGCACCCTGAAGGACTGTTTAGTTGTCGATGGGGAGGGGGAAGTGGTAGAGCAGGAGGACAGGGGCAGAGAGGAAGGGCCGGGGAACAAGAGCAGAGAGCACCTACCTTTTACATACTCACAGGGATTCCATGCTCTGCATTGGAACTTAGCTGGGCGACTCCCAGTGAGATTACTGTGGCTCTGCTTGGAGAGCATCCCCCATCCCGCTGTTCTTCCCACGTACATTGGTGCCATTCACAGCTGCAAGCACACAGGCATATGCTCCGCTTCGGTTTCCTGCCCAGACCCAGCGTGCTCCTAGCAGGCCCCTGCCCCCTTCTGTGTGTTGGAGAATGGAGAGGACCTCCCCAGCCCAGCCTTTCCAGCCCGAATAAAAAAGGCCTTTCAGCTCGAGAGCCCTGAACTCCCAGCTTCAGTCTAATTGATGTTTAATGGGAAATGCCGCAGAGACAGAACAAGGCTTAATGTCTCTCTCTGTAACAATGTGTGGGAACGTTGCGTGGAGACAGTCCCAAATGCAGAACCGCCAAGGCCTGTACAGGAAATGGGGCTGTTTTATGGAAATTGCAGCAGAACAATGAACCTTTACAAAGATCAGCGATTAGCTCAGAGCAGGCAGAAGAGCTCTGTTCACTTGCAGCCTTCCGCACGCCCACTGGACTGAGACAGAGGGCCAGGGTTTGCCCTGACTTAAACCTAGGGCAGCCCCTCTGGAAGTCACTCTGCTGGCAGCATGTGAAGTCAAGACAGGATTTGGCCCTTACAGGTTTTGTACATTTGGACTTCCTGGGCTTAGGTCCTCGGTGTCATCCCCATTGAAATAAAAGATTAAAAGTTACATGATTTAGGTAACATGATTTGGATCAAAGGTCCATCTAGCCCAGTAACCTGTCTTCCAACAGTGGCAAATGCCAGGTGCCCCAGAGGGAATGAACAGAACAGGTAATCATCAAGTGATCCCACCCTTGTGGCCCATTTCCAGCCCCTGACAGACAGAGGCTAGGGACACCATTCTTACCCATCCAGGCTAATAAGCATTGATGGACCTATCGTCCATTAATACATCTAGTTCTTTTTGGAACCTTGTTAAAGTCCTGGTCTTGACAACATCCTCTGGCAAGGAGTTCCACAGGTTGACTGCATGTTGTGTGTAGAAATACTTCCTTTTGTTTGTTTTTAAACCTGCTACCTATTGATTTCATTTGGTGTCCCCTAGTTCTTACGTTATGGGAACAAGTAAAGAACTTTTCCTTTTTCACTTTTTCCACACCAGTCATGATTTTATAGGCCTCTATCATATCCCCCCGCTTAGTGCCCTCTTTTCTAAGCTGAAAAGTCCCAGTCTTTTTAATCTCTCTTCATTTACACCAACTGAGGACCTGGCTTTGGTGATTTCAGTTCCCAGGGTTTTCTGCAAGTTGTGTTGTCTTATTTTGCTCCTCAGAATTTTGTTTTCAGTTTACAGCCGGGCCTCAGTGCAGCCCCAGAGCAAGCCGCCCATCCTGGGAGCAGTCGGGCAGCCACCACCAGCTTCCCTGGCCACAGCTGCAGCCCTGGGCAAGCTGATGGTGGCTGTCCAGCTGCTCCTGGGGTGGGCGGCTTGCTTTGGGGCTGCACTGTGGTCCGGCACATAGCCAGGACGAGACCCGTAGTGGCTGCCACCAGCCACCACGGGCCCCAGAGCAAGGCCGGGTTTGGGGGGGGATTGCTCCATATCCCCAGAAGAGGGCAGTCAGTCCTTAGCACTGCCAGGGCCACAGTGCTGCTTCCCCCCAGCCATGTGCTGGACCTGGAGCCAGGCTGCGATGCAGCCCCAGAGTAAGCCACTGGCCGCGCAGCCTGCCCTGGCCACAGCGCTAGCCCTGGGGAAACCTCAAAGAGAAAGGCTATCAAATGGCTTGTTCCCTGTATGTTCATGTCTGCCTTCATCTGATGAAACTGAGCTGTGCAGGGCTTTGACATCCAAACCTGATTCTGGTTTTGCTTGTGACGGGTGGCAGGTTTGGTTCATCGTCCATTCCGGTTTCAGTGAGCCTCCATTCATGATCCCTTGGACAAAGCTGGCCTGAGGCCCAGGTTTTTAACATTGGGTGGACTTTTGCATGATGTTGAGTTTTGCTGCGTACGTTCGGCATACCTCGGAAGCTGACGAGCATTGGTAATTTAACCACTCTTAGCTTGCTGCTTTGTTCCCTGCAGGTAATCCAAGAGACCAGTGGCCTGCAGTCTGAGGGAGTGGGTGAAGGAAATCAATGTGTTCCAGACTCCCACCGTTTTAGTTACCTCAAGGTACAGCTTGTCTCTTTAGTGAGGTGATGTTCAATGTGCAAAATGCTTTAAATCCTTCTTTTACAGCCTATCCTTCACCAAAAACACCAGAACTTGAACAGGGTTAAATAAAACTAGATACATTCATGGACTGGGTCCATGCTTATTATCCAGGATGGGTAGGAATGGTGTCCCTGTGCTCTGTTTGTCAGAGGCTGGGAATGGGTGACAGGAGAGGGAGGAAGGAAAAAAATTGTTGTTCTTGGCCTCTGATGATATGACAAGAAGCAATGGGCTTAAACTGCAGCAAAGGAGGTTTAGGTTGGACATTAGGAAAAACTTCAGGGTAGTTAAACACTGGAATAAATTGCCTAGGGGAATCTCCATCACTGGAGATATTTAAGAGCAAGATAGACAGACACCTGTCAGGGATGGTCTAGATGGTGCTTGGTCCTGCCGTGAGGGCAGGGGATGGGACTCGATGACCTCTCGATGTCCCTTCCAGTTCTATGATTCCCTGTTCTGTTCATTCTCTCTGGGGCACCTGGCATTGGCCGCTGTTGGAAGACAGGATACTGGGCTAGATGGATCTTTGGTCTGACCCAGTGGGGCCGTTTTTGTGTTCTTATATAACATGCAGAGTTTACACCAGAACAGTAACTTCATCTGGGCAGGAAGGAAGCTGTGACTGATAGGAATGCAACCAAAACATTTTACTGCCGAAAGAAGCATTATTGGAACAATATTAATTTTCCTTTATGTATGCAGAAGTCATAAGTTAACCTGTATTTTTCCTGAACTGCCATCTGCAGAGTTTCTTGCTGCTTCCACTGAAGTGTCTGATAAAGACCTGATGTTGGCCAGAACAGACCATTGGTCAGACTTGGTGTGCCAGTAGCTATATTCCTACCCTGACCCTAATATAATGATTTGCCTGCATCCAAATTCTCCAAAAGTTTGCATTGTTTTGGATCCAGATTCAAACTTTGAAGCCTGGAACCGTCTCTAATACAAGAGCTATGTAAATGAGGCTCAGCGTTGAATATCGCCGAGCCTCATTTGCATAGTTAATGAACCGCCATTTTTCAAGGAAGAGTTTCTTGCGAAGACTGTCTACACTGCCCCTTCAAGAAACCCTTTTTTGCAGCCGCTATGCCTGAAAATAATAGGCATAACGGCTTTGCGCAGTGGGTTTTTTCTTGGCGCAAGAAGGGGCAGTGTAGACAGCCCCGCCTTGCGCAAGAGCCTCTTCCGCGAAAATGGCGGTTCATTAGCTATGCAAATGAGGCTCGGCGATATTCCAACGCTGAGCCTCATTTGCATAGCTCTGGCGCAAAAGCACACCAGTCTAGACGTAGCCTGGGAGTTTTTGAGAAACAGCCCACAGAGCAGCACAAAGGGGACTTATTGGAGAGCTGGGGAACTGAAGAGTCTCCAGTAATAGACCATTATAGTAGCACAGTAAACTCAGTTAGGTGTCCAGATACTATGGTGAGGGACACAGCATCTGTGGATGGAAAAAAAGAAGTGGCAGTAGAATCCATCTTACTTTTTAGGAACATATTTTATTTAAAAAAAAACTTAAGAAGGCTTGGCCTACAATTTAAAGGAGAAAGGGCTCTAATTAAATGCCTGACAGGATGGACGGGCCTCCAAAGCACACAATATAAGCTAGATCCTCAACTGAAATAAGTCACCTAGCTCCAGTGATTTCAATGGAGCTCCCAGCCGAAGTAGGCGGCCTATACATTTAGAGACCTGGGTTTGCAAATGTGTCTTGATTGCTACAGAGGCCACGTGACCTGTTCATGCTTCCTTCCACACCTTGTTCCCGTAATTATTTCAATACTTTCCCCCAAATTGCCCTGTACCAGCACAGAGACCCAGTCCATAGATTTTTTTTTTTTTGCCAGCCAAGACATTTTCAGCCGCTGCTTGGTGGTGGTAATGTATTGCCTGGGCCCTGTGGCACTCATGTCCGGTCCTCGTTGACAGGCGGAGTTGTCTGAGAAGCATTCGGTGGCATCGGAGAGCGGGAGCAGCACAGACGGCCACCCAGAATCCATTGAAATAAAAGACGGTAAAAGAAACCACTGTCTGATGTCACAGGGCACCTCTTCGTTCTGTCGTCTTACCCCACAGGCTCCACTAAGTGCGCGTTCACAGGGCCACGTATCTGAGTTCCCACCACTGGCATTCACCACTCCGGTCCGGGCCCTGTGCAACAGTCCTGTTCATGGTACCCTCTGTTTTCAGCCCTTTTCTCTGGACCTGAGAGCAGCAGAGCCTTCCCTTCCCCCTCGCCCTCCACACTTCCTTCCTGTGTCTCTCTATCGTTCTGGGCTGATTGGCTCTTTGGCTCACCCAGCCCACTCGTCTGATTATCTAATTCCCTCGCTCTGCTTTCTAGGTGGGGCAGAGGGAACTAATCTGTCTCCAAGTGATGGGAGAGCAGCTTGCCTGTTCACTCCCGGCACCGCCACGCTGAGGAGAAGCTTGCTTGGATGGGTTTCTGTTTGTTACAGATCACCAGGCCTCCCAGGGAACCCCCGACTGAGCTGAAAGCAGGAGAAGGCTTTCCTTTCATTTGTATCAGGGACAGGTGGATAAGGCTGGTGCAGGGGTTAGGGCTAGCAGTGGACAGCCCCTAACACGGGCTGGGACGGGTCGTGGTGATCACCACTGTCCCAGAGTCTATGGCTTTTGCCATTGAGTTCCACTCCGCCGTGAAATATGCAGCAGCGAGGTTCACAGGAACGGTTCATTATTTTGCTTTGATCAACCTGCTGCTAACCCCTTACTATCCTGGACTCCTCTCGGCCTTCGGCACCCCCTGGTCTTGCCCCTACCCCCAGTGCAGAAAGAGGCAGAGCTGGGTCCTTGACCTCCTCCCCCCGCCCAGGTCCCATGTGTTGACAGCGCCTATTCTCTGCCCCTCTTTCCCCCTTCTCTGTCTCCTCTCCCCCAGCCCCAGCCCCAGGCCCCCTTCCCCATCTCTCTCCCTACCCATTCACTGGGATCTGTGCCTGGGCTCAGTGTTTCACTGGTGGCTAGTAATGAGAGGCAGCGCCCAGGGCTCTGGCCCGTTGCTTGGCGGAGATCGGCTGCATCCCCTCCCATCCAGTGACAGGCTGCAGAGAGAGGAAGGAAAGGGGGTTGGGCAGACTGGGCGAGAAGTGGGTTGGAGACTGGGTGAGCTGGAGGTCAGGGGCTAAGTTCTCCCTCTTATGCGCAGCTGCCTATTTAGCTCAGGGCTGTGGTGGGGAGAGGCTCCTCTCCCCAGGCTCAGACCTGCCGTGGTGAAGAGAGATGCTTCTCACCAGCCCTGGCATGTAGGGAGAGGCACTGCTCCCTTGGCCTCACTCAGCCCCTGAATGGACTTGTCATGATGTGGGGAGAGGCACCTGGCCTAGTCCGGAGCTATCGCAACCAGGGGACAGGCGTCTCTCCCCAGCCCTGCCCTATTGGAGCTACCATGGCCATGGCCCCTCTCACCTCACCCTGAGCTGCTGGGGTGAGAGAGGGCAGTAGTGATGTGAGGTGAGAATATTCTCTGGAGAATATTCTCCGAGAATGAGAATATTCTCAGAATATTCTCCAAAAGATTATTTCCCAAGAATTTTTGAGAATTTTCTAATTTTTCATTTCCTCTTGAAAGAATATATTGTATTCAACTTTTAGAACACCCTGAATGTTAAAGAGATTTCTTGATCATTCAAGATAGTTTGAGAACATTATAGAACGTTCCAGAATGTTATGGAACTTTCTAAAACATTCATGAGTCAGGAATTCTGACTGTTATGGAACATTCTGGAAGCATCACAAAAAGTATATAAAGAGGCAATAACACATTTAATCTCTTTTGTGAAAGGTGTAATTGTGTTTTCATCAGTATGAAAAGAAGAACTAAGCCTAAAAGTGATGTGTGGGATTATTTCCTTCATAAAACAGTTAAAGACAAAGTGTTATATGAATGTAAGTACTGCAAGGCTGAATACATCAGAAATGCAACAAAGCTGAGAGAGCATATTTCCAATTGTTTGAAGACTTCTGCTTACATCAAGGAAAAGGCAACAAAATTCTCAGAGTCCAGAAGCAGATCACCTCAACCATCAACTGCATCAACATCTATAGAACACTGTGATAGTGCTAGTGAATTTACATCACCACCTTCCACATCTAGTTCAGTCAAGATGTCTCACTCGATAAGTCGCTATTTTGATTCTATGAATGAAACTGAAAACAAAGTTTTGGATGAATTTTTTGCACGAGCTATATCCTCATCGGGATCGCCTCTTTCACTGGTTGAAAACGAAGCTTGGATTACTTTCATGCAAAAATTAAGACCATCTTACAAGATGCCATCCAGGTACACACTTTCTAACAAACTTTTGGAAGCTGAATATCAACGTGTTGATGCTCTTATAAAAACAAAAATTGCTGGAGCCTCTTCTCTTGCACTGCAGTGTGATGCTTGGAGCAACCGAAGAAATGAATCTGTTATAAATTTTATTATATCAACACCCCAACCAGTGTTTTACAAGACAGTGGCAACCGATGTTGAACACCATACTGCTGAGTATATGGCATTCCGTATGGAAGAAATAATGACAGAAATAGGCACTGAAAAATTTGGTGCCATTGTCACTGATAATGCTGCAGCAATGGTGAAATCCTTATCAATGCTTCACGAAAAATACAATCACATTGCTATGTACACTCGTGCTGCTCATACACTACATTTGTTAATTGGTGACATCAGTAACTTAAAATCGGTTCAAGAAACTGAAGCTACCTGTAAAACTATTGTGAAGGAAATTAACAAATCGCAAGTTTTACGAGCTCATTTTACTGCATTTCAAAAAGAGAAAAATCAAACTTGTGCACTTAAATTGCCAGTTAAAACTAGGTGGGGTTCCATTTTATAGTGTCTGAAAAGCTTATTGAAATAAAAAAAGTCTTAAAATGCCTTGCTGTCCATGAAGATTTAGGGTATGTCTACACTACAGCGTTATTTCGAAATAAGCTATTTTAAAATAGTTAATTCGAAATAGCTTATTTCCAAATAACGCGTCTACACACAAAATGCATTTCGAAATAGCGTTTTTCTATTTCAAAATAGCACGTCCACACTGAGTGGAAGTTGAATGGCATTTAAGGCTGGTTGGAACCAGTTCCAGCAGGGCATCAGATCAGAAGTTGCCTTGTGGCCAGGGCGGCCAGCAGGGCACCCTGGGAAGGGCTGGAGGCTCCCTATTTCGAAATAAGCGTCTACACAGCGCTTATTTCGAAATAGCAGTTTCGAAATTGGCACTATTCCTCGTGGAATGAGGTTTACCAATTTCGAAATAAGCCCTCTGCTATTTCAAATTAATTTCAAAATAACGGAATGGCTGTGTAGATGCTAGGAAAGTTATTTCGAAATAATTGCTGTTATTTCGAAATAACTTTGCTGTGTAGACATACCCTTACAGACTAAACTGAGCAAACATACCAGAAATTCAATCCTGGATGAAGATGTATTTTGGGTACGGGTCCAAAAACTGCATGCACTGATAAGTCCTGTTGTTAAATGGATTACGCTGCTTGAATCTGACCAGCCAAAAATGAGCAAAGTTCCTGAATGTCATTTTGATAGGCTACTTCCCGAAAGTCCACTTACCAAACAAGAAAAACAGGATGTGATGAAAAGTTTTGAAAAAAGAAAAGATATGGCTCTAAAAGACATTCACTATGCTGCAAATATTCTAGATCCAAAATTCAGTGGTGAGTGCCTCACTAGAAATGAACAAATACAAGACTGAATTCATCGATAAATTAGTTACAAGAATGTATGGCACTGATCACTCAGCAAAAGTCATTGCAGAGCTTGCAGAGTATCGTACTTAAAGAAGGGTTTTTTTGGAAAATCATATGTAACAAAATCAGCTGGCTCAGTAGATGCAGTAACATGGTGGAAAGGTATTTGCTATGGATCAAAATTAGGGAAAGCAGCGATCGACATATTGAATATGCCACCAACAATGGCAGCAACTTAAAGAAGTTTCAGTACTTACAGTATCATTCATAATGCAAAAAGAAACAAGTTAACACAAGAAAGGGCAGGCAAGCTGACATTCATAGCCCATAATATAAAGCTTCTTAAAAACCCAAATGATGCTCAGTTGAAATCCCCAAGGCTGTGTCTACACTGGCATGATTTTCCGGAAATGCTTTTAACGGAAAAGTTTTCCGTTAAAAGCATTTTCGGAAAAGAGCGTCTAGATTGGCACGGACACTTTTCCACAAAAGCACTTTTATGCGGAAAAGCGCCCGTGCCAATCTAGACGTTGTCACAAAAAGCCCCGATCGCCATTTTCGCGATCGGGCTTTTTATGGAAAACAAATCTCAGCTGTCTACACTGGCCCTTTGCGCAAAGTTTTGCGCAAAGGGACTTTTTGCCCAACGGGAGCAGCATAGTATTTCCGCAAAAAGCACTGATTTCTTACAGTAGGAAGTCAGTGCTTTTGCAGAAAGCGCCAGTGTAGATAGCTGGCAAGTTTTTCCGCAAAAGCAGCTGATTTTGCGGAAAAACTTGCCAGTCTAGACACAGCCCAAGAGAAAAAAGGAAACAGAACAAGAGAAATGAGGAAGAAGAAATTGACGATGCTGAAGAGAAAGAAGAAGAAGTAAAAGAAGAGGATATGTATGAGGAAGAAGAAGAGATAGAAATATATGGGTCAGATTCGGAAAGTGCAGATTCTGATTAGACTTGTATTCAATCCAGAAAGTTAAAAATATTTGTATCCTGCAAAAGAAGATTTGTAATAAAAGTTCTAGTAATTTAAACCTCTGTCTTTTTTTCTTTACTTTCCCAAATTTTCATTTTAACAATTGGAAACTTTCATGATCTTGAAGTTTTATTAAAGAAAGACATTATTATAAATAGTAAAATTATTTTAAAACGATTTAACAAGTATTCAAGAGAAAATTCTCAAAAATTCTCACATTGGAGAATATTCTCAAGAACATTCTCGAGAATATTCTCCGAAAGTTTATTCCTGAGAATTTAACATCACTAGGCAGGGGGTAGTCCTTTCTCCCTGGAGCCTGCACCCAAACGCCTCATTCCCAGCCCCTTCCCCCAGCCAAAGCCCTCATCCCCCTCCCCCAACACCACAAACCTCTGCCTCAGTCCTGAGTCCCCTCACACTCCAAACCCTCATCCCTGGCCTCACCCCAGAGCCTGCATACCCAACCGGAGCCTTCACCCCCTTCACTCCAACTCTCTGCCCTAGCCCTGAGCACCCTCATAGACCCCCGCCCCAGCCCCGCCTCAGAGCACACACTCCTCCCCACCACCACCACAGCCCTACGCCCATGAGCTCCTTCCCACACACCGAGCCCCTCCGCCCCCACCTCCGCCACTCACCGTCCATGTGGGGAATGAATTTTGTGATGCGCACCAATATGGAAGTGGTATTTCATACATCATCTCCAATATCGGTGCACATTACAAAAGTCATTCTGCAAATGAACATAAAAAAAATAGAGGGGAGCACTGGTGGTGGGGGGGTGGTCCAGATACTGGGTGAGCCAGGGTCAGAAGGGAGCAGGAGGGAGAGGGGACCTGTAAGGGGGGAAAAGGGCAGAGAAAGGAGCTATCACCACAGAGGACCTGGAGACTGAAGGGAACACCAGCCCTGCCCTTCTATGAGCACTACACTGGGGAGAGGGGCCTGACGCGCAGAGTGGAGGGCTGGAGTCTGGAGTTATCACCCCATAGTTCAAGGACTGATTAAATGTTCATTCACTTTGATCTAGTCCCATTACAGAGAGGAGATACATTGAGGCGAGCAAGCTAACTAGTAATGCATGGCAGCTGGGTCCACAAAGTTGCCATGGCCCGGGCCTGAAATTGGCTGATTGCCATGACGCATGGGGATTATGCGTACTTTTACTGGGACAAAATCGTATTCCTAACTGCAGGGTCCTGGTCTGTGAATGAAGCTCCTAGTGCTGCAGTTACACCCGTAATAAGGGTGTTCTTCTGGGGCTCGAGGCCTGAGACCAGCTCTGCCAGATTTCCCATGGTGTTTAGATGCCCAAAGAGGCAGTTAGGTACTTAGGAGTTTTTGAAAGTCCCGTAACTCCCCTTGCAGTCAATGGGATTTGGGCACCTAGGTGCTTTTGAAAACCTCACTTTGATGCCTATCATTTAAATACCCTTTGAAATCTGGCCCTCCATCTCCCCAAGGTTTTATAGCCATGCCCTGCCTTCCAGGGGACTGTGAGGACAAATATATTAAAAAAGAAAAATTGTGAGCTCAGGTACTTTGGTAATGGGGGGAGGGGCACACAAATACTGAACGTGACCCTTAAAGCACATCCTGCGTGTTTTGTGTACAAATTATAGTAGATTCTGTGATACCTGTTGGTATGCACAGACTATGTTGTTTATGGGGAGGACCTACAGTAAGAGAGGCATTTGTTTACTATTGACTCATTTTCAGCATTTGCTGCTAGGCACTCCTAGATTTTAAAAAATATACCTGCCAGCTAGTTTGGAAAGAGGATCTGGCAGGTAGCATGGTTGTCCTGTAGCTGCAATAGCTTGACTTACATACTGTGCATTTCTCTTTGTCTTGGTCAGTTAAGAAGAAGGGTACAACTGGCCTAAAACTGAGCAACCTGATGAACCTTGGGAGAAAAAAATCCAGCTCGTTGGAGAGCCCAGAGAGAGCACTGGAAACTTTCAGTAAGTGTCCGGAACAATGTTACATGAAACATTACCCAGAATTTTGTATTTTGAGCCTAGCGCCTCAAAGATAGTTGTGCTCGCCAAAGCAGGTAGCAGCATGAAGGCTGAGCAAGAGAGGGCTTGCCAGCCAGCCATGAACCTCTGGTAACCTCAGAGATATTAGCAGAAGGCCTCTGGGCTTCCTTCCCCAGAAAGCAACGTAAGACATAAGGCTCCGTAGCACTCAAAATAGGGAGAGATTTGTGTGGGATTGAAAGCTTCGGGTGGACAGGGCTCCATAGTTATGGATAAGATTTGACTAAGGATGGACGTGTCCTGAAAGCTTTCATCAGCATGGCTATGTATCTCTACACCCTTAAGTAACATAGTTAAGTTGACCTAACAGTGGCAGCTTGATGGAATAATTCTTCTGCTCTCTACAGCAACAGGAAAACCTGAATTCCAAAGATAAAAGTATGGCCAGTTGTCCACCCAGGATGCATGTCACAGAAAAAAAAAAAAAAAAAAAAAGGGGGGGGGGGGGGGGAGAAAAGAAAAAAAAGGCTTCAAAGTTTTACTGATAAGCTACATGTAATGAGCCCCCCCCCTCCCCTTTAAACCCAGCAACCTTGGAACCAGACGTGTATCTGTTGACATACTGGCGCAATGGAGGCTTGAAGTGTGCATGTGATTCCCACGCCCCAGCGGGGTGGAAGATGTAACTAAAGCCAGCCTGTGCTTGCTTGCAGGTTACCTGAACATTCTAGTGAACAGCCAGTGGCGATCCCGTTGGTGTCACATCAAAAACGGGCACCTCCATTTCTACCAGGACAAGAACAGAAGTAAATCCGCACAGCAGCCTCTCAGTCTGGTGGGCTGTGAAATTATTCCAGACCCAACCCCTGACCATCTCTATACATTCCGTATTCTGCACAACGGGGAAGAACTAGCCAAGTTAGAGGTACGGCGGTATATGTTTCTCAGAAGAAGTTGTTGGGTGAGATCAGCCAAGGTTGACATCAACATTCCTACTGCTCTGCCGGGTAGATTCATCTCCAGCAGAAGTAACTCTCGGTAGCCGCAGGACAGATAGAATGTTAAGTCTCCAGGACTTCTGCTAGCTGAGGCCTTGTCTATTCTTACCCAGAGACTGATGCTCCAGAGTTTGATTTAGCGGGTTTAGTAAGGACCCACTAAATCGACCACTGATGGTGCCCGTCGATCCCAGTACTCTACAGGGTTACAAGGAGTAAGGGAAGTCTCCGGGAGAGTTTCTCCCATCAACCTCCCACAGTTGGGACTCTGTGGAAATTCAGCTTAAGGTACATCGACTCCAGCTATGCTATTCTTGTAGTTGGAGTTGCATATCTTAAGTCAACTTTCTCCCTAAGTGTAGACCTGGTCTGAAACAGAGATCTTGTTTGTATTACAATGAACATTAATCTTAAAAGGCCAGGATCTCTACTGGTATAAATTGGTGCAACTCCATTGACTTGCTGTTCCTTTTATACCCATTAGGTTTTGGTCCAGAAAGCACAAGTAAACCTGCTCCTATCTGCTACTTTCACTTGTCTGCATCCTGGTCTGTTTCCCTCTAATCTTAGTTCCCTCTGACATCAGCACAACTAGAGTAGGAGGAGGACAATGTGAGCAATTTCCTGTATTTTGCAGTGGGTGGAATATTTATAGCTAAACAGCAGGCTTGAAATGACTGCCCCGGGGTCTGAAGGTGTTTTGTTTAACTGTCCAATCACTGTATGTCTGAGGTGCCCTGTAAATCATAGAGCATGTGTCTGGTGGCAGAGATAAAAGCTAAAGAAAAAACAGTTTGTACATGGGGGAAACTGAACTTCAGGTTCAAAGCCAAGGTCCAAGCTGACTGGCTGGTTTCCAGGCAGGACTAGAGGCTGCACTAATTTTACTGGGATGGGAGGAAGGGGAAGAATTGAAACTCAAAATAGAGATTCCACATTTTGCCTGATTTAACACAGATCCTCTTAATTTTAGATCTGTACAAGACCTGGTGACTTTTGTTAACAGGGTTCTGTGCAAACTTGATCCAGTTTTGAATCACATGCCTCCTCCTGAGTTTTGTTTTGTTTACTTTGAAATGTTGGGGTTCGAGCAGTAGCACTCACCTGTATCTGCCTAGTTTGGCAGCATTCCAGGTGGAAGCCATCTGAAACCAGCTGTTCCACAGGATTCTCCCGTAGAGATGGTCTCAAACCACAAAATTTATACCTGATCTGAGAACACTCCAACCACTGAACTCTGACTTGGGCTGTTGGTGAACAGCGAGGCTGCGTCTACATTGGCATGATCTTGTGCAAATACTCTTTAACGCAAGAGGTCTTGCGTTAAAGTATTTGCGCAAGAGAGCGTCTACTCTGGCATGTGCCTTAGCGCAAGAGATGTGCTTTTGCGCAAGAGCATCCATGCCAGTGTAGACGTTTCTGCGCAAGAAAGCTCTAATGGCCATTTTAGCCATCGGGCTTTCTTGCGCAAGAAATTCATGTTGCCTGTCTACACTGGCCTCTTGCGCAAGAACAGTTGTGCAAGAGGGCTTCTTCCTGAGCGGGAGCATCATAGTTCTTGCGCAAGAAGCACTGATTTCACACATTAGAATGTCAGTGTTCTTGCGCAAGAACTCCCCGCCAATGTAGACAGGCAGCATGTTTTTGCGCAAAAGCGGCCGCTTTGGCGCAAGATCGCGCCAATGTAGACACAGCCTGAGGGTTTCATTGTGTCTCATTACAAAGTTATGGGCCTTTTCCCCAAGCCTGATCTGCATTAGGGTTCAGATTTCAAACCTCCCAGACACCTCAGAAAATGGCCAGATTTTTATTCGGGCCCCTCGAAATCAGCCTGAGTTCTCTTCTTAAGAGGCCCTGCAGATTTCATTCTTCAGGTTTTATGCAGGTCTCCTAATGCTAGCAATCCCGAGAGTCTTGTCACTGTTCTCCACTAGTCAAAGGATGAAAACTCAGTCTTTCCTCTGTAAAATTGGATTGCCTGAAAGACTCCGGGGCCATAGGAAGCTGAGAGCTTCTCCACTCTAACAAGGAAAAGTCAAAGTCCTGGTCTTGGCAGGGTGGTAAATGAGGAATTGCTTTTAGAAATGCTCGTTACAATTTAAATATAACGATACAGTGTACACGTGGCATCTCCATCCCTTGTTGATTTGATTCATTTCAACACACTGCAGTTTATTGATCCTAACAGACCCCAATAAATCTGCTCTTTACGCTTCCCTACTAAAGCCTATTAAGCCTCTTGGAAGCTGATGTTACAGCCATAAAACTGTTTCTTCGGCTGTGTTGTAGGCCAAGTCTTCTGAGGAAATGGGCCATTGGCTGGGCCTCCTTTTATCAGAGTCAGGCTCGAAAACAGACCCAGAAGACTTTACCTACGATTATGTTGATGCGGACAGGATTTCCTGCATCGTGAGCGCGGCAAAGAATTCATTCTTGTAAGTCACAGTGGCAGCACTTTTGGCTTTGAAAAATTCCTTGATCTTCTAGGCAGCTGTAGCTTATTATGGGAGGGCGAGGGGGTCCAGCCCTCATCTGGAAGTTGGCTGCGTGGTGCATGATGCATTTGATCTCAAAGGAAGAGCAGCAGATCATGTTCTGCTGCAGACTCCTAGCTGGGCACTAGGGAAGGCAGTGTGGCTCGTTCTCCTCCATGGTCACTCACAACTGGGACTGAGGCAAGGGGACTGTGGGTTGCACTGAGCCCTCTGGCAGCAGATCAGTGGGTCAGGCAGACTCTGGAGGGCCCAGCATGTAGGGGTGGGGCTGGAGGCTTCACTGTGACATGCAGATTCCCAGCCGTGTGTGGGAACAAGGTGGGGGGGGGACACCTGCAGCTTGTGACAGCCTGTCGCCTTGGGTATTTACAGCTTGATGCAAAGGAAGTACTGTGAACCCAACACCTACATCGATAACCTGCCCAAGATAAGGGCACAGCAGGAGGACCTCTATGATGATGTGGACCTGCCGGAGGTGAGCACGGTGCAGCTTTGGCTCTGCTGATTCCCCACCAATGGGAGTGGCGGGGAACAGTACCTGCAAGGAGCATTTCTCTGTAGCATGCAGAGTCATCTGCGCCACCCCATCTGTGCCAGATAGGTGTCCTACCCAGACCTTGCACTCACACCCTGCTCCTGCACCCATACCCCACTCCTGCACCCCCTGACCCTACCCTGCAGCCTGTTCCTGAACCTTCCTCCTGTTCAGATCCCCCCATCTCCACCCACTCTTGCACCCTCCTACCCAGACACTGAACCCCTACCTCACTCCTGCAGCCTACCTCCCGCCCAAATCCTGCACCCAGCCCGTTCCCTGGGAGCCTCCTCCCACACACACTGAGCTCCTAATTTTGGTCCCACCCCAGAGCCTAGGGAGGGCCACACAAAATATACTAGCCCCAGGCCCCCTGAAGAGTTAATCCAGCCCTGGGGGAAGCCGTGAGCCTTGGTCCCCCCACCCCTGGTGCTCTGAGTTGCACGACTGAGGTGAGTGTCCTTTTTTTCCCTGCTTATCAATTGGGGGCCATGTTATCCATGAAGTGGGGTTTGTTTGTTTGTTTTTGCTTCTCACTTGCCTCTGACTGATTTTTCGTTGGTCAGTGGACTCCCCAACCCCCAAAAAAGGTTCCCCACCCCTGCCCAGAAAAATAGACTTAGATAACTAATGGCATTGAACCCTGTGGCCTCTAGAGGGCAGCCTTGCACCTATGATCTGCTCAGGACAGTCTCACACATGGAGATTTGGCTAGTAGAGCAGCAAAATGCTTCAGGGCTAAAGGATAAAAGCTGCTCGAATTGCAGACACCTCTCTTTATAACGGTAGAGGTTTCTAACCGAACAGCCACAGCTCGCTTCAGCTATACAAGGGGAGATTTTTTTTTAAGCAACCACTGAAAGTTAAACTCCAGTTTCTCCATGGGAAAATCACCTCGGAATTTGCCAAATCTTTCCAGAACATTCCCATTTCTTCCCTGCAGGGTGTGCCTATCTGCTTGCTTATTCCAAGCCAATAACTTGGATTTGCCTGGCCTAGGGGAAATGCCCACTGGCAGGCATTTCTGAATTCAGCCCAGAACGGTCCTGATTGAAAACGGTTGCCATTTAACAGCTGTTCGCTGACATGAGTGAAAGGGACTGGGGGGGGTCTCAGTCTAGAACAGTGGTTCCCAAACTGATCACTCCCCCTTTTTGATTTTTGAAAAACCTTCACGTCCCCATCCCCCCACAGCAAAACTTTTTTTTTTTTTTTTTTGGCTCAACAAAAGGAACAAAACTCGCACCCACCCTGGAATTTCTTCATGCCCCCCAGTTTGGGAACCCATGGTCTAGAAGATTGACAAACACACCATTGCAATTGGCTGGAATGGCCACAGACCACAAAGACTGGCTCTGGAACAAACAGTGGCCCTGTACTTAGGATGGGCAGCGTGAAGAACTTTGTCGCTCTTTCCCATGCTTGACCAGACCCGAGAATAACAATGAGGTTTTCATTCACTATGGGTATCAGGCCAACACTTTCTGCTATGACTAAAAAAGGTGGTGTGGGGGGTAAAAGCATCTAACTCAGAGGTGGGCAATAAGTGGCCTGCAGGCCAGACACGGTTCACCTGGGTTAACCCCTGGCAGGCCCTCGCGGCTCCCGGTGGCTTCATGTTACCATTTCTGGCCCACGGGAGCTGCAGGAAACAGCGCCAGCCAGGACATCACTGGCAAACTGGCCAATGGGAGCTGCGAACAGCTGTACCTGCGGACGTGCAGGTAAATAAAGTGTCCAGCAACCTATCGGGCTAACCCAGGTGAATGATGTCTGGCCTGCATGCCGCGTATAGCCCACTCTGACCTAAATCCTATGAGCAGTCCAAGTCCACTGACTTTCAATGAGCTTTTGGGTTTATGCTTCTCAAGTGCTTTGTGGCTTATGGAACCATCACTCCGAATCCTCCAAGTCAACATCGTTGCTTCCCAGATTGAGACTGTGCCTGCCAGCGGGGTGTCGTTGGGATTCTTTGCACATTATACTTTCTCCACTGCAGGAAGAAATACCCCAAAACGAAAGCAATTGTGAAGAGGACCAAGACAAAGTGTACCTAGACCTCACACCAGTTAAATCCTTCCTGCACTCCACCGGGAGGAAGCCGGCAGAGCCGTCCTCTCCAGGCTCCCCTGCTGTGGAAACAGCTAGCAGCAATGGAACAGAAACACCCCTCTTGGCTAAGGAAACCGAGTCCTGTAGGAAGTCAGTGGAAATCCCAGACCAGGTGCTGTAATGACTCCAGACACCGTCAGTTGGTTAGTCCCTGCTGCCAATGCGTTCCTAATGTTTTTCTCTCAACAGACCCCGCAAGAGAAGATGGAGCCAGAAGAGCCGCCAATACAGACATCCACTGTCAAAATCCAGATGCAGCAGCAGAAAATCGCCTTCCCCCAGGGCAGTCCTGAGATCAAAGCCACCACTGCAGACATGGCCGGTCTGCCGTTAGCACCGATGCCCAAAGAGAAAACAGAATGGCCCAAGCTGGCCAGTGCAGGTGGGTCCCCCAGACAACGTAACTATGCTGCCAAAGGAAATGGTAGAGGACTGCACAAAGTCCACCGAGTATCCAACTGTTAGAACTGAAAGTTCTGTGTGCAGTCTGCCCGACTGGCTGATTTTTATGGTAATTGGTGATTGGCTAGTGGTAAGCGAGGGCCTGATCTCGCAAGGGCACTGAGTGGGGCCCAAACCTTTGGGCAGCCATTTTGGCCTGGATCATTGTTTTTCCTCCCTCCATCTTTGGCAAAATGGCACAGCTGCTTGGTGACTTCACCTGTGGCTAGAAGGTCCAAGGCGTGGCAGGGGGCAAAAGAAGGAATCAGATGTGCATGCTGATGAGTTCAGGGGACACAATGCCAACCTGGGCCAAGTCGGCAATGTGGGTCTGCACTGGCCGTTCGCAACGCCAGCTCTGGCTTGTGTCGATAATGTACAGCAGCAGGCTTGGCGAGAGGAAACCTGAAGACTGTCTTTGTGAGAAATATTGGTCTCCAAAATGAGCACGTAGGCTTAAAGCAGGGGAGAGGGAGGATAAAAGGGTGAAATGAGTCTGTCTTTGGGATGAGACACAGCTTCTAAGCAACCTTCTGGAAAAGCAGGAAACCAGGAGTCCCTCCCCCAGATTAATTTCCTGGAGACAATGGGAACAAAGGAGATTGACTGCGGCGCATACAGTGCGGGTTGCTTCTGAGGCCGGATGGCGAGAGGGGGCCATGGGGTGGAGTGTGGGTGGGAGCTGTCTTGTGTGATAACAGACCACAGCAGCTGGCTAAAACCCTTTTATACAAGATACTGAATGCTAAAACAGGGCTTGAAAAGCAGGTCCTGGGACACAAAAAGCAGGTCCTTGAGACATAGAAACCAATAAGGTATGTTGGACCCGGAGAGTCAAAGGGAAGAATGCCATGTCTTGAAATGTGTACGGCCTTTTTTGTTTCACTGTAATTAAATTGAGGGGAACGTACCTCGATTAGCTTTTGCAATGCTTGGACCTAGCGCTGTTCTGCAAATTGGTCCTTTGGTTTTACAATGCCGTTCTAGAGGACACCAAATGAAGTTAATGGGTAGCAGGTTTAAAACTAATAAAAGAAAGTTCTTCTTCACACAGCGTGTAGGCAGCTTGTGGAACTCCTTGCCAGAGGAGGCTGTGAAGGCTAGGACTATAATAGAGTTTAAAGAGAAGCTAGAGAATTTCATGGAGGTTAGGTCCATAAAAGGCTATTAGCCAGGGGATAAAATGGTGTCCTTGGCCTCTGTTTGTCAGAGGCTGGAGAGGGATGGCAGGAGACAAATCGCTTGATCATTGTCTTCGGTCCACCCTCTCTGGGGCACCTGGTGCTGGCCACTGTCGGCAGACAGGATACTGGGCTAGATGGACCTTTGGTCTGACCCAGTACGGCCGTTCTTATGTTATGTTCTCTCTCTCTCTCTCTTTAAGCTTTTAAGATGACCAAACAAGTGTTAGACTGTTGCTTGGGTAAATGCCCCAGAGAGAACCTCCCCCCTCCAAGCTCCAAGGAGAGAGTGTGAAAAGGAAAGGGGTTTGAAGCCTCTTCTCACTTGGTTTCTTGGACAGACGTAGGTTTAAAGGGTCTTTGTTGCAAGAAGCTGTGCCGTGGAGGGGTTGCAGTGCAAAGGCTTGGAGGCGTCTTTTGTGAATCTGTAGCATTTTCTGGGTGTCCTAAAAGGGGTTTGGCCGCTTGTGAAAGAAGCAAAGACACATTCCCTAATGGGACACAAGTGCAAGCCATAAACGGACAAAGGAAGTGTTGAGGGGCAGAGGAAGAGGGACTGTAATCAGTGCACATTGTTATTCAGTAAGGCAAGAGACTGAGTAGTTATCTAACTTTCTCCCCCTGGCCTCACAGGGAGAGGGAAGAAGTGAGATGAGAGATGGAGGTAGATGGGTTGGGGAAGGACTCCCTTGCACAAGGCACAAGGGAGACAGAGGAAGGGGACGTGGTGTCACTGGTGAGGAGAGAAGATCAGGTCCGAGATGTAGGCAGAGATTGCAAGCCAGAAGGCAAGGAGAAGACAGTTCTAGTGGATGTGCAGATCAATGGAAAGGCAGCAATTCGGAGACGGAGCGGGGGGGGATTTTTGGTAGCAGCGTTTTAGATGGTGCAACAAGGAACCTGAGTACTGGAGCCCCAGGGAAAGGAGATGGGGTGTGGATGAATGCTCTGGCCACTGGGACAGGTAGGAGACAGGTAGGTGGGGAGAATGGGGCTGGAATGGTGGGTGACAGGATGTGGAGGGAGACGGAGAGAGAAGTTAAACACTGATGATGTGCTCAAGAGACAGAGTCACTTAGCCTATTCTTAGCGGGGTCTAAAATCTAAGGAATGTAGCCCTGGAACGAAGCATGAACCGTGTCCAGAGGTGCTAGAAATCTCCACCAGGAGGAGTAAGTACATGCTGGGACTTTCAGCAACCACGTGGCAAGCCCTGCAGTGGTCCCTCTCTAAACGCAGCTGCTTTACATATACAAATTAGCCACCTCATTCCACGTTGTTGTAAACCTGGCTAGGGTCCTGCTCCCTGCCCCCACCCCACCCCAAATACTCAAGTGTAAAAACAAGGCCTTTAGGTCCCCTCCTCCAAGTTTGCATACCCAGAATGCCTGTGTTGTGCTGCTCCTCAGTTAAGATGAGCCAGCTGTAGCAGTCAGGGAGATGGGATTCTAGGTCCTCACTTATTAAAAAGTGTATCACCTTTAAAAGCTCATATACAACTGTGCTCTGAAACTATATTTCTGACTAGAAAAGCTAGAAATCACTCTCCAGGGGTGACCGGATTATGTCATAAGAATATAAAAATGGCCATACTGGGTCAGACCAAAGGTCCATCTAGCCCAATATCCTGTCTTCCGACAGTGGTCAATGCCAGTTGCCTCCGAGAGAATAAACAGAACAGGTAATCATCAAGTGATCCCTCCCGTCACTATTCCCAGCCTCTGAAAAACAAAGGCTAGGGACACCATTTCTACCCATCCTTGCTAATAAGCATTGATGGACCTGTCCTCCATGAATTCTTTTTTTGAACCCTGTTAAAGTCCTGGTCTTCACAACATCCTCTGGCGAGGAGTTCCACAGGTTGACGGTGCATCGGGTGAAGAAATACTTCCTTTTGTTTGTTTTAAACCTGCTAACTATTAATTTCATTTGGTGACCCCTAGTTCTTATGTTATGGGAACCAGTAAATAACTTTTCCTTCGCAGTCATGATTTTATAGACCTCTATCATATTGCCCCTTAGACTTCTCTTTTCTAAGCTGAAAAGTCCCAGTCTTTTTAATCTCTCTTCATATGGCACCTGTTCCAAACCCTTAATCATTTTTGTTGCCCTTTTTTGAACTTTTTCCAATGCTACGATTAGGGATATGTCATGGTGTGGACAGCATTGCCTACTGATCTAGGCGCAGGACTGTGAACCAGAGACTCCTGAGTGCTACTCCTGGCTCTGCTACCAAATCCTTTTTGTCTGAGAGCTGAGCACATAATGGATGTTTGTGTGTGCCAGCCAGCCCAAACACATTTTGGGTCAAACCAAAACTTTTTGAAATTTTTGACAGCTTGGAAGTTGTGGGGAAAACATTGTTTTGGGTCAAGTGAAATGTTTTGACAGAATCGAAACATTTCATTTCTAATTCAAGCCTTTTTAAACATTTCAGATTTTCCTAAAAATAAGAAATTTTGAAACATTCATTTTGAACCAAAAAACTCTTTCATTTCCAAAATGTTAAAACTAAATATTTGATTTTTTTTTTCTTTTAAATCACAATAATTTGGCACAACTGAAGTGAATTTTTCAGAAGATGTTTGAGTTGCCAAAATTGTATTCTTCTCTGGAAAACAGATCAGCTGGGTGAAATTTTTCAGCCCAAACTAAGTTCCCCTCCCTGCCCCCATCATTAAAATGGAGACAATATCTCACCAGGGTGGATGAGAATTTATGTTAAGTTATAGCACTGAAGCTGCCTAGTGATATATCAGACCTAAGTGACCGTATTACTTTCTGGAGCCATTTGCTTTGCTTTCCTGGATTCCTGAAGAATCTGAAAATGTTTTGCCTTTAGCCTCATCCATGGCTAAGCCTGGCTTTGCTGCTGTGTTTGCAGTGCCTGTGGAAACCAAACTGGGCAAGAACAGGATGGAGGCTGAGGTGAAGCGGTACTCGGAGGAGAAGGAGCGGCTGGAGAAGGAAAAGGAGGAAATCCGCTCTCAGCTGGCCCAGCTTCGGAAGGAGAGACGGGAGCTGAAAGAGACATTAGCTGGCTGCACAGGTAGGAGCCCATGGAAACTTCAACTCAAAGGGGCAGCTGCTGAAACAGGCTAAGGCTAAGGTGTGCAACTTTCTCTGTGAAAACCAGACACTGGGCACCAGACCCTCCCCTGCTTGCCTCTCCCTCAAGGCCCTGCCCCTTGCTCCACCTCTTCCCCTTGAAGTCCCACTCTCTCCTCTCTCCCTCCCGCCCCCCGTTGCTTGCTGCTCTCTCCACCACCCTCCCCACTGCCAACTCAGCATGTCTGTAGGGGTGGGTGGGGAAGACGACAGCAGTAAGACATTGGAGAGAGAACTGGATGCCAGGGTCATTGTGGGGGGTGACTGGGGCCGGGTTGGGGGAGGAACCGCTGCATGCTGGAGTTGGGGTGACTGGGGCAGATTGGGGGAGCTGCCGGTGCCTCTCACTGCCTGAGCTGTTGCCGAGTGCTCTACTGCTCCCCCAGCAGCTGCTGCTCTTCCTAGCACCCTGCGGTCAAAACCAGTTACTGTGGGTAACTGGACATTTAGTGTCCAGTCAGCACTACCAGGGTCCGTTTTCAACTGGGTACCTGGCAGCCCTAACCAAAGCAGTGGCAGAGACCCAAGAAGGAATGGACTATAGGGAAAGATGCACCCAGTAGTTCAGGCACTAACCTGGGACTTGGGGAAACTCAGGTTCAATTCCCTGCTCCAGCACTGACTTCCTGTCTAACCTTGGGTAAGACACTTAGGCCCAGAGCCTCAAAGGTGTTTGCTAGGGTACCATTTCAGTGGGCATTAGCTGCCTCAACACAAGGGCAGCTGAGTGGAGTTGGAAAAGCTTCTGAGAATTAGTGATCTTGTGCTCATCATTGAGGGCTAAGTTCTGATCACGCTGAGCTAGGAAGAGAGGGGCCCATAACGAATTATGATGGGTCTATACCAGGGGTGGGCAAGAGGCGGCTAGTGGGCTGAATCCGGTCTGCGGTCCCCTTGCCAGGACCCTTACTACAGAGCAGGGGCAGCCACTTTAAAGAGCAGGCTGCTAATTGCTCTGCAAGCTGAGCAGGGAGGAGAGGGCTTTGCACGCTGTCCCCAACCCTAGCAAAATCTCCAAGCTCCCATTGGCTAGTTTCCAGCCAATAGGAGCTGAGAAATTTTACTGAAGGAAGGCGGGAGCAGTGAATGAAGCCTCCTCACTCCCCCTCCCTTCCTGTGCCGGAGCAGAGCCACGTGGAGCAGCCCACAGGCAGGAAGCCTGCAGAGTGGCTAGCTGGGAGCCACCTAGCTAAGCGCCTCCCAGCCCGAGTCTGCCTCTGGCACCCCACCCCCTCTCTCCCTCCAACAACCTGCACCCAAACCCTCTGTATCTCCGCTTCCTCCAGCTCACAACTCCCTCCCAGCCCTTGTACCTCCTCCTACACCCCTTCCCCAGGCCAGAATCCTTTCCTGAACATGTACCCCTTCCTGACCCATGTCACCACCCAAACCCTCTGCACTCCCTTTCCCCCCTTCTCCCAGGTCACAACTCCCTCCAAGACCCTGCACCCCTTCCTACACACCTCCCCCAGGCCAAAACCCTCTCCTACACCCATAACCCCTCCTGGACCCTGCACCCGAAGTCCTTGCCCCAGATTATAACCTCCTCCTTCACCCAAATTCCCTCCTTCCCACACTCCCTCCTGTACCCCAGTCTTCTATCCCAAGCTCCCTTCTACACCCACCTGCTGTCCAACCCCACCCCCCCCCCTGCATTGCCTCCACAGAAGTGCAGCCCTTGACCACTTACCAAAATCTTGGAGTGGCCCGCCAGTAAAAATTATTGCCCACCCCAGTCTATGCAGTTAGTTATGTTGTATGATTCAGAATAATCCACAGGCTGAGCATGTCTGACAATGTCTCCCTCTTGTGGCTGGGCAGGAAGCTGCCAGAGACAACTGTACTCAATGTAGATGGTATCATGAGCTTTCATGGGTACAACCCACTTCTTCAGATGAAGTGGGTTGTACCCATGAAAGCTCATGATACTATCTACATGTTCTGTTAGTCTTTAAGGTGCTGCTAGGCTATTTGTTGTTTAAGCTTTTCCATATTCAATGTGTTACTGTACAGCAGTGTTTCTTAAACTGTTTAAGGTAGTTGGAGGTGTGCTGTGGAGAACAATGGCGTTCAAAATGGCTGCCCTTAAAGGGGCAGGCGACTTTTTTTTTTGTTCAATAACTTTCCCCCCGATTTCTCCCACACACACTTTTTTTTTGCTCAATAACTTTCCTTCCGTGGTGTTCCTCATAAAAAAAAAATGTTTGGTGTTCCTCAGTTTTAAAAAGTTTAAGAAACACTGCTGTAGAGTGTCCCTTGTAATACATTTACTATTACACTATTCATTCCTCCCAATCACTATTCCTCCCTCACAAGCTATACAAACCCCCTTCACATGGATCCAACCTGCCCAATCCCAGGAAGCTTAGTTATTGAGGAACAATTGCTCAGATCTTCCCAGAACAATGGAGCCTTCAGGAGTTGGTCATGGCTAACTTATTGTCTTACACTCCATCTACTGCCACATGCGTGACCTCCACTGACCTTCTCACTCTTGCCTGAGAAAAGCAGCCTATGCATGGGGGATCTGTGAGCACAGTGGTCCCCGCGACTCAGCTGGGTGCGTGTGTGTGTATTTGCTCTTCCCTCTGCAGATAATGGCCTGGTGGCGAACGTGGAACGGAAGCTGAAGGAAATCGAGGAGGAGTGCAAAAAGAAAGAGAGCAGGCGGGTTGACTTGGAACTGAGCATTGTGGAAGTGAAAGAGAACCTGAAGAAAGCAGAGTCTGGCCCGGTGACGCTTGGCACAGCCGTGGACACCACCCACCTGGAGAACGCAAGCCCCAAAGTACGTGCGGTGCTAAAGGTCTGCTGTTTCCCAGCCAAGTGGCAGACATCTGCTAATCCAGGCCTGGCTCTGGGGAGTGGACACTATTTACAGCTCCCCAATCTCAGGAGGCAGCCTCAGAAATAGGGCTCCTGAACCCCAGAGCCCATCCCTGCTGCACAGTGGAAGAGAAGTGATGAAGGGTGCTGTTGGGAGCGCTGGGGAGACCCTGAGTTAAGTGCCTGCTCTGTCACAGGCTTTGTGCATGCAGGGTGACCGCGGGCAGGGATGGGAGTGAACGCGAGGTTACATTCCCCCCATGATTTATATTTACATTTTGTTTTGCAACTTTCCAGCCAGGCCAACCAGACTGTGTGTGTGTGTGTGGGGGGGGGGGGGGGGGGGTAATTCCATGCCTGCCCAAAACTTGCAGGGCTGGTATCCCAATGGGATCACCACTGGTCTTTTGGGCTGGGTGTCTGCCCTAGTGTTTGGGTCTTGCGTAGGGACCGGGGGGGCAGAGGGATTGAACCCTGACCATGGAGTGGTCAATGCACAGAAACCCCCAGCCAGGGAGCCCTTGGAAGCCACAGCTGGAAACCACCTAGCCTCCAGGGGCTTGGGGCGGGCAAGAGCTGCTCCCCTCCCACATGTGTTGACTCAGGCGTCAGCCCTACTGGGTTGTGGTGCCCCCTTCCTGTGCAGCAGCTGGCAGAGCTGAGCCAGTCAGTGACCTTGGAGATTGGGTGAGCTGCACCCCATGGAGTGAGGCAGGAGCAAGAGTGGGGTGCTGCAGGATGGGACCATTGCTTTCGAGGGGGGGCAGACTGGGTGAGGGGGAGGAAATGTGACTCGGGGGTGGCACTGTCATCAATGACACCTCAACTCAGTGTGCGTGGCATTGGGTAACTCATTGAGGCAGCCCTGGTCCACAAAGGTATTTAAGCACCCACTGACTAACCCACTGCTTTCAATGAGGGCTAGGTCTGTAAATGACTTTGTGGCTCTGGGCCTTCAGCATCTCTGCCCCTCAGTTCCAGTCTGCAAATGGGCAATAGCAGCTCTGAATCCCCACACAGAACAGATGCAGTATGAGCCGTGCTGAGATACGGCAGTAATGAAGGCCAATAACTACCTGAGTGCATTAGATCCAATCTTTGCAGTCTGTGTTCACCTCTTCTTGTAGCCTTTGTCCATATTGATGATTAAGCCTAAATAGCAACCACAATGTACTTGGTTGATACAGTAATTATGGACCCAAAAGACCTATTAGGTCATCAGGTGTTACCCATGGAGAATGAACATGAGAATGGCCATACTAGGTCAGACCAAAGGTGAATCTAACCTGTTACTTTTATTGTAAATACAGGTGAAAACGGCCACCCAGGCGAGTAGCACAGAGAGCTCCCCCGGTCAACTCAGCCACAGCTTTAAAAAACAGGCCTTTGTCCATCATGGTGACAGGAAAAGGGACAGTTCTACAGAAAGCTAAGGTAAGGCGGGGAGCAAAACTACACGCATTCCCTCTTTTCCCCCCCTCCCCCCCGCCAGTCATTTTTTTAGCAGGCTGGCCAGTAGCCCATTCAGTCCCGGCGTGCGCCTGGTCTGGGACGTACCCCCGCTGTGGTGCTGCATTTAAAGTGTATTAGGGACCAGGCAGGCAGCCATAGGGCACAGGACAGGGCCAGCACTCTGTGAGATGCTGAGATAGTAATATAACCTCCCTCAGCGGGCACTTCTCTAAACCAGGGGGGCGATACAACCTGGCAGCCTCCATTATGCATTTGGAATGCAGAGTGCCATGCAAATACCAGAGGCACACTAAGGACACAGTAATTCCAGGCTGCAGGACAAAGTGGTGGTGGTGGTGGGGTATGGCTCTGGATCCAGCCTCCCCAAGCCAGCCCTTCAGGGCTCCAGAGGTGATTTTGAAGAGCCTAGGGCTCCAGTTGCTGCTGCAGTAGCAGCAGGTGGGAGCTCGAACCCCTTTCAAACCATCAGAGCCTGGGGCAGCTGCCCCTTCTCCCCCACTCCCCGTTGGTGGGCCTGGGTAATACCTTTTATTGGACTAACGTCTGTTGGTGCCAGAGACTTGCTTTTGAGACACAGAGCTCTTGTTCAGGAGGGTGTAGCTAGAAAGCTTGTCTCTCATATCAACAGAAGGTGTTCCAGTAAAAGATACCTCGCCCACCTTGTGTGTCTAATATCCTGGGGTTTATTTACAATGGCCTGGTCTTTCAGAAGGGACTTGATTTTTTGGGTGCCCAACTTGACAGGGCCTGGTGTTCTCCTCAGAGCTAGTGCAAGCTCCTTTTGAAGGAGTCTCCTGCTAGGCCCTCCCCAGCCCCCCTGGGGAAGCTAAGACATGAGGTGAGCTGGCTTCCTGCCCTTCCGTAAAACTCCTTTCACATAACTTCCCAACACTGACCTCCTTTTCAGTGCAATAGTCTCTGCCTCTGGCCTGTTCCCTAGCTGTGGGGATGGTGGTTGTTGTGGCTGGGGAGAGGGCCATCTCTTCTTAGGTGGCTAAGGTGCTGTGGCCCAGGACTGATGCTACAGAAATATCTTAACCCCTCAGAACTGGCTGGGTCAGCCTGAAACGATAGGTGGAGGAATGATTGTGTTAGTGAATTTGTATCCTACACAAGTTAAAACTAGTTGAGTCCTTTGAGCATGAGGGTTGGTTTTTTTCTTTTGTTCACTGAGGTTTGGTTTTGTTCTTGGCAGGAATGGGAGAAAAAAGGAACCAGTTAGGAGGATTAGAGTTTCAAAGATGGACTAAAAAGACTGGACTTGCCCATGTGTGGAACAGAGGAGTCAGTCAGCTGCAGTCAAAGGTCCAGCCTAAACCTCCCTACCCTCTATTGCCACCTTGTGCCATTTGCTTAGAAGACATGATGGAATGGGAAGTCTGTGACCTTCATCAAAAACCATCCTCCTCACACAGCTGGGAAGAACACAAAGGGCCACCCACGCTCCTGCCCCAATTGATGTAAACAAGAATGTTACTGTACATAGGGATGTTCTGTGTAGGTCCACTCTGAAGTTTTATCATTGCATTATTAATGTTTTTCTATTGGTAATAGTGCCATACCATGCCAAGAGGGAGGTGGTGCTGGTCTTGATAGGCCTGTGCTTTCTGTACACGGCCGTCACTCCCACTCTCTGCTGTTCATGAAGGTGTACGTGCAGATGTAGGGGGAAAACCCCATTCTACTGAAAAGTGAACCCCACCCCCTGGACAAGGAAGCAGCATTAGCCATGCATAGGAAGTCAACCTGGAGGTGTCAGAAGGTAGTGAAGGGGAGCTAAGCGTGCCCCTTATCTAAGTCTTGGAACAACTGTCAGTCATGGGGGACCATGTAGCCACCTCAACTTGTCTGAGTCACTTTCCCTACCTTGTGCAGGCCAGAATACAATGACAATTCCTACTACATTACTGTCTGTACAGGGGCAGGTTTTTATAGCCTGATAGCCTAGTTCAATGAGAGAGGCCCATGGACTTGTGAAACGCAGGCAGAGCCCAGTTGTCTGCAGGTGGAATTGAACCTGGGACTGTTGGAGCTTAGAATGTGAGCCACTAACCCTGGGGCTAACAAGCCAGCTTGACGCTGTGGAGCAGACTCATTCTCTCGGTCAGTGGTCTCAGTGCCACCAGCGGAGACAGCAGACCACATGCTGGAGGCATGTAGGTTACACTTGGATGCCTGGTTGCCAAGAACTGAGTCCCACCCCCAATTCTCCATAGTAAGTGTTGCTCATGGATTTTGCTCTGGTAAAGAGAGACATTTAAAAATGAAATCAACTCACCCAGCCTGGTGGTGTCCCTAGAGGCAGTCCCCTTCCCCAATTTTTACCTCTGGAACTGGCATGTTCCTTCGCTATCCCAGCTAGTCTGGATTAGGTTTTCCAGCTCTCAGGGAGCCAACTGCCACTCTGCACTGCTGTCTCTGATATGTGTGTGTAACCACTGAAAAACATCAGTGGTTACATGGTTAGCCAGCCCTAACTCCTAAGGGGTAGAACTAGTGGCATGGGGGTGCTGCAGCACCCTCAGGCTTGAAGTAGTTTCCTTTATATAGAGGGGTTACAGTTTGGGTCACAGCAGCCCCCCCTCTAAAAATTGTTCCCACACCTCTGGCTACACTAGAATGCTACCCCTCCACTATTCAGCCCTCTGCATGAAAGTGAATAGCCCAGACTCCAGGCCCAGGCTCAAAGGTGGCCCCTAAATGGTGCAGCACCACCAGAGTTTCCCATTCTCCAGCTTATCCAGATTTTTGATTAGCCAATCAGGCTGCACTCCAAGTTAGATCAGCTAAAAGCAACCCCCGCCACTGCATTACTCATTAGCTCCAGAAAGTTAACAAGGCTCTTACTCAGCTTCATAGAATCAACACCCACAAGTCACCTTGACACAGAGGCTCTAGCCCACAGGGTGGGAGATTAAATGCAAAGGGAAACAATGAAGGATGACTCGTTTACACCCAGTGCACCTGACATTTTTTAACAAAGCCTCCGCTCTCCAAACCTGTCAAGCAGCCAAGGGGCTGGACAATAGCATTGAGCTGCCTTTCCTCCAGTATTTTCCCCGACCATCTTCAGACGACGGCATTAGGGCCCTGCCTCAGCAGAGCACGTGAGGGAAGTTTCTGAGAAGCAAGACCAGGCAGCTAGTTGGGCATCTAATGCCAGGTTTGCCTTCGAAGGTCATCTCCTTTGCACAAGCATTGCCAATTCAGGGTCCTGGCAAACAAGGAGTGCATTCACCACCCACCTCCCAAGCACTGGTCTTTGCTACGTTCATAAAATAACCTGCACAAAGTATGGTGGAAGGTCTAGCCAGAATGGACAAAAATCCAGGTTCTCCCCCACATGCAGGTGAGGTAGTGGGCCCGCCACACTTTCGTTTTCTGTCCATCATGCATTTCCTGTACCCAGAGAACCTCACCACTTCTCCCCTCCCCTTTTGCTATAACACAAGAGCTCCACTTTAGCGTGTCAGTCACTGCCTACTGCCCTGCCTGCTACCGGACAGCTTGTCCACACTACACCCTTTTCCTCCGAGGGTGCAGGAAACCCTCCACTTATTTGTAGAGCGCAATGGGAAAAAACAGCCTCTGTGCTCCATCCCTGCAGAGCGGGCCTGCTGTGAATCTACTCCTAGGAATTACATCTAATACTGACTGACCAGGGGAGGTGGAGCACCAAGCGCTTTCCACAGGTACCAGCCGGGTGAGTCCTGACCCAGGCTGTTTACCTACAACAAAACATGAAAGAGGGAATGCCTCTGTCATTGCCATGGTCTTCCTACATTAGTGCCAGTTTCTTGGGCACAACTGTGACCCAACCTGTGATGCTTTAAAGACTTTTTTTTTTTTAAATAAAGGTTGAATATGTTAAAGTAGAGGGGCTGGTTTTTCAAATAGGCTGTAGGTGCTTTTGTAAAGAGGAAATAGCCATGGCTGATGAGTCTTCCTCAGCTGAGCATTAGTATAACTCAGTTCTTCCAGGGGAGTTAAGCCATACACAAACCCATCCCTTTTGTCCACTAGGGGGCAGCAGTAGGGCATGCTGGTTGTGTTGCAAGCGCCTCAGGAAATTAACCAGGAACAGATTCACTTGAGAAGAGAGGGAAAATAAAATCCGAGTCATCAATGTGTCCAGCCTTCACTCTGCTCCAAGATGGAGTAAAAAAGAAAAATTCTATTAAGCCTGATGGGTGCATCTGAGAAAGGCCTCACTGCTTTGTGAATATGAAATCCCCCCTCCTTTCCTTCCTGAAACACTCACCATGGTATCACAGCAATAACACGTATCAGAGGGATAGCTGTGTTAGTCTGAATTTGCATAAACAACGAGAAGTCCTGTGGCACCTTATAGACTAAGATTTATTGGAGGAGCATGAGCTTTCGTGGGCAAAGACCCACTTCGTCAGATACATGTGACATGCATCTGACGAAGTGGGTCTTTGCCCACGAAAGCTCATGCTCCAATAAATCTGTTCGCAATAACACGAAATACATGGTAAGGTCCAGCTCATCACAGATCCTCACCCCCATTTGCACTGGGTTCTCTGGTAGAATTACCACAAGCCCCAAGAAACCATCTCAACACTGCCTTTAAAGCTGGTCTACTCATAGATTTGGTACAGATTTAAATTATTTCCATTGGGGTGGATTTTGTTTTAATGGCTGTAGTTACACCAGTAAAACCCCTAGTGCGGATGCAGTTACATTGCTAGAACAGTGGTTTACAGCAGGATAGTTTACTCCTCCAAACTGCTGATGTAGCTTATTTCTATAGTGAACAGCAGGAACATGTGTACATGCCGGTATAGATTGTACCACTTCACAACAGCATAGTTAAAGCAGGGCAGTAGTTGTGTAGGCAGGCTTTAAGAGGCATTATGCTGTTTCCATTGTATCTCTTCTCTCTCTCAGGCATATTACGTCATGGCTGTAAAATGCTTTGTGATAGGAAGGCACATATCCATACAAATTAACTAACAAGCCTGTTACCATTCAGTTGATCATCAACAGCGATAGCCTAGAGAGAAGGATTTATGGAATGTAAGTGGGAGGAGAAGTTGCACTTACCCTTCCTAAGTGATTGTTGCCTTGTATAGACCATTTCTCCTTCCCCCTGGTGTTAAATGTCCAATTAATCCTCCCCCGGTACAAAGACACTAAGACAAAAACTGCACATCAGGAATCATTCTGGTAACAAAGAATGCAGCCAAGAATCCAGTCCCAGGGCCTGATCCTCCAAAGGGTTCCTCTGCTGCTTTCTCCGGAGAGTTAGTTCCAATAACGTCCATCTGAGCCTCCCCATAAGTGCTTGTGGGCTGAGGAAGAGTTTGCATCAGACTGGCAGAGCACACCCAACGGGCGTGGCTCACAAATATTTTTCTTAATGAATCTGAGAGTTTATCGTGTTAGTGTCTAATTGTATGTGTCTATCACTTGGTTATTTACTGGGGTTTTCACTTATACACAACTGAACTTGGTGTGCAAATTCTCAGCTAGTAGAATAGTCATTTCCTGTGAAAATAACTCTCAGGGCCTATGAATCAAATCCAAAAAAATGGTTAGCCCTGCTTCTCCTGGAGGAGCTTTATGGAATCGAGTTGGGTTCTCGGAAGCTAGCGGTGGTAGAGGGAGCAGAATCACACCAGCATTGAGCACTTCTGAAAATACTATCTATGGTAAAGTTTGCACAAAATGCAAGCAGCACAGAGGCTGGCCACGGCTGAGGCATCTGGAAATCCCAAACAGAATTTCGTATAGGCTCACGATTACAGATGTGCCTAAAGACAGCCAACAAGCCTCTGATGCCGCACAAACACACAGTACAGTTCTGGTCAAAGTTACCAACGGGGGGAGGGGCAATTGCCCCGGGGCCCAGCAATACAAAAGGGCAGCAGTGGCGGTGTCTGGAGTCCTAGGCCTTTTACATTGCTGCTGGATGGGGTGCGCTCCAAGCTGCACTGAGGACTGTGGAAGGGAGGAGCGTGTCATGGTCCAGGCCAGCGTGGAGGGCTGGCTGCCTCCAGCCCTGCCCCTTCTGCTCGAGGCCCCACCCCTTCCAGGACACAGAGCAGGCCACCATCCTGCCCAGGGCCCAGCGAGGCTGGCAGCCCTGCTGGTTCTGGCCCCCAAGAGCTTGAACCAACACGCACATGTAGCGTCTATACAGCCGTTTGTCCATCCTCTTTGTACATTGGGACCCTGATCTAATACCCACTGAGGTCAATGGGGCTAGATGAAGCTGACTAATATGGCAGACTACTGGACAGCCAGCAGTTAGACGTAAACAAATCAGAGCAGCTGTCTGCTCAGCACTACTGAAAATCTGGCCACTTACTCATAAGAATATCGAGAGATCTTCGGCGTCTAAGTTCAAATTCCCATTTTAGAAAATTGTGGGCTCAAATTAGGGATGTAATAGTGTAGTCAATTAACAAAGAAGCAAAAGCTTATTGGTTAATGCTATAGACAATATGCATTCCCCCCTCACCCCTGCCAATACATTTTTTAGCAGGCTGGCCAGCAACCCAGCTCAGTCCCAGCTTGCACCAGGTCTGAGACCTAACTCTGCTGTGGCTCTACATTTAAAGTATATTAGGAGCTGGAAGGGCAAGCAGCCCAACTCAGTCCCAGCTCGTGCCAGGTCCAGGAGCTCAGACTTGGCCCCTGCCCCAGACAGGGACTGCCACCACCCCATGCAGCTGCCTCTATCCAAGGCAGCAGCACAGGGTGACAGGCAGCCGGTCCGCAAGGGTAGCTGGTTTTTTAAACTGGCTCCCTTCACGGACCAGCTCCCGCTTGCCACCCCATGCTGCTGCCTCTGTATCAGAGGCAGCAGCATGGAGTGGCAGGAGGATCCTCGGGAGTGGGGCCGGGAACGCACTGGCTGCCGGTCCCACCCCTGGGGACTACAGAATAGTCAAGTAACCAATAAGAATTCATGAGGTTAATTGACTATTCAATTAACCAATATTTAACATCCCTAGCTCAAATATCGATGGACATTGTTTGGAACAAGTTCCTCCACTTTATTCTTGCATATTGTGTAAGGCTTAGTTTAAAACAAGCTACCTACATTGTGTAGGATAAAATCCGTCTTCACACAACCCAAATTCCCTGCAAAATCTGATTAAGGCATCAGTAAGGAACTGGCCCAATATTGGTGATTTTTACAGGTTAACAACTCATCTCAAAGTAGGTCTTCGAAATTCTCATGCCAGTTACTGGTCACAACAATACCTCTCTCACTCTGCAATGGCCAGACACCTTGTAACAGGAGAGCAACCACAGAAAACGGCAAGAAAACCAGCTACTTTTCAGGTCTCCTGAGGAAGCAATAGGGCTGTTAAAGACAGAAGTGCCTAGCACTAAAACTGAAAATACAGATTTGGGAGTTGTAAAAGAGCAAGATTTTACTTGTTTTAAAAGCTGGCTCAGGGGAAATAAAACTAAAGAGGATGAAATGTATGGCATTTACACCCCAATTTATGACATGAGACCAGGCTCTACCACTCAGGTCAACACAGGGATCATCTCTTCAGAGATAGCATAATTCCTGGTTTCCATTATTTAGTTCCCAAACTTCCAATTACTCCTTGTGAAAAATTGGCATTTTCCTCTCTAGAAAAAGCTCTTGTTTTTCTCCCAACAGATTTTACTTTACCATCAATTTTGCTGAACTTTCTCCCCTCTCCCTGCTTGGTTAGTCTTTAAAGTGCTACATAGTCCTGTTTTTTGTTTCTGCTTGGTAACTGTGCAAGGTCAGAACAATCTTGCAATCTTTAGGGGCTGAACTTCCCATCAAGCACTTAAAACCAGGCTCCAGGAGTGACTTTTAAAAAAGGACCATGTGTAAATTCTGAGCCGCCTCCACTCTAGAACTAAAATTTGCCAGATTATGCCCCCCCTCCCCACCCTGAACAATATTTTTTCCCCCTTTTCCTAGCCGTCTGATAGCCTGGAACACAACAGGAGCCAGACCCCACACATGCTTTCTTTTGTGCTAAAACACTCTCATTAAGGATCCATCCATAGGATAATTGAGGTGGCCACCACGGGGTCCCCTAAAACATGGGGCCTGGGGCAGCTGCACCGAACCATCCTATGGACGGATGTCTCGGATTGTGGGTGCTTAGCCCTATTACATATTTCTTTGGTTCAGCCATTATCAGACAGCTCTTCTAAAGTGTAGGGAACCAATTAAAAAAAGCCAAGTGGGGGCTTCACTGAACTTACACCGGGGTGAATTTGACTCTGAGTCAGGATTCCTTCACTCCAGGTAGGTAGCGCTTACACAGCATCAGTAGATTTCAAAACGGGTTCCAAAGGAGGTCTGTGTCGTTATCCCCATGTTAAAGAGGCACAAAGAGGTGATGGTACATGCCCCTGGGCATCCACCTGCCCAGTAACAAAGCCAGAAATTGAATGTAGGTCTCCCACGTCCCATCAGGCTGCCCTTATCTCCCTTATCAGCCCATTTCCCCGATGTCATGTAGCCTTCGTAGCTGGCCAGGAATGTCATCGTCCACCAAACGAGACAGCTGATGAGGCGGGAAGCGCTCCCCTTCTGTACTCCTTGCAGGCTGTTAGTTTTCTGCTGTATTCTATACCTATCACCCACCAAAACAATGACATAAAAAGCATTTGTAAGGAGCCAAAGCCAAGCATGCAAAAGGTAGGACATGCCAGAATTAAACTTGTCTCTGCAACCTTACTCGGTGCCCTTGTGTAGATGGGCATCTAATTTCTCATAGGTCCCTTGGAAAGCTCAAGCAAAGACCCATCATCTTGCAGATCACCATTCTCTGTACTGGGGCAGCACCAAGGGTCCCAACGAGAGATCTCAGCTTTATTCCACTAGATACTTTGTGTATCCACAACAACAAATGGTTCCTGCACCACTAAGCTTTGAGGCTGTGGTTTTATCCAGACCAGTTTGCCCACTCAGATTTTAAATGAAGCAAATTCACTGGGGAAAAATGCTTGGTCTTGCCAGGCCTCTGCTCCACACACAGTCTTATCCCAGTCAAACTCATGAGCTTCAGATATTCATATTCGCAGTGTATTAAAGGAAATACACACGCAGGTTACAGTTGTACAATACAGGCGTATAGCCAAGCCGAAGGGTTCATTCGATCTATACCGATTACCTCTGTACGCAACACAGGTACGTGGAATATATTGTAAATACCTCTGTACTGCTAAGAAAGCAGGCCGTGCTTAAAGAAGCCATGTGCCGCACAAAAGCTAGCGGAGGAAGAGCCAACTCTGTGTGAAAGGCAAGCTGCCAAAAGACAGTGAAAGCGCCAGGGAAAGTTTAACTAGTGCACCTGTTAGACAAAATGTTTAGCAGAAAATGCCAGAGTATTGTAAATATTACAGTGAAGCAGGGCAGAAGGGGTAAAAGAAGAGTCTCTCTAACCTAACAAACAATGCAGGGACGGCAAGATGACGGAGAATATTTGCAGAGCAGAATTTGGCTGAAAGCGGAACCAAGTCCCCAGATGTTCTACTCAGTAAAATACATACGGTGTGTGTGGATGTAACTGAAAGACCCATGCAGCCCATTCTTTCCATAGCAGAACCCACTGACACCTTCACATAAGCAGTAACACAAAAATCAGCAGCCATGCCAGGAATAAATAAAGGAAAAGGGTTAGAGCCCCTTTCTGCTTCAAATGTCAGTCCTGCAGTCGCGCTTCTATTTCTTCTCGCCTCAGGCGCTGAAGCTGAAGGATGGCCTACACAGAAGTCTGAGCAGAAGCTAAGTGGAAAATCTCCTTGATTTTTTTTTCCAGCATAAGGCATAAAATAGCACTGCTGCTGTTTCAGGGCTTTCATCCCCATGAGTGGTTTAGACCATTGTCCTTTCGCCAGTGATCCTGTGAAATAATCAGCGTGTCTTTTTGTACAGCTGTGTGACTAGTAAAACAAGGGGCCGAGTCACTTGGATGAAGGGGATTTTCTTCTCTTTGCCGTTAATCTGGCTGGCTGGGGTATGGCCGCAGCAGAACTGGAGTCTCTGCTTTTGTTCTCTCCCAGGGCGATGGGCTCCGTGGGGAAAGCAGTTAAGAACAGCAGCACAGAACTGTTAAATAGCCCCAGGAGAGCAATAGTGTAACTTTAATAGCTGCACAGGCAAACTGATCTCATAAGCCATTGAGCGACACCCTCTGAGAGGCAGTAGCATGGGGCCAGATTCTGTTCCTTGGAGGTGCACGTGCAACTCTTATAAAAGTTATGGTCCAGCTTCTCCTGCCCCATATAAAGCAGCCACGACTGCTAAGCTGCGGGCTGATCAGCTTAAAGCCACTAAGGGAGCCAGAAGTTCTGCCACTTTAGGTTCCTATCCCCCCTGCTCATCACTGAGGTATTTCAAGGGAGCCAGTTTTACAGAGATGATCCTTAAAGACGTGAAAGGGAGGGTAGAGCTTCCTGGTAAAGCCAAGGGATGAGCATCCACAGCCTTCAGAAAGGGAGCCTGGCAGTGGCCTGGAGGAGCCAGAGAGAAGGAATGAGAGAGAAAAAGATGGAGCAAAATCAGCGAGGAAGTAGGGGCAAAGAAGGGAGGCTGACAAGCAAGAGCAGAGGAAGTGGGAGAAAAAGTTTGGCCAAAGGGAGCTGATGGAGGCAGAAGGCATCATTAAAGTCAACACAGCAACCAGGTTACAACCAGGTGTAGCGCCTACAGTGCGACCCATTTGTAACCAGTTATGGAACCCTCACAATGCTGCATGTATCGCACAGCTGATGCTGACAATCCCCCCGATTTCCCAGTGACAGTTTTGTATGACCGAGGTAGGCAGGATTGGGCCCCACGTGGTATCATTTTCCTGAAAAACAATTCCATGGACGCAGATGCTTAGCTTAGCCCAGAATCTGTCCTCCCCACCGTGTTTGGGCTGCTCATCTCTAGGTTTTAAACAAGTCATTTTTCAGACATCACCTACCGATAGATTTATCTAAGTAAACAACCCTGATCTTTAGGACTCAAATAACTAAGCTCATCTCTTAAATATAGCAGCATACTTATTAACTGCTGTAACTCTATTTTAGAGTGGTGAGAAGTATTGGAGACATTTACTACAATGGTCCAAGTTAAGGCCCCTCGTAACAAAAAAAATGCCACTAATAAAAATGCCCATTAAGACAAAGAACACCACTCAAACTAACACAAAGAAAAGAGCTAAGCAAGGGAACTTCGCTGTGTTTGGCATAAGGAAATCAAATGAAGGCCTTCCCTAGCTCTCACTTTCATGTGCCTTCCTGCGTTTATCCAATAATTCATTCTAGTGACTGCAGCTGTAGGAATGTTTAACTGGGGCTGGTAAAGAGTGTATGTAAATTCCAGCCAGCCTGATGGAGCTGAACTGATTTACTGGCTGAGGACTCAGCTCTTTGTTTGTACAACCATCGCGATAGTATGTAGAGGCTAACATTTTATTTCCCAAAGGGACCCCCATCTGACCTCCTTTATAAAGGGCCATAGAACTTCACTCCCTATTTTTTCCATCTAGCTCATAATTTCTGGTTGAGTTAGAGCGCCTCTTTTAGGAAGTCACCCATACTTGATTTACAGTTTCAAGTGAGAGTCCTCCACATCCGCTGGTCTGTGGTTTCGATGGTTATTTACTCTCGCGGTTACAAATTTGCACTTTATCTAGTTCCTTTTACGGATACATTATTTATGTTAACCCCTTTCTGCCTGGACCCCAGAATTACTCCAGCCTGATCCAACAGTCTGCTGCCAATTCACAAGCTCTTTCAAACAACATATACAAAATACACTAAAATCTTGGGAGTAGAAAAGCAAAACGGTCAACAATAAATATTTAAAATACACAAAATATTATTGCAAGAAGAAAAAAATATTGACTGCTGATAAGCCCAGTGGGAGTCGCGTGTGACCTTGGAGAGAGAGTTCAGTCTCTGTGCTACATCGTTCATTGAAATACCTGGTGGTTGCTTGCTAGATCTTCTCGTATGGTAATGGCAGTAAGCAAACATTAGCGAAGGGAGAACTGTGCAGTGACACCTCCCGTCTCAGTGTCCCAGCTGAGCCTGCCTTCTTGAGTGTCGGAAAGCTCTGTTAAGCTGCCGCAAACCACTTGGATTCCATTGCATGGGAAAGTTGGTGGGAGGGACTGGTGATCTTGAAGACTCGCCCCTTAAAATCCCTGTGACAATAAAAAATAAATAAATGTTGAAATAAGATGATTTCCCAGTGCAAAATCAACACTCAATTCTTTGTGCATATCCAGTATGTGTCAAGCCATACTAAGAGATGCCACTGCAAGAGGCACATGTTGTGGTGGAGGTAGCCTGAATGAGGTCAGATATTGTGAGGTGAAAGTCAGGATGTCTGGGTTCTATTCCTGCCTCTGCTAAAACATGTGACCTTGAACAGAACACTTAATTCAGAGGCCTCATCGCTCCCCTTGGCCAAGAATCATGGCCAACAGGAGCAATGGGGGCCATACCTACAAATATTGGGCAGTGTGGAGCCATCTGTGCCCTACAATTTCCTGCTTGGAGCTGGCCAACGGGAGCTGAGAAATTGTGCTGGGGTGGGACAGTGCACAAAGCCTCCTCTCCCTCCTCCCCACAGCACAGAGAACAACCAGCCGCTTTGAGCAGTCTGGGGCTGCTGGCAAGCACAGAAGCCTGCTTGAGAGTCCTGCAGAGCTGCTGGCTGGGAGCTGCTTAGGTAAGCACCTCCTGGCCAAAGCCTGCGTCTGGTACCCACCCCCTCCCAGATCGTGCATCCTCTCCTACATCCCTCCCCCAGGGTAGAATCCTCTCCTGCACCCATACTCCCTTCTGGACTCTACACCCCAATCCTCTGTCCCAGGTCACAACCCCCGCCATCACTCAAACTCCCTTTCAGACCCCACACTCTCTCCTACACCCCAGGCTCCCTTCTACACCCAACCTCCCTCCCAGACCCCACACCCTTTCCATAGAAAAGTGGAGCCCTTGACTACTTACCAAAATCTTGGAGTGACCCCCACCCCTGCTTTTAACCCTCTGAAAACATGTAAGCCTCAACCTGCCCTGAAATTCACTGACTGATTACTGTTCCGCGAGCCTTACTGCTTTCACAGTGCGGCCCTTCCCAGCCTGGGCATTCACACCAGTAGCTTCCATCCCTGAGAACGCACGTGCCCTCATTCATGCACGGGCTAGGGTTGCACAGGTTCACCGGACTTTTAGCCTCTGTAACAGACAAAACACAAACAGAATGGCGGGATCTGGCATAGCACAGAATATAAACCGCTCAAACCCACTTCCGGAATGAGCTCTTTGGCACGACAGCAAAGTCATTTGGATTTCCAGGAAGACGAGGACAGAAATAAAATAGCCGAATGGCAGGGATCCAAGTCGTACATTGTAAAAGCAAAACACCATTCGTTAAACTCTAGCAAAGGTCAGGGAAGAGGATTTTCTTTACTAGCTGTCCTGATTAAGAGCCTGACATGGCTCCCGTCAGCACAAGGATATCAGCTCCACTAACAGTTACTGTGTTTTGTGGGGTATGACATGTTTCTTGTCACAAATAACTTACAAACTGAAAGCCCCAATCCCGCACTCAGATCCATTACCACGGAGCTCAGAGCTGGTGTGCAAGCCCTGCGACAAACCAGACAAGACACAGGACAGCAACTTTGATTTTAAAAAAAGTGACGAGATTATTGGTGGAAGACAAGATGGGAAAGATTTCTGAAGCGACAGGTTTTTAAGGGGGAATTGAAGGAGGAAAGTGTGTGTGTGAGATAGAACAACATGCTCTCCTAACATTGCAGGCTACAGCTGTCAGCATGCAACACTTAGCACATTTCATGCCATTTTGCTATGTGTACACAAGGCTAAGCAGCAGCAACTTAGAAGAATCTTCTTGTACTGTAACTGGCATTTCTGCAATAGCGTTTGAAAGCATGTGAATTTCCTCAGCTAAACAATTAAGTGGTGTGGAATGTGGGTTTTTGAACCAACTTCCCTTTTGTTCTCCCGGTTGGGGTGCCTGGTAAAGAGTATAAAGTCAGTTCCTCTCTCATAAAAAGTGGCTCATTTGCATGCTATTCTCTATTTTGATTGTGTCTAAATAGTTGTCAGAGATACTTGGGATCCCCTTCATGAACTCTCCAGGGTAATGCAAAACACTGCAATGGACTGGTTAGCACACGTGTACATCTTTGCCCTTGTTGGGGTGGAATAAGAACAACTCAATCCCACAGCATATGTCCCCCTTTCCCTCGCTCTGCATTGGTCTTCTCCATTTAGACAGTAAGCTCTGTTGGGCAGGGGTCCTCCGCTAGCTCTGTGTTTGTACTGGGCCTTGCATTACGGGGCACAATTTTTGGTTGGTGCTTGGGCACCATTACAATACATATAAATTAGTAACAACTCCAGCGTTAGCAGCCATTGGAGAGTCTCTTTTAGCTTAAGGGAGGAGAGGCTAAGCTTATGAAACAGAAAACTCCAGTATTCAACCTGCATTTTCATTAGGAAGAGCCAAATGGCCATGGTGAAGTTACCCTACACAAGTCCACAGCCACACAAAATATCTATTATAGCAGATACTATGAGCATTTCTACTGTCCAGCCGTCCATTAGCAGAAGATTCACATCAGGATTCCACTACCAGTGTCTATGAACTGTGACCATTATTTAAGTTTTACACTGAACACTTCACTGATCGGCTCCATTTCTCCAAGCTGGGGTCAAGGAGTGCACTGAAAACACTCGTCTTTGATCCAGCCTTCCTTTCATGGGTTGTGGTGATACAAGTATGTGATTTTCCTGCCTTTTGCAATCACCATATGACCTCTAGCTCTGTTGTTATGTCTCCAGCTTTAAGCAGAAGTTGAAACAACAGATTTTTGTCTGTTATACTGTCCTTGTTCCCAGCCTGTGCGCAACAAACAACAGCTACCCACACAGATGCATAACAGCTGCAATTCAGCTTCAGGAAATGCTGTGTTCCTGCTGGGTAATCATTGACACTTCCCCCACCAAGGGCTAGTCAACACACAAGCAAAATTCCTAGAGTTAAATGGAATTTAACTCACGTAAAAGTCCTACCAACTTCTCTAAGCATTGGAGAATGTCACCCTAATGCGTATTTCTCACCGGTACATCAAAGCTATTGAAATTGCACAGAGAGGTCAGGATTCCCCCTTGTTTCTAAGTGCTATGCCCTAGCAGCATAACCCTACACTGATTCACAATCACCCTGCAGCTGTCTTTCTGTAGGTCTGTCTCTAACATTAAGCAGCTATGGAGAAGGGGCACTTTAAGGCCACCCTGTGCTCTGCCACCCTCAATCAAAAGGACTAGTTGGGTGAGGTAATTTTTTGGGGGGGCTATACGGGGTGAGAAGAGATGTTGTCTCACCCACTTTGTCTCTCTAACAGGGACCAAATGACTACCACTCTGCTACAGACCTACAGTCAAACTTCACTCTTCTGTGGTGTTGAGAATTCCTGAGGAATGCTCAACTTTCCCAGTCTTCTTTCTTTAAAGGGCAACTTAGTGAATAGAAGGAGCGGACGAGGTATTGAAGCTTGCACTGTTACAAGCTGCAGAGTGTAGATATCCCAGATGCTAGGCTGGAAGGAATCTGCAGGTTGTGACAGAAGGTTTCCATGTTGTCTCAATCCACAGGATGTAGTTTTAATTGCAGGAATGCCCAGTAGTTTGCTCTCACGTACAAACAGAAAATTAGCCATGCCCTGAGCACCAATTGTTTCGCCACATACCAGCCAGTTCAAGTATTCCTTTTCCTCTTAGGAATGTAAGCCATTCCATTTCTTCAATGGGGGAAGCACGACTCACTCGTCTTGTTGGGCATTCTTTCATCTAAGGGCTTGAAGTCCCTCAAGGAGACACCTACACTCTGGGTCAAACACTGAGGTCTTACTTAGGCAAACTCCCACTGAACTCAATGAGCTGCCCCTGAGGGTCAGGAAAGCAATATACATACTTAGCTCATGCAGAGAAAGAGATCCCTTATTTCACAGCAGGGACCCCAAACATCTAGTGCAATAGGTTTTCCACTCCACCCACCGCTGTATGCTAGTGATTTACCATACAGCTGATCAGACCTGCCATATCCCCACCTATTTAAGAATTTCTCTCTGCATCATCACATTCCCTTCTCTCCCCCATAGGTAAAGCTGGAGAGGATTTGACTGTCCTTTTTTTCCTCTTTCCCCAAAGCATTAATTAGTGTTTGACCTACATCAGTTTAATACCAGCAATACACTCCTAAAGACTCTGCTTGGTAAACAGAAAGCACTGACCCTTCCAAGAGGAGCTGGCTATTAGGTATTTGTAGCCTTTGTATAACTTTCTGACGGGCCAGTTTTAAACACTCTCCACTATTTTGGATATAGGCAAGTGCCTCTGAAGATGAAACTTGGATTAGCCGGGGCTCTTTTGATCTTGGAGGCTTTCAGACAATTACATAATGTTTCTCAATCCATTTATCATCATTTCAGCCTAACCGCCTTCCAATCGGAGTGTAATCCCAAGTCTCAGCTTGACTTTATCTGCTCATAAAACATGAGCACATCTGCCATCTCTCTTAGCCAAGACAGCACTTTAAAAAGGTTCTTCATTCCTTCCTGCACTGGAAATACCCAGTAGAACCATTTCCCATCTATTGAAAGGCATGGCCTTTCCAGTGGTTACTGTGTTTAGAAGTGCTATTTTTGGCTAGGTGCTTATATGGCTCCCATCCCATGCCCCCTCTAACCTTTTCTAATTATGGAATAATTTTTATGTGCACCGAGGCATGTGTGAATGTGCACCACCAATAGCAACCCAAAGCCTAGCTATGGGCACTCTGCTAATCAGCTGAGCAGCCTCTTAATTTCTTCTGAGCGGGCGCAGAAGCGCACAGCTTATAGGGAACACTGTCCAAACCCAGTTGTATATGCCATCATGTGCCAACAATGCCCCACTGCTATATACATCGGCCAAACTGGACAGTCCCTACGTAAAAGAATCAATGGACACAAATCAGATATTAGGAATGGCAACATACAAAAACCTGTAGGGGAACACTTCAATCTCCCTGGACACACAATTGCAGATCTAAAGGTAGCCATCCTGCAGCAAAAACTTCAGGACCAGACTACAAAGAGAAACTGCTGAGCTACAGTTCATCTTCAAGTTTGACACAATTAACTCAGGATTAAACAAAGACTGTGAATGGCTTGCTAACTACAAAAGCAGCTTCTCCTCTCTTGGAATTCACACCTCCAGTTCAGCTACTAGAAGTGGGCCTCATCCTCCCTGATTGGCATCATCTCCAGCCTGATTCTGGCCTGCATATTTATACCTGCCTCTGGAAATTTCCACTACATGCATCTGATGAAGTGGGTCTTTGCCCACGAAAGCTTATGCTCCAACACTTCAGTTAGTCTATAAGGTGCCACAGGACTCCTCGCCGCTAACCCAGTTGTAACTGAACACCTCCCGAGTAGTCAAGATTTAGTGGCCTTCACATCCCTTCAGGGAACAATTACAGACAAGTAACTAAGGCACAGGGAAAACAAGGTACCTTTGCCAAGATCGCACTAGACATCTGTGGCAGAAGTGGTAACTGAGCTCACTTCTCTCAAGTCCCAGTTGCATATCCTGAAGTCAAGACCACCCATCCTGCTTAAATGCCCTCATTTTCCATTGTTTATTCAGAGGAGGATAAATACCTCTGCAGAAGTCAATGCACTGGATTTGCCTATATTGGCTGCACTATAAAACAGCAAAGCGACACGCAGATAAATTGAGCCTCACCCTGTATAAATATATGCCATAGAAGGGCAGGTTGCTGAGTAGCTCCCAACAGCAGCACTATTCACCTGCTCAGAACCTTGCGGGATCAGGCCTTAAAATCAGTCCAATAGGGTTGTGTGCCTAAGCAGCCAAGGGCACTAAACACACGTGTGTACACCTCAAGTAACTGTGTATGTTCTTAGAAATAAATTACAGTAATCCCCTGTATTCTTCCCACTTAATAAAAGACCCTCTAGCTCTTTTGATCTACCTGCGTCATTATCTTTGCACTTCCCTGGACATCTCATAAGAAAGAACAAAGAAATAACCTTTTAAAAACACCCCCTCTTCAGAAAAATGAGAAAAAATATCTAGGAAAGTAAATGTGCATAGAAGGCTCTTCGTTTAATGGAATAGCCCCTTCTCCAGTGGCCCAGGTTGTGCGCACGTCAGTCCTCAGACAGCAGCACTGACCAGCCCTAGCAGAACACTTGCAACGTTTACAGTCGCCCCACCTAAATGTTCGGCCTAAAACTGCCATGGATAGCTAGTGGCCAGCGACTGTAAGGGCAAGCAAGTCAGCCATGAGCTGCAAAGGGACAGGAGACAATAAGACGGCCGAGCATCAGATCAGATTCAAAACAGTGCCAGATCTGGATTAAGAGCTCGCCAAAGCCTTCTGGGCTAGAGAAACTCACACAATCAGGTGAGAGAACCTTCTCTGCAGCCCGTAAGGAACTCATCAGCAGCTGCTTGGACTACTTGGATACTTCCCAACGCAATGTGTGTCGTAGGAGACATCCTACTCATTTAAAGCTGGATTTCAACTCTCTTGCGCCTCTAACGCACGGCGCAAAGCTGATTTAACCCAGATACGACTGCAACAGGCAGCCGCAGCTGGCAAACTAGCCAAACCAAACCTAACGGACTGGGCCTCAGTGAGATCCTCACACGGGTCTGCTTGATAAGGCTTCGAACAGCTGGTTTCCGGGTGCAGTTAATGGCACCTGAGAACAGGAAGCCACAAGCCAGCTTACCTTCACACAGTCGTTCAGTGATAAAGTCTTTGTAACTGTGCAGATCGTCGTAAGAGGAAACGTGTATCAGGTAGCTGGGAGACCCGGCAATCCTCAGCAGCGTGTCCCTCCGCATGGCCCCGATCCCAACGATAAACACTGACACGCCACGGCTCCGCAGCTGCTGAGCTGGGACAATCGCGTCCTCGGTGCCGCCCCCGGCTGTGATCACCACCACGGCTTTGCTCACCCCAGGTCTCGCCCCCTTGGGCACAGTCATAACATGGTCATGAATATGCAGCAAGGCTCTGCCCATGGAGGCCGACCCACCGAGGAAAGGCACCTGGTTGATGGCTTGAAGGAAAGCCGCGCGGGTGACGTGCGCATCCAGGGCAAATGCTGTGCGAGCCCTGGTGCTGTAGACCACCACGCCTATCTGGGTGACGTCCCGATTGACATTGAACTGCAGAGAGGTGCTGCTGACCAAGTTCCTCAGCTGCAGAAAGTTCGCCCTGCCAACTCCAGTGGAGGCATCCAGAGCAAAAACCAGATCCAGAGACTGGGACTGGCAGCCTGAAAGGAGAGCCAATGTTAAGCCTTTCATAATATAGCTGTTACCAACCGAGCAAAGCCAGAGAGCCACCTCGGGCCTGCTCTTGGCAAACACGTTCGTTACTGAGCGGTAATGCACTGCAGCATTCTGTGAAAGGGCAGATTGCAATTTACAATTCATTATTATAGGAACTTACAGCCCCTTCATACCGAGCAGCTAGAAAAGATAAGCCACAGCTACACAATCAACACAAGCACTGTTGCGTTGGGTTATAATTCTCGTTTCTTTTCACTTGTCACACGACTTTGAGCCAAAGCCCCTGGCAAAAGTCACTATGGCAAGGGGGAACTTTGTAAGGATTTCAGGAGTTGAGCCTTCATTTAAGAGAGAGCGAGGTCACTAAGCTCCACCTACTGATGAGATACATGCATGTGACCAGGGATGAAGGCCACACTGATTCATTTATTTGTACATTCCTTGTCAGGCGCTTATCAACGTTGCTTGCAGAACAACAAGGGAAGAGAACAGAGTTTGCCACCTGAAATGGACAGACCACAACAATGTGGGGAAAAAAGGAAGGAAAACACAACAGCAACATCTGCTTCCTGACCAAATGCAAGAAACAAAACCTCATCCCCAGAAGACTCACCATCTTATCACCCTCTGACCACTACATACCCCAAATACGCTCAACAGCACTGTAGAAGGACTTCAGAAAAACTGAGGAACCATCTCCTGCACCTCACATACTCCAGAAGGGACCACTTCAGACAAGAAATTGTCTCATACTTCCACACACTGGAAGGAAAGAGGGGGGAAAAAACAAGGAAATCTACCCAGAGATCATGTAAGAAATCCAAAACTGCTTTAAAAAACCTGATGACAGCCATCCAACACAAACAAGCATTGGTAACCAACTACAACAACTCCACAACCCAGAGAACACCTCTCTCGGGAGACACGAAGGCCCCAAATTGCCACACATGGACACTATAAAACAATCCACCATTATCAATGCATCTAGACTACCCTTAAGTGGAATTAAATAATCTGTACTTTCCAAGGGGTTAAACTTCTGTCCCACCATACTAACACGTGGAGAACCAGAAGAATTCTTTTTCCAACCTTGTCCCAAAGAATCTTTTGAAACAATGATGACACCATCCACACCTACCAAGTATCCACTGAAAGTCATAAGGAAAAAAGGCTCATTTGACTGGATACCTTGCAGAGGGGGAAACCACATACTTGATCATTGACTTTGATTTCTTCAGGAAAAAAATTGACTGAAACTTTTAAAATTCCATCCACCCCATTCTCTCCACTACCGAGAGAATGGCTATGCAGTCCATGAAACCCGACCACCAGACAGCGACCAAGCCAGTAGACACAGGGGGTACCATTGTAGTTCTCACTTGCAGTGACTATGTTAATAAGGCCAAATGACAACTCTCCAGCACCACCTACTATTAAGAACTCAAAGAAGATCACACAGTTCAGTTGGGAATTTAAGGATATCATCATAGCCTTTCCCCAACCACAAGAGAAACTCTACAACTTCATCTCCCATGAGCCCACCTCAAGGATGTTCCCAAGATACACAAACCAGGGAAGACAGGCAGACATCTTATTTGGCCCAGACATACTGACTGAAGGAATACCAGACTCTCAGAAACCATCTCAAACCACTCATCGCACAAATCTTCCTCCAGACAACAACCAACTTTCTCCAGAAACTCTGCGGCTTTATCAGCCCACCTCCCAATAGAGAAAAGGGAGTGAAATCCTGTCACTGCAGAGCATTCTGTGGTGCACCGACTGGAAGAGTTCACCAGCTTCCACACCACAAGGGCCAGCGGAGTGGAGGAGACCAAAGTTGCAGCATCCCAGACAAAGCTCTAGAAGGGAGGATGCCTTAGGGGCTAATTCCCATTGTAGATAGAGCGTGAACGTGTTGCAACATGTCCCTTTCAGCAGCACATAGTATTTGATACATATTAGCTCCCCCCACACACACACTCCACGAGCCTGCTCACCAGCCAGCCAGCTCTATGGGTTGATGCAGGAGTGGACCACAATCCCTCCTGACCATTTTGTGAGTGATTTGTGCCTCTGAACGCACTAGGAAGCAGCAGTCTTTATGTTCCCCAGCTGCCAGGGCTACTGTCACAAGCTGACACTCAAGGTCCAGGCAATGCTCTGTAGATGTGTCCTGGATCATGGATCAGTATCAGTGGATTATGTATCATTATGGTTGGGGGAGCTGAAATTCATTCTTTTAACCACCCTATTTCTTAAATAGGGAACATCCTTGAGCAGCGGCCTCATCCGAGCACTATGGTCTATAGCCAAGGCCTTACCTTGATGACCGTCTACGCTGCAGATTTTCTTCTGCAGTTCAGGGACCTTGTTGAACAGATCCTGGGAGCTGGAATAGACAATCGTCTGCTCTGGATTTCCCGTCACGTCATCCAGCTCCGCTCTTAAGAACTCGCTGCCCACACCAATTAGGAAGAGCCCTCTGCCCCTGGCATATTTAGCTGCTTCTACCACGGGATCCTGAGCGTCTGAATCCGTGAGCAAGACAACCACACGTGGAAGATCGTCATGAATGTCTGCAAAGGCCGGAGCACTCTTAAAGCCATGCTGTGTAATATACCGAAGGGCTTTGCCGGTTAAGGTTCCCCCTCCACTGAAAAGCATGGCATCCACACTCCTCAGGAGAGCGGGCACTTCCTTATACTCGCCCGCTTTGACAGAGATCTGGACATCGTTGCTGTACTGGGCCACTCCGACATTGGCTGGGGAGGCTTCGCTCAACACTGCTTGAATGAACCTCTTCAGGAAGGCCTTGTAGCGCAGGAATCCCTCCATGGTGGTTCCAGAGGAGCTGTCCACCAGGAAAAGAAGATCCACACTGCACTCCAGACCCAGCTTCGGTGCTGGAAGCAAAGGAAGGGAATCACTGCATGGAATGCAAAAAAAATAAGCAAGCACATCATGTGGGTCTCCTGAAATCCCAATGATCAGAAGGAAAAGGGAATGCACCCCAGAGCTCCTCTGTCAAGAAAACAAAACCACTGGCTGAGCAACATGGTTTTAGACAACAGGAGAATCAGGTCTCAGGATGCCACAAGAGCCTCTAGGGGCAGGGGGATACGTAGCAGGAAGGTTAGAGGGATCTTTCGGTACAATTTGAAATGCCTTAAGGGGCTTACAGTTTCAAAGGGTGGGTTCACTGCATTTTCTGAAAATCAGGCCCCTTTAAGGTTTCTCAACATGGGCACTCAGAATTACTGATCCCTTTGGAAATTCCTGGCCCATATGTGCAGGGAAGTTCTGCAGGGACCTGAAGGAGAGGAGGGTAGGGGTGGGGAGCCAAGGCACAAGTACTTCAGCTATCCCCCTCCTTCAGCTGATGGATCCACTTTTCATGCCCTGCTTCCAGATCTCCCTGCATGCTGAAAGGAGAGAGCCCCTAGGAGGCTGTACACAAAGGGACTTCTGAGTACAGTGGGACTCAGTGATACCTACTGGGGGGAGGCTGTGAATATTCCCACCCCACCCAGGTTTTTGCATTGGATCAAAATTGCATTGGCCAAGTTTGGTGGATGTGGGGGGAGCAGCATGGCTAGACCACTTCTACGTAGTGGTCCTGTACTAAACTAGTACTGGTGCGCTGGTCAGCCTGCACGGTCGCAGTGTCACTGAAATTTGACCCGGCTGCTCCTCCCGACCGATGGGGAAGTGGCCCGGCCAAACAGAGTTGTGACCACGCACACGGACAACCTGTTCCTGTAAGGCAGAGTGCAGGGACCACCGAGAACGGACTCGCAGTGGCAGAGGCACATGCAGGGTGGGGGTAAAAGAGAGGGGATGCTCGCCAGCTGAGGGAGATGCAGGGTCTCTGCTGGGCAGAGAGGTAGGAAAAGACACGTAGAGATCAGAACAGGGTTCTTATGAGGGGTGGAGCAAGGATTGGAATTTGCCCCTCACGGAAATATCTCTCAGTTGCCACCACTGATGGGAATCCTTTCTTAAAGCCACAAGGGCTCTGAGGAGCGAGCACATAGGATGATCCCCTCGTGAAAGAGATAAAGCTGAATGCCCATAATGAGCTGTTCAGGTAGCACTAGGCAGCAAGTCCCAGTCCCTCACAGCCCTGTGTCAAACAGACTCAGTCCTTGGAGCAGGCAGGGTTCAAAAAGCAGGGGGTTAACCCCAACCCCATCCAGCAAATTGCATGATCCCTTCTTCCCTGCATTATAATTCTAGACGAGGGCTGTCATAGGAGGGCATGTGTGTGTGTGGGGGGTGAAAATCAAGGGACATGTGCCCCCCAAATGCCATGGGGGAGGAGGGACAAAGGGCCAGATGCTTGGGGGGTGGGGCTAGAGTCCAGGGCCAAGACTGCTGGTCCCCTGCCCAGGGTCCTGGCTACCTCCCAGGGCAAGGCTCTGGCCCTGCACTTGCCCCCAGCCTCAGCCTGTCCTGGCCCTCTCTCCTGGAGATATGGCATCCACTCTGGACCCCCCACCTCCTTTAAGTACGCCCCTGCCTGGGGCTCAGCGTGACACAGGGAAGAGCTACATGGGGGGCAGTCATGTGATTTATGCCCCCCTTGTGTCCCTTCCCAGCAGTCGGATGATCCAAGAGCTAACACCACAGCAGCGGATAAGACTTAGACCCACATACCACAGCTGGCATCTCCTCCAAATCCAACAGGACACACGCAGCGGTAGCTTTCTAATCCCTCTGGAACGCACGTGCCTCCATTGTGACAGGGCTGGGAATCACAGGGATCTGCAAAGGCACCAGACAAGGAGCAGGAGAGGGCCTAGGTTGGGCCCAGAGAGAAAATACAGTCACGCTACACAGCCAAGTAGCCGTAAGTGTTTGGAGCGTCTGTGCAAACAGACGGACTCTAGGTCACGTGGAAGGTAATTTTCTCTCGCGTCTCAGAAAGGTCTCAAGAAACATTTTTTCCATTCAAGCAATGCACAATTAAGCTAGGCCCTCATGTCTGCGTTGATTTGATAGCGTTGCAGAACTCAATTTCTTAAAGGAAACCTATTTACACTGGAATGCTCCCATTCTTGACCCGGGCAGCGCCAACTGTTTGAAAAAGCCTGCTCTTGGTAAATGCTGTTTTGTAAAACCACATTACAATTCAGTGTCAATGTCTCAATGCTGTCCATTCCTAAGCATGGTTTGCCACCTTGCAACTTGAAGTGCTGGGGAGTGAACTCACTTCAGGGAAACGCTGGAGTAACTCCATTCCAGTAGCTCCACTGATGTAAATCTGAAGTAACTATTAAAATCAAGTTTGGTTCCTCCAAATTCACACCAGTGGCGCAGAGATGAGACTGGCCCATTCTGTTCAGACTCCGTTAGGTCCATATGGTGCATATTCAGCACTTATGGTTCTGGAGTACAGCTTACAACACGGTTTGCTCAAAGGCTACCATGAGAAATGGAGAACGCAAGCAGTCCAAAACACTCTGCCACTCAACGTTTCGTCTCCTGGGCTCTATTTATGAAGCGTCTCCCCAGCATAGCATGCAACACTCTACACTGACTGGAGCTATCCATTTCATTTTCAGATCCTACTAGAACATTCTGCATTGCTTCCATGCCCATACAAACTTTGCTAGACCAAAGAATCTCCATTTCCGCTCCCAAATCAGGACGCTTAAATTACGAGGATGTATTTTCAAAGGGTGTTGAAGGAAAACAAAGCACTCAGGTCACTCCAGGATTTGAACCACTGGGTGGTCTGTCATCTTAGTAAATCAATGAGCGCAGCCATTTCTGCACAACCACAAAACCAAGATACAACTGCTAAGTATCAGCTTCCCTCTAACATGAATGATGCTGAAATTACATGGCTGCAGGCATCTCAGTCAACCACAGTTGGAGCAGAAAAGTTCCATATTGGCAGCTGTCAGGGCTATACCCCACCTGCACTCTGAGTGCAGAAGATGGAGGCCCACAAAAGACCTTAAATACCTTGCCTCTATAGCAGAGGTTGGCAACCTTTCTGAGTGGCGCGCTCCTCCTGTCCTGGGCTGCGGCACTCTCCTGGGAGAAGCTCTCTCCACTATGTGCCCTGCTTGGTCTCCTGCCCTGGACGCAGCTCTGGCTTTTCCTATGGGGAGGGGAGGAGCAGTGCGTGTGCCCTTCCCCGCAAGCTGGATCCGACAGGGAGCCTCAGGGCTTCCCAGGCCAGCCTGAGCTGCCAGATTTTGGCCTTCAGTGCATGTGCACACTTCCTTCCTCCACCTCCCCCTCACTGGCTGTGATTGGCTCCCATCCCGGGGGGCTGTGATGGAGCCAGGAATGTGAAGTCACCGCCTCAGGTGGAGAAAGCGATGGGGCTAAACTGCCATGAGGCGCGGCTCAGCTGATGTGCGCCATTTCCGCTTCCGCAAGCGGAGATGATGCACATGCAATGCCGCGTTACACACCCTGCGGTGGTAGCAGTGCACACACGTGCCTAGATTCTGCCCCCCAACCCCACCCTGAGTGCAGTCTCACATCTGTGGGGTAGGCACAATGAAATTCTGCCCCCCACCCCCACCCTCTCACTCCCTTCCCCTGTAGGAAGCCGGTGCTGTCCCCAATCTTGCGGGCGGGGGGCACAATGCTGGATTGCCAGCACGGGCTCCCCATTGCAAGTGGGGAGGTAGCAAGGGGGAGCCGGTTCATTGCACATGCCGACCCCTGCTCTATAGGCTCTGCTTACCAAAAAAAACCTCCCCAGAGTCACAGATGCACTGGCTCTGGAAGATAGGCTGCCATCATCAAGTGATTTTAAGGAACCCAGAAAAAAACCCAAGAAAGAACACTCGAATTCCTTTCCCAGGGGTACCCCAAGCTCTTCTACTGCAAGAGAGCTTGAAAAACAAACAAACAAAAGAAAACAAACTGTGTCTTTGATAGCTGACCTCTCAGGCTAGACAGGCACACGCATAGACCTGTTGCCTTCTAGAACACAAGAATCAAATCATCATCTTAAAAATGATGATTTTATTAACAAAACCACAAAAGGATATCCTTAATAAAGCATACTTGGTTGCTAGGTGTTACAGATCAACTGAGAGAAACAAATTAGAACACAGAGAACATAGTATCTCTGGGTACAGCATAGATAACAAATGTGGGGGGGAGCACATGGATTTTACACAGAGAAGCTTAACCAAACAACCAAACCAAAGAAAAATAGCCTGATCACAACTAAACATACATTCCTCTCTCTACTCATGATCTGTGCTGATCCGTACTTCAAGGCCCAGTTTACTCCCATGCCCAATATTCCTTGTAGGCATGGTAATTCTGATTACCGTATCTTGCTCACTCCAGCCCTTAATTTACAACTCATACAAAGAGAAAGGGCAGCAGGATTTAAATGTCAGCACTGTATCCCATTGGTTCTTCTGGCCCCCTGCCAACACTCTTAGCTACCTGAGTTTAACCCTTTAGTCACCGAGTGCTGGCCACCACTCTGCCTATCCATCACACTAGCAATCCCTGAACTTGGAGCCTGTTTCTTGCTGGCTCGTGCAGGTGATGAGAACAGTAATTTGGGAACAGTGCAATTCTATCAGCAAACAAAAATGTGAAGAATTTCAGATTAATTAGAGATTAACTTAAACCTCCCTCCAGGAGTGAAGGGTTTAACTCAACAGAATGATTTAATTGTTAAGAATATGAGTGAAACAAGAAGTTTCACTCTTTTCTTTAGTGATTAATGAAAGACTGGGAAAAAAGGGCCAATTCCTCACTAACACCCATTACAAATTATAATTCCTGTTTTTCTGATCCATGCTAGGGAGCCGAATGTGGTTTAAAATAATCACCCGAGTTAAATTCACCTTTTTCACCTTAGATTGTAAACAAGATTTCAGAAAGATTGAATCCTACCTGGGCAGGTAGTTCGGTAGCATCTGGCCAGGTGTTTTATCAAGACTCTTTTCCAACTAAGATAGAAAGATTGATACAAAATATGAAAGTGAACTGACCAAGCATTTAAAGATTAACAAGACATTTGAAAGACAAATCCTGAAGCTATATTTAGTTAAAGTTTCTGATAAATTGGTCTTCTCCCAGAAAATGCAGTTTAGTCGAAATTGAAACATTTTGTGAGAACAGATCCATTTTTGATGTGATGTGAAATGTGATGTGAAAAAGTTGTAGCAAATCAGTTTGCCTATCGTTTTGGGTCACTTGGTTTAGACTATTTACTATTTTATTTGCTGGATTAAAATATTTGATATCTTTTTATAATACCAAATGTTTCAATGGTTCTGCCTTGATTTTTTTTTAAACTTTTCGTGCTATGGAAAATATCAAGTTTTTATTCCAAATCTGAATAAAAACAAAATTGTAAAATGTTGCAATTTCCCATGGAATGGAAACATTGGTTTCCAACCAGCTCTAACTCTATCAGTAAATGGGACTGTACCAGGAAGCCAGGGCCGGCCCGAGCCATTTTGGCACCCAGGGCCCGCGCGCGCTGCACCACCCCAGGGCGCATGCGCAGGCCCGCCTGTGGGGCGCGGGCCCGCCCCCGGGGCACACGGCGCATGCCCAGCCACGGCCACTGGCGCACAGCCCAGGACCCGCCCCCAGGGCGCACGGCGCATGCGCTGCCCAGCCTGGCCCGGCTATCACTGCTGGCGCGCGCGCCAAGCCGTGAAGGGCTCCGCGGCCGTGGGGGGAAGGGCGCTGCTGGGCGGCACCGTGGGGCCGGCGTTGTGGGAGCCGGGCGCGCGGCGCCAGATGGCAGCTATAAGGGATGCTGCGCGCCACTTACAGCTGCCATCAGATGCCCCCCATCGGTTGGCGCCCCGGGCAGCTGCCTGGCTCGCCCACCCCACAGCCTGGCCCTGCAGGAAGCAATTCTTGATCCCTAATCCTTCCACATGAGATCAATGAGTGAATGCTCATTGATCATCTTTTGAAACCTTGTCTCTCATCTTAAAGGTGACATGAAAGAGAAAAATAGATTAAGTGTGTGTCCTTTTTGCTTGTTTAGAACTTGCAAGAGAATAGGAAAGTTTTGTTCTGAAAGATGTATGGATTCCTAATTTAAAAAAAAATCCTTATGCCAGTCTCATGAAGTCTAGTTTTCCCTAGCTTTTGTGGAGGACTCATTGGGGCCTTAGAGAAGTTTAAGAGTGGCATTTCTCAGCCCTTCATGGAAGACGAAAGGATGTTCAATCTTTAACAGATTTTTCCTTCCAGCAGTTTGCAAGACATTTGAGTTTCTTAAAAAAATAAAATAAAATAAAATAAATTCTGAGATTTTGAACAGCCTCAATAAAAATAGATCCCCATCTCCATGAGTCAAGTTTCACTTCCTTTGTATATATCATAATCCCATTTGTTTCCCAATGTTTTCTAAAGCAGACAAGACCTGAATTTCAAGCATAAAAAGCAACGGGGAGAAAAAACCCACCAACAGTCCTCCCCACCTTTCCTTTTCAAGATCTCTTTATGTCTTATATATTTTGAAGAGTGAGTGAGTTTGTTTGTGCAAAATAAAGTCATAGTTCACGATTATCTACAGATACCAAATTTTGCATCAACAATCCTGCCACTTAAATTAGCTGAATGAACTACTTTTTACACTGGAATATGTTGGGTGAAAGATTTAAATAATTATTTCTGTTTTTCATCGAAATAAATCATGACTATTATGATTAGAGTTCCTAAAATATTTACTAACCAAATTAAAATCGAGTCACCTATTCAACTATCATTTTAGTGCAAAGAAAATTTTTACTGTTACAAATCACAAAATAATTCAAATTAGTTATGGAAAGAGTAATGGAAGCTAAGAGTTTCTGATTCAAATTTACTATGTATGTTAATTATTCAGTAAAATGAATAACGTTTGAAGTTGAAATTTAAAACTGTTCTCTTACTTCCCTTTTTCAAGCACATTAATAAAAAATTCTATTACATACATTTAATTTCTTGAACTTTCCTATAAGTGTAATCTACGCAAAATGACTTTGCCCGGTCAACCACAGGCCTTACCTGCTCATCAACTATGTTTTAGAGAGTTTGTCTGTCAGTCAATTTAATTGTCAGTTTGTTCAAGAACTCCTCCTAAATGGTAAGAGTTAGGACCACCAAATTCAGTATACAGCTTCCAATGATCATAACTTAAAGCAAGGTAAGGGTTTGGTTGTGCCAGGAAAATGGGATGTGCCTGGAATGGAATTGCTTCTCATAAAACGATACAGAAAAGAGAATCACTGGACAGGTGAAAGGGGCTGACTGGGGGCATGTTCCCCTCCATCCAGGTCTGCCCTAGCCCTAAGCCTTCCACCCCCCAGATGCCCTTTAGGGAGGACAGGGGGGGGCTGAAGCTCCACATACACCCCCAAATTCATAAAGGACATTGTTGATTGTTCCCCTTCATCCCTGTTAGAGAGCGAGGGGTAAGTGCACAAACTTAATTGAGTTAAGGACCAGAGCAACGCTGGGTAAATGTGCTAGTTGCTAGTACATCATAAAAACAATTTTTTGTTAAAAAGGTCACTTTAAAATTACTTCACTTACTGTACAAAAACTGCTGTAATGAACTTTTAAGAAGGCATTCAATGTAAGGATCCGACAAATTTTCAACAAGCTTTCAGGTACATCCTCACCTCAGTGTGAGGGGAATCTCCTTGTGCATCTCACTGACACTGACTCGATAATACACTTCTCTGTTTGCAGCCTATCTGCTTCAGGGAGGAGCGGGAGTGAAGCCTCTCCGTAGGGGAGAGTCTCCCAGTACTCTCAGGACAGATAACCAGGGAGAAAAGGACTTCCCTGAAAATAAAAGCTTGCATGGCTAATACCGGATTCCATACAGCATCTACAGTCTGTCTGGGATTTACCCACTCTCTTTATTGCATAGAATACAAGCAAGTGTTGCACAAATAGGAATTGTGTGAAATACATACATGAGGCTGTTTACACAACAGGCAGGATGGTCTAGTGGCTGGGGAACCTGCCTGGGAATCTGGGTTTTACCCCTGGGCTTTACCACAGATCCTCTGGGAGATCTTGAGTAAGTGACTTTGTCGCTCTGCCTTAGTGTCCCCTCCCGCCTTTTGCTTAGATTGCAAGTTCTTCAGGGAACAGATCGTCTTTTACTATATCTACGCACAGAGCCTGGTCCAACCTGAGCTGTGGCCACTAGGTGCCATTGTAATATAAAGTTACAGCAAATTATAAACCCAGGTCATCCAATCTAACAACAAACATGTGTGTGTGTGTTCTGATTTGGTGTGCACTATTGACTTGAGAGAAAGCTGGCTGACTCACCTGTAAAACGGGCAGAGCGACGTATGCACTGCATTTGGTCTCTTTGACCCTTTCCAACACATATAGCTCCCTGCCAGCTCTTTCACCGTCTCCAGCGTCTTGCGTTCGCAAGGGTGAGATTCAATCCTGCAACCTGGCACAAAGAGCACACACAGGAGAGAGAGAGGGCATTTGTCGGCAAGTGGAGTTGTCTGGGAGAAGAAGCTGAACCAGCTGGGATAGTGCTCACACAGCAAGGCCCGCTTGTCTCATTGCCCAGCAAGGAGAGCTCATGGCAATTTCTCCACAACCTCGGTGATGCCACAAAACAGGTCACATGCTGGGGGCGGGCAGGTCAGTCCTTTACTGGACTTCTGGGCACAGCTTCTCTGACCTGCTTTGTTCTGGCACAGTTCCTGCAACCACAAGTCCATCCATGTTGTTCTGTTCCACATAGCTTCTTATACCACCCACATCACTGTGCTATCTAAGCACCTTCCAGTGGTGGATTAAGCAATGTGATTTACATGGTCACGTGTGGGGTTCTTTTTTGAGGATTTTCATCTCTCCTCTATCTTAAGTGTTTATATGGCCCCATGCCTGAACATCTGATAGCCTTGCTGTCTTTAATGTATTTCTCCTCAACACCCCTTTGAGGCAGGCATCGTTCCCATTATAGATGGGGGAACTGAGGCATGAAGAGACAAAGTGACTTGACCAATGTCACACAGTAAGACTGTGGCAGAGCAAGGACTCCAACCCAGGTCTTCTAAGATCTAGGTGAGTTCCCTGATCACCAAACCATCCTCTCTCTCTCTCTCTCTCTCTCGCTCTCTCTCATTTCCCTGGGCAGACCCGAAGCTTTGAGCAGCGCACACAGGGGTGTGTTGTCTTTAAACTGAGGCTAACCTCTCACAGCCTCCATTTCTCTCCACTAGAGGAGAAGCCCTCTCAAAGGGGTTGAGGTGCCAGCTTCAGAGAGCAGCTCCAGAAGCAAAAGGCCATGTTGCCAACCCCGCTACGGAAGTGGAAGGGAGGACAGTCAATAGCAAACACGCCCCAGGGGGCGCCAGAGTTACCTGGAGACACAGCGCTGCAGATGGCAGAGCTGGTGAGGGTGCTGTACAGGCCATTGGCAGCATCCGCCACGTGTTCGGCAAACAGCACGTGCTGCTCAGCGGGGTCACTAGCCAGCATGTGCAGCTCCTCCCACCTGCGCAGGGACAGGACCAGTTAGTTATTCTCACGGCACGGCGGGGCCAGACCAGTCTCGGCCGTCACAGCGTTATTTCCTGGGCAGGCAGTAGCAAGAACACACTCTCAGCAAGTGCCAGGAACCCGGTAAATCGTCTCTTCAAACCCACTGACACTGCTGCAGACCCAGAACAGAGCACTTCTCTGACCAGCCCCCCCTTCTCTCTCTCGGCCCTTTCACAAACCAACCCTTCTGTTCCACATCCACAGCCCTCCATGGATGCTGGGACAGTCTGTTTAGCAGGGGTGCTGAGGGCCAGTGAACAAAACTGTAAACCCTGCCCTCTATGATGGAAACTGTCTCATGCCAGAGGCTGCTGCAGCATCCTCAGCACCGGTACCCCTTCCCAAATTGCACCTCCAACTCTGTGATTTCCCCTTGCCAACTTGCAGTGGTAGATCAACCACTGAGCCTACGGGGCCTATGCCTAGGGGCTCTGGCCAATTGGGTGGCCCCTGGAAAAATGAGCCTGATCCCCCTGCCTACCAGATGATCCTGCTGGGGGAATAAGGGAAACCCTGGCCCCTGGAAGGAGCACCAGGCAGGCAGAGAAAGCCCCTACATGTTGATCCTTCTCCCTGGCATGGGTACGAGGTGGGGCGGGGCTGGGGCAGAGGGGATTGCGGGTGGAGGGAATGGAGAGTGGTTGCCACTTGCTTTGGCCCAGGGCCCCACAAACGCCTAATCCTTACTCTGGCCCACCTGGATCCTGAAGGCAATGGCTAGTCTGTTAGCAATGCACCCTCCCCCCGCACAAGACAATTTCCTACCTTGGAAACTTGACTCCCACAGCAAACACTGTGGTGCCTCTGTCCTTCAGCTGCTTAGCAGGCATTGCTACACTGCCTTGCGATTTCCCATCTGAGAGGATGATGAGGATTTTAGGGACAGAGGAATTTCTGCCACCCGGGAAGCCTTTCCGGAGAACGTATTTCAGCGCGAGCCCCGTGTCTGTGCTCCCACCTCTAAAATAAGCAAGAGAAAATGGAAGGAAAGGGAGGTGGGGGGACAGAGGTTTCCGGCTAAACTTCCTTTTCCTTCCTTCCTGTCCCCTGCAATTCATGTTGCACAAAGAGTGAGGAAGGGAGAGCAACTCACCTGGATTTCTCACTGGTTTAATTTGTTGTGGTTAGGAAGGTAAAGGAGGGGGAAAAGCCAACTATGACTCATGATAGCAGAGCACAGCTGTGTAGATACAGCTCCAAGGTGGAAAAGCATTCTGGGTATTAATATGCAAATAAAGCAGTACCAAGTATCCCAATCAGGTTGAGAATTCAATCACCTGGCCACTGCTACAGGCACTTTCCTGACTGGAGAAGGGTTGTGAAGTCTGCAAAAATTATCAGCTTCCATTCATTTTTGTCTTGGACACCGACATACTGTAACAATGGCACATTGTTTCATCATATTATTATTATTAGTCTGACAGTAGCATATAGAGACCAGGATCCCTTTGGACTAGGTGCCGTACAAACATATAGCCAGAGAGTTCTAGTCTAAATCAGGGGCTGGCAACCTGTGGCCCATCGAGGTTCTATGTGTGGCCTGGGAGACATTCTGTTTACCGTTACCCATGCACGGGGTAGTCCGCTGGTTTCCATCCACATAGGTTTCTTCCCCTACCAGTTTTACTGAAGTGCCATGCGTGTAAAGCAAACGCATTTGAAGTGAGGTGTGTGCTGATTGCACCCAGCATTGACTGAGAGCCAGGCACTCCCTCTGTATCCACTCCAAGTGCTGCGACATTTCAATCAGCACCCTCTGCAAATTCTAGGTATGCAAGCGCAGTGAGCAAAACTACCCTATCCTGGGAGACCATCTTGGTTACGACAGCCTTGTGGCTCACTGCGATGAAGGAGGGCCACTCATGCAGCCTATTCACGAGCCTATTTGCCCTTCACCGGTCTAAATCGACAAGGCAAAGGAGAGGAGTAGGGAAAGGAAGTACATTTATTCCCATTTTACAGGTGGGGATTTAAGGCAGAGAGAGAGCAAATGTCAGATTTTCAAAGGAGTTCCAAGGGGTGAGGATCTCAGCTGGGTTTGGTTTTTTTTCCCAATCTGGACATGAGCACTTAGAGACAGGCCCTTATTTGGTGTTCATAGAAATGATGGTCTCTCATGAAACTCTGGCCCTAAATTAGGTGCCGAGTATTTGAAAGTGTGACCATGAGCTCTCCTGAAACCTGGGCCAGTTATGAGAGGACAAAGGTCATACAAACAGATCTGGGAACTTACCTCATGTTGCATGAGCCCTAGTGAAATACCCAACACACACAGCTCTGTCCCTTTCTGTGCTTCTTTCCTCCATGTCTAATTCAGAGAATGGTCCGTAAACGTAGCTCTTAGAAATGCATTTGCAGTGAAGTGTCAACTAACCGAATATTTTGGCAGTCACGGTATTTTGACACTACAATGGAAATGCCCATTGGGAGAGTCCTGACAAATTCATGGTCCGTTTTGGTCAATTTCACAGTCATAAAATCATAAATTTCATTATTTCAAAAAATCATAAATGTCATGATTTCAACTATTTAAATCTGAAATTTCACACTGTTGTGATTTTAGGGGTCCTGATGCAAAAAGGAGTTGTGGGAAGGGGGGAGAAATCACAGGACTATCAGGGGGGTGCAGTACAATATCCTTACTTCTGAGCTCACTTACAGAGTCTCCCAACCAGAAATCTTATTTTTGGCAACCTGGTAGCTGGAACCCATCCCCTAACTATTTTGCTTATTCCTATATTTCAGCCTTTTATCCAAAACTAGGTGAAACAGTCATGTGCAAAGTGATTATTTCTGTTAGATTGATCAACATTCTTTTGCCATTGTTAAAACACATTTTCAGTGCCAAGCTAAATTCCAGGTATCTAATGGGGTTTCATTTTCTCTGCTCTCAGTGGCTTTCAAACAACAGCCAAAGAGAAGCCTGTCTCTCTCTGCTACACTTCCCCGAGAACATTACACAAAAGGTTTTCTAGACTGTATAATTAAGTTGTCACTGAAAAAAAAAATAACCCTACAGATTTCGCTCGCTTGAAGAGGATCCCGAGTCTGTTTGCAAACTATGGGCCATATTCAGAATTAGTTTAGACACTTTGCTTAGTGAATGAGCTGCTCCTTTAACCCTTATGCCTTTTCTGCTGAAATTCTACAGCCTGAAAGTAGAGATGTAAAATCCTGCTTGTTTGATTATGGCATTATGTTTAACCGGTTAACTGACTAAAGGGGAGCGGGTGCGGGGAGCTGCTCTAGTCCCACGGGGTTGGACTGGCCCCCACGTGCTGTGGCTGGGCTGGAGTGGTCCCCCTTGCCGTGTACAAGGACGGATCTGGACAGCCAGTTGGAGCAGCCCCTGCCTGTGGCCAGAAGGGGGGGGCAGGCCTGCCACAGACAGGGGCTACTCCAGCCAGCCTGTCAGAGCAGCCCTCGCCAGCGGTGGGCTGGAGCAGCTCCAGCCCCTGCCAGATAACTGGAACTGGTAAGCCTCACCGTTCGCATCTTTACCTCTAGGAGATCACCTTAAATTTGTCCCACTATGGGCTTAATCTAACATGCTCTACCAGACAAACAAATGAAATGAGGACTTTTTTTTAAAGGAGATGATTTGGGCTCCAATTTTCTTTTACAGATTAAGGCTCATTCGACACTTGGAAGTAATGTGGGCGTAACTGTGTCAGTCAGGGGTGTGTTGGAGCATGGCTTCTATTGATGTAGCTAATGCTCGGGGAAGTGGTGTCCTTTTGTTGGGGTATACTGTGTCTACACTAGGGAGCTATGCTAGCATACAGTTCTTCCTCATTTCTCTTCAAGTTTCATGGGGACCTACAAAAATTCAAGGTACTGCTCTTAAAGGAGCTAATCATCTGGACTTCTAAGTGATCCCGTACCGCACCAAAAGGCCATTTTAGTGTCAGATCACTGCCCTGCCACGTGGGAGCCCCACATTCAATTTTCATTCTAACTGGCCAACCCAACAGGGAATGAAAGTGTGTGTCTCTCTCCATAGTAACCCCAACAATTGATTAGCAGGCACTGATGACAAGCTATGAAGAAAATCTACTGCCTAGTCTACAGAGGCAAGCACAGAACACCAGGCCTTGCCAGAAAACGTGCATACCCTAAAAAAGAAGAGGGCTGGCTAGGAGAACTTACCTGAACACAATCTTCTTGATTTTCTCCTTTACTTCCTGCTTGTTTAAATACAAATCCAAGGGGAATTCCAGCTGGGGAGTCGAGCTAAACTGTATCACTCCCACTCGGACCTGAAAGAAGAGGTTGAATAGCAGGAGGAGCCGGGAGGCTTGTATGATGTCAATCATGTGACAGATTTAGGCACACTGAATTGTTTCAAGATGAATCACGTGCCTCTCGATGCCCTTCTTGGCTGCGACCCTCTAACAAATCCCCTTCGCTCACATTCCAAAGGGGAGGCGGCGGGGTTAGGGCTGCAGAAGCTCACTCTGAATGGGGGAGGTGGAGGGAAAGGAAGAGGAGTGAGGGGAGCTACTGAGCTCAGTGGCAGTAGCTGGCTCTGGGCAGAGAAGGGGCACTCTGGCCATTCTTACGGCAGTTCCTTGGCAGATAGTACAGAGGGCACCAGTTGCTGAGTAGTGATGGGAACACAGGGCGCTGACACCCCTTGCCCTTAGCCTGCCTCCACTTGCCCCTGAGTGGTGCCTGTCCCCACCCCACCCCACCAGCTGGTGCATATGCTTCTGCCCCTCCACCAGGTCAAAAGTCTCCACTAGGCCCTGCTGTGGCTGGATGGCTGGGTTGCAGTCACATGAGTAGCTACCTCTCCTGGCAGGTGGGGGCCCTGCGCCGCCCCCCCCAGACACCCGCCCCAGCCAGCATGGCTGCGATGATTGGACGAGTGAAAGCAGATAGGGAAAGGAGAACAGTTCCTACCTGCACCCGCCTGCACCCGCCTTGCATCGCAGCAATTGCTCCAGCCCCTTTTCCTGCCTCCGCAAACATTTGAGAGGGCAGACACATTCCCAGTTCCACCACCTCTGCTAAAGCTCCTTTATGACCCATCCCTGGATATAACGGAAGCCAAAGTCCACCTCCAAACATCACTCAGAGCCCCAGGAGGAGTTTCACCCATACAAAGCTGTCAGCGAGCGGATGAAAGTGTTGAATTTATATTTGTATCACCACTTTTCCTTCCGACGCCCTGCACGAGGGGTACATGTAGGGATCATGTCCCCACCACTGGAAGCAGCCCTGGGGGCAGGGGGTACAGCAGCAGGAAGAGAAAGGCCTTCAATGGGAAAGTGAAAAAAAACCTGTTTCCAGTTGAAATGTAGGTGGACAGAGGAAATGACCTGAACTGGAATTAGGCCACAACAGCAAGGCTAATTCTCTTAACCCTTACAATATGGAATATTTAACAGCCACAAGTAGTTGAGATCTTAACTGTGTATCTCATCTAAAGGCAGGATGGCAGAAAGCCCAAATCACCATGGCTAAGGGAAGGAATAATGGACTATAGTGTAGGGAAGAAACGCACAGCAGGCTCCATCCAAAGGCAGAGATCCAGCACCTGATTGCCCGCACTTTGCCCCCGCACTTTGCCAGGTCTGCAGTGTGGTTACCTGCCAGAGGGAAGTGCCTGTTTTCTCTTTGATAAGCCATTGACTGAAATGCCCGCTCAACACAACTCTCCTTCTGCCCATCCAAGTGACACATACATTCCCCTAGTCCCTGTTCTCCAGCATTCGGCAGACTACGGCAAGCCTCAGGTAGACATGGCTCTGCGGTGAAATTTGGCTTGGTCTCTAGCTGTAAGGCCTGCGGCAATATGGGGAAGTGATGGAGACAGAGTGGTGATTTTATGTGCTGGATCTCTAGGGTCGCTCAATCAGACAGCGGAGTAGACTAAACAGAGGAGCATTCCGTAGTAGGGCTGGCAGCCAGAAGAGTAGTCAGGCTCAGGTTTTGGACACCACTCTAAGCATCCCCCTCCTGCAAGTCAATAAGCAACACAATGGCCAGCACATTCCCTCTCACAAGGGCAACCCCAGAACTCCTCTGGGGAACTCCTGTGCCTCCCTTAGGTCCTATCAGGCCTCTGAAACCCGTACCCCACCAAGTCCTGAATTTCCATGGTACAGCCTCAGTGGGTTACACAAAGACTGCAAAGCCTTAAGTCCACAATTTCCTCCCTCGCTGGGCTCCTAACTTGCATTCACCCCGTCCCAGTGGCCTTAGCAGGGAGTGGAGTAGCCATCTGGACAGATTTCAAGAGCAGCAAACGTTTTCCCTGGTTACAGATGGGAACCGTAGTCAACCTCTCTCAGGCTGCATCAAATCTGACTTGACGCTTGGCGCATGGGACGAGATGCAAGGAAGTAACCAGAACAGATGGTATGAACTTTCCCTGTGCACTTTTTAGGCAAGGTTAGACTGTTCTTGTTCACTCAAGCATCGAATGTCTCAGGAGGCTCCAGGGGGCAGGGAAGATCTGGGGATACACATATGCAAGTCCCAAAAAGGGCAGTGGGGAGAGGGAGTTTAAAAAACTCCCTAAAAGCTGGAGCTGTAAGGTTTTCCATGGGTCTTTGGCAATGCAGAGTCAAAACTGCCCCATATTCAGTTTTCATGGAAAATCTTCCAAGTTGTCTAACCCCGCAGTTGACCTTGATTTAAGCCAAGATCCAAGATAAGGAAGGAAAATGGTCAGGAGCTGAGCTGGATCCAGTCCCTTCTCATTTATTTTAATTCATTTTATCCGGGTTGGCTCTAAATGCCAGACATTTGACTCTAATCAGAATATCTTAGCCAGCCAGTCATATGCTATCTCTGCGGGGCATCAGCTCTTCTAGGAGGCCTATTGTGACAACTCTCCAGTAACATGAGCCCTAGGGAAGCTAGATTGTGCTGGTGTGATGGTAAAACCAGAAGTGTCTGAAGCAAAAAACTAGAAGATGGAGGTGGGGTATGAACATAAAAACAGGGCAATATTTGTTGTACATGGAGAAATTGCTCTTAATCACATAGAGACAGGAAATCCAATGGAAGCTCCTCACTTGTTCTTTGCTGGATAGTACAGCTGGTCCCTAGGGTTATGGTTAGCCAGGAAGGGCACAGATCCCAGAACCAATCAGCAAACACCACACACCAGCGGGAAACCAGAAACACTTATTGCAGGCAGGTGTCTATAGGCTACTTTACCCCATTGTTGATGGCCTGCAGTGAAATCCTTCTATTCTACCCCTTCACGTCCATTTTCAAATAGAGAATACTTTTTAAAAGAGAGAGAGAACACAAACAGGACTTCCGCGGGCTTCATAACCACTTATATCCATGAGTTAACTTCCTGGGATCAGTTCTGCAGCCAGGATTTCCAAAAGTGATTTCTGGGTGCCTGCCCTGAGACAAATTCAAGGGGCCCAGTTTTGAGAAAGAGTTGTGCACCCGTCCTCTGAAAAATCAGGCTATTTTATTTAGTCATGCAAAAAAAACCCAAAAAAACAAAAACAAAAAAAACCCCACAACCCTCACTAATCACCTTATAAAATTCTGGCTCCTAGCCTTTAATCTGCAAGCTCTTGTCCCATTGTTGTTAAAATGCCAAATGGAACTTGAAACATTTGTAACACATACATGCAATCCAGCCTCAGCAGTTCATCCAACCTCCCCACAGCCTACTCTGCAGATCCTTTAGCCCCCTCCCTCCCCACAGCTCTAGTGTTTTTCGTTTCACTCTGCACCAGTGACGGGCAACCAGGACTAGTGAGTGGGCTGCTTGAGTGGCCCTCCAGATTGAAGTCCGTCGTGCACTATCCATGACCCCACGAGTAAATACATTTAATATATGGAATGCTGACCACTTCAAAACACACAGAAGTGCTTTAATCCTTCATAGATTAATAGAACAGTCATCAACTTCAAGAGATAATGAAAAAGAAACATTTACACTTACTTTACAACATCAGATTCCAGCCCGGCGTCTTTCCTGCCCCCTCTCCCAAGCACGTCCCCTTCCTGCTCCTCCCACCCCCTCCCAGCACTTCCAGCGCATTGATTTGCAGTATTCGTTCCTGGGAGAAGCAGGGACAGGGTGCAAATCAGCTGAGTCATGGTGCTCCAGAAGTGCTGGGAGGGAAGGGGAGGAGTAGGTAACTGTGGGGCTCCAGTGCCCCAGTGCATGAAAGGTGAGGGGACAGGGGGCAGAGAAGGGGTGCGCGGACCACACATAGAACCCTGATGGGCCACAGGCTGCCCACCACTGCTCTACACTGACTTTTGTTGGATGTTTCAGGTAGAGCCCTGCTGTCTGTAACTAAAACGAGACGTTTGCTGCCACACTCACCCTATCCGGATTGATGTCCAAGGCATCACAGAGTTTGCCTGCCAAGTGCTTAGACTTCTCAAAGCTTCCTTTGCCAATGCTGTGTGACCCATCTAAGAGAAGCAGGATATCTACTGGAGCAGAGCACTGCATCACTAGAGGGGAACAAGATAACATGCTGTCAGGGTTACTAGGATGATACAGGCAGTCCCCGACTTACGAACGGGTTACATTCCGAACACCTGGTCGTAACTCGATTTGGTCGTAAGTTGGAAATACCCTTAAACGCTCTGCCCGCACTGTTCAAAAAACTTACGTACATGGTTCTCAACTAAAAAATATTATAATGGGGTTAATGGGAGGTTGGTCGTAACTACGGATGGTAAGTCGGTGTGTTCGTAAGTCGGGGAGTGGCTGTACTAAACTGCTCACGACAGTTAAGACCAGAGCAGACTGTGAAGAGCTTCAAAAAAGATCTCACCAAACTAAGTGATTGGGCAACAAAATGGCAAATGAAATTTAATGTTGATAAATGTAAAGTAATGAATAGCGGAAAAAATAATCCCAACTATATATACAATATGATGGGGACTAATTTAACTGCAACTACTCAAGAGAGAGATCTTGGAGTCATTGGGGATAGTTCTCTGAAAACAGCCACTCAGTGTGCAGCGCAGTCAAAAAAGCAAATAGAATATTAGGAATCATTAAAAAAAGGGATAGAGAATAAGACAGAGAATATCTTACTGCCTCTATATAAAACCATGGTACATCCACATCTTGAATACTGTGTATACATGTGATCGTCTCATCTCAAAAAAGATATATTGGTATTGGAAAAAGTTCAGGAAAAGGCAACAAAAATGATTAGGGGGTTTGGAATGAGTCGCATATGAAGAGAGATTAAAAAGACAGGGAATTTTCATCTTGAATAGAGACTAAGGGGGGATATGATAGAGCTCTATAAAATCTTGACTGGTGTGGAAAAAGTAAATAAGGAAAAGTTATTTACTTGTTCCCATAACATAAGTACTAGGGGTCACCAAATGAAATTAATACAATTTGCCAGAGGACGTGGTGAAGATTAGGACTTTAAGAGGGTTCAAAAAAGAGCTACATAAATTCACAGAGGTTAGGTCCATGAATGGCTATTAGCCAGGATGGATAGGAATGGTGTCCCTAGCCTCTGTTTGTCTGCAAATGGATGGCAGGAGAGGGATCACATGATGATTACCTGTTGTGTTTACTCCCTTTGGGGTACCTGGCATTGGCCACTGTTGGCAGACAGGATACTGGGCTAGACAGACCTTCGGTCTGACCCAGTGTGGCCGTTCTTATGTTCAGGGTGCACATTTACACATAGGTGACAACAGAATTCACTGAGCCAGGTTTACAGAAAAAAAAAAAAAAAAGCCAGCTGACTTTATCGGTCTCTCTCATCCAGGGAGAAAGAGCAAGAAATCCAGGCATATGGGATTTCCACAGCATTGCACTAGCCCCCTCCCTTGGAGTTCCCAAAGTCCAATAACCTTTTGGTTGGGTTCCTGGCACTGCAAAACCATAATCAGTTCATCCTGAGGACTTGGGGTTTCCCCATACTCTCACCTTAAATTTTAGCCACCTAAACAGTCTTTACCATATTAAAGCTCTTAATTAGTAGATTCAGGTTATGCTGTTTAACACAGAGACAGTGCATCTAAACATCCACTAAGATGCTCCACAAGAAGATGCAGAAAAGGCTAGGCAACAGTGACTGATTAAAGTTTGTATGTGAAAGACCTGAGTTGTAGCAGTTGTAGAGAGGAAGAATGGTTAGTGCGCTTGCCCAGGACTAAGGAGATAAAGGTTCAAAGTCTTTGCTCCACAACTGACTCCCTGGGCAGTTGGTGATGGGGCCCATGAGTCAGACATGCCAAAGATGAACATCTAGAGTTAAGTGCTTAGAGAAGGGCAAAAAAAATTAGAGCATCTTGAAAAAGTGAAAAAATAAATCACATTAAAAATGTTCACAGTTGTTTCACAACAGCTGAAAACAAACCATTTTCTCTCCCTCTTTTCTTTCACGTTCACATCCTTGAAGATTTTATCAGAACAGTTATTTGCATTTTGATAATGTGTGCAAGATACATTTCAAGGCAAAATGTTGCAATAGAGATAGCAAAAATAAAGACATATCAAAGAAGTCAACAATGTTTCATGTAAGTTCGTTTTCAAGAACAAAACATATTTATTTGAAAAATGTTAATGACCTCAAACTTTTGTTGTGGGTGAGGACGTCCCTCAACTATGCTGAGAAAAAGCAGATTTTGGGCAAGTGGCTAAAAAGACATCTTTCTTTGAATCCCCCTGAAGGAGTCAAAACACCCCTGAGGTATCTTAGAGCTGTGTTTCTCAACCTTTTTTTATAAAGTACCCCTTTAAAAAAAAAAGTATCTCCAGTACCTATAGTTTTCAGACAATTTTTTTTTCTACCATTGCAACACATTTGTTTAAACAACTTAATCGTAACCAGGCGGGCGATAAAATGTTTGGGTGTAAAAAGTACAAAAATAATAAAACCTGTAAAACTTAAAACAAAAATTCCGTTTTCTCCAAATTTCAGTTGTGTTGATGTACCCCCCAGATTTCTCTTGAGTACCCCTAAGGGTACTCATACCACTGGTTGAGAAACACTGTCTTAGAGTAACCCTTACTAAGCATGGGGTCAGCTTTAAGCCTTTGACCAGGCCCAGGGACTTCAAATGGGACCGATCGTGTGCTTAAAATTAAGCACGTGCCAAAGTGCTTTCCTGAACTGAAGTGTTCAGCATTTTGCAGCCCTACATGAGATATGTCAAACAAAAAACAAGTTACAGAACCCCCCTGAAACAAACACACCCTGTCACGTTATTGGATTCTAAAGATCACTGTTGCACCCATGTGGGGGTGTTTGCCCCAAAGTCTGTACAAAGGGGGCCATGTGAGGTGTCAAATAAAAGCTTGTGTTTTACTGATTCTGTATATGCCATTCATGTACTTGTATGATATCTGTATGTGGAGTTATAAATATGTAATCTGTGCTTATGCTAGAAAATTCTCTATCTGAGGCGGAGCAATGGGCAAAGAATGTTCAGGCAGTGACTATGCTAATTAGCAAAGCTCCAGGGACAATGGATCTCTAGGTGCCAATACACACCTGAGGAATGCGTCTGGAAATCTGGAACCTGCAGACCAGCCAGAATAGTGATTGCTGACTTGGCACACAAGGATAGGTCACTGAGCCACGTGACCTGCTCCAGCTTGGAAGAGACCAGGGATGGATATAAAATGCCATGGGGCAATCTCCATCTTGTCTTCAGTTCAGTTACTGATTCCAGATGCAGCCTTGCAAGGAACAGTGAGCCGGGAAGAACCGTGGACGCATCCTGACGTAGGTTGTACACCCGAGACTTATAAGATAGCAGTTTATAACATCTCTGCTAAGAGCCTGTATCGAGAACTGGGTGATTCGATGCATGTAATGTAGCAAAACTCCTCTGACATCCCAGCTCTCCCTGTACTCCAATCAGCCCCGGGCTTGCACACAGATGAGGGGTTTTAGAACCCAACCTCACCTACCACAAACGGGTTCTTCCGGTCCCAAGAAACCAGCCACAGGTCCCAATCAATTTACACTCTGGATCTTACCCACAAGATCACGCTGGGCTAATCCTTTAGAATCTAAAATCTAAAGGTTTATTACTAAAAGAAAGAAAAGCATGAGAGTAAGGTTGTCAAGGAGAATACATTACATGCATCGAATCTCCCAGTTCTTGATACAGGCTCTTAGCTCAGATAGAGAATTTTCCAGCATAAGCACAGATTACATATTTATAACTCCACATACAGATATCATAAAAGTACATGAATAGCATATACAGAATCAGTAAAACACAAGCTTTTATTTGACACCCCACATGGCCCCCTTTGTACAGACTTTGGGGCAAACACCCCCCCATGGGTGCAACAGTGATCTTTAGACTCCAATAACATGACACACCCTCCCCCAGTCAGAACTTGCAACCTATCCAGTGACCAATTGCATCAGACACGTTTTGTCCATGAAGAAAGCAGAAAAGCCTTTTTTCAAACACATTATTTTAAAACTACAAACTAGATGATCTGCTGGGAGGCTTTGACAGAGACAGGTTTCAGCAAGGCCAGTGTATTATCCTAGCCTCAAGCTGCACTGAGACGGTGTCTTGGTGTCACCTAGGCATGTGTGAACATGTTTGCTCCCTAATTAGTAGTTGCTGCATCAAGGTGGAAGCCGATGGTTCTCACGGACAAAGATTGCACTGAGACTCCTGTTTCAGTCTCTGCAGACACTCAATCCAAAATGCTTCCCTGGAGTTTGGGAAAGAGATGGATCACAGGAAAGAGGAGCCGCCACCTGCCCGATGTTGGCAGAGCGGCCCCAAATTATTACATGTTTTCAGCAGCTTGTCACAAGCATGGCATTCAGCTCACAAAGCAGAGCCTCACACTGTTGCAGAGGGGACGCTGGTTTGGAAGGAACCTCAGAAATCTCACTCCTCAAAGCCGGAGAGTGGAATGATCTTAAGGAATGATGGCTGTGTAGTGGCTACAGAGAAATGGATGGAAAACCAGTAGGCACCTCCCAGCAGCTCCCGACGCCACAAGCTCCCAGTCCTGCGGGTTCCTGGCGGTGGCTAGGGGTTTAACCGGTTAACTGGTAAACTGGCCCTGGGGCTCAGGGCCAAAACTAAAGCTTGAGGGTTTCCATACTGGGTGGCGGGGCTCCTGCCTTGGGCTTCAGCTTTGGTCCCCTTGCTCCAGGAGTGGTGGGGCTCTGGCTTTGACGCCCCCACACACTCGCCATCCAGGTGGTAGAGCCTTAGGGGACTCAGGCTTCAGTATCCCTTCCTGGGTCATGTAGCAATTTTTGAGAAAAGGTGCAATGAAGTTTAGGAACCACTGTACAGTACTAGGGATGGAAGCAACTACTTGACTATCCGATAAGCATTTGCTTATCGGATAATCAACTCAACTAGACCCTCCCCCCGGCCCGCTTTGCTGCCTCTATCAGAAAGAGGCAGCAAGGGGGAGAGCGCAGGAACCGATGCTGGGGGGAACCAGTAAAGCTGGTTCTCCGCAGCACCATCTCTGCGGAGGGCAGGGGAGGCAGAGGCACAGTTCTTGCTGGTTCCCTGAAGCAGTCCCTGTTCCTGCTGGTTCCCACTGCAGGCACTTCTGCTTTTGAAATGTACAGGAGCCCTGTGGGGCTCTTGTATGTTTCAAAAGCAGAAGTGCTGCAGGGAGCACGGGGTGAGAAGGGACTCAAGCAGTCCCCGCTCAGCCCGTGCTCTCTGCGGCACCATGCCCCCCTTGCTGCCTCTATGAGAGGCACCGGGGGGCCGGGGACAGGAGCTGGAGCTGGGGGGAGCTGGCTTAAAAGCTGGTTCCCCCCAGCAGTCTCCGGGGTGCCACCTCCTGCTTCCTCTTTCAGAGGCGGGGGGGAAGGGGTAATAGGGGACCCTGCTGCAAAGCAGCCCCAGTCTGCAGGAGTCACAGTGGGGAGCTGGGCCCCCCATGGACAGGGGCTGTTGCCGCCAAGCAATTCCTGTTTGCGGGGGCCAGTCCTGGCTGCCATGAACAGGGGCTGGTGCCGGAGCAGTCTCTGTTTGTGGCCAGCACTGGCCACCACAAACAGGGGCTGCTCTGGCAGCCTGGGCTGTCTGCCGTGAACAAGGGGGTGCTGGACTCAGCAGTCCTGCCTCGCGCTGATCGCTGCACCTCTGCATTTTAAATGTACTAAGAGCCCAGCGGCTCTTGCTACATTTAAAATGCACAGATGCAGCCCGAGTGGCTCTGGAGCCAGCTCGAGCTGGGACTGCTTATAGACTAATTGTATAGTCGATGCAAATTGTATCAACTATACGATTAGCCAAATAATCGCATGTTCACATCCATACGCTGTACTAAATGATGCTCCTCTGCCAGGTAACACCGGGAGAAATTAAGGGGGAATAAAATGTCACTGTCCTTAATGTCAGTGAAATGCTCAGAGCATTTGTTAGAGACCTCGGCAGCATTTTGTGAGACCAGCTCTGAAGGAAACTGTGATGCACTATCAGAAAGCAGGAAGCAGCAAACACAGGAGGTGGTGTAAAGAAAAGGGTGCTCCATCTATAGCTAAGGGGTTGTTTTAAATGGTCCAGCTACAAACAAGCATTTGCGGCCAGTGCCCCTCTCCTCCCAGCAATCGCTTCTCCTCCCATACACATTTTATCATCACAATGTTTTCATTCCTGGCAATGAGAAAGTGCATTTCTAATTAGATTTTTTAATGCCAAATTAAATTAGGCAGGGATTGAAAGGATTAGAAGGGATTGAAAGTTTTCAAGCATTCCGTTCTGGGTCACCGGGCTTTGTTGTATTGTAACCTCCTTCTTTCAGGAGTCCTGTGCTTTGCAAGTCCGTTCCACTCCTCAATCAGCTGGAATACCAAAATTAAGCCAACGCTTCCATAGCACAGTGAAGCTATAGCAAGCAAATAGGGCCTTGTTGCTACAGGTTGAACCTCTCTAGTCCGGCACTCTCAGGACCTGACCAGGGCCAAACCAGAGAATTTGCTAGACAACAGGAGGTCAATATTGTCTAGCAGCATTACCAACACTTCCACTGCTTGTTGGGCTCTTAGAAGACATTTAGGGGTAAATTAGTGCTAAATTACAGCACAGAACACAGAGCCAGGACCGGTAGCTATAAACAAACTTTATGGGACTGAAGGAAACTTGGCCACACCCATGATAAGTGGACATCTGGCTAACATCATTTTGGACCACTGATGTTGCCAGACCAGAGAATGCCGGACTAGAGAGGTTCAACCTGCATGCTGTTCGCACTGCAGCAACTCTGCCTCCATGTTTGAAATCAAAGCAGCGAGACCCACCAGAGAGGTACGCAACTATGAGCTTCGTTGGCTGAAGGAGCATTCACACAGCACAGATTAAACGTGGCCTGGGGTCTGCATCACATCTTTGATGATTCTTCTGTCTTGCTGGACAAAGGCATGGGAAGAGATCTCCCCAGGACGCTACAGTACTGAGCCTTGCAGAATACTGCTAAGAACTTCAGCAGCCACATTAATGCCACTGGCTGCTCCATAACCTAAACAATAGATATGGATATGAGATCTATGAGGTAACATCTTGGAACACCATTCACTGTGGGATCAAATATACATTAACCAACCAATCCGATTGTTTCTAAACTATTTTAAAACACATCGGCAAGCCATTCATACATGCTAATGCCACAGACACTGACTAAGATGTAATGCAAGCGGGTGTTTCTACAGCCATTAGAGACTTAAAATGAATGTAATTACGAAATTAACAAAGAACGAGGAGGACGCATCAGTTCTATCATTTTAAAGTCTATAATACGGTGAGGATGAATTGAGTGTTACAGACAAGTTGAAAACCTAGCCCGGGAGCTTACAAAAGTTAGACAATGGACTTGGGAAATGAAGATCCCAGTAAAAGATCATGCAGTATATTTTTGTTACATACACTTCTGATTATCGAGTTGTTTAATATGATCCTCATCACCACAACCTGACAAACAACACCCTCAGGACACCTCACTCTGTAGAAAAGTATTTCTACACACAGAACTGAGGGGGAGAGAGATGAAGTGATTTACCAGAGATCACCCAGGAAGTCTGGGGAAGAACTGATTTCAGGACTTTGAGTCTCTGTACAGAACCTTAAACCACAAGACCGTCTTGGGGCAGAATATCATGTGTTCAACAGAGGAACCAACTAACTTAAGTGGGGATTAAAGGGTTAATATGCTGAAATATACTGAGATCTGAGGGAATACTTTTAGGCAAGAAGGCTGACGTGGTGGAACAGAAGCCAACTAAAACAAACGAGCCTTGAGGTAGAATCTGAAGGAGTAGGTTGAGAATGCATGGAACATAGAATCGGAGGAGGGGAGGTTTCTTGGCATGGGCCACTGATGTAAGGATCCATTAGTGGGAGGGAAGTTAGCAGGGCAGAGATTGATTGTAGAAGTAGGGGGAGAGGTGATGTAGGAAGCAGCAGCAGAGCTGGGCAAAGCTTGGAAGATGAGGATGAGAACGCTGGACTTGCAATTCTTAAGCATTGCAATTTCTAGTTTATAAAAACAAACTTACATTGGCCAGCAGCTGATATCTTGACAATTGTCTCCTGGTTGGCATGAAGTTCTTGTAGACCCCATGTGAGCAGCACTGTGGAATTAAATATATATTAACCCATCAATCGGACTGTTTCTAAACTATTTAAAAACATGCCTACAGGGCATTCATTCATGCTAATGCCAGAGACACGGACTAAGATGTAATTAAAGCGGGTGGGTAGGAGCAGCAGTAAAGAATGTGCAGAAACAATGTTTGCTGGGGTTCTCATTTACTCTGTCAAATGTGCCAAGCTGACAACTCAAAATATTTTCTAAATGCTTGGGTTGCCAACTCAGACTAGTACCTGAAATTCACAAAGTGGTTTGATCTCTGTACCCTTAACAGGAACGCTGAAGATACTGAGACCATGAGAACTCCATTCTGGGGGAAGGAGCATAACTAGATCCAGGTGGCTGCTCCAGATCTAACTCACTAATCAAACAGGGTTTTGGGGGGGGGGGGGGGAGGTTAGCATTAGCAGATATGATTATGAAGAAAAAAGACACAGCTGAAATGTGTTATTCCAATGTGCCAGCATACAGTGCCACTTTGCTGACTGCTACCACACCTCACATTTGGTGAATTTCTAGGCTTTGATTTATAGATTCATATATTCAAAGGCCAGAAGGGACCATTATTGCATCTGAACTCCTGCAGCATAGGTCATAGAACTTCCCCCAAAACAATTCCTAGAGCAGATCTTTCACAAAAACATCCAGTCTTGATTTAAAAATGGACAGTGATGGAGAATTCACCACAACCTTTGGTATATTGTTCCAAAGGTTAACTATTCTCACTGTTAAATATGCATACATTATTTCCAAACTTAAATTCCCAGCCTTTGGATCACACTGTACCTTTCTGCTAGACTGAAGAGCCCGTTATTAAATATTTGTTCTCCCTGGAGGTACTTGTAGACCGTAATCAAGTCACCCCTTAACCTTCTCTTTGTTAAGCTAACTAGATTAAATTCTTTAAGTCTACCACTGGAAAAGTCGTGTTTTCCAGTCTTTAATCATTCTCATGGCTCTTCCCTCAACATTCAGCAATTTGTCAATATCCTTGTTGAATTGCGGACAGCAGAACTGGAAAGAATATTTCAGCAGAGATTGCACCAGTATTACCAAATACAGAGATAAAATAACCCAACTTCTCCTGCTCAAGATTCCCTTCTTTATGCATTCCAGGATCACATTCTCTCTTTTGACCGCAGCAGCACACTAGGAACTCATGTTCAGCTGATTATCCACCACAACCTCCAAAAGTTACCAGAGTCACTACTTCCCAAAACAGACCCTCTGTACTGTAAGTGCGGCCTACACTCTTTGCTCCTAGATTTATATATTTGCATATAGCTATTTTAAAGCTCATACTGTTTGCTTGGGCCCAGAGATCTAGACAGTTCTGAATCAGTGACCTGTCTTCGTTATTTACTACTCCCCCAATTTTTGGGTCACCTGTAAACATTATCATTCGTGATTCACAAGAAGTGATCCCAGTTGGGACCCAACTGGAAACGTACCCCCCTCGCTGACAATTTTCCATTTACGATAACATTGAAATCTATCGGACAGTTTTTAACCCACTTAATGTGTGTCATGTTCATTTTATTCCAGTTCTTTTCATCAAAGTGTCATGAGGTACTAAGTCAGATTTCTGTAAGGCATTTAAGTACCTTATGTTGACACTATTACCTTTAATCACCCACCTGGTAATTTGTTAAAAAGATATCAAGTTAGTTGAATAGGATCAGTTTTGCATAAACCCATATTTATTTGCATTAACTACATATACTCGTCTGTGTTCTTTATTAATGAAGCCCTGTATCATTTGCTCGATTATCTTTGCCATACATGTCAAACTAATGGACCTATATCTACCTGGATCAGTCCTCTTACCATTTTTTAAATATGGCACATTAGTTTTCTTCCATTCTTCTGGAACTTCGTCAGCGCACCAAGAATTATTAAAAGCCAACACTAATGGCCCAGAGAGCTCCTCAGCCAACTCTTGGATGCAACATATCTGGACCTGCTGATTTTAAAATGTCTAACTTTAATAGCTTCTCTTTAACCAGTTACCTGTTACACTCTCAGCATTCCTACTAGGGATGGTAACTCATTCCTGTCAGCCTGCCTCTTTAGTACTGCTAGAGACTGAGCTTAGCCAGGCCTGAAGGAGTGAGTGAGAGGGGAAAAGGGGGCAGTTGCCCTAAGGCCCAGCAATTCAAAGGGGTCCGGTGCTCCTAGCCACCACTGTTGCTACTGAGGTAGTGGTGGTAGTTGGCGCCCTGGGAGCATTGAATTGCTGTCTGGAGCGCTGCACCACACCACATGCTCTGCGTGGTTCTGAGGGATGGGGAGCACCGAGTGCTGGCTGCCCTGGCCTATCCCCTTCCGCCTGAGGCCCCACTACTTCCAGGGGCACAGAGCTGCCCTTCACACAGCCCTTGCCTGGGGGGGGGGGTGTGGGGAAGTTGTCCCCCCACTCCTCCTGAGTCTAGCTGTAGAAATAGTTAAGACAGAACTCAGCTACAGGAACAGTTATCATTGTGCTCATATTCACCTCAGGTGCAACAGGCCATTGTAGGAAAGAACAAGGCGGCTACATCCCTGTGGCTTTCTTGCCTCAGCGATTCAGCAGGAACTTTGGAAAACATTGATCCTGCTCCCTGGAGATGGGACAGACTCATTGCAGGAGGGATTCTCCTGGACTGGGTGGTTAGTAATACATCACCTTTCCCCCTTTATGTCTGGAAGATCCTACAGCTGAGGTATCATTAGCTAATGTCTTCCTTTACTAGGTGCACTGGTTAATAAGCTATAGTGCTGACAGTGATTCTAAAAGAAAACTGCCTAGCCCAGCTGACAAAGGGTTCAGAAGGCCAGGAGCACTTCTCCCCAGGAACAAACGGGGATATGCATTTAAATATCTGTATTTTAATTAAAAATTGGCATTTCTGAGGCTCCAGCTGAGGACAATTATGTTGCACAAGTGACATTTTTGACATTTAACAGCATGGCTGCCCTACTGTATAGTAGAGGCTGTAAATTCATTACCAGCCTCCCATTGGTCTGATTTAACCACAAGAAGAAGTGCATTCATGTGTAAACACCAACTGAAATAATTAAAGGCCTAATCTAGGCCAGGCGTCTGCAGGTGCTGCTCCAGTGACTTCAATAGCAGAGCACCTGCTGGAATCTGGCACCAGATCCTAACCCGTGTAAAGCCAGGAAGTGGCATTTACACCACTGGAAGAATTTGGCCCCAGAGTCCGAACTGGGCCCTGGCCCTAATATTTCTTTTTAGTATTGCTACTGCAGTATTAAGGTCAGGATGGCAACTTCTTTTGAAATCCCACCACAGTCTCACCTTGCCAGCATCACAAAGAACGTCTCTGTTCCATGTGCTGTCTGCTTAGCTACCCCGATTTTGGGGAGTTTTATGAAGGCCCGGCCCCCCAGAACCTTTCTATCAACTCCAATGGGTGGTGGATCAGGCCCTAAAATTCCATATTAAAGGAACTCTTAGCTTCTCTGAAGATGTCCTATATATAGGTGAAATTCTTAAAAGTTCAAAATTTACAAGGATGATTAAAAAAAACAACAGCCTGTCAATGTTACAATAAAGCCCAAAATTCAATCTCATTGCCACAGCTGATGTCCATAGGGGTGCCTGAGCCCCACTGGCATGCAAAGACAACCTAAAAATAAAATGTACCTTGAGAACAGAAGAAAATGCAGATGGAGTCAAATGGCAGTGAAAGGCTCATGATGACAAACTGAAATTTAAAAAGGAACAAATATTAATTGTCATTGAATCCCTGAAATACAGTCCTCGCATTATAACTGTCATCAGGGAGATATATTCAATTCCTTTACCACCGTCTAACATCATAAGAACATAAGAACGGCCATACTGGGACTCAGACCGAAGGTCCATCCAGCCCAGTATCCTGTCTGCCAACAGTGGCCAATACCAGGTGCCCCCAGAGGGAGTGAACCGAACAGGTAACGATCAAGCCATCTCTCTCCTGCCATCTATCTCCACCCTCTGACAAACAGACATCGTCACTGGAGAAAGTTTGTTTGCTCTAAAGACCCATAGTTATGTATGCTTTGGTTCTTTTGAAAATCCCAGTAAGTACCTAAGCTGTATCGTCGAGCACCTAAATCCATTTGGAAATCTGGCCCTAAAATCCTACATTACCTTGGGTAAACCCATGCACTGTTCTGTGCCTCAGTTTCCCCAGATATAGCCTGGGATACTGCAGCTAGACTCTTCGGCACCTACATGCAATGATGTCGAGATCCTTGCATGGAAGGTAGTGGTACTCCCGGAAGTGCTGTTGTCATTCTGCAACTTACGGGTGCCATTAAAGAGATTCTCTTAGCCAGGTACGTACGTACGTCACTTGATATCATTCAAATGACAGACTCGGTATTCTCCCATGTCACCTCAGGTTGAGTTACATATGTAAGTGGGAGCGCAGCTAGAGGAACCAAAGGGACTGATTATTATCATGGGCAGTGGGTGAAAGTAGGACTGTGGGACGATGGGTCCCAACCCCACCCCCAGCCCTACCCCTTCTACCCAGGCCCCGCCCCCCAGCATCACGGGCCCTGCCCCCCAGCATTCCTGGTCCCGGAGAATGGGGAGGGAAGAGGGCACATAGCCTCAATGTCTCCACCCCCAGTAGACATTCTGGGGGCGGAGTATGGATGGGGCCAGGCAGGTGGTTTGGGAAGGCAAAGCCTTTCCCTGCCTAGCATACCCCGCTGCCCATGATTATTATCCTCCTTGCCAGGAGGCAATACAAAACCAAAACCCACACTAACACGTACCAACAGGGGTGAGTAAGCTAAGGCCCTGGGGCCAGATGCAGCCTCCGGCTTCCCTGGATCGGGACCCCGAGGTTTACAGCTTCCCCCCCAGCACTGGGGAGCCCACACTGGCACTCCAGCTCCCCCCGCGGGGCTGAAGCACACAAAATCTACTAGCCTTGGCCCTCCTAGGCTCTAGTGTGAGGGGGAACGTGGGGATTGCCTTTCCCCTCAGTCGGGGGCCATGGCAATGAGGGTTGTGTGTGGCCTGCCACTGATTTTTCTGTGGGACGCAAAAATGTTCCCCACCCATGATTTAAAGTCTCCAGACATACGAACCTCATTAAGGCGGCAAGCCCTGACCCTAACCCCTCACGTGCCACATGCCCGACCTGATCACGGCCTCCCTATGTAGCATTCCAAAACAGACCTGTCAACAACAAAAAGGTCCCAGAAGGCAGGGCGGTGTTAATTAGATCTGTCCTGATTAACTATACCTTGCAGCAAAGAGTGACGACGGGAGATGCCCTGTGCTTGGACAACGGCTGATGAGAAAAAAGGACACATTTTATTGGGGGGTTACCCAACAGCCACATACCATGAGGTTTAAAAAGGGCTCGGCTGGGCTGACGACAGAAAGACTGGGAGACACACAGCGGAAAGATCACAGCCAGGGGAGCTCAGCCAACAGCCTCGCTGGTCCCCTAGGCAAGGTGTCTGTGTATGGGGGGCCTGCTCTGTGCTCCCAGAAGGGGTGAGGCCTCAGGTGGAAGGGGACTGTGGCACCCCACCCCCGTTCTCAGCACTGCCTGGAGTGCACCCTGCCATGCCTCTGTCTCCGCAGCAGCCCTAAGAGCTGCCCAGAGCGCAAGGGCAAACAAGAGCCCCGGGCCCTTTCGGAACGCCTGGCCCTAGGGCAATTGTCCCTTCCCCAACCCCAGTCGGCAGGCCGGGTCACACCTTTGCCACTGCCAGAATGCTGTTTTTTCCTCGCCTCAGAACTGATCGTCATGGGGATGGCAAGGGTCAGCAGAGGGGAGGCAGAGAAGAACAATCCTCACTCGGTGCCCTGGAAGGCAAAGGATCTTCCTGGATGTTCCCCCCTTCCCACTTCTTAGTCCAACTCATAATAAACCTTTCACCGAAGCTCTCCAAGCCTTTGATCAATTGTACATGCCCGTGACAAGCTGCACATTCTTGGACACTGAGAAATCTCCCTGTACTGCTGCTCATGAGAGTCTGCCAAGGCAGGGATTCTAACAATCCAGGCAGTATGCGGAGGACCCTGAACAAAGAAAGCTGGACTCTTTGCAGCTCTCTGGCCCTGGGTGTGGACCCCCAGCTGGCCACTGCAACACAAGAAGGGAAAGAGGAGCTGGTAGGAAAGACCCTTGGGGTGTGTCTTGCTACCCAGTGACACTGCAGCACAAAAGGACAAGAAGGGAAAAGAGGGTCCCAGCCTGGACAGTGCTAAATACTGCCATTTTCTAGCACTGTCAGATGTCAGCTGGCAGGTCTCTTGCATGCAGGGGGTAAAAATGCACCTACCCAGGTAGCAGAGGTCTGAGGTAGCCACTGCTGTGTACGTCGTGTTCCAGTTACCCGTTTAGTTTTGCAGCTACACTCAGCTCCAAATGCAACAGCTCAGTCCCAGAAACAGAGTGGATGGCAAAAGCCTTTACATATTTTCATCTGGACACTTGCTTTTGCTGGAGCAAATTAACATCGGCATTTAGCTCCTTCTGTAAACACTGCTCTTTTTGTGGTACATCTTATTTTCCTAGCAGCGGGGAAGGAGGGAGGGAGGACAGTATACACCCTACTGGGGTCATAGGCAGGTTGAATGGTTAAGATTCCAAACTGATATATAACCCATGAAGATAAAGATGTAAACAGAGGGCGTGTCAAGCGTCAGTTGGTTTTATCATTCATCAGCTTTCAGTCCATCACATATCAGAGCCAGAGGGAATGCAAGACTTTGACGTTACATGACAGATGGGTGCACATTGGCTTCAGATGCCACCATCACTAGTGCAACAAAGCTCTGGCTAAGCCAGGAACTGAACTCAGAATCTTCTAGCATCCCAGTCCACAAGACCATCCTTTGTCCATCTTATTGAAACTAAATGGGGTAGGAAGTGTGTCCTCCTACACTTTTGTACGCCAAGTACAATGGGTGCTAGTACAGCTATTAGTTGTATTGCAAAAAGTGTATTATTAGGTGAGCATACCTACATCATTGCTCTTTCACCATGCCACTGAATGATGTAGTGATACCAACAAATCTGTAGTGTAGACTAGGGCTCAAACTCACCCGGTTACATTCTATCAAACAACTGGAGGTGGGCTTAGTGGTCCCAAATTCCCATGTGGCAATTAGGGATGTAAAATCCTGTTTAATTGGTTAACCGGATAAAGTGCAGGCCGGTCCAGCCTCCCCCTTCCACTAAGGCTGGTCAGCAGCTTGGCTCAGTCCCCGCTCGTGTCAGGTCTCAGGAGCTACCCCGACTGCGGCTCTGCAGAGAAAGTATTTTAGGAGCTAGCAGGCAAGCAGCCTGGCTGAGACCCAGCTCATGCAGAGCCGTAGCAGGGCTAGTTGCCGGGACCTGGCGTGAGCTGGGACTGAGCCAGGCTGCCTGCCTGCTGGCTCCTAAAATACTTTCCTTGCAGAGCTGAAGAGGGGGGTAGCTCCCAGGACCTGGCGTGAGCTGGGACTGAGTGCTTGCAGTGCTAACCCTTACTGATGAATTGCGTACTCGACAAATTTTGTCAACTACACGATTAATGAATTACATGCTTCTGAACATCCCTACCACAGACAGGGGCTGCTCTAGGTGGACGGCGCAGCCCCTGCCTGCGGCAGGTGGGGAGATGCTCCAACTGGTTAATTAGAACCGGTAAGCATCACTCATTAATGGTGATGCTAACCAGTTAACCTTTCACATCCCTAGTAGCAACTGCATGTCCTCTGAACATTGTCTTTCTAACGCCACCCCAGAATTTTCTGCATTTCACTGATTGATATCCTCTTTGTACCCTGTACCTCCCTCCTACGAGTGACAGAGCTACAGCTGGTTGGAAAAAGCATTTATTTTCTGATGCAGAAAAAAACCTGACCTTTTGGAGGAAAAAAAATAAAAATACTGAAAACTAAAAATTTTCATCTTTGACAGGAAAAAAAAAATCAAGATTTTCTGCAGAAATCCAACACCCCAAATTTTCCATTAAAAAAAAGACAGTTTTGACTAGGGATGTAAAAATCTTAGTTAACTGCTTAAATGGGCGAGTGGGAGGCATGATGGACCAGCACGCCCCTCCCCCCCACCTGCAGTACAGTGGGCTGCTCCAGCTGGGCAGGCCCACCGCACTGCACCACAGGCCCGGCAGGGATGGAACAGCCCCCTGCCCACATCAGTCGGGGGCTGCTCCAGCCTCTTGGGGCTGCTGGTTAACTGTAACCAGTAAACATCACCCGGAAAGGTGACCAGAATGTAACATGCCTAGTTTTGACAGCAATTTTTGGCTGGCTGCAGCAGTGATGCCTAGTTAATGTTTGCAAAAGTGCTTTGGAATCCCTGGAGAGAGAAAGAGAGGCTCTAGAGTGAGAAATGATATTGCAGAATTAAAGTAAATAGTACCCTTCTGCTAATCATACTTGGCATTTTGCTAGTGCATCTTATGAACTTAAGAGTGCTTTACAAACATGGACTAATGCCATGGTTCTCAAACAAGGATATGCAGGGATTTTCCAGGGGGTACATCAACTCATCTAGATATGTGCCTAATTTTACAACAAGCTATGTAAAAAACACTCGCAATGTCAGTACAAACTAACATTTCATACAATGACTTGTTTATACCGTTCTCTATAACTATGCATTAAAAGGTAAGTACAATATTTACATCCTCCTTGATTTATATGGTAAAAATGAGAAAGTAAGCATTTTTTTTCCCAGTAGTAGTATGCTGTCACATTTGTATTTGTGTCTGATTTTGTAAGCAAGTAGTTTTTAAGTGGGGGGAGGGTAAACCTTAGGGTATGCAAGATAAACCAGACTCTAGAAAGGGATACAGTAGTCTGGAAAGGTTGAGAGTTGCTCATCTAAGGAATCCTCCCTGACAAGCCTGATGTTGCCAAATTAGCAAGTCCAAAGTAGGATTCAATAAAAGACAGTAAACACAAAGCATTACTTCACCAAGGAAGTTGTGTCCCTTAGTAGCTTCCAGCCCCAGTAAATACCAGGAAGATAAGATTATGTTTTTGCTATTCCCCAAGGGCATGATTACTTCACGTTAACTCCAAAGCATACGTGACTTAGGAACAATGCTTGAAAACTAGGACAAGACCCCACTTGCTACCAGATGTGACAGGTGTGTGTTTGTATGGGGGAGGGATTCCAGGGAGATACTCCAGATTGGTTCAGTAGAGGATATAAAGATGTTTCAATGACATTGTCTCACCTCAGGTTTAAATGAAATCATTCTCCAGTGCCCAGCCTCATTCTTGTTGGGAAATGGAGAAAATGAAGAACTCAGCAGTTTGTCAGCAAAGGCTTGTCAATGTCAGCTCAAACAACTTCAGGAGCTATGTTGGCTTGGGAAGTAGGTGGGAGCCAAAGACCAAAAGTTTTTCTTCCCTGGTGTATGGTCAGGGTTTCAAAACTGTAATCCTCGGGATGCATGCTTTAAGAGTAGATAAAAACTGGTCATTGTCTCTCAGAGATATCCAACAAGTGCTTACAGTTATGGCAATCAAGACTGCAATTGTGCACAAGTGTTATGGAAAAATCCAGCCCTTTAAATTTGTCACAGGGTTTTTCTTCTCCCCCAGGTGTCTGTCCTTGCATATAAAATATTGATATGTGCTTTTTATAACACATGAACCAGAACCAAACCAGGGATCCAAAATCATCAACACAGTTTGGATTGGGAATGAGCTCCATGCTTCAGAGCTGAACTCTGGCTATAATTGGCTGAACTAAATGGATCCAAGGCCAGGGAAAATGCCGATCTGGAATGCATAGCTGGAGCCAGGGCCGGATCAAGGGGCGGGGGGGGGGGGAGGACCCGGGGCGCCAACCTATGGGGGGCGCCTGATGGCAGCTGTAAGGTGCACAGAGTGCCAGGGCAGTGCATGCGCCGTGCGCCCAAGGGCAAAGCCACGCAGGCGTCGCACGCCCGCTGCCCGGGGGTGCAGGAATGGCTCGAGCCAGCCCTGGCTGGAGCAGGTGTGTCTGTGAGATGGAGAAAATATAACTTACTGCTAATTTTCTTTTTAACTGTATGTTACATTAACTAGTGGGGTCATTATGTGATACCATGGGAAATCATAATAAAATACACACAATAACTCAGTTCACCATTACTACAGTGTCAGCAAAACGGTTAGTATTGTTCATTGCTTTATTGTAAATGTCATGTTTGATATGAGCCTCGAGTCAGTGCCGAGATGTGAAGAGGCTTATTTGAAAGTACCAGCTAGTAGCTATAATTAATTACCACCTACTCTTAGCTTGGCTCACAACAAAAAGAGCTGGCTTACCAGGCTGGTTTTCCAAACCCTCCTGGTTCTATGTATAGAATGAGAGAGAAAAAAGATTATGTTGTGTTTTAGTCAAACAATCTGATGAACAAACCACATTAGACTTCTGTGGTTGGGATATAACAATGCTGGTCCCTCCAGGGGTGCAATATTCAGCCTGTATGAGAAGTAACCCAACAACCCCGAGAAGCAAAAAGCACATATTTTCTGTAGACTGAAGTTTTCTTTCAAATGCAGATTTGACTTTCAAGATAAAACCAAACAGTTGATCTACATTCTATTCATATTGTGGCTGACACAAAACAGCTGCAAAGTCTCAGAGGGGTAGCCGTGTTAGTCTGTATCTGCAAAAATGAGGGGGGCTGTGGCATCTAAAGAGACAGGGGCTGGTACATGGAAGCAGCATGGGCTGGCCATGAACACAGGCTGCTCTGGCAGTGGGGACCCAGCACAAAACAGGACTGAGCAAACCCAGCTTATGCTGGGTTCTGGAGCTACCCCCTGCTGCAGTTCTGAAGTTTAAATGTAGTAAAAGCTGGGTGGGCAGGCAGCCCTACCTGGGGCACCTGGGCTTGCCAGACAAAGGCTGCTCCATCTCGGACGCTGAAGCAGCCCCTGTACGGGGTGGGGAGCTGCTCCAGCTCCCAACAGTTAACCTTAATTGGTAAGCTTCACATCCTTACAGGAAAGAGCTCCATATTTGGCCTATAGTAATGTAACACACTGAGGCATAGGATACATTTAGCCATAGGCAGCTGGCCAGTACAGATGAACCATTCTAAATCCTATTCAATTCTTGGTGACCTCACAATAGGATGGATTTACCCATCTAGCTGCATGCCCTCACCCACTAACTAGGCCTGCTCCTGGTTACAGGAAGGTGCAGGATGCTAACACACCAGGGCTCTCATGGAGTATGAACTTAACCAATGGTTGGGATCCAATCTTGTGGTTTGTGCCAGTACAAAACTCCTATTGACTTAAGTGGGCAATTATGAGAGAGTAGAAATTGCAGTTTCAGACACTGTGTGAGCCCAAAGGCAAATTTCTTTCTAGCTAAGTCAAGTAGGAGCTTAACCAAGGCTGCCTGAGATGAAAGCCAACTTTATATTTCTAACAGTTAAGCACTTGTAACAACGTTGTTAAACGTCCACTGACTGATTTTGCACATGCTATATAATTTAGGCATACATAGGCCCAAACATATCGTCTGCTCTAAATCCATTTGTTTCGTGAAGTCTGCCAACTACAGAGACCCCATATTACTATGTGTGTGCTCTGTACTGTATTGCTCTAACTCCTGCCTTTAAGACTGTAACTTTCTCCAGGTAGGGACACAATATCCATCTCCCCCTGGGTTTTTGCATGCAGGATGCCAGCAGACATGCCCCAATCCTGGGTCTTTTGCCTGCCCAGCCCAACCCATTACACACAGCTGTGTGCCAGGGGAAGAACCCAGCCTCACCTTCCACTTTGCAATTGCAGAGAAGCAGCATGCAGCACCCCCACCTTGCCAATGCACCATTGCCCTCCCCCCAATTTTATGGGGGAAGGGGAGGACATGGTGCCTCTGCTCAGACACTGGTTCTGTTGCAGATAAGAGTTCCTAGACAGCAAGACTGTTTTTATGGTCTACAACTCTCAGTACTGATTTTGTGGATAAAGTTTTAAGACCTATTACAACTGTGGTGTCCAACACACTAACCACATGTGGCTATTTGGCTGGTTGAGTGTGGCTAGTTCACTATAGCAATAGCTACAGTGGCTACTGCTTCAGAACTGGGTTGGACACCAGGGTGCTACAAACAATATGAAAAAAGCAGCATTCGTATAACTCCTCAAATAAAAATCTCTCCTCAAAATAAAATCACAAGCTAGATCCTTAGCTAGTGTAAACCAATGAAGCTCCATTAACTTTACACCCATGTCTGGATGGTAAAGGATGCCAAGACAAATTACAACTGGGAATACAGACTTGTAGAACTTTATAAACTATGGCTACCAAATCACCCACTAATTGTATTACACTCCTCCTACCTGAAGTTCTGTTATTTTAAAGTCTGCTCTTGAGCACAGTTCCATCCAGATTGATACATTCTGTAGCCGACTCTTTAGCTTTGCAAAATTTTGCAATAATATACTTAGATCGGCAAGTTTTGCTAAAATAATGCAGGGTGCTGAGCTGTGCACACGTGGATAACATGAAGTGAAGAAAAACAGAGCAGAACAGTGACTGCAGGTTTATGTATTACATGTGTGTTGGTTTACAGGAGGGAATCTGTGAAGGAGGGAAGAGAAATTTAACTTTAATTTGTATATACAATAGGCACACAACCCAGGGCAAGGAGCGCGCTAGAACTAACAGGTAAGACAAGAGATAAGCCGATCTTTGCGGGGAAGGGGGGGGGTGTGTTACATTTCTGCCGTGTGCACCCCCCTCTCTTGGAGCTAGCACGCTCACTGGTTACGAAATCAGCCGGACTCCCTCCAGGTGCGCGGGGAAGCCGACCAGGCTGCAGTTAACCTTACAGAGCAGGTATCCATTTTCCGTAACCCCCGAGCGCACGCACAGGAAGCTGGCACCTCTCTCCCACCCCCGGCCCCACAGGTACCGAGACAGACAATGGGGCAGGGATTTGCACAGGGCACGTCGCCCTGGGTCTAGACCCCACCACGCTCATCGCCTTCCCTCCCCAGGTTTCTGCAAGCAAGGTCCCCACGCGCCCCATTCCTGGGTCTTTTGCCCAGCCCAAGCCGCTGCACCTAGCTGCTTACGGGGGGGAATCCCAGCTTCACCTTCCACTTTGCACTCTCAGCTCAGCAGGGAAGCAGCAGCCCTCCCCCCACTTTTCTAGGGGGCTGCAGCGCGCGGTACCTCGGTTCAGACACGGGCTCTGGTGCAGGTCCGCGGGAAAGCGCCAGACGCTTGTAATGTAGCGAGTCAGCTTCGCTTGCCCGCGGTGCGCCGGGTCCCACGGCTAAGCTCCCTGCAGGAGCCTGTGGAAGCTAATGGGCAGCGCCTGAGATCCGGAGCGACCCGCCCGAGAGGGGAGATGAACGCAGCTGCCGCTGGTTCTGCTGCGCTCAGGGTTGGAAGCTTGGTGCTGCCTTCCCCCGCGGGCATCTCTCTCCTGCCGCAGGGGGCGCTGCCGCGCAGGCAGCGCGAGCAGGTGGTGCGCCGGAGCGCAGTCAAGCCGGAGGTGAAGGGAGAAGTTCCCTCGCCAGACTTTTCCGTCAGGCTGGAACCTGCGTCAGCAAAGCCAATTTAGTTGGGATGGGGTCGATTTAGTTGGGATTGGTCCTGCCTAGAGCAGGGGGGCTGGATTTGATGACCTTCTGAGGTCTCTTCCAGCTCTATGGTTCTATGATTCTATGAAAGCCAGGCCACCGCTGAGCAACCACGAGATCCCTTCATGTGCACCCCGGTGCCAGCCCAGGACTGAGCCGTGTCTTCCCTAGGGGCTTTGTCCAGTGTAGTTCGAAATGCAGGTGTCCCTGCAATTAATGAATCACCTCCAGGGGGGAGCTATTGCTAGCCAGACCCAGGTACCCAAAGCATGGAATTCATGCATGCTAACAGCTGCACCCAGACCGCGGGAAGGGCAGAAAGGGCGGGCTGCCTGTCGTCTCAAATGCCTCCACATTCAAAATGTGAGTACAGGAGCCTGCATCACACATCAGTAAAGTGGATGTTTTCCAATCCCACCGGCCCAGGGATCAAAGGAATCGCAGCTTATCAGATCAGTGCTATGTTCTGAGTCAGCGCTGACAGCTGACTGCAGCTACTTTGCATGCTGCTTGCGCGTGTCCTACGGCCCGCTGAAGAAACAGCCTGATTCTAGAGCTCACTGAGCACCATTGCCTCAGATTAGCCGTATTCACAATATCCTCTTCCGCTGTTACTGTGCAAATTTAGACCATAGGGCGGGGCATTCTGGTAGAGGATTTTGTAAACTTAGACTGGTTGCTGTCTTGTCAATTTCTGCGACACGGTTTCCTGCTCCCTGCAGGGTGGCTGGCTGCTAAAAGGGAAGCGTGAGGCGGCAAGAAAGCTGCATGTAATAAGAGCCCTGGGTCTCAGCCCTATCTCCACCTGTGCCACTTCAGTCATATGTACACTCAGATCAGACACTCCTTGTAGATGAAACTCATGTCACAAAGGAGGAGAAAACTGACTTTAGTTTCAAAGGCCCCATACATAAAAAGGCCATAAGAAACTCTATACCTCACACCTGCAGCTACATTAACAGGACATGAGAAATTGTGAAAACTCACATACTTTGAGGTCTGTGAATAAAAGGTGTTTGTACCATGCAGGTCAGGGATAGGTTGTAAACAGGTTACAAACCAGGCAGAGGGAAGGCAACAAAACAACAAATGGTCTGGTAGCACTTTATAGACTAACAAAACATGTAGGTGGTATCATGAGCTTTCGTAGGCACAGCCCACTTCTTCAGATGACCCAAGTTTTGAGCTCAGGGAAGGCAGTTATCTGCCTCCAATTACCTTCATTAAGGTGTGACCACAATAAAAAAACCTTTACAAGGAGGATGGTAAGTCCACAGGAAGAGAACAGCAGCCATGAAACCATCCTGAGAGCAGTGAGTTTAGGGAACTAGGAAAGAGACAAACCCCCTTCACATCCAGCACTAGACAGACACAATCATAGAGCTGGAAGAGACCTCAGGAGGTCATCAAGTCCAGGCCCCTGCCCAAGCCAGGATCAATCCCAACTAAATCATCCCAGGCAGGGCTTTGTCAAGCCAGACTTAAAAACCTCTAGGGATAGCGATTCCACCACCTCCCCAGGTAACCCATTCGAGTACTTCACCACCCTCCTAGTGAAATAGTTTTTCCTAATATCCAACCTAGACCTCCCCCACCGTAACTTGAGACCATTGCTCCTTGTTCTGCCATCTATCAGTACTGTGAACAGCCTTTCTCCATCCTCCTTGGAACCTCCCTTCAGGAAGTTAAAGGCTGCTATCAAATCCCCCCCTCACTCTTCTCTTCTGCAGACTAAACAAACCCAAACCCCTCAGTCTCTTCTCATAGGTCAGGCGCTCCAGCCCCCTAATAATTTTAGCTGCCCTCCGCTGGACCCTCTCCAATGTGTCCACATCCTTTCTATAGGGGGGGCCCCCAGAACTGGACACAATACTCCAGATGTGGCCGCACCAGAGCTGAATAGAAGGGAATAATCACTTCTCTAGATCTGCTGGCAATGCTCCTCCTAATGCAACCTAATATGCCATTAGCCTTCTTGGCTACAAGGGCACACAAGTGCTTTAAAATGGATTCCTTGAGGATCCCCTCCATGATTTTTCCGGGGACTGAGGTAAGGCTGACTGGTCTGTAGTTCCCTAGATTGTCCTTTTTCCCTTTTTAAAAGATGGGCACTATATTTGCCTCTTCCCAATCATCCGGGCTCTCTCCCAATCTCCATGAGTTTTCAAAGATAAGGGCCACAGGCTCTGGAGACATTTGCCAACTCCCTCAGTACCCTCAGATGCATTAAATCTGGACCCATGGATTTGTGTATGTTTAGCTTTTCTAAATAGTTCCTAATCCGTTCTTTCCCCACCAAAGGCTGTCCACCTCCTTCCCATACTGCATTGCCTAGTGCTGACCTTGTCTGTGAAGTCAGATGCAAAGAAAGCATTGAGTACTTCAGCTTTTCCCACATTCTGTCACTAGGTTACCTCCCTCATCCACTAAGGGCCCCCACACTCTCTCTGATCACCCTCTTATTGCTAACATGCCTGTAGAAGCCTTTCTTGTTACCCTTCACATCCTTTGCTAGCTGCAATTCCAACTGCACTTTCACCTTCCTGATAACTCCCCTGCATTCTCAATCAATATATTTATACTCCTCCCTAGTCATCTGTCCAAGTTTCCACTCCTTGTAAGCTTCCTTTTTGTGTTTAAGCTCACCAAGGATTTTGCCAGTAAGCCATACCATTATTTGCTTTTCTTACTGCGAATCAGGGTGTTCTCTTCCTGTGCCTTTAAAAAGGCTTCTTTAAAATACTGCCAGCTCTCCTGGACTCCTTTCCCCTTCATGTAAGCATCCCAGGGAATCCTGCCCTTCAGTCCTCTGAGGTAGTCAAAGTCTGCTTTTCTGAAGTCCAGGGTGTGTATTTTGCTACTTTCCTTTCTTCCTTTGGTCAGGATCCTGAAATCTACCATCTCATGATCACTGCTTCCCAGGTTGTCACCCACCTCTACTTCCCCTCCCAGTTCCTCCCTGTTTGTGAGCAACAGGTCAAGCTGCACATGGCCCCTGGTCGGTTCCTTCAGCACTTGTACCAAGAAGTTATCCCCAACATTCTCCAAAAATGTCCTGGATTGTCTGTGTACTGCTATATTGGTCTCCCAACAGATGTCAGGGTGATTAAAGTCCCCCATGAGAACCAGGGCCTGCGATCTGGAAGCGTGTCTCAGTTGTCTGAAGAAAGCTTCATCTACCTGATCCGGTGGTCTATAGCAGACACCAACCACATCACCACCCCTGTTGCTTCCACCTCTAAATTTAACCCATAGACTCTCAACAGGCTTTTCTCCCTCTATATACTGAAGCTCTGAGCAATCACAATGCTCTCTTACATACAGTGCAACTCCTCCTTTTCTCCCTCACCTGTTCTTCCTGAACAGTTTATACCCTTCCATGACAGTGCTTCAATCATGCAAGTCACCTCACCACGTCTCCGTTATTCCAATCAAATCATCATAGTTCTTCCTGTTTGTTTCCCAGGCTTCTTGCATTTGTGTACAAACACCTTAGATAACATGTTGATTGCCCTACCTTCTTCATTCGAATCAGGGGTCCTCCTTTGTTGCTCGTTCCTTGTGTTTCTTATTGGTATCTGACTTTCCTCAGGGCTTTGGTCACCATCCCCCAACGAACCTAGTTTAAAGCCCTTGTCACTAGGTTTGCAAGCCTGCCTGCGAAGATGCTCTTTCCTCTCTCGGTTAGGTGGATCCCATCTCTTCCTAATAATTCTTGTGCCCAGAACAGAGTCCCATGGTCTAAGAAACCAAAGCCCTTTCTCCAACACCACCTGCACAACCACACATTTACTTCCTCAAGGGAGAGCGTTCTTGCAAGCTGAGAGAGAATGGGTCCTTCAGCCAAGGGAGCTGCAGTTTCTTGGAATTAAATATAGGTCAAACAGCTTATGCAAAGATCTTTCACTTATGAAGACAAGGGAAACTAGCACCTTGTATGCTATGGAAGGTCCTGACCAAGGTTCCCTGTAAGCTGATTTAGTTACAGATGCAAATTCACATGTAGACACAAAGTAATTTTAGCTGAACATATAAAACCTGTGGTTAGACAATGCCTTTGATTTTACAATTTAAACTGCTCTGCCAGTGTATTGTTTTAGTTATATACCTTAATTCATCTCCTGGGGACAGAGATAACATCTTCCTTTATGATGTGTCTAGTACTGAGTACACTGATTGCTCAAATAATTTTGGGGATTCCATTAGAAATTCTACTCAGTGATTGGCTACTCTACTTATTTTGGAGACCAAAAGGAAAGGGCTTAATTTTCAAAAGCTCCATACAAATGGAAAGAATTTGGACAATGCAATAGTTTTATTATTCCTGGTAACATACAGAGTCTGTAGAGAGACTGAAGATTTGTTTTTTTTAAAATCAACAAAAGTAGCATACTCTGATTCAAAGATCAGTAAAGTTTATATAAGGTTACAACTGAATGAAATGTACAATTCTTACACATCATGCTCACAGACCATCTTTATCCTGTAGCACAACACACACAAAATCACGTGAGGAATTTGCATTGGTGCCCCACAATAGTGAAACAGACAGTCTGTTTCTAACCTTTGGAAAGCCTTCAGGGATAGAACTATGAATGCTTCAGAAAGTGAGATTTTACATAAAAGGCACTGGAACAGAACCATTTACTAGGAAAGATTGCAACTTAAAACATAGCATTACAGGTATAAGCATATAACACCACACATTGTGCCTAAAGGATTTAGTGTTCTAATAACTTTTTCATTTCTCTACACTTATCTTGCGCCATGTGTTTATTTAAAAGAAAGAGGAGGATCTGTTCATGTTTTTCAATCTGTGGGGGAAAAAGAGATAATATTAGCAAGCATGTTGCCGTAAAGTATTATTAAAATTAATCAACCTGAGAGTCTGTCACTTTTATAATTCTTCTAGGTACTACAAATGAACTTGAGTTTGTATCCATGATAGTTTAGTGGATTTATAATGACCTTTTCCTATTTTGTGAAAAAAATGTAGCATAGTGCATTACATTATTTTGGCTAAGTCTCAATTTTATTTTAGAGTTCCAATGAGGTACTGGAGATGTCAGAAAATCAGTGGCCCAGGCCAACAGTAAGTGAATCTAGCCCTGTCATCAAGTTCTCTCCTTGCTTCCATTCTGGAGTGTGCTACCTACCTCTAGTCACTTACTGGAAACCCTTCAAAATGTATAAGTCTATCTTTCCTCCATCTGTTTCAGGAGATGGAAAGCTAGCCCAACTTTCACTACTTGTTCCTCTCTCCCTCCCCTGCTCCAAAACACACGTCATTCATAGGCTGGATGGAGAAGTCTGAACTGTAGCCATGAGGAATCCAGCCAAAGGCTACTCTGGAGAAAATGATCTTGCTTTACTCTGTAGTGGGACAGGAAAGGAGCAAGAATAAACTCAGTAACAAGATGATTTTCCTCTCTATAAGCCTCTGACAGCCTGGTAGTGGCATCAGAATTTCCTCTGAACTTTGCTGGCTTCCATGACAACCTCTTTTCAGTAGAAATACTCTTCTTTCCCCTAAAAGTTATCAGAACAGTCAGATGAATGTTTCTGGTCCTGCCTTCTGCTGAAAGATAACAACTCCTACTAAAATGGGACTTCTTACAAATGAGAATGGGCCTTTGACAAACTGAAGTTAAAACTGTAACATTGACTTTACTTATTTTTATGAAAAGTAAACAAAACTTAAGCCTGCCTATTACCCACTCGTAATGTTCCTTACTTTTCAGAGTTATACAGCCAACCTATACTTTCCATGTTGAATGACATTCTGAATTATTTAACCATGTAAAATATAAAATAAAAAAGATCACTTTTTTAGAATGCTGCTTTTATCAATTTTATAGCCAGCTACAAATTTAAAAAAAAATTGGAAGGAAAATGTAAATTTAGGCTGAATCTTTCTTACTTGCTTTTTTAATTCTGTGCAACAGCAACTATCCTCCTTTGCGTGGACTACAAGAAAAAAAAAAAACCAAACAGGAATTTGATAAGTAAAATATCATCATTGCCTCATTAATTGGCTCAATACAATGAGATTTTAGAAGAGGAAAGAATGTTAGTTATGGATGCACACAACTCATTTTTGAGCACTAGAATAAATTAAAAAATGAGTAATTTAAGTAAAAATCAATTACCTTGGTACAGAATACTTTGATTTCCAGAGTTGCTGTATTTGGCTAAACCATCCATGACTAATTTGTCAGCTATACTGAGACCATTGTTTTCAAAACACTTCTCCACAGACACTGCATGAATATTCCTAATTATCCCTTTTACTGTGATCATGACACATTTATTTAATATTAATGTTTTTAGCAAATCTATTATTAGAGGAGACCATTCCATGATTCCTGGGTGGGGGGGAAAAAAAAAAAAAAAAAGGAGACAACTGAGTTTTAGTTTAGACAGTAAATAGATAAGTTACACCTCTATACCAGGAGTTCTCATAACAAATCTTTGGTGGCCTCAGAGTGCGGTCACCAACTCTTGCTGGTGGCTGCTCTGACAATTTTTCCTAAAATACTTAACTGTAGGAAAAATACATATGCATATTTACATGTCCAAAGCATTGTATTTTATTTATGTAGGATTTTCTTTGTATACTAAAAAAAAACAATATACACTTGTGTCTATTCTTTACTGGACCTATACAGAATAGAAACACAGATTAATGTGCTTTGTACATTGTCCTTTTTCTTATGTCTTGCTTTTTTTAAAAAAAATTGCTAGTTACTAAGTCTGCTGTGAAAATGATTAATGCAGTCAAGCGATTAAAAAATCATTAATCACATTTCTACATTTTCAAATATATTGATTTAAATTACAACAGTGCTCATTTATTTTGATTACAAATATTTGCATTATAAAAATCAAAATAAATAGTATTTTTCAATTCCCCATTACAAATACTGTATTGTATCATGAAAGTTGAACTTACACAAGTAGAATTATGTACAAAAACCCACATTCAAATATAAAACAATGTAAAACTTTAGAGCCTACAAGTTGACTCAGTCCTACTTCTTGTTCAGCCAATTGCTCAGACAAATAAGTTTGTTTACATTTGAATGAGATAATGTTTCCTGCCTCTTGTTTACAATGTCACCTGAAAGTGAGAACAGGCGTTCACATGGCACTGTTGTAGCTGATGCTATAAGACAGGGCTACTCAACTTTGGAAGCCCCGGGGATACACTCACAGCACAAGACTACACAACACGCAGGTCCCATTTAAGTCTGTTCTGCTGATATTAATAAAATGCAATATTCACCCGATTTCCACCCATATGACAGCACTTTTAATGAGCAATGACAGTTCAGGAATTTAACTTCTAAAATGCATATAAACAGAAGACCATTATATTGACTACTTTTTTGTTTTGGCTTCACAACAGTCCAGGAATTTAATTACTAAAACACATATCAACCCAAACCACACCGTGGGCCGCAGGCCGTGTTTTGAGTAGCCCTGTTGTAAGATATTTACATGCCAGCTGCACTAAGGATTCACGTGTCCCTTCGAGCTTCAACCACCATTCCAGTGGCCATTCATCTATGCTGATGACTGGTTCTACTTGATAATGATCCAAAGCAGTGCAGACTAATGCATGTTCATTTTCATCGTTTAAGTCAGATGCCAACAACAGAAAGTTTATTTTTGGTGGTTCATGTGGTGTAGTTTCTGCACTAGAATGTTGCTCTTTCAAGATTTCCAAAAGCACGCTCCACACCTCATCCCTGTCAGATTTTGGAAGGCACATCAGATTTTACATGTTGAGTCAAGTGCTGTAGCTACCTTTAAAAATCTCACATTGATAAAACACAAAGAAAGTACCAAATCTGCAGTGAAAGTTTTCTTAAAATGAACATGTGCTGGGGTATCATCCAAGACTGCTATAAAATGCAATTATTTCATGCAGGCAAAAAAAAAAAAAAAAAAAAAAAAAAAAAGCAGGAAACATACAATTCTCCCCTGTCCCCAGGGGTTCAGTCATAAATTTAATTAATGCATTTTTTTTTTTAAAAAGAGTGTCACCAGCATTGAAGTATGTCCTCTAGAATGGTGGCTGAAGCATGATGGGGCATACAAATTAAGGAAGTAAAATCCTGTTTAATTAGGTAACCAGTTTAATAATTTAACTGGTTAACTGATTAAATGGGGCAGTGGGCTGAAGTCCTTCCCCCCCGCTGTGATTGGGGCTGCTCCAGCCAGGCTGGAATGCTCCTGCTCATGGCCTGCTGGGGCCGGTCCTGCAACAGTCAGGGGCTGCTCTGGCCAGGCTGGAGTGCCCCACGACATGCCGGGGCCAGCCCCGTCACAGACTGGAACTGCTCCAGTCTCCACCAGTTAAATGTAACCGGTAAGCCTCAGAGGTTAAGGGTAAGGCTTACCCGTTAACACCCCTAATACAACTATTTAGTGTACCTGGATCAATACCTTGTAATGCCTGCTACAAAAGTACAGGCAAGCCACCAGTTCTTGTTTTCAGAGGACAGTGTAAATAAGAAGTGGGCAGCATTATCGCCTATGAATGTAAATAAACTTGTTTCTCTAAGTGAGTGGCTCAACAAAAAGTAGGACTGAAGACTTGTAGGCGCCAAAGCTACATATTGATTTGTTTTTTAGTGCAATTATGTAACAAAAAACCTCTGAATGTGTAAGGTACACTTTCATGATGAGATTGCACTACAGTACTTGTGTGAAGTGAACTGAAAAATACTCCTGTTTTTCATTTTAAAGTGCAGATTTTACTTTTTTTAATCAGGATTAATTTTTTAGTTAATCAGGTGAGTTAATTGTAATTAATCAACAGCCCTAATATTAATATAGAAATATCACTTATTACTTTTCACAGCAAACTTCTCAGCCCCAACAAACCTGGGGACAAATTAAGCACTGGACAGGAAGGTACATATGATGGCAGCAGGGGCACTTGGGAAGACAGTGAGGGTCAGAGGTTATAGGGGGGGTGACCTTAGAGCTAGAGCCTACTAGCATAGGTGCTGGGGAATGCAGCCTGAACCCACATGGCTGGAACCTGCCACCTGCAAATCAAGGGCTAAAGCCTGACCACACTGGCCCTAGGAAGCTGGAGAACTCAATGGCCGTCTCCTCCTTCCAGCGTGTGTCTCCAGAGGTTGGAAGGGCCCAACACTCTGCTGGAGATCCTGGAGAAGGAGGTTGTTGCCCCCCTCCGCCATCTGCCATCACCACCCAGGAAGCTGTGAAAGAAAAGTCCCTGGTGGCCACATGTGAGAAACGCTACTCTACTCTGTCACTTAAATCTTTAAGTAATGCTATTAAAACCTGGAAAATATTACAAAACAAAAAAAGTAAGTACAAAATGCAGCTTTATCATTAAATTAGGAGCAACCTGGTTTTCTAGTTGTAGTTTTTTTTCCCTCCAGTACCTAAAGTAATTGAAAAAATTTTCAAATTAGTCCTTCTGGGTTTGAAAGAAAGACTTTACAATGCTAATCTATGTATTGTTTTGTTGAGTCATCTAGATGGACAATATAACAGGGGTTAATGATAACATTAAAACAAAATTCTATGACCAAATACAGGCAGTCCCCGGGTTACATGGATCCGACTTACATCGGATCCCTACTTACAAACGGTGTGAGGCAACCCCGCACTAGCTGCGCTCTCCCCCCCAGCAGACCGCCGAGACGCACCGTGGTCCCACCGCCACGTCCTCCGCGGCAGAGCCACTCCGCATCTCCCTGGTCTGCTGGGGCCCCAGCAGACCAGGAGACGCGGAGCGGCTTTTCTCAGCAGACACCTCAGCTTGAGAATAAAGGACTGAGGAAGTGAGGGTTGGGAGAATAAAACTGAGCTCTGGAGAAATGTTTGGCTAGAGTTTCCCCTACAATATGTACCAGTTCCGACTTACATACAAATTCAACTTAAGAACAAACCTACAGTCCCTATCTTGTACGTAACCCGGGGACTGCCTGTAGTCAGACTCTAAATACCCTACATGGTGTTTGCTCATATTTCTACCTGAAAGCAAACATTTAATTATCTGAAAAGGGAGCTTCAAGTAACGTGCAGTGATGGGCAGCACTCTAGAGAATGGTAGCGTTTCGGTGTTTCCATAGTCTGCATAGGCTACCTTCACCTCAGACTGAGAAACTCCTAGAACAACAGCTCTGTACCAGTGGCCATCACCTGAATAAAATTGAAAAAAAACAAACAAACAAAACTCTTCACTTTCAAAATAGGATTCATAGTTACATAGTAATCTGTACAGCTTTCCAGAATTTAAAGGATATTTTATTATTCAGGGTACATATATATTGAAAAAGCTAAAAACAACCCCACACCCAGAAAATAAAACACTAGGCTAACATTACATACGTTTCAACCCCACTCCCCAACTTTTCTTAAGAAATACAGTTTATGTTCAAAACGATCACGTTTTTTGACAGGAAAATCTGAAGGAGAAATCTGGGTGAGGGCATGGGACAGAAGAGACCGACTTCAGTTTTCTCCAAATTGTTCCATCTGAGACCGAGTTTGCTAGTCCAGTCACCCTGAGCTAGGGAATGGGAGTATTCCACCCATCTTATGTGTTACAAATCACAGAAGATCAAGGTCATCCAGGTAAGGCCATGTGAACAGACACTGGCTTCTGTTCCAAATCCTTGTCTGCACAGCTCGGTGGTACTAGCAAAATCTTGCATAGGAAACGAAGAAATGACTATTCCTGGGTCTTGAACCCAGTTTCACAGGATTCATAGGGGCAACCACACTCCAACCCTTGATGCGGAAACCCACTTGCAATGGCTTACCTTAGACCTATGAAGCCCAGCCTCAGGATGTGGCTCCATCTCTAAGCACCAATTGGCAGAGTCCCACAGCAACTGATTGGCACACTAGCCCTGCTTAAGCCCACAACAGGAAAGGGAAACTGTCCACACCTCTGGGAACCACAAAGCTCTGGACTGTGTGCTTCGTGCTTTCTGTTCCTGCTGCTTGATTTCCAGATGGGGGGCTATTCCAGATGGGCTGGAGCAGCCTCCTGCCCGTGGCGGGCCTCAGGGGGTTGAAGCAGCCCCCAATCAGCTAACTGTAACCTGTAAACCATTAACATCCCTATCCTCCACATCTCTTTTAATCCCCATAATCTTTCAAATAGCCAAGTAAATCCGAACTTCAACTCCGTTAGCTATCTTTTTTTCTGATTTGACTTCTGTGCCAATATTTAACACTGGTTTGTAGTATTTCTGTGCCTCTCTCCTGGTTCTATGGACAAATCTGACATACTTGTGCTTCACTTTACAGGAATGTCCTTTTACTAGCAGTTATACTACTTTGGACTGTGATCTTGACACCAATGGTTCAATCACTTAAGTAGGTACCGGCCTGGCCAGTGCTTGGCAAGAGCTACAAGCAGTGATATTTATGTATTTCTTTAGCAGAACTCTTCTTTGAATCAATACTGAAATAAACCTCTGCTCTGGATTGCTCCTGAAAAAAATATTTATTTTGGATAACATAAAACCATTTAGGGTTAGAGGCATTCACTCAAGTAGCCTCACTGAATTCCAGTTTAGATCATTTTATTTCCTCTCCCTAAAACTCTATGGATTTTCAGATGCACACAGTATTCCTTGATTATTATATACAAAATGAAATATGGCAATGTTTGTGGCATGTAAAGGATTTTACAAATCTCTCTTTTCTTAAAGGGTTGGACTTTGCCATTTATCCTTTATAAAATGTAATTCAGCAATCGAGAACACTTTTCCCTTTTTTTAAAAGACTTAAGAATTTTCTCACCTGAGAACTTCGCACAACAGGCTTCACCAACTTTTGGTCTGAAGGAGTGACTGTTCTGAGTGCTACAATATTCTACCAGTTCAGTCATCAACCTCTGCAGTTTCTCTTGATCTACTATTAATAAAGTGAACAGAATCTGTTAGTACTGCACAAAGTTTCAAACATTAAATACACATACCATAAGAAAGCCTATTATTAAGCATAATTTTACCTAAATTCTCAAAGTTTTTAATACAAAAATGTGTATTCTCTGAGTTTTTCTTACTGTCTGAGATGTATTTGATAGTCTTACAATTCATTGTGTTAAACATCTTGCATCTGTCTTCCAAATATATTGTTACAAAGTAGATAAACCAAGAGATTTTCTTAATTAAAAAAGTACATATTGTTTCTTACCTCTGGTTTCAGTTGGTAGAACATAAAACAAGTCTGGGCTTACCACTTCCATTACACGGACTGACACAGTTTCATTGACAGGCAATTCTATTGTCTGCCATTGCTCAGAAGAAGTTTCTGAAATAATTAGACAAACTAATAAAGCACAGAGCAAAGCACTTCTACAAATATATACACAAATTCACCACAGTTGCACATGTCTACCAACTTAAGTAATATCTCCAGTCTAGCAACATGTTCAAATCATTTTAGTGTGACTGCAGGGAAATGACAACTGAACATTGACACTAACACACTGGATATTCTGTTCATCAGCAAATATCTAATTTTCTTACAATATTAATTAATTGTAATATTGCTAAAAATAAGAACCCAAAAACAAATATGCATGCCACTCTTTAGTCATACTTCAAGGTTGCTATAATTTGTTACAGTATATTTAAATTATAGCTTAACACATAACCCCAATGACTTGCACATTTATCTATCATGTCACCTGCAGGACAACTTGCATCCAATCACAAACTTCATGATGCATTTACATCTTAGACATGGTCAAAAGGAGAATCAGATTTGAGGAATACTCAATTTTCTTATCAATCCAAATCCAAAAAGAAATTAACGAGACTGCTTTCGTCACCTTGAAGCTCTATTTTCTCAACAGAGGTATTTGGTAGCCCATCTTTACTTGGCAGACCTTCCTTTAAAGCCAATTTTTCACTAATTAAAATTTCACTGATTATTCTTGGACAATCTGTGGAATTATCAATAAGCTCTATTCCAGCACCACTTCTGCTGAAACAAACTACTCTGGCTTGAAGTTTAATTCCTGCAGTGCACATCTGAAATCTTGCCGTGGCTTCTGGGAGCCATTGCTTGTTAACAGGCTTTACACCTAAGGAAATAAGACAGGATTTAACACAACCTTTTCTTAATCACAATTTTTAAAAATTAACTTAAGTAATATCTCCAGTCTATCAACATGCCCCAAAAGACCACTTCTGCTGCCACAAGGAATGTGTAATCTAAGTGTATCTAATGCAAAATGAGCTGGGCCTCCAAGTATATATCAGTTCCTCTTAAAGAATCAGCCCCATAAATTTAAGGATTCTGGAGTTTATTCCTGAATCTGTAACTGACTTACTGACAGTCATGCAGAGTCTATTTGCTCTCTACATCTGTTCCCCTCACTATCTGTAAAAGGATGGCACTACATGGCAATTCAGAGTTTGTAAAGCAGTTTAATAATTCTCATTTGGAAAATATTAAGAAGGCAGAGTATTAAGTGACAGAAGGGAACAGTTGTTTTTGAGCCAGACTGCTCTTCCTCATCTCTTTTATGTAACTGGAGGATTGGTAGTTTAGGAATGCATCCCTGAAAGAGCAGATCTTCCGTTAGGAAAAAGGTGGGTCAGGGAAAGTGTCAGATTCCTTGCCAAATAACCATTTCAATCTTTATTAAACTAAGATGGGATCTTGAAACTTTTTCACTTTGACTGGTGGAGGGGGTCTTATTCCAAATCAAAGCAGGGCAGATAGACCCATAGCTCCACATCCACTCTGTACTGGGTTGCTTCTGCATTGCCCTTAAGTAACAAGAAGATAAAGCTGGGTAGAGCTTAGATTGGGGCAAACTATAGGAGATGAGCAGCGATAAATATGGAGATGTAATGGTGAAAAGTTTTCTGGTGATGAGAAACTTTGCCACTGAGTTCACAAAGAGAATCACTTCTATGTTAAGAAGAAAAACATGGTTGAACCTTTTTTTATTTTACATCAAAGGTATGTCTAGACTACATAGTTTTTTCGAAAAAAAGTCTTTTTGAAAAAAACTTCACCTGCGTCCACACTGCAATTGCGTTCTTTCCAAATTAAATCGAAAGAACGCAGGGTTTTTTTCAACATTGGTAATCCTCAAAGAGGAAGAACGCTTTTTTCGAAAGAGCTCTTTTTTGGAAAAAAGGCATGTGTGAATGCAGAACAGACATTTTTCAAAAGAAGAGGCAGTCGAAAAAAGCACAGGTGCCCTGGTGGCCATTCTGTGAATAGCAATCAGGGCTTTCTTTCAAGAGAGCATCCATGCAGTCTGGACACACTTTTGAAAAAGCAGATTGCTTTTTGAGGTTTTGAGGTGTGGATGCTCTTTTTCGAAAGAAGCTTTTTCGAAGTCTAGATGTACCCTTAGCGAAAAACATGCTATATTAAGGTCTACTATGCCTGCAACTCTACATGATTTCTAAATATAAAAGAGGAGTTATGACAGAATGCTTAGCAGAAAGTAATTCTAAAATATATTTAAATGAAGACTTACCTGATAACCAACACTTAATTCCTTGAAATGGAAGTTTTAGGAATGCAGACGAGATATGTCGAAGTTTATCTGGAGTTACTTCCTCAACATTTCCATAATCCACAAATTGCACTTGAATAGCTCCATCTGAAGAGATTTCTTTTACCAAAGCACGGTACCAGTTATTATCACCTAGTATTTAAAAGAATTGTGATTTCCCACAATTTACTTTCCTTGAAAGAGAAAATGGGCCTTAATTTCTGCTGCCTTGCACAGTATGTAATCAGTTACATGAATTCAAATTAGATGTAAAATATTGCTATTCTGATTTGACAGCATTTTATATTAATTCTGTACTGCTTTGAATGACTACCCAAGGTGCAGGACAACGGCAATCAAGCCTTTTGCACAGTTTTCATCCAGAAATGAAAACATACAAAAAAATGATACAAGTATCCTATAACATGCCATACAAAGAAAAATCCAATATTTAATTCTTGAAAAGCAACAACTTTATCTAAGGTAATAATTAAACCTCTCTCTCTCTCTCTGTACTATTTACTTCTGTTAAGACTATACTAACAATAATATTGGTTACATGTATTTTGGATCTGAAAGGTTGCTAACTGTTCAGCCCCTGGAGTCACTATTCACACATACTTGGTTTATCACTGTCAACTGCAGATCTAATTTCCTTCCTTGTTCAACTTAGCAACACACCAAACACATTAAGACCATGCTCAAAACATCTGAAAAATTTAAAAAGCTGCATATTAAACAATATTTGCCAATTCAAAGATAAAGCTGCATTTTCCACTAAAGATATTTTTGTAAATGCAAAAATAAAAAAAGAGTATGTGGTAATATTACTTACCAGAGAAAAAAGCACAGCAAGGTTCTCCCTTTGAAGGTTTGAAAACACTAGCTGAAGTATGCTGGCAGTATTCTGCCAATGACTTGTTGAGTACATTTAGAGCAAGTAAAGCTAAGCAGAATGCAAAAAACAAACAAAAATACAATCAATCTTAATGCATCTTTAGAATCAGCAGGTAAGTGATTTTGAGTTACCAGACACAAATAAGACAGTGTCATGCGGAATGTCAATTTTATTTACTGGGTTCCATTAATAGCATAATTAGAAAGGTTTAAAAAAAATATCACAAGATATCCCTGATTTAGGGTAAAGCAGTATTAATAAATTCATATATAAAAATCTAGTACAGGTTGGACCTCTCTCATCCAGCACCCTCAGGACCTGATCCATCTCGGGTGAGGGATTTTGCCAGACCAGGGGTGGTCATTTCTGGGCCTCTCTGCTGCCAGTCCCTCCAGCCTTGCTCAACCGCTGCCCTCCCAGCTGGCTCCCTCCTCTCACTGGCCCGTCAGCCCTGCTGCCCTATTGGGCAGCCCTACCACCTGTGAGAGAACCTGGCTCCTGCTGCAGTGCTCGCCTTCGCTCACCGGGCTCTCAATGCCACGCTGTGCAGCCCCTCTGCCACTGAACACTGGATTCCCACTGCAGAGCCTGGCTCCTGCTGCTGCTCCAGGCAGTCCCTCAGCCTCTGAGTTGGGCTCCTGCTGTCACACATGGGGCTCCCGCAGCCCTGCTGGGAAGCACCACTACAGAAGCACCACTACCTTGCACGTTTGCGGGACTCCCTGGTGCTAGCCCTCCACTGGGACTCTGTGGTCCTGAAACATCCGTGGTCCGGTTGCCGGACCAGAGAGTCCTAGTTAAGAGAGTTTCAACCTGTACTGTTAGATTTAAATGGTTGTATTATTGGTCAACTAAACATTTACCAGAAATCTCTGGATAAACTAGACAGCTAAACCTAAGCTCAGTAAGACTGTTTTTCCATCACTTGAAATATTCTTGTGCCTCTCATCTGAATCCTTTCCAATTTTTGAATTATTTTTTTAAAGGAGTGCTGGCACTAGAATTGGACACAGTATTCCAGTAATGGTTTCAATAATGCTGTATACACCCCTACTCCTCCTCGATATTCTCCTGCTTGGGCCTCTATTGGTTGCATTAGTCCTCCTAGCCACAGCATTCCAGTGGGAGCTCATGTTCAATTTTTCATCTAATTCCTTAATTTCTTTTCAGTGTCACTGCATCCAGGATACTATCTCTCACTTTGTAAAAGGTGACCAATATTCTTGGTTCCATATATCTCTGATCTTGAACATGCATTTTAATAAGAACAAAGTATGTTCAAATTTAGAATTATAGCTCTAGTCTGAACTATGTAGGAAGCTCAGATGTAATCTTTATGTATAAAAAAGTCCACTTGAGCACTAGTGCATAAAACAACATGATTCCATTCCAAACTATACAAGTTAATATGCAACAAGATTAAGGATGAAAAGACAGAATACATAAATATGAAGGCTGAGACAACTTACCATCCTCTTTGAAGATCTGACAGAAGAATTCTCCAGGATTTTGCACTGAACACAGTATGACAATTAATGTCTGTTTAAGAGTCAGCTTAACCCATGTCCACTCTTTTTTTATTAATCATTTCTTCTACAGCTAAAGAGCAAAGGGGAAAGAAGAAAAGAGGATCAGAGAGACATAAAAATACAACATTAGAGAGAAAGAAAATGCCCATTCTTGGGCACATAACTGGCCATACTCATTACAAATCACTTTATTGTACAGCTATTGTACTACAATATAGATAAAACCAGGTTCCATAGCAACTTTTCATGTACTTACCAGTTACTTCCTTCACAGTGTTAACAGTTTCATTTATTGTTAAGATATCCCTGAAATCTTTCACTGCACAGCCTGATTCTAAAAGATGTTTAGATACATTTATTATCGGAGAAACAGATTCATCTACAATCTCTACCACAGAGCTATTCTCCTTTTTGTCAACCACTGTGATAGTAATCTTTTTATTTTGCACCAGTTGTTTCATCAGAGAAACAGCTTCTGAAGACCAGGTTCCTGATAGGGGCTTCACACCTAAAAGTGAAATTTAAAGAAATAGTTCATTTCAGCTGGACTGTAAGTTGTTCTCCCACAATCCCATTCTTGAACTAGTTCATTCTTCACTTTGTGAAGCTGTTTTATGAATAACATTGTAAACAGTTGACACTGCTTGTTTAAGTATGCATCAAATCAATAGCAGCACATGCCAGTGATTTAATATCAGGGGTTACAAAATACTGAAGGGTATTAAGGTAGTGTCTAGAGACCTAGGATCAGAGCTCCATTGTTAGATATGGTAAGTGCTCCACTGACATGTCAATACTGCAAAGAAACACTCAATTTTTTATTTCTTGGCACAATTTTAGTGATGGAAACCATTAAAAGAAATGTTACTTAATAATGGTAGTTATAGATGATTGTTGCAAAACACAAGTGTAGATCTATGCTGGCAATCTCAGTGCCAAGTAAAAAGCCCCGAGTCAAGCAATAGTCATTAGGCTTCCTGGCTGCAATGGCTGGAATCAGGCATACATTGAGATGAAAACCGCAACACTACATGCACTATCAGAATCTTCAGCACCTCTTTCTACTTTGCTATTTCCCTATGCTTTGTTTTAGATTTTTGGTGGTAGTTTTAAAGTTAACAGACTTCCAACTGTATGGTGTCAGATGGATTAGTCAGAAGTGTTGGTTCAAGTCAAGGCAAACATCTTCATATTTCATGTGGTACCGGTTTACTCTGTTCCTGATCCTTATCTATGAACAGCTCCATTTATAGCAACTGCACTGTAATACCGGCTCCCAGAAACAGATTCCAAAACGTGCACCTCTTGCAACACCAAAATATCTATGGATGATTCCATTCTCTGCGATTGCACAGAATGCCCTATCTGCATGGGTTCCATCCTTTAAAGTTTTCTTTTTAAAAAGCTTTCAAGCCTGAGTAGCGTCTCAGCCTTGTCCTTATGACAGGATTAAATTGAATATCCCTCAATGTTAAGAAAAAGCTGAGGGTCTTCAAAAAAGCCACTGTGATCCAAGGGAACATCTGATTCAAAGAGTTGCAAAAAGTACCGTTCAAGTATTCTGTGCAAATTGAATCAAGTGGTTTCATCAGATTTGCCCACGAAAAAGATGAGGTGTTTCCCTCAGCAAATTGCACTTTGGACTGCTGTCTCTGCCTCTTTAATTCAAAGAAAGCACTGGCTCCAAGAAAGAATTGGTGACTTTAAAAAGTCCTTGCAGCCAGGGCCCCAACACATTAGAACCAAACACATATGCACAATGCACAAGTGCATATTTGAGGACAATACAGTTCTTAAAATAGATTTTTTTACTACGCACATTTAGAAAAACTTTAACTTTATGAATTTTAATGTTCCTAGTATTACTATGAAGTGCTAATTTGATTTTCTACAGGTACTTCTCCACCATTAACCTCATTTCCTTACCTCCCTTTTTCACACAGTACAGGTTAGACCTCCCCTGATCCGGCACCCTCAGGACCTCATTGTCCCAGAAGAGGGATCTTTTCCGGACCAGGGAAATCATTTCCAGCCCCCTGTTCCCCAATTGCTGGCCACACCTCCTACCCCTTCCAGACCATCCCCCCCTTGACTGTTGGCCACACCCCCTACCTCCTTCCAGAACGCTTCCTTCCCCCCTGCAACCCAGCAGAGCCGTGCACTGGGCTCCCCATCTCCTCCACACTCACCCCCACAGTGTGCCAGGACTTTCTGATCCTGGAAAATCCAAGGTCCTTCTGGACCATGGATGTTGCCAGACCTGAGATTTCTGGTTTACAGAGATGCAATTTGGATCTCAAATTAAACAAGTTCTTAGAAATTTTTACCCCAAATCTGTTTTGAACTCTAATTTTCATCCCAACTGCAGTAGTCTGTAGTTCATTTCCTACCTGCTAGTGTACACTTTATAGCTTGCACTGGCAACTCCAATAATTTTGGAATTATAGGGCGAAGTCTAGTCACTTGAAGAACTTCAAAGTTACCATAATCTACATAGCCCACTAACGCATTATCTTCAGAAGTATATGCTAGAACTGAGGCACGATACCACTGATTGTCTTCTGGAAGGAAAAAATGCAGACAAACATTCTGTGAATGATTAATTCCTGGAGTACAAAAAGGATTTCTTGGCAATGCATTAATATAAAATACAATGGCTCTGGACTATATTGTAGTCATGGGATGGGTTGAATTAAGCCTTTTGGAAGCTAGTGATTGTAACAGCCACTCTTCATTCAAAATAAATGTAAGAAAAACATAAGTTCCTTAATGGAACCAGAGAGTTGAAAAAGGAGATTCCACCCAAAACAATGAACACATTGTTGCCTGCTTCCCCCCTTCCCAAAAGGCACATGCAAGCCTCATCAGAAATAGAATAATGTGGCCAGAGTGGTTTACCAGGTACTGCTTGATGGAGCAGTGTCTCAAACAGCAGGAAGACCAAAGAAGCAACAGGAAACAAGAAAGCGAAGGAAGCAGCCAAAAAAAGCAGTAGGAGCATGGCCATGAAAAGCAGCTAAATTAGAGCGTTTTAGGGCTAAGTACTAGCTGGAAAGGTGCTTCAGACAGTGGGCAAATAACGGTCTCCTGTTTAATTCCGACTGCACTCAGGAAAATAGGACTTGGTAAATAAACAGGACTACAGGTATATCAAAGAAATACCTGATCGATTTTTCCTCCTTCTGGAAACAATCTGCAGGACTAATCATCAGGTCAAAAACAGGATAACAATAAGTTTAAATTATGTAAAGTCATTTGGAAACTTAAAACAAAGTAAGATTAGTTAACTCCAGTATCAGAGCTATGTTCACCAAAACAGATGGGCAATGACAGAATTCCCCTGCCAATATCAAAGTAAACAGTGCTGGATAGTGCACTGCTTCCTCTGATTCCCATTTTCTTGTTTTGCGTGTCTCCCCCATACTATTTCTGAACACACAAAAAAATGATTGCTTACCATTTGTAACTGTGTTATAGATGTGTTGCTCATGTTCATTCCATGTAGGTGTGCGCACGTGCTCCGTGCATGCATTGTCAGAAGTTTTTCCCTTAGCAGTAACCATTGGGCCGGCAGGGGAGTCTCCTGGAGTGGTGCTAATTATATCGGCTAATATAGTGGCTCCCAACCTTTTCAGGGATATGGACCCCTTTTCAATCTATTAAAATTTTACAGACTGCCTCCCCCCAAACAATATAGCTGTGCCTGCAGTCTACATATCCCTCAGCCTACGCTGCTTCCCAAGCAGTGCCCCTCAACCCACTGGGGAAGCAGCACAGGCTGAGAGGCTCTGTGCCTACAACCAGCAAGTCCCTCAGCCCACATTGCTTCCCGTGGCTCAGGAAGCAACGTGGGCTGAAGGATGTGCTGGCTGCGAGAGACTCTGCGCACAGAACCCTACAGTACCGTCATTGACCACCCCCCGCAAAGATCCACAAACCAGTTTGGGAACCACTGGGCTAATGTACTCTCTTACTAGCACACCACCCCCTCAGTTCCTTCTTACCGGACTACTCCGAAGAAGGGGAGGTGGGAGGGATCTGAAATGAACGTAAGCAACACATCTCTAAGAACAACAGTTACAAATGGTAAGTAACCGTTTTTTCTTCGAGTGATTGCTCATGTTCATTCCATGTAGTTGACTCCAAAGCAGAAACCCAGGAGGTGGGGTAGGAATTCTAACCTTCTACTGACTAGAGGACAGCCCTACCCAGGGCTGCGTCATTCTTAGCCTGATAAGCCTGTGTATAGTGGTTGGCAAAGGTATGGACTGAAGACCACGTGGTGGCCCTACAAATATCCAGCATAGGGACCTGAGCCAGGAATGCCATGGAGGAGGCCTGTGCATAGTGGAATGGGCTGTAAGGGGAGGGGCTGGCACCCCGGCCAGATCATACCATTCCTTGATACAGGAGATAATCCAGGAAGAGGTCCTTCAGATGCTCCGTGATTGCCACAAACAGCTGTGGGGAGTTACGAAAGGCCTTTGTCCTGTCTAAGTAAAAAGCTAAAGTTCTCCTAACATCTACAGTGTGTAAAACCTGTTCTTTGCCAGAAACATGGGGCTGGGGGTTAAAAACTGGGAGAAAAATATTCTGAGACATATGGAACTGAGACACCACCTTTGGCAGGAAGGTGGGGTGGGGACATAGGATAAGGCCTGAGGTAACGGCCCTTCATTCAGACACGTCTGGACGATCTGATAGCTATGAGGAATGACACCTTCCAGGATAGGTGTGGCAGTGAACATGATGCCAGAGGCTCAAAGGGGGTCCTATGAACCTAGTTAGGACCAGGTTAAGGTCCTACTGAGAGACGGGTTGATGGACATGCAGGTAAAAAGCCTGTCCAATCCCTTCAAAAACTGATGGATTATGGGGTCCACAAAGAGTCCCACCCTGGGACCCCAGGTGAAAAAATGAAATAGCCACCAAGTGGACCCTAACTGACGAGGAGGAAAGTCCCTGAACCCTGAGACCCAAGAAATAGACCTTTGGGACCTGAGTATCCATAAGGGAGAACCCCTTCTGGGTAGCCCAGATGGAGAAGCACTTCCATTTAGCTAGGTAAATGACCCTAGTGGAAGGTTTCCTACTCCCCAGCAGGACCTCCTGCACTTGCGCTGAGCACTGCAGCTCCGTCCCGTCAGCCATGGAGCTTCCAGGCCATTAGGTGCAGGGACTGCAAGTTTGGGCGGCGAAGTCTGCCAAAGTCCTGTGTTATCACATCTGGCTCCAGAGGAAGGGCAATCGGCCTCTCTATGAAGAGGTTCAGGAGAGATGTGAACCAGTGCTGCCTTGGCCATGCCAGCGCTATGAGGATGAGGGAAGCCCTGAACTCTCAAGCCCTCAGGAGTATCTTGCGTACCAGTGGGAACAGGGGAAACACGTACAGCAGACCCCTGGGCCAGAGGGCGAGGAGGGCATCTCCCAGCAACGCGCGTCAGAGTCCCATGAAGGAGCAGAACCTGGGACGCTTCCCATTCTGGCAGGCTGCGAACAGGGAAAACCCCCACCTGCGGAAGATTTGGAGGGCTACATCCACCCTGAGGGACCACTCGTGGCTGGTAAAGGATTTGCTGAGCCAGTCTACCAGAGTATTCCAAGTCCCGGGGAGGTAGGAAGCAATTGGGTGAATACTCCACCCAATGCACAGATCCCAGACCCAGAGAGCTTCCAGACACAGGGGGAATATGCACCACCCTGCCTTTTTATATAAGAGACTGCCATCATATTGCTGGACAGGATAAGGACCGCCTTGCCCCTGAGATGACAGAAGAATGCCTGGCATGCCTGGTGAATTGCCTGCAGCTCCCTAACATTGATATGCAGGGAGAATTCCTCCTGAGACAACATACCCTGAGTCCTCTTGTCAGTGACATGGGCTCCCCAACAGGTGTCAAACACATCCGCACCAACCAAAGGGTAAAAAGAGGCCTGAAGAATGGAACCCCAGCACATACCATGTCCTCCTGGATCCACCAGTCCAAGTGCGCTTCCTGACGATCAGGGACACAATCCTGGCCCTGCAGACATCTCCCATGACCATGGCCAGAACCTGCATGCATCTCCTGGGGCTCATGGACGCCTGTACCTATGTAGTGCAACATGCCAGGCTTTGCCTACAGCCCCTGCACTTGTGGTTGACCCGGGTCCACAAGCCGTCCTTTCACCCCAGGACAGGGTGCTGACACTCCCTCCCGACGTCCTCTGCTCCCTGGACTGGTGGCTGGGACTGCTTCGCTGACTGGACAGACTGGGGCTGCCAAGACTGCTGCTGAAGCTGCGCGGAAGGGCTCCGGTGACAGGATTACGACTGGTGCCGAGACCTAGACCTGGAAGCCTGCGACAAGACAACAGACTTGGCCTCTGAGTCAGTAGAGTACTCTGAGGCTGATGAGGGCAGTGCCGTGGCGGTGGCACTCAGCACCTGTGACTGGGAGCATGCCTAACCATGGACTCATGCTTACCGCACTGCCCAGGAGGAGATGGTAGCATAGCAAGGTCCGATGGCTGGCCTGATGATAGAAGCCACGTGGCGTGTCTGGCCTGAGCTGGCACCAGTTCTGTAGCAGAGAAATTGGTGCTGGTGCTAGGGCAGCCATTGGTGCCAGAGCCACCGAAAAAGGCAGTGCCAGTGTCAAGGTTACCGGCACTGGGGCAGACCTGTGGTGCCCATTCAGGGCTGGTGCTGAGGCACTCGGTGCCATAGCATTGGCACAGTGCCACTGAGTCATGCTTCCATTTTTAAGGTCCCTTGTGGCCTCAAAGGTGTCCAGAATCGACTGCTCCAGGAGATCTTCCGCCAGGCTGGGGTCCTGGTGCAGACTGGAATGAAGCCAACCTGACCTCCAAGGTCCGGGTACCAAGCCTGTTGGTGCCCCATGGCCCTCCTGAGAGCAAACTGTCGGCATGTGCCACAACTGAGACCTGCTTCTACTCACTTTCCATTTCTTCTGTGGTACTGGAGATTGAGATTGGTGCCACCACCTTCTTGGCACTGGAGAGGCCCGCAAAGGGCCAGGTGCCTCATGCACTGAAGCTGGTGTGCTCTGGGTAGCCAGTGTTGGGTCCAACATCGGTGCCGGATGGAGAGCTGCCTCCATCAGGAGAATCTTCAGGTGAGACTCATGCTACTGCTTGGTATGCAGCTTGAACCCTCTGCAAATCTTGCAGAACTTGGAAAGGTGGGCCTCCCCAAGGCACTTTAAAGCAGGCTTCATGGGGATCCCCACATGGCAAAGGCCTCAAACTTTTGACGCAGGGCCTGAAGACTTGGGGCCTAGTCATGCCCCGCAGCGGGAGCTGGGATACAAAGTGAGTCCTTGTGCCAAAGTAAACTACTTACACTAAGAACTATTTACAGAAAATAACGAAACAATTAATAGGAACACTAACTAATCTACAAAAATCCAAGTAGGTGAGAACTGCTAAGAGGTGCTTGCAGAGGAAGAGCAGAGCACGTTCCAAGGACCGTTACGAGCAGTAAGAAGTAACTGAAGGGGTGGTGGGCCAGCAGGGGTATATATTAGCCACTATAGTGGTGCCACTCCAGGGGGCTCCCCTCCCAGCTCAACGGATAATGTGCTAAAGGAAAAACACCTACGTAGAATGGACATGAGCAATCACTCAAAGAAGAAAAACTGTTTACTTAGCATACCAGTACTGCTCTCTTCCTCCAGCCATAAAGATTTTTTCCTTAAGGTCAGGTAGCAATCTCTTCAGGGTTTCCCTACAAGCATTTCTTCCCAGTAATTTGTCCAATGTTCGTTTCCTCAGTTTAACTACGTTTTCCAGGATCTTTATTACATCTTGTGTCGGGTCACATCATTGATTACCACAGACTTGGCTAAAAATTCTGTATTTACAGGTAAACCAGGTCCAAGTAAAATAGCCCAGTCTACAGAAATAGTTTTTAATATAAGTATATTTCTAAAAAAAAAAAAAGTTTAGCCAATTGGTACAACTCTCCAATACAGACACTCAAATCTATTTAAAAGTGCTTTAGAGAGATTTAGCTTAATTTGGTAATAGCTATGTGCCATTTAGAGCCATCCTTTTCCTCTCCTTTACCTGTGAACTGGGCACAACAGACATCTCCCACAGCTGGACAGAAATCTGGGATAATAGGGATTTTGTTACAGTATTCACCCACGGATACTTGAAGCTCAGCAAGCTGGCCTGTTGACAAATGTTTTTGTAAGATACTCATTAACAAGACTTAAAGTAAGCATTACATGAAACCCTTTAACTCAATGATTAATCTACTATATAAAAAAAAAAAAAAAATCAGTGCTAGGTTTCTTTGCATGTCAAGAGAAGGGTTTTCCAAAAGCTTGAAATAAGAGAAGTTTTCTATAATCAACGGTATTTCTCTAAAAGCGACGAGGAGTCCTGTGGCACCTTATAGACTAACAGATTTAGTGGAGCATAAGCTTTCATGGGCAAAGACCCACTTTGTCAGATGAATGTAGTGGAAATTCCAGATGCAGGTATAAATATACAGGCATAAGAAAAGAGTACCAATCAAGAGTAAGGCTAGAGATAACAAGGTCAATTCAGTCAGGGAGGATGAGGCCCACTTCTAGCAGTATTTCTCTAGTGGCCAAAATCAACTTTTTTTCTGTGTAACAGGATGAGACTCTTTTTCAGTCTCACTGCTGGAACAGACTTGTCAAAACTTGTGATAGCAGAGGCACATCAGCTCTGTAAAAATCTAATTCAATGACAGGCTTCATCAATGGACAGTTAGTGGCTGGTTCGTAATGATGCCTTTTCAAGACATTCCAGGAGTTCATAAAATTCAAACCTCTGAAAACCAAGGAATAAGGAGTCACAACTCTAACTGACCCCTTGAGGTGGCAATGGTCACAAGGAATTATCAACATGCATGTCTGCTGCATATGGACCTGGAGAGTTCCGGTATGCCACATTTCAGAATGAGTTCTGTAGGGGTGTTAGTAGCAGTACAAAGGGCTCTTACTGCTTCCAATCCTGGTGCAAGAAGATAGAGTACAAGTAGCCTGTGGGTTTAATGATGACTAAGTGTCCTATGCCTAATGATGAATGGACTGTAAAATTTAGGAGGTGTGTGCTGTTTCTGTGGAGTTAACTATGTTGAGTGAAGGTCAGGTGCAAGTAGCTTCTGTTGTGTACAGCTCACCTCACCATATGTTTTGTCTAAAGAGGCAGTGTTAGACTGTCCAACAGTGATCACCTATTCATCACTATCTGCAGTAGCAAAGTGAGAAGGAAGTTACTCACCCTGTGCAGTAACGACTGTTCTTCAAGGTATGTATCCCCATGGGTGCTCCATTGTTGGTGACGGGTCATCCGCGGAACTGCAGTTTGGAGCTTTTTCTTAGCAGTTGTCAGTCAGGCCGTGAATGCGCAGAAGGCACCTCACACCTAGGTGTTTTGATGTCTCGCACACATGCAGCTCGCCCCTCCCCCAATTCCTTGTCTACACCTGAGTAACTAAGACTTCAAGTAGAGGGGAAGAAGAGAGGGTTGTGGAGCGCACACCTCAAAGAATAGTCATTACAGAACAGGGTGAGTAACTTTTTTTCTTCTTTGGGTTATGTCCATGTGGGTGCTCCAGTGTTGGTGACTACAAAACAGTACTTGATGTGAATGGTGGGACTCTGAGTTACTGCTTAGTGACAGAGGATAGTACCGCTGAAGTCCTTTGCGGTATCAGTTGCTAGCTGAAGCATGATAGCATAATGTCTGGCGAAGGTATGGTCGGATGACCAAGTGGGTGCTTTAAGGAGCACACTGTTTAGGAAAGCCGTAGATGTTGCCGTGGCATGAGTGGAGTGTGCTCTTGGTGGAGCGGTCAATAGCTTATTGCGAAGAAAGCAGCATTGCAGTATACTTGATCTCAGTCTGGAAATACATTGTGTTGCAATTGGTGTGCCGTTGGGAGTGGTTTGCAATAGACACAAAGAGGCATAGGGACTTGTGGAATACCTGTGTCTTGTCTATATGAAATATCAGAGCCCATCGAATGTCCAAGTGTGAAGCATGGCATTTCTGGGGGATGCATGGGGCTTTGGTAAAAATGTAGCTAGGACTATGGGCTCATTGATATGAAAGCAGGTACTGACTTTGGGCAGAAATGATGAAAGCGATTTTAAAGTCACTTTGTCCTTGGCAAATATAGTGTAAGGCAAGCCTGCCATCAAGGCACCTATCTTGCTAACACTCCTTGCTGCGATAATGACCACTAAAAATAGCACCTTCATTGTAAAGAGCGGGAGTGGTAGGTGGCCATGGGTTCAAGGGGGGGAGGGGGGCGCCTCATAAGGCAATCTAAAGCTAGGTTTAGGTCCAATGAGGGCACTGGGGCCCCGTGAGAATGGAGGTTCTGGAGACCTTTGAGTGATAGGATGTGCAAAAAACAGATGATCCATTGATCTATTCATGGAAGGCCATAATCGCTGCCAGGTGCACCTTGACGGAGAAGATGGATAGGCCCTCACTCTTCAAGTGATATATGTAGTCAAGGACAGAATGAAACGGAGCCTTATGAGGATCGATGTGCATTTGCTGGCACCAGGATGCAAACCGTTTCCATTTCTGAAGGTAAGTGGTTCTGGTGGATAGTCTCCTGCTATGAAGGAAGACGGTTCTTTTTGATCAGAAAAGGATTCTGCACCATGGAACCTGACAGAAACCATGCATGGAGGTGGAGAGTATGAGGTTAAGGGTGAAGTAATTTGCCCCTGTTCTGGGAAATGAGATTGTGTCGACATGGAAGTTGGTAAGGTGGTTCGACAGACATGTGTTGAAGATATGGGAACCAGGCCTGTCTAGACCAAAATGGAACTGTTAAGATAACTCGAGCCTGTCCAATTAGATTTTATGCAGGATCCTGGGGACGTGGGATGGGGAGAAAAGCGTATTGCAGAAGTTCGTTCCAGGGATTAGGAATGCATTGCCCATGGATCCCTCACCCAATCTCACTAGACAGCAAAAGCAAAGACACGGTATTATTCATTGTTGCAAAGAGATCTATAAACGGGTAGCCCCACCTGTGGAAGATGGATTGTGTCACCATTGGATGCAGCTCCCACTCGTGGCCTGTGGAAAAGTTGCGGCTCAGAGTATCTAACATGACGTTGTTGACTCCAGTAGATATGATGCTTTTAAGGTGACGCCATGATTGATGCACCAATTCCAGAGACGGATAGCACCCGCAAAAAGGGATCAAGAACGTGCTCTGCACTGCTTGTTTATAAAAAAAACAATGAGTATACAAATGGTGCAACTGGTAGTGGAGGGAGCAAAGTGCCTGCATGCATTCCTGACAGCTCTGAGCTCGAGAAGGTTGATGTATAACAGAGCCTCGTATGGTAACCATTTGCCCCGTGCTGTATGGTGGTGCAGATGTGTGTCCCATCCTATCAGTGAGGCATCCATCATAATCTGTACTGATGGCTCTAGTTGAAGGAAAGAAACCCCCACAAGGAGATTGTGGGGGGATGTCCACCATTTGAAAGAGTCCAGTACGTGTCTGGTGATGGTGACTGGCTTCTGAACTGAATGGAGGGATGGTGTGTATACCGAGGGTAGCCAATGTTGCAGGGCACAGAAATGAAGGCATGTATATTGGACCACATATATGGTAGTGGCCATATGGCCCATCAATTGAAGGCAGGTAAGCACAGTAATAGAAGGGTTCATAGATAGTGCGGATACTCTACCAGTAACTACTCTGAATTGTTGACATGGTAGATAAGCCCGGGACGATATAGAATTAAGGGGAGCTCCTATGAATTTGATGTCCTGAACGGGATCGGGAATTGACTTCTGTTCATTTATAAGCAGTCCTAGATGATCAAAGAAATGTTTGGTCTTTGAGACCATATTGGACGTTTCTGTTTGTGAGCAGCCTTTTATGAGGCAGTTGTTGAGGTATGGAAAAATCACAACTCCCTGTCAACAAAGGTAGGCTGACACTACTGGCAGGACCTTCGAGAAGACATGAGGGGCAGAGAATAGGTCAAAGGGGAGGACTCTGTATTGAAAACGATCCTTCCCCATGGTGAAACCGAGGTAATGTATGTGGAATAGATGTATCACAAATGTGGAAGAAAGTATCCTGTAGGTCGAAGGCTGTAAACCAGTCCCCTCTGACCAGTGCAGGAATAATTGAAGCCAATGTGATTATGACGCATTGCTTCCATAGGAACTTGTTTAGTTTGCAGAGATCTAAAATTGGTCTCTAGCCCCCTGTGCGCTTTTGGGTCAGGAAGCAAGCTGAATAAAACTCTCTTCCCTGGAATAATTTGGGGACCCTCTCTATTGCTCCTAGTTGGAGGAGCCAATCCATTTCCTTCCTGAGAGGGATCTCTGAGGGGGTCCCTGAGACGGAAAGGGGGAAAGGTAGGAGGCAGAGAGGTAAAGGGGATCGTGTACCTTGTATGGATGATTTCTAGCACCCACCGGTCCAATGTTATGGAGTTCCAAAAGTAGAAGAAGGGATGTAGCCTGTGCGCGAACAGGTGTTTCTGGCTTGCTGGCATTGGATGGTATGGGAAGTCGGGCAGCCCCTCAACCAAAACTTCAAATTTGCTGTTTGGAAGCCTGGGCTCTGGAGGACCATGATTGAGGTGGGTGCTTCTTCTGAGGCCACTGTCTGGACTGACTGTAATCATAAGGTTTGTATTGAGGACGGTTGTAATAGGAGTCCTTATTTTTGTTGTACTGGGTGTAGCAATTTTGCCAGGATAGTGGCGTGTACATACCTAGGTTGTGGAGAGTTGTTCAAGAGTCTGCAGCTCTGGGGATGATCTGTCACCAAAAGTGGCGCACACACGGGGACATCACCCAAAGAAGAATGAATGATATGGATCTTATTGAGACATTTCTCAAAGTGATCCAAGTTAAGGTTGTGTACCTTAGTTCTATTTCCTGGTTTTCGGAGGCCTGAGTTCTGCTTGAAATCCAGGCCAAGCCTTCCCCTACCCTGCCAGCCTTCTACCCTACATGAGAGTGATAGGTACATTAGGTTTGTATTTCCTAGTTTTCAGAAATGTAAATATAAATTAACTTTCCGCCCTTCCCCTCACTCCTGCAGCTCACATGGGAAAAATCTTAAGATTTCAAACTTACAGTGTTTTGGCGTAGCTCAGGTTTGGACAGCCACAGCATGTCTCCCTTGAGCTACCCAGGTTTGTGTGAAACTTGGTTGTGTAGAAACAGTTTTCCATAATCTTTCTGAATATGCACATTGTAATGTGATGTGTGAGTGGTTAGCATGTATCATTCTAGAGAACAACATATATCCTTTATTGAAGTTTTCAATATGGCTTCCTCAAAGGAGCGGGGGTTGCCACGCACAAGCTGTGCTAAAATGTCAAGCAACAGATTAGGAGGTGGATGATCCTGGCCCCAGATGCGTGTGCAAAAATTTGATAGTCTGTGGACTACATAAAGTGATGGAGGAAGAGGTCATCTCAGTAACCATTTGCTCACATGACCCAAATTTAGTCACTAACCCTACTTCAAACTACTGTGAAGCACAACATACTTTAAGACAATCTAAGTACACAGAATTTTGGAGTGCTACAATTCAACCTTAACTAAAGCAGATCTTGTGCTCCATTACAATAATACATTGCAGATTTGTTCTACAAAATCTTTTACCTAGACTCTAGATGAGAAAATGGAAGGCTCTACATTCTGCAGAAACCTTTAAAGAGATTCAAGGACCCCTTATGACTTTCTTATGGTTTGCCATGTCTGAAACAAAAGGCAAGCACATTTTCCCTCCATCAAGGTAACCACTGGTCTCAAAACACAAAAAATCCCACACAACCAGATAACTTTCTTTTGCTATGGTAGATCACAGGATAGAGCTCTTCATTTTTAGGGTTCAACAACTGGGCCATCAGAAATCTTCACCATAGGCAGAAACCTGGAGGAGGCCTGAACTCCTTATGGAATATAGTTTAGGAAAGCTCCGTCATGAGGATCTTCATCAACTCTTCTGGACAATGAGATCACTATCCAGACAACTCCTGCAGAGAGGATAAAGAGTTGGCTGCCAACGGCTCAAAGGGTGGGATGGAGATACAAGTAAGCAAAGTATCCTGGACAACTCAGAGACTTGTTAATGTGCATTGCTATTTGGTTCAATATTGTTGGTGGTGAACACCCAGTCAGATCGCCAATACTATGGACTTTAAGATCTCCATTTGGACTCTATCCCTTCTTATGGGCTTGTTTAGGTGTTTAGTCCAACAATGCTCTGTCTTCCCTGAAATTCTTGAGTACAAAACCAAGACTGAGCAGTGGTGAGCGAACATCTCCACCTCATTATCTATCTTGCCAATTCACAGAAGAGGATTTGTGGTCTTTAGCATATTTTGTCTTGTCTGTGGATTTAAATATACCGGAGAATGGAGAAAATGATGATTTGGAATCTTTGAAAATACTATGACATTCCCACATCAAAACACATCCAGGACCCATCAGCTGATACGGAGAAAAGTCACTGGTCCTTAAATTTTAATTATCTCCCCCTAGTTGGAATTCTTCAGAGTTAACCAGGCAGTGATTTTAAGTGTTGGAATTTTCATTGCAGGAACACATATCTACCCTTTCCAGAATTACATTTGCTGTAATCTTGCCCTTCCATTCTTTCAGCTGCCAAGAAAATGAGATGTATACCCTGTAATAAGCTCAGCTATACCTATTCCCACATTTGGAGTACAGATGGTTCTGTAAGATCTTTTAGGATTTGTCTAAGGATTCTGGCATCACTGTCTCCAATAGCGCTCCAAATAAGCCACCTCCGGAATATCTGGAAGACAGTAACATGATCCTGGCTTGTATATGGCCTTTTCAGGCTCATAACCAGGGATGCCACAGAATCATAGAATACTAGAACTGGAAGGGACTTTAAGAGGTCATCAAGTCCACTCCCCTACACTCATGGCAGGATCAAGCACTATCCACATCATCCTAAACAAATGTTTGTCAAACCTGCTCTTTAACATCTTCAGTGATGGAGATTCCATAATCTCGCTAGGCAATTTATTCCAGTGCTTAAACACCATGACAGTTAGGAAGTTTTTCCTGATGTCCAACCTAAACCTCCCATGCTGCAGTTAAAGCCCATCGCTTCTTGTCCGATCATCAGAGGTTAAAGAGAATAACGTCTCTGTCCCGCCTTGTAACAGCTTCTAGGTACTTGAAAGCTGTTATATTCCCTCAGTCTTTTTTCCAAACAAAAACTCAATTTTTTCAGTCTTCCCTCATAGGGCACGTTTTCTAGACCTTTAATCCTTCCCGTTGCTTTTCTCTGGAACTTCTGCAATTCCTCCACATCTTTCCTGAAATGTGGTTCCCAGAATTGGACACAATACTCCATTTGAGTCTAATCAGTGCAGAATAGAGCAGAAGAATTATGTCTCATGTCTTGCTTACAGAATTCCTATTAATGCATTCCAGAATGACCTTTGCTTTTTTCGCAACAGTATTACACTGTTGATTCACATTTAGCTTGTGGTCCATTATGACCCTGGATCCCTTTCTGCAGTACTTCTTCCTAGACTGTCACTCCCTATTTTGTATGTGTGAAAGAGGAGGTTACTCACCTGTGCAGATGAGTATCCTGTGGGTGCTCCATTCAGGACAAGGTGCGTCCCTGCGCCATTGATTGATTTTCTCAGCAGTACCCCTCCCCCCCCCAGACTGTGCACGCACACTGCCTGCTTCCCAAGCTGTCAGTGTATAAATACCACGCGAAAGGTCTGGGCTTCTCAGTTCCTTCTCTACAATGGACTAATGTCAGATCCAAAGTAGAGGAGAGGAGGGCAGGTAGTGGAGCACCCAGATGGACACTGAAGAACATCATTACTGCACAAGTGAGTAGCCTCCTCTTCTCCTTCAAGAGATGTCACTGTGGGTAAGCAGTGCCCCTTAGGATGGTAGGGGCTTTGGATCAGGCCACATGATTGCGGACAAAACAGCTCTGACCAGTCTAGTGTCAGCTGCAGTGTCCTGTAGAAGGGGGTAGGGTTGGGCGTGCATGAGATTGTGTAGCCATGGAGACAAAGAGCTTCAGCATCTTTTGGAATTGTTTAGTTCAATTTAGACAGAATGATAGTGCCCTACATACGTCTAGTGTATGCATAGCGGACTCAAAATAATTGGCATGTGGTTTCAGGAAGAATGTTGGTAAGTGAATGGGTTCATTTAGACGGAAGGAGGAACGTACTTAGAGTAGAAATTTAGGGTGCATGCAAAACATGGCTTAATCTCAAAAGAAGGTGGTATATGGAGGATCTTCCATGAGAGCTCTGAGTTCCCCCACCCTTCTGGCAGAGGTGATTGCAACCAGAAAGGCTGTTTTCATGGAGAGGTGTAAGAGAGCATGTGGTCAAAGGCTCAACGGATTTGTGTTTTAGTGCAATAAGGACAAGATGTAGATACTAGGGATGCGTTGTTCTCCAAGTCATTTTCCTCCTCAGTGGAATGATAGGGAGAGGTCATGAGGGTCTACAGAGGAGACCCCATGAAATCAGGGGGTCCTACGGGTGCAATTGGCCAGGGTATGGAGGTGGCGGATATGGCCAATGATGACTGTACCACTAGTGGTGGGCTCGTGGAATGGGACTCCCATTAGCCGGAAGGACCCAGGCTTTCGCCTTTGCCTTGTGCGAAGAGGTAGAGGGGCAACTTTTGTCCAAACCTCTGGCCTTGTCTGTGTCCTTTGTCCTGGAAGGAGTCATCGTCACAGGATGGTTGTGACTTCTCGTATAAGTATGTTTTGAGCCTGTTGGTGCAGTCCCACTTAGCTCTGGCCATGAGGTTTGAGCACTTTTGTGCCATATGTGCCTTGCCCAGGCAATTAATACAAGAAGAGTGGGGACCCAGGCACACTGTAACAAAGACCAATGAAAGAACAGAGGTGGGGTTTTGTTTTGTTTTTGAGGAATTTTTTTTTTTCTGATGAACCGGGAGAGTAGGAGTCAAAAACTTTGCGTATGAGAGAAAAACGGAGGGAATTTAACAATTTTCTGCTATTTCAGGTTAAAAAAAGGGACTGAAGGGAGCTCCGTCTGCTGCCGAAGATGGCAGAGAAGCAACTGAGGTGCTGTGCATGCGCCTAATGATCACTTACGGCAGAAGGAGACGCTACAGTGCATGCATGATGCAGCATAGCACTGCTAGAAAAATCTCTGGTCACCAGTGCACCCAGAGTGAAGCACCAACGGGAACATCACTTGAAGTAGTGGGGGCTAGTCTCGTCTGCCATCCAATCAGCTTTGATTCTGTAGCAGTGGGGGCAGATGGGCAGTGACCCATACTGACAATCCGGACTTAGGACAGAGAGAATAGGGGCATTAAGCACTCAATTAGCAACTGCTATAAAAAAAAAATCATACTACAAGTAATAATTTAGAATCCGTTCATATTAAGTAATGTATATTGGGTCAATTCAACAACTTTAAAAAATATTTTTGATCCAGGGATATGAACAGGCAGGGTAGAAAAAATAATTCTGTCAAGTGGTTAAACAAGAAAGCTAAATTCTATGCCATAGAATCCTGTTGCTGTTTTTAGCCTCTCTAAGACTATAAAAGTCACTGAGTCCTCACCAGCTTTCTAGGTTTTTTTAAGTTGCATGCATCTCTTATTCTAGGGAATCTAGTTTATTCCCCAAACTCAAGTTCCTCTCTTTCTGGTCCAACCGTCTTCCCCTGGGACCTTTAGGTGCTTTTTGATAAAAGAAAAAAATAGCATAAATAATTGGAATAATTTATGCAAAAATGGTAAATTATGTAAACATTTTTACTTCCGAATGACCTGTTTGAATGGAATATATTCACTTACGGCCATTATGCATCTGCTGACAGAAAAAGTCTTCTGGTGTTTGAATATGAGCAACTACACCAGAAAATTTATCTCCCACGGATACAGAAACAACCTTTATGGTTAAATCATTATTGTGAATCATTTCTTTATCTTCAGCTGTTTTTTCTCTTTTTCCTTCAGAATTATTTTGTAATACAATATCTGAGGAAATACAAACAAGATAGGAAAAGCTATTTTAGTGATTATTCTAATAACACACCCCACATCACTGGTGAACTGAAAGTAGTTCCACTGTCTAATGTCTTAAGTAAGAATTTGAAACAGAAGGCAATCTACCGTCACCATTACCTCCACGAATCCACGCCATCCAAAGGAGGTGAAAATATCACTTCCAAATTTCACATCAATCTGTCAAAAGTCTGACTGGTTTACTCACCTGTATTTGGGTTCATTTTCTTTGGACTCAAGCCATGTCCCATTTCAAGTAGTATTTTATCTAGGTGTTTCCCTAAAATACATATTTATATAAATTAAACTAATTTACCATACAAAAGCAGTCAGACTAGTTTTTTAAACTATGTTTTCTGAATGCACTCTCTAAACTACTAATCCCTGGAAAACTGACCTAGACTGCGTCTATTTTACTTGTTGGTCAAGCATCTAGTATGCCGAGAGTGTTGAATAAAATACATGCGTCTCAAGAGTAGTCTGACTACTCAGAAGTTTCCTAAAAACTCCTCCCCCCCACCAAATATTATTGCCTTGCTAATTTCACTTCACCAAAATATCTATAACAATTGCTACAGAATTCGTTATGCCAGTGTTGGTTGCGACTTTATAATTAAGGATGAGTTCCATGTGTCACACACAGCAGGATTCAGCCTCTCCAAAGTGCTGTAAGTTTCTGAATACTGAAAGGGGCCTGAGAATTTACAAGGAAATCCATTAGCTTATGAGTTTATTAAAACAGGGATGTGATAGTTAAAAAGTATAAAAAGTTTACTGATGAGCCTAGGCTCATCAATAACCTTCGTGGTTACACGCAAGCACACATCCCCCCACGCTGCTGTCTCTATATCAGAGGCAGCAGCGTGGAGAGCTAGGTAGGGGCCAGTACGCTCAGGAAGCCAGCTTTTATACCATGGCACCACCTGCTTCCCTCCCCCTCCCCCGTGCTGTTGCCATAGTATGGACATCAGACACTAACAGACTTGATGATACCACTGCCTTAACTTCACTGCATAAGAATGCAACATTGAACACTAAAGCAGCAGAGCAATGGGAACCCTAAAAGAGTGGGCACAATGGAACAGAGCTCTCTTTGCCTCCCTTCTTCTCGTAGCACTGGTTTCACAAAGAGCCCGCACCACCAATAAATTAAATGCAAACTTAGGTCCAGATCCTTTAGTATCTCTTGGCTGTTATGGAAATGCAAAGCAACTGTAAACCCAGCCTAACTAGCCAATACCCTCTGGCTGCTTCATGCAACTGTTCTTTACAGAGGTCTCTGTCCTTTACATGTCAAGATTTAAGGTTGGCATTATATAACTTCACATTAGAAATATCACATAATAGCATTTGGGGGGGTAAGGAAATTCTTGTCTAGTTTTTGTTTAGTGTGTAATTTTAAATAACTTCTTAAAAACTAAGTAAATTCCCAGAAGGAAGATGGATTTAAGATTGAGCGTATGTATCAGTAATTTAAGGATTAAAAATAAGTTTTTAAAACATGCATTACAAACTCAAAAAATTAAAGAAAACTTAAGATAATTAAAAGAAATCCAAATATTTTAAGCTACGAAATACACAGTTCAGGGACCCAAACAACCTTAGGTCTGCCCTGTAGTAATGGTGTGTGTGTGTGTTTGGGGGGGGGGGGGGGAAGAGAGAGAGAATAAAATCTCATACTTCTTAGAGAATCCAGTTAGTGTACACTAGGACCGCATAAATTAAGACATTAGTCACAGCCATATTACTATTATATAGCATCAATTAAGGGCAGAGAGATAGTTATTCCTGGAAAAGGCAACATCATAAAAAAGAATGTAAGGAAATACCCCCAATTCATTACATGTCAATACAAAAGAACTCTATAAAGACTAGCACCATGTTGACAGAAAACTTACAAGATCATTTGCAAAGTCTGGATAATAGAAAAGGTTCACAGTTGAAAATTTTAAGTTTATAAAGGTAGTCCATGAAGCATGAGATAAAATCAATCAAGACACAAAACTTTCGAAAACAAGTTATCTTGCAGCAATTCAAATCGCTAAGATTAGGAAACTAAACATTTAGGTGAAAAATGAGAAATCTCATTTCTGTAAAATGCTGTAAGGGAACAAAAATGAGAATCACAACAGTTATTAAAATATGTCCCTGAACAATCAATCCTCTCTTACCAGAACCTGGAAGGACAACATCTACAGCAAAACAAGTCATCATCTCCTCTTCTACTACGTCAACAACAGTCACCAAACAAAACTGTCCCACAAGCAGAGGTGTAATAAAACCGGCGCAGTCTTTGTTCCATTCTCCTTGTTTTGGAGCAACACAACACCTAATTGCCTGAAAGAGATGATTATAAAGAATTCCTTTTAAAAGAAAATAAAATTAGGGCATGCCAAATTTTTGGTTTGCAGAAAATGCAGTCACTAGGTTCTTATTTTGGTTTTTCCTCTCAAGTACATGAAGTCCATATTAACAATTCAAACAGTTTACATAAGGTACTACTGTTACAGGGGAACTAAGGCCAGATCTAACACTACCGGAGAAAGGTGACCTAGTGCAGATGTACCTTAAGTCAGATTTCTGCGGCGTCCCCACTGCGGGAGGTCAAAGGGAGAAACTCTCTTGTCAACTTCTCTTACTCCTTGTGATCCCCAAGAGATCGATCTCTAGGATGTCAATCTCAAGGTAGAGTGAAGACAAGCCCTAAGCAACAATATATTTAATTCTGGTTCCTGTTCTTCCTCTGCCTTCACAATTACCACAATTCACTGTGCCATAGAGAATGGTTACAAACCCTACAGTAAATGTGGCTGTGTCATCAAGACTTATTGTCCATATATGCTCCATTTCTGGTATGCACATGTACCCCATGTAAAAGACTGCCCTTGTGCCTCCCTTCCAAACTATCCCTCAATTTTCACAAAGAACCCAGGTGCTACAGAATTCCACAAAAAGCAGGAAAGAGGAAAGGCAGTGGAATAAATATATATGGACAACAAGGCAAAGAGCCACAGTTACTGTAGAGATGTGTTGTTCACATCCATTCCAATCAGGTGTATGCGTGTGCACCTGAACAGTAGCCAGAAGATTTTCTCCCTAGCTGCTAGCCGTACGGTTGGCGTGGGCACTCCCTGGAGTTGCATCAAAATGGCACCCAATATAGGGCCCAACCTAGCCCCCCACCCCAGTTCCTTCTTGCCAGCTACCCCAACAGAGGGGAAGGAGGCTAGGTACTGAAATGGACATAAACACCACATCTCGAAGGGCAACAGTTACAAGAAAATATGTAATCCTTTTTCCCTCTGAGTGGTTGTTCACATGGATTCCAACCAGGTGACTTCCAAGTACAAGTCTAGGAGGTGGGGTTGGAGTTCTTCACTCATTGGAGCACTGCACATCTAAATGCTGTGTCATCTTTAAATTGTTGCATAACTGCATAATGTGGAGCAAAGTTATGTATCGACAACTACATTACCACTCTACACCTCTCCCGAGAGGGGATCTGGGCCAGGAACATTGTGGGGAATGCTTCAGACCTGGTAGAGTGTGCTGTTACTGGTGGCAGAGTTATGCCAGTGAAACCATAACACTCCCAGATACAGCAAACCAGTGCTTTTTTTGTAAATAAAAAAGGTGATGGTACTAGGGTTGCCGAGGGGGGAAAAAAAAAAAAAAGGCATGGAGGTCGGGGCCGAAAAATTGTGGCCCCTTTAATTGCCACGTGTCCCAAGTGGGCTTCTGTCCAGCGCGGCATGAGTGCTCCCAGTGCCAGGCTTGACAGAGAAAAGCGACAACTCCCCCGCCCCCAAAAAAGGTCTGCAACTGCCACAAACAATTGTAGCAACTTTCTAAAAGGCTAAGACAACTATCTACAACTATATACAGTAAAAGAAGAAGTGCTGATCTACTTGTACTCAAGAGATGAGCAAGGAGAAATCACAGCTACCATCACTGGTGATCAGAAAAAAGTGAGGAGGGGGCACCTCTCCAGGGAAAAACACACACACACACACACCCCCCCACCCACCGCTAGGGAAAAAAGTCTTCCAACTACTGTGCACATGCATACACACACACCTGATTAGAATGCATATGAATGATCACTGGAAGAACTGTTCTCTCTGAATGACAGTCAATATGTATTCCACTTCTGGTATCTAACAAGCAGTAGCCTAGTATAAAGGAAGTGGGTGCTCAGAATCTACTTTAGCAAAGCTGTCCTGCAGCCTTTGTTTAAGTGGGTATCAGATCTTGATGCCCTAACTAGGCTGTGTAAATGTGTGGACTCATCCCAAAGTAGCCACTAGGATTTCAGATAGGTATGCATCTCAGAGAAGCTGCCTAAGTTTCAATGTAATCCTTGCAGATGCAATGCAACTGGGATAACTGGATGGAAAATGTATCAGTTCCAAACACAAACAGCTTCCTGGCAAAGAGGAAATAATCATGTGATTATGTACTGACAACATTGCTATTGTGTTGAGTGCTGTGACCTGGACTGTTAAACCTTACAGAGTGGGAAGGGCATACCTGTGCATGCTAGACCCATCGCTTGATTTCTGATAAGATTCCAGCATTATAATGCTGAAGTCTAGAATGTCTTGAGTAAGCATGAAGTGATGTACAGCTACAGCATAGTTGAGCGATTTTTGTTCAGAATATCGTACGGTACAGTCATTACCGGGATTCACTGTCTGTTACAATCTACTTTAAGCTCTCCATTATTTTTGGCCCTTTTTTATAAAAAAAACAGAACTTTATGAATGATAATTGTATGACAGCACAGGTTATCAGCAAGTATCTTTATGAGGGTGAAGCTCACTGGAAATCCAGACATCTTGGGTCTGAAGATGTCCCAGGTGAGTTTCCCAACCAAACATGGAAGCATGCATCATGAGCATCTTGGTAGGAAGCCATGGACAAAGCAATACTCCCTTTGCACATTTGGAGCAGGTCCTTCCCCAATTTAAAGTAAGAGTGCTTTTCAATTAACCTATACATGAAAATCTGAGGGGAAGAAAAGAAAGCCTTTGTATACAGTGGTGTGTATTTTGTGAAAAACTGCCCAAATGTGGTCAAATTTTAAGTCTCGGGAGGGAGGGAAGGGGGAAGAGTAGGGAGAAATCATAGCTCTTCATACATGTCCAGAAGAAACTGAATATTTTTGAAGTTAAAATCTCCATGATTTCATCCACACTGGGTATGCTCAAGTTCAGGACTGAGCAGGACTTCCCCTGTAACTGCAGGTCTGAGGTGCTATGAACTGACTGGACATCAAAACTGAGAACAAGGAGCCTGTTTCTCCAGTGCTTAAATACCCCCATGACGGGTTCAGGCAATGCAGAAAAAAAACCCAACTATGCATTCAAGTCAGACAGCCAAGAGCCAGATTGGCAGTAGACTGAAAGGACGACTGGGCAAGGAGTCTGGCAGGGGAGGCTGAAACTGCTACCAGAGACTAACAAGAAGGAATTGGTACAGGGACACCAAGGTCAGACAAATAGCCCAGGGGAAGAGACAGAGAATAGGAACCAGTATGGACAGAGATAGCGGGTGGAAGTCAAGTGATTAGAGAAGGGAGAGACAGATTGGCTGAGGTGCTAGAAGTGCAAGGTTGGGCAAGGAGACTAGGACAGGAAACTTGAGGAGAGAAGACTAGAAGTGGCTAGATAATGGGACTAAGACAAGGAAATATCAGAAAAGAAAGGTCAAAATGAGTCAACTTTGGAGGTTGGATGGGCAGAGGAGTATGTAGCCACTACGGTACACATGACTCCAGATTCTGCGATCAGCAAACATCTGAAACGCACTGGAAAAGTGCGGATTCACATACAACAAAATTGGGTCCATGGACCCTTAGAGGACGGCAAGGATACTCCAGGTTGTCATCCTGCCCCAATGATCAACTCTCCCCCTCCCTTCCAGTGCCTCTTGCACACTGGGGAACAGCTGTTCTGCAACATGCAGGAAGCGCTGGGAGGAGGGGGGAGAAAAAGAGGGTATGATTCTACAGACCCCAGTTTGAGAATGATTCTACGGACCCTACTTTGTCCCATAGGATTCCCCAGCATGCAGAAAGCACTGGCGGGGAGGGGGAGGGGGGGAGGAAATCGATCAACCTTGGCCACATGAACACCACCATCAAAATTCTCTAATAACTTTTAATCATGGGGAAATTCTGCAATGGTTGCATCTGGAGCCACAGTAAAATTGTAAAATTCCCACAGGACTGTAATTTCTGACAAAGTTTAATGACCACATCATAGCCACGTTAACACTTTCAACACTTGCATATTTTTCATCAATATCTTTACAAAGCCATAACTCTGCATTACTAACATTAATTGCCTCTACCACCATCAGTAGTCTCTCCCCCAGCTCAATCCCAACACCCCTCTGTTGCCCTCAATCCCTGAAGCCTCCCCTCTGGGCCCAGTCCCTTTCCCCCCCATCTCTTTCCCAGCCTGCCACTGGAGAAAAAGTGAACAGGATGAGATCCAGCAAGCTTGAGCTGATCTCTACAAAACAACTGTCTAGATCACTAGCCAGGGCCACTCACTTCCTGCCGTGACAAATGGGCTTTTGCAGACTAGGACCTCTGAGCCTGGGGTCTGCCAAGTGAACCACTAAGCCCAGGAAGTAGGTCTCAGCAACCAGCTAGGGAGGGAGAGGAGATGGAATCGAGATCAAGGTGACCTACAAGGAGGAAAAAGGTAGAAAATGGGAGCTATCATTACAGGGAACCCAGCCCTGCCCTTCTAGGATCTCTCACTGAGGGGAAGAGGATAGGACAGGCTCCCTTCCTGTAATTCAAGCACTGATCAATTGGTTCAATTTGATCTAGTCCTGTTTTAAAGAGGGGACTATATCAAAACAAGCTAACTGCTAATGTGTGGCAGCTGGAATCAGACATAATTCATGGCATAGTCACAGTAAAAAAGTAAATGAAATGTAGGGTGAAATCATCTATTTTTTACTGTGACTATGCCATGAATTGTGTAATTTACAATGACAACATCATATACCTAATTGTTACAAAAGCAATGACAGTAAACTTCATTTCATTATTTTCATTAGGTAAAAAGATAAAGGTACTGCAAAATGTTGCGGTAACTGCAATTATTACAGTCCATTTTTAATATAACCTTTGCTTAAACATCTAGCTGTTCAAAATTAAAAAGAAATACTCACACAGGCAGGAAACAGTTCAATGTCTTTGTGGAGTGGTTTAATCCAATCTAGTGGAACATTTTCTCCATTGCCATAATCAATAAACAACACTTGTGCTTTCTTCTGCAAGATATCCACCTCTTTTACCAGTACTCTATTCCAGGTCTACACGTGAACAAATGATATTCTGGATGTAAAAACACAACTACACACTCTGGACATTATTCCTTTTGTGGAGAATACAATGAATTACTTTTACTCCATCAAGTTGGCAAAAAAGTAAAAGTTACTGATCAGGTCTGAAGCAATTCAACTGAACAAGAGACTCATTGCATAGCAATAGTTTGGGGTACATATAATCGGAAAAAGAATTAGTACCATCACCAAGACAAGATTCCTTTCAAAGCACAAAACATTCAGGATTCACAGGAAGCTTGCTCCAAAGAAACATCCTCCCTCCACCCCGCAAAACAGATACCACATATCATTACAATGCTTTTACATATCAAGTGTCTGGTAGCACTGAGGGCAAGGAGGAGGAGGAGGAGGAAAGAAGGAAGTGTAGGAGATAACAGAGGGAAAATAAGGTGTCTTACTAACAACAAAACTGCTGTTAGGAAAATCAGGTCATACACCAGGTAAGAATCAGAAATAAATGGGGAAAGTCAAATGACTTGCATCTAATTTTTTTTAACCTTACTGCAACTCTTTATTTGCATGTTCTCTCTTTACCAATAGAGAGATAGTCCACTCTGATATGCATTTTGACTAACGTACAGTCAGTTTAAAATATTGCATGACAACGATCTGCTCTTGGACAAAAACTGCCTCAAAAGACAAGAATTTCTACAAAGCTGGAATTCATAATGTGCAAAAATATAAGTTATATCCACTAAGTGTGAAAAACTATGAAAATTACATGCAACACAAAACAGTATATATATAATTTTGAGCGGAACACAATCTAAAAGGTATTTAGAACATTTAGATATTTACAGTCTCATTCTTTTAAAAATTTTTACCAGACCCCAAATAAAATAAGTTACCTGATCCAGAGAATATTTTGCAACACAAACTTCCCCCTTTGATAGGAATATATTCCTCTTGGCTAACAATGTTTGCATAACAATCTTTCAGTTTTACAGTAAGCTTGCTGAGATGTTCTAAAATTTCTGGAGAATACACCTGTATATAAAATTCACTTGGGTTCTTGAATTCAGTGACTGTACCCTAATACCCTAAAAAGAAAAAAAAAAAGTCATACTATTGAAGTATCTAACATTAATACAGGTTGAACCTCTCTGGTCTGGCAACATCCATGATCATAGATGTTGCCAGATCAGAGAGTCCCAACAGCAGAGGTTGCCAGAGACAGCAGAACCAGCAGGGCTACGGAATGGAGCCTCGTGGGTAGGAGGACACCCCTTCACAGAGCTCGGAGGCCTGACCTCCCCCAGTTTGGCAAATTCCTTGTTCAGAACCAGTTAGGTGGAAGAGTGCCAGACCAGGGAGGTCCAACCTATACTTGTAATGAATAACTTATTGTGTTTACTATTTAATGGACACATTAAGAGCATCTATATACTACAAATACTAATATTAGTTAGAACTAATAGATGTACTGATGTTAGGAAGGTCCAATTCTGTAATACCACAGCCATCACTCTTATAACCCTTCCATCTGTAGATGGAATAGCCTTTAAAAAGATGGGCCATGATTGGTATCTACATTGTAAGGTGAGAAAACAGGCACATAAAGTTGAAGTGATGTCCCTGTCCAAGAAACGTATATGAATGCCACTAAAGATGCTGACAGTGAAATCAGTATTTAAAAAAATAAATTTAACTATGCAATGGATGGTAAGGAGAAGGTACCTCTATTTCCATAGCTTTTTTGAAGCCTAGGTTTTGCAGGTCAGAAAGCATTATTTTTTTGATGTCATCTTCTATCTTGTGGACATCAACAGGTGATAAATTGCCCTATTTAGAAAAAAATATATAGGTGACTTCTAAAGTGGAATTGTCTACATATTACCCTCGAGGGCAGTTCAGGAAACAGCATTTATGCTTAATTTTCAAAAGTACACCTGTCCAACTTTAAAAGTGGCTTATGTACTGAAAAATGTATGTTTAATAGAAAGTAGGGATGTTAGATAACAGGTAACTGAACAATCATGTAACTGCACAAAATCTTACCAGTTACACAACTAGTCTATAGTCCCCAGGAGCAGGGCTGGCAGCCAACGCACTCTGGCCCCACTCCCAGGGAGCCCCCTACGACTCCACGCTGCTGCCTCTGTATCAAGAGGCAGCAGTGCAGGGTGCCATGTGGGAGCCAGTCCGCGAGGTGAGCCAGTTTAAAAACCAGCTCCCTGTGCCCCTGCAGATAGGGCTCCTTCTGGGTACCAGCCTCTATCCGCAGCTGGCCCATGCTCGCCATGGACAGAGGCTGTTCCCTGTGAGGCGGAGCAGCCTCTGTTCGCAGGAAGCTCGGACCCTCTTGCCCCCCTGTGGAGAGAGACTGCTTTGTGGCAGCCTCTCCTGCCTCCTGATACTGAGGCAGCAGTGGGGGGAATGTGTGTAGTCAATAAGATTAACCAATAAGCCTAAGGTTAGTGGCTAATCATATAGTTAACTACACATTGACATCCCTAACAGAAAATCAACTTACATGATTTTGAAAAATTTATGCCTTACTCCTATATAGAGCACAATGTCACTATAGTCCTTGAACTCTTCACTGCTTGCTCAGAGCAGTAACTCTTCTGACAAACATGAGCACTGTTTCATACAGAGTGTGTTTGAAAGTATGAAGTACAAGCATATAGTTATGAAGATTAAAGAGCAATAATTACCTTTAGTATGAAAGAACTTAACTAACTTAAATAAAAAGTAGGACTGCTTTGCTAAATAGTTTAACCTGAAATTAAAGTTGGCTTGGTCTTCCTGCAGAATTAGAAATACCACAAAACAAAACAAAACAAAAACAAACAAACAAAAAGGGACTTGGAAGCTGCTAAAGCACCAATGAAACATGAGCATATATGTCTTCTTTTCAAGCAGATGCAAAAGCGCAGAATTCCCACTGATTTCAATATATACCTAATTTGCTCAGAATATAACAAAATAGCACCATTTTAATTTTAATTAAAATTTAATTTTAATTGTAATGTGTATCTTACTATTAAATTGTAACACATACTCTCTTCTGTACATGTTACTAGAGAAAAAAAAATGCATCCAGAACAACATTTTTCAGTGAGCAAAGGGATCCCAATAATGGCTTATCAGTTTATATGTATATTGGAATCCATATCTATTTAAGCTTTTCTATAACATCCTATATTGTAAGATGCATTTTTCAAAGCAAGAATAAATGTATTAATTTCCTTCACTATATCAGTTGGTAATAATTGTAGTCTTGCACAAAATGAAATTTTAAACTAAACTGGAAATTAAGCACAAATGGAACCTTGTTCTTTATGCATTTATTAAAAAAAACAAAATAAAGATTTATTCCTTCATTATCAATATATTCTCTTTTGTGAGGAACCTTTATTGTCAATTAGCATTTGCTGTGTTGAATCAGATTAATGCATCCTGAAGAGTTATGCTTCACTATAACCACTGGAAATTTGGACTATTTTATATGGCTACATATAAACTACAATCAAAGCAAATAGACCTATAACCTAGGATTTAAAATAGCAAATAACCAGAAAGCTCATCTTATTGGGAAGTTCAGATGTATTTATACCCATCAGTTTATGGGGACAAGTTTCCCTTCACTTACCTTCCAAAAAGGAAAATGTTATCATGGAAATTGGTTAAAACCTCATTGAAGCTGATGGCCACAACAGTGTTTCATTAAGGATAAACATAAGAAGCAGTTAAGCTACTTATTTGGAGAAAAGCTACTTTTTTGGAGCAACTGCCCAAACCACACACAATATATGTCCAGCTGAAATCTGAAATACTTAGGTGGAAAGGTTTCACTGGAAATATGACCAAAAAGAGACTATGGGCAAAAGAGAAAGCTAAGAGGGCTTTTTGGCTAGAGTACTGGCTGGAAAGAATTCTGCAACTACAACAAAAGAAAATGACTATTTTTTTAATCTGGGAAACAGGACTACCATCTAAATCAATGGTGCTGAATCAAAGAAATACCTGACTCATCAATTTTTAAACCTACAAGTTCCTCAATAACGGTTAACTGTGTGGGCTAAGATGGGCAATATAAAACATATTAAGAAATGCTAATCATGTACACAGTGTTCCTGAATTTGACATTTTATATTTGTCTACCCTCCAATCAGAACTCTGATACATGTACACCCAGCAATAATTGAACTCTTATCTTTGTCAAAAACTTTAGTTTTAACAGTCATTTTGGAATGCTGTTTGAACTAGCTCATTTAATTTGAAGGAACAGTCTATTTTGAAGCAATCAAAATTTCTTCCTATTCTCTTCACTATAATGAGTTGAGCATTATAATGTTTAAAACATGTTATAGTAACATATTAAACTTATGGTATGTCTACAGATGCACTTGCTCGACAAAGTTGTGTCATTCACGGGTGCTTAATCCTATGTCCCCTGTGAATGACAAAGATTTGCCATGGCTAGTGCACTTGTGAATGCTGCTTTGGCAGAAAGAGCACTCTCCTGCCGACAAAGTGAAACCAGCTCATTATGGGTCAAAGTATTTTGTCAGCAAAAGTGCTGATGGTGTCCATACACGCTGACGTTTAGCATTAAGGCCATGCTGACACAACTTTGTTGCTAAAAGCTGCGTAGTTCAGACATATAATAAAGATATATTTAAGTATATCCAACCTCCAGTAGGCTTCTCCAAGAACAGATCCATTAAAATAAAAGTTAACATTCTGTACCTCAAAATCCATTTTCTTCTTAATTTCACCAGGCAACTTGGCATTACCTTCACTTTTCTTTAAGCTGAAATAAAGCAGTTGTTTAATACTTTTGGGACTTTATTTAATAGTTTAAAGAACCAGCAAATCAAGCCATTTTAGTAACTGGTACTTCAAGAACTAAATTAAAGCTTTAAGTGACTTAACAGTTGTAAATGTGTGTCAACCTGCATCTACAACGAAGACTGCCTAATAAAGTAAGGTAAAGGCCATTTATTTTATTTTTTTTTAAACCATAGTGCACAGCTGGTGAAGAGTAACAGTTCTTGTACCTGAAGACAAATGGAGAAGATTTTAAAATGTACATTTAATATACAGGCATACTGAAGTGGGTCTCACTTTTTGTAGTGATAATTTTCAGAAATTTGACAGTGATATTTTATTTTACTTTAGTAGTGAAGTTGCATTAATTTTCATTTCAATTATTACAAAAAGAATACAAACTCACAAACAAAATCAATCAATAAATCTGGGCAAATAAGTTCTCAGACTAAGCACAATGGTGTACCAGCTCCTCTATGAAACTTTTCTTCTCCAGAATTTCAATTCTCTGACTTCAAGTTTCTAGTTATGGTTGGGATAAAAACCTAAAATACTGTATAAAAGTATGAGTGATGTCTCTGGGTACTTTTATATTAAACTTTACCATATAACTGGCATTTAACATGTTTGTAAAGGTTAGTAAGGTTGGTACTCTCCAACAGGGATGTAAGCGACTAATCAACTATCCAACAAGCAAAAGCTTATCAGATAGTCAACACACTAGTTGACTGGTCACTTCCCCCTCCCCCCCATTGCTGCCTCTATCAGAAAGAGGCAGCAAGCGAGTGGGAGAGCAAAGGAGGGGATGCTGGGGGGAGCTGGCTTAAAGGCCCTGCTGGGGCTCTTGTACATTTCAAAGGGGGAACAACGTGTGGCACTTCTGCCTTTGAAAAGTAGTAACTGTCCAGCAGGCTCTTGCTACATTTCAAAGTGAAGCACCCTTATTGACTAATCAAATAATCGATGGAAATTCCATTGACTATTTGATTAGTTGATTCATCTAATTTTAACATCCCTACTCTCCAAAAGTCTGTTCAAGGGTAAAAATATTTGTCCTTAGGGTTCAGTCAAAGTAAAGGGCAAACTTTTTCTTGGACCACCTACCCTCTCACTAGAGAAAACATTCTTGGGTGAAATTCTGTCGCTACTGAAGGCAATGGCAAAATTCCTATCGACTTCAATATGGCAGGATTTCATTGCGCGTAACCATGTTATTGCACACATGGAAGAATAGTATAAAGCAAGCATGTAATAGAATTAAAAGAAGTTAATCTATGTAGCAGCAGCAAATAGAAGTAGAACCACAGTAATACGTAGACTCTGGCTGCAAAATCTGTATTACTAGTCAGGTAACGAGAGACGGGGAAAAAAAAATCAGCTTGATTTTTCATACCCCAAATTCATCTGCGGTGTTGTAACTTACAAGAGACATGTTTTTTACATGTAAACTTAGAAAAATTCATAACCATTCAGGCACAGTATAAAGCTCTAAAAGGCCATTTTCCGTCACCTTTGTGAGCTTTTCTTTTTTTAATTTCTGTCCTCCTCCTGCCCCATATCCTTATGATTGTTAGATTTACAAATGTGGAATAAGTTTCAAGTACAAGACCAAGCAACATAGATCATTTAAAAGTATTTAAATTATAGTTAAAAAATAGAATTAAATCAAGAGTAATTATCATTTGGCTATTTTAAGATGCTCTGAGTTACAAGATATTGCTTTAACATCCTTAACTTACTTTTGTTTAACTGGCTTGCATACAATACCATGTGCAGACCAATCTTTCTTCTGGCAGTCTGTAGAGCAATAATATATCTGCTTACACTGAGAACATCTTAGGTCTCCTAAAAATTTTAAAAAAGTCAGTGTATTAACCTAAAGAAGGGAAGGGGCACAATCGTGTCTGAACAAAAAAAGTTATTTGCACTGTTGTTGCTGTGTTGGACCTACACAAAGAGGGACAAGGTAGGTGAGGTAATATCTTTTATTGGACCAACTTGTGTTGGCGAAAGGGGTAAACTTTCAAGGCCTGAAATCCTGTCTCTTTCACCAACACAAGTTGGTCCAATAAAAAAAGATACTACCTCACCCACCTTGGGGGTCTCAGAGCTGTAAGTCGCAGAATCCATGTGTTTATTAATCTAATATATAAAGGAGAATGTTTGTATGTTTGTGCTCTAATAACTGGGACACTATAAGAGCTACCACAACCAAACTTTCCATGGGATAACCTTTCCTCCAGGAGAAGGTTTTAAGGTATTTTTGGACCCAATTGGGCCAGATTTCAACCTGTAAAAATAAAATATAACCCACCATGCTGCGCTGCAGGGGCAGCCCCGCCCACCCTAGGTCACATGCCCGCCGCCTGCGGCCCCCAGAGCCATCTGGGGCTCACCCCACCCCCACGCACACAACGGCTCAGGCACCTGCCCTGCCCCCCGCGGCTACGGTTACCAGGTAGTCTAAAAAAAAAAACCAGACACACTTGTTTGGGGGCAGGGGAGGAAGGAACCAGCCAGGAGGTGCGAGGCTGGGAGGAAGGGGGCACGCCCAAGAAGCAGAGCTGGCCGTGGGGGCAGCGGGGCTGGCCAGGGGAGATCACGTGAGGGACTGCCAGCAGGAAGCAGAGCTGGTCCGGGGAGACAGCAGGGCTGGCACAGGGAGATCGGGAGGTGGCCGGCGGTAAGCAGAGCTGGCAGGGTGGGGGCGGCGGGGCTGGCCAGGGGAGATCGGGCATGGGGGCGGCCGGCAGGAAGCAGAGCTGGTCAGGAGATCGGGGCGGACGGGAGTGGGGCTGGCCAGGGGCAGGAAGCAGAGCTGGGAGGGGGAGGAGCAGCGGGGCTGGCCGGGAGATCGAGGGGCGGGGTGGGAAGCAGAGCTAGTCGGGGGAGATGGGGGGGCAGCCAACAGGAGCGGGGCTGGCTGGGGGAGATCAGGAGGAGGAGAACTGGCCAGCAGGAAGCAGGGCTGGCGGGGAAGTGAATTGGCTGGCGGGGAGTGGGACCGAGCAACGCAGGGTAACTCCAGCTAGTGTAATATACCATGCACTTCTTGTTTTAGAGGCTCAGTCTGTACTTGATTAATTTTTCACTTAAGCATGAACTTTTTCATCTGTGTTATGTAACTAGATTTTTCAAAGCACAGACTGACTTATCTGACTGATTAATAGATTTGTCTGATGATTTGGTGATCCTTGCTATTTATGTTTTACAGAATTACTACTACAATTCAAAAATAGTAAAAATAAGTTTAAAAAAAATCAGTCTCTTTCAAAGTGACAGTCTGGGGGAAAATGGTTTAATACAGGGGTCGGCAACCTTTTCAAACCAAAGAGCCAAACTACATCAAAATTCAGAACAAGTGGTCCACAAAGAGCTGTATAAGAATGCCCATTTGCATGACTGAAAATATACAATTTAATATTATTGATAATTAACATCATGATTAACAACAGCATAAATGAAACACTGTACTCACAGACTTTATTTAATGGGACTTCTGTTGCTGCATATTTTGCACGTCTTTGAAACTTACATTATAACTGGTCAAATCCAGATTCATGCACAGATTTAGGCTGTCTTCTGTCAATCTTATGGCAGGAGACAAGGATGTGAGTGAGGGTGCAAGAGTTTGGGTTGGGATGTATGAGGGGTTCAGGGCAGGGGGTCTGTGTGTATGATGGGCTTAGGGCACAGGTTTGGGGGGGGTGTGGGTGGTGCAGGAGCATTACGGCAGGGGACTGGGAATGTGAGGTTGCAGGATGCTGGGCTGGGGTGCATGGCAGTTCAGGGTGTATGGGTGGTGCAGGAGCGTTACAGCAAGGGACTGGTGATGTGGGGTTCAAGAGTTTGGGGATGTGGGGGTATGAGGGACTCAGGGTAGGGGGGTCAGGTATATGATGGTCTCAAGTTGGGGTACAGGTGCGTACTGGAGTGTTATGATGCTGCAGTCAGATGGGTGCTGGGCTCCAATTGGGGGCTTGTTGGCCAGGTTTAATTTTTAAATAAAGTAAAATATTATGTCCAACACAAAAAGTTTCAACATTGGTTGTATTTACGGTAGGGATGGGGAACCTTTTTTGGGGTCGGGGCCACTGTCCCACAGAAAAATCAATTGGGGACCACACTAGTGAGAAGCAAAAATCAACCCCTCCAAAAACCTCCAGTGTTCACAGATGTGGCCCCCAACTGAGACACCTTACTCCCCTTGTACTCCAGCCTCATGGGGGGAAGAAGGGGAGAGAGGACTGAGGTTCAAGGCCTCAGGCCAGATTAACTCTCCTGGGGTTCCAGAGTTAGTGGATTTTGTAGGCACCCCTTAGGCTCTGGGGTAGAATAAAAAATGAGGGGTCCAGTGTGTGGGACAGAGCTGCTAATGAGTGGAATAGGGGTGAAGAATCTGGGTGGGAGGTAGGGTACAGGAGCAAGCTGGGGGTAGGTGTCTGTCCAGGGGGCAGGAGCAGGGTGCGGGTGGGTGTCCAACCAGATGGGAGGGGTCAGGAGCAGCTCAGATGGTACCTGCTGGTCTCCAGGAATGAGCATCTCTCAGGCAGGATCTGCAGGCAACGCTGGAAAAAGTGCACGTGCCACTCCTTCAGAAATCCAGCCGCTCCTTGTCCCCCAAAGTACGGATCCTTCACCGCCATCTTAGCCACCCCTCCACCTAGCACCTGCACACTCAAAGTGCATCACCACAACACCCAGCACAGCCGAGCACACTCTCTCTGGTGATCACCAGGAAGGGGAGGCCATGCAGCTCCCATGTCCTTTCTCCCCAGAGCATGGGGGAAGGTAGGGTGGATAAGGAAGCCTATGCATTTCTGTGGGAAGGAAAGGAGCAGCACGCCCACTTTCCCGCAAGCCAAATCCAGCACAGAGCCTCAGGGCTTCCCCCCAACAGGAAGCCGGTGCTAGTTCCAATCTTGCGGGGGTCACAATGCTGGATCACCAGCACGGGCTCCCCATTGCAGATGGGGGAAGGAAGGAGGGATTGAGCTCAAGCCATATATGGTTCCAAAGTGAGCCACATATGGCTTACGAGCCATAGGTTGCCAACCCCTGGTTTAATAAGAGTTGTTTGCAGATCTATACTTGAAAGCTAGTCCAACTTAAGTACTGTGTTCAGGCTTATGGGATAGTAATAAATGCTTACCATACAAACCGCAGTGATGGCAAGTAGTAATCCGAGGGGATGGCATTAATGAACTAAATAGTTTTGAATCATAGTTTACAGAGAAAATATTCTCAGGGGAATTTATCTTTTTCTGCTTTGTGAGAGGCAAGTCAGAACTGGAGCTCTGTAAGAGAACACAAATCTCAAATAATGTTTGTTAATAGGAACTCAAAGCCCTAAAAGCAAATAATATTCTAATACAGAATACAGGTTGAACCTCCCTCATCTAGCACCCTCAGGACTAGGGATGTCAGATAGCGTGTAACTGAATAGTCGTGTAATCCCATCAAATTTTAACCGTTACACAACTATTCAATAGTCCCTGAGGGTAGGGCCAGAAGCCAATGTGCTCCCAAGCCCCACTCCCAGGGAGCCCCTTGCCACCCTGCGCAGCTGCCTCTATAAGAGGCAGCTGCGCAGGGTGGCAAGCGGGAGCCAGTCCATGAGGGGAGCTGGTTTAAAAACTGGCTCCCTATGCAGACTGGCTCCTGCGGGGCAGCAGCAGCAGCCCCTGTCCGTGGGGGGCCTGAACTCCCTGTGTACAGAGGCTGCGTCAGCATCCAAAAGAGCAGCCTCTGTCTGCGGTGAGCCTGGGCCTGCCACAGACAGAAGCTGCTCCACAGCAAGTCTCTGTTTGCAGGGGGCCTGAGCTCTCTTCAGACAGAGGCTAAGCCGGCATCCCATGGAGCAGCTGCCTCCTGCCCTTGCTGCTGCCTCTGATAGAGACAGAAATGCAGGGGGGGGGGGGGGGGGGCGGGAGGACAGGCAGAGCTGGTGCTCAAGGGGAGCCAGCTTTTAACCAATACATAGGCAGCAAGTGTGTGGGGGGTGGGAAATGCTTGTAGTTGACAAGATCAACCAATAAGCCCAGGTTTATCTGTTAATCATGTAGTTGTCTACATTGGGGTGGGCAAAAGGGCCTCCGTGGGCCAGATGTGGCCCGCCAAGCGGATTGATCCAGCCCGTGGAGGCTGCCTGGCCCGCAGGCCAATTATGGACTGAGGCAGGAGGGGGGGAGCGCGCAAAGCTTCCTCCCACCCTGCCAGGAGCACGCAACGCTCTGATGCGCCATGTGCTGCTCGCAGGGTGGGAGGAGATGCCTTGATTGGCCTGCGAGTGGGGGAGCACGCGAAGCCTCCTCCTGCTCTGAGGAGTGCGTGGCACTTTGAAGTGCCGCGTGCTCCTGGCAGGGTGGGAGGAGGCTTCGCTTGCTTCCCCACCCCTAAGCCCTGATTGGCCTAGGGGTGGAGAAGCATGCAAAGCCTCTTCTCGACCTGCCAGGGGCATGGATGCCTAGTGGGAAGGGGGGGGCCAAAAGGGCTCCCTGACCCCCAGACCAATTGTGGTCTGGGAAAGCCCCAAATCATCCTGGCCACGCCCTTTCTGGTTTAGGCCCCGCCCCGGCCAAAAATTATTGCCCACCCCTGGTCTACATGTTGACATCCACATTCAGGACATGAGTGGTCCCGAACCAAGGAGTCTGCCAGACTAGGGGAGGTTAATGCTCCCCTTCTGGCCACCAGTCCTGGCCACTACACCCACCCTTGGCTGCTGGCCCAGCCACTGGGCTCCCCACCAGTTGCTGGGGCTCTCTGATCCAGCATCATCCACAGTCTTGTTTGACCACAGATGTTGCCAGACCAGAGAGTCCCAGATTTGAGAGGTTCAACCTGATTGCTTACACGAATAGAAAAATTACAATTTTCAAAATCCTAAAGTACATGCTATTTTTAAAATAATTGCAGATAAAAACTACAAAAATTAATTTTTCAGGAGTGAGCAAGTTTTGTTCAGTTATGGTTCTGACTACACTTTAAAGTGGCAATGAAAATTTAGACATTTAAAGTATATACTTAATTTTTAAAACTAATATAGAGCTGTTTCAGTTAGCTAAAACTGTGGATCGCAATCAGTATCTTTTGGTTAACAAGAAAAAAAAGTCAGAATCAGAGCGACTGAATAAATCTTCTCACAATTCAAATCTGTGTCACTTCTAAATGTGTTAATCCAGACAAAAAATTAGAACCATTAAAATGTAAACTTTTTTTCACACCCCTACCAACTTTTACTGACAAAAGTGATGTTGTAGACATAGCCTTCATATGCTATTCAGCTTCGGTAAGAAATTACATAGCATTAGTAAAGAAAAAATACCAAATTTCAGATCTTGCATATGAGGGCCTCAAACAGATTGTAGACATTTAAAAATCAAGCTCTTACCTCAGTGCAGCATGAAGGCTGGCCTACATAGTTTTCTTCCCAATCAATGTAACTAAATCAGTTTAGTACCAATTTAATTTCAATCAGTGCAAACCACTAGTGTGAATGCTGAGTGAACAACCAAATTAAGCTAAATCAAATGAAGGCATTTTAAAATCCTATTGAAAAAATTCAATTAGAAAACGGATTTATTAATAAGTTAGAGAATGCTGTTTGTTTAGTGTGCCAGTGACTATGGAGAAAAAATATATAGGGAGAAAAGAAGACCAACAGAAAGCAGAGCAAGACAACAGCCACAGAAAAGTGAAACCTACAGAGGACAATTTTGAAAAATTGCTAGAATAAAAGTAAAAAAAAAATATAACTAGCCCAGAAAGAAGGCATTAAAACAAATATGTACATTTAAAAATAGGTATATCAAAGTTCTCTAACATTTGTCAGTTTTTTCAAAATTTCTACATTGCATTTGATGTGCATAGAATACTCATCTGAATGAATGGCCAAACGTTATTTTTTGCTCAACACCCACCTGGGTTAAGTATGGGACAGCAACCTAGAATTGAACAGAATAGAGGGCCTGGGTCATTCAGTTTTTCTACATTTTATGCGATTCAAAAGCTTAACATTTATGATCTCTTCTCAGAGTCTGAACATCACTTCAGGACTCACATTGGTCTTAAATTCTGACAAACTCAAGGATTAAATTTGATCTGAGACCTTTCTGTACCATTAGACTGCACATTTAACAAAGCTAATTATAAGATACTGTATACAATGGACAGGGAGGGAAAGTAAGAACATCTCTCACATTATGTTCTTTTTATTTTGACCAGCCCACTAGATCTCTGATACTGCTGGCATTGGAACAGTGATTTACTATTTTTAAAATTGAGCCATAGATTGTTCTTATTAGAACACTTCGTATATTTTTTTCTGATATTTTCTTGGCAGTTTATAGACTACCAGTAACTGACAAGGAAAATTTTGCTGAGCTACTTGACATTTGTATTTAAATCTCAGTTAAACATGCAGTCTCAAGTCTGTATTTTAAAAAGTACACAAATAAGGTCACTTATAAGCAAGGATACTGCATCTGCAAACAACAAATGAATGGTCAATTGTAAACTGACATGTGATGCCAACAAAAGTAAACAGAAATGCAATCTTCTAAAAAGACATAAAATACATGCTGATCATTTGTTAACATTATACAATAACTTTGGCACAACCCCCCCATCACTTACAGCATTTTCCTCTTTATTTGAAGGTGTTAACAACAAACTACTTCTATCAGTTATGCTTTCCACTGAGTTTCCTAAAAACAAAGAAAGGTTTATAAAAATGGTCTGATTTCATAGAAACAAGACAGGAGTGGAATTGACTGTTTGTTCAAAAATCATGATAAAATATTATTTGAAGCTAACAAAAATGTAGATATTCCATTTCTACAAACTAAGAACAAGGAATACAAAATCACAAATGCTACAACTTTTTGTATTATAATTGACTAACATTAAATTTTTTTTTTTATACACAAATCACTCTTACGAAATACATTACTGAAACTACAAGCAACGTCATGTAATAAAAATGAGATAAGTCTATCACTTCATACAAACACAATGAATATTAAACAAAAACATGCATCCTTACCATTACAGACTGTACCACTTAAGTCCACCGGTTTGTCTTTAAAAGATTATGACTCCAAACACAAGACTTAATGGGAGACCAATTTAACATTCTGAACTATCGCCAGACCATTCAATATTATGGAAACTTTGAAACATTAGCTAAAAAACAATTGTTTCCCATTGCTCTTTTATAGTGCTTTGCAATTCAAAGGTATGTCTTCACCGCAGCACTAATCTAGATAATTGGTACCCAGTTCTGAACATCCAGGTTTGCTAGCCTGAATGTGAGTGTCCCCACAACAAAGCCATACTTGCATTACTGGGTCTACACAACTCCTGCACTCACCCATGCGTCTGTAGGGGCATGCCCCATAGTTCTCTGTTGAGACACTCAAGGATTCTTTCTAAGGATTTTCATTTGTGGTAGAACAGGTTTGTCCTTCAGAGGGGGAAGAGGGAGAGAAGGGGAAGGAGCCTGTGGGAAGAGCACTGGAAGACTAGCAGCACTCAAGTGATTTTGCCTGCATCCTCACTAGTGAATGGGTAGATTTCAAGCCTGAATTAAACCAAAACTCTGGCTGTAATTTTTCCCACCCCACCTCAGCCCCATTAGGTAAATCAGCCTGGGCTTCAAGCACCAGCAAATATGGATCAGAATATTTTCTGTGTATTGTAGGAAGGAGCCTAGATAAAAACTAGGTAAGAGCTGGGTTAACTGTACAGGCAGTCCCCGGGTTACATGGATCCGACTTACATCGGATCCCTACTTACAAACGGGGTGAGGCAACCCCGCACTAGCTGCTTCCCCCCAGCAGACCAGGGAGACGCGAAGCTAGCACCCCCAGCAGACCAGGGAGACGCGGAGCGCTTTTCTCAGCAGACACCTCAGCTTGAGAATAAAGGACTAACGGAACTGAGGTGTGGGAGAATAAAACTGAGCTCTGGAGAAATGTTTGGCTAGAGTTTCCCCTACAATATGTACCAGTTCTGACTTACATACAAATTCAACTTAAGAACAAACCTACAGTCCCTATCTTGTACGTAACCCGGGGACTGCCTGTATAGCAGTCTTACCCTAATTTTCTGGATTATGTACGTGGTAATCTTGTGCCAAAAAGTTAAAAATTCTGCACACAATATTTTGAAATTCTGCAACAATTTGTCTATATAATCACACCAGTTTCAGTTATTTTAGTAATTTATTTCAAAATACTGGTCAACAAGAATGTCTGGAACAATACGATCAATCAAACAGATTCCCGCTGGATTAGAGAGTTAAAGAACCCCCCTACAACAACCCAGTTCCTGTTTCTGATGTGCTTTAGTCATGCACCTCTGGTCTGAGTGTGTCATATGCTAGCAGGGCACATCTTGGGGAAAACTCCTCCACACCCCTGGTCTTTTAGTTGATTTTTTTGTTTGTTTTTTTTTCAGCACTCTGTTCAAGTAGAGTTACCACATCCCAAGTTCCCAAATAGCTGACCCTGATGAGAGGAAGGTACAGTTGGGGGAGTCCTGCAGGGATGTACATCTGTACTGGAGAGGGATATATGAGGCTCCCCCAGCCCAGATGTCCTCACACCCCTCTATTTTCCCAGAGCCCAAACACAGGCTCCTCTCCATGAAATTTCATTACTGGACTGCTGTAGGATGTGGTGCATCGCTCCCTCTCTCACACTTTGTGAAAGCTGGTGCAAATGGGTCTCCTAGACCTGCCCCCATTCATGGCTGGGGATGAGTATCAGGACCTGCATGTTCTGGCTTTCAGGTCTCCAATTCCCACCAGGCTAGATGCTCTAGTCATGCAGGGCCACAGTCCACACACCACCTCCCTTGTTCAGGGAGCATTAGGAACTGCCAGCCTCCCATACCTGCCATGAAGGCACACCGCGAGCTGGGCTCTGCTGAATCCAGTGGCCTCCAGCAGCTCTAAAACACCAATTCCGCAAGGAAAAAATAAAATTCTGCACAGAATATTCTGTGCAAATTCTGCATTGTACACTGATAAAATACTCCTGGGGGAATTGATGTATGCTTGTTGCTGTGAACAATTTACACAAGCAAGGAGAAATTCTTGGTCTCAAGACTTAAAAAAAAAAAAAAAAAAAAAAAAGTTATTTCAGGGACTGCTTAAATTACTGGATTACAATTTGATAGTCTCCCTTTATTTTATCCCTTAGTCAGATACATTTACAATTGCTGTGCATAATTTTTACATATACACAAGCGTACAGCAAATTAATATTATCCCAGCTATTTATCTCTTTCAAACTGGAATTTCAGATTAGTGAGGAAGTTGCATAGTACATGTATGGGCATGTTGTATAGTGTTACAAAAAGGCAAGTTCTTCATATAGCTACAGAAACTTACACTATTGAAACAAAGGTTCTCTCTCACCTGTTAGTGATCCCACATTCATCTTTGTTCCAAACTCTTCCTTGTTCAAGTCATTCACCAGTCCACTCTTGCAATGAGAGTCAGTATCTCCTGAACCATTCTCATGACTAGCAAAGAACTGTTTGGTTTGGTCACAAAATAAGTTTTTATTGGATAATCCAAAAGTTTTACCTCCAAGCTCAGGATATTTCAACCTGAACTTGGGATTGGTGTGAGGGCTTCTTAAGGATTCGTTTGGGGCTTTGGTCTCCTTGACCTTTATATGAAATCGCCGGTTCATCTTGTAAACATTCGCACCCAAATCATTTCCTGACATCCTACAAAAGTTACAATTTTGTAATTACAAAAATCTACAGGAAAAAGAAAGGTAATTAAAAGGTGTGTTAAAGCTGGCTACAGTATTCAACTCTGACGTTTAAAATATTAAATATCGCTTAACTTTAATAAGCATTGTTAAAAAATTCCTTGAATTAATGAAGAAAATAAACTATAAATGATTATCCTAAAAGAAAGGAGTATTAAGTTGCTTCCTTAACATTTCAACCATTTTTGTCATTCCAGACTGACAATTCATTCATTAGTAAAGAACTCTCAAATAGATACTGATGGACAGAAATAAACCTCAGGGAGATATCCATGTTAGTGTGTAACTTTAAAAAACTAGTAGTCCTGTAGCATCTAGAGATTAACAAACATTATATATAGAGAGAGAGAGAGAATCATGAGCTTCCATGGGCAAAAACCACTTCCTCAGATGAGCAATCTCTCAGAGCTATCCATATTTTAAATAAACCCATACCTATGATAAGATGTTAACATAATTCTGAGAAAAACTGGAGATGTAACATTTAATTGTTATACTCCCGTTATTAAAGCATCGGAGATAAGCAACAGAAGTCAAGAGTTGATGCATTACAAGTTGAAATATTAGGAAGAAAAATCCAATTTCCATTTGGCAAGGACTATCTTGGTAGTCCAGTGTACCTGGTTCTGCTTTTCACTGTTTTAGAGGTTTGATATTTGGGACTTGTCTCCACTAGAAAGTCAGGTTGACATAAGACATCTCATGTGACCCTAACTGTGCACATGTCTGCACTCAAATTTGTCTCCATGAGACACAAGCATCCTGTAACAGTGTTCCCTAAAGGACACTGAACTATGGCTAACACATTGAGATTGACATAGACAAGTGCAGACAGTGCATGACCTATGTTGACCTCAACAGTCCTCCAGCAGTTGTCCCACAATGCCAGCAATGACTGTTCTAGTCACATCTGTGAACTCCTATATTTTTGAAATGCCTTTTCCCAACTGGCCAACTAGCAGCTCTTCCTTTGTGTGTGCGCAACTGCCCAACTGGTCATGCCACTAACACATACCTGTCTGGAGATACTACAGCCTATGAGAAAGAGAGGCTGTAAGGGCAGAACTACAGAGAAGTTGTATAAATGTGGGCAAGAGGGTCAGCCTAGTGCAGGGGTGAGAAAAAGGGCCACCATGGGCCAGATCCGGCCCCCCAAATTTTTGCCACTGCAAAAATTTCTGAAATTTTTCTCTGAATTTTTGCCCCCAGCAAAAAAATATTGCCCACCCCGGCGTAGTGCTTCGTCACAAACCAACTTTTACAACTAGTTTAGGGATGGGCAAATTTTTTGGTCTGAGGCTGGAAATTGGATGGAGGACCATGAATGTTCATAAAATTGGGGGTTAGGGTGCATAAGGGGTGATGGCTCCAGCTAAGAACGCAGACTTTGGGGTGGAGCCAAAAATGAGTTCAGGATGTGGGAGGGTTCTCTAGGCTGGGACTGAGGGGTTAGGAAGACAAGAGGATGCTCTCAGCTGGGATAGGGGATTGGGACGCTAACTGGGGTTGCAGATTCTGGGGTGAGGGCTGCAAGAAGGTATGTCAGACTGGGACAGAAGGGTCTGCAGGGCAGGAGGAGATGCAGCTCAGGAGCACAGGATCTGGGCACCACTTACCTGGAGCAGCTCCTGTAAGCAGCAGCCCATCCCCCATCCATCTCCTCCACATGGAGGTAGAACAACATGGCTCTATGAGCTTCCTCAGCTGCAGTCTCCACCCTTGCAGCTTCCACTGGCCACAGTTCCTGACCAATGGCAGCTACAGAGCCGGCACTTGGGGCAGGGTCAGTGTGCAGAGTCCCTAACTGGCCCTGCTTCTGGGAGCTGCATGGAATCACTCCATACATAGAGCAACATGACCCTGCTCCCCAGCTGGAGTACAGCAAGTTCCCCACTCCCTGGCAGGAGCACAAGGGCTGGGTTAAGAAGTCCAACAAGCTGGATGTGGCCCAGAGGCCAAAGTTTGCCCACACCTAAAGGAGCTGCCCCACCAGCACCCTGCACAGCACTGCTAGTACCTCTGAGGAGCCCAAGACAGAGATACCTGCCATTAACAGCAAGCAGGAAGTGGTCCTGCAATGCAGTATCGGGGACATCTAGCTATGTCCCGAGCCAGGATGTGTTTGAGAATACAGTCTAGCCCAGTATTTCTTAAACTTTTTAAGACTGAGGAACACCAAACAATTTTTTTTATGGAGAACACCAAGAATTTTTTTTTGTCAAGGAGGGGGGAAAAAAAAAAGCAGCCCACAAGCTTTTGTTGAGGAAAAGAAAAGAAAAGAAAAAAAAAACCCCCACACACCAGGCCTGGGAGACCTGGGGGTCGAAATGAGCCACAACCCCCCCCAGGAAGACTGCCCTAATAACAGTCTGGTACATGGAGCTGAAAACGTAAACCACAAAAAAGTAAGGATATAATAAACAAATGCTAAATAAGGTCACGAGTCTGGCCAGGAGGGAGGGTAGAGGAGGGGTCTTGGGGCAGAATGTCTGGCCAGGAGCAGGTATTGGGGCAGGGTGTCTGACAAGGAGGGTGGATGCAAGAGGGGACTTGGGGCAGGGTGTCAGAGCAATCTGGGAATGTGTGGTCTTGGCAGGGGGAGGGAAGTGAGGGGGTTGGGTGCGGGGTCTGGGCACAAGGGGGGACGCTTACCTGGCTTGGCCCTCTACTGCAGCAGGAAAACCTCCAGGAGCATGCTCTTGTTCCTCGGGGAGGAGGAGGAGCGAGGGAGGGAGGGGGGTGTGGAGAGCTCAAGAAACCCCTGCCGAGCATCCACACTGCCTTCTTGCGCAAGAGCTCTTGCGCAAGAGAGCTTACACCTGTTAGAAAAGAGCATAGCTCTTGAGCACGAAGCCCTCTCTTACCACGACCTACTGTAAATCCTCTTGCGCAAGAGCGGGTGAGCAGTGTGGACGCTCTGTGGAAGAACGGCCGTTCTTGCGCAATAACCTGCCAATGTAGATATAGCCCTGGATTGGGGTCGGGATGGCCATAGAAGACAGACTTGTTGAAAATCTCTTGCTAAGGATAAAAGGAGGAAAAAACAAGGTTGGTATCACAGAACAGGTCTACTACAGATCATCTAACCAGGAAAAGGTGGATGAAAGGGTTTTTTTGAATAACAAAAATCAGCCAAAGCACAGGACTTGTCTGGATAGTTGAAATTCCCCATCACCACCATCTGTTGGGAAAACAACACAGCAGGGCACAGATTACTCAACAAGTTCTTGGAATGCATTGAAGACAATTTTTTATTTTAAAAGGTGGAGAGAGCTACTGGGGTTCTAAATTTGATTTTAACAAAAAGGAAGGAACTGGTTGAGAATTTGAAAGGCCACTTGGGTGAAAGTAATTATGAAATGATACCATTCATAATTCTAAGGAATGGTAGGAGGGAGAACAGCAAAATAAAGACAATGGATTTCAAGAAAGCATACTTTAGGAAACTGAGGGAGTGGACAAGTAAGGTCCTATGAGAAGCAAGACTTAGAGGAAAAACAATTGAAGACAGTTGGCAGTTTTTCAAAGAGACATTATTAAGGGTGCATGAGCAAAACTATCCCACTGCATAAAAAAGTATAGGAAGTATAGCAAGAGACCACCCTGACATAACCAGGAGATCCTGAATGATCTAAAAATCAGAAAGGAGTCCTACAAAAAGTGAGGACTAGGTCAAATTACAAAGGATGAATATAAACTAATAACTTAAGTACATAGAGGCAAAATTAGAAAGATAATCTGAACTTATTTTGTGCCTTATCTAGAGACATAAAGGGTAACAAGAAAACATTCCACAAATATCTTGGAAGCAAGAGGAAAACCAAAGGACAGGGTAGGACCATTACTCAATTAAGAGGGAAAAACAACAACAGAAAATGTGGAAGTGGTAGAGGTGCTTAATAACTTCTTTGTTTCAGTGTTCACCAAAAAGGCTGGTGGTGATTAGACATCTACCATAGCAAATGCTGGAGAAAATGAAGTAGGTTCAGAAGTTAAAATAGGAGAAGAACAAGTTAAAAATTACTTGAAGATATCTAACTTTTTCTAAGTCAACAGGGCCTGATTAAATGCATGCTAGAACACTCAAGAAGCTGATTGAGAAGGTATCTGAGCCATTATCTTTGAAAATCATGGAAGAGATTCCCTGGAAAAGGGCAAACATAGTGCCTGTCTATAAAAAGGGAAATAAGGACAACCCAGGAAACTACAGACCAGTCAGATTAACTTCTGTACTAGGAAAGATAATGGAGCAAATAATTAAGGAATCCATTTCCAAACATCTGGAGAATATGTAACAGCCTGGATTTATAAAGAACAAGCCTTATGGATGAGGGGAAGCAGTAGATGTGGAATACCTAAGCTTTAGGTCAACGTTTCTCAAAGTGGTCCACAAAACCACTTTGAGAAAGCTGCTAACTGGGCGCTTCAGTGTGTTTATTTACCGGCTCTGTAGCCATGGAACAACACAACTCCCAATGGCTCCGGTTTGCCATTTGCAGCCAAAGAGCCGCAGGAAGCAGCAGGATGGCCCTTGCCGCTTCCTGTGGCTCCCCTTGGCTGCAAACGGCGAACCAGAGCCAATGGGAGCTTCGAGGCTATGTGGCTGCGGAGCCGTTAACTAAATAAACTGGAGCAGCCAGTTGGCAGCTTCCTAATGCATGATACAGTCTCAACTGACCTCCTTATAAACAAAAAAGGGAAATACAACCTACATGAGGCTACGATAACTGGTTGATAAACTTGTCTCTGGGAATGGTTATTCAATGGGTTGACAGTCATGTTGGAGAGGCATAACAAATGTGGTTCTGCAGGGATCAGTGTTAGGACCAGTTCTGTTCAATATATTCATCAATGATTTAGATAATCGCATAGAGAATATGCTTATAAAGTTTGCAGATGATACCAAGCAAATGCTTTGGAGGATGGGTCATAATTCAAAAGAGGGCTGTCAAGCAATTTAAAAAACTGATTGTGATTAATCGTGCGCATTGCCCCCTTTGAAACGCTGCAGCAGCATTTCACAGGGGCAGTGCTGCGGAAGCCCAGGATCAGCTGGAGGCCTCAGCTGCCCCTCGGCTTAGGGCAGCTGCCCCTCTGAAATGCAGCAGCGGCATTTCAAAGGGGCAGCACCACAGGAGCCCGGGATCAGCTGAAGTCCCCAGCTGACCCCGGCACCCCTTGTAAACACTGCCCCAGTGTTTCCAACGGGCAGCACCACGGGAGCTGGGGATCAGCTGGAGTGCCTACCTGATCCCCAACTCCGCATTGTGATGCCCCTTTGAGGCACTGGGGTGGCACTTCAAAGGGGCAGTGCTGCAGGGAGCCCGGGGTCAGAATGACACTTCAAAGGGGCAGCGCAGCATTACGCCTGTGATTAATGCATTAAAAAAATTAACACGTTAATCGCAAGCATTAACGCACATCAATTGACAGCCCTAATTCAAAATTATCTGGACAAACTGGAGACATGGTTTGAAGTAAATAAGATAAAATTCAAAAAGGACAAATGTAAAGTACTCTCCTTAGGAAGGAACAATCAGTTTTACCTATACAAAATAGGAAATGACTGTCTAGGAAGGAGTACGGCAGAAAGGGATGTAGGGGTCATAGTGGACCACAAGCTAAATATAGGTCAACAGTGTAACTGTTGCAAAAAAAGCAAACATCATTCTAGGGTGCATTAGCAGGAGTGTTGTAAGCAAGATAAGTAATTCTTCTATTCTGCACTGATTAGGCCTCAACTGGAGTAGTGTCTAATGCTCAGCACCACAGTTCGGAAGAAATGTGGACAAACTGGAGAACATACAAAATGATTAAAGGTCTAGGAAACATGACCTATGAGGGAAGATTGAAAAAACTGGGTTTGTTTTGTTTAGAAAAAAGACCGACAAGGACATGACAACAGCTTAAAAGTACATCAGAAGTTAAGGTTTTTTCCTCCCTCCTACTTTTAACAACTTTTTAAGATAGGACAAGAAGCAACGGGCTTAAATAGCAACATTAGGAAAGACTTCCTGTCAGGGAAGTTAAGCATTAGAATAAATTGCCTCCATCATGGGAGATTTTTAAAAGCAGGATAGACCTGTTAGGGATGATCTACATCAGTGATCCCCCACCTTTTAGGGCTGCCGGGCACCCGGGGGCCGGGGCCACACATGTGCCAGGCACCCGGGGTGCAAGAATGGCTCGGGCCAGCCCTGGTCACTAGGCAGGCACACAAATGCCCCGGCAGGCGCCATGGCGCCCGCGGGCACCGCGTTGGGAACCACTGATCTAGATGGTGCTCAGTCCTGCCATCAGTGCAGGGGACTGGACAAGATGACCTTTCAAGGTTCCTTCAAGTCCTAGTATTCTGTGATTCTACCAGAAAAGATAGCAGTTCAACATCAACGGAGGGGAGAGGGGAAAGAGGAAGGGAATGTGGATGTTTATATATGCAGAGATGTCCCCTGAATCCTTCTGAGAGATCAAGATGAGATATCCATGGACGTACTCTCCGATCCTTTCCTGATTTTTGGACATGGCAGTCATATCCTCTGCTGCAATAAGGCACTTTCCTATGCCAGTCACAATGACTTTGGCAGGCACCAATGCTTTAAACAGGCTAACAACATGCAGGCCCAGGAGGCTTTGAATATTAGCAACAGCTGTGCTCTCTGTGCCTTTGTTACCCTCAGAAGCAAAATATCGCATAAAAAGCACCTCTGCCTGTGGAGAGCAGTGGCACTACTCAATATTATTGCCTTGCACTCATACATGGAAACAGGGGCCAAAAGTTTTATTGTTTCATGCAACTGAACAATTCTTTCCTTATTCCCCCATCCCTCTCATAGGCCATGCCCACTGTGCCTGGGACTAGCAATGTTAAATTTAGTTTAATCAACTAATCGGGGAGCCTCAGTGGAGTTAGCTCCCGAGTCAGGAGCTAACCCCGTTCGGCTCTGCCTTTTGAATGGATTAATAGCCTGTCAGCTCTCAATCCATTTAAAAGGGTAAAGCACAGAAAGAGGGTCCCAGCGCAAGCCGGGACAGCTGATTCCCAGCTCACACAGGGTCCCCCCACTGCACGCCAGCCTTTTAAAGATAGAGGCAGCAAGGTGTGCAGGGGAGGGTGTGGGGGAAGCAACTAGTCTAGGGACTAGTTGCTTACATCCCTACCTGGAACCACAAAGTAGTGCTGTGCAGAGGTGCTCCAAAGCTGAAGCGTCAATATGGATGTTTTGTTTAAAACTTAAGGAAATAAGAAGTTCTGAACATTAATTTGTATCGTCTGTTGTGACTAAATACAGTGATATATCTGTGATTCTGTGTTTTGCCATTGTAGCCTTGCAGGGTGTCCCCACCTAATCCACTGAATGCTTGTCTTTGATAAGGAAGAGAACTTGAGAGGATAAGTTCAACAAGATCCTGCAAGTCAGTGCTGAATCAAACTACGGACAGAGGGTCTGGTGGGTAAATACTGCAGACAGTATGGAGAAAGAAAGAATGGACAGCTAAAAGGCCCAGAAGTCACAGCAGGGAAAGTAGAGGGAAATGCATACAGACAAAATAGGACTTGTCCAGCGGCAAACACTAAGACTGTAGATCAGGGGTGGGGAACCTTTTTTGTGACCACTGAGCCACAGAAAAATCAGTCAGGGGCCGCACACAAGTGAGAATAAAAAAATTAAAACAAAATCAACCCTCATTGATGTGGCCAAGTGAGGAGAGACACACTCCCCACATTCCCCTTGCACACCAGAGCCTGGGGGGGGCCCAGCCTAGTAGATTTTGTGTGCTCCAGCCCTGTGGTGAGACAGCAGGGAGGCCGGAATGCCAGCGTGGGCACCCCAATGCTGTGGTGGCTCTGAGCCTTGGGGGCCAGATCCAGCAAGCCAAGGGTCGCATCTGGCCCCCAAGCCTGAGGTCCCCCACCTCTGCTGTAGATGCTTGTTGACTTACAAGTTCAACAAGCATGGACCCACTTTCTCTGTAGTCAATGGAGAACTCCATTTTAGCACCTCCCTACAACCTTCCACGCTCCATACCAGGCGACAGTACAAATAGCCACGGCTTCACATATACTGGCCACAGTTGCGGAATGTGCAGTCAAAATAGAATGAAATTGAGTGATCATTTCCCTTGTTAAGTTCTGCTCCATTTATTTATTGAAAAAGATTTTTGTTTTTTTAATCGCAGCTTTTGTTGTAAGTGGTTGATATACAACTTTTTTTTTTTTTAATTAATTCTTTTTTTATTTTACAACATATGCTGCAATATTCCCACCTCTACTCAAAGCATCCACTATTTGTGGTTGTACAAGACAAAAGCTCTCAGAGTCAGTGATATACAGTGTAATAATTATAAAGAGACCTCGACAATTAGTGTAATCTACTCGCCCGTGGCGAGTAGATTACAAGTCGGCACAGCCGCGCAGTGCGGTCTGCGCATGCGCAGCGTGCTGAACCACGTGGCTGGCGAGCAGGGCTCGCCGCCGCTTGGCAAGCCCTGATTATAAATGCTCAGCAAGAATAATAATTAATAGATGCACTGACTATATTATTCATAAAGACACACCAAGGATGAAATAATTCCTATCAAGCCCCCACAGTTCAGGTCCACGTAGAGCACAATTCACCACACCACATTATGGGGGCTGACAGTAAAAGTTCTTTTTCATAGCCTCCCACAGCCTCATATGTCTATGTTGGGCTCTTCTAATAGTTCTTGTACCTGGCTGTTCAAACTCATCAGAAAGCTCCTCCACGTCTGCCCTCCACTAGGGATGTTAAATTTAGATTAATCAGTTACTCGAGTAGTCGATGAATTTCCATCTACTACTTGATTAGTCAATAAGGGGGGCTCTCTCTATCCCTCTGCCTCTCTCCCTCTGAAATGTACAGGAACTGCCCACAGTTCTTGTACATTTCAAAGGGAGAGAGGCAGCAGGAACTGTGCTAGGAGAGAGCAAAGCAGTCCTCACTGACATGAGTTCCCCTCTGTGCCTCTTCCTTTGAAATGTACATTCCAAAGGGAGAGGAGCAGCAGTGGGACCAGCGCGAGTGGGACTGTTTCAATATCCACTCATGACGTTTCCCCACTGCCCCCCTGCCTCCCGTGGAGACAGTGCTGGGGGGGGGGAGGGGGAGGAAAAGAACCAGCTCTTAAGATGGCTCCCCCCAGCACCGGCTTGTGCTCCCCCCTTGTGGCCTCTCCCTGATAGAGGCAGCAAGGGAGTGGGAGGGGGAGAAGTGACGAGTGGAGTTCCTACTCGATTACCTGATAAGCAAATGCTTATCAGATAGTCAACCAGTCGACTAGTTGCTTACATCCCTATCCTCCATCCAAGCAACTTTAATCCCTTTGCCTCACACACATTATGCAAGATACAACAGGCAGCTATAAGCATTGGGACCTTTTTTTTTTTTTGGGCTGAGATCCAATCTTGAGAATAAACATCAGGATGACTTCAATCTACCAAGAGTACATTTAACCATTATTCTGGTCCTTCTTGGATGGTAGTTGAATCTTTCCATGGTGCTACATGACCTGTATGTCTTCTGAACCAGGAAAGCAAGGGATTGGCTGCATCTCCCAGAATTAGGGAGATTCTGCCAACGGTAATCCATCAGTAGGGAAAGAATGTTCCTAGTTGTAGTCCCATGTTCTTAAAGATGCGTGTGTCATGCACTTTCCTTGACCAGTCAACATCGATGTCGGTTGTGATCCACTAACACTTGCATAAACATAGAAAAGTAGCTATATTGATAAATTCTGCAGCAAGGTGAAATGGTGCCAAAATAGGTATGTGTGCGCCTTTTATCATCCCACAGCAGTTTAGGAACTTCATTGCAGCAAATCTGTTTATGACATGTCATACCCATTACCGAGAGCCACGCTTGTGTGCAGCACAAGTCTATTATCAGCCCCCACTGTGGATTTTCAAACTCCAAAATCATTGCCCACTGATTGGTAGGAATATGGCATTATACAAGCATCCACAGCCCAATGACCAACTGCTTCTCAAGTTCTCACAGCTCTCTCTCATGTTCATGAGTTGGGGAGAGTTAAAAACACAGATAGACAAAGGCTCATTCTCTATCACTCAACACTAGCATCATGATCCAATCCCACTGGACAGCTCCATGCTTCTACTAGAGATGGCAAACAGCAAGAAGTGCCACATGGGTTTACAGAATCTTTTTTAAATGGTACAAAACATATGGGCTATTGATGGCATTATGGGATGGAGAAACTACATAATGAAAACTTGACCTTTGCTCCCAGTCACCCCTGGATGTCTCATTTCTGTCCCCCCATGCAATGTCAATTTTTTCCAAAAGACAGTGTGCTGGATGGAGGAAAGTGGCACAGCACAATACCTAACCATGGTATACTCCTGATGAGTATACGTAGTGCTAATGCAAAGACCTCGGTATGCACACACACAAATGATGTACTAACTGTGGCAATTCTTTGCCAACAGAACATGTGTTGACCAAACTTTATAATATACACCTGGCCGTGGGTTCCAGAAGTTTAAGTACAATGTCATACTACATGGAGGCTGCCCCCAACTTGTGACACAATCAGCTCCAGGGATAGCATCGCAAGTCAGGTGTGTTGTAATTCGAGCTCACATTTACAACAGGTGTCGTACACCGTCATAAATGTGGGGCCGAGAACGTAAGTCGGGGGATTTTGGCCCTTTCCGCACATACGGAAAAGGTCATAAGTGCAGGGGGTCGTAAATCGGGCCATTGTAAAGCGGGGGCCTCCTGTAACTTGTATGTTAAACAATTTGCTATTTGGAAATAAATTTGCAAGAAAGCAACGTCTCTCAGGATATATGCAATCAACTGTGTAATCATGTATACTGTGATTACCTCATGAAAGAAGGAGTAGTTTCTGAGCAGCAGCTGCTTAGAAATCCCCATCTGTGTAAGAAGCATGCTGCACATACTATTTTAGCTCACCCTTCTTTGGCCAGTTACCCAAAGAGAGCAGCAAACTGAGCTCAATAGAATCCTAATAAACCAATTCAAATTTATTTCTCAAGTACAGTGTAATGAGACTAAGAACCTGTTAAAAGCCTCAACAAAAGCTTCAGAACTTTGATAAACTCACTCAAGAATATTCATTTATGTGCCAGTCAATACAGCTTTCAATTAAGTTTCAGAAGTTTCAAAAAGTTGCAATTAGGGATGTAAAATCACGTTTAATTGGTTAACTTGTTAAAACATTTTAATTGGTTAACTTGTTAAACATTAAACAGTTAACCAATTAAGGGGGGTTGGGTGGGCTGGGCTGGAGTGGCTGCCCTGCTGCAGAGAAGGGCTGCTCTGGCTGGCTGGCCGGCCATGACTGGCAGGGAGCTGCTTCAGCCCCTATGGGTTAACCTTTCAGGTTAACTGGTTAACCATTCACACCCTTAGCTGCAATTATGCAAAGCTGAGTTGAAATAGTCTAAGAAACAGCCAGTTAACTCATGATGAAATGTCAAAAAAAAAATTCTCTCCGACACGTGAAGTCAACTATACGATTAACTGATAAGCCTAGGTTTATCTGTTAATCTTGTTAACTACACACATTCTCCCCCCCACACACACACCTTGCTGCCTGAGGCAGCAACGGGGGCAGCAGGAGCTGATGCTGGGAGGAGCTGGCTTAAAAGCCAGTTACCACCAGCACTGGCTCCATGGTGCTGACTCCCCTCCCCCGCTGGTGCCTCTATTAGAGGCAGCAACCGCGCGGGGTTGGGGGGAAGAAGGGATACTTCTGTGAGCAGCCCCTGTCTGCAGCTGGCCTGAGCACCCCGTAGACAGAGTCTGCTCTGCATGCTGTGGAACAGTCCCTGTCCATGGCGAGCCTGGGCCTGCCACGGACAGAGGCTGCTTTGCAGCAGCAGCCCCTGTCCATGGGGGGTCCGAGCGCTGGGCCCACTGTGGACAGAGGCTGCTCTGTATCACACAGAGCAGCTTCAGTCTGTGGGGAGCTTGGCCCACCCCGTGGATAGGGACTGTTGCCACCCCGCAGGCAGCCAGTCTGCATGGGGAGCTGGTTTTTAAAATGAGTCCCCTCACACCTGGCTCCCTCTGCCACCAAGCATTGCTGCCTCTGATTCAGAGGCAGCAGCACAGGGTGGCAAGAGGCTCCCTGGAAGTGGGGCTGGAAGCACACTGGCTACCGGCCCAGCCCACAGGGACTATAGAATAGTCATGTAACTGCTAAGATTTCATGCGGTTACACAACTATTCAATTACTCAATATCTAACATCCCAACTTGCCACCACACAAACCCAGCCGCTTAGTGTGACAGTTGAACTGATTACTGGCTGTGACAGTTTCCACAGATTCAGAAAATCTACAGACCCTATTTTTTTTTAATAAATTACAATTGTATGTTCTGGCAGAGAAATTATAGTTATTGCTAGAACATGTATTTTGTAAATTGCCTATTAGCACTTTGTAAAATCCTTGAAGAGTTTTCCTTATTTGGAATCAGATCTAAAGTAAACTGTTCTGGAAGGTTCTGAAGAGCAATACTTGACCATAGTTATATTAGTGTGGTTTTCACTTTGAAAGTTACTCAGACACTTGTTTAACTTTAAATTAAACATATAGCTAAGACTTCTTCCTTGCCAAGGATTAAGTATAGCAACTTTGATTAAGAAACCTGGCATATGAGAAAATTAAGTATTAGATAATTATATACCCATGTTTCTGTACACTAAATATTATCTCACTAATACACGAAGGTGAGATGTTCTGAACACAGTATAGAAGCACCGAACACCGAAACATTTTTTCAATTATATATAACGTATTTGCTTCAATGAAACCATTTTTTTTATCTTGTTATGGAATTAATATGAACACCAAGTTTCATATTACTGACAGTCCCTAAGGAACTCTCTCTCCTACTTAGCCAGATGCATGAAGCTGCATAAACCATCTCCAACATGAGTAATATAAGCAAAATACTTCTCCTGTTCAGCACTCTAAATAAAAACCCTTGGCTTAACATGCATTGAATGGATTATACATTATTTTATACATCATCTATAAACTGAATAGCAAAAATAATCCATTAATGCTAACAAACAAGGGATGTAAGAGGTTAACGGGTTGCCCAGTAAGCAGCAAGCCTGTTTACCCAGAAACTGGTTTACCTGCCTGGCCAGCTAGATCCAGCCCCCATGGTGGTTATCCGGTCAAACAGTATAATTTTCATCGTTTAACTGGTTATCTATTATAATGGGCTTTTATTGGGGATGTGAATAGTTAACCACAGGGCACATCACAGGCAGGGACTACTCTGACTGGTTGTCCAGAGTTGACCCTGTCTGTGACAGGACTGGCCCCATTCTCCTATTTTCCCTGCCTCTCCCCACAGGAAGGGGCTGCTTCAACTGGCCAGACTGTTAACTAATTAAATTGGATTTCACATCCCTAGTTTTTATAACAATACAACAAATTCAGATTTGGCAAACAAGTTATTGCTTTTCCATTACACCACCTCAATTTAACCTCAATAGGTAACACCCAAAGAGTATTATCTTCCAAAGATAATCCAACTGACTTTAACCATAAGCATATGTACTTCTAAGAGCAGGGGGAGTCAAAGGTGACCCCAGGTAAAATCCAGACCACCAGATACTTTCGGATGGACTGCAAAATTTAGTTATTACTACTGTCTTATTTGGAGTCTAAACCTTAACCAAAAAATTTAAACTTGGGCAAAAAAATTGTTTACCCCTGTTCAAGGGCATCTTTCACCAGAAGCTGAGGAATACTGAAGTATGAAGTCTAGCACCACCAGGAGATAAAAGTAAATCATTATTTTACAGACCCGACAGGAATAATAGGTACAACTAATTTGACCCAATTTAGGAAGGAAGCCTGGGGCAAGGCCACAAACGCTTCTATCAATAGGAAATGCATACAATATTAGTCTAACATCTCCACGGGGCTCTTGATACTTGGCAATACCACTGAACTGCAGGGGGTGGCTTCAGGGGCACCCCGTACGAAGGGGAGCGGCTGGGTTGCATCACCACCTGTGCAGTGAGCTTCCCACCACTCGTTAGACAAGTCCCCTAAACCGGGATTGTCCAGCGGGGCCGAAGACAGCGGTGACCAACCAGTTCTGACGCCGCTCCAGTAGCGGCTGCTATAGCGAACTGGCCACACTCAACCCGCCAAAAAGCCGCGGCTCGTGGGGCTTGGCGCCGCCCCCCCGCAGACCCCGCTGCCCAGGGGCCTGAGCGGAAGCGGGCCGCTGGCGCGCCGAGCCAAGGGCGGGGAGGCCGCCAGAGCGTCCGGGGCGCCCCCCCAGCGCACCCTCCCGGCAAAGGGCCGCAAGGAGCGGCTGCCCCGGCCGCACCGCCCGGAAGGGGTCCCTCAGTCACGGGCTGCGGGCGACCCGCAACGCCGAACCCCTCCCCACTGGGCCCAGCTCTCTCCTCACAGCGTGTGTCGTTGGCCCCGCGCGCAGCCACGACCGTTAGCCAGGCCGTCTCCCCGCAGCGCGCGCGCGCTCGCAGGCCTCAGCCAGGCTCCTTCCCGCGTGCGCCCCGCCCGCCACGTGCCGCTCACCTACCGGGCCCCGCCCACCTCTGCGCGGTGAGCGTGCGCAGTGGCGGGCTAATGCGCGGGCTTGCACGGGCTCTGGCCCCCGGGAATTTGACTGGGCTTGGCGGGCTTCAGGCGCAGACCCCCGGGCTCGCCCCCCGCCTTCTCCCGCGTGCTCAGCCTCCCTACCACGGAGCTCCCTCCCCGTGCTCCATCTCCGGCCGCGGGGCTTCGGGCTCCAGCAGCTCCCAGCCCAGCTCCGCTGCTATTCAGAGGAGCCGCCCTGGCGCAAGGGCGGTGCGAGACGAGATGCGCTTTGATGGCGAGACTGAATCCATGTATTAAGCGACAGCCCATGGAAGAGCCTAGGGTCTTGATTTGCCTAAGTCATGCTTTTTGAAAAAACTTAAAACAACGAATAGTCTTGCAGCACCTTACCGACTAACACAACATGTAGATGGCATCATGAGCTTTGGTGGGCACAACCCACTTCTTCAGATGAATGGAGTAACCTCTGAAGCTTTTGATCATGCTTTTTGGTTTGTTTTTTAATAATTGCCTCACCATGATGAGCCTTGGCCTTGCAGTCATCCTAATCCAGCTTGTTTTGCTTGCCATGGCTCCCCTTGGCTGCAAACAGCGAACTGCAGCCAAGGGGAGCTGTGAGGTTCCCTGGCTGCAGAGCTGATAAATAAACAAACCAGAGCGCCCCAGTAACAACTTTCTCAGAGTGGATCTGTGGACCACTTTGAGAAACTGTTATAGAGGGAAGAAAGGGTGACTGGAATTTTCAATTCTGAATGCCATGCAGGGAGGAGCTGTTATGGGCTAATACAGAATGTCTGGTGCTGAAGATTTCCTGGAGTTTCCCATCCGTGCATTATTTATTCAGCAAGAATGGAGCAGGCCCCAGCTGTACTATAACACCTGTCAGAAAGTGGAACATTACTGTAAGTGAATGGTATGTGATTCAAAAGGAAATGATCACAGTCTCACAACCTTGGACCAACAGCTCTGCCTTGGTCTCTGTTTGTGTTTATTAAATATTCAAACCGAATCTCACAAATTCCAGTCACAATGAGTACAACACACGGTTACAAACAAAAACATCTGAACTCTCTCCATGCCAGACTCTTTGTCCTGAGAATGAAAAAGTCAATTTCATGCCACAAGCCCTTGTGCCAACTGCCATTTTGTCACTCATCCGGGTTTTTTTCCTCTGCCATTGATAGCAACTGAATGACTGCAAAAATAGTCTCAACTAGAGTGTCCCAGGAGTCATCCTATGTCTGAAAACAGGTGAAACAGCTTTGTTGTAAGTAACATAGAACTACTGCATTATCAACTGCCAGGTGTTCAAAGAAACTACACAGCAAATGTCTGTCCTATCTTCTTTAACAAGATAGATGCTGAATCCTCTGAAAAGGTACAAAAGTCAATTGTCCACAAACTTGGCCACACAACAGTGCTTACTTAAGGATTAGCCAAGTAAAAAGTATTCCATCATTCCTACCTAGAGGCCAGTAGTGGATTCATGCATACATCTACGAGGCCTGTGCCTAAGGTTCCTGGCCAATTTTGGGGCCCTCCACAGGAGCACCTGGAACCTGTATAGAAGTCTGGGAGCCACCGATGCTGGGACTGTGACTCTGTCCCCTGCTTCTCTTTCCCCTGGGGATCTGCCCTCTGTTTAGACCAGAAGGTGGAGCTAGGCAGTGATAGGAGCTTACCAGGGAGCTCAGGCCACTGTGGGGATCCCCAGATCCTCCACCTATCCTGGACATTGGGCCAGAATGCCGAAGAGCAGCCCCCAGCCTGTGTCCCCATCCCCTGGGACTCTCTGCTCAGAGCAGGTGGAACATTCAAGGCTCCTCACAGCAACCCAGCCTTCTTGGGCAGCTCTTACTACTTCCCGGCTCTGGTTTCTGGGGACAGGGCCTTGGGTGGGGAGAGAGGAAGAACGGAGGGTGGGGCTCAATGACAAGGAGGACTCAAAAGTTCTTTGTGACCACAGCTCCAGTAAATTTTAATTCCCCTCTGGGCACATGCAGACTGTGTCTAATGCCTTTCCCACTCAGAATGGTGCAGTGTGAGGCAGTGAAGTGGATTTAGTGAGTGGGTTCATAAGGGACTTGGTTCTGTTATCCAAGCTAGCTACTTGTTTTACAGCTGATTCTAGCCTTGATTTATAATGAGTTCAGGTGCAGTTAATAATATTTCAGATTGCCCCCTTCAATGCTGTCCCTGCTGCCCTTTGTCATGCAACCATTTCTGCACTTTGCACTCTGAATGATACCTGAGACTGCATTTGCATATTTAGTCAGCAACCTATCCTATGCTGAATAGTGCACACTACACTGTACTGTGGTGTATAAGCTTACGGCATCGTGCTTAACCTGTCTTTTTCTCGCACTACCACATACGCTCACATTGTGCTCTGCAATCATAATACCTATGTCTATCTCGGTCTTTACAAACAGCACTCATCAACGCAACATATCAGTGCCTTACAGGAGTCAACCAAGATCTCAGTAGGCCATTAGATCAATTTACCTACTTACTTGCCTCATGATAATTAATTTGCAATTTGCACTCTGCATCTTCAAAGTCCTGTATGCCTATTAATTAATTACACCTTTTTGTTTGCCACATAGAAAATAGTAGTATACTGTCCTTGAAACACATTCTGGGCAATTTGGTCAGTCAGCATCTTAGCTTATTTTTAGTGCATTATTATTTATTTTGCAGAAGAGTCCAGAGGCTTCAGTCAACATCACGTATCTATTGTGCCCCGTTCTATATAACCACATGCAAGAGCATGATCCCATGATTTCTGCCCCTTACAATTTACAATTTAAGGACACAAACATGACAATATCATTCAAATGCCTACATTCCTGATGCATGTTCAGTCCAGCAGCGAGGCACCAAAATGACAATGATGCACAGTGGATACACAACTCCATTCACAATTATTTGCATCTGCAAAAGTGAGGACACTAAAAGGGAGAACTGGGCTTGAAAAAAAATCAGGTCCCTAAAACTTAATTTTTAATGATGTTTAAATAAGTAGCATTCCCTCTCTGCTCCAGATAAAATCTGTATATACCATATCAGGTCAAATTTACACCCTAATTATAATAGTATATAAATATCAATCTAAATTCTCCCTACAAGCCTGGATGTTCCTAAAGTTTTCCACGTTGCTGTTCCATTTCTTATGTAAGAAAGATGAGGGTGAATTACAGATGTCCATCACTTACTATGAATGAGCACTTATTATGGTGCCACAGGGGTATGTGAGGGGTGCTTGGAAGTTACCACTGTGTTTTTGTCCCTCAGTCAAGAAAGACCAAAACCCAAAGGGCACAACAGGCCTCATCACCATATTCAAGTCCCATCAAGTGGGATCCAAACCCAAGGAACCCAGTGAAGCTCAGACAGCATACACAATCATATGTTGCATACTTGCCTAATCTACTGTAAGCAATGTCTTCCTCTAATGTCATGAATGGATGGATCTTATTTTGTGGGTGGAGCTTGGATGACTACCACCAATTGTTCCCCTGCAATTTGACATCAGTTTCCCTCTAAATTAGTGTGTGGATTGTATTAATCTCTGAATACACTGCGGAGCACTGTTTACTGCAGATTTGAGACTGCGTCGGGTCCTACCCTCTAGAAATGTCAGAGATAAATTCCTCCTGCCAGAGTTCATGCTGCTGTAGGAATTGAGTTCAAAACAGACCACATCAGAGGCCTGGTCTACACTACAGCGTTAGTAGTGACCAAGGCAGTTTACAGTGACCTAGCTCTGCAATCATCTATATTAAAACGTTGCTCCTGCCTAGGTAACTCACTCATCATGCCAACTTACTAACTCAACCTCCATGAGATGCATAATACTTAGATTGACCGAGTTAGGTCAATGCAGTGTCAGTGTAGGCACTGCATTACTTATGTTAACTTAAGTGGCCTCCAGTATCCCACAGTTCCCTGCCATGATCACTCATCACCCCTCCCTTCTAGAGTTCTGCATATTTTTTAAATTTAATTTCCTTTTTGCTTGGCATGGAGACTCATCTAGTGACTACCCAGGCTCCATGCTGCAGATGTGTTCCTGCCTGCAGTACACGGAGGCTGCGTCTAGACTGGCAAGTTTTTCCGCAAAAGCGGAACTTGCCAGCTGTCTACACTGGCCGCTTGAATTTGCGCAAGAACACTGACGCTCTAATGTAAGATTGTCAGTGTTCTTGCGCAAATACTATGATGCTCCTGCTCAGGGATAAGCCCTCTTGCGCAAATGTATTTGCACAAGAGGGCCAGTGTAGACAGGGGAGGACTGTTTTGCGCAAAAAAGCCCTGATGGCGAAAATGGCAATTGGGGCTTTCTTGCACAAAACCGCGTCTAGATTGGCACGGATGCTTTTCCGCAAAAAGTGCTTTTGCACAAAAGCATCCATGCCAATCTAGACGCTCTTTTCCGCAAATGCTTTTAACGGAAAATCATGCCTGTCTAGATGCAGCCAGGAGGTATTGGATCTCCTGGGTCTATGAGAAGAAAAAGCTGTGCAGATACAGCTCTGATGCAGCTGTAGAAACATGAGGGAAAAGGGCTGTACCACACGAAATCTGGAAGGCGTACCAGAAGGCAAGGAAGGCTAGCAGTTACTCTGGCACAGAGCTGCAGACAAAGTGTTGTAAACCATCCTCAACAGAGACTCCCCTGCCCCGCCCCCCCCTCCTCCCGGCATGTGCCAATGCCACATGGACACTTTGGAGGAACCAGAGTCCCAGGTCTGTACAGTGAACAGTGAGGAGGAGGTGTTGGACTAAGAAAAGGAGGAATATGGGGGACAGGAGACTGGGTGACTCCCTACATCCAGTGATGTAAGTAGCCAAGAGCTGTTTTTTACTCCAATGCAGCTAGGTCAGTCCCAATAGTTCAGCACAGGTGGGCCTAATGCAGAGGAAGGAATCTCTGTTCATTTTCTCTTTTTTAATCATTCTAAAAGAGGTAGTGAAATAACCAAGCAAGGTAGAGCTACTAACTGCTTCTCATTCTCCTGTATGATAGGCAGGGGGCCCTGCCAAAAAAATTGTATTTATGTGCACCAGGCTCTACTGTGAATCCTCTAGAAATCTTGAAGAAACTTTCCTGAAGGTAGTCTGCAATCCTCTTTCAAAGGTTTCTGGGGGAGGGCTGCCTTATTTCTTCCTCTACAGTAGGACTCTTCCCACACCGCTCATCAATTACTTCAGCAGGCCCCATTGCAGTATACAAGCTAGCAACATATGGCCCCACATTCCAATGTCCAATTTGCCCCCCTTCCCAGACTATACTCATCATGGCTGGGTCTCCAGCAATGTAGTGCTTGCAACTTGTGTGGGTCAAGGGGAGTTCAATGTACTAAGTTTCCATTTACCTTGTGAAAACACTCACAATAGTACCTCTGTGCATTGTATCTTTTGCATCTGGAAATGTGCCCTTGAGGGTCTTTCCATCCACACCAGCAGATCGGTGCAGCCAGATAAAGAAGAGAAGAAAGTGGATGCAGGATGATATCTTCCACGAGATCTTGCAAGCTTTTTGTGCTTTGGACGATGGACACAAGGCTCGGAGAATTACCCTACCACCTTCATGGACAGAATGGGTAGGGATAGCATAGAGAAGAGAAAAGCTCAGAAAAAAGGAAAGCTTGCAGCAGCAGGAGATGCTAGTGTAACTCCCACACACAGGCTAAGTCTACACCTCAGAGTTTTTGCGCAAAAACTCAGAGAGCATCCACACTTCAGGTGCATTTTTGCGCAAGAAAAAGTACAGTAGATTGTCAGAAGACAGGGCTTTTTGTGCAAGAGTTATTCCTCTTTCTATGAGGAATAAGCCTTTTTACGCAAGAGCTCTTGCGCAAAAAGGCGTGTGTGGACGGACAACAGGGGTTTCTTGCACAAGAAACCCCTATCGGAAAAAGCACAGGTGCTTTCTTGCACAAGAGCATCTGTGAATGGCCATCCTAGCTTTCTTGCACTGCAAAAGCACATGGCAGTGTGGACACGCTTTTGCGCAATAACTTTTTGCGGAAGATTTCTTCTGCAAAAATTTCTTGCGTAAGAAGCCTGCAGTGTAGACGTAGCCTTAGTGTGGGTCACTGTTCCATGTAGCGGCACTTAGACCACTTACAGCAAGAGATAAGAACAAGGGAGCTCTACAGCCTAAGCTTTATAGCTCACACGGTAGAGACTCCTACACTAAGCTCCAGAGGGCCTACGTTCGAATCTGCCCTGTAGTGGTTATACTAGCACTTCTCAAGTAGCAGACAAATATGCTGGCGAAGCTTGCGAATCTTGCTGACCTTCAGGTTCAACAGACCTGTACTGGCTTTCCTCTACAGCTCATTCTAGAACTTCTCTGCATATCTATATCCTCATGGCATTAGGAGTCATTACATTTCCCTCTGAAGAGAGTAGGAAACAAAATAGGTACATACGTGTTTGTGAAATGAGAATGACTATTCTTTCTCTTCAAAAGTTCTTCCACCTGTATTTATGAAGATTCATTTAGTTATAAATATCTGTCTGCATGAGTTTGGAAGTCTATTAATGGAAACATAATTAATCTTTATTTACAACATATGCTGGCTGGGGCTGACATCACTCACAGATGCTAGCAATAGATGCATTTCCAATGTTATATTATTACACAGAGAACATTCAAAAACAGTTTCAGGTACAAAAAAAAGTAGGACACCAAACAAAGTTAAGCAGAACATGCTACAGTAACACACATCTCTGTGGATCACTATTAAAATGGTCTTTCAAAACCTCTTTGAGCTGTATAGCTCCTTATAACGCTGGTATCTAGCTACTCAAAACCAGCAAACAGCCTTTCAACCCCTGCCCTGCAGCCCAATGAAAAAAATTTCCTCTCTTTGCTTCACAGATATTATGAAGCACATGATAGGCAATCATAACTATCGACATTTTTTTTCATTGCAGGCTAATCTTATGCTAGATAGTAGCAAATTATATAGTGTTTTAGCTACCCATGGTGCATGGCTGTGTCAATATAAGCACTTGTAGTGAGGACATGCAGCACTGACCCAACAGGAGGAATGGTGTGAACATGCAAAAGCAATTTAATTACTGGAGTAGATTTAAAATAACAATTTATGTCAACTTAGTTTTGTAGTGTAGACTTACCCAGAATCACCACTTTAGATAAGCTCATATTATCTTTTTGAAGGAAGGTTATCACAAAAGGTAACCTTATTTAATCAGAATAGGATTTTGCATAGATCAACTGTGGAGCTGAGGCAGTTGCTATAAGCCAGGGGTAGGGAACGTTTTTCCTTTCAGGGGTCACTGACCCCCAAGAAAAAAAATCAATCACACACCATACACAGACCTGTGGGGGGAGGCGGAGAATGGCGAGGGCTTCCCCTAGATTTTGGGTTTAGGGTTGCCAACTTTCCTGACTGGATGGACAGGACACCATTGCTATGAATAGCAATGGCATCCTGTCTGTTTGGAAAAGCTGGCAACCCTATAGCTGGGATGGGATCAAATGGGGTGTTCCGGGTGGGCGAGGGCTCCAGGCTGCCGCAAACAATTGGGGATGTGGGAACGGGTGAGGGCTCCGACTGGGAGTGTTGGCTCTGCTATAGGGCATGGGACAAAGGGGATGGGGTGAGAGAGGAGGCTCTGGGCTGAGGCTAAGGGGTTTGGAATGCAAGAGGGGCTCATGGCAGGAGGTTGGGGTGGGGGTTAGAGTGTGAGGGAGGCTCAGAGTTGGGGCAGGGCACTTACCTCTGGCAGCTCCCAGATTCGGAAGCAGCCAGCATATCCCTGCAGTCCCTTCCAAGGGGATGGGGGGGAAGGAGGCAGCTCCACCCATTGGCCTTGCCTACAAACATGGCCCACAGTTCCCAGACAATCAGAGCTGTAGGGGTGGTGCCTGAAGGTGAGGGTAGCATGCAGAGCTTCCCAGAAGACAGCGAGCCAGCGCTTTCAGCTCTCACCTTGCAGGGGGGCACCAAGGCTCAGGGCTTTGCCATAGGCTAGATGAAATTAATCAGGGGGTTGCTTCTGGCCCACTAGGCTGGAGGTTTCCCACCTTCTGCTATAAGCAATTGCTAGCACTGTCCGTGGAGTGGGTTCAGTGCATGCATCACAATGAACTCCTTCAGCACTATGAAAGAGGGAGCAGCAGCACAATCAGACATGATTTAAATGTCACCTTCAGTACCCTGGTTGGCTACGTCTACACTGCAAGTTTTTTGTGCAAAAACCCATGGAGCGTCCACACCTCAAATGCGCTTTTGCGCAAGGAAATCAAGAGTAAAATGGCAGAACAGAGGGCTTTTTCCACCGCAGGTAAACCTCCTTTTACGAGGCATAACTCCCTTTTGCACAAGAGTTCTTGCGCAAAAAGGCAAGTGTGGACGCTCCAGCAGCAAGAAACCCCTATGGGAAAAAGCACAGGTGCTCTGATGGCCATTCTGTAAATGGCCATCAGAGCTTTCTTGTGCAAGTGTGTCCATGCAGGGTGGATGTTCTCTTGTGCAAAAGCACGTCACTTTTGTGATGTGCTTTGAGGTGTGGACGTGGTCTTGCGCAAGAAGTTTTTGTGCAAAAACTCTTGCGCAAAAGGCTTCTTGCGCAAGAAGCATGTAGTTTAGACATAGCCGTTATGTCTGCCACCCCTAAGTCTAGCAGTTGAAGCTGAATTGTCTTATTTTCAATATCTATCTCATTGTCAGGGCACCAATTAAACAATACATTAATCATGCTCCATGAGACCTCACCCATTTTTTAAGGAAAACTATTGCAGTTGTTTTCAATCTATCCCTCTAGAACATTACAGGCAGTCCCCGGGTTACCTACAAGATAGGGACTGTAGGTTTGTTCTTAAGTTGAATTTGTATGTAAGTCGGAACTGGTACATATTGTAGGGGAAACTCTAGCCAAACATTTCTCCAGAGCTCAGTTTTATTCTCCCACACCTCACTTCCCTCAGTCCTTTATTCTCAAGCTGAGGTGTCTGCTGAGAAAAGCCGCTCCGCGTCTCCCTGGTCTGCTGGGGCAGCAGACCAGGGAGACGCGGAGCGGCTTTTCTTGCCGCGGAGGACGTGGGTGGTGGGACCACGGCGCGTCTCGGCGGTCTGCTGGGGGGGCGGGAAGAGCACAGCTAGTGCGGGGTTGCCTCACACCGTTTGTAAGTAGGGATCCGATGTAAGTCGGATCCATGTAACCCGGGGACTGCCTGTAATTGAATTTTATGAAGGCTAAGGACATTTACTAGCTTCACTATTAGCCTCTTAAGTGCCATACAATGTGCAGCTGGGATCACACAAGTGCCCTTGAATCTGCCGCCAATAGAAGATCAAAGTGATTACTTTTTCTCAGATGTTGGCCACAGAAAACTTTTGTATCCCTCTCCCCTCAGGCTTTAGATTTCAGTTAAATCTACAAACAATGCTCCTTTCCTCAGAACATGTTTGTGCAACTTTGGGAGTCTCTTCAATTGGATTTTATTGGCTACATTCCACAGCTGGCATCCCTGTCAGCGGTAGGGGCTAAATGTTACATTTCAATAGCAGGCTGGAAGCAAAGATGTTTCAATAACTTTGTTTAAACCTCTGTTGCAGGTATGAAACTTGTAAATGAAACTAAGCTCTGCATCTTCCCTCTCAAGCTGGTTTTTGAAATGGGCTTGTAAGAATATGAAAACTTTGAGATTCACGAGTGCCGGGGGGGGCAAGTTAAAATGTTCCCCAACGGGTTTGTGTGTGATACCTTTTCAAACATCCGACTTGTGCCCATTAATCCTTTGTTGTAGAGGGGACAGCGAGCCACCTCCCTGCAGGTGGGTGGCTAACACAGCCAAGCCCTGAGGGGAGCTGTGGTTCCTTCTCCGCAGTCCTGGAGCCCGACCGCAGGTGCCAGTGGGAGGCTTCCCTGGGCAGGATTCCTCCTGCGGTTAATCACCACAGGCCCTGCGCTGGCTGCGGGGCGTGTGACTCAGCTGGGGGGGGCCAGGGGAACAGGAGGAACCCTCCCCACGCAGTCAACAAGCTTCGCCCCCGCTGGCTGCCAGCGACAGCCCGGCCAGGCCCGCGGCGGGCAGAGCGCCAGCTCTAGCCCCGCCCCCGGAGGCTGGGTGGCTGTCGGCGGCAGCCATCTTTGTTGATGTGTCAGCTCTTAGGTGCTCTGGGGAGCTGCCGCAGGAGGAGGAGAAGGGGGGGTACCCTGCCGCCATGAAGGAGCCGCTGCTACGGCTGCCCTGGCTCCCGCCCTCCGAACAGGCTGGTAAGCGGCTCCTGGCGGGGGAGGCTTTCCCAGCCAGAGCCGGGGGGTGGGGGGTGAAAGGCAGCGACCCAAGCGCCTGTCTGTGCGGCCGGCAGGGTTTGGTGGCTGCGTTGCAGCCCAGTGGCTCCCCTCCCCAGCCGGCCGCGGGGGGGCTGGCTCTGCGCCCCCGCGCTGGCCTTGCGTGCCGAGCCCGCTGCTGGCGCGGTGTAACCCCTCATGGTTAGGGCACCCCACTCCCAGCCCCTTTAGGGAGCGTCCCGGCGGGGGCCAGGGGGCTCGGCGCCTCCGGCTGGTTCCTGGGCTGGTCCGCTTCTCTTGGCTTCGGACCGCTTGGGGAGCAGGCGGCTTCTCGGAGTTCCCCCTCCGCCGGTGAATTAGGGAAACCTCAGGGGAGTCTAGGGAGAGAGGTCGCCCCGTGGCGGCGGGAGGGAGCCCAGGCGGGCTGGCTTTTCTGGCTGGTCCGCATTCTGGAGATGCCTCCGTGCAAGGTCTGGAGTAGGATGGTCCCACACGATGCTGGTGTGCGGCTGGCTCCTGGGTTGTATCGCAGCCGAACACCTTTATTTCCTCCTCCGAAGTGTCTAAAGTTATTAGATCAATAAAAACCCGGCGGAACTTGGATGTTTCTTTAAATACCTATAGCCGGAGCGGCCCCTACATGTGCATTGGGGGAAAAAAAAGAACAACAACGTGGCAAGATTTAGTTGTTGTTGTTGTTGTTGTTTTAACAGTGTGGTGATTCTGTACGGTGGAACCTACAGGAGACAAACATTTATTTAAGGCGTTAGTGTGCGGTCTGTGCAGTTACTTGTTGCTATGAGGTGTCAGTGAATCTTGCAAAGGAATGCGGCTACAGGTAGTTGTGGCTCCAGAGAGATCCCGGCCTCTCCTGTGGAAGGTCAAGTTTAGAAGAGGAAAAAAGCAAAATGAAATTAATGCAGGGAGGTTAAAGTCCTGACTAGGCAGCATTATAGCATTTCCTCCTTCAGAAGCTTTAAAGTGGAGAGCTCCTGTTGCATAGTGTTGGGTTTCTCCCTCCCCCTTCATGTTTTTTTTTCTCAGTGACAAAATATTGATTATCCTTTTAGTGTCCTAATACATAAGAGTATAGGATGCCTTCCCATTGTTTCTGTGTTTGATGTTATTATACAATTGAAGTGTTTGTGGCAAAACTATGTGAAGGCTATGAAGGGATTTATTTTTTTAACCTTGCAGGTTTACTGCAGTATGATATGCAGCTGTTTTATTTATGAGAGCTGTTTTCACGTCAAGGTTTGAAAATGGGAGGTTTTACAGCAACTCAGCCAAGAAGGAAAATTCTGTTTGCATGATCTGTATTTTTAGCTCTGATCATAGGAAAGCAATCTACATAGGTGGCTGCAAACCCACGTACATTTCCAGTAACCTCAGCGAGACATTGTGCAGACCTGGACAGGTTGCTTTGTGATGCTTCATATGATTTCACATATGAAGATCCCAATCTGCCCTCGTACTGTATTAGAAATAAATAAGTTTATTTTTGTTGCATTGTTTGTTTTTTCTTCTAGTAGAATTTCCTTTATGAATACTATAATAGTAATAATGCAGCACTCATTTTTACAAAAATCCCAGAGTGCTTCATAATATCAAATTTACGGATACTGACTTAAAAGGGTCACTATCCAGATGAAATCTAGTTGTTTGCATAAAAATAATTTTTAAAAGTAGTTTAATTTCCTTTGAGTCATCCCTGCTAACTTCTGGAATAATAGTGACGTTTTCCTGCTTTATTTTAAAAAACAATGTATATTTCTGAGCTCTTGCTCTTTGGAAGACCCTTACGAACAGGGAAAATGATAAACTGACTATACAAGGGAAACAGTGAAACTAGCTAGACTATGGCTATGAAAGTGTAACCGTATACATGGTCAACCGATGACCCTGGGCTTATCGGTTAATGTTCGTGGTTACATACAGGCTCCCAGTATGCGCAGGGAGTCAACTTAAAAGCTGGCTCCCAGTGTGCACTGGCTTCCAGGCAGCTGCCTCCCTCCCCCATTTGCTGCTTCCTCTGTATCGGAGGCAGCAGCAAAGGGGGACTTGTGGGTGTAACTGCTGAAATGTTCAATAGTTACACAGTTATTTAATTAAATGCATTTTGACATCCCTAGGCTAGGCAGAAATGTGGAGAACTGTGCATATAATAGTCAGTTGTAAAATCTCAATTGTTTTTGGAAATTAGGTTCATGTTTTCTTTCATAGTTGCTTACAGCTTCTAACTCCTGGGAGAACATGAGACTTATATTTTAAAAATGAATATTGTGTGCCCACTTTAATACTCATCTTTGACAGACCTCTTACCTTTTAAAGCTTATTCTCTCATCTGGGTCTCCTGAGCACTGGTGTTCTGGTTGTGTCCACATTTCCAAAAGTTTTCAGGGGGACCTTGTAATGATACAGTAATGCTCCAGCATAGTTAACACATGAGTCTAATTGATCAATATATATATGGAATAGTACCATATTTTAACTGTTCTTTGACTTTGAATTTACAGGGTCATAAGTTTGAAAACTCCTTTAATTAAAAATCAATTTTAGTACACACTGGCTCAACCTATAATTTAGCTCATTGTTTTCAATCTGTGGTCCGCAGACCCCTGAGAGTCCATAGAGCTTGCTTAAGATTTGGTCTGCACGTCCATTTGAAAATTTTTTTAGGGGTCTGCAAATGGGGAAAAAAGGTTGGAAACCATTGACTCAGTATTCTATAGTATTGTAACTAGCAATGGTGGAGGAAGCTCTCATGTAGCCAGGTTACTAGGGATTAATTGATACTTCCACAGTCATCTAGACCTGCTCTGGGCAGGAGTGAATGACATTGTAGCTCAAATGCTGCTACTGCAGCTAGCCTACATTACCTCTGTCACCAGTGGAGCTTCACTGGCTTCAGACATGAATGGGTGAACAGCATAAACTGTATTATTTATCTGCTTGTCATCCTTCTTCATCAACCCTTTTGTATGCAGGCCCTTAGAGCTTATAGACCTGTGGTGTCCAGCACGCTAGCCCAGGGGTCAGCAGTCTTTCGGAAGTGGCATGCCAAGATTTAACCTTCCTGCCCTGGGCCGTGCCGCTCTCCTGGAAGTGGGGGAGGGGCTCTCTCCACAGCATGCCCCGTGGACCACCTGGGTCAATGCAAACCTTTCCGCAGACTACAAGTTGCTAATGGAAACTCATTGTTAATTACATAATTATGCCCGAGCAATTTTGCTAGTGCTGCAGCTGGGGTGAATGGTTTAATTTAAATTATTAAACAAATCAAGAAACAGATTAAGCATTTAACTGTCTCATGTTAGTTTTTCAAACTTCATTTTAAATAAAGTAAAATATTGTGTCTGACACACAAGGTTTCAATGTTTTTTTTTCTTTGTCAGCGGTGGGGAATCTTTTTTGGGTTGGGGGTTACTAACCCACACAGAAAAGTCAGTTGGGGACCACACAAGTGAGACGCAAAGAAACTCCTCCAAAACCCTCCAACCCTCACTACTGTGGCCCCCAACTGAGACACCTCATTTTTCTGGCACTCCAGCCCCCCACTGGGTGAGGGGAAGGGACAGGGACGACTGAGGTTCAGGGCTTCCCAAAGGCTAGATTTACTTTTCTGGGGTTCCAGAGTTAGTGGATTTTGTGGATCCCCTTAGGCCCTGGGGGGGACGGGACAAAAATGAGGGGTTCAGTGTGGGGGATAGGGATGCAGGATGGGGTGAGCAGTAGAGGGTCTGGAAGGGAGTTTGGCGGCAGAAAAGGGTGTGGGGTCGTGGTATGAGAGGGAGTTTGGAGGCGGGAGGGGGTTGAGGGAGTAACACAGAAAAGGTGAGAGGGTGAGAATGCAGCCAAATAGCTAGTTGAGGAGGGAGGCAAAGAAGCGGGGAGTAAAGGAAGGCAATTGTATCCCCCCCCTTCACATCTTCCCTCTGCTCCAGCTTCGCTCCCCTCAGCCGCGTGATCCCCCCCAGTCTGATCCCCTGCATCACCCCATGCCTCTCAGTGCAACCCCTGTCCCCTCCCATCCTGCTCCTGCATCCTCCTTCACCCCCAACCCTCCAAACTCCATATCCCTGTGCCCCCAGCGCACTCACCAGCAGGGCAGTAGCGCTGAGGCAGGGGGCAGAGTCTCTTCCCTGCCCAGACCAGCCCTTTGCCTGCAGGCTGAGGCCCCGGGGCTGGGGCAGGCAGAGCCCGGGGCTCCCCAGAGCTGGTTCCAGTCCAGCGGGGCCCAGAAGAGTGCTGGAGAAGGGGCTTCCCAACCCTGCACAGGCCGCAGGGGAGCAGCCTGGCACGCCTCATGTGCTGGCTGCCCAGGCCCAGCCCCCCACCCTCCCTGTAGCAAGAAGCTTGTAGCCAGGAAAGGGGGAGTTAACCCCTTAGCTCCCAGGAGCTGCACGCTCACGCTGGGTAGGGGCAGCCCCAGAGATGCATGCGTGCCTCTCCTGCCCCATTCCCTGAGCAGGAAGCCAGAGCTTTTGCTCCAGCCTGCAGCTGCACTGCTGAGGCTGGAGCTGCAGCACAAGCTCCCGGCTGCACGGGGGGGATTGGGAGGGGGGCCGGGGCTGAGCACCTACCCTGCGTGCCATGGGAAATTGGCTTATGTGCTGCTTGTGGCACACATGCTAGGGGTTGCCGACCCCTGCGCTAGCCACATGTAGCTATTTGGCTGGTTGAGTGTGGCTAGTTGGCCTGAACAATGTGGTATTTGGCCAATTGAGTGTGGCTAGTTCACTATAGCAGTAGCCACTATAATGGCTTCTGCTTTAGAACTGGTTGAACACCACAGTTATTGACTGTTTTCAAACATTGTTTAAAGATTACTGTTTTGGGGCCTCAGGCCAGCCCCCTTGTTAAGTTGTAGGATTTTTCCCCTGGACAATCATGAATAGATCCACTTTGACCATCACGTGTACACTAACACTGAAATCAGATAGACTAAATATTAACAGACTGGTTGCTCAGTGACTTGCATTGTGATTGTAACAAATCCAGCCCCACTGGTAAACTTGAGCATGCTTAGGCTTAATCTTCAAGTTCACCTGTGATTGGTTTCCCTGCCAGTTGGCTCATAATACAAAGCCTTTTGCAAAATACAGGGCGTCTCCTCTATACGTCCAAGATATGTTCCAGAAAACGTGGACATATTGCAAAATGATATAAAGTGGAGATTTTTTTCCCCGCAGCTGACTTCTGTTTGTGCGAATTGGGTTTTGTGTGTGTGTGTGTGTGTGTGTGCGCGCGCATGTGAGAGTGGGGAATGGGAGGACTTATCATGCAACAGTTTCTACAAGCATCAACAACAATAGTGAGGAACCAATGTATACTGGGGCGACGTATAGCAGGGAAAAAACCCAAAGATACCTCAAAGGAATCATGTAAAAATACACACTGAGGTAATGCACGAGTTGTAACACGAGCAAAGAAAATCCAGGTAAAGGATATCTTGTCTTGCAGTTCCTTTAAAATGAGTCATAGTGCTTTGAAAATACACAGTACTGGTTTTGCACCTCAGCAACGGCATGGAGCAACCTGCAGCCTGCCTGTCTGTCTGTCAGATTAAAACAAATGAAAATGAAAGTCTGATACTCTAAATGTGTTTACTTTTATGGAAGCTGACAGTCTACCAGTATCCCTCAGACCTGCTCAAGTTTAGTGCTCAAAGCATAGTGAGGCCTTGTTTACACTGGGTCACAGAGCTGTATCAGCTTACGTTTGTGTTTAGAGAACCGCCTTAATACACAGTGGACTTTTCCCTTTCTATTACAAATAGATTGTGCCCTGACTATGGTTACAATCCTCTTTGACTTGCCCTGTGTAGACAGTTTGTTTCTACCTCCGTGAGACAAGTGATATTTTGAGTATCTATGATTAGGACTTGCATCATACAGTAGATCTCCTATTTTTGCTCTACCATTGGAGGGAGTGTTAGTATTGACAGAGCTCAGGTGGTTTTACTGCCATGTTCCCGAGACCTGCACTTTCTAAATAGCAATAATGGCAATAAACTTCTTATCTCAATCAAAAAGGGAAATAGAAAGTTATGCTATTTTAAAGATCTTTAAAACACAGATTTTAAACATGGCTTAGTTCAAGCCAAACCATGTTAGAAACCATCTTTATCAGGAACCATGTTGAGTAATGTTGGAGTTGAGCTCAAGCACTGTTCCTTAATGGTGATTAAATACATGTACACCAGCACTGAGGCGTATTCTATTCCTATGCATGGAATGTACACATAGAACTAAATTAAAACTTTGTTTTCATGGTGTCTTTCTTACATACTTTTTCCTCCTCCCCCTTTCTGAACTAGGGAGCTGTGCTCTGCCAGGTCCAATGGCCCTAGTGGGGGCCATCAATTCTGCAGCTCATTTCTTTGAGCAAGGGATTGCATTCTGCACAGAAAATGAATTTCTGTGTAAAGTGTCCCTTGTGCAGTGGTGCAGAATTCCCCCAGGAGCAAAAGAAGTCCATGAAATTCTCTGTATTAAGCTGTCCATGCTGTAAAATGATTGGTCTCTCTAGATCTTCATGATTTAATCAAGTTCTTAGGCAGAACTGAGCATCTCAGTTATATCTATAATAAAAATATTGTGCATTGTTAAGTTAGCCTATTTTATTTTCTCTAGTATGTTTGGACTTAATTATATTTGCTATAGAGTTAACAACTATTGTGCTATCATTGGTAGCTATGTAATTTGTGTCACAGCAACTGATTTTCATGAGCAGTACAACCTAGTAGGGTTTCGTTCTTGTTTTTTAGGGCAGAAGTAAGTGTGTGTGTGTGTGTGTGTGTGTGTGTGTGTGAGTGATATCTTGAATCTATAAGGGAAATTTTAGATTGGCAGAACATGATTCCCCAAGATGACAATTGGCTAGAACTTTAGGAAAGTGTACTGCTAGAAAGGTAGTTACTATTATAACCCAGGTGTGTGTCTGGTAATTGTTATCTTACCAACCAAAATCATTACTGAGACTGGAGCATATTCAGAAGTGCATGATTTTGCAGCTGAAAACATGCAGAAAATTGAGCCATCAAGCTCATGGGAGTTGCTGGCCAGTCATCTAGATGTAGTTTGATGTGATCGTTTGCAAGGTTACCGAAGGCAAAAGCTGGTCTGTCTCTTGAGAAGCCATTTGGCAATTGAGCAAAACACTCCTTGACTCTGTCAGTTTACTTACACTTCTGTAAGCATATTGTTGTTCTTTGTCCATTTCAACTTCAACCCCAATGATGCCTGTCCCTGACTCAATTCCATCTCTATTCTTACTCCCCACTTCTCGACTATTACACAGTCGTTTATCCTGGCCTTCCCAAGTCCCATCTCTCCAGATTCCACCTGCCCTTTCACATGTACAGAAAAAAGTGATTATATGTCCATCATCCTCAAATACCACTCCTGGCCTAATATTTATTTGAGGATTTGTTTCCAACCGTCCTTCTGTTGTGAACATTCTCCAAAGACTTGCTGTAACAGACTTCGTGGGCATTTGTTCCTTCTTTTGAATGTCTAACGATCTCTTTTCTGTCACTCCTTACATGTTTTATATATATAAAACTAGCTGCAAGAACACTAGAGAGATAATAAAATATGCTAACCTAATAATGCACAACATTATTTATAGGCATGACTGATGGACTTGGAGGCTTGCCTCTCTGTATTTCTTGTCACATATAACACAATTATTTTTTCTCCTGTTAATTGACTCTCCATCTCTTCATGAATCTTGGTTGAAAATGCATTTTTCTCACCTGTTGCTATCACTTAAATTCTCTTATTTACATTTGGAAGTATTGTTTCATTCAATAAAATGTTTTGAGGTGCAGTTTATATGCAAAACTGTGTGAAACTGCTGAAGTACAAAGACCTTTTATTTTCAGTTGAGTGAACACTTTGAAATTTGGGTAATAATGTAGCTATCTTACTGTCCAAAATACAAGAGCTCTCTGTTCAATTTTAATTGTTAGTGACTATAGTACGTGTACAGTACATGTGTCATAAAGCCTGCTGTGATGACATGCATATCTATGCATTTCATAGACACTGATTGGACATGCTGACCTGCTTTTCCTAATTAATAGTTTTCTAGTTATGAGATTCAAATTAATTAAAGTTTGATTTTTTTTTTTTCACCAAATCACATAATTATATTAAACATTCAGAGTATTTTGTAGTACCAAATCATTATTCCTCTAATACTACCCTAGTGCAAATCTATTGTTATATGAAGAACTGCAGGCCATACTCTATGGCTTCTTCATCATGTGGGGTTGTTTCTCTGTTATAACTAATTCAATCTATTGTATTTAGTTATTAACTAAAGTGATAGTTGTAATTACAAGTTTCTTTGTTTCTGTAATTTGACAGAGCCTTGATTTGTAGCTTTTGTGTATTGTGTCAGAGTAATTTTTAAAAAGATACTGGAAAATATGTGTTTAGTTTTACAGTAGCCTCTCTCAGGTTATTTCTTTTCAACTATTCTGAAATAAAAAAAGAATGATATTTAGTACTATCGGAGTACTAGGGAAACATTTCAACATAAGGCTAATAATTTGTCTGAAAAGTTATGGGTTATATTGCACTAAATTGTCTTGTCATTTGTTGGGTATTTCCATTTGGAGTAGGAGATTTGATTAAATCATTGTACTTAAGGTTTTTATTGTTCAAAGCCCTTGAACACAAAATCAGCTTTAGAAATAAATTATCCCATAGATACGTATACACAACTTGTATTTCTGGTAATCAAGAGGAACTAGAAACATCATTGATATTTTTCACCCTACTTGTGGAACTTGTAGTATAGACACATCATAGGAGTTGGATGGTATGTTGTGAATCATGTCTACGCTACAGCATCCTTTCTAGTACACCGGGAAAATGTAAGCGGCAGTGCAACTAAGATCGTTGTTCTTTCATTAGCTTTAATAGTTGTTTCCTGATGGGTTTATGTAGGGGGCCCATTTGTGCAGATCACCTTTTAGACTTCAACTATATATCGGATGAGAAGCAACAAGTGAGGGTAACCAATGACAGAAAAAGAAGGTGGGAGGAAAGTAAAAAGTAAAAAGTTCGTAACATCAATAAGGCCAGTTAGTTACACAGTTTAGGTATGTGCATGCCTTAATGGAGCAACAAATGATTCCTAAAATAACTTATAACTAATTCTTGTTGCAGTCAAGAATAATTTTAAGGAGCATTTTGACACAATAATTCAGGACTAGTGTAGCCTTCAAAGCAGCTGCAAACCATTGTGGCTGGTTTCATTCTTACAGGAACTCACCAGCTGTTAGCAACTGGGCCAGCAAATTTTCTCTCCACCCCCAACACATTTTCTTAACCATACTTTTAAAACAGTTCTGATTAAATCTAGACCGTTAACCATGATTGCTAGAGTGTTGACACATCCTTTAATGTGAATTTTGGGGAATTGTCAGAAAATGTGCAGATATTATTCCACGATAATATTTTCTATCTCAATAACATTCAGTGTGAAGCTTGCAGGCCTAGATAAACTACATGCCAGTTTAACAAAAAGAGACTGGATTTCAGGTGAGGATACATTTGAAATCTTGTGACCTGACTCTGAGAGGTACTGAGCAATCATAACACACAGTGAAGGCAATGGGAGCACTGAGTTTTTAGTACTTTTGAAAATCAGGCCACTTAGCTCTTTTCCCTAATTAATAAAAGGTGACACAATTGTTTTGTGTATAACTTCCTTTCTCAACCTACAATGCACTAGCAATTATGGTTAACTGTTTAGATTTAATAACTGTTTGAAAAATATGGCTAAGAAAATTTGTTTGTGGTGTGTTTTTTGTTTTGTTTTGTTTTGGACAAGTTGCTAACAGCTGTTGAGTTCCCGTAAGAATTAAACCAGCAACAATTGTTTTCAGCTGCTTTGAAGGTTATACTAGTCCTGCATTGTTGTGCCAAAAACAATGGCATTGGAAAATTGTAGAGAAAAATATTTTAAAGTGTGAAGAACTGTATATCCTATCCTAAACATAATGCAGCTGATCAAGTTTGCCATCCGGTTTCATGACAAGCATCTGGTAAGACCCATCCAAAGCAGAATTTTACCATTAATTTTACATCACAAGCCTGCCTTACAGAATGATTAACTTTAATTTTTGTTGGCATGTTATCTGTGATGTAGAGAACGAATTAGGGATGTTTAGTTAATTAATCAAAATTTATCAAATAGTCGATGGGCTTTCCATCCACTATTCGATTAGTCGATAAGAACTTCCGCGCCCCACTTTTAAAATGTACAAGAGCCCCAGTGGGGGCTCTTGTGTATTTCAAAGTTGGAATGTGGCGTGGAGCCTGGGGCCAGTGAAAAGTCCTGCTGCCCCTGGGCTCCACAAGGGTGTTTTCGCTTTGAAGTGCACAAGAGCCCCCGCTGGGGCTCTTGGCTATTTCAAAGTGGAAGCGCCACATGGAGCCAGGAGTCAGAGTCCCCTGCTGGACCTGGGCTCCATGTGGCATTCCAACTTTGAAATGTAAAAGAGCCCCCTTTGAAATGTACAAGAGCCCCAGCGGGAAGGACTTTAGCTTCTGTTCATCAGTTGTAAGGCTAGGTCTATGCTAGAATATCTTTAAATTTCCTGCTGCTTTTGCAGCTCTACTGGTAATAGCAACAATTGGAAGCACTAGTATGGGCCAATTACAGGTCTTTTAACCACCTTCTTGTCTAATCACTAAGGGCAGCTATACTTTTTGTATTGATATAGCTGTTTCAGTTAAAGGGTATGTGTATATGTGTCATTATACTAGCACATCCTCTAGTGTGGACACTGGTATATTGGTATAAAGGTACCGTATTCCAATATAGCTTATTTCCCTTTCCATATTGGAATGGGTGTATCAATATAAGAGTGTTTGTGATGACTACATCCCTGCTGGGGGGAGGAGGATGGGAAGTTGTACTACTAAGTAAACTGGTATAGTTAAATTGATACAGTTCATGTGGTTGGATAATTTTCTTGTGGAATTAGCTTCAACAGTATTTGAATAATAAGCGAGTCCCATGCACCTAACCTCTTTGAGTATCATTCATGATTCATATAAGTGGTATGAAGATGCTGTTCTTTCCTGCTTGGTGATGTGGGGAAAAGTAAATAACAGTAAGCTCATTACTGGGTTCTGCTGGCCATGTGTGCTGATGGGCAGTCTGCCTGAGTGAGTGTTACGTAGATCAAATGAGCATTACTGGAATTAGAATAGCAAATGGACCAGACTTTATGGTGACTTCTGGTTCCTTGCAGAGAAGGGGGAGAGAGTATGCATTACATAGAACAGACAACCAATCCAGGCCACTAACAATAGAGGAAGAAAGTAGATCTTCCTTCTTCTTCTAAAAGGTGGAAGGGAGAGAAATAGTAAAATCCCCACTTGTTCCAAGTGCCATTAGAGAGGAAGGACTGTACAAGCCATGTGGCAGAGAGGATGAATAGTTCCATCTGCCAGTGACCAACAGGGCAAGCTGCACATTTAATTCGTTTTTATCTATTTTTATGTGCAATTCAGGATTTAAAAAAATCTTTGTCCTCTAATTTCTGAGCTTCTGCGGTTGGCAATATGGAGGATTAGTGAATGTTGTAGACAATTGAAGGGTTACTACTTAGAGGTTTTTGCTTCTATAGTCTATGATGAATTTCAAGGGTATTGACCTTGAGAAACTGAAACCTTTAGAAGTCTCACAGGAGCAGTGCTGGAGGATTTCTAGGTTGTTGGTCAACATGGGTTTTAAGGACCATGAATATAAACAAAGGATCCAAATAGTGTAAGAACTTTGTTGTTTAAAATTTGGAGGGTATAAATGAGTCGTCCTGAAGAACTCTTAAGGTAAGTATGGTCTGGTCTATAGACAGTTTTAGTACCACTTCAACTTTTTGGGCTATGGGTATAAAATTTTTACTGAAATAGTTTTCAGTACAACCCCTACTATAGATGCAGGTTAACTTGTGCAGAGCATCTTTGAACAAAATCATACCAATATATTCGGGGGGGGGGGGGAGTTGTACCACTTTAATCGCACATTGTAAAACAGTACAACTTGTGTTCGGCTAAGACCTAAGAGTTTCACATGAAAACGGTGAACCATATACATTACTGACATATCTAGAGTGAATAGAAGATATGGAAGAGTAGTAGGGGAATGGCATCTGTTTCCTGAAGAGTAGGATATTACTGTTTCACTTCTCATAAGAGGTGTCTCAATACCTTTACGTCTGCAGAGTTTGAGTGTGTATCATGTTTCAGCTGATTTTGTGCTCTGAAATCTGTGTCTGTTGTGTGATGGGCTAATACGTTTAGCAAGTTGACATTTTGTGACAAAGATTTTAAAATAATCCTTACGTTACCATTGCAAGTTAAAGTTGAATCCCTCATAGCTACTACATCATATTGTAGTGGTTCTGGAATAATAAACTAATCGGAAGTTTAATTTTGAAAACTCTTTAAAATAAATGCTATCTACATTATCTAGTTTTCATTGAATTAATTTCCTTAAACTTCTTATTATTTTTTCTTCAGAGACTTACAAAATATTTCTGAGTTCAGGTACTAACATTTAATATATGATCACAGATGCTTTCTTCATGTAGTAAGTCAGCATGATAAACATACTGCTATGGGTCAGTCACATGCTTTTACAAGCATATAACTTGCTCTGTGCTCTTCTTTACAATTTAATTTTTCACTACAAAATAACATTAAAGATCAGTGTAGGACAGACACTGTATAAAAACGAAGCCAAATCCTCGGTTTATTACATTTCTTAAAGTGAAGTTAACAGGATGTTTGTACAGTTGGTTGTCCGTTTGTAAGAGTATGGGAGTGAACCTTGGATAAGAACCAAAGTTGAATATTTGTCATGGGGTAGATAAGAGTCTAGGGTTGCCAGGTGTCCAGTATTCACCCAGACAGTCCAGTATTTGTGGGCTCCGTCCGGTTTAAAAAAAACAGGAAATACCAGACATGTGAAATGTCCGGTATTTCCAGTTTCCCTCGGACAGAAGCCCAGTGGGGACAATTTTCCCCTGCCGCATCTGGCGGGAGAGTGAGGAGTGCGGCAGAGTCGTAGTGAAAGGGGGCAGGAGGGGGCACTTGCCGGGTGCCACGCTAGGGGAGCGCTGGGCTGGAGTGGGAGCAGAGCGCATGCTGCTCTGGCCCACGTGACCAGCAGAGACCTGGGAGCTGGCCATGTGATGCCTCCCTCAACACCAGCCGTGGCCAACCCATGGCTCTTGCCCCCTAAAAGTGCGGCATGCGAAGCCATTCCTGCGCCGTCCCCGTCCCCCCCAACTCCCTTCTGCCAGTTCCCCCCCGGTTTCCCTGTGCTTACCGGGGGGAGCTGTGGGGTTTAAAAAATGGCGCCCAAGATGGCAGCCGTTTTAAAGGGGCAGCCTCCTTTTAAATTGTTTTTTTAATTTTTTTTTTTTTTCTTCTCCACAGTTCTATCCTAGGGGGCTGCTTTTTTTTTTTTTTAACAACTTTGGTTTCTTCCTTTTTATTTTTTTCTTCTACAGAATTTTTTCCCAGTATTTTTTTGGGGTTTGGTATTTTTGTTAAACCTAGATAAGACATAAATGGATAAACGAAGTAAGGGCTTGATTCTTTCTCCTAGTAGGAAGATCAACATGAGCGACTTTGTAGATCAGGTCCTTCTTTTGTTAAATGAGTCCAATAAATATGTTAAACTCTTCTAAAAAAATCCCAGATAGATTTGAGGGCACTTCAATTTTAGCAAAAGCACTGTGAGTCATACAAAAGCAGAAAAATAGATGTTTTACTTAAGTGTTTTCTAAATTAACAGCTTCAACTTGGAAATTTGTCAGCAATTTTATACGTGCTAAAAGCCACGGTCCTGTAAATGCACAGATGCTTAACTTTAAAGGGAGTGATAGTGTTACTCTTATTAACCATGGAATCAAGGCCATAGTTGCAATACACCTGTAAGATGATTGGAACTGACAGACGCTAGCAAAACACTTCTTTTTAATTTTTGTGCATTTGACAGCTGCCTGTGTATACTCACCTTCAGTGTTTTCCCGTTATATCATCAATTTCTCGCGTGTTGAAAAGACCTTGATTAAAAGGAGAACTCAGATCTTTCAACTCTCTTTTTTTATAGATAGGTTTAAAAATATTCAGTATATGCTCAGCCTTAGCTGAGAGCCAGCTGGCTTTTAGCTCAAGGGTAGAGGCTCATGGACTAAGCTCCAGAGTAGGGATGTTAGCTATCGGTTAATTGAATAGTTGACTAAGCACATGAATGCTTAGTGGTTAGTCACTATTCTATAGTCCCTGAGGGTGGGGCCAGCAGCCAGTGCCTTCTGGCCCCATTCCTGGGGAGCTTCCTTCCACCCTGCACTGCTGCCTCTGATACAGTGGCAACAGTCCCTGTCCGCAGAGGTGCAAGCTCCCTGTGAATAGAGGCTGTGGGGAGGAAGGGGCAGGGGAGGCTGCTTCATGGCAGCAGCCCCTGACTCTTCCCCCCCCCCCCGTCTCTAATAGAGGCTGCAGTGCCTGGGGGATATTGTGGGAAACTGACTTCTAAGCCTGTTCCCCCTTCCCCTTGCTGCCTCTGATACAGAGGCGGGCAGGGGGAGAAGGAATGCAAGAAGTCGACTAGATTAACCAATAAGCCTAGGCTTATCAGTTAATCGACTAGTTGACTAATCATTCATTCTTTGTACACACAAGAAGTTCAGATATCGCTGGCCTTCTTGCTATGTTGCTCCCGCTGACACATTTTATATTGGAAGATACTTTCTTTCCAATGGCATCTGCTGGTAAAGGTTGCACCTCTAAAATCTGGGATTCTTTGGTCCAGCATGACCACAGATGTTCCCGGATTAGAGAGTCCCGGTGAGCTGCAGTGGAGTGGAGGACTGGGAGCTGGCTTTTGGCTCAGCTGGGCTGCAGAGGGGCCAGCGCACGGCTCAGTTTGCCTGTGGTGGGAGCCAGGAAACCTGGGGCAGCCAGCAGCAGGGAGCCTGAAGTGACCTCCCCTGGTCCGGGAAAAATCTCTCATCCCGGACCTGTCAGGTCCTGAGGATGCTGGACCAGGGAGGTGCAGCCTCTACTAACAAAACAAATCTATCTCTCACCTGCTGCTGAAACTGTATTTTGACTCCTTCAAAGCAATAAGGCAGTATTAAAATAAAATCTGCATGGTGCTACCTCCTCCAAAATTAAATTTTAAAGTTTTGGAAATACCATCAGGTCGCAGAAGAAATATATTTGCAAGGCAACATACAAAATAAGCCTGTTTCTAACTCTCACACTTGGAGAGAGAAGATTGAAATGTGAACCCTAAAATCTTAAACACCAGAAAACAATAATAAACTTAAAAATTATTAAAATCATGATTTTGAAGACTTGAGTCATGGTTTTTTACTGCTGGGACTTGGGAATACTGAATTAGTTCTCGCTGTGCTGTCATGTCAGTGTGAGGATGAGGGGGAGTTTTTACTCCGGTGCAAATCTTATTCGGTTTCTCTCCGGTCCTGTGTTGATTTGGTTGTTGTTACCTTATCAGCAGAGCTGTAGCTTTGAAGTGAAAGGCATATGCTTGCCCATGTTCCAAGTACCTTTTTTTATTTATTTTGTAATTAGTATGTGAAACTCTCATCTGGTCGTCTTCCATCAAGTATGGTTGAACTGTACCTATACAATGTTTTGGGTCGTTCCCCCCCCCCCCCCCCCCACTGTGCACCCTCTTTGTAAACCACACATGTGCATCCCCATGATGCCTATCCCTGAACTGGAGCATTCTGGGGAAATAAGGGCTGCAGCAAATTAGGGATGTGAAAATGTAACCATATACATGGTTAACTAATGAGCCTGAGCTTAAAAGCCATCTCTCCATATGGTAAAAGCCTGCCCGCCTGCCCCTCCCCCCACATGTAAATGTTTAACTGCTGAAAATTTCAGTGGTTACATGTTTACTTAAACACATTTTAAATCCCTACAGCATATGTCCGGTAGCATCTGAACAGAGGCAAAAGGGCTAGGAGAATATTCATGAAAAGCCAAATGTTGCCACAGTGCATTGTGGAATGTCCTACCCTGTAGACGAGAGCTGTGAGGAAAGAAAACTAATCAAACTAGTGGCACAGGTATGCTTAGAAAGTTCTGTAGAAACATCAAGCGTCATGGTACAGGACGTAGGTATCGGGCAAAGTCAAAACATGATTAGCTGTCATGGTGACTAATAGACGCCAACTAGAAATTAACCACGCCACTTTTTGTACAATATATAAATGAGTACCACCTCCATAGTGGTTAATAAAATATTTTATCTTGTCATAAGTTTGAGTCAGTGTTCTGGTTTTGTATAACCACACTGACAACTACATTAGGGCATAGTAGTCAGTATCATAGATATTAGCCACAATGTCAGGTTTGATTTAAGAAAACAAGTTGAAACTGCTACTGCTAGGCTACGTTTCATTGAAATTTTGTAAGCTGCATCATTACTAACACACTTTAATTGACAACATGGTGAATATTTCTTTCCTTAATTTATAAGACCTATAGCAAGCAATTGCTTGAATAATTAAATTCAGCTGTATGAATGTTCAAATTTGCTGACTTTGTCTATTCATTTGCCAAGGCTATTTTATGTGAATATCAAAACGGCGGCAATCGACACTTAAACGTACACATTGGATGGATGTTTCTGTTATGAAATTCAGCAGTGAATGCTGAAAATTGTTGGCATTTGTTTCTGTTTAAATGTTAGCAATGGAAATGGGGAAAAAAATAGTTATCACTTCCTGTTGAGATGAATTTCAGCCTCTCCCTGCCAGTTCAGTCTGGTTTTAAACATGAAAGGATAGCATTTGAAACATGAAGATTCAATACAGACTTCACTATGAAGAAAGCTAGAAAAATTCTTATCTTTTAGTAAGCTATGTTTTGGGTAAGGATGTAAAATCCTGGTTAATCAGTTAAATGGTTAAAGAGTGCCAGTGTCCCGTCAGTCTACCAAAAGTACATTCAGTTGTCATACTGCACTTGCTGAGACGGCCCTTGAATCTTTTCTTGGTGCTTCAGGAATGCTTAGATCAGAAATAAGATAGTGTTCCTCCTATGTGCGTGCTGTGGATAATTAGAGGAATATAGTTTCAAGTATCTGTCCCTCTTATAACCTGATGGCTTAAGAAAATTTGTGGTATTTCTATCCATACAATGTCTATAGTAAATGCATTGGTTTCAGTCTGGTGGGTAAATGAGGGCTTTGTCTCCAACAGACTAGACTGATCACCTGTCACCAGCACTAGTTGTTATATTAATTCTGTTTTAAATACATACTAATTGCACTTAGTCTGTGCCATCCAGCAGTTTTGCACACACAATCTCCCCTCTTCAGCAGCAACAGCGCATTGCATCTTGCGTTAAAAATGACAGGAGGAAAGGCTTGTGTGTCTCTCTTAAAGGATCTGAAAAATGAGTTGTCCTTTAGGAAAGCAACTGATTGCCCTGTCTTCAGTAGATTGTTTCTCCTGAGTGTTCTGTTCTTGTAACTTGCAAGTGGATGAGAAGCTGGATATGAGTCTACAGTGTGCCCTTGTAGCCAAGAAGGCTAATGGCATATTAGGTTGCATTAAGAGGAGCATTGCCAGCAGATCCAGAGATGTCATTATTCCCCTTTATTCGGCTTTGGTGAGGCCACATCTGGAGTATTGTGTCCAGTTCTGGGCCCCCCCACTACAAAAAGGATGTGGACGCATTGGAGAGGGTCCAGCGGAGGGCAACCAAAATGATTAGGGGGCTGGAGCATATGACTTATGAGGAGAGGCTGAGGGAGTTGGGTCTGTTTAGTCTGCAGAAGCGAAGACTGAGGGGGGGGATTTGATAGCAGCCTTCAACTTCCTGAAGGGAGGTTCCAAAGAGGATGGAGAGAGGCTGTTCTCAGTAGTGACAGATGGCAGAAGAAGGAGTAATGGTCTCAAGTTTTGGTGGGATAGGTCCAGGTTGGATATTAGGAAAAACTATTTCACTAGGAGGGTAGTGAAGCACTGGAATGGGTTACCTAGGGAAGTAGTGGAGTCTCCATCCCTGGAGGTGTTTAAGTCTCGGCTTGACCAAGCCCTGGCTGGGTTGATTTAGTTGGGATTGGCCCTGCCTAGAGCAGGGGGCTGGACTTGATGACCTTCTGAGGTCTCTTCCAGCTCTATGATTCTATGCTATTCTCCACATGCTTCCCCATCCATATTGCTCAGGCATCTGATGTTCTCTCTGGTGTGCTCCTCCTCCAATATATTCTCTGCTTCATTCCCTGCTCCCCTGTACGTTTTCCTCTTGTTGATGGCTGGCATCTCCCACGCAGCTGCTGACTTCCAGCCCTGCATAGAGATGTAAATGACTAGTCGACTATCCGATAAGTATAAGCAAGAGGGGACAGGAGCTTGCTGAGGAAGCCAGCTTAAAAGCTGGTTCCCCTCAGCACCATCTCCGCAGGGGAGGCAGAGGCATAGTGGGGAACCGACTTGCGCCCAGTCCCAGACGCCGCGCCTCTGCTTTTTAAATGTATTAAGAGCCAGTACAATCATGGATGGCTGGTGATCTGGCCATTGGGAAAGGCTAGCTCCCTGCCTCTCCCCTTATACCTGAGGCTCCCCGTCCCCATCTTTCCCCCTTGTCAAAGGAGTCCAGAACAGCATCCCCTGGCACCCATACTGGGTGATGTACCCACGGTGCCTCCAGCTCTGATGGCCCCAGTTGCCCCAAATCCCTGGGGGCAGTAGGTCGGCCAGCCTGGGCCAGAGCAAAGAGCCTGACCTGGGGATGGAGCATGAGTGGGGCCTCGCTAGGCTCCCCTAGTCTATGATATTTGCCACCCTGGGCACAAGCAAAGTACTGATCAGTCAGCACTTGGGGATGAGAAATTAGTGTATCTGTGCGCGCTGTCTGACAGGGAAGGGGGAAAATCCTGTGGATCCTCTGAAGGATTGTTACAGATGGCTGGTAGTTTGCAGTCTGTAGCAGGGAAACCCAGTACTCTAATGAATCATTGTTGTGAGTCTTTATATCACCTTCATTGGCAAGCTTAAAATGAAACCTTTGCAGTATTTACTTTTTGGAAGTGTTGCTTTTGCTATTTTTATCGAAAGTAGAAGGAAGTGCTTGGTTATTGTGTCTTTTAAAAAGCAAAAGAACATTTGCCACCTCTATAGTTTCCTCTCTTCAGACTAAAAGAGTTATTGAAAGGGAGTAAAAAAAAATTCATTATATAAAACCAATTACATTTCAGAGTTTTAGTTCCTTGGCCCTCCCTTCCCCCATCCTTCAGATTTATTTTTTAAATAAGAAACTATAATTGTTGAAACAGTGATTTATTAAAATATTTAGCAGACAAAAAGATGGGCTAGTGGTTGGGAATGTAAAACCAAATTATTCCCCTCCTCCAGTGGCTTAACTTCCAGCCAAGTCTTTTCATTTTACTCTCTTCCCCCTTTTAAATCTTGCCTTTTTTAATGTAATATATTGTCCAAATTCTCTTTCTAGATTCATAAAAGGAAAGGATGGAAGTGTGTTTATCAGAAATGCAGCAGAGCATATTGGAGCCAGTTAATCCATCAAAGGGAGACAGTACACCTTCCAGCACAAGCAAGACCTCTGAAGGGAAGGACTGCTCAGATGTTGGCTATACTGGAGAAGAGGATTCCAGCTTGGAAAGGGCACCGAAATTGTTGGCATCAAACCATAATGGAGCAGCTATTGACATAAGAGGGGAGGGACTCGTAACTGAAGCACAGGAGCGACAGCTTTTACCTGATTATAGTGGAGCTGGAGACTGCTGTGCTAATACATGTTCTGAAAGACAAATAAAAGACTGTGTGAATGCAGAACACTTGCCTGGTGGAGGTTTTGAACAACAGGTTTCAAAAAATGGCACAGAACAATCCCTAATGGAAATACTGCAGGAACTAAGGGAAGAGTCTGATTTTACAAAAAAATCTAGCAATAGAATCTATTCAGAAAGCCCTTATGACACAGACTGTACCAAGAAACTTATTTCCACAATACAGCAATCATCACAGGAGGCTTTTCTAGAAGAAATAGAATCTGAACTGTTATCTACAGACTTTACAAAAGAGCATAAGATCCCAAATGGGATGAGGAAAGGTGAACATGCCTTAGCGACATTTGAAAAATGCGTGCAAGACAGATACTTCCAACAGGAGCAAACTATAAAGAAGTGAGTAAATTAACCTTTACACAATGTGTAAGAGTATCCTTATTTGTGTATTATGGAGTTACAATCTCATGTTGTGCAATATATGTAGTCTTAGCTGTTAATCCTTGTCATGATTTTGGTTTATATTAATTAGCTCTTTAAGGATGTTGTGTAAAAAGCGTGGGTTTTTTGGGTTTTGTTTTGTTTTTTTAAACAAACTCTATAAACAGTCTAAATGTAATTTACAAATGCATACAGTTGGTATAGATAGACCTCTAACTTCTTGTTAAATGTGGCAGGAATTGAACAGAAATTTGCTAATCCTTATCTGAAATTCATGGTCAGTTAACCTATAATTAGCTAGAATTTCTTGTTAACTCCATCAAAATACTGGTGACATGAATCCTTTGTCAAATATGAGAAATTAACCATCATTTTATTTAGTATCATGTTTATATCGCCTCCTGTAGAATATCATCAGCAGTCCCATTTGTTAAACCGATTATGATTGTTAAATTAAACTTGAAGTGTCCTCTACCAGTTTGAGAGAGCCAGGTTTGAATTTTAAAAAGAAGGCATGAAAAAGAAAATCATTAATTCAGTTCTCAGAAAAGTATGAATTAAGGGCTATTATTTTTATGCATAGACATTCAAGTATCCAATAACATCTGGTAACATAGTAAAAAGTTACAGGAAAGCTTTTGAAATTAATAATTTACTGTGTGTATGTATACAAAGTTTTCTGTAAGAAACTTTTGTACTAGAATTGCTAAATTCCTTTTACTGTATGAAGATTGTTCAACTCTCTCTCAACTCACTGCTTGAATTCTTAGTTCTCCTTTTGACTTTCATATTGCTTTCCCTGTATTACATGAGAGGGATTTGACCATTTGAAATGCCTAATCATTCACTTTGTACACTCCTGCTGACAGGGCTGGAAGTGAGAGTGGCTTTTATTTATATATCTCTATTTTTTTAGTGTTAGCTTCTTGTGGGAGGAACTATGACTCCACAGTAACAGATGACCATTTACAAATTATTCAAAGCATGGGATTTGGGAGAGAGCTGCCATGATTTTGGTAATCTTGCTACCAAACAGACTAAATGGAAATAGCCTGTGACTTTGAGTCTGGCACGTGTACATTATGCTCTAAGCAACTGCAAAGAATTTGGGAGTGTTTTGGGGAGTGGGAGTTAGAGGCAGTGAGTCTATTGATGACTGTAATTCCAGAGTACTGTGTACAAACAAGTTAGCTGGGTTTTACCTGTTTGTTTACTGTGCACTTCATTTGTAAATGTATTATTGTAGCAGCTTAAAGAGATGCAGACAAACCAGTACTGCATCTTATCTGCTCTGTATCCTTTCCGAAACAGTGAGCCCTGCACCTCCCCTAAGTTCCTGGGAGTTAGCAAACCTGTTTAGGTGCTTCTGAATATCCCTCTTGGCTCCTGTCTGGGCCTTTGGACACCTGAATGCCTTTGTAAATCAGGCCCTTAGGCACTTTTGAAAACATTACCCCTGATTTTTTTTAAGTATAACTTTGCCTTATTGCTCCTGGAATGTTGCCATATGTAGCCATAATCCTCAATACAAATATGTTATCATTTTGGCTGCAGCTTTGATTCGGCCTTCAAACTGCCATGCTGTAAAACAGCGGCTATCAGCTAAGGATATTAAAAATCGTATATGTGTAACCATGCATGTTTTTTGCTCCCTGTGAGCACTGGCTCCCGCCTGCTTCTCCCCCTGCTGCCTCTGCTAGAGAGGCAGCAGTGCAGGGGGCAGATGGCTTTTACGCTGGCTCCCCCGGACATCGCTCCTGCCTGCCCTCCTTCCCCCCCTGCGCTACTACCTCTGTGGGAGGAAGGGCAGGGGCAGGCAGCTTCACAGGATTCTCTGGTCCTGCAACGTCTGTGCCGGACTATGGATGTTGCCAGACCAGAGAATCCCGGTTAAGAGAGTAATTATTAAATAATGCCATTGGAATGTAAATATTGTACTTTCAGTACACATTGCCATGTATAGTATGTAGATCAGTATAAACAAGTCATTGTGTGAATGTTTAGTTTGTACTAATTTTGCTAGTTCTTCATATATAGCTTGTTGTAAAACTAGGCAGATATCTACATGAGTTGATGTATCTCTTGGATGACTTCTAATTACTCTCAGGGATATATCTACCCCTGGTTGAGAACTGTTGTAAAGGAACAAACTGTTTTAAAATTTTTGAACTACCTACGAGTGGGAAGAGAGAAGATAATCTTGTGTTTAAGGGACCTGACTGGGTTCAATTTCTATCTGAGTTGCAGGCTTCCTCTGTGACCGTAGGTAAGGCACATCAGTCTGCACAATCATAAAACAAAGATAATATCAGTATGTTTACATCCATTGTTGTGACTCTACACTTACGTGATGGAAGTACTCTGATGCCATGGTGAGAGAGACCATGCAAATAATCACTTAGGTTAGTGCCAGCTAGATTGTTAGTGTAGCTAAGTGCAAGGCTTTTACAAAAATGCAGACAGCCAAATAAGGGTGTGCAACAAAGCTGTTCTGGGTTAAAAATTCTTTGGATCACTTTTCCATATCTTCCACACAGACAGCAAAGCAAAACAATTTTATTTTATCTTTACAGATTGATTAAAGAAAACAAAAAACATCAGGAACTTATTTTAGATATTTGTTCAGAAAAGGACAAGTTAAAAGATGAATTGAAAAAACGAACAGAAACGGAAAAGCAGCATCTCAACATTATTAAACAGGTACAGATAAGAAAAGTGCATTGTGTGTGTGAGCAGAAAAGGGAACACGCTCCCAAGGCATTTGTTGACATTTTCGTCCATCCCAAATGCCTTGTTAGTTTATTGAAAGCACTTACTGCTATCTTTGGTTTAATACAGTTACTGGGTTCAAACCACTGAAATGTTAAGCATCTGGAAGTCTACTGAAGTCATTGGGAGTTGCAGATGCTCCCCATCTCTTGGTATTGGGGTCCATGGGCCCAATCTGTGAATGCCATCAGATCTCATATGAAGGTCACAGGATGTTAAAAGCACTTAGTACGCCAAGCAGTTGGGCCCCCATTTAAAGGTGTTGTGCACTAAATGGTAGCACTAGAATTCATACTCAAAGGCCAGGTCTACACTGCAGGGGGGAAGTCAGCTTAAGGTACGCAACTCCAGCTACATAAATAATGTGGCTGGAGTCGGCATACTTTGGGCCGAGTTTGGGGTTATCTCCACAATGGGAGGTTGATGGGAGAAATGCTTCTGTCGCCTTCCCTTTTTCCTTGCAACAGCAAGGAGTACTGTGGCCACCTTCAGCGTTTGGTTTAGCAGGTCTCTACTAGACCTGCTAAATCAAACCCCAGAAGATTGATTGCCAGAGTGTTGATCCTGCGATAAGTAGAGACATGGCTAAAGTGAAAAACATAACCTTGGTATGCTCTGTAATACTGCATGTATCTGAAAACTATTACTGTTTGGGCCTGCCCGTTTTCTATAGCACACGTGTGTGAGAGAGACCATCTTTAAGGATTATTTGTTAGTTTAAAAATTGTAGTGTATCTACAAATTTCCAGCGACAGGTATCCTATATATAAACTCAGCTTGACAGCTAAAATTATAATTGAATTTGAGAATTCTGCAGCTGTTGACCTCTTAAAACATTGTTGAAATTGGTGACATTAGAAGAATCTTAACATATTAAAAAGTTGTACTCCCTTTTGGAACTAGGTATTGTGTGTAGATTTACAGGAAGAATTTTCTACAGATGTCTCCTTGAATAGCTTACAGATATTCAGAAACAATCTAAACAGTAGTCTGTCCTCTTTCCTTTTTGTTAGTGAAAAGAAAAAGAAACCACTAAAGTTGAGAGATTTTAATTCATAAAAAGGAGAAATCTCTGATGATACTGTATATAAACATACTCTAAAGTAGATACTCACTGCAAAAGAATGCTAATAATTTATATGGAGTATGTATAACTAATTATAAGAACAAATAATGCATGGTATTTCAAGTTTCTGTATATGACATCGACATTTTCAAGATAATAGTTACTGAGAACAGTCACAAATGGTTATTTAGGCGTGCATTTATAACTTTTTTTTTTTTTTAAACTGGGGTGAAATAGTGTCCAAACTAATTTTTATATATTAAAATCAATGTTAATGTTTTTTTAGTAAGGTTATAAATTTACTTATTAATTTCTATGCCACACAGATTAGCAGGACGGGGACACACACACACACACACACTCTCTGTCTCTGTCTCTCTCTGTATCTCAAAGCATTTTTGAAAGTCCATCACTTGGACCAAAGTCGAATTAACATTTTAAAAAGCATTGCAAGTTAAATGGAAACAAATTTCTGCATAAACCAACAAATGCAGCTCACTCTGTGCCTCTTGCTCTAGTCCCCATTGTCACACAGTGATTGCATGTGGAACTTAGGTTTGCTGTGTGAGATTTCATACCGTATGTGCTGTAATGGAAAGTGCTAATTACAAGTGGGACTTTCTGGTACTACTGTCAATTCCATTTTGTCAGTTGAGTCAGATCTTTAACGCTTTTAATATTGCACACTTGGGACGATTCCAGAATATATTACATGCTTTTTAACATCCCTACATTAAAGTAATTGGCTAATCATGTAACCACTGAAAATTTCAGCAGTTACATGTGGGGTGGCAGCCAGCTCCCCAGGAGCTTTTAAGTGGGCTCTGTCCTGCGCTTGCAGCGTGGAGCAGCAACTGGCTCCCTGGGAGCGGGGTGGCAGGTGGGAGTTGCCGTTTGCCAGGAATTGGCTTTCAAGTTGGCTCCCTGGGAGGTGAATAGGGAGCCACGTGTTACCGTTTGGGTTACCGATAAGCTCATGCTTATTGGCTATCCTATTAAATGGCTACACTCCTATATTATTACTTTAAAGAAGTTATTCAAGTAGTTCTTTTGTATTGCTTCTTGAAAGGGAACTTGGCAGCAACTATATTTATGAGTTTCAGTAACAGATTTAGGCTTTCTTTTGTTTTTTCTAAAGAAATGTATGTATAGGATGTTCTTAGGTAAGTGTTTAGTTAGCTTGTCTGACGTTTGACAGAGTATGATCATCCAGCTCTAACCGTGTGTGTGTGTGTGTGTGTTCGTTCTCATGCTCACAGCGTTAGAGGGCAGGACCAAGTCTTTGATATGGCGACAAAACAGTTTTGTCTGACTCTTGCCTTTTGGACATGGATATCTTTCTAAATAACTATGTAAAAATATAGACCCTAATGCCAAGCTCTCAATTTTTATTCTGTCCTTTCTCACTGAAACGTTACAAATGCTTCCCTTGCTTTAAGTGGGGCGGCCAAATTTACTTACCCTCCTAGCCTCTTGTGACAGTCTTCGGCAATTTGAGAGCTGCGGCACATGTGCCAGGACTTGGGGCTTCAGCCCCATTCCTGTTGAAACCCAAGCCCCAACAGACATGCCCTGAAGGGCTGAAGACCCAAGACTCCGCCTCACTCCACTGGGTAGACACCCCTACCCCACTGCAAGGAAGAGGTCCCGAGCTCTACTCTTTGCAGTTTGGTAGGTGGCGAATAGGAGTGGGATGCGACAGGGCATGGAGGGATCCACAAACAGCACTTTATTTGTGAAAGTGGTGTGTGTGGCTTACTAACCGTGGCTTGGCCATCCCTGGTTATAAGAACCTTAAAATATAATGCATTTGTCTTTTTATCCTTTCACACAATAATTTATTCAAGTCCAAAAGTTTTGCTTAGTATGGGGCAATCAGCCCTTGATAGATGATCTCCATTCCTTTCATCTTTAGTATTGTAATTAAAATGCTGGGCTGTTACTAGTGGTTGTTGCAGTTTGACTAAAGTTCGGCACGTGCGGTATATATTTTTAAAATACTGTGACATCTAATTTGTAAGAAATGTTTGTACAAAACTTATGGAATCTTTTACTCTCTTCTCTATAATTATCTATTGTTTGTTTTACAGTTAGAATCAAGAATAGAAGAGCTCAAAAAAGAAGTTAAAACTGCTAAAGACAAACTTGTAAACCAAGATGCTGCAGCCAAAAATACTATACAGCAATTGCATAAAGAAATGGCATTTCGTATGGACCAGGTAATTTTGAATTCCTTTGAAGTTGTGGTAATAATTGAATCTTTCATTAAAGAATTTGCTTGCTGTAGGAGAGTTGCAGTCAGCAGGTGCATTGAAAATTGATACACCAAGGCTTCCAAAATGTTTTTAATCAATAAGATTTAATTATGCATGCATTTTGATGGCTAGTGAACTTTCAAGTATTTGTAACCTTTTGTAGAGCCACTAATACTCACATGTTCTTTCTGTGTCACTTTCATTTGTGTAATTATATGAAAAATAAGCAGCTCTGGAACAGTTGGTTCCCTGTAAATTTTTATTTGCTCAACATTTACATTGATTTTGAATGGAGGGAGAAGTCAGCAATTATGCACACTTACCAGTGAAATCTGATCTTTTCAAGCACAATTAAAATGGTACAAAGAAATAATATTTTCACTTCATTTATGCTGCTGGAAGAACATCTGTTTTTTCTTTTAAGATTTTGCTAAGCCAAGGGCTTTCTCTGGGCTACAAGAATTTTAGAAACTAATTTTTGTTTCCATTTTCTTAAGGAAACAATATTAGTAATATCTTGACCTCAGAGTCTCTGTGTGAGAAGTGATCTACATCTGAATAGTGATTTGTTAAATTATATAGTGGAGGGAAATGATAGAGGATTGGAACTGAACATCTGCAAAAATATTTTTCCACTCTAGGAATTATTAACTATATATTCTCCATTTAGTAGTCATCAAGTACATGCCAACTACCAACTCGCTCATTATACAGCTTAAATAAAATATTTAGCTTTTAGCTTGCAAATACTTAAACACATACCTGTTGTAACAACTCTGATAGTCCCACTGATTTAAATGGGACTGGTCATGGTAGTAATGTTAAGCCAGTGCATAACTTGCTCACAGAATTGGGGCCTTTAAGACTTTCCTTCAGTTATGTTTTAATTACTGTGTTGGAATATCGTATCCATTGTGTATAAAAACTATCAGTAGTGAAATGTAAACTTATGACTGAATTTAAATGTTTAAAGGCAAACAAGAAATGTGAAGAGGCACGGCAAGAAAAGGAAACTATGGTAATGAAATATGTTCGAGGAGAAAAGGAGTCTCTAGATCTCCGAAAGGAAAAGGAGTTACTGGAAAGACGACTAAGAGATGCAAATAAAGAAATTGAAAAGCACGTGAATAAAATCAAACAACTTTCTCAGGAAAAAGGAAGATTGCATCAGCTCTATGAAACCAAGGTACTTTTAAAGCATGGGTTCCCAAACTGGGGGGTATGAAGACATTCCGGGGGGGGCGAGGCGACCCGACCCAGTTTCCCCATTAATCCCATTTCCCCCTCTTCCCCAAGTTTTGCTGCTATTTTTGTTTTTTGGCCCCGGTCAGTTCCTTTTGTTGAACAACAAAAAAAAAAGTCTTGCTGTTATTGGGGGCAGGGGTGGGGGCGTGAGGGTTTCTCACAGATCAAAAAGGGGGCGTGATGCCAAAAAGTTTGGGAACCACTGTTTTAAAAGAAATGATTTAAAAGCCCTATTTAAATCAGGAAAGCACCTGTCTGTCATAATTATTGAATGGTAGGTATCTTATTAAATTCCCTTTTACTTGGTGGCTGTGACAGACTCATTTTATGTCAGTATATTCCTTTTGGGGGGGAAATGAGGTCCTATTTTCATCTTCCTGAATTTCCTGTGTTGTTCTGAACTGAGGTTTGTAGTGTGCTAACAGCACATCTTTTTATTTTTGTGAGCCACTGTATTATAGATAATAGCTTTTTATAAGAAGTGAAGATGTATAGAGACTGTAATTTTGTGTTCTTTTTTTTTTCTTCCCTTATGGTTGTCCATACTGGATTTAAATTGTGTGGGCTTTTTGTTGTGTGGTGTGGTGTGGTTTTGTTTTTTGTTTTGTTTTTTTAAGAAAGTCAAGTAAATAAATATTTCTTTAGCCCCAGTCATCAAAGCCTGAACTTTTTTTCTTTTAAGTCCAATGAGGGCTCCTCGCATTCTGCAAGAACTGTTTTGGGCCCTTTCCCTTGTAGTCTTCCTAGGGATGTTAAATTTCGATTAACTGACTAATCGAATAGTCGATGCAAAATGCATCGACTATTCCATTAGTCGATAAGGGCTCCTCTGCCTTTGAAGTGTAGAAACAGCCCCAAGGCTGCGGGGAGCACGGGGCCAGCAGAGCAGTCCCCCACTGGCCCCGTGCTCCCTGCAGTAATTCAAAGCAGCAGCACCCTGTGAAACTCCCTGCTGATCCCGGCTCCATGCGGCGCCGCTGCTTTGAAACGCCATGGGGAGCCCAGCATCAGGCTCCACGCAGTGTTTCAAAGCGACAGTGCTGCGTGGAGCCTGGGGTCTGGCCTTGGGCTCCACGCAGCGCTGCTGTTTTGAAGCACCCCCTTCTACTCCCTCCCCCTTGCTGCCTCTTTCTGATAGACACCAAGGATGGGGGGGAAACGACTAGTCGACTACTGTGTTGACTACCCGAAAAGCAAATCAACTACTTGACTAGTCGTTCACACTCCTAATTCTTCCATGTGATTGTTTGACTGAATTTTGAGGCATCAATGCAGATGACTGTTTTTTACAGTATTAAGCTTCAGCAAATTCTTATTAAGAGTACAGTGTGAATCAGAGAAACATTTAAACTGACCAGCAGGCTCAAAAATTTAAAACATAATAATTGTTTAAATGAATTTAAAAACAAATCAACACCCTGAATTTACTCCTGGAAATCCAATATTCTCCTCAAAAACAAAGAAGGTTCATAGTTTTGGTCTAAGATATTGTTGATCACAAGAGGAAGATCAAAAGAACCATCTTACTGAAACTTGAGAATTTTGGATTCTGCAGCATTGTTTATGTATGTCATTACTATTCCTGCTTTTAAGAATTAAACAGAGTAGAATGGGCAGCTTGACCTATTCAGGTTGGCAAATCAAAACTGGACCTACCAGCTAATTTCTGGCCTAACAGTCAGGACAACATTACTTGAAAACTTATATTAGAGTGATTCTGCTGCCCTCACATGGTGCTTTTGTAAACCTGTTTTGGCTGCTGGGAATGTACTACAATGCACAGATCTTAATCGTAGATACTAGTTTGTAGCTGTTGGTATCTAAGGTTAGCTCAGTAACATGCTTTGCTCATTAATATTACTTGATGTTCACTTGGGGGGGGGGGGGGAAAGGATAGTTTGTATGGTGCATGTTTATTGGCCAACAAACACTGTTGTCCTTCACTTTGTGTAGTCACTTACATCAGTACAAAATTTGTCAAACAATAGCAGGCTGATTTGATAGCATTTTACACCCACTCTGCACTGAAGTATAGAACTATATTTGGGTGCAGCCTAATGGTACCCATCCCATTATATGTGGCACCCATTGGGGAAGTTGGCATCTCGTTATTTAAACAATTTACAATTTTTTAATAATTGTCCATTTGATCAGATATCCAGTTACACAATGCTTCTGTCTGACAACCCACAAAAGTTAGTAAAATTCATGTTTTCTGCTATATCCTCCTACAATTTGACTCCTCTCCTCCTCCAAGTGCATCTTTCCCTTAAGCCTGCAGAAAGAACCATAGGCTTTGCCACTTGTCTAGAAGGTCTGTACATCTAGTCTCTCATGAATTTCTGTAATTCCATTCAAGAGACCCCATGGAAAAAAGTCTGCTAGAAATTCCCAGTGGAATTAATCAAGATTGCTTCAGTTAGAACCTTTTTTTTTTTTTTTTTATCACAAATGTAGCAGTACTGCATATGGACAGAGAGTAGTTCTCATTGGCGGTCCAGACCTAGACAATTAAGGCAGTAAGACCCAATCCTATAAACTTTTAATATGGTTAACAGTATGCAAATCTTTACAAGTTTGGGGCCTTAAAAATGAAAATCTGTACTTGTCACTCATGTGAGTCTGATTCTATAGCTGCATAAAAATCTTCATTTAAAATTGGTAAAATATGATCTATGGCTGTTTTTGTGTGTGTCTTTTTTTTTAGGAGGGTGAAGCCACTAGATTTAACAGAGAAATAGAAAAATTGAAAGAAGAAATTAATTCTCATGTCATCAAAGTAAAATGGGCCCAAAACAAATTGAAAACTGAAATGGATTCACACAAGGTTAGTAAAGCAATATTATGAAGTAAGATCGTAACAAGCACATGTGGTTGCTGTGCTGTTTTCTTGCTTCGGGGCATTAAAATGGTTTAAAAATAGTTTGTTTACTTTTAACATGGCAATCTACACGTGGATTTTGGAATAGCACTTTATAGATAGTGAAGTGGGAAAAGTGAGCGGGTAACAGAGTATATCAGTAGCTTCAGGAGGTAGCCGAGTTAGTCTGTTACAGGAAAAAAAAAAAAAAACAAATGGTCTGGTAGCACTTTATAGACTAACAAAACATGTAGATGGTATCATGAGCTTTCGTGGGCACAGCCCACTTCTTCAAATGACCTGAGTTAACTTCAGATAATTCCGGTCATCTGAAGAAGTGGGCGGTGCCCACGAAAGCTCATGATACCATCTACATGTTTTGTTAGACTATAAAGTGCTACCAGAGTATATCAGTGTTACTCAACCTGGGACTGATTTAGAGGGGATGAGCACAGTTGTATTGGGGGTGGCAAGCAGAGTAATTGCCTGTACTTCATGCCTCAGGGGGCCCTTGCAAAGCAAAGTTACATGCTTCAGTCTTGAGCAATGGGGCTCAGGCTTCAGCTCTGGGACTCAAGCTTAAGACTGAGCCTCATTGCTTGGACTGAAGCATGTAACTTTGCTTTGCAGGTTCCCCGTGGATGGGGTCTAGGCGATTTCTCTGCTTCCCACCACCTAATGGTACCCCCATCTCCTGTAAGTCTTAGTATGGCAGTCACAGGGGTTTTTAAGTTCAAGGGAGGTCACCAGCACACCAAGATTGAGAGATGCTGGAATAGAGCCAGGGGAATTTCTGCTTTACTCTGATTGCAAGAGTGCTTTTAATTCAGTCTTTCATAACACACCGTGACACAATCCTTGCTAAGAATTTCTTATCTCCCCTCTCCTGAATGAGTCAGTTTAGAATGCGTGTGCAGTCTAAATCACAAACAGTAACAATATGATTGAAAAGAAGAACACAACTGGCTAGGGTTCCTTGCACTTGGTTCTCTTAAAATATATATATTGCAAAAAGAGAGAGATGAATTACTATAAGGACAGGGAGATAAGATAACTAGATCCTCTCTCTGAATAACTTACCAGGTTGATAGTGAATGAAGGATGGGATGGAGAGTGAATGAATGGTGAAGTTTTCAGTCAACATGATTTCTATTCTGAAATGAGGAGTCAGCCACTACAGGTCACTTGCTTTTTCTGTGTTACCAAAGGGAGCCTTCAATTTGGCTCTTGGAAATATGGCTACAGGAACACAATGGTGAAAGCAGATTTTTCCACTTGATGTTTTTGAGTGGTGATGTTGCCATTCCGGAGAGCCATAAACGGATGATTGAATAGTTGGAGGTGCAGCACTTTCTAAGCAGAGTGACCAGCAAAAGCTTAAAGATTTAATTTTTTTGAAGCAGACCAGGGGAGTTGGCCACATTTTCCATTCATCTAAATTCCTTGGCCTGCTTTGAAAATCTGTGGCTAGTGCCACTGAATTAGGAGAATGTGATAGATGAGGAAATGGAAGCTTTGGGGAGTTAGTAGACCATTGCTGAGGTGACAAGTAAATAAAGACTGAGGTGACCTAGACCATTGTGTCTCAAGCTTTTTCATGCAATGGACTGGCTTGTTGCCTTCCTAAACTGTGACAGAGAGATCTCAGGGACTGGCACTGGTCCATGGACCAGTCATTAAGAAATATAGACCTAGACCATACTCATGAAGGCCGAATACTCAAGTCTTCAAATATCTTGTCACACCACACAATAAAACATGAGATTGACTTTAAAATCGCAACATTTTAAAATAATTGGGAATTCTTCTTGTTTGCGTTCTCATTTCTGAGGTTTGGGGATTATTTAGTTATGTTTTTGCACAATCTTGAGAGCTAAGAACAGATTCATTTAAATAAAGCTGAGATTCTCAAATAATACACTCCAATAGCTTGGGTTGGAAGAAAAAATACCAAATATTGTGACTCAATAAAATCATGAGTTGGAAACTCTACTAGAATTGAAGACATTTTGGTTATAATCCTCCTTTTTTTTTCCCACCCCCCAATTCAAAATGTTGCTCTGTGACATGCCAGAGGTTCATCCTGTTGTTCATGGTTTATTTTCTAGGAAACCAAAGATCGACTCAAAGATGCAACAACAAAGTTAACTCAAGCAAAAGAGGAGGGAGAGCAAATACGGAAAAACTGCCAAGAAATGATAAAAACATACCAAGTAGGCATACTTTCTCATGAGGTGAAATTAATATGTTTAACATCTGATATTTTCCTGTTTGTATCTTAAATTATAATAAGGTGAAAAATTATTGCATGCATGCCACGTGTGAAATGTCAGACCATTAAGTTTATAAACTTCAGCGATTGAAGACAAATAAATAAAAAAGAAATAAGGGGAAAAGTGGGATCTTGAGTCTGGCTTCGCTGGAGTGCAATGTGGGGTTTTTCAATATTCAAAACTACTAAGTGAGGTAGAACATATCACACAGATTCAGTGATAAGAATGTGCATCTTTTGTGTTCATAAAATAGGGAAAGAGTTTCTTTTAAAAACACTCAAATTACATTTTATTTGCGTGTTTCTTCCAATTCAACTAGGAGTCAGAAGAAATTAAATCAAATGAACTGGATGCAAAACTCCGAGTGACAAAGGGAGAACTAGAGAAGCAAATGCAGGAAAAGACTGAGCAGCTGGAGGTAAAATTGTTACTATTATAGACAGCACAACTAGGATCCGTTCACACTAGAGCACATTCCCTTTCAGAACCTGGCATTAAACCCAGAATTTGAGTGTTATCTATTTGCTGCGCAGAAGAGGAATGCTATGGCATCCCATGGCAAAATGTTTCATCCCCCTCTAGTGGCAGGCCCACCAAACCTAACAGCTTTCAGCTGCTACCATTTACTTTAACTGAAGTGGTAAAGAATGAAGATATCACAGCCTTAGTTGATGATCCAGCTTGGAGTTCAATGTGATTAAACATAATGAAACTTTTGATTATCTTTGGTTTGCTTTTTTACAAACCCTGGGAAATTATATCCCAAAAATGATGTGAAGAAAATGTTAAAGTTGCAAAGTCAAGCACTCAAAAATTAGGAAATGCCAAAATTAAGGTTGTCTTTACAACTTTTAATGCGGCCTCTTGTGCACATGTATTATTGGACATTAGCTGCAGATTTTTTGCACTCTAGGCTGTGTTTGTTTTTTTTTTTTGTTTTTTTTTGTTTTAACTTTTGAGTATTTTACTTTAAAAGTTATACAGTTCTTTAAACATTTATTTTGGGGATGTGACTTACTCAATGGGAGCTAATAATGTAGATACATTTAACCAAGGACAAATACTTGTGTGTGTATGCAGGACAAAGTACCATCTAGCTCGGGGTGTGCAAAAGGGCCTCCGCGGGCCGGATCCGGCCCACCAAGCAGGTTGACCCGGCCCACGGAGGCCCTGCCGATCCCCTGCCCCCAGACCCATTAGGGCCTTGGGGCGGGGGAAAGCACGAAGTTTCCTCCGCTCTGCCGCCACCCTGCCAGGAGTGCACAGTGCTTAGAAGCGCCACACACTGCTGGCAGGGTGGGAGGAGACTTTGCATGCTCCCTTGCCCCCGAGCCTTGAATGGCCTGGGCACAGAAGGGGGAGCGTGTGAAGACTCCTCCAACCGCCAGGGGCATGGGCGCGTAGGGGGAACCTCTGGGGAGGGGGACAAAGGTGTTTCCCCATGCCCAGACCAATCATGGTCTGTGGGTGGGGAAGCAGGGAAGTATCCTGCCCTCCGCCCCTTCTGGTGTGGCCCGGGGCCACTTCAAAAATTTCTGAAGTGGCCCCAGGCAAAAAATTAGTGCCCATCCCTGATCTAGATCTTCCCTGATAAATGTTTATCTAACCTGCTCTTAAATACCTCTAGTGATGGAGATTCCACAATCTCCCTAGGCAATTTATTCCAGCCTTTACACCCTGACAGCTAGGAAGTGTGCATATATGTCTCACTGTTCTGAAGTACACATACTCCGATACTTTGGTGCTGGGAATGGTAGAAAACCTAGTTAGACAGGCAAGCAGCAAATATATTCTCTATTGCTGGGTGTAGTCATATAGTGGATGGAGAAGTCCTGCGCCCCCAAAAGTGACAGTGTTGTGATGCTTTCTCTCTTTGGAAAGGTACACTATGCCAAAATAAAAGAACTGGAGGACCTGAAGAGGACATTTAAAGAGGGTATGGATGAGCTGCGTACACTAAGAACAAAGGTAACTGAAGAGTTCTCTCTAGCAGTTAGAGAGACTGAAGGTGGAACATAAAGATTTTTGAAAGCAGATCCTACTGTATCTGCCTCGTTTACATAAAGAGCGAGAATACGTTGTGATCTGGTGTGGAGATTTGTCAGTATGAGTTCAGGATAGCTGCATTACTCCTAAGTAGCACAGCTATGCAGTTTTATTAAGGGAGTACCAGTACAACCAATATATGCTGCAGTCTTGAATTTTGTCACATTTCACAGGAAAGTCATTAGAAATGTTCGGGGTTTTTTTTTTTTTTTTTTTTTTTTTTTTTTTTTTTTTTTAAATGCTACTTGTTGCTGCTGATTTTGTATATTCTGCTCTTGTTAAGTCAGGCTTCCTTATTACTATGTGTCCAACTGTTCAGACTATTTCCAACAACTATCCAGATTTTTTTATTTTAAGATCTGAGATCCTGTAATTTACCAGAACTTGTAGACAAATGTTCTGGGGAGCGGAGTGGAGTAAAGTCTTACCTTTCTGCTGCTGAGTGTGACTACTATCAGTTTCCCCATCTGGAACTGTTTCATGATTGATTGTAGAAAGCACAGCTCTCTGAGTGAACATAAAAGTCCATCCTTTTTGGTGCCTCCAGAATCCCAAATGAACACCTGGCCACAAAAGCTCATTAAGCAGATTCCTTCCTGGTTATGTACCATGTACAATGGTCTGTTACAAAAGCATAAAGGACTCCAAAATATTAGCTGAAGATCTGTCCAGAGATTAAGTAAACACAAACTGTCTCAGCTGGGGTAACCTAATAGACTATAATGTGGAATGGATGATGTGGAGGAGGCATCCTCCCTCCTCAACACAGCGGGAAGTTCTGGCTCAGCAGTGGCCATGGAGCTCCAGCCCCAGCTCTGGCTGCATAGTTCCAACCCTACCGCGGAGCCAGGTGGCTGCTGAGCTCTGCCCTGGTTGAACAGCTCTGGCCCCAGTTGCGGAACCAGGTGGCTGCAAGCTCCAGCTGTGGCGCTCTGCCTTGGCAGTAGCGGAGCCAGCAGCATCTAAATAGCCCTGGGACTGGAGCAGCAGCAGGGGCGGCTGGAGCCCTAACCTGGTGGTAGCACAGGCCAGGAGGGGAGGGACCTTCCCTGATCCGGCAAATCCCCTCATTCGGGACCAGTCAGGTCCCAAGGGTGTCAGACTAGTGAGGACCAACCTGTACTACAGTAACTGTAGTTAGAGCTTTCAAGCTGTTGGAGTTAATTTACCAGCTTTTGAAGTTTGGTGGGAAAATAAAGATTTACAATTGATCTTATGTTCTTTTGCACCTAGGTAAAGTGTCTGGAAGATGAACGGTTGAGAACAGAAGATGAATTAACAAAGTACAAAGAAATTATTAATCGGCAGAAGGCTGAGATTCAGAATTTACTGGATAGAGTGAAAATTGTAGATCAGCTGCAAGAGCAACATCAAAGGTATATATTAAAGAATGTGTTTAGTGATATAGTGTTCAGTTCCTGTTTTGGAACTGGAGCGTTTGTGTTTTAAAAGCATTGTAAAGGGAGCAATATATTGGACCTACAGGTGTATTCAGAAAATTTGTATCCTCTCCCAGCTGTATAATGTTCCTCATAGAACTTTTATAATTTTTTTTAATCTTTCAGCCCCCAAGTGTGCTAGGGTTAAATGATAGCTGAAAAAATTGCCCGTGAAATTGTATGGGCCAACATTTGATCTGTGTGGTAACACCATTCATTTTGATAGAGTTCCAATAGGGATTAATTCAGTCACTGGTTCCTAATCCTTTAACTAGATTTCAGAAAAAGTAACAGATCCAGTGAATGGTAATAGGCTGTGTAACACTAAGATTTACTGATTTACAGCCTCCATTCAATATCATTTTATTGAAGGGTGAGAGAAGTGTTCTAGTAATACCTGGACCTAAAAGAATTGTCAAATGCTGTATGAACATGTGGTAACAAATCACTTAAGCAGGATTTACATATTTTTTTACGTACTGGGGATGCATTTATATTTAGACACTAATATTTCCCAAAAGATTGTTATGAAAGTCTGCAAAGAAGTTTCGTTTACCCATTGATTTTAAAATGTGTTTAAGAAAATTGAATACGCTTCCGTAAAGAGAGAGTAGGAAGGAAACCATTCCTGTAGAACGTTCAAGCTAGTTAACTGAGAGAGACTGGCAAAAGTAGTGGCTTATTTGGGCTAATTCTGCAAGCTGCTAAGTGCCTCCTGAGAATAAATCTTCTCGTGCTGTGCTTTATTAGTGGTGATTGATCGGTGCTCAATCATCTAGCATAGTCAAGGAGTGTGTTGTAGTTGACATCTTAATTGCAAATGAAATTAGTCCCACCAGAGTCCCCAAAGACTCTTTAGTTAGCTCAGTAAATTGGTTAGAAATAGAATTGGATTACGCTACAAAATTTGGATTTTCCAAATTTGGACTGCGCAAGCAGCTCAGATCTAGGATTTTGGCATAGTCTTTATAGAGATGAGGGATTAGCTACAGAACTTGGATCTGGATTCAGATTCTGAATCTCTGCAACTTTGCTGGGCGAAGTGTACAAAATGGGCAAGGCTTAGTCATGGGAGCTAGGCCAGGGGTCCTGGAGGATGCACTGGACTCATCTTATCTTCCAGATATCTTCCACCATGTCCCTTATAGAGCCCTCGCGGTACTTTGAAACTGGTAGACCCTGTTTACAGAGGGAAGACAGCAACTGTCCTCTCATGGGATGAATCCCAATCAGGGTCAACTCAGTACTGCTGTTATGAAATGAAATTTTTGAATTCAGACAGCATCCAGACCCTTGTATTCCCTAATCATTATCACCAGGGGAATCGTTGGGATGACTAGCAGCTCATCAGTTTTATTTTGGCTTGGAGTTTGAATGCCATTTCACTTCTGTAACAAATATTTAATATTTTCACATTTGGTGTATTTAAACGCGAGTCACCCCTTAAACATGCACTTTTTTTTGGTAGAGAGGAACAAGAAATCAACACTTTGAAGGAAGAACTGGACAGCCTGAACTCTCTGATTACTGATCTCCAAAAGGACATTGAAGGCAGTAGGAAAAGAGAATCTGAGCTGCTTGTATTCACTGAAAGACTAACTAGTAAGAATGCACAGCTGCAGTCCGAAACCAACTTTTTACAGACCCAGCTCGATAAGCTCACCTACAGCGAAAGAGAGTTATGGAGCCAGCTGGAACTCGTGAAACAGACTAAAGATGATCTGGTGAGTACAACATGCAGATAGGTTTTGTATTACTAGGCTATCTGATCAGCGCTGGATCAATGCAGAGGCTCTAAGGCCTGTGCCAAGTTTCCTGTTCAGTGTCATAATGAGGGAAGCATTGCAGCTTTTATTTAAAAGTTAGTTTCTGGACCTTGTGGCTGTGAATAAGAACAGCCATACTGGGTCAGACCAAAGCTCCATCTAGCCCAGTATCCTGTCTTCTAACATTGGCCAATGCCAGATGCCCCAGATGGAGTGGACAGAACAGGGAATCATCAAGTGATCCATCCCCTGTCACATATTCCTAGCTTCTGACAAATATAAGGTAGGGACACCATTCCTACCCATCCTGGCTAATAGCCATTGATAGACCTAACCTCCATGAATGTATCTAATTCTTTTTTGAACCCTGTTAAAGTCCTGGTCTTCACAACATCCTCTGGCAAGGAGTTGCAAAGGTTTACTACACTGCATTTTTGTTTTAAATCTACTACCTATTAATTTCATATGATGACCCCTAGTTCTTATGGGAACAAGTAAATAATTTTCCATATTCACTTCTCCACACCTGTCATGATTTTATAGACTTCTATCATATTCCCCCTTAGTCTCCTCTTTTCTAAACTGAAAAGTCCCAGTCTTTTTAATCTCACTTCATATGGCATTCCAAACCCCTAATTGTTTTTGTTGCCCTTTCCTGAACTTTTTCCAATGCCAGTATATCATTTTTGAGATGAGGTGACCACATCTGTATGCAGTATTCAAGATGTGGGAGTACCATGATTTTATATAGCGGCAATAAGATAGTCTGTGTCTTATTCCCTATCCCTTTTTTAATGATTCCTAACATTCTGCGGTGGGTTTTTTTTTTTGTCTTTTTTTTTTGGCTGCTGCTGCACATTAAGTGGATATTTTCAGAAAATATCCACAATGACTCCAAGATCTCTCTCTTGAATGATAATAGCTACATTAGTCATCCCCCTCCCCTTTTTATAGAGTTGGAATTATTTTTTCCAATGTGCATTACTTTGCATTTATCAACATTAAAATTCATCTGCCATTTTGTTGCCCAGTCACCTACCTGGAAAATGTGATCTGAACATAACCTATATTTGTCAATGGAAGACCCACTGCTCTGGGAGTGGGACCCTGCTGCCTCTCTGGGAGTGATGAGTTTACTTTAGCCCCCATCATTTAGGTGGTTGAAGGATGGGGTCTCCGCACAAGTAGGGCAATGGGAGTGGAATTGTAGCAGGGCCAGTGTCATGGCATGCCTTGGGCTATGGATTGCCTTAATTCATCTTTATACCCAGTGGTTTTTAACTCACATGTGAAACCGATGTTTGCAAATCATTCCTGTTTTAGGAACATGGTTGTCATTGGGAAGACTAGAACTATTTTTAGGCTCCTCCCATTGTCCAGAGTATTGCTATTGTATTTAACAGAGAAATTTAAATAGGTCAAATCCCTGCAAGCACTTACTTGTGTAAGCATTTGTAGGATTGCAGCTAGATTTTTGTACATCAAGTATGACTCAGCTGGAGAGCCTTTCTTAAAAATGACTCTTAAAATCAACCTGAAGCATCCTTTGTGCTTGATCTGCATTCTCCAGTCAATTGTAAGAATAATTTTGTGACTAAAATAAAAATTATTAGTAATAACCTCATCATGATGATTCCATTTTACTATGCGAAGATGGGTTGTTTTCACATATATTTTGAAAAGTTATAAACTGGATTATTTTTAGATCTTAAATCTTCTATACTGTGTCAACTTCCGGAATAAATAGTATACTGTGTTTACTGCCTTGGGCTTTCCTGCACTTGGTGGTATTAGGCTTAATTAATGTTGTATAAAATAGGAGATTCTCAGTTGAAGGGGGAGGTGCAATATAAGTGCAAAATGCTGGTGATATTGATGGTACACAGATGTTTGTCTAGTGATTCTAAGATTTTTTTTCTTGAATTGTAAATTCAGGCAAACAAACTGCAAAAAGAGGAAGAGCTACGCAAACATGAAGTCCAGATGCTGCAGTCAGAGGTTGCTTCTCAACAGAAAGAATTAACAGCACTGAACACCCAAGTAGATGAATTAAAAGACGAGTTAGTTACTCAAAAGCGTAAACAGGTGGCAAATCTTAAAGACCTCACCAAGCAACTTCAGCAAGGTTGAAACTTTTTTTTCTTTTCAGATCTAGTTCTATGTCCACTTGAGTGTACTAACCTAGTCCTCCTTGCTCCTAGCATAGGCTGTTAGAGAAGGATTCCTGCCTGCATCCATATGTTCTGTTAGGGTGAAATCCCTAGAGGCATCCTTAATATCAAATAGTAGTTTTGTGGATGGAGGGCTTGCTGGATTGGCCCATTAATTGAATCTCGTAGGAAGTAAATTGCTGGCATGTTACATGTGTAGTTTTTCAAATGCTGACTTGATTAAAATATAGAAGTACTGGAAGGGATTCACACATTCTTGGTTTGCATGCTATTTTGTGAATTCAAATGGGATATGACAATTGAGACTTTGTTCATGCAATTCCGGATCGCTACAAAGAAGTCTATTCAAGACACCTCAGAAGCTTTACTAAGTGCCTATGGTAGCCAGAGTTATTGTTGGTGACATTTGTTGTTTAATATTAAGGAAGCACTTTTTCGATTTAAAAACATATTACGCATTAAGAGGCTGATTAATTTTGTACTTTCAGGAAGTTAAGAATATTAATCATACAGGAGTTAATAAACTCTGAATTTTGAGTGCAGTTTGGCTTATTCAAGTGTTTGGAATTTATGTGGAAATTCCTGTTGTGTACCATTCATATATTGCAAGAGGAAGTTCTGTTTACTGTCTTATGAGCACCTGTGCTCATACTTCTTATGCTGGCACTATTCAACATCTGGGCACAGACACTGCCGCCAGCTCCCAGTAGTGATAGCAGTCACAGAATAACTGATCTCCACAGAGCAGAGCTGTGTCGCATCATACATTTAACAGTTTAAAGAGCATGCCATATCAATAATAAAGCATGGCTTAAGTATTAGTCTCATGACAATCCAGCGATAGAATTATCTCTTCACTTAGACCAGTATTTCTCAACCAGTGGTACGAGTACCCTCAGGGGTAATCGAGAGAAGTCTGGGGGGTATATCAGCACAACTGAAATTTGGAGAAAACTGAATTTTTGTTTGTTTTATAGCACTTTATTATTTTTGTACTTTTTACACCCAAAAATTTCATCGCCCGCCCGGCTGCGATTAAGTTGTTTAAACAAATATGTTGCAATGGTAGGGAAAAAAAATGTTGTGTCTGAAAACTGTAGGTACTGGGGATACTTAAATTTTTTTTTTTTTTTTTTAAGGGGGTACTTTTTAAAAAAATGTTGAGAAACACTGACTTAGACTGATCCAGTGGGTATTAGACTAAGCACTTAGTGATGTTCAGATGGTTTGTTAATCACTAATATTTTTATATATATGACTTGGACTGTCTCGGTTCCTGTTGGATTGGGGCGGTGTGTCTGCGTGTCTCATTTCCTTAAATTTTTTTCCCATTTTGGTAAACCTCGTTGTGTTTTTTGTTAGCACGAAAGAAATTGGATCAGATTGAAAATGGCAGCTACGATAAAGAAGTTAGCAGTATGGGGAGTCGTTCCAGCTCATCAGGTAACATAACACATAGCAATTCTGCCTTCTCTGTTCAATTTTGATAACTCAAAACTTATTTTACTGGCACAGATGAAAGGTGTTTGTTTTTAAATAGTCATTGGTTATTACTGTAGATGATGTACTTCTGAGCAATGCTTTTGTTAGCGCTTCTACAAACCTTTCTCCTGTAGAACCCCAAGACTTATGGAATATTGTCAGTCTTGGTAGTGTAAGTCCTGGGGGTAACCATCTGTTGTGTTTTTTATAGATGGTCTAGTTTTTTTTACTCTTTGTCTTTTTGAACTTGCTGCTTTTATGTTCAGAGATACCTTAGATGACACTTTTTACATGTTGCCAAAAGCAAACAAAAATCAGTAGCTGCCTCCAGTGTTGTTTAATTGCACTAATTGGCAATTGGCACTGTATAATTGGTAAATCAATTGGCACTTTTAAAGGCACCAATATGCTTATGTAACATTTATTTCTTGTTGTACCATGATGAAACATGTTTTTTCCCCTGCAGTGTTGTTGGCATTTATTTGCCCAATTGATATCATATAGTTTTAAATTAGGTTAATTGTATGCATCTTGAGCCCATAAGGTTGTGTTTGAGAGATGTAGCCTTTTCTTTTCCTTTTGTGCTTCCCCCATCACTTTTAAAGTTGCTTCCAGAGTTTCCCTGCCATCAACCTGAAAGGGTTAACTCTGTAGCATTTTTGTATTTAATAGTTTCACTGCTCTATACACAGCTTTTTTTCAGTAAAGTTTAATTATAGCTGTTTAAACAATTAGGAGTTTGCTGAAACAGACTAACCCAGCTATCCTTCTGAAATTATAGCTGTTTAGAACATGGTACAGTTAAGCTGATACAACTCTGTAGTGTGGACAAAGTTTAATAGTAGTATTAAAGATTCTTGGTGATGTAGTGTTAACAGTGTACTTAGCAAAAAGTACTTTGTTTAGAACTGTGTACACTGTAATAAACACATGACTGTTGATAGGGTCCCTTAATGTTCGAAGCAGCAATGAAGATCGCTCACCTGAGAATACTGGATCTTCAAGAGCTGTGGATAGCTTCCCGGAAGTGGACAAGGCTGTCTTGATTGAGAGAATAGTAAAACTACAGAGGGCTCATGCTCGGAAAAATGAAAAGATGGAATTCATGGAGGATCACATTAAGCAACTGGTGGAAGAAATCAGAAAAAAAACCAAGTATGTATGGCGTTTGGATCACACAGTGTTGGCTCTCAGTTACTGCTCTGGATCCTAACACTCCGACTCTTCCATCACACACAAAATTAACTTGAGACCGAAAAATGTTAAATGATAGGTTTGCTGTGGCTGCAGTTTTCAGATTTTATTTTTCACCTTTATTTTTTGTGAACAGTTACTAGACTATTCACTATGCAGGCTCTGAATCTGTGGCTTAGTCCTATACGCTCCTTAAACTTGTCAGGCGCTACCAGCCGTTCAGGTTTTCACCTTGTCAACAGTGCCTCTCTCTGTTCCAGTAGTGATTCCCTTTGGCTATATGAGGTGTGACACTGGTACAGACAGTCAAGTTCTTCTCTCCCATAAAGATGCTGTTCGATGAATTGCTTCTTGGCTGAGAGGTCCGATGATGATACAGAGCCTGATACAGTTCCTGACGGGAACCTCTGAGTGCAGCTGTAATACAGATAATAAATGATGATTTACACTCATTTTAACAAAATATTTGAGACACAGCCAAGCCAATTTTAGAATGTTATAAAATTTCTCTTTTCCATTCTTGGACTGCTATGGGATCTGCTGTCACTTAGACAGGAACCCAGCTAGTAGGCCAAGGTCTGTTCATTCAGTATTGCTGTAATATACTTTTTTTTTTTTTTTAATATTTTTTTTTTTGTATGAATGAATGAATGAATGTTGTTTTGCTATTACATCTAACCATTATCACATGCACTCCTCTATTATGGTGATGCCACCCCATGAGAGAGTGTCTCATAAAATATTATAGTTTGTGAGCTTCCTGGGGGAGGGACCCCCTGAATGCTAGTATAGCGCTTATAACACTGGTTCTTGATCCCTGATTGGGTTCCTTAGGCACTACTGCAATAGAAATGCTAAACAAGCTGTCTCATTCAGGACAAATGCAAAGTACTCCAATTGGGAAGGAACAGTTTCACACATACAGAATGGGAAATGACTGTCTAGGAAGACACCAAACAATAATACATTTGGCACTTCAAAAACATAATAAAAATGAGTAATGTGAAAGTAAAAACTACTTTCACTTTCAAAAGATCCGCTTTCGAAAGTGAGATTGGAAGAAGATATGCAAATCCCCAAGGAATTTGCATATCTTCTTTCAAAACTAGAACGTAGTCTAGACATAGCAAAAGTGGGGTGAAATACTAACACACTGAAGTCAGGGAGCTTTGCTATTGACCTAAATGTGTGTAAGAATTTCATCCTTGGTCTCTCCCTATGGGTGGACCCTGGAAATGTTTATTTTGGATTATGTTTGCTGCTGTTGTGTGAAAAAGGAAATTACTCCATGTTTGGCAAGAAATGACTTCAGACATTTCCCTACCTGATTACACCTTGGAGCTTTTTCTTGCTCTTGACACGATGCATGCGATGATCTATGTTGTTGTAACCAAAATATAGTATAAATATTTCTCACCAAGAATCCTGTATCATAACTCAATACTTGCAGTTTGACACTGATCTCTCTCATTTTTTCCAGAATTATTCAGAGTTACATTTTGCGGGAAGAAGCTGGTACGCTGTCCTCAGAAGCCTCCGACTTTAACAAAGTTCATTTGAGCAGGCGTGGTGGCATCATGGCATCCCTGTACACATCGCATCCCGCAGACAGTGGGCTCACATTAGAACTCTCTCTGGAGATCAACAGGAAACTACAGGCTGTGCTAGAGGATACTTTATTAAAGAATATTACACTGAAAGTGAGTACTCATGATAGATAGCCTTTCATTCTGAGAGGCAAACGTTTTTGCTGTTCTCAAATAAATATTGCCCTGAACACATGACTACCAAAAGAGATTAAGTCGCTATGGTTAGTCACAATGGGTGCGTCTAGACTATAGGGTTTTGTCAACAAAAGTTCACTTTTATCGACAAAACTATACCTGTGTCTACACTACCGCCGAGTTCTGTCGACAGTAAGTCGACAACGCGGCAGTTTTGTCGATGGCGGTAAACCTCATTCTATGAGGAATAATGCCTTTTGTCGACAGAATTCTGTCGACAAAAGGTGCTATTGCATCCACACTGTGCTTTTTCAAAAGAGAGCGTCTAGACTCTCTGTCGAAAAAGTGGCTTGCTTTGTCGACAGAACTGGCTGTAGTCTAGACGCTCTTTGTCGACAAAGCCTCTGTCGACAAAAGCCTGTAGTCTAGAAGTACCCAATATTGGCAGAACTCAGTAAGAGCAAGAATATGTTCAAAACACACCTGTTCTGATTTCTGTACAGATTGGAATTGTGAGTGTGTGTTGTATATTTTGTAAAATGGGGATGATTCTCCTACTTTTAGGCTCATGACTAACAATTAGTAAGGAATGTATCTAGAAGCAGCTCTCTGATTTCATGTCTGTATCTTTGTATATTTATTAGTTTGAGCTTTGAACAGAAGCAGCATACCTTTTTGGAGTGCTCATTAGAATCCTAAAATCTATAGTAAAGATGCTCTAAAGGAAAATATTGTCTTCACTATAAATGTGTGGAGAGAAAGGTTGCTCCCTCACCTTTTCATTGCCAAGTATGAGCATGCTATTTTCAGGTAGCAATCCACTAATGTTGATGGCAAGTGGTGATTTAAATTCAATATTGTATATTGCATTTATTGATGTTTCCCTCTCATTGCCCCTCCTTTTCTCTTCAAAGGAAAATCTGCAGACACTAGGAACAGAAATAGAACGGCTTATTAAGCAACAGCATGAACTAGAACAGAGGATGAAGTAAGTGTAACCAACTATGGAACAGTCAGAACAAAGAAGGAGGTGCTACAGACTGTCATTCTGAAGTTTCTCCTGTAAACTTGAGTGTCAACCAGGGCCCAGTCCAGCAAATCTTCAACCACACAAGTTGTCCTTCTTGACATGAGGGTTGGTGTGAAGTTTGTTTTGCCTCAGCCATTGATGAACTTTACTGTAGGCTACATTCTCTGTAGAGCTCTTCTATGAAACGAAGGCATCCAGATGCTTTGCAGTGTGCACTACATGTAAAGTACACTTCAGTGAGATTTTAATTTCTGCATTGTGCAATTAAACAGCCTGCTAATGATTAAGCTGGGGGGAAAAAACCCAGATTGATTTGCCGTGGAACATATCCAGCGCTACTGAGCTTCCCGGGCTTTCAGACATCTTCCCTATTCTATAAGCGTTTGATATATTTAAATTAAGTAATTAATATATGCATGGGAAAGGGGCTTCATAATTAACTTTTGTAAAAATAATTAAGGATATGATGCATATTTTACCAACGGACAAAAGTTTAATGACTTCCCTGGAAACTTATTATGAATTGACTTAAAAAAAAAAAAAAAAAAAACTAGCAAGAAATTAGAATAAGAAGCTTCTGCGGCTGATACTAGGCATTTTCAGTTATATCAGAGTGATCAACTCATCACATTTTTCATAAAATCCAGATCTATAGACTTATTAATCTGAATAACTTTGAACTCAGGTAGATTTTGTAAAATAAGTTTGATTTTCAATATAATTAACCATTTTAAAGTGTGTGAGTTAAGTTGTCCATTATTTAATATACATACTCCCTGATTCCAAGACATTCCGATCCTTTAAAAATAAACACTCCCAACTTGCTTAGTCATCTTAATTGTAAGTATAGCTCAGCTTGTAAAACTCACCATAAAAGATAAAGTATATTTGAATGGTGAATTTTAATTTATTGGTTAAACTGTAGAAGCCGTACAAAAATCAGACACTTTCAACTTTAATAATATGAGTGATTACAGCCTTTCAAAATGACTTAATTGTGACCATAGCTTGAAATTTCAGTTGATATCTCTACCCTTCATTTACAAAATGATGGGGAAATAAGAATGGTGTTGCCTTAAGGCAGAGTCACAATATTTTCTACAGTTTAATATTAAATAAAGGTAACTTTGATAGACTAGAATGGTTCCATTCCTACAGTAAATGTGTATTTTATGGAATTAGTGCCCATATAATGCCTTTGAGTCAAACCAATTCATCTTGTAAATATATATTTAGGGTTTATACTGTATTTATTAAATATTTGCACTTCCTGTTGTCATAAAAGTATTTAGGTGCACATATACAAATGACACTCCACAATTTAACAGTAGCCATTTTATTAATTTGAAAGGCCACGTATATAAAACCTTATTTCAGTGTTGTCCATTAATCTCTTAAAATGTTTCATACCCATTCATCTCCCACTCTCTTACTTAATGTGCAAACTTAACTCTAATTTTCAAACAGAGTAAAAGTTACCAAGATATCTAAGTAATGTAGGTGCCTATATATAATTTTCTAAAGCCTCTAAATCACTTTGGCGCGTCTGAAGATTTTACCTTTAAGTGATTAACTTGATCTATGAGAATAAACTATGAAATTTTTGTTCCTGCATGTAAAATTAAGCAGTATGCATAATTGCTTGCAGGATCAAGTCCAGATCTGCTTAGAATTCCTTATGAATCCTGAATAATTGTCATTTTTATTTTAAATCAAGCATTGATTTGGAAGAAGGTAAAAACTATTGACTTCAACCTTGGAGGAAGGTTTGAGAAAATGTGCCCCACTTTTAATGTTAGAGGGTTTTTTATTACCTTTTTTTCTAGATCTAAGAACATATAAACCAGTCCTGCAGCCTGAAAGCTTACACAGGCTGTCTCAGATTACCTCTCCTTTACTATGAGGGGTAGTGTGTATGAAACTGTTAACCTTTTAAGGAGAAAATCTTAGTTTCATTGATTTCAATGGGAGTTGTGCCACTGGGTAAAATTCTGGCCCCTCTTTAAGTTGAGTGGACTGGTAAGTTTGCCTAAGAGAATTAGACCCTATGGCAGAACAAAGTGTTCAGGAATAAAGGTCACATGTCCAAATAACACAACTCTTTACTTTTTCACACCTACATGTACCAGATCTGTTATTTGCATGCATTGAAAAAAATACAAGAAACTGAATGTTTCCACTATTTAGATTCTGAAACCAAACTTAACTCCAGAGAATAGATGAGAAATGGCATTTAATATTAATGTAACTTATTGTGTTATTCTGCAGCTGTTTAATGTGAACGTAGTAAAGAAATGTGATACAGATGGGATAAGTGCAATGATATTGTGGAAATTCTTATTGCTTTATGGCATTGTATCATTCCAGCTCTTAAATTATTTTAGAGCACCCAGTTATCCTTTTGTCTAGAAGAAAAGTGCTGCTTTCTCTGTTATAAACACTACGCACTTGCATGGTTTTTTGTTGTTGTATAACTTGTATATGTAGTGGTCATGACATCCTTATGTTCATTATAGTCTTTTCAGATGTTTTGTATAAATTTTTCCTTTAATGCCCCCGTCACAGATAGATATGGCACTCCAGTATTTTACATTAGCTCTATGCAAGTCTTTATCAAGTCAAAAGTATGATGTCAGATTGCTGTAGGAATAATTTTCTAGAGAGTAGTTTTGCTTGACTATACAGATGTCAGTTTTCATATGCAAGATGATGTTGCAATTTAAGGAAACTTGTGCTTTCCTCGTGAATATTCTTATCTGACTAATATGCTAGTATTTTCATGGTATATAGCAAGAGTCAGAATATTTCTTTGGTGGAGGTAAAATAAGGCATTTAACTCTTTTAACTAAGGCTATGATGCTACTTTTCTAGGGGAATAGCTTGAAATCAAAGGGAAATCTAGCCCTCTATAGAATCAGCACAAGGCCTAAACAACAGTTGTATCCACTTGATCCTTATTTTGGGGACTTCGGTGTTGCATAAGCTTTATCAATATGTTGAGCTATGGGAAGTAAAGTATCTACATATAAACTAAGACCAGTGTTTTCAGAAGGAGCCACAGGTTGTTAGGTGCCTACTGTCCAGTGAAATTTAGTGGTACTAGCGACAAGGAGTCCTGTGGCACCTTCTAGACTAACCGATGTATTGGAGCATACATCTGTTAGTCTATAAGGTGCCACAGGACTTCTTGTCGCTTTTGCAGATCCAGACTAACACGGCTACCCCTCTGATTAGTGGTAGTAAGTATTTAGCTGCCTCAAGCTCCCTCTGAAAATACCCATTTAAACTTTTAGTTACATCTATGGTCTGAAGTTAAATTTGCAATTGTTTGTAACACACCAGGCTGATGTGTTTGCAGGTCCTAAAGAAAATCTGTTTGACTGCCCCGTTGTGATGGTCTTTCCACAACATGGAAAATCCTATTTCAGATTATAAAGACAGACCCATGTGTCTGAATGGTACTCTGAATGCCAGACATCAGCTGTGCTTTCCCTTTTAAATCCACTTACATAAATTAAGTTCACTTTTTGTAGATAGATGCCTAAAAACACTGGGGTCCGGTCTGTGTTCCCAAAACGTTTTTCTGCTCTTCAGTGGCTTACTGATGCTCTTTGCTTGTTGCTGGCAACAGAAAATAGCATAAATAAATAGTATAAATAGTATAACTTTTGAAACTGGTTCAGCATTGCAGTTTAATTGCTTTGTGTTCTTACCTGAAACTTTACACCCACTACTTATTTTAGAAGCAGTGAGGTGGTTCAGATGTATGGGCCTGTGCATGAACTATCAATAATAGGCAGTACTTTTACTCATGACTTTTTAAACTGTTGACACAAAAGACTGTTTGATATTAACAATTAGTAATAGTAGGTGGAACAAGAAATCCAACTTTTCATGCCCATAAAAAAGATAATTGAAAATGTTGCCAAATATAAAGAATTTTCAGCAGATACAAAATGATACGGTTGTATGAGTTTCACTTCCCAAAAATGTTTTATTTACTTACCCATTATCGGATGATGAAAATGATCAATCTTCCAATATGTACATATGTGTATTTGACGAGATACTCACTATTGATTTAAATTGTTAATTTTGTAGATATGTTTCTGTATAAAATGACGTTTTTTCAAGACATGACTCTACATGATGTATATAGTGTACTTTGAAATAATAAACATGGAAATGTCTGAATGCTTGTGTTAGGATGTGTCACGCCTGTGAAATACTTTACATGAGCAAGGTCGAAGGCCCAGATACTCAAAAGAGATGTCGGCTCCTCAGTTCCATTGATTTAAGACCTTAAGCCCCCAGGCAGCATAGCACTGTGCTGAATCAGGGCCTAATCCGAAATGACTCAATATGGGGCTTGGGTAGATCACTAGAGCTCTGTGTGGTTACAAAATTTGTATCTATGGATATAAATCAGATACCTGCAGAGCTACCAGAATCACAAGAGGGGAAAACAGCAGCATGTCAGACCGCTGTCTGCAGGAGCCAACACCCTGCACTGGTATTTTGTCTGCTGTGGCGATCCTGCCCTCAACCCCGTTCATGCTGCTGTCCCTGGCCAGAAAGCTGTGTTTTATACCTCCCTCTCTGGAGCACCTCTAATATCCTTTTATTAGCATAAGTCTTATTAGCTGTTTAGCTGCTTTGTTTCAGAGAGGCCATGCTATATCCCTTGCAAGGTAGCCCACATCCTAGGCCAAGTCAAGTTCCTTTTCTCCAGAGCAGGAGTACAAAGAGGCCTTAAATTCACCCTAAGTGGAAAGTGATGGCATGAGATGTTTTTAGCACAAAATGGAGAGGTTGAGAACAAAATTGGTCAAGGAACCAAAGGACACACAAATAAATTGAATTGCCTCTACACAAAAGTGGGAAGCCTAGGTAATAAACAAGAGTATTACTCATCTGTGAGCATAAATTGGACTGAGTTGCTAATACTAAAACCTATAGAGGATGACTGGTACTTCTTGGAATGTTTAAAAATCAATGGTTATAACTTAGTTTAAGCAGGATTGAGTGGGCAAAATGGGAGGAATAGCAGCACTCTGTCAGAAATTGCATTACCTGTTTCCAAGTCATGATAAGCATTCAACAATCGTTTTCTTCCAAAGTTAAGGAGGATCAAGTCCTAAGAGAGAGCTCAAGATGCCTGCTACAGATCACCAAATCATAGTTTGGAAAAGGATGACCATTTCCTTAGACACTGGTCTGTAACATGTAGAAAAGAAAAGTTGCATGATCGTGAGAGGAGACTTAACTGAAGTGACATATACTGAAGGTTTCACACTGCCAGTACTAAAGACATCCTTAGAAATTCTAACAAAGATGATAACTTCCTCACTCAAGAAGGGTTGTAGCCAACATGAGGGAATTCTATATTAGACCTTGTTCTAACAGATAAAGAAGAGCTGATCATACAATTAAAAGTGAACCATAGCTTTAGTACAAGTAACCAAGTCATGGTCACTTGTACATCTAAGCTGAATAGAGTTCAAACCTATCTATATATGCTTTACTAGGGCCAGTATAACAAAGCTGAAAACAATTATGAAGAAGGAAGAATTTTAAATAAAAGGTGTGAATAGCTGGGAATTATCTAAGAACTTGCTAGATCCCCCCAAAAGCCACAACCCCACAATGGTCCTATTGGTTTAAAAAAAAATCTGGCTTAGAGGCAAAGTGAAGGCAACTATAAACAACTTAAATAGCAAATGAGAGAGAGGAATTGTAGCAAATTGATAGGGGAAGCCAAAGAACACAAGGAGAACTCTATGGTCAGCAGAGCTGAGGAACATTTAAAAAAAAAACTAAATCCCTTTTGTCATTAGGAACAAAAAGTCCTGCCAATGGTATTGTCCATTACTCAATGGAAATGGTAGAATTATCTGTAGTAATGCAGAAAAAAAGCAGAAGTATTCAATAAATATTTTTGTTTTTTAATTGAGGAAGGGGGAACACACATCAGTAGTCCCCAACCTTTTTGGAGGGCGGGCACTGCGCGGGGCTTCCGGGCCACTCGGGGGTGGGGGCTGCACATACGTTGCGCGGCCACACATGTGCCGGGTGCCTGGGGGCAGCACTAGGCAGCTGCACATAAATACCCTGGTGGGCGCCATGGCACCCACAGGCACCGTGTGGAGGACCACTGCGTTATATAGTTTCATCATGGTGAAGATCTCTCTTTCCATTCCACTAGAATCTCTGAACAATGTGAAACAGAAGCTGTTAAAATTAGATTTTAAAAATTAACATTCAGATAAGTTGCATCTAATGGCACGTCTACACTAGGAAACTATTTTGAAATAACTCAAATTGCTTTAATATCTTCCGAAATAATGAAATTGAAATAGTGTGTCCATACTACAGGGAAGCCTCAAAATTGGTCTGAGGCAGGCTCCATTAATGTAGCTGCACTAACTTGACTTAGAGCCCCAGGAAGTATTGGGAAGTAATTAGTTCAAATTACTCTGGGGAGTAGTTATTTTGAAATAGTAGTACTGGAGTTCCACTGTAACACTATTTTTAAATAACTATTTTGAAATTAGTAGTATTCCCCGAGGAAAATCAGGAGTACAGATTTCGAAATGGGCCCATTATTTCGAAATAATGGGCTTGGTAGTGTGGATGATCCACTTATAAATACAATCTATTGGTTTCAACCCTACACTAGTTAACATTTTTATTAATGACCTGGAAGAAAGTCCTTACTAAAAGTTTGCAGCTGTCACAAAAATTGGAAGAACAGTAAATAATGGAGACAGGTAAATTAGGAGAAAGCAAACAAAATGGTTTTGATACAACTAAAGTTAAACACATACATCTAGGAACAAAAAATATAGGCTGTACTTATAGGGCAGGGGTGGGGAACCTTTTTGGGTTGGCTGCTGATCCACAGGAAATCTAGTCAGGGGCTGCCCACAAGTGAGAAGGGGGAAGGGGGAGGGAACCCAACAAAACCCTCGCTTGTATGGCCCCTGATTGAGAGGGAGAAAGACATTCCCCTCGCACACTGGAGCCTAAGGGGGCCCAGGCTGAAAGATTTTGGGTGCTGTAGTCACGCAGGGGGTAATTTCTCTAAAAGATGCAATCTAGGAATGATTTGGGGGTGTTCTATAGCTTGTAGTATACAAGAGGTCAGACTAGATCATCAAAATGGTCCTTCTGGTCTTAGAATCTATGAATTTACCATGGTGATGAAGTTTCAATTTTATTTTCTGATGCAACTTCTAAAACAGATTTTATTTTTACAAGAGAAATGAAACCTAACGTTGGTTTACTCAGATCAGTTAATAAGTGATCAGCACAAAATTCAGAATCTAGGTAGGAACTTGGGCTATTGTATCATAAAATTGAATAAAAATGGGAATGAGTTGGCATATATTTTACAGCTTGTCTGCCTAGAAGTTTGGTGGTCAGATGAAATGCTACAGTGCCAATCATTAACCACAGTTACAGAAGCTGAGACTGGGCCTGGTAAGTCCTGTTACTGTCAGTAGACTTTGCTATTGCACTGCATAAGCAAAAGATGGCAGTACATCATTGTGATTGTGTACTGTAGATACACGTGCATGGAAAGATTTTGGAATTGTGCACTTTCTGTATTGCACTAAACCTTTTGGAAACTAGAATCCGATTTTTCCCAGCCTATAACGGGCAATAGATCGGATCTATGGCGAGCTTTTGTACTATTTTGACTATAGTGTTGTTTCAGCCATGTTAGGGTTGCCTACTTCATAATTGCACAAAACTGAATACCCTTGCCCTACTCCCTTCCCCCAAGATCCTGTTCCTGCTCCACCCCTTCTCTGAGGCTCTGGCCCTGCTTACTCCATCGCTCCTCCCTCTATTGCTCACTCATTTTCCCAGGGCTGGGGCAGGGGTGTGAGAAAAGGTACAGGCTCTGGGATGGGGATGACAAGTTTGGAGTACAGGAGGGGGGGCTCAGAGCAGAGGGGTCTGGAGTTCGTGGTGTGGGCTCTGGGAGGGAGTTTGGGTGCAGGAGGGAGCTTGGGATGGGGGATGGGACATGAGAGGAGGTTCAGGGTGTGGTGTAGGAAGGACTCTGGGGTGACACGTCGGAGCAGAGGGTTGGGACATGGGAGGGGGAGGTCTCAGGGAGGGAGTTTGGATGTAGGAGGGGGCACAGGGCAGGGGGTTGGAGTGTGGAGGGTTTTCAGGGTGCATGTTCTCTTTTTTTTTACAATCCGGTACAACAACTGGGCCTACAATTAAATTTTTCTTTTTCCTCCAATCCAAATTTGAAAATCCACTATTCACTACCATGGGACCAATTCAAATGCTGCTGTTGGATTACTGCGAGAACAGCCCCTTAAGGGATCAGCTGCTTTTGTAAGTACAATTCAGCACGCCTTACAAAGGTGTGGCAAGGTGAGTACACCAGAGCCACTGGAGCGGTAGGAGAGCAAACTGGGTTCCATTTGGTCTCATTTCTCAGCCAAAATGGCCCAACTAAAGGTTTGATTCTGCCAAGAAATCTGCATAGGTCAAATACAGGATGGGGGTGCTTAAGTTTTTGAAGTATATTTGTTAGTGATAAGTGAACTCAGATTTCATCTGGCAGGAGATGAGACCAAAAAGTCCATTCCTATTCCCCATTGGGATTAATGGCAAATTCAAACTGATTGGAATAGAAACAAGGTAAGGATCAGAAGGAGAAAATTGTCTTACAATCAGCCCTCTAGACCAGCTCTAGGACAGTTGAGCTTTGCTCTTTTCACTTCTTACATCCACTCCACCAGTACGAAGGACCATGCGTAAATCATGCTGCCAAAGCTGTTCCAAATTTGTGCTTTGTACTTCCCTAACAGTTATGGCTCTGCAGTGCTGCATGCGAACAGCAATCAGGACTGGTTTTAGGGGCACCCGACTTGGAGTACTATTTTTGTTGTTAGTGACAAAAGGGAAATGTTTGGTGTGTCTCAGGTATTTCGTATTTGGATTTATTTTTCATTAATCTCCTAGAATGTTCTGGACCTGTGTAGACTTTTGTGGAAAATTCCAGACTTTGAGACTTTCAGTAAATCCAGATTCACCGATGCTAGCATGCAAATTTATCATCTATGACAGGGATAAATCATTCATGCGAATTGTGCATCAAATTCGTGAAGTGGGTTACAAATGTAATAAAAATAAGTTATTCAAACATTTAACAAATAGGGCAGGATGCTGAAGACACATCTTGCCTGAGCACCATATGGTCTAGGGCTGGCCCTGACAGCAGTACCCTAACTGAGCAAGGAAGCCAATTCTCTAATCATAGCTCTGCCACTTGCTGCACAACACTTGGCAAGTTACAACTCACCCCTTTTCAGAAACATTCCAGCTGTGTAAGGCTATGTTTGTAAAGTGCTTTAAAGGTGTAAAGCAGTAGATAAATACCAATTTGTAAACTGAGCCAATGTGATGTTAAAAACTATTGATAGTAAGTATGGCCAGGTCTACTCTAAAGGAGAAGGTCAACTTAAGACACACAACTCCAGCTTCATTAATTACATATCTTAAATTGTGTTATTGCACCATCCACACAGTGGGAGGTCGACTTTCCTTACTCCTTGTAAGGAGCTAGACTAATGGTGCCAACGGGGCACCCTCTCAGTTTGAATTAGCGGGTCTTTACTAGACCTGCTAAATTGAACCCTGGAAGAGTGACTGTGGCAGCTAAACATAGCCTAAGGGATTGATTGGAATTCCACACTAGAATTTCAATTGGCTAGAACTACATTGTAATGGTGGACAGCCCAAAAAGGCTGAAAAGCTCTAGACATGATCTTTTCCTTGTTTTCAGAGATTTGAAGCAGAAATAGATTGTTTCTGCACAGTAAAACTGGAGAAAAAAAAAAAAGATCTTTGCTGGACACAGTAAGAGGGGCCAGTAGTTATTCTAGAGTCTCTCTGAACAAGTTGGTCTCAGCTGACATGGAAATACTAAGCATGCCTTTCAGTATGTTTATGAATGTCCTGGTCTGCTGGATGCTGCATAATTGGGAAGTCCTAGATCGGGTATATACTAGAGGCCAATGTCAATGGAAGGTATGCAACCCCAGCTACTTGAATAGTGTAGCTCTGGAGTCAACGTAATTTAGATGGAGTTGTTGCAAGGTCTCGACTGTGGGGGGGTTGACAGGAGAAAATCTCCTGTCGACTCCCTTTATGCTTCTCATTCCAGTAGAGTACTGGAGTTGCTGAGAGTACAATCAGTATTCCATTTAGCGGGTCTTTACTAGACCCGCTAAATCAACTCCGGGGGGATCGATCACGTAGCATGAATCTCCCAGTAAGTAGACCTGCCCTTAGGGTTTAATTGAGTAAGCTTGCTTAAATACATTACTATTCCTATTTAAATCACTAGGACTACTCACATGCTCATAGTTAGGCAAATGCTTAAGTACCGTGCTGAATCAAGGTTGTACCTGGAAAACTGGTGTGGTCTGAGGGCACATGAATTTTTTATGCCATTCCTGTGTACTATATTCTTAGGACTTATATTTTAAAGCAAGGGGAAACTCTTAAACGATCTGAACTAAAGGAAGGAAAGTCTAAAATATATTTCATTCTTAATTTACACAATTGACAAGAAGTTAGATGGGCCCAGGGGTTGGAATGGCTAGCTCAGGTGACTAGTAAAGGAATACAGAGCTTTCTCCCTCCAGATCACATTTGCCTTTAACCTGGGCCAGTAACTAGTTATTAGAAATTGTTACCTTTGGACAGTTGTTCACTGGCTTGTATTAAGCTGTTGAGCTCATTCTCATTCTATTGATTATAATAATTGAAAAAATGCCTATCAAAATTGGCATTAATTTAGTCTCGTACACATTTTTGGGGGAAGGTCTTAAAGGATTAAATCAGTATGAAGAAGAGTAGTGCTACTCAGACCTGGCCTATCAGAGAAAGTAATTCAAAAGAAAGTGACTCTTTTTTTTATAAGAATCTGTAGGACAAGCCAGGAGAAATGTCTGTCGTCCCTGCTGCAGAGGGTGGAATTGGAGTAGTTCTGGATCAAAATGAGGCCAAATCCAAGCAGCCAGTTCAAAGGCAGACAGCTATGTACTTCTGGGTCTAATTGGAAATGGGGGAGAGTATTTAGAAATGTGGTGACAGTGATAGTTGCAAGCCCTCTTCTTTTCCAGTAGCTCCCACTATTGCAACACCTTTCTAATCTGGATCATAGCCCATGGGCAGTGGAAACACCCACTGACGTCAAACAGAAGTTTTGCATATGTAAGGATTGGAGGCATGGGCGGTGAGTATCAAAGGCCATGGCATACTAAGCCTCCTCTGACCCTCCTCTGACCCACTCTCCCTCCCCCTCTACCCTGAAGCCAGTGGGGGCTCAGCTCAAGTCAGTGTCCTGGAGCTTGGGCAGGCCAGAGCTGGGGCTGGAGGCAGATTAGCACTCAGGGGGTTGGCCCAGGCTCATTTGGCTGTGGAGAGGAAAGTCTTGGGCAGAAAGAGCAGGCCCAGTGGACTAGCCTTCCCAAAGGAGGGCTTCACCTATTGTCCACAACTAGAGGATCCAGGCCCTGGTGTGTTTTGGGCGTGGGGGAGGGGTGTTAAGCCAGCATGCTGTGGGTCCAGCTGTCTGAGTTATGTCCCCCGTCCTTCCCCAGCCACCTGCCTGCTGCCCAGCTCAGTTTGCCAGCTGGGCTGGGGTTTCACAGGTGCCATCACTGTCAGCTGAGTTGACAGGCAGGAGTGTTGTGTTGTACGATTTAACACACTGAAGGTTGTTCACTTTTTTGTCCTTTTGCACTATCTTTATATTGCGTAAGAACATGACTGTGGAGAAGTTTGGTCATCCAGAATTTTCTTTACCCTGTCGCTAAAAAAATCTTTCAGAATTTGGCAACCCTGCTCTTGCGTGGGTGTCTGTCTGCTACTACGGCTAGTGACTCACATCAACACCATTAATGGCTTGGGAGGCAAGGAGTTAGCCAGCCTACCTGAGAAAGCAGGAAACATTCACCTCAGGGTGCAAATAAAGATGGAACTGACTGTTTAAGGTTAGTAGCTCTGTAGACTCAACCCATCGACCTTTGGATCGACCACATTGTAGACTGATATTCGGGGGGGGGGGGGGTGCTGCGGGGGGGGGGGGGGGTGCTGCGGGGTCCTTATTTTGAATAAGGTATCAGGTATTTGAATAAGGTATTTGAATAAGGTATTTGGAAAGCTGTATCTTGGACCTCAAATGCCCAAGCCCGGACAGAGTTGCGTAAGGGAGGCTCAGGAGCTAAATATATCCCAACCACAGTTTTAACAGGGCTGGGTGAGTGGGCAAGTGACGCAGTGTGAAATGGGGTCAGATAAGGTGGCTTGCTTCCCACTGCAAAATGCTTTCTGTGGCCCACATCCAGATTGATCTGTTGGCGCTTTCTTCCCAGGGCTAATCTTTGAGGCCTCGTTGTGCCTAAGTGTCACAGCTTCTCTAGGTAGACGCAACACTGCTCTGAGGTCAAGCGTTGCACATGCAAAGAGCTGTGATCCTGAGGCACCAGCTAACAACGTTTATCCTTATCAGTCTCATGCCATGAGATTAAATATATGGCCATGAACTCATTCATAGCTGCTATATGTGGAGCACTGAAAAGAATTCCATTGCTTTGTATCTGAAACAAGTCAGAGGCAAGTCTAGGAGGAGTGCCCAGAAATGATGCAAAGAGATATTCTCTGTCCCTGTGGAATATTTGCCTGATTGGCTCTAAGTATATCCTGGTTTTAGCAGCGGCCTAGATCTCATGTTTTCTGCAGAGAAAGTCAAGAAAAAGTCTCCCATGATGTACTTGTTTGATGGGTGGGTGAAAATTCTTTCCTGATCCCTGTACAACTCTTGGGTCTTGGCTCAAGAGGTTTTCTTGTCCATGCTCAGATAAGGGTTGAGTCATACGCCAGTTTTGGACCAGTCCCCAAACTTTTGGGAAGTCCACCCCTATCTGCAATCCAGATTCTGAACTAGGGGACTCAGGCCTATCTTTAAGTCAGGCCAAACCACAGAACTTCATGCACATAGCACCTCAAACAAGACTCTAAGGCTATGTCTACACTGGCGGGTTCTTGTGCAAGAACATCTTGCGCGCAAGGGTTCTTGTGCAAGAACTCTTGTGCAAGAACACGTCCACACAGCCATGTGCTTTTACGCAAGAGCATCCATGGCAGTGTGGACGCTCTCTTGTGCAAGAAAACTCCTATGGCCATTTTAGCCATAGGGATTACTTGCACAAGAATCCCCTGCCGTGCATCCACACTGCCCTCTTGCGCAAGAGAGCTTACACTTGTTAGAAGAGAGCGCAGCTCTTGCGCAAGAAGCCCTCTCTTCCCACGCTTCACTGTAAATCTTCTTGCGCAAGAGCGGGCGGGCAGTGTGGACGCTCCGTGGAAGAACGGCCGTTTTTGCGCAAGAATCCGCCAGTGTAGACATAGCCTAAGGGTGAGTCAATGGGGAGTTTTGCTTTGACTTCTGCTAGATAAGATTCCCCCTTCCCCTGGTTATTAAACATGGCAGGGGCCCTCATTCCCAATATCAAGGTGCTTCCATAAACCCAATGGCTCAACTCCAGAGTGAGTGTTAGTCACAAAGCTGGCCATAGGTTGTTCCTACCCTTGTAGGAAGAGTCCTATAGATTTAGAATAGCAGCGGAACTGATTTTTAAAGAATTGTATAAAAGTTACTGGGACTTGGTGATTCAAAGGGGTCCAGGGCTCTCAGCTGCCACTGCTGCTATTGTGGCAGCAGCTGGAGCCCTGGGCCCTTTAAATCACTGCCAGAGCCCCTCGTGATGCACTGCACCATATAGTAAGCTCTGGACAGCGTCGGGGGGCACAGTCTTGGCAGTGCTGAGGGGCTGGCTGCCCAGGCCCCGCCCCTTCCACGCGAGGCCCCGCCCCTTCCACGCGAGGCCCTGCCTCTTCTGAGAGCACGGAGCCGGGACCTCCACCTTGTCCTGGGCCTGGCAAGTCTGTCATCTCACCTGTAGATTCCATAGAGATTTCTGTAATTGGAGAATCATGGTTTCCAGTGCGTAGGACTTTACGAGGACAGTAACCCCGATTTTAGTCATTATTGCCCTACATTTGTGGAAGTCATTTGTTCTGATGTGCTTTGCTGGGAACAAGAGAACTAGGAGGTGGTCTGAGGGGTACTACGATATAGCACAGCCAACAATGCCTTGATGCTTGAGTTTATTGTAATGTAGGTACCCAGGATCTCAAGGTGCATTACAAGGATAGGCAGTTTGTGCAGAAGATTATATTGGAGTGTACAGTGCTTCTAACAGTGATGGCATGTGTACAAGCAAAGGAAATCTTTTAAAGATGACAATGCATTAGTGACAATGAGTAGTCCTGTGGTACCTTACGCTACATCTATACTGCACAGTTACTTTGGAATAAGCTATTCCGAAATAGCTTATTTTGAAGTAGCATGTCTACACTGCAGGGAAGCCTCAAAATCAGTCTGAGGCAGGCTTCCCTACTGTAGACGTGCTATCTCGATTTAGAGCCCCAGGAAGAATAACTTAGAATGGCCCTTGTAAGGGGCTATTTTGAAATAGCAGAAGTGGAGCATCTACACATGCCTTATTTCAAAATAGCTATTTCGGAATAGGTGTTATTCTTCATAGAATGAGGTTTACAGAAGTCAGAATAAGCCGTCCGTTATTTCAAAACTGTTTCGAAATAACGGAATTGCTGTGTAGACGCTCGGATAGTTATTTTGGAATAACGGCCGTTATTATGAAATAACTTTGCTGTGTAGACACACCCTTAGAGACTAACAAATATATATATATATATAGTCAGGGCTCGCCAAGTGGCGGCAAGCCCTGCTCGCCAGCTGCGCGGAAGCGCACGCTGTGCATGCGCTGACTGCGCTGCGTGGCCCGCACTGGGCTAAAATCTACTCTCCACGGCCGAGTAGATTGCCTGATTTGTCAAGCCCTGTATATAGTTATATATAGTATCATGAGCTTTCGTGGGCAAAACCTGCTTCTTCAGATGAGATGAGACGTTTCTAGCTATCAAAAGCCAGCAAAGGTATTATTGTGAACCCGAGGACGGACAGAAGTTGCCACATGCTGTTAGGAAGTTAACCAAGTAGAAAGTCCATTTGTTGTACTCTGTGGGCCCTGATTCTGACACAAGTGAAACACCAGATGCTTTAAGGACATCCTATCTGAGTTGGTGTGAGAGGAGACACAGGCCTTTTATCTTTCGCAGCACTAGTACTTAGAGATGGATACTAACTCATTTTGTCTTTCCATCCTTGCCAGACCTCTTCCCAAAAACATTGGGAGTTGGGGTGAAGAAGGAATTTAAGTCCAAACCAGCCTCTGGTTGGGGTTTTGCAAAACCTCATCTGTTCAAAGCCTGGGTTTTTAACCAAACTCAAATCAGTTGTAACAAATACATCCCAAAGACACGTTGTTCGCTTGGGATCAAGGGATGAACCCAGCAGAGACACAGACCCAAGGAAAGTATATTTATGCCTGCTCTGTAGTTTCCATCCCAATGCATCTGCCAAAGGGGGCCTTTGCCCATGAAAGTTTATGCCCAAATAATCTGTTAATCTTTAAGGTGACACGGGACTCTTTGCTGTTTTTGCAGACACAAACTACCCCTCTGAGATTAGACCCAAGAAACAAACCTGACTAGGTGGCCAGAGCGAAGTTTTCACAAGCTGCAACTGCAGCCTGGCTGTCAATCATCCTGCCAGATGAGGCTGGATTTCTTATTTTAAGTCTTTTCAGCACTGATCACAAGAGCGGAAAAGTCAGTCATTTAAGGAATTTAGAGTGGGACAGGTTTAATATTAAATAAATGCTAATTCAGAGTCTCTCGTGGATAGTCCAGGGTGTTCTGATTCTCCAGGGAATGGTAATCAATCAAGCAGCCACCTTGCCAAAGGAGCGTTGGAGGTTTCATGTATTTGAAATATAAAAGCCAAGCACAACATATGCCAAGGGTCATGGCACCATACACAATGTTTCTATTAAGCTTTTACAGTGTATGTAATAAAACAAGAGGGAAGGCATCGCTATTCCAAACCGTCCACTGGGACATCCCGTCTGCTTGGAGGAACATTACACAAAGACCGCTGTATAAACAGAGCCAGCCTAGGACAGGGATCAATGAATGTCTTTATATGTTGACTTCCACCTAGTATTCAGACTAAGAAATGGATTCTCGAGATTAGGGATGTAAAATCCCGTTTAATCAGTTAACCAGTTTAACATTACGTTTAACCGGTTAACTGTTTAAATGGGGTGGCAGGAGGCTGCTCCAGTCCAGCTGGGCTAGAGTGGCCCCCTGTGCAGGCAAGGCTTGCTCTGGCTGGGCTGGAGCAGCCCCCACCGGTGAGGTGGTGGGCTCTGGCAGCCTGGCCAGGCTGCCGGTTAACTGTAACTGGTAAGCATAACCCAGTAAAGGAGATGCTTACTAGTTAACCGGTTAAGCAGTTAACCATTCACATCCCTACCCGAGATACAATGCAATAGAACCAGTAACCGTATGTAAGGAATGGTTTCCTAGAGCCTTTTCAGGTCCACACCTGGCCTGAGAGGGAGCCAGCTGTTACTCTGTCAGCTAATGGGAGCAGGATTGTCCCATTGCGACCTGCAGCAGACACAAGCTGAGGGTCCAGGGCCGTGACTTACGTCCCAATTCAATCTAAAACTATTTTGCCTGAGTAAAACTCCAAGGTTAAGACTTGAAGTGCAGCCTCTGACGAATGAGGGAAAGGAAAAGGAAGTTAAGATCTGCCGTACAGACCCTGTGTTCTGGTCTAGCCTGTACACAGGGAAAGATTACTCTGATGTACAGCCACAAGTCACAATCCATGCATGTGCCATAGACCCCTGCAAGTAAACACCCCTGAAAGCTCATGATTATATATAATTTTGTTAGTCTCTAAGGTGCCACAGGACCACTCATTGTTTTTAAAGTTACAGACTAACATGGTGACCCCTCTGAGACTGTGCCTATACAGGTTGCACCTTTATACATTGGAACCCTCTGGTCTGGCAACATCTGTGGTCCAGAAGGACCTTGGATGTTCCAGGATCAGAGAGTTCTGGCACACTGTGGGGGAGGCAGGAGCCCTGTGCTACATGGGGTGAGGGGGTGATGTGCAGCCCAGCTGGGCTGCAGGGGTAGGGGCGAGAGCTGGAAAGCCCAATACACATGGCTCAGCTTGGCTGTGAGGAGCAGGGAGGGTGGGAGCTCGTGCATGGAGAAATGATTCCCCTGGTCCTGCAAAATCTCTCATCTGGGACCAGTCACTGCAAAGTGCCAGACCAGGGAGGTCCAATCTGGAGTATGGTTTCCGACAGCTGACTGTAAGTCATAGTTACTGTCATGAGAGCATGTTCGCAGGGTGTCTGATTCACTTTGGGAACAGGATTACAAAGTTGCTGGATCAAATATGCATGTGATATTGCACATTTTAGGTACTGGATTGCTCGCTTTAAATGCTTCAATAATCAAATCTCCAACCGATTCCATTGCGGTTTTAAAAATAGCTACTTGCCACATAAGGCCTTAGCGTAGTGATCTCAACTGCAAAGTAGTCTGCCCCTTCCAAAAAAGAGTGAAAAATCAGAGTGCATTTTCACACCCCATAACTTTTCGTGGTCAGAGCTGTCGAGCTCATTCCAGACCTATCGAGTCAACGCAGCAGAGCTCAGAAGGCCAACAAGCAACATCTTATTGTTATTTCTTAGCACAGCAGGTTCTTGTATAGCCCTGCCCTCGGCACAACAGCAACGGAGGGCAGGAGAGGGAGGCGGGTTCAGTCTCTTTCCTAAAATAAAAAAACCACATTTATTATACATCATATTGGTTTGATTTCTGGAGCGTCATGCTGGCTTAGCCAGGGCGGTCTTAGGCACGCTGACATCAGTTAATAACGGTCACACTCAGACACGTAATCCAAGTCAGTCAGACCACATTCCCCAGTCAAGCCACCTCAGCGGGGTTACAGAGCAATAGATCCTCCAGCATCCCTTATAGACGCCCTTGTTCCCCCTCACCCACCTCTTGAGCCGTCTCACGGAATAAGATGGCTGGTGGGGTTACCCAGAGATGCCAGCCAAAGCCACGAGGCAGCTACAGCAGTGTGGGTTTGGTCAGGAGGAGGAGTCACGGGTAGTTACCCAACAGGTTACTCGTCCTGCCTGTAAGGCACATGAGTGGGAAGCAAGAGGTGTAAGTCCAGTCTCTGGATGTCTATAAATTACTTAATGGAACCTGAACAAGTGCCTAATCCTGCTTGTATTTAAGATTTGCTAGACACAGTTCAGTGTCTCTGGATGTGGCCCATGGGTGAAGGTTGGGCTGGGGGAAGGCAAGCCCCCAAACCTGCCCCAGGCCCCCCCCCCCCCTTCTTCCCAGGCCACACTCCCCAGCATCACAGCTTGGTGGGGCAGTATGCGGCACAAGCCTCCCTGGCCCTGGAGCATAGGGAGGGAGGAGGATGTGTGGCCCCAGCCTCTTAGCCCCCAGTAGGCGTTCTGGGGGCGGATCATGGGGGGGGGGAGGAGGACAGGCTGGCGGTTTGGGAAGGCAATGCCTTTCCCTGCCCAGCATACCTGCCACCCATCATGTGGCCCTTAATCTTAGACAGAGCCTCAGGGATGTTGCAAGATTTACCGTTTATACTCATTCATAAGCCAACTTTTTTTTGGAAAAAAAATCCTGCAGTGAAGAGCGGGGGTTGGCTTATGAACGGGTTCTTCAAGCAACGTGGGCGGAGGGATGGGCAAGCTGCAGGCACGGCTCCTCTCAGCTCCCATTGGCTGGGAACAGCAAACAGCAGCCAATGGGAGCTGAGAGGCTCCGTGCCTGCAGCCTGCATGTCCTTGAGTCCGCACTGATGCTGATGAGCTGGGCCTGGAATCCGTACTCTGGAGTCGGCTAATAAACGGGTCAGTGACTTTTACCATTTTTTTCTCTGTACATTTAGGGGGTTGGCTTATAAACGAATGGGCTTATGTTCGAGTGTATACGGTAATCCACTGGCGTTAGCAAAGCCCTTTGGAGCACTCTGGATGCCAGGCGGCACTGTGAGAGTTGCCCTCAGTGGGCTATGGGGAGATGTTGTCCATGAGCTGATGGGTCCTTCACCTCAGCAGGGCATCCACCATTGAGACACCAGTTTACGGCCCCTCCTAACCAAGCAGCCAAGGCTTGTGCAGTTGGGCAGGGTGAACTCTCCTGGCAGGTCACATCCCAGGGTCAGAATGGAGGCATGTTGCCAGCCACCAATGAAGACGTTCTCCTTGCTCAGGCCTTCATTGTTCTACAGAGAGTGAGCGGGCGTCTGTCTTGGTGAGCGGGAGTCTGTCCTGGGGCCAGCATGGACGTCATGTTGGACACTCCAGCCCTGTTCGGAAGTGCAGGCTGCGCAGCATGGAACAATCATGTACAGAAGTGCATTCTGGGATTTGCGCCTCGTTAACAGCAGTGTGGCTCCATACGCTGTATACAGAGAACTCCCCCCTGCTAACACTCCTGTGAGGGGAGGGGCTGCGTCCTGACACCACTCAACTCTACTGCAAATGACAGAAGTGGAGTCTGCTGCTGCACCAAGGGGTCACCTATAGGTACTGATGTCCTTAAGACCTGCACCCTCCATCCCTTGGGTCGGGGGGGGAAGAGAATGGCAGCCACTTCATAGGGTGGGACGCTGCTCAGGACTGTGGGGGCAGGAGCTATGGGGGGTACAGAAGGAGGGAAGGGAGGCTGGTAGGGGATCAGGCAGACAGTCACAGCTGGCTGGAGCTGCAGACTGGCAGGCAGAGTTGGGGGGGGCGGAAGATTGGGGTAGCGGGGCTGGGGTCGATGGGGCTGGAAAGCAGAGCAGGAGATGGGGAGCTAAGAGACTGGATGTGACGGGGCTGGGAAGCGGAGCAGGGAGCTGAGGGACTGGGGCCAGGAGGTGGAGTGAGGCATTGTGTGGGCTGGAGGATTGGGGCCAGGAGGCAGAACAGGGGCTGGGGGATTGGGATGAGAGGTGGGACTGGGGACAAAGGGGCTGGGAGGTGGAGCAGGGGGGCTGGGGAATAAGTCCGATGGGACTGGGCGGCAGAGTGGGAGGCAGGCAGCCGGGGGATTGGAGCTGTGGGAGCCGCTGCTGCCCACGGCCGGTGGTAGCCCTAGACAGACACAGCAGAAGGCACAGGTGTCCCACGTTTAGTGGTCTCCTACACAGCTGTGTGCGCCAAGGTCAGCCCTGACTGACGGACTCCACATTGCTCAGCAGGTGCTGAGCATCACACAGAGTGAAAACCTGCCCCTCCTGACTTGGGGGCCATGATTTCCACATACCTCCTCCGGAGGTTTACCTGGGCTGGTTCCTGACATGTTCCAAGCACCTGTAACTATCAACAGGCAGTGCCCTACAGCACCACTGCTGTTAAAGGTCAAGCCACATATCAGTCTGAAAGGCCCATCCCTTGGGATTTATAATCATTCCAATGCATATTTGCGGTGGATGAAATCATGGTAATACAAGGGCTGAGCCCAGAAATGAAGCCTTGTTACAGTAAAGAGAAACCAGCGGCTCTTCTGTTTTCAGTAAAAGGAGGGCCCAAATGTGTCCAAGTTTACAAGCTTGAAATGCCTTCTTGCATGCCAGACGGAGGAATCATTTTGTTATGAGAAGTGACATTTTTTAGGCCAAACTTTTAATGTGATTTTCTCCATCACCCACCGCCTCCTAAAGTTAAGTATTTTTAGATGCTCAAGTTGGAAGGGTGGCTTGTGCTCACGAACAATGCGCTTTCCACAAGATCGTCACTGTGCAGAAAGATGTTTTGTTTGGCTCCTCGGGGATGGAGGAGACCAGTCAACAGCAGCAGCGCCACAGACCAAAGGAGAACTGGCCGCTGGCCACTTTGGGCAGTAGACAGAGCTCCCCCCTCCACCATCACAGTGAAGAGCCAGGCTGCCATGCCAGCAATAGGAGGTGAGACCCTGCAGCCAGATGCCCCCAAAACTGGGAAGTTCATGGCCATTGCACCCAGAGGCGATGGTGGCAGCAGAAGGGGCTGATAGTCAAGGTGGACGGATGCATCCACCTGCCAACCTGAGGTGCCGTCCCAGCAGGTGCGCTTCCTGCATGTGGCTTGCATCCAAGAGTTTATGGACAGGTTGCTGAGGCTCATCCCTCTGACCATCATCTCATGTGGCTCAGCTATGGGGGTGCTAATGATACTGCCAGGTCTGACCCGGAGCAAAGTCAGCAGAGACTACAGGGCTCTGGGAGCAAAGCCAAAGGGGTCAGGTGCACAAGTTGTGTTCATAGCCATCCTCCCAGTTGAGGATAGAGGCCCAGGGCAGGAACAGGGGCATCCTGGAGACAAATTTGTGGCTGGCACAGACGGTGTCAATAGGAGGGCTTCTCCTTCCTCAATCATAGGATGCTGTTCCAGAAAAGAGGACCACTGGCTGGAGGTGAGCTCCCCCTGACTAAGAAGGGGAAGAGCATCTTCTCACACAATGACTCACCAATCTAGTAAGGAGGCCCTTAAATAGGTCCACAAGGGACAAAAGCCCATGGCAAGTACAAGAAAGGTGACCTTAATTGAGAGCTAGACAGGGGAGGAGAGCAGAGAAAATTACAATTGGGTGACTGAAGCAAAAAGAGTGAAATCAGGGTGATTAAGCACGGAAATAAGTTGCCTAAAGAAGTTGCAGAATCTTCATCAGTGCAGATTTTTAAGAGCAGATTAGATAAACAACCCTCCTGGATAGTGTAGCTGGTATAGTCAATAGCTGGATGATGGGCCTAATCCAGACCACCAGATACTTTTGAACAGACCCTGAAATCTTTGTATTGTCATTGTTATTTTTTATTATTGTCTCTGGCGCCTGGACTTGGACTGTATCTTGACCAAGAAATTATGACTACCTCGATTTAGATAATCTTTAGTTCTGCTGTGAGTGCAAGGTACTGGACCAATGATCTTGAGGTCCCTTCCAGTCTTGCGATTCTATGTCCTAAGGACCTGGTTTGGCAAAAACTGCCCAAAAAATAGGCATTAAAGATCTGATCTAGCTCCCCTTGAAATCAACAACCAAACTCCCATTGATTTGAAAGGTGCAAAATCAAGTTTCATGCACAGTGCTAGGAGGAGTGGGCTTTAGTAATGACTTGAGTGACAGCAAATGACAAGATAATAACAAAAGAGACGATTTGCAATAATTGGCTCCTGCAGTTAAGTTCAGGCAGACAAACACCTTTATGGTGACTAACTGTAGCTTCTTAATATCAGAAATCATTCCTTGTAGGGTGTAATGCCAAAAGGCAGAATCGAACCTAGGACCTTTGGAACTTAGTATACGAGCCTCTACTACAGCTTGAGCTAAAAGCCAGCTGGCTCTCAGCTAAGGCTGCAGAGCAAGCTCATTCTTTCACTCTACATGGGACAGTAAACCACACCCAGTAAGTGTGTGGGTTACATAGGCAAGATGTCAGGCATGAATTTTTAGGAGTCACAAAGCTTTCCTCATTCAGCAAGACACTTGGACTCATGTTTAATTCAATTGCCTCCTTTCAGAAAAGCACCTCTCAGCACTGCTTGCATCCTAAATTGGGACCACCAAAAAGTAAGCACATGCGGGGTGATTAGGGATGAACTTAAGTGCTTTACTGAAGTAGGTCCCAATAGAGTAGCATCATCTAAACAGGAGTAGGCCAGGAAGCTGTTCTTTAATGTAAGCTTCCATTGAAATTACATTCACGCTTTATACCTCAATAGCTCTATTGTCTGCTGATAGCTAATCGTGTCTGTTTAGGTACAACAGTTCTTAGCTGAAACATGACAAGCTTAACAATTTTGAAGTTTGTTACATAATAACAAAGTTCCAGTGATAGTATCAGGCTTACTGGCTGAGCTATAGACCATAAGCCACTCCTGTAGGTAGCAGTCTTCCTGTAGACCACTGCCAACAAGCCAGTCTTATTTTTCTTACTGTCACCCTAAGACAGCCACTAGGACAGTAATAGTCAAACTCAGCATTGCATGACTGTATTTACATGATTAAGGACTATTCAGTGGAACTACCTGGACTGCATGTGGTTTGAAAATTAAGCAAATGTTTACAAAACAGTTATAGACTCATAGACTTTAAGGTCAGAAGGGACCATTATGATCATCTAGTCTGACCCCCTGCACAATGCAAGCCACAGAATCTCACCCATCCACTGCTAGAATAATCCTCTCACCTATATCTCAGATATTGAAGTCCTCAAACGATGGTTTAAAGACCCCAAGATGCAGAGAATCCTCCCGCAAGTGACCCGTGCCCCATGCTACAGAGGAAGGCGAAAAACCTCCAGGGCCTCTGCCAATGAACAAAACAGTTCATAAGTACTTTAAGAATGAACAGATATTTACATCACAGACTCGGGGGACTCTAGAGCACACCTCAGTCTGTGTCAATTCTGATACACCTGCGGGAGGTATTTAGGAAGAAAATACCACCATTAAACTGAAGTCAAAGCAAGTCAGTTGAATTCATTTAATCAGCCTCCGTGTCAAAGTTCAGCTCAGAACCACACAGCATGTTGCTAGCCAGGCTTTGGGCTGCTACGGAATCGAGGAAAAGATTCTTATACATGGCAAAGGGTGTTTCCCAGAGTGAATTTAGGGTTGGTGAAAGTTAGCAGCAAAGTGAGCTTAGAATGTAGGGTCTCCATGCCCATAACAGGAAGAAATGATGCTCCAGAGACTGGAGTGCTGACTTGGGGGCATCTGGGTTCACTTCCATGCTCTGACATGGACTTGTCCCATAGGAAGCCCTGTAATCTCTGTGCATCAGTGGTGAAAAGACCACTCTCTCGCATGGGTGTTGTGAAATTCAGCTCTAGAACTGATTGGGAAGTGTGCAGATACAGATAGGGGCCATGCATAGATAGAACAGGTTAAGCAAGATACATCTCACACTGAGAGTCCAGGGTAATTTATCTTGGCCTGTCTTAGCACAGCAACAAACATTGTTTTGTGCCAGTTGTAGTGGCGGCCTCTCTGATCTAGATGCCTGTCCAAAAACTATGCAGACAATCAAGGCCATTTCCGTAAGCCACCGCAAGCGCAGTGAAAGAACAGCTTACAGGTGAAAAAAAATTACTCGTGGCCCATTGAAGGTCTTTGGAACTACCTACCCTACGAACACTGAAGCAGTGTAATCAACCACTTTCAGGTCATAAATGAGAACTAACAGGAGAACACACAAAGGAAGTCTTCTCTAGTGCTAGGTCACATTTCACCACAGTTACAAAATCCATTTTTTAAACAACACAGGTGTGTTTATTTTTTCTTTATGAGAGTTTGACTCTAAGAGCTCCAGTTCCAAAATATGACTAAAAAAATCTTGGTCTTCCTTATAAGAAATAGCCTCCTGAATTAAGTTTCAGTTTTGACTAGTGTGTAATAGGACACAAGGCTTTGGTCTCAAGAAACAGTTTCTTTAGCGCAGGGGTTGGGCAGTTTCTTGGAAAATGCCTTATCAGCATTGCTACAAGCTGGAAGGGGCTATCAGAGGATTGTTAATGCTCTCTCATCTATTTGCATTCTCCCCCCATTCCTATACAATGTGAAATGAAACAAGACACCATTTTTTAATTTCAGTGAGAGTTAATATTATTCCCTCCCTGGGTGTCAGGCTGAGACGGCTATCGAACCACAGAGTTGGGAAAAGCACAATCATTACAGTAGTCCTGTACTTCAGCATGAGCACAGTCCTGAACCTAACGTGAGAAACCGTGGAAAGGGAACATGAGAAAGAGCACTCGTGAGCCAGAAAGAATGGCTAGTATGGTGCCAAGAAAGTTACGTTTCCTCTGTCTTGCTTGTGGAAAAAGGAATTGTTTGCAGTGGTTCAAAGGAATATAGAGCTATGAGAAACAAGATAAAGCCAGACAAAGGGAAGTTTAGTGAGACTAGGAAAAAAGCTCTAAGGGCAATGGGGACCTATTAGACAGTGAAGTCGTCTAAGAGAATGGCAGAAGTGAGTTGGAGAGGCTCGACAATACATTACACAAACTATGGGAAGGGACAATGCTGTGGAAGATAGACAGGGGAGGATGGACAACCTCTGAAGTCGCACCAAGCCAGAATGGGCTGGTGCATCATCTCAGCTTGTCTCTGGTGACCCTACCAGTGTCTGCAGAATGTGAGCACTCAGTTTGATACTCGCAGTACTAGCCTTTCTGGTGAGGAAAGAGTTCTGGCGGGAGACAGATGCAATGCTAATTTTGAGAGTCTGCAAACAGACCAATCTAAGATGATTGAAGTGCCCTTGCTTGTGTCAGCTGGGCATTATCTCTTAAGCCTACTGATGACACTTTAAATGCCAAGGTGGTTTACAATATCATTGCTTAACATTTTAGCAACTGTCCTCTGTCTCTTTTCTATTTGCAACTTCTATGATAGTTAGGTGAACTGTCCTACAGTAGCAATCTTTGTGGTAGGGATGCAAAATCCTGTTTAATTAGTTAACCGGTTAATTGTTACGGGCCCCACGGAGCTGGAGCAGCCCCCTACCTGCATCCAGCAGGGGGGCTGCTCCAGCTCCAGCTGGTTACCAATAACCGATTAACCATTCACATCCCTACTTTGTGGAAGTGTTATTCCTGTCTTATGGATGTGTGGAAGCTCTATGGAGTGTGGTTTTTCATATTAAAAATGAATCCACATTTCCCTCCCACAAGTTATTCAATCCCATATTGATAAGCAAAAAGCTTGAAAGCTTGTTTGCTGCAAAATACCAACCGCCCCCCCGCCTCCTGGCTGCTGCCAAAATTAAGGTAAATTTTTAAATAAATCAAGAGTCTACATTATCGTCAAGTGGCCATAGACATCTCTGGTCACTTATCCTTGTAAATCATTCGCCGCTGGCGTGATCCTGTTTGCTCAACGTCAGTGATAGAAATGGACCATAACCAAGAAAAACAGAGCAGGATTATCTCATGGCACCTGTTTCCACCCAAAATATTGCAATCAGGTGTCTGGTTCAGGTAAGATCCCTTAGTGTGCTCTGTTGTCATAGAAACACCTTCTGCTCAGGGTCCTTCATGGTAAACTAGCAAACCCTACTTCCTCTTCTGCTGCCCCTACTGCTTCCAACATATTCCCCGCTGCTTTGCCAGGAAGCTGAGATCCAGTCATTGCTGCATTTGGCCATCTCGGTTGCTGGCACCAGCAGCTGTGCATCTGAGACAGGCACTGTTGCTGGACTGACTTTTCCTAACCAAAGAGGAAAGGAGCAGGGAGCACCAAGTAGTTCCTACTGCTCATTAAAGGTGCCAGATGAATAGCTCTGAAGACTGAAGTCCTCTGGTGAGACACACAACCTTCTCATTTCAGCCAGGGAAATCTGCCCCACACAACCCACTCAATGACATTCACATGGGACCACCTCTGAGGACTCAGTTAAGACAGTTTCCACAAGCCACTGGGCATATTGAGAGCCCCATGAGATGTGGGCCGGCAAACATGCCAAGTATATGGACTATCGATACATTATTTTGAAAATAAGGCTTTCGTCTGACTGACAGACCATGGCTTGACCTCGGGACCTGTGGCAGAACTAAGAAATCAGGGTTGCTTCAGCTTCAGGTCTCTCTACCTGCAGCCTAATCTGTCCTCTATGGACTGAGCAGAGAGGGTATGTCCACACTGCAGCTAGAGGACTTGGGTTGGCCCAGGTGTAGCCAGACAGGACCCCCCCCCCCCCCCCCCCCCGACATCCTAGGGAGAGAGAATCCTTGAGAGCGAAACTCTGTCTTCAAAGGCTCCAGGGCCTCCAGAGATGCTGGAATAACAATGACCCTGGATGCTAGACAGGAACCAGATAACAGCGGCAATTGGGCCAGCAGGCGGTCGGGGGGCCTTGGGCTACCCATGGCTGGTACCAGTATTATTACGCCTACACACACCATCCCAGAAGAGGAATCTGTCGCCCCATCAGAAAAAGGATGTCTGGCCCTAATGATTTAGTTACCTCCACCTCAGAGGTGCAAATTAAGCTTTGGATCCCCTGTGGGAATGGGCGTCACAAAGACGTTCCAACTTAATTGGCATTTTAATGACAAGAGAAGCGTTTACGTGACCACAGGGGTATAAAGTAGGGCCCTGTGCCCCACTCAAATTGGAGATCCACCCACATACCTGCTGGTCAGGCGGTCTTGGACTCCCCCGAGACTTTAGGGACGCCTTAGTCTCGTACTGACTGCTTCCCATTGGGATTGAGAGAAACCTGGCTGCGCGCCGGAGTAAGGATTGCAGGGGTGAGAATATACCTGCTAGGTGTCTATTTTGCATGCATTTAATAAGAGCTCAGAGAACCAAAAGGGTTTCATGGTACCTGTAAGTGACTTTTTAGTGTAATTTCTGTCTTGTCCTTTGTAGTGGCTGTGTTATCTGTAACATTTGACAGCTAAGTTTGCCTTGTAACAATAAAATAGTAACTGTTTAAGCTTTAGCCTGACTCCTCCTGTTGCTGTAACAGAACCAGACACAATTAAAAAGAACTCCAGCCGGACATAAGGGACAGATATAGGGAGAGCTGGGCGTTTGGATTGTGTCGCCTCCAGGGGACAGATCCGTGGGGCACCTCTCAGCCTTCCCTAGGCTGCCCGCTGCGATGGGACCTTGTGTCCTAGCAGTTAAAGTCTGATGTGTAATAAGCTCTCCTTGTAAACTTTGGGGCGTCTGTCAGCCTGTTGGCTGCCCACCGTGAAGGGACCCCGGTCCTAGCGGTCAAAGACACGGACGTAAAACTTCTCGGGGCACCCGTCAGCCTTCCCTAAGGCCGCCCGCTGCGACAGGACCTTGTGTCCTAGCAGTTGAAGACTCAGGCGTACAACATACACACACGCACTGCCCTGACCACCGGCTGACACCAGGCCAGATGACCTGCCCTGGTGGGGTTGTTTCACTGCTGTGTAGATATCTGGACCCTTGACTCTAGAACCCTACAAGGGGGAGATGGTCCCAGAACTTGGACTCTTGTCCAAGCCCGGAAGTCTACACAGCAGTGAACTAGCCCCACATCAGCTGGCATGGGCCAGCTGCAGGATTTTCTTTGCTGGGTAGACAGACCCGGAGTGGGACCCGTAACACACTCAGTGGGTTACGTTAGTTGAATTGGATGACACCCAACAACCAGCCATCATTGAATCATCAGGTGGCATTACAGCTAGGACTGTGATTGAGCAAGTAGACTTTCATTGTGCTCCAGAAGACTCTATGCACTTCCTGAGCCAGGTGGCTCCATGGTGGTCCCAGTGGAAGCCACTGTCTCCTTGAACTTGAGTTAGATATGCTGTCCCCTTCGCTTTTACAGACCAAGGAAGAGATACAGAGGTGAAGCAGAACCAGGAATAAAAAGTAGGTCTCTGAGGGCACATCTACACAGCAGAGCTAAAGATGGAATAAGCTACGCAACTGACATCGCTGAAGACAACCAAACAGCACTAAGGATCACCAGACGATAGTAATCTTAAATCGCTATAAGCTTGAGCAGGTTTTGAACCTACACACTATTTGAAGGCAGTTACCAATTCCTGAACCTGCCACTCCCCCACAGCAACTCAGCCATACAGCAAATCAACGGTTTTTCACCTCTGGCAACAACTTTGACATCATGACGAGATCACAGACCATTTTTGTGCCAGTCTCACATCAAAGCAAGAGAGAGGAGCCGACCGCTTTTGTTCAACTCTGCCCCCCCGGAAGGGGTGGGGACTTGGCCAGAAGAGGCGGGGGCCAGGGGAAGCATCGCCACCCCAGCCTCAGAACTGCATGGAATGTGCGGAGTGCTGCCCCGGTGCTCTGATGGTGGTTTAAAGGGCCCGGGGCTCCAGCCACTGCCGCTACAGGGCAATCGCTCTCTGCCTCTCATCGCCCCAGGGGCCGGAAGTAAAAACCGGGCTGCAGCCCTGATACTAAGCACTGAACAGTCTCTTGATGAGACTGGCTGAAGTACTGTAGGAATTCTGCATTCAAGCTGCATGACATGAAACTTTAAACCAGTGGTTCCCAAACTTTTTTGGCATCACACCCCCTTTTTGATTTTTGAGAAACCCTCATGCCTCCCTCCCCCCCCCGACCAATAACAGCAAAACTTGTTGAGCAAAAAAAAAAAAAGGAACTGACCAAAACCCAAAAATAGCACACCCCCCAGTTTGGGAACCCATGCTTTAAACCCTGCCGAAGCTGATCACCTCCCCCATTGAGACCTGAAGATTCCTGAGTCCCATGCCAGTGCTCCTTCCACTAGCAACACAAGGCATATTTCAGTTGGGTCCTGTGGCCATGTTTTTGGGCTCTCTCCACACTGGCATAGAAGAGTGGAAATTCAGGGATCTGAAATGTTGGACCTGGATGTATCAGTCTTTGAACGTCACTCATGAGTGACTGGATTCTTTCTTCAGCCTTTTTTATCTGTCACTTTATTAAAACAAACTTCATCCTTCTCCAGAGCCAAATAGATATGACCTTACCGGGATGTGGTATCTATAAACCAGATGGCTGCTTTTCCACACATCCTGACTGGAGAAGGCTGACAATGTCACAGTATCATCCTTCCAACAGCAAGCGGGTTGTAAATCAAGCTGCAAGTCGGACCTGCCACTCCAGTGTGCATACAGGTGTTGTCTTGTCAGTGGCGGCATGCCAGACAGATGACCTTGAAAAGCAGGCCAAAATGGAAAGACTATGGAAAAAATCTTCCTTCCACATGTCCTTTCCCACACAGGAAGGGTTAAAATTGCAGTGGCCAGGAATCCCGTGATGACGTGTAAGATATGACTAGTGATGGCTGGCACTCAAAAGATGTTTGTTCTGTTTGGCTAAGCAGCTGAAAATCAAGATGCATTTCTGAAGCTTCTGTGAATGACCTGAGCCTCTTGGATCCGAAAAGCAGGCTGGCCCAGGTTCATTCATCATCAGAACCAGGAAGCACAGAAGTGCCTGTGGGAAACAAAAGATTGCCAGCGACAGCTTTTAACTGCCAGACTTCTAGGGAGACTCAAATATTCAGCTGTAGTTGAATTTCAGTCCTGCCTGTAGGTTTGGGGGTTGGTGTCTTATTTTATTGCAATTAGACAGATCACCACTCTCCAGATCAAATGTTCGTGGTGCTACTCTGATCTTTGGATCCTTGCTGGTCGATAGAGTTTGAGCTAATTGAACTATATTGTTAACTATATTAATGATACAGGTGGAACCTCTCTAAACCAGGGCTCTCTGATCTGGCAACATCTGTGGTCCAGTAGGATCACAGATGTTCCTGGACCAGAGAGTGTTGGCTACTGTACCCCCCACCCTCCTAGTTAGCTATTAATGTAAGAAAACTGTTTATATTAAGAACTAAGAACATAAGAATGGCTGTACTGGGTCAGACCAAAGGTCCATCTAGCCCAGTAGCCTGTCTGCTAACAGTGGCCAGTGCCAAGTGCCCCGGAGGGGGTGGACCGAAGACAATGATTAAGCGATTTGTCTTGTGCCATCCATCTCCAGCCTCTGACAAACAGAGGCCAGGGACACCCTTTCCTACCCCCTGGCTAATAGCCTTTTAAGGACCTAACCTCCATGAATTTATCTAGCTTCTCTTTAAACTCTGTTATACTCCTAGCCTTCACAGCCTCCTCTGGCAAGGAGTTCCACAGGTTGACTATGCACTGTGTAAAGAAGAACTTTCGCTTATTAGTTTTAAACCTGCTACCCATTAATTTCATTTGGTGTCCTCTAGTCCTTATATTATTCACCCTCTCCACACCACTCATGATTTTATATACCTCTATCATATCCCCCCTCGGTCTCCTCTTTTCCAAACTGAAAAGTCCCAGTCACTTTAGCCTCTCTTCATATGGGACCTGTTCTAAACCCCTAATCATTTTAGTTGCCCTTTTCTGAACTCTTTCCAAGGCCAAAATATCTTTTTTTGAGGCGAGGAGACCACATCTGTACACAGTACTCAAGATGTGGGTGTACCATAATTTTATACAGGGGCAGTAAGATATTCTGTGTCTTATTTTCTATCCCTTTCTTAATAATTCCTAACATTCTATTTGCCTTTTTGACCGCCGCTGCACACTGTGTGGATGTTTTCAGAGAACTATCCACGATAACTCCAAGATCTCTTTCCTGATTTGTCGTAGCCAAATTAGCCCCCATCATACTATATGTATAGTTGGGGTTATTTTTTCCAACGTGCATTACTTTACACTTATCCACATTAAACTTCATTTGCCATTTTGTTGCCCAATCACTTAGTTTTGTGAGATCTTTCTGAAGTTCTTCACAGTCTGCTTCTGTCTTGACGATCTTGAACAGTTTAGTATCAGTCGCAAACTTTACTACCTCACTGCTTGCCCCTTTCTCTAGATCATTTATGAATAAATTGAACAGGATTGGTCCTAGGACTGACCCTTGGGGAACACCACTAGTTACCCCCTCTCCATTCTGAAAATTTACCATTTATTCCTACCCTTTGTTTCCTGTCTTTTAACCAGTTCTCAATCCATGAAAGGACCTTCCCTCTTATGCCATGACAATGTAATTTACACAAGAGCCTTTGGTGAGGGACTTTGTCAAAGGCTTTCTGAAAATCTAAGTATACTATATCTACTGGATCCCCCTTGTCCGCATGTTTGTTAACCCCTTCAAAGAACTCTAATAGATTAGTAAGACATGATTTCCCTTTACAGAAACCATGTTGACTTTTGCCCACTGTCTATTACTAGGACAAAAAAAAAATCCTCTCTTCGAACATAAGAATGGCCGTACTGGGTCATGTTATTGGTGTCACGTTAGCTATCTTCCAGTCAGTAGGTACGGAAGCTGATTTAAAGGATAGGTTACAAACCACAGTTAACAGTTCTGCAATTTCCCATTTGAGTTCTTTTAGAACCCTTGGGTGAATGCCATCCGGTCCCAGTGATTTGTTTACGTTAAGTTTTTCTATTTGTTCCAAAACCTCCAAAGATTACATATCTTTGTTTTGTTCCAAAACCTCCAAAGATTACATATCTTTGCAATAATTCCCTCACTAACACCCACTCCCCTACTGCCCCAACAAAAAACACTAAACTGCGTTTTTCAATGAGGCTAATACAGGCAGTCCCCGAGTTACGTGGATCCGACTTGTGTCGGATCCCTACATACGAACGGGGCTTTTCTCGCTGTGGAGGACGCGGGCAGCGGGACAGCCCAGACGCGCCGTGGTCCCGCTGCCCGCGTCCTCCGCGGCGAGAAAAGCTGCTCCGCATCTCCCTGGTCTGCTGGGGGGGCGCAGCTAGTGCGCCCCCCCCCCAGTAGACCAGGCTTTTCTCGCCACGGAGGACGCGGGCGGCGGGACCGTGGCGCTGCCTGGGCAGTCCCACCGCCCGCCCTCCGCGGCGAGAAAGCCGCTCGCCTCTCCTGGTCTGCTGGTGGGGCCCCCAGCAGACCAGGAGACGCGGAGCAAAGCCGCGAGGACGCGGGCGGACGCGCGCGCGTCTCGGCGGTCCCGCCGCCCGCGTCTCCCTGGTCTGCTGGGGGGGGGCCCCCCCCAGCAGACCAGGCTTTTATCGCCGACACCTGGGGTAGAGCAGCTGGGGCGCTGCCGGGTTGGTCCTGCAGCGCCGCTCCTCGGCGCTACTGGACCAACCCGGCAGCACCCCAGCTGCTCTGCCCCAGGCATCCCCAAGTCAGCCGCTGCTGAAACTGACCAGCGGCTGACTACAGGAAGCCCGAGGCAGAGTTGCTCTGCCCCGGGCTTCCTGGAATCAGCCGCTGATCAGTTTCAGCAGCAGCTGACTTAGGGACACCTGGGGTAGAGCAGCTGGGGTGCTGCCGGGTTGGTCCCCGCAGTGCCGAGGTGCGGCGCTGCAGGGACCTACCCGGCAGCGCCCCAGCTGCTCTGTCCCAGGCGCCAGATTCAGCCGCTGTTGAAACTGATCAGCGGCTGATTCCAGGAAGCCCGGGCAGAGCAACTCTGCCTCGGGCTTCCTGTAGTCAGCCGCTGGTCAGTTTCAGCAGCGGCTGAATCTGGGCGCCAGTTCCGACTTACATACAAATTCAACGTAAGAACAAACCTACAGTCCCTATCTTGTACGTAACCCGGGGACTGCCTGTAAAACAAATCTGGAGCATTTTGGCTATGACCTTTTAGAGATGTAAAACTCCTCTCAAAAATTGGCATAATTTCAACAAGTCAAATCTAATGACATTCTCAAACACCACATATGTAAGTGACTTTTCTGAAATTTGTTTTCAAACTGCCTAGGACAATTCTGCCTTGGTATGAGATGTAGCAGACAGTCTCTTGGGGAACTGAAAATTGAAAAATGGGAAACGAACTTCAACGTTAGCTATGAAAAAACAATGAGCAGTCCTGTGACTCCTTAGAGACTAACAAATTTATTAGGTCATGAGCTTTCATGGGTAAAACCCACTTCATCAGATGAGTTGGAGTAGAAGTTACAGAAGCTGGGGTATAGATAAGAGCAAAAGCAGCTACCTATCAAATGCAGGACCAGTGTTATTGAAGATAAGTAAGTCAGGGTGGATGTCTTATTCACAGCATTTGATATGGAGATGTAAATATCAAAAGCAGGGAAATTGCCTTTGTAGTGCATTAACCAGTTGAGATCTTTATTCAAGCCTAAGTTGAGTGTTGAACTTGTAAATGAACTCCAGTTCAGCTGTCTCCCTCTGTTATGGGGTGATAAAATTCTTTTGTAAAAGGATGACTACCAAGGGCACCATTTTGGGAGAACAGGGATTAGGGGTGGCGTGAGGGGGGCAGCAGCCATGCATACTTGGATGCTGCTTGCTTTTCTTCTCATTCCCCTGACACTCAGGGAGCGAGGGGAAACTACACAAATTTCATTAATTACTTCTCTGCTCCTCCTCTCACCAGCCAGGAAAGAAAGAGGCCTGCACACAAGGGCTGTGTCTAGACTAGCCAGTTTTTCCGGAAAATCAGCCGCTTTTCTGGAAAAACTGGCCAGCTGTCTATACTGGCCGCTTGAATTTCCGCAAAAGCACTGACTTCCTACTGTAAGAAATCAGTGCTTTTTGCAGAAATACTATGCTGCTCCCGTTCGGGCAAAAGTTCCTTTTGCGCAAAAGTTTTGCGCAAAAGGGCCAGTGTAGACAGCTGAGATTTGTTTTCTGCAAAAAAGCCGCGATCGCAAAAATGGCGATCAGGGCTTTTTTGCGGAAAAGCACATCTAGATTGGCCACGGACGCTTTTCCGCAAAAAGTGCTTTGCGGAAAAGCGCCCGCGCGCTAATCTAGACGCTCTTTCATAAATGCTTTTAACGGAAAACTTATCCGTTAAAAGCATTTGCGGAAAATCATGCCAGTCTAGACGTAGCCAGGGTGTGTACTATAGCCTCGCTCTCTGATAGGGGAAAAAAGCAAGCAGCATCCCCATATACATGGCTGCTGCCCCTCCTGCTCTCCCGAAATGGTGCTCTGGCTGGCTACTTTTAAATCCATTACTGAATGTCCAGGGAGGTTAAAATGTTCCTCTACAGTAGCCATTCCCAACCTTTTCCAGATGGGGACCCATTTTGACAATTCAGGAAGACTTGGTGACCCAAGGCAATTCAAAAATGGGGGGAGAAGGGGGAGCAGAGCCAGCTGCGGAGACACTTGGTGACCCTTTTGAAATGTAAGATCATGACCCCTAGGTTGGGAAACCCTGCCCTACAGGTTTATGTGTGTTACTATTCCTGATGTCAGATTTGTGTCCATTTATCCTTTGGCACAGAGACTGTGCAGGTTTGGCCCATATACATGGCAGAGGGGCAGACTAATGCGGCTATCCCTCTGAGACTTAGCTATGAAGTGGTTATTGATGCATATTAAATAAAATAAAGACTTCAGAGGATTAACTTGGCAAACTTTCTTCTGTCAATCAGAGCGGAGTCTCTGTTACCATCCAGGGTTTAAACTGAAGACGTGTAAATTGATACTTCACCTACTAGTTTAAGAATACTAAGCAGTTTAAGATGCGAAGGAGGAAATGAGAGAAAAAGTGTCATCATTCTCTTATCTCACTTAGATGCTAATGAATGGGAGCAGTACAGAAAACAATGCAAATCCATTACTTCTGTGTTCTCTTTAGAAGAATTATAAGCATGTAAAGTTCTGTTCATTATTTTCTTCCTTAATGGACACTAAATAAGTCATGGAGCTTTGCCATGTGAGCTATCCACTGTCTATTACTAGGACCAAAAAAAATCCTCTCTTCGAGAGGTTTTCACTTTTCTATCAGATTTTATGCAATAATGTTTAGAATATAGGAGTACAAAAAAACCAGGCATTTCAAAACTGCCTGATCAACACAGATAATGGTTATTTTTCTCTTGCAACACTCAGAATTGAAGAAAAGAAGTCACGAAGAGTTCAGAGAATCATTCTACTTCCAGAGGCTTTATCTGCAGAGGCCAGGGAAGAAGATTATCTGCCTGAAGTGCTAATGGCATGCCTTTGACAACATCAAACCTTTAATTTACAAGGTGCCTTATAACATAAAGACAAAGCATCTGATCCAAGGCCAGCCAATTTTAAAATGAAAATTATCAGTTATGGATACATGCAAACTTCATACATCTATCTACTCCAAGGGGACATGTACTAAAACTTGTGCATTGGTGGAATTGTTCCATAGTATATTAATGGAAGCAACACCTCCCTGAAATACTTTTGGTCTTTTTATCACTGCATTCTTTACTTGTGAATAAGTGTTAATACTGCCCTGGGTTCTTGTCCCCAAAAGCTGATTAGGTATGTAAAATTGTGAATGCCTTATATATTGCTCTCCCGTTAGTGGTGTCCATCAGTGCTGAAATAGACACTCATTCTTGAAAACCGTGCAGCTGACCGATGGAAATAGTTCTCAATTTTTCATTGTTCAGTCATCAAATTACCTTAGTGTGTTACATTGCCCTCTAGTGGCTGGAGGATAACAGCCTATTATTGTGATCAGATAACAGTTACTCCTTCCATTCAAAGCAGTAAAAGCCTGGGCTGAAGGTTGCCAATTCTGTTTCCACTGCTAACCCATGAAGGAATAATTACACAGATAATAATAATAATACTGAAATGGTGCTTTTTATCTGTGTCAGGGGACAGGCTCACCACCACAGTGCCTCCAGCCAGCTGCTCTGGGAATTACCTTGTTTGGCTCATTGGATGACTCCCCTCTAGCTCAGTGTTTCTTAAACTCCGGTGTGCCGTGGAGAACAACAGAATTAAAACTGGCCACCCTTAAAGGGGCAGGCAACTTTTTTCCCCTCAATAACTCTCCCCCTGATGCTTACTCTCCCCCCCCCCCAAAAAAATCCTTGGTGTTCCTCAAAAAAAAGTTGTGTTCCTCAGTCTTAAAAAGTTTAAGAAACACTGCTCAACTAGCGTCTCCTCATGTTTCTCTTTGACCACGGCATCCTCCAGCAGTGCCCACTCCAGTCTCTCTGTGCCCTCTTTTGGGGAGGGCAGGGAGTGTTTACTCCACTGTGCACTCCAGGTTCCTCCCCAGGGGCCCCCAGTTCTTCTCCCAGGGGAACACCCATTTCTCCTGTACCCACCTTGCCACAGTGACCCACTATCAGTCTTCATCTAGCCTCTGCCTCAGGAGCAAACTGCACTCTAATGGCCACTCAACACTGGCAAAGGGGTGTTGACCTGCTGCCCCTGCCTACCATGGCTGCCTCTCTACAGCCCTAGTTACCTCAGGCCTTGCTTCAGATCCTGCAGCCTGAGAGCTTGGTTGGCCAGAGCCTCCCCAGCCCTGCCTGCCTCAGAACAGCTCTTCCCTCCACAAAGCCTCCTACTTCCCTAGCAGTCAGGTACCTACTGCTCTCTGTCTAGAACCACTGTCAGTTCTCCCTCCCTACCTCCAGCAGTCCTTCTTTATATAGCCCCCAGCTGGGCCCTCATTAGCAGAGCTGCCTCAGCTGGGGCTTCACTGGCAGCCCTCACTCAGGGCTGGGGTTTTGCCCTTAAAGGGCCAGTGCAGGGCAAAAGCCCTGTCACAATCGGTAAATCCCAAAGCACTCAACAAAGGTACATGGCTTTTTTCCCTTTACAGTGCACAGAGAGGGTGCCTAATGTACCCAAGGCCAGAAAGTAACTCAGTGGTATCTGGGACTAGAACTCAGAGCACCTGACGTCAACCCAGCTACTGATATTATATTACATAAAATAAAGACTTCAGAGCCCTGGCTTCTGTATGTTTTCTTAGGCACCTTATGCAGTTCCTAGTCACTCAGAATTTTCTTTGGGTCAAATTCTGCAGATTTGTGTTTGTATTCAATGGGATCATGGAGGATTTAAGTCAGTGAAGAATCTGGCCCAAAGGAGTTTTTGCTCAAGTAGAGATGGTAGGATTTGCCACTGTCAAGTGGCAGAAACTACTGTTGCCCATGTACACCAAGGACAGTACACGGGTTGAACCTCTGTGGTCCGGGACTCTCTGGTCTGGCAACATCCGTGGTCTGGTGGGACCATGAACGTTGCTTAACCAGAGAGCCCCGGCCACAGAGGTTTTCAGCGTCTGGGAGCTAAGGTGGCAGGCTCCCACAAGAAGTCCTCCAGCTTGACGGTATTTTGACATCATTTTGAAATAACTGCCTACTGTTTAGACACAGAGTAAGTTATTTCAAAATAACACTAGTTATTCTGAAATAATGTTGCTGTATAGACGTACCCTAAGGCTGCGTCTAGACTGGCATGATTTTCCGCAAATGCTTTTAACGGAAAAGTTTTTCCATTAAAAGCATTTGCGGAAAAGAGCGTCTAGATTGGCACGGATGCTTTTGCGCAAAAAGCGCTTTTACGCAAAAGCATCCGTGCAAATCTAGATGCGGTTTTGCACAAGAAAGCTCCGGTGGCCATTTTCGCCATCGGGGCCTTTTTGCGCAAAACAGTTTTTACCTGTCTACACTGGCCCTCTTGCGCAAAAGCATTTGCGCAAGAGGGCTTTTTCCCGAGCAGGAGCGTCAGTGTATTTGCACAAGAACACTGACAATCATACATTAGATCGTCAGTGTTCTTGCGCAAATTCAAGCGGCCAGTATAGACAGCTGGCAAGTTTTTGCGCAAAAACTTGCCAGTCTAGACGCACCCTAAGAGACCAACATGCTGAGTATTGTATTACCCCAGAGGGTACGGCTACACACCTAGTGGGAGGTACAAATTTCAGCCCAAGCAGACATATCCACACTAGGGCTAATGTGCCAAACACAGACATGTAGACATGGTAGGGTGAGGGGCAAACCACCCCAGGACAGGCCCAGCATATCAGATGGGTACATGCGAGGGGCACCTAGACCCGCCTCCTTCTCATACCACAGCAGCCCCACGCTAGCTTTTTGTGCTCCTAGAAAGATCAAAAGAAGTGCAGGTCTGTCTCTTCATGCTGGAAATGTGTCTCCCACTTGACGTGTTGCTGTACCCAGAGAGACAGTCAGTCCTTGCTCCCTTCATCGATTTGAGGCTATTCTAGTACCACAGTTACCACAATAGCTGAGCCTTTCGCTCTCTTTGTTGTATTTAGACTCACAATACCTCTGGGGACAACAGCAGTGCCGTTTTCTCCATTTTACAGATGGGGCGCTGAGGCATGGAGAGGCAGAGACCGTGTCGACCCTACACAGGGTGATCCAGGGGAGTGGTGGCTGGGTCTGGGCATCCAGAAGGTTGATCCACCTTTGCACATTCCACACAGCAAAGCCCTCTCTGCATTACTGCGCGCTCACTGTTCCTGCACTCGCCTGTGTGTGTTGGGGTTGGGGAGGGGTATCGCCTGGTTCTCAGTGCTGAGACCCTCTCTCATTCGTTCCTAATCACTTGTGTCAGTTATGGGAGAACTTGCCTGTCCTTTGGGGGGAAAGGAGGACTGTGGGAAGGGCATTGGAGGACTAAGAGTACTTGTGTGGTTTAGCCTGCAGTCTCACCACAGAGGGGCTGGGTTCCAGCCCAAGCGAAATCACAGCCTGTGCTCTAACTGAGATCCCCAGCTCAAGGACCTCCCAACCCAGGAGAGAGGTGTGGTGTGCATAGGCCTGGTGTGATTTGCCTGAGGCAAGCCTATGGCACAGTGGAAGCCTGTGGTAGTTCTTGGACTTGACCCCTGCTCTCCCATGTCCTCAAAGGTGCGGGAACTTGGGATGCTCTGTTGGCCCTCTGCCCAGGGTCCTGGCTTCCAACATTACATGCTGGGGTCCTTGCTGATGCCAGTAACCATGTGCCAGGGGACTCAGTGACCAGCGGGGAAGCGGGGATGGACAGTGGTAAGAGGGCTGAATTTCAGCACCCCCACCCCACTTTTCTTAAAAATGTTCCCACGTCATTGCATGTCGTAGGCCAGTGTTTCTCAACCTTTTTTTGCTCATGGCCCCTTTCTGAGTCTCGTTTACCTCTGTGGCCACCCTCATAGCCCCTGTTAGTTGGAAAAAAAGGTACATAATTTACCTAATGTTCCGTTCTTTCCATGTGGCCCCCTAGAGGTAGGGCGTGGCCCCTGGGGAGCCACATGGCCCACAGTTGAGAACCACTGTCCTAGGCTAACTAGAAAACAGACAATCTAGCTAGACCAGGCAGTGAAAAGGAAGCACAGAGGTGAAGTGCTCATCCAAGGTCACAGAGCAGGTCCCTGACTTAGCCAGGAAGGGAACACAGGCCTTGGGGCACCCTGTCTAGGGCCTTTGTGTCCAGCTCACGTTGCCGTGGGTGAAGCACAGCTGCCATTTAAAAAACTGGTCTTTACACTCGTTGGGCCTCGCCCGCATAAGCTCACTAAATCAAGCATGACAAGTGAATATTTGAGGGAAGGCCAAACCAAGTCCAACCCTTGGGCCTCTCTCTGCCGATGTTAGACAATGGAAGCTTTGTGGGACTTCTGCAAAGTTACGGGCACCACGACAAGAAGGAAGAGCTTCTTTTTATACCACACAATTGTGGTTTTTTTATGAAGCCTGTATTGTGGGTCAGATCCCTTTGCCTCCTGATTGTTCCCTTCCCAGAGCTGGAGTCTTTAGGCTGTAGAGTTGGTCCTATGATTCTGCCTATCTTAACTGCTCTGTCACAAGGACAAATTCCTCACCAGAGGATGATTCGGTGTCTGTCTGCTCGGGGAAAACAGGGAAAGATGAACAGGGCGAAAGCAAAGAGCTTCCTTGGGTTGTCCCACCTGTGTATGGAAGCCAGGCCGTGGCCTTGAGGTGTGCCCCTCTATTCCTCCCAAGATTCTCTGGCGATGGAGGCTCCCTGGCCAAGGGCAGTTGTTGTGGCAGGCTTCCTCTCTACCACATAACAAGGCAAGGAGACTGAGGAGAAAGCCCTTTCCTAGAACACCTAGCAACACCCCATCGTCCCGCCCGCTCCTAGGCTGACTGGAGCAATCTCAGCAGAGCGGTGCAGCACCAGCAGGGGGATGGGAAGGAGTGGACAATTGACCGGAGGCTAGCAGTGCAACTTGCCACCACTAGCCAGCGCGACAACTCCTGATCTGACAGGAATGACAAACTATGACAGACGTCCCTGGGAGCGGGATCCGGCTCAGGACCACACTTCTGTAGCTGATCGCGCAAATTCTCGGACCTCGAGTTTAGAAACAACCGGGCAGACGCTGATTGTTCCACAGCAGCTCTTACGATGATTTCAAATGCCCTTGTGAGGGTTAAGAACTACACCGTGACTGCCCACATGTGGCAAACAGTAATGGTTAAACCTCAGCTATAGGCAAATAATACGTTAAATGCCAGTTTTGTTCGTTGGCAACTGTGGGTGAGCTGGACAGACGCTGCACAGATGGGCAATTAGAAGTGAGGTAGAGACCTGAATGCAAAACCTTGAGAACATTAGTGCCAGCCATTCCAAGGGCGGGGGGAGGCAAAATGGGAACTTTGGGGCAGAACCTCAAAGGTACTTGAGCTCCTAACTTTAATTAATTTCTAATTAATTTCAATGGTTGTTAGGAGCCTAGATGTGTTTGAGGACATGGGCCTGGGCTCCATTCTACACCAGCTGACAGGACAAAGCTGGCTTATGGAGGCACAACAGTGCATTTGACACCCCCAAGAAGGAAGTCTAGGGGTACCTCTTTGGTCAGTAATTATGTATCTCATTGACAGAAATGTGGCCATAGACTGGCCCTGACTTTAGGAGCTTGGGGGTGTGACTGAGGGGCAGAACTGGGTCCATTATGTGTGCTTAGAAACCTTCATTTATAGCCATGGTTCGCAAACTTTTTGGCCAGTGGCCCACCCGGCTCAATGCAACCCTTTCCACAGACCACCAGCTGCTAATGGAAACTCACTGTTAATTATATAATTACGCCCGAGCCATTTTGCTAGTGCTGCACATAGGGAGAACGGTTTATTTTAACCAGTAAGCAAGGAAATACTAATTGAAATGATTAAACAGATGAAGTGCTTTAACTTTGTCATGTTAGTTTACCAAACTTCATTTTAAATAAAGTAAAATATTAATTTATGTCCAACACAAAAGCTTTCAATGTTGTCTTTTATTTATGGCGGAGTGGGGAACCTTTTTTGGGTCAGGGGGCCACTGACCCACAGAAAAATCAGGTGGGGGCCACACAAGTGAGAAACACACAAAAAAAACCCATCCAACCCCCTCCCAACCCTCACTAATGTGGCCTCCAACTGAGACCCTCATTCCTCTGGCCGGCCAGACCCATGGGGAGAGGGACGCCTGAGGTTCAGGGCTTCCCATAAGTCAGATTAACTCATCTGGGGTTCCAGAGTTAGTGGATTTTGTAGACATCCCCTAGGCTCTGGGGAGGGGTCAAAAATGAGGGGTTCAGTGTGCGGGACAGGGCTGCCAGTGAGTGGGTAGGTATGGGGATGCAGGATCTGGATGGAAGGTGGGGTGCAGGATGGGGGGAAGGTGTCTGGCCAGGGGAAGGGGAGGGGGGCATGAGCAAGGGCTGGGGATAGGGTGTCTGGCCAGGAGGGAGGGTGCAGGAGCAGGCTGAGGATGTGGGGTCTCGGGGAAGGGGGTGCAGGAGCAGGCTGGGTTGCAAGGTCTGGGCATGAGAACGTGGGGGGGGGGCACTTACTTTCTTTTGCACCCTGCACCGCTCTCAGGAACCGTGTCCTAGGCATGGTCTCCTGCTGCTCCCAGATTCTGGCCAATGGGAGCTGTGGGGAAAGCCTCCAGGCAGCGAGTCTGTGCGCTGCTGTTTCCCCAGTCGGGGGACGGGGGTGGCAGCGCACGAAGCTGCTTCTTCCCCACATCCAGATTGTGCAGCGAGGCTTCGGGGTTTCTCTCCCCCACACCCAGCAGGAAGCTGGCGCTGGCGCTGGCGCTCCAACCTTACGGGGGGCACAAGGCTGAAGTGCCAGTGTGGGCTCCCCATTACAGGCAGAGGGAGGGGGGACTAAGCTCGAGCTGTGGACCACCTGCAAGATGTCTACGGACCCCAGTTGGAGAACCACTGACCTAAAGCCTTATGCTCAGTTCCATGCCAGAAGGTCTTGCCTGGGTTTTCTTTGACTGTCTTATTCTTAAAAGAAGCATTCTCTCTCTCTCTCTCTATATATATATACGTAAAACAATTTTTCCTGTGGGACAACAGAGTGATGTCATCAAGTCACTCTGTGTCCTGCCTTACTCCTCCATCTCTCCCTTTCACCCCCCTCTGCGGTGCTCGGGGGGCGGGTGCCACATGGCCTCCCTCCTCCTGCCTCCCCAGTTCTCCTCCCCCCTCCCTGGTAGCTGTGTGAGAGCTGGGTCAGCCTCAGCCTTGGCCAAGCCCAACCCCCTGGCTGCTGGGGGTAGAGAGCCGGGGCTGTCTAGGCCTCCGCCTGCCCCAGCCCCCCGGCAGCTGAAGGGAGAGAGCTGGGGCTGCCGAGGCCAAGGCTGGGGGGAGAGCTGGGGCTGGCCCAGCCTCATAGTGGCCGGAGCTGATGCATCCTCAGCCCCACCCAGCGGCCAACGCGGTGGAGGGGGCAGGCCAGGGCTGCCATGCCTCAGCCTGGCTCTCCCTGGCATCTGTGGGGAGAGCCAGGGCTGCCTATCCCCAGAGAGAGGGGGGTTGGCTAGCATAGCGAGCAGGGGGCGCAGCCCCCAGTGATATTGACAATATTGAATATCTGCTGTCGTCAGCAGTTTTCATTGTTTTCCATTTCATTTTTGTGCTATTCTTCCCCTTGAGCAATTATCATAGCAGGAGCATGACCAGACTATACACAAAAAGCAAGTGAAAAGTAACTGCTTTAACATATACCGAGTAAATTGGGACTCCTCTTCCCATTCTTGGCACTACACGGCGTCTTTCTGGAACTCTCACAGCATGTTCTATCTGCCACCTTCTAAAAGAACAATGTCTCACTGAGGCTATGTCTACATTGCGCTGGTTTTGCGCAAGAAATATGCAAATGAGGCTAAGTGTGGCATATTGCTGATCCTCATTTGCATAATTAATGAGCGCAAGAGGCTTTTGCGCAAAAAGGAGCCATCTACATGGCTCCTTCTTGCGCAAAATCCCCCTCTTGCGCAAGAGCCATTTTTCCACTTTTTTTTGCGCAAAAAAGCAGCCGCTCATTAATTATGCAAATGAGGCTCGGCAATATTCCATGCTCAGCCTCATTTGCATATTTCTTGCGCAAAACCAGTGCAGTGTAGACAAACCAGTGTAGTGTAGAGTCTGCAGTGTGCCTGGACGTGCAATGACACTAACACTCACTGCTCCACAGACGTGACTTGTGTTAACTCTTAACATTGAACAGATACAATGCTGGCTTCCTTCCCGTACTTAGACTGTAAGCTTTCTGGGTCAGGGACTGTCTTTTTATTGCATATACCTACAATGCCTCACACATGAAGTCCACCCAGTCCCTGGGCTCAAGCGCCTCAGCTCCTGGCAGTGCCACACCTTCCAGGCTGCTATTTCGAACTTGCTAGTTCAATCCCCCTTAGCAATGTACAGACCCTAAGTTCCTAAGCAGGCTAGGCACTTAAGTCCCATGTTGTCTGTCAGTGGCTCTACACCAGTGGTGGGCAACCTGCGGCCTGTCAGCCACGAGTAGCTCATTGGGGTTCCACCTGCGGCCTGCGCACCCCCCCCTCTCTGTCCCTTTCCCCCCCGACCTCTCACGCACTGGGGCGCCTGAGCCCCACGCTCGTCGTCTACCCCCCCTCCCTCCCAGCACTTTCGGAGCACTGTGAATGGGCTGAGTCACAGCATGCAGGCTCTGGGAGGCAAGGGGGAGATGCAGGGACAGGGCGGGAATCAGCCCATTCATGGCGTTCCCGAAAGTGCTGGGAGGAGAGATAAGTGTGGGGCTCCGGTGAGAGGCTTCAGGAAGAGGGCAGAGAGAAGGGGTGTGGGCCACAGGTGGAACCCCAATGGGCCACAGGCCACAGGCTGCCCGCCACTTTCAATCTGAGACAAAGGAGGGCCACGCATGAGGCCCACTCACTAGTCTTGGTTGCCCACCACTGGTCTATGCTGCAGGGAAAAATCTACAGCTGGCCTGTGCCAGCTGCCTCAGGCTCCCAGCACCCAGGGGCTGTTTCATTGGAGTGTAGACTTCCAGGCTGAGGCAGCCTGATCTCTGGGACCTTCGCACCTCCCAGGGTCCTAGTGTCTGGGCTCCAGCCCAAGCCTGGATGTCGACACTGCAGTTAAACAGCCCCTTAGCCTGAGCCAGCTAGCCTGAGCCATCTCCAGGTGTCTAACTGCTGTGTAGACGTATCCAGTGAGGTCTGGAGTGGTGGGTCCATCATAGAGGATGAAGAGAAAAGAGTGTCACATGGCATAAAGTTCAGGGCCAAAGGATGAATCTGGCCTGCTGAGTTTTCCTCTTTGCTTGCTACAGTTCTAAGCACATAATTATTAACCATGAGATGAAACTAATTAGAAATGAGCCCCCATCAACTCCCTAGATCTGAACCTCCCAAAGCTCTGCCGGTGTTCAGATCCCACGTCAGACTCTGCAGGCTGAGTCTCTCTGTGAAATGGAATATGGGCAAAGAGCCTGCCAGCCCAATGGTTGGTTTGCAAAGCGAATCTGTATGTTCCATCGCCCGTTAAATAACATGACCCAGGAACATGTGTGAGAATTTACATAACAAATGGAATTGCATCCCACACACCTCTTGGGTGAGGTTCACTGTCCCATGTAGTGGCACTTAGACCACTCACAGAGAGAGAGAAAGAACGAGTTTGTTCTACAGCTTTAGATGAGCGCCAGCCTGCTTTTAGCTCAAGCTGTAGCAGCTCATGCACGACGCTCCAGAGCGCCCAGGTTCAATTCTGCATGTTGGTGTGTTACACAAAGACAATACAATTCTAAGTAGGCTCAGTTCTGCATCTCGTGTTAGCAGTAAGTAGCTGAAATGCCTGGGAGGTCTACAATGTACCTGTTTCTCACCCGTCCTGTAACTTGTGGCATCATTTATACCTGGCAAGAAGAGATGTAAAACACTGGCTGGTGAGAATTCTCCCTTGAATTACATTGGCTGCATCACTTAGACTCCATTTTGCACACGTGAAAATGACAACACGAGGCGAAAGGTGCTGTCCAGTTGGGCCTGGTGTTATGCAAAGTGAGTAATGACCTCAGACTCAGACCCACACTCAGGGTATTATCTGACTCCCATAAAATTCAACAGGAAGACTCCCTTAGGTTGCATAAAGCCGCGAGCCCGTCTTGCTTTTAGGAGGCACAATGTCAATATTCAGAGGCAGTGGAAATAAAAGGCTTTGTTGAAACAAACAATTTGTTTAATGAGATAATGGGAATGTTCACAGCCGCTGCTTTGAGAGCCTAACGGCTGAGGAAGGGGGGTTGTCAGTGTCGTTCCATTTAAGAACCAACTTATATAAATTGTTAAGAAGTATTTCCAAACTAAAGGCCCAAATCAGATGGTCCATGAATGGGATGGGTCTATGGAACTCAAAAGTTCCTGTGATTTATACTAGCTGTGAACCTGGCTCAGTTTTCTTTTAATGTGCATTAAACATGGGCAACATTTAAGAAATATTAAGATTTGTTCCAACTGTGTATCTCCGTATGGAAAAGTGTTTAACCAGCCTAGAGACTACAGAAGGGATAAAATTCTCTACGTTTTTAGAGGCTATTTTATTGCTCTAGAGTATCCAACAGATTCATCCCTATTAAAATCTATTGGACATTTTTCATAAGGGTCATTATGTAACATCCAGCCAGTGCACAGTATACTGTTATTGTGTCCTCTGTTACTGTTGCTTGAGAGGTTCTCCCTCCAGTTTTGCTGCACGTACATGCACACACACACACACACACACACACCCCGACATAGTTTAGCAGCCTGAGCTTATTGAATCAGGTGAGTGAAGCTTCTGTTGTTATCATGGCTGTTTCTATTTAGACAGACGGACATTGATGTACAATTTTTTTTTTTTTTGATCTCTTGTGTAAGGCAATCAGAGCAAGTCTGCTGTTGATCTTACGTTATCCGTGATTATTTACATAAAGACAAAGAATACTTACTTCCTCCTTAGACATTTTGGTACTTGGCACCCTCTGAATGCGAATCAGTGATGCAGACCGAAAATTATCCTGAAGGGCAGTGTGCTTAACATTATTCTAGGAGCTTGCATTACTGTGGGGTTTTTTTCAAACCAAAAATTTTGACCGACAGGAGTGAAACTGAAATCACATGAGGAGAGTGTATATGTGTGCATGGGAATTTACTTCATTCCAGTGGCTGATGTAGCAGAACTATTTTTAGGTGTAATCCTTCAACAGAACATGTCTTCTCCTTTCTGAATAGTACAAAGCTGGCTGCAAGTCAAAGGGTAATTATTTTCCATCATATCACCTACCAGACACTGAGAAAACACCCATTATTTTAGATACATAACACCAACCATTGTTTGCAGTTAACATTTTCAGTGAATGCTTTTAATGGGATTAATTGCTCCAGATTCATTAGTGAAGGCCACTTGCTGTTGATGACAATGGACCTTTCTGAGGCCATTGCTTAGTAGCTCTCATAAAAGATTAGATTATAAGGGCCACATTTTTACTCCAGTGATTTTGCGTGAGCGTAGTGGAGGATAGAATCTGGCCTGAAGAATGCTTGTGATGTTAGTTCATGACTGCACAATTTCCATCACTGCATGTTGATATGTTACAGGGAAGAAGTAAGTACATGCCAGCAGCTAGGAAATAACAATAAATTAGGAAAGTATGCAGGACAAGGGAGGTTGGAACAATAAAAACATTAAAGTTATTAATAAACCTTCAACTTCAGAAAGGTTTGGAGAAAAGATAAGCAAGTTGTCTTCTATATTTGAACACAGTTGCATGCCAAATGAAAGGGATGGTGTTTGCCACAGAGACAGTGCTTGCTTTCAGAAACAAACTATCATGGTGAATTCTTTGTGCACTGTGGATGATGCTAAGATCTAATTCTCCCACTTACTGTATCAGATTTAGTTGGTTGCAACTATTGCTTACTCCTGACCTGTGCAGGTACCAGAGCTATATGTTATTCCTTGATGAAAGGGCAGAATAGTGCACACTTTGGGCCAGATTTTTAAAAGATATTCAGGTGCCTAAAGATGTAGATAGGTGCCTTGTGGGATTTCAAAAGTTGCCAAGCACCTAACTTTCACTGGCACCTATGAACTTTTGAAAATTCCCCAAGATACCTATCTTTAGGCACTTGACTACTTTCAAAAATCCAATCCCACTCTCCTAACTTGTCTGCAATGTTTTAGATTCACAAGAAATGAAGGATCCGGTTCCCTTATACTTCTGACTGGCAAAAAGCAACTACACTCAGGCCCAAATTTTTAAAACCAGAGGCCTAAAATTAGGATTCTAGATTTACATGTTGTAGAGCGCCTGGGACAGCAATATGACCACCCGCTGACCCAGAAGAAGCAGCACTCTCTATGACCTCTTGGTGGGCGGGTCCAGCCACAGCTAGCCCCACCCACAGGAAGTCAGAGGGCGGGTCTGGGACTATAAGAGCCACAGGCTCAGTCAGAGCTAGGCAGCTGAGCTGAGCTGAGCTGAGCCCTGGCCCCTGTAATGAAGGCCTCGGCTGTGCTGCCCCGGACCGAGGAGTGTGTTGGGCCACCTGGACCTCTGCCAACCCCGGAGCCCTGGCCTGGCCTGTGGAGACACTGGCCGCTGCCTGAACCCACGCTGACCCCGCCTGGACCTGTGCCAGGCACCAATGACTGGGCCAGCCCGCCTGGAGCCTTGCCTGAACCAGAGCCCATGGACACCCTGCCAGCCCCGCTGTTGCCCAAGGCTCTGCTGGAACATCATCAGAATTGGGTAGGCCTGTGGGGGAGGAGGGAGGGTTGGAAAGCAGCCCAGGGACAGCCTACCCTGGGATGGCTAAGGACAAGGAGGTCGGGTGGGCAGTGCATTGCAGCCTGGACCACCGCTGACCCTCGACCTTGTCGGTGTGTAACGGCCTGGATCCCTGCCAACCTACTGGCTGCAAGGCCACCACTGTCAGGGCCCTGGGCCGGGATGCGTTGGAGTAGGGAAGGCCCGTGTCCTCCCTCCTTTTGAGTGGCAGGTTCCCTCCTGTGGGGCAAAACTCCCTGTGCTCGTTGGCTCTCCCAGAGTGAGGAGACCCGACCCCCTGCCTGGCTGGGACCCAGCCAGAGCTTTGATCGCTGGACAACTGGTGAGAGACACTTGTCGCCCTGACTCAGGGCTACACCTTAAACTGTGAACTGGTGACTATTTGTATTAACCCTGTGTCTGTCTGCCCGCCCTGACCCCGGGCTGTGCCTCACAAACTGTCACTCAGCCAAGGCGTGCCTCATGGACTTGTGGGCACTCTAGGGAGTCAGCGGTGCCCCACCCACTGACATAGGACCCTTTACACATGTACATACCTACAGAGAAGTAGTTTAATTTTCAAAAGTACTGAGCACCACAGGAAGCGAAGGGGAATCAGGCATTTGGCATCTTTGGCAAACAGACTACTTCTCTTTAAGTGCCTTAAGTTTAGCAGTTTATTTAGACATCCTGGCCTGACAACTTGAGCCATGGTGGATACAGTCTGTATTCTTAGAGTAGATTCTCTGTTTTATCTGTTTCTCCCTTCCCTTCAGGTCTCTAGTCTTCTGTTACTTAACTTTTCTGTGCAAGTGTGGGTGGCTGCGTGTCTGTTTGTACTCTCTTACAGCTGCAACTCCTACTGTTAATCCCCAGCTGATTTTCTTCAAAGAAATATTCATCCTGAATGTTGGACTCATTGCTCTCAGAGTATCGCAGCTGTGTGGTAATCTCTTTAATACGAAGAACCGACTGTGCTAAGACAGCTAGCCATAGTCTTCCCTTCTTCAGCCACATGCTCACCATATGTATTGCTTTGCTCTCTGTAAGGTTATCATGTTATTGCCTTTTTCACACTGGATCTAAGTGAGTCAGGTTGGGGGTGAATTATTTTTATATGTTTAATCCGTAAACAATCAATAGCTTTCAACCAGACACCACCTTAGTTCTAAAAACTGCAGTTTCTACCTGTATCCTATCAGGTCATTTCTGATAGGTTAGAACACAATGACCAAGTCCTGATCACTTAACTCATACAAGTGGTCTCATTATAGGCAATGGGCAAAATTCATCTTCTATGTTACTCCAGTGAGTTTGAGGGTGTTACATTAATCAAGGATGAATTTGGTCCAATGTATTTGGCCAGGAAGAGCAAGCTAATCGTGTTCTGGTCCTAAAATCTGCCATTGAAATTCCCCAATTCAGCAAAGCACTTCTTCATATGCTTAACTTTAAGGAACAGACCCATTGACTTCAGTGAGATGACTCAGATGCCTGAAGTTAAGTATATGCTAAACTGCTTTTGCTAGATAGAACCTTTTCTATGACGGCAGAGTACCAAAAAGTCACTCTTCTACAGGTTGAACTTCTCTAATCCACCACCCTCAGGATCTGACTGGTGCCGAACTAGAGAATTTGCTGAACCACGGGAGGTCAATATTGTCTAGCAGCATTATATTATTTATTTAAAATATTTTTACCCTGCCTCTCTATTTAAAAAATTCGAGGCGGCTTACAAATGTTTAAAACAAACACACACAGACATATATAAATATAAAAGTAAAATACAGGACCCCAAAGGGGGAGGAACATAAAACCTGCTAAAACACCTCAAAAGGAGGGGGACGCACACCGCCCCCCAAACATCAATAAAAGCATGGGTATAAAGTATACCAACACTTCCACTGCTTACTGGGCTCTTAAAAGTCATTGAGATAAATTAGAGCTAAATAACAGCACAGAACACTGAGGCTACGTCTACACTGCACAGTTATTTTGGAATAAACTATTCTGAAATAGCTTATTTCAAAATAGCACATCTACACTACAGGGAAGCCTCAAAATTAGTACGAGGCAGGCTTCCCTAATGTAGATGTGCTATCTCGATTGAGAGCCCCAGGAGGAATAACTTAGAATGGCCTTGGTGAGGGGCTATTTCGAAATAGCAGCAGTGGAGCGTCTACACACGCCTTATTTCGAAATAGCTATTTCGGAATAGGTGTTATTTCTCGTAGAATGAGGTTTAAGGAAGTCGCAATAAGCCATCTGTTATTTTGAAATAACAGAATTGCTGTGTAGACACTCGCATAGTTATTTCGGAATAACGTCAGTTATTCCAAAATAACTTTGCTGTGTAGACACACCCTGAGAGCAAGGACTGGTGGCTTTAAACAAACTTTATGGGCCCATAGGAAACTTGGCTACACCCATGATAAGTGGGCATCCGACTAACTAAAATCATGCTGGACCACAGCTGTTGCTGGAATAGAGAGGTTCAACCTGTATCTAGATCATATATAAAATCATCACATCCTAAATTAGTCAGCTGGAGTCAAATTTTGCCCGCGGTTATATCTTTGCAATTCTACTGACCTTTCTGGAAGAGCAGGGGTACAACTGCAGGCAGAATTGAATGCTTGAATTTAAATACACATTATTAGTCCATGGAGATAGAATATATTTCAACTGGCAGCTAAGCAGTCTTCATCTTGGCATTTAGGTAGCCCATTTAATTTATTAGGGGAAAATCATTAACGGTAATTCAGATCTTAACACTAATTATGTCAATGGCAAAACTACCTTCTAAAGGCTCTTTAATTTGAATCTGCATAAAAAGCATTATCTTCTTGCAATATTAAAAGCACTTTTATATAAAAGAACGATCCTGACTTTTTAAACATTAGGGGTTGGCTTGTTTCTTGATACATGGACTATCAAAAAATGTGCTCCCAGGTTGCTGATTGCAAAGTTCACCACATCTCAGAGTGTAATAGTACTAAAAATTGATTAATTTTTATTCTGCACCTGACATTTGAAAGATGTTTCACAATCTCTAGCAGTCGGTCTTTTTGTTGCTCGGTTTGCCATGACAACAAATATTTCATTACTCCAAACTGACCTACCTTAATAAAATGCACCATTATGATACAATGTAAAAAATGCTGGATTATGACAGAGTTCTCTATTCAAGACATACATTAAAAATCTGAATCTGCCACCCTTCTTCTCTCGGCACAACTTTACTCATATGCAGAGCTCTGATGAAGTCCACAGAGGTACCAGTGTGACTAGTCCTTATGTGAATGAGGATAGCAGAATCAGGCCCCAATCAAATCCTGTGCTAAGGGTAACATACCACCAAAAACAAGGGCCATACATGTTTTGCTTTATTCACAATATATAATTATTTAAGCTACAGAAAGTCTACCTTTAAAAAAAAAAGTCACCTAACTTGTATGATAGAGGGCCTGATCCAAAGTTCATTGAAGTCAACAGAAAAGACCCCATTAACTTGTATGGTCTTTAGATGTGATCCACTGAATAGAAACCACTTACAGGTCTGGTTCAGTGCCTATTAAAGACAAGGGCAATGCTCCATTGATTCTAATGTGTGCAGGATCAAACTCATGGTGAATTTTGCTGTTAAGTCTTTTTACACTGCAGTAGAATGAAAGTCCGGAATTGGACTCTAACCTCCAGTTAGACGCCCTGAACTCAGTGAAGACATCCATCGACTTCAATGGGAGTAAGTTCTGACCCCTACAGAACAGGGACTTGACTCTGCTCTCTCTGAAGTCAATGACAAAAGTCCTTAGGAGTTCAGCGGTACAGGATCAGGTCCCATCCATCTGAAGTAAAATTACTCTGAGAGGAAAACAGGGTTGTAAAAAGATAACCGGTTAACTGGTTACTCACTAACCAGTTAACTGCAGGTGAGAGACTGCACCAGCCTAGCCAGGCCCACTGCACCATGCTGCATGGTTAACCATACAGTTTCACCGGTGAACATTTTAAATGGTATTTTACATCCCTAGAGGATAATTGACTTAATGATGGAGAATAATACATAAGCTTTCTACTAGACAGTTTTCAGATTTCAGACCAAATAAAACTCTTTCATTCTATAATTTTGCATAGTAGATGGCCTGACTCCCAGTCCAGCACACTTAACAGTAAGGACTGGTACAACCAATTAGGCATCATTAATGAAAACTAGTGTGTTTCACAGGCTTGTTTTAGCCATTAGTTTAAGGGAAGTGGGCAGCTCTCACTGTAACAGGAACACAACCTTGTTTGGTCTAGAAAGCATTTTTTAAAAACAATATTGTGTCAAGAAAAGCCATTGGACAGGACTGTATCATTAATAGGATCCATGTTTCAGAGCAAAATAAACTTTGTTCTTTCCATTCTAGCTGGGTATCCCATCAGAAGCTAGACAGAAACGCTGTACATGAGCTGTTTGTGATGCAATGACATTTATTGCACATAGACTGATTACCCCACAGTAGTAAATTGCACCAGAGTATAAATACATTATAAAACACACAGGAGGAAAATGGAAATGACACATGGGTGATAAAATAACAGCAGATTCACACGGGCAGTTGGATGTAAAAATAAAAATACCCTTAAGATACTTTAATTTAGAATATAGATACATTTACAGTACCTTGATAAAATATTTAAAATAACTCTCTCAGTAAAATTGTAACATAGCAGACAAGAAATGAAATAGATTTGGGATTTGATGTTATTTTAGCCTTGTTTTATTTGTAACTCGATTTTTTTGTGTGTGTGTGTGCAAGTAACATTCAATTCACTTTGCAATTCTCAACACTGTGCAAAAAAAGAAAAAAAAAAAAAAACCACCCCGGTTGCTGCTGCTTTTTTTTAAATGTGCAGTAATTTTTGACACGAATTCGTTTTGACTGTTCATCTTTAACTACAAAGACCAAACTGCAAAAGGCTCACTGTCTGGGGTGGGATTTTTTTTTTTATATAAAATACTAATAGTGATACATAAATAAGCTGTTTAATATAAACACGTCTTGTTTCCGCTGTACAATATGCACAGTTTGAGGTAGAAGTTTCTCAGCCTGGTTGCTATTGTCTGGCAAGGGAAGATAAGTACAAAAACCACCAGTTTGCTGGTGCAGAAGAAAAAAGCAGGAGAGGTTTGTGCAAAATACAAGTATATTAATGTTCAATGTGATTTATTATTTATTCACGTCCACCTTGGATAACGGGAGAGCCCAGCTACCAAGAGCTTGAAATACAACTTGCCAGATCACAAATACACTTTCAAAAGGGACTTTCAGCTCAATTAAAAAAAAAAAAAAATGCTGAGTCCCTGGAGTCCTCAGGGACTTTAATGAGATTTTTCGGCAGTCGGCGCTTATTAAAAGCAGGCTCTTCTCCTCTGTATGAGGCTAAGTGGAGCTCCTAGGAGCAGGGACGGGACAGCTGATAGTTCTAAACTTTGAAGCAAGGTTAGTAACGGATCAATGCTGCCTACACTGACGGCCACAGCAAATTCCCAATACTTTCATGCCTCAGCATCAGTCGTCCCCATCCCGCAAGTGTAGCTCTCAGAAAAACTGAACCTATATTCTTACCTCCTTTTGAAATTATTTCCCCTAACCACCAACCTCTAGCTCTTCACAAAAAGAGAATAATCATCCAAATGGGTTTGAGAGTCGGTTAATTTCCTTTGTTCAGTGGCCTCCCATTTGCTTTCACTTCAGATGAGGTATGCTGCATACACATTCATCACCTGCTTTTAGTTCTAGGTGAACACAGAGTCTCTCAGCTGAGAGAGATCAGTTTGGTTTGGTGTTTATTAACCAGACTCTTGGTAGTTTTGTCTTTTTGCTCCTGTTCATTTCCCTGCCAGTCTTTCTTTATGCTCTGTGTCCAGTGCACACATCCCTCTGCCCCCCCTCCCCAACCCAAAACAACCCCTATCCTTATACCTTGGATTCTGAATAGGAAGTTTTGCTATTCCTCTCCTCCAGACTTGAGTCACTGCCTCCCTGCGTACCCCCATTGCATTCAGACCACGTCCCTCCCAGGCTGCGCTCGGGGGGTGCCCAAAGTATTGATAAAGTTCCCTGCATACCGGGAGAGCTCCCCAGAACTGGCATGCAGCCTCCTGTCAGCTTTCCTGGGGCAGCAGAGCAGCCTCTTGAAGGCCTTGCGGAAGTCGGGGCTGCGGCAGTAGATGATGGGGTTGAACGCCGAATTGGCATAGCCCAGCCAATTGAAAAAGACGAAGAGCTGGTCTGGCACCAGGTTCCTGTTGAAGACCTTAAACACGTTGACCAGGAAGAAGGGGAGCCAGCAGAGGGTGAAAACCCCCCATAATGATGCCCAAGGTCTTGAGGGCTTTTTGCTCCTTCAAGGCCAAGATCTTGGAGGTCCTTCTCCTGCTGGTTCGGCCATTGCCCAGGATGGGCAGGTGGTGGGGTTGGGATTGAGACTGGGCAGGAGGCTGGGGGTGGCTGCAGTAGAACCTGCCTTCGCACCTGTCTATCTTCCTCATCTGCTCCTTGGCCTCCCGGTAGACTCTGATGTACACGAAGATCATGATGAGGAGGGGAACGTAGAAGGAGATAATGGAGGAGGCGATGGCATAGGCCCTGTTGGTGACAAAGTCACAGCAGCCGGGGTCCTGGTAGCAATCCAGAGCTTGAGGATCACGATCCCGCCACCAGTGCATCATGATGGGCAGGAAGGAGACCAGGGCGGAGATGGCCCAGACCGTGCAGATGATTCCCTTGGCCCGGCCCTTGGTCATGAGGCTCTGGTAGCGGAACGGCGAGGTGATGGCCAGGTAGCGGTCGATGGCGATGACGCACAGGGTCTCGATGCTGGCTGTCACGCACAGCACGTCCAGCGAGGTCCAGCACTCGCACAGGAAGGAGCCCCAGAGCCAGCGGCCCCGCACCACCAGCGTGGCCCCGAAGGGCACCACCAGCGAGCCCATCACCAGGTCGGCGCAGGCCAGCGAGGTGATGAAGAGGTTGGTGAGGGTCTGCAGCCGCTGCGTGCGCCCGATGGCTGCGATCACCAGCCCGTTGCCCACCACGATGAGCAGCACCATCAGGGCCATCAGCAGCCCCATGCCCACCGCCCACTGGTGGGAGAGCTGCTCCCCGGGCAGGGGCCGGCTGCCCGGCAGGGTGGGCGCGCTGCTGGGGGGGCTGGAGCGGTTGCAGTCCGGGTCGAGCCAGCCCTCTCCCATGGCTGGGCCGGCTCAGGGCAGCCGGGCTGGCGGCATGAAGGCGAGGCGGGGCGCTCTCGCAGCCGCCGCCGGAGCGATCTCCCGGCCGCTGCCGCCGCGCCGCGCCAGCAGCATGGTTCTGCGCGCCCCGCGCCGGGCTCCTGCGCCCCGGCCCCCTTGCGCGTCAGGCGCGGCGCAGCCAATGGCGCGGGGCAGCGGCCGCACCCACCGCCCGGCCCCGCCTCCGCGCACCCCTGCCCGGGCATGGCCCAGCCCCCCTCCCCAGCGCAGGGAAAGTCTCTGCGCTCTCGCTGCAAAGCTGCCCCTTGCCCGCCCCTCGGCGCGCCCTGCTGCCCAGAGATCCAGCCCCGCGTTCCTCGCCGCTCTGCTCGGTGCAGCCGGGGCAGGTGCAGGGGACCCGACGGAGCCACGGCTGGTCCCAGGCGCACCGTCTCGGCGACGAAGAGGCGAAAAGGCTGCGGGCAGCAAGCTGTACGGCGCACCCTCGCCGACACGGACAAAGGCCCCCGCGCAATGACCGGGCTTCCAGTCCTGCGGCGCGTTAGGTCTGAGCCGCAGCAGCGCAATCCAGCAGCCGCGCCGTGCTTGGGTTTTATTTCTCCGCCACGGCTTTATAGGAAGCCAGGCTCGCAGGAAAGCGCTGTCCTGTCCGGGTTTAGCTATAATATCCCACATAAGAACGGCCACACTGGGTCAGACCAAAGGTCCATCTAGCCCAGTATCCTGTCGGCCAACAGTGGCCAATGCCAGGTGCTGGAGACGGAATGAACAGAACAGGGAATCATCAAGTGCTCCATCCAACAATTAGAGTAACTTACATTTTCTTATGGTACTGTCCTACTGCAACCCTGTCCCTGCCAGTTCTTTAAACAGCAAAAGCCATCGGAGCTAAACTCAGCCAGCTCTTGCTGGAGCTGTGCACCAGGGTGCACCCACTTACTTTCACCTCTGGATCCATCCTCTGTTGCCCATTCCCAGCCTGGCAAACAGAGGCTAGGGGCACAATTCTTACCCATCCTGGATAATAAGCATTGATGGACCTAACCTCCATGAATTTTTCTAGCTCTTTTTTGAACCCTGTTAAAGTCTGGGCCTTCATCCTCTGGTAAGGAGTTCCACATGTTAACTGTGCCCTACATGAAGAAATACTTCCTTTTGTTTGTTTTAAAACCTGTTCCCTATCGGTTTCATTGGGTGATCCCTAGTTCTTGTGTTATGGGAGGGAGAAAATAACTTCTTTATTCACTTTCTCCATATCAGTCATGATTTTATAGACTTTAGGGTATGTCTACACTGCACGCTTATTATGAAATAAACTATTCCAGAATAGTTATATAGAAATAGCTTATTTCAAAATAGCACGTCTACACTGCAGGGAAGCCTTAAAATTAGTCCGAGGCAGGCTTCCCTAATGTAGACTTGCTATCTCGATTTAAGGCACCAGGGGAGGAACAACTTAGAATGGCCCTGTTGCGGGGCGATTTTGAAATAGCAGCAGTGGAGCATCTACACACACCTATTTCAAAATAGCTATTTCAGACTAGGCGTTATTTCTCGTAGAATGAGGTTTACAGATTTTGGAATAAGCCATCCGTTATTTCGAAATAACGGAATGGCCTTGTAGATGCTTGCATTGTTATTTCCGAATAACACTAGTTATCTCGAAAGAACGGTGCAGGGTAGACGCATCCTGAGTCTTCTAAATTTAGGTCTTCATGAATAAACATTTATTAAGACGAAATGTTCACTTTGAATGTTGGACCTGATCCAAACGCCACTCAAGTCAAGGAGAGGCTTTCTGTTAACTTCACTGGGCTTTGGATCAGGTCCCTTTTCACTCACCGCCCAAGCCCTGAGTTGAGTGGTCTCTAATTCCCCTGGAATGGCCGGTATCATCAACATCAGAAGCTGCAGCAGGAATGCAATTCCCTGCATTGTTTTTGCTTTTAAGTCATGGCACCAAGCCTTGCAGAGGAAACACAGACCTCAGAATCTGTGTCTCACAGTTCCTTACATGGCCGGTGTTGCACTTTAGTATTGAATATCTGCACAATGCTCTGGAAATGTAGCTAACTGTGAGTGACAGGTGTTATTATTGTAAAATAATAAGAAAACCCTTTGCTAAAACAGAGCTCCTGTAGACTCTCTCCCGCATACTTGTCGTTTGATTTTTTGTTTTAAGGGACAAATATGCTAGGAGCGAAGTACAAAATGGGAGCAACCCACTCAGCCATGGCAGATGTATCAAAGACCTTTCAAACCCGCGCAAGCTATGAAGCTCTGCAGCTTAGCATGACTAAGAAAGGGAAGGCACAAGCAGACTCAGCACCTCTGCTTTAAAGCAGACCTCAGCAGGGAGGGCAGGATTTGATCATTTCCCCACCCTCCGGTCACACCTATTGCTATACTTCACAGGGACTGCATAAATGTCTGCTGTGCGGTTGGAGACGGTTTTGTCCTTCCCAAGCCCTGCATGACTCTCCATCCCAAGTCTTGTTTATTCTGGCTTAGAATCATAGAATACTAGAACTGGAAGGGACCTCAAGAGGTCATAGAGTCCAGTCCCCTGCCCTCATGGCAGGACTAAATACAGTCTAGACCATCCCTGATAGACATTTATCTAACCTACTCTTAAATATCTCCAGAGATGGAGATTCCACAACCTCCCTGGGCAATTTATTCCAGTGTTTGACCACCCTGACAGTTAGGAACTTTTTCCTAATGTCCAATCTAAACCTCCCTTGCTGCAGTTTAAGCCCATTGTTTCTTCTTCTATCCTCAGAGGCCAAGATGAACAAGTTTTTTCCCTCCTCCTTATGACACCCTTTTAGATACCTGAAAACTGCTATCATGTCCCCCCCCTCAATCTTCTCTTTTCCAAACTAAACAAACCCAATTCTTTCAGCCTTCCTTCATAGGTCATGTTCTCTAGACCTTTCATCAGTCTTGTTGCTCTTCTCTGGACCCTCTCCAATTTCTCCACATCCTTCTTGAAATGCGGTGCCCAGAACTGGACACAATACTCCAACCGAGGCCTAACCAGCGCAGAGTAGAGCGGAAGAATGACTTCTCGTGTCTTGCTCACAACACACCTGTTAAAGTATCCCAGAATTATGTTTGCTTTTTTTTTGCAACAGCATCACACTGCTGACTCATATTCAGCTTGTGGTCCACTATAACCCCTAGATCCCTTTCTGCCGTACTCCTTTATCTTTATCTTTATCTACTCAGGCTTAGTACCCTTTCTCCTGATACTTTATGCATAGAGATAGGGGGGTGGGCGACAGAACATCTTTCTTTCCCTCCCCCCTTCCCTTCTCCTATTTATTTCGAGTTTCCTTATCCTCTAATCATAACTCCGGTCATCTGAAGAAGTGGGCTGTGCTCACGAAAGCTCATGATACCATCTACATGTTTTGTTAGTCTATGAAGTGCTACCAGACCATTTGCTTGCTGTTTTTATCTAGATAATAGGTTATATACAGACTCCAGTCTTGTTCACAGCTACAGCCTCTATGCTATTCTATCATAAATAGGGACTCATTGGGTCTTATTTACATGCACACCTTTTTACAATGCTTGGATGTTGGAAAAATGGCCTGAAGGTGGGGAAGGGGTAAATATTATTTACTCCTTCTTGAAACCCTGTTGGCATTTCCAGCACAGTGGAAAGAAGCCTTCATGTGAATGTGTGAATGAGAATCCAGTCATTTGTTTTTTAATCACCCATGTGTATTACAGCATTCGCTAGGCCTTTTACGCTTCCGCCGACCAACAAGGGAGCAATTGAAGTCTTTATTTTTCTCCATCTCTATTTATTCTAAGGCTGTGTCTTTGTTTGAACGTAGCCATTTAAAACAACCCACTAGGTAGACAGGGTCACGACCTGGGGGTGACTTATTTATGTACTTATTTACATGCTATTTAATCCTGACTGAATGGCCAAGCCAGCTCAGACCTGCTCACTACTTCCTCCCACACACACACACCTTCCACGGTGTTCCTGTGAACTTTGGCCTGCTGCTCTGCCAGCCCAGCTCTGGGCCTTGCAGCATCTTGCACCAAACACAGAGCAAACAGCATCCGAAAGGGCCATGGCTAATTGCCCGGGACAAGGTTCTGCTCATCTGTCAGTCAGTCCCCACCCTGTCTTACCCCCTCTCCTTCACCCAAATAGATGGTGCCAGCCTGGCCTCGCCCTGAGTCCCTCTGGCAGGAAGAGGCCAATTACTGTGGGAGATAAGGCTGAAGTTTTTCTGTAAACATGACCTGCAGAGGGTTTTATTGTTAGCTGGTGAGTTAACCCTACCTAGTAATGTGCTGACTGACACAAGCAGCATGGGGCAGAGCAGGATTCAGCATGTCAGTCAGTCTAAAGCTATTTGGTTAGGTTCCCTGAATCCAGGCTGGCTGGATCTCCTTTCAAAACAGTATCCTTACAATCTCCAAGCGTTTCTAAGGAGGTCCTTGTATTGAGCACGGATTTAGCCCCACCCATACATTGTTCCCATTTTACAGGTGGGGAAAGCATGATGCAGAAGGGGGAAAAGCCAAATATTCAGCATTACCGGTGGTTTTAGCCCAGTGTTTGAGACTTGGGATGTGATTTCCAAAGGGACTAGGTGCCTGCAGCTCCCACTTACTTCAAACGAAGTTGTGGGGTCTCAGCCCTTCTGAAAAGTGGTCTTATTGTGTCTCAAGTTAGACACCCACTGACTGGGATATCTCAAAGTAGTGGCCAAAATAGAAAATATGAGCTCCAATCAGCTGGCCAAGATCACACAGGCATTGATAAAGCCTAATTCTCCTGGCTACTACTCCTGTGCTTTAGGCCAGGTCTACATTAGATCAAGCAGCTTGGTTTAAGGTATGCAACTCCAGCTACTTAAAATACGTATCTGGAGTCCGCTTACCTTAAGCTGAGCTTAGCAGCATCCTCACACCAGGAGGCCAGTGGGAGCAAGAGCAGGAGTACTGGCTGCCAGTGGGGGCGCCCTCTGAGTTTGATTTAGTGAGTCTTAACTAAACTCACTAAATCGAACTCCAGAAGATGAATCGCAGCAGCGTCGATCTTCTGCGGAGTGAAGACGTGCCCATAGGTACACAAGACATCCACCCAATCCATCTCTCCTTCATACCCATTATCCTCCTGATGGTTCCTTTATATCATTAGTAAACGACCTTACCCGACTAGTCAAATACTAAATATTACGATAGCCCTTTGCCCTTTTATATGTCCTCGCAGATGCTTTTCAAAGGGAGGCAAGTTTAAGGCCCCGGGAAATTAAATGACTTGCCAAAAGCTGCACAATAAGTTCATGGTCCCTCAGGGTTTCCTGGTATCTTTGTGGGGCCAGCAGGCACCATTCCGGAGTGTCACATGAGTACATGACAGCTGGCGCCAGCATGTCTTTGGGGCTGTCTCCAAAGGAAAATCCAAAGGTACGTTTAGAATTTATATGCTGGCCATTCCTCTGCCCCTTGCCATTTAGCGCATGTGGCTGATCACTGGCAAGTTAACTCACTTTCAGGGCGACACCTTCGCAGGTCACCACCTTTCACTCTAAATTTCCTGGCTTTTGTGAGTTCCAGGCGAGAGACTTAGTGTGACTTTAATATAGCTCTTTGTGTGCAAATTATTTAAGGATGTCAGGTCAAGAGGAGTGAGTTCAAACTCTCGGATGGATTGTTTCTGCCTGCACTTCAGGGCACAGTTTTTAATGAATAACGAATCTATTTTTTCCTGGAAGTATTTTTGTAAAAATAATTAGGATGGGTCAGTTCTCGCAACACACCCCTTGCAGAGTGGAGATGGGCCCCAAGGGAAGAGAAAATGGTATTTCAATTGAGGGACTTTGTTCATGCAAACTATATGAGTGAAGATTGAATGTCCCAGGAACTGTAGGAGACTGTATCTTCTGGGCCCTGATCTGAGCTAATCAGCAGAGAGGTCCTTTGACTTCAATGGGGGTTTCAAGTAGGAGTGTGAATACTCATGTGGAACAGCTTCCAGGACTGAATACAAATGTCTATATTCACAATTACTAGTTAATAAACTAGCAAAACAGATCCTCAATGGGAAGGAGAACCCCAGAGAAAATGTGCTCAGGTACCATTGTCGGTGAACGTGATGCAAGCATCTAGGTAGATGGAAGTGGTGCTGAAAGAGACCAAAGAGATGCTGAAAATAAGTGTTTGCAATGACATGAGAGGCTAGGATCTGCAGACAAAGACATGACATGATGGAGGAGGGAGGTAAGAGCCGCCTCTCTGTTGACTTGATCCTGCTTGAACTCAGCAGGAGTTTTAATGCAGGGAGGGCAGGATCTGTCCATTTGGTACATAGCTTGCAATGGCTGAAAAGGCTGTCCCTGTTTTAAGAGCCAGTATTGCTAATCGCAACAGTTCAAAAATCATGAATTAGATCTCCCCAAATCATAAGATCAGACCCAAATAAGATTTCTAAAATGGACTATCCTGTGTTGTTGGTCTGTCTTTTGTTGTTGTTGGTTGTTTTTTTTAAACTCTCCTGCTTGTCCTCTCCCCGGCCCCATTCCCATTTGTATGTTGGACAATTCATGTTGCCAATGTTGCAGGGCTGCTGACAGACTTTGCCAGGCCTTAGATGAGGTGGGGGTGGTGGCTCCAGGCCCCCAGAAGGGGCAGGGCCTTTGGTGGAAGGGTTGAGTCTCAGGAATAGCTTTCCCCCAGCCTGCCCTTCAGTGCCTGGCGTGCACATCCCAGGCTCCAGGGGCAACTTAAAGAATCTGGAGCTCCGGCAGCTGCCCTGGGCCATTTTAAATTACTATATCCCAGACAGCTGCCCAGACAGCTAACCTAGTGAGGAGGGCTTTAAACTAGGTTCGACGGGGGACAGGTGAGCAAAGCCCACAGGTAAGTGGAGAACATGGAGACCTGGGAGATGGGTCGGAAATGGGAGGGAGCGTGGGCTACAATGGCAGAGAGAAAGGAGGGTCAGGGCAAAACTGGGAGGCAAGGTCAAATCAGGATCTTAGATGCCTATATACAAATGTGAGAAGTATGGGAAATAAGCAGGAAGAACTGGAAGTGCTAATAAATAAGTACAATTATGACATTGTTGGCATCACAGAAACTTGGTGGGATAATACACATGATTGGAATGCTTGTATGGAAGGGTACAGCTTGCTCAGGAAGGATAGACAGGGAAAAAAGGGAGGAGGTGTTGCCTTATACATTAAAAATGAACACACTTGGAGTGAGGTGGAGATGGACATAAGAGACGGAAGTGTTGAGAGTCTCTGGGTTAGGCTAAAAGGGATTAAAAACAAAGGTGATGTCATGTTAGGAGTCTACTACAGGCCACCTACCCAGGTGGAAGAAGTGATCAGGCTTTTTTCAAACAACTAACAAAATCATCCAAAGCCCAAGATTTGGTGGTGATGGGGGACTTCAACTATCCAGATATATGTTGGGAAAATAACACTGCAGGGCACAGACTATCCAATAAGTTCTTGGACTGCATTGGAGACAACTTTTTATTTCAGAAGGTTGAAAAAGCTACCAGGGGGGCTCCTAACAAATAGGGAGGAACTGGTTGAGAATTTGAAAGTGGAAGGCAGCTTGGGTGAAAGTGATCAAGAAATCATAGAGTTCACAATTCTAAGGAAGGGTAGAAGGGAGAACAGCAAAATAGAGACAATGGATTTCAGGAAGGCGGATTTTGGTAAGCTCAGAGAGCTGATAGGTAAGGTCCCATGGGAATCGAGACTGAGGGGAAAAACAACTGAGGAGAGTTGGCAGTTTTTCAAAGGGACATTGTTAAGGCCAATAGCCCAAAAGCAAGCTATTCCGACGTGTTGGAAAGATAGAAAATACGGCAAAAGACCGCCTTGGCTTAACCACGAGATCTTGCATGATCTAAAAATAAAAAAGGAGTCATATAAAAAATGGAAAGTAGGACAAATTACAAAGGATGAATATAGGCAAACAGCACAGGAATGCAGGGGCAAGATTAGAAAGGCAAAGGCACAGAATGAGCTCAAACTAGCTACGGGAATAAAGGGAAACAAGAAGACTTTTTATAAATACATTAGAAGCAAGAGGAAGACCAAGGAGAGGGTAGGCCCACTGGTCAGTGAGGAGGGAGAAACAGTAACAGGAAACTTGGAAATGGCAGAGATGCTCAATGACTTCTTTGTTTCGGTCTTCACCGAGAAGTCTGTAGGAATGCCTAACATAGTGAATGCTAGTGGGAAGGGGGTAGTTTTAGAAGGTAAAATAAAAAGAACAAGTCAAAAATCACCTAAAAAGTTAGATGCCTGCAAGTCACCAGGGCCTGATGAAATGCATCCTAGAATACTCAAGGAGCTGATAGAGGAGGTATCTGAGCCTCTAGCTATCATCTTTGGAAAATCATGGGAGACAGGAGAGATTCCAGAAGACTGGAAAAGGGCAAATATAGTGCCCATTTATAAAAAGGGAAATAAGAACAACCCAGGAAACTACAGACCAGTTAGTTTAACTTCTGTGCCAGGGAAGATAATGGAGCAAGTAATTAAGGAAATCATCTGTAAACACTTGGAATGTGGCAAGGTGATAGGAATAGCATGGATTTGTAAAGAACAAATCGTGTCAAACCAATCTGATAGCTTTCTTTAATAGGATAACGAGTCTTGTGGATAAGGGAGAAGCGTGGATGTGGTATACCTAGACTTTAGTAAGGCGTTTGATACGGTCTTGCATGATATTCTTATCAATAAACTAGGTAAATACAACTTAGATGGGGCTACTATAAGGTGGGTGCATAACTGGCTGGATAACCGTACTCAGAGAGTAGTTATTAATGGTTCACAATCCTGCTGGAAAGGCATAACAAGTGGGGTTCCAGGGTCTGTTTGGGACCGGCTCTGTTCAATATCTTCATCAACGATTTAGATGTTGGTATAGAAATGCGCTTATTAAGTTTGCAGATGATACCAAGCTGGGAGGGGTTGCGACTAATCTGGAGGATAGGGTAATAATTCAAAATGACCTGGACAAATTGGAGAAATGGTCTGAGGTAAATAGGATGAAGTTTAATAAAGATAAATGCAAAGTGCTCCACTTAGGAAGGAACAATCAGTTTCATACATACAGAATGGGAAGCGACTGTCTGGGAAGGAGTATGGCAGAAAGGGATCTAGGGGTTATAGTGGACCACAAGTTGAATATGAGTCAGCAGTGTGATGCTGTTGCAAAGAAAGCAAACATGATTCTGGGATGCATTAACAGGTGTGTTGTGAGCAAGACACAAGAAGTCATTCTTCCGCTCTACTCTGCGCTGGTTAGGCCTAGTTGGAGTATTGTGTCCAGTTCTGGGCACTGCATTTCAAGAAAGATGTGGAGAAATTGGAGAGGGTCCAGAGAAGAGCAACGAGAATGATTAAAGGTCTAGAGAACATGACCTGTGAGGAAAGACTGAAGGAATTGGGTTTAGTTTAGAAAAGAGAAGATTGAGGGGACATGATAGCCGTTTTTAGATATCTAAAAGGGTGTCATAAGGAGGAGGGAGAAAACTTGTTCATCTTGGCCTCTGAGGATAGTACAAGAAGCAATGGGCTTAAACTGCAGCAAGGGAGGTTTAGGTTGGACATTAGGAAAAAGTTCCTAACTGTCAGGGTAGTCAGACACTGGAATAAATTGCCCAGGGAGGCTGTGGAATCTCCATCTCTGGAGATATTTAAGAGTAGGTTAGATAAATGTCTATCAGGGATGGTCTAGACAGTATTTGGTCCTGCCATGAGGGCAGGGGACTGGACTCGATGAGCTCTCGAGGTCCCTTCCAGTCCTAGTATTCTATGATTTGCCCCCTCTCCCTTCTGTAGCCCTGCAGTGTCTCCACATTGATTAAGTAAGGTGATTCTCACCCTCACTGTAGGAGTTTTCACTGGCTATCTGATCATACATTTTTTTTTTTTTAAATCAAAACCAATCCAGTGTCGTGTTTGAGTTGAACTGTTTGGTAACTCCAGTTCAAGTATCAAACTGCCCCAGGGAGGGCGGGACAGTGCAGAACACATGTTTTTGGGAAAATTCAGGACTGGGAGGGTGTTGGGGTCACCCTATAAGTAGTAACCAAGACTGGTGTAACCCAGAGGATGACTGGAGTGTTACTGAGTCTGCTGGGGTCAGAGCTGCTGGACCAGCACTGTAGTGATAGACAGATACTCAGGGTGTATGCTGGTAGGCTGTTTGCATGTGGTCCAGGTTGTGAGAGAGAGCTACAGGGAGGCCCTTAACGTTGGAGGGCAGATGGTGACACAACCCCTCACTGATCTGGATTATACCCCGGAATGTGACAGGAAGTTCTGTGGCCTACGATATGCAGGGGTTCCTCCTGGCCTTGGAATCTCAGAATTGGGAGTCAGTAGGAATGGGGGATCAGGCCTTTATTGGGTTTTGTCTTACTCTGTAGGATCAGATTTCTGTCCAGACGAACTGAACATGTATCTGTCATTCACGCTGCTTTCTTGCTACCTAAATTCCTTCTAAATGTATCATACATCCCATAAACCATTTCACACTGGTTGTCTAAACATTATTAGCAAAATCAGAAATAGCCCCAAAGACCTTCGTTACAAGTAATCTGACTTCACACTATCAAAACTGTCCCAGTGAAAAACTGCCACTTGCTTGGCTGTGTCCAAAACCAGCCGCGTTAGGCATTTGTTACTAGAGAAATAGAGAGATGGTGGAATGTTGCCACAAGATCCATATCTCTTGGGTTTTTTTAAAATAAACAGCTCAGCATTTCTTGACGATTATTTTCCATAAATGCCTCAGCTTCATTTTGGCATTTCTCAAACAGCAGGAGACGGTTACCCTGTGTCAACATGCAATTCCATTGACATTATCTCTCGATTACACATGACAATGTGCCAGATACTGCATATGGTGGTTCTGTGTCAAACAATGCTACGAAAATATAAAACAAATGTGCTAAATTACAGAAGGAACTGGTTGCACAATAGTACCCGGTCAGTACACCATACAAAGTGAGATAAACTGCCGTCTATTGTATGTGATTTCAATAGCGTTATCACTTTGAGTTTGACTGGATAGACTCAGTCTGGGGAGATACTGAGAACTTATCAACTCCTATTGACTTCAGAGCTGAGAGTGCTTTGTGCCTGCGGGCTCAGGTCCTGAAAAAAGCAAAATTAACTTTCCGATGTCAGTGCGCGCGCACACACACACACACACACACACCCCCAACAACCCTGCTTCAATGTTCTGTAACAATGCAGCTGTTTTCTTACTAGGCAGTTTTTCATGACACCTGCAAGCAGGCAAAGTGCTGGTTTGAAAAAATGTCTGAGGTTTTTTTTCCCCCCACCAGAAAATGCCATTTCATCAAAATGAAATTGTTTTCGGTTCCTTATCAGTTTTTACAAAATTCTCAGGCCAGCTCAGAATCTGTTTTTCTTTCTCTTAATCTCCTTTGGTGCAGCTGTTCTATGCTGTTTAAATAATTAGGTAGTTTTGAGCCAGAAAGAGAGGGGGGGGAGATGGACTGTAACTCGATGGTTAGCATTTGGGGGCTCTTCTACATTAGAATGTCTTTGGTCACATAATTATTCACTTGTTAAGGATTCCCACATTTATATCTTAACATTTTCAAGGGCCTCTAGGCTTTTTCAAAGTTCCGTGCATGAGATGGGCCCGCTATTGAGCTACGGTTGGGGCCTGATTTATAAGCTGCAACACCTGTTTGCTCAGATGTTTCCACCCGTCACATTAAGAAAAAACCGAGTGTCTGGTACAGTGCAAACAGGAAACGGATGAAATGAGGGGACTGGTTCGAGCTGAAGAGCTGATGTGTTTGTTTGTGTTTTCAAATAAATCTTGCCTAATGGTGGGGCTTGGGTCTGCCCTTCGCTCTTTGCAGCCGCTGAAGTGCAACATGTAACCCTGCCAGAAATGTGTCATGGCAAGGGAGGCCTCCCCATTGTGAATCACAGCAATGCTCATGCAACGGGCTTAAAAGGAAAGTGTTGGGCAAATTGTTACCTAATCCCTCTGGGCTAGATGCTGCCATTCTTACTCCCCTAGAAGTGCCCTGCTGAAGCCGCAGCTGAACCATGGGAGGATAAACCCACCCCTCACCAGGGCCAGGGCATGCAGGGCTGACCTTACAAATTACGTGGCCCTATGCAACTTAGGGCTCCCCCCTCCACTGTGCAGCTTCTAGCGGGGTTCCCCTGGGGCCGGAGCCAAACTGCAAAGGCTGGGCACTCCTCTCTGCAGCCAGTCTGGAAGCAGGGAGCCGTCACTAGCTGGCTGCTGCTGGCCGGGAGGAACATAGGGGGTTGGGGTAGAAGCCCTGCAGCAGACAGGAGAGAGCAGCCCCAGGGGAGGGGCCAGAGAAGAACCAGCAAAAGCCCATCCTCAGAGATACACGAACACATGGTGGCTGAATTTTTGGGGTGCCCCTATGCAGCTGCATATTTCCGTATGCCTAGGGAGGGCCCTGAGGGCATGTGGCGGCTGCACGCTATGGTATGAACTGGCTGCCAGCTCCCAGCACCATATGTTGACACCCCTGGCTCCATACGTGTGCTGTCCCTATTGCAGCCTCATCCCTGCCCTCCTTGCACTCCGAATGAGGCAAGCACAGAGCCCCTCCTGCAGCACACAGGGGAGGCACTCTTGGGTGGTCTGTGGGTAGCTCTGGCACGTACCAGTGTGGTCAGTGTGTGGGGTGCAAGGGGTGCAGCAAGCTTCATGCTAAACCCTCTGCTCCATGCGTGGGTGTTGCGCAGACTGCTTGCCACTGGCATAGCTAAGAGTGGAAAATGGGGGGGGGGAGCTGACTTGCAGGCAGGCAATGACAGACTCTGCTGGCTCAGCTCCTCATCCTCTTCCTAGCCCTGACGCCCCCGGACTCAGAGCTTCACCTGCCAAGCTGGGCACACACATGCCTCACCTCAGGCAGTCATCACCTTCTTAGCCAGGCTCACCTCACCTCTCCTGGAGGCAGCTCCGGTGCCTGCTCCTCGCCCGGAGCTCACAGGGGCCAGGCGCTGCACCTATTGAACCCAGCACCCCCACATGCCCACTGTACCCCTCCCCTCAGTGCAGCTGCCGGGGGATGGGGCAAGCATGCTAGTGTGGACGAGGCCTAGTCAGGTGTCCCCTGTTTTCAGAGACTCATGGAGTTTAAGGCCCAAAGGGATCTTTAGCTCGTCTAATCTGCTCTCTTGTATGACACAGCCCATCACGTTGCACCTGTTGCTCCTGTATTGAGCCCAATAACTTGTGTTGGATAAAAGCATAATCCGAGTTTGAATAAAGTACATCTTCCCGAAAGTTATCCTGTGGGAAGCTGGAGGCATCAAGATAATTTACCGCTTTCTTAGTCGTTTGTTTCTCCGGGGGCAATTGCTCCTTCTCTGTTAAGCACCCTCCCAGTTACAAATTTGAGGCACATTTTACATTTTAGTTTGTCTTCAGTGTCCAGGATTATTTTAAATCAGATTTTATTTTAAGGGTGAGAGGGACAAGGGGGGAGGAGGAGGATAGGAAAATGCTGATTCATCATTTTTTGAGGACATGTATCTGTTTAGCTGAACCCCGTCTAACGTGGCCAGAAGTCTGCTGACTCACTGTGGCCAGAACAGCTCATTACCTATCCTGAGGTGATAAAGGAGGTGGGAAGGACCCTCTTGGAGGAAGGAACTAGCATAGAGAAGGTTTAGGCCCAGCCAGGCCCAGAGTGTAATCCTAGTCTGAGATTTGTGCTGTGTTGGTTTTGAATAAGGCCAAAGGCCAGGGAGGTGGAGTGAGTTTGGACACTCACTGGGGGGTCCCGGCACACTGCTAAGAACAGGTCATTTCAGCGCCGTGTGTGCTTTGTGGAGCCACTAGCCATTGGTAGGGAAAATGCAGAATCCTGAACTCAGGGCCTGAGTGGCAAGGCAGCTCCCTGCCCCAATGAGGAAAGCGTTGAGCTCCTCTGGGCCAACCTGCCCCAACCTGTTGAATTGGCAAACCTTGGTTGTCCTGGAGAAGGATGGGACCTTATCAGGGCTCCCGTGGGGGGTGTTCAAGAGCATCCTGAGCTAGTGCAAAGAGACCCTGGCCTCCAAGGAACAGAGGCTGTCTACTGGGGAAAGTGTTTGAGAGCATCAGTGCTCTGAGGAAATAGAGGGACAAGTTTTTCTTTTCGGAGCTCTGGGACTTGGCCTTGGATGTCTGGAGAAGGAGCATGAATCTTCCTCCCAAGAACTCATGGTATTTACCCTGCATGAGTGTTGGTACCCAGCCCTGGGGTATTTTGCCTTTCTCTTTTGGACGCTTTCAACACTCCCCTGCCCTGAACAATGACAGATTCTCTAAGAGGTAGAGCTGGAAGGCTGCACCCCATCTGTGGACCCCAGATGACAGTCCTGCTGCTATAGAAGAATGTCCAAGCCAAGGGAGGGGCCCCTTGCCACAACTTACTAGGCAATCAAAGCAGGGGACTGTTTTTAGGTTTGAAACATGTCTCTTTGTAGACACGGACCTGTATCTGAACATCAACAGACCATGGGAAAGCTGAGTTTGGGAGCTAAATGTTGTGGCTCACCCCCAAATGTACTTATTTGACATTTTAGAAATGTGACTGCAAGGGAGTTACATGAATTTATTCTAATGGTGGATCTGGCACTTTGTGTACATGGATTTATTCCAATGGTGGATCTGGCACTTTGTGTACAGTCTTGATTGTTTTCAACATTGTTCCCCAATGAAAAATGTTTGTAGTTCATCTTTAAAGTGCCTACTCTATTCTGAAGTTCTCATTCTTGGCTCTTGGAGAGACCATTGGGGTCCCCAGTGTCTAAAAAGAGGTGTCTTGAACTAGAACACTGACTAAGTTGGCATTCCAGGATATGAAATAATTTTGACATGCACAGTATTCAGAAAAGAACTAAATGCACCCCAAAACTATGCTGAAATGTGTGTAGGAAGAAACACAGAGGCCTTGGCAATATTTTGGTATGCACCATGTTCTTTAAGAGGTGCTTTTTGTAACTGGAACCAATATAATTGTTTTTGTTACAATTGGAGTTAGTTAAACTAGTTTTTTGCCATACTATTGCATCAGTTGGCAAGTCCCTGCATTCCTGACTGAAAAGGATGGTGTGAATAGTGGAACCCTACCATCACATGTCTCATCCAGAACGCTGCAAAAGGGCAGTGAGCCTCTTAAATTGAGATAAGGCTCTGAACCCAGTTCACCTGTTTTGTATGGAATGGAAATTCTGTTCAGGGGGATGACAGAATAGTTTACAACATTTTAGAAAACTAGGTAATGACCAACAATCCCAATGCCTAGGGTCTTTGCTTATACAAAGAGCATAACTGAGTGATTAGAGCAGATAACTTGTGATTAAGTGTCTAACTATATTACCAACACTTCTGCTGCTTACTGGGCTCTTAGACATTTAGAGGTAAATTAGAGCTAAACAGCACAGAACACTGAGAACCAGGACTGGTGGCTGTAAACAAACTTTATGGGATTCCAGGGAACTTGGTCACACCCTTAAGTGGACATTCGGCTAACTAAAATCATGCTGCACCGTGGATGTTGCTGGAGCAGATAGTGCCGGACTAGAGAGGTTCAATCTGTAACAGAGCAGTAATTACCCAGGTCATCCAGTTTACACTTTTTGAATACTGGCACACCTTTATTTTTCTTCTAGCCTTCTGGCACTTTGTCAGTGTTCCAAGATTTATTGAAACTCAACACTAACAGCCCCGCACATTTCTCAGCCAGCTCTTTTTAAACCGTGGGGTGCAGTATCGTTTAACATGCTCTCAAGATAGTAGTAGAATGGATAGTGTGACCTGAAAAGGGATGGAGCAGTAGGATGCGTCAGTGTTAGACATGTGGCTTGTACAACCCGATAAAAATTATTTAACTCCCAACGCCAACAATTACTCTGAAAAATACCAGCATAGAAATGTTTTGTAGCAATTTTGAGCTCATGTCAATTTTATGCCTAATCTAATGATTCAAACTATTCTCTTTGATAAATGTCTAATCACTTTTTAATTTGATGCTCCGATGCTGGAAATAATTGAGACATTTAAATCTCAGTGACTTCACTTTAGAGAATGTCTCTAAATGCCACGGACTGAAAATTCAGAGGGTTAAATTTCCAGGGAAATGCTCCTGAGTTTCATATGTCAATAGAATGACAACATGAATGCAGCTCTCTCCCTTAATGAAATCAGCCCTGCAATAGGTACCAGAAAGAACTGCAGGGCTTCTGGATCAGATGGCATTTCTGCAGAAATATTCAAGTGTGGAGGTGAGTATATGTTCTATTTCTCACTATATGGTGAGTCCTGTGGCACCTTAAAGACTAGCAGATTTATTTGGGTATATCTGATGAAATTTGGGTATATCTGTTTTTACCTACAAAAGCTCAGACCCAAATAAATGTTAGGCCATGTCTTCGCTAAGCAGAAGATCGATGCTGCTGTGATCGATCTTCTGGAGTTCGAGTTTTATAGACCTCTATCATGTCCCCCCTTAGTCTTCTCTTTTCTAAGCTGAAAAGTCCCAGTTTTATTAATCTCTCCTCGTGTGGCACCTGTTCCATACCCCTAATCATTGTTGTTGCCCTTTTCTGAACTTTTCCCATATGAGGATGGATGACACCAGAATACCAAAGCAGTTGTGGTTTGGTGAACTGAAAGTAGGCAACTATATATGAGGTGGCCAGAAGAAACAATTCAAGAAAGCTCTGAAGCATAACTTGAAACTGTGCAACCTTGGTGAGACGGCTAGGAGTTGTCAGCAACAGAGCACACTGGCAAAAAGCTGTCAGCGATGCAGTTTCCTAGTTCAAGATTAACTGCTTTACGGATGTGGCGGCACAGAGGCTGATTTGTAAACCACAGCAGACTCGCAGACACGGACTCTAATCTCTTTTCTGCATCGAGCTAGCTAGGACCTTCATGCTACTTGCACATTGGTCTTTTTAGCCCCAGCTGTACTCACCGCCAGACATAAAACCAGCACCAGCGTCACCTTCAGTTAGAAAGGCTCCCAAAAATGTAGAACTGTGACTTATTGTGACTTTCTCTATTCAAATGCTTTGCTCACTGTTTCCTGCATGTCTGTTTATTGAGGGCTATATTTGATAGCAACCATATACAAGAAAATATTGGGGCAGGAGGCCTTTGTTTTATTTCTTATTCTTCAAACTGGCATCAAATGAAGACGGCAGCCACAAACCCTCCGCCCCATCCGTGACAATGCATACATCAACGTGAAACAAATGGGAAGAGACAGGGTTTACATGGCGCTGCATTATTTTACATGAACTAAAATGCAGCTATACACACTATGAAGCCCTTTGTACAGGGTCCACCGTCAGCGAGAGGCAGCGCTGATTCCCTCCAGGGCCCACAAGTTCGGGCCGAAGGCCTCGGCCTAGCCTTTGGCCAAGGGACAGTTTATAGGGCCCAACCGTGGGTCAGGATGGGCAGACAGACAAGGGATTAACACAAACCGGTCAATAGTTCACGGGTTAAGACGCAGCCCTGGGTTAGGGCGACAAGTGTCTATCACGAGCAGTGTAGCAGTTTATAGCTCCGGCCGAGTCCCAGCTGGGCAGGGGTCGGGTCTCCTCACTCCCAGAGAGCCGACAAGCTCAGGGGCTTTTCCCTTACAGGGGGAACCCGCCACCCTAGTGGAGGAGGAGCAGAGGGGACAGAGGCCCACCCAAACCATTGCATCCCGGCCCAGGGCCCTGATAGTGGCAGCCTTGCAGCCACTAAGTCGGCAGGGATCCGGGCCGTTACACACTGCCTACCTCGAGGAGCCAGCGGGGTTCCAGGCCACAACGTGCTGCCCACCCAACCTCCATCTCCTCAGCCGTCCCAGGTCGGCTATCCCTGGGCCCCTTCCCAGTTCCCCCTGTGGGCCTACCGGGCTCCGGTGTTGCTCTGGTGGGTCTGCTGCTGACAGAGGAGCTGGCAGAGTATCCATTGGTTCAGGCTCCAGCAGGGGTCCAGGTGGGCCAGACCAATCATCTGGGCCTGGTGAGGGTCCTGGTGGGTTTGGTGCAGCCTCTGGCGGTGGCAGGGGCCTCAGCAGCCTAGGCCAGGGATCAGGAGTCGGCAGGGGTCCTGGCGGTCCAACCCAGTCCCCCAGCCGGGCAGCGTGGCCGAGTCCTGCGAGGCAGGAGCTGGCGCCAAGGGTCTGCCCTGGTCAGCTGCTCGGCTCTGGCTGAACTCCCAGCTCTTATACTGCTAGTCCCACCCACTGGCTTCCTGTGGGCGGGACTAGGGGAGGCTGGACCTGCCCACCCAAGGGGTCTTAGAGGGCACTTCCTCTTCCGGGTCAGAGGGCGCCCATGTTGCTATCCCAGACTCATTATACCCTTTATCGCTGTTTGGTCTGCTAATGTCATTATTCATGCACATTTAGGATGAAATTTACCCCTCTGTTGAGGGCCAGCACAAGGTCTATGCACCCTTGAAAGATAAGTGAAAAAAATCTCTACTCATCTGATAGTGGTTGAAGTCTAAGGGTCTAGTCTCATAAGGTGGCAGGATGAGGCCAATAGATTACAACGCTATTATTTAAATGCATGAGTAGAGCCATAAATACATGCCTTATCTCACCAGGCTTCCAGCCACTGCTCAAACGCCAGCTGTCCATGAAAGACCTTTATGATAAAAAAGGAGCACATTTCTGAGATTCATCTCAGCCCCAAAAGACTCAAAGTAATTAAGTGAAATGCTGCCAGGTTGTGCTGTGAAGGGACTAAAAATAACTGTAATAACATCACTGACACATCAGCTTATCAACATTTCATTTGTTTGCCCAGATCTGGAGTGGCTACATGTATAGAACATGTCTATAATCCAAGAGTTCATTGTTATTCTGAATGAAAACCTCAGAGCCAAACGTTTAATCCAGTGCACCCACTCTGACTAGCCTTCCCTTTGCCAGAAAAAGATGCGCTGTATTAGCGGTCACCTCCTTGTGGCAATAGCACTCCCTCTTCTGCAGATAGTCTGCCATCTGCATGTGCTTTGCTTTGGTGAGCGTCTTAATCTCTGTCGTAAAAACCACACTGCACCAATAAGAAGTGGTTTTTAAACCCCCAGGTCTGTTTATTTGTTTGGAATAACTGTAGTACTCAGGCTGTTGCATAAATTCATATAAGTACATAATAATAATCTAGCTCCATTGACTGCATATTAAAATAGAGACTATGCAAGGCTAAGTATCCACAAACCAAACATTTCAAACCTGAGTGCCTACAGACGGGTCAGCCTCACCTCTGTCCCCACAAAAATCATGGAGGGAACCCATAAGGAATCCATTTTGAAGCACTTGCAAGAGAGGAAAGTGATCAGGAATTGACAACATGGATTCACCAAGGGCAAGTCATGCCTGACCAACTTGACTGCCTTCTAGGATTAGGTAACTGGCTCTGTAGCTATGGGGAAGGCAGTGAACGTGATATACCTTGGCTTTAGCAAAGCTTTTGATACAGTCTCCCATAGTATTCTTGCCAGCAAATTAAGGAAGTCTGGATTGGATAAGTGGACTGTAAAGTGGATGGAAAGCTGGCTAGACTGTCGGGCCCAACAGGTAATGATGAATGGCTCAATGTCTGGTTGGCGGTCGGTTTTAAGTGGAGTGCCCCAAGGGTCGGTTCTGGGGCCAGTTTTGTTCATCTTTATTAATGACCTGGATGAGAGGATGGATTGCCTTCTAGGATGATATACCTTGGCTTTAGCAAAGCTAAGTTCTCAGATAACACTAAGCTGGGGGGAGAGGTAGATACGTTGGAGGGCAGGGATAGGGTCCAGAGTGACCTAGACAAATTGTAGGACTGGGCCAAAAGAAATCTGAAGTTCAACAAGGACGAGTGCAGAGTCCTGCATGTAGGACAAAAGAATCCCAAGAACTGTTCCAGGCTGTGGACCGACTGACCAAGCAGCAGTTGGCAGAAACAGACCTAGGGATTACAGTGGGTGAGAAGCTGGATGTGAGTCAACAGTGTGCCTTTGTAGTCAAGAAGGCTAATGTCATACTGGGGTGCATTTGTAGGAGTATTTCCAGCAGATCTATGGAAGTGATTATCCCCTTTATTTGGTACTGGTGAGGCCATATCTGGAGTACTGCATCCAATTCTGCCCTCCCTGCTTTGCCCCCATTACAGAAGGGCTGTGGACACATAGGAGAAAGTCCAGTGGAGGGCAACAAAAATGATTAGGGGACTCAAGCACAGGATTTATGAGGAGGGGCAGAAGGATTTGGGCTTATTTAGTCTACAGAAGAGAAGAGTGAGGGGGGATTTGATAGCAGCCTTCAACTACCTTAAGGGGGGTTCCAAAGAGGATGGAGAGAGGCTGTTCTCAGCAGTAACAGAGGAGCAATGGTCTCAAGTTGCAGTGGGGGAGGTCTAGGTTGGATATTAGGAAAAACTATTTCACTAGGAGGGTGGTGAAGCTCTGGACTGGGTTACCTAAGGAGGTGGTAGAATCTCCATTCCTAGAGGTTTTTAAGTCCCGGCTTGACAAAGCCCTGTCTGGAATGATTTAGTTGGGATTGGTCCTGCTTTTAGCAGGGGGTTGGATTCGATGACCTCATGAGGTCTCTTCCAATCCTATGATTCTCTGATTCTAAGTTTAGACTCCTATGTCTATATTTAAGCACCCATGTTAGTGTGACATGACTTTCAGAGGAACTCACAAATCCAGCTGAAGTACACTGAAGACATAGGTGCTCAGCACTTCTGAAAGTCTGGTCAGATTTTAAGCTAGGTGCAATGATACGGATTTAGGAGACTCAGGGTGCGTCTACACTCACCGTTATTTTGAGATAACTAGCGTTATTTCGAAATAACAATGCCATCATCTACACAGCCATTCTGTTATTTTGAAATAATTTTGAAATAATGGATGGCCTAGTCTGACTTCTGTAAACCTCATTCTATGAGGAATAATGCCTATTTCGAAATAAGGCGTGTGTAGGTGCTCCACTACTGCTATTTCGAAATAGCCCCTCACCAGGACCATTCTAAATTATTCCTCCTGGAGCTCTAAGTCGAGATAGCACATCTTCATTAGGGAAGCCTGCCTTGGACTAATTGTGAGGCTTCCCTGTAATGTAGACGTGCTATTTTGAAATAAACTATTCCAGAATAGTTATTCTGAAATAGTTTATTTCAAAATAAGTGTGCAGTGTAGACGTACCCTCAGATTTGAAAACATGGGCTAGGATCTTTCACCAAAACAAAGTAATAAATCACTGCAAAATTAAACCACAGGAAGGAGGAGCTAATTACAGTGAAAAACCTAGAATAAATACAAAAGATTAATTATGCAGACCCGGAGCCAAACCATGATATTCTAGGATTAAATTCCCCCTGACTTCAGGATTTGGCTCTGGGCAAAGGAAAACTTTAACAAGATTATGCAATGTAGTAAATGAACACGTGTAGCATAAATAGCAAATGTCGCCTCAATGGCAACTTATTTTATTAAAACAAAGGTTCCTGCAGCATCCCTTAGGAGATGCCATGCCTTTTTGTGGCTGAGTTGTAACATGTTCAGTGTGGACTTGGTAATCTAATGGGTCTTCTGTCTTTTACAGTTGTGTTCTTTTGATAGGGGCTGGATGATTTTATTGTAGAGTAACAGAGCAAAGAACCAATGGAAAATCTCCAGGAGGGAGTGCACAGTGTGTGTTGTTTGTTTAACAACAGTAGCTAACTTGGCCTACCTGGTGTGGCATGCCCCTTTTAAAGAGCAGTTAATCAAAAAGAGCCTACCAGTTACGGAGCAAAATAGCCCATAGTAACTATTCTCTTGAAGGAAAGGCACAAGTAGACACTCAGATCTGGGGCTGGGCTCGGATCTCTCTGTCTCACACTTTGGGGAATCTGACTCTGGATCTAAATTTCATAACTGGACCCCATTTCTCTCATGGACCAAACACCCCTAACTTGCAGTTGTCCTGGTTGAAATCCAAATGTGCACCTAAGTCAGAATTTTGTGGTTGACCTCCCGCTGGCCAGCGGTAAGCCCCACAAATTTCGGTGGTGAAACAAAATCCAAATGTGGATTCAGATTTGGCAGCTCAGACAATCCCCAACCCTAGCCTAAGAAGCCAAGTGTCTGCAGGTGGCTGTCAAGCTATCATGTGAAGGGTGAAATAGACATGAGAACTGTGCCACTAAAACATTGGGACTGGTTCCATGGGTGAATCTGGATTTGCTTCCCTGGAGATATTGTCTGCACTTTGCTACAGCTGGGGTGAAGTAATTAGGTTAATCACCATTTGTCTAGTGAGATTTTTGATTCTGGGAATCAAAGAGCAGCCTGCCTGTTGTAATTCACATCTACTTCAGCAGCTGTTTCTGTGAGCGTATGGAATGGAAGGTATGATCCAGCCAGGTGCTTGGAACTGAGGTTGATAGACGTCAAGGGCACTTAGCACCTAGCAGTATTGGGCCCACAGTGAACTTCCACTCTGCAGATTACAGCATCAGGCTCCGCAAGCTGTCCTTAGCTGAAATTATTTCACCAAAGATGGGGGAAAACCCACCCAGCATTAACGTTAGCAACCTCCCCAGAGGGATGCCTCTTTGGGAGCTGACCTGAGTTGAACCACACACGTGTCCTTTTGAAATGACATTCCCACGCTGGCCATCAGACCCATTCTGCAGCTGCCTCACTTCTTATGCCCTGCTTCTAGGAGCTGGATACTTGTGCAGGAAAAGGGGTCGCTCTGGGGCCAGAGGTGCAGCTGGTGTCAATTAGCAGAGCTTTAGTCACTTCACTCAGTGCCTCTGATTTACACCAGCTGCAAATCTGGCCAACTGGCAGAGGTGGTTTGTATTTGGCACAGCTCAGTCTGTTTCCAGGGCTGTTCACTTTCTGGAGAATCAAGTGAGCCTTGGGCTTTCTGTCCACTTTCAAAGCCTAATTTTCTGTCCAGCCTTAACTGTTTGGTTTTTTTTGTTTAACCACATAAGGTACTAACTAACCCATCTGCAAATACCTGTTTATAGTTGCACTATGTCCTAGTGGAATCAATTATGTAAGTTATTATTAAGTAATTATGGGGACAGCTCTATTCATTTGCACAAAGGAGGTGCTAAAAAGGAGACTAGTATTTAAAAAAAAAAAAAAACCCACCCCAAACCAAATCCCGACCTTTGTGCCAACTGATTAAAAATAATAATTTGTGTGTATAGCATCTCATCTCTGAGGAGCTCAAACAAAAGTCTGCAATGATTTTGTAAGGGCTTTATTATCATTAGGGCATCATAACAAATATCTGACCTGCTCCACGGGATTTTGTACAGCTTCATTAATGAAGAGATGCAAAGCACTTTTGAGATCCTCCGATGAAAGGTGCCGTGTAAATGCAAAATTCGGTTAAACCACAGAGGCACGGTCTAGTGATCTGAGAATTCCTAAGCTGAATCTTCTTCTGATAATACCTCCCCTCAGAGATCACGGGCTAGTCATTTCGGCTTCCCTTCTGTAACAAATCAACCACATGAATAGCCTTTAGTACAGCTGAATAAACCCCCTTTCCATGTAGTTAGCCCTCCATTTAGTTGGTGGGTTACCCAGGGACAGATTTCAGTTTTTACAAATATGCTAGCCATTCAAGGGATTGTTTGGGCAAAGCTATTTCACTCCCCAGGCTGCTTGAGAACTTTTTTGCTATTGATTGCTTTGGGTATCTGCTATTCACCATTCATGGTTAGTGCTCTGTGATTGGTCTGATCACTTGTGCTGCATATTACTTCTGCTTCCTGCCTGAATGACTCCCAAACCCACAAAGAGCTTTCAAGCTGGCCACAAAAATGCTTCCAAGACGAGGATTTGTGCAACTGCCTTTTTTAGAAGTGTCTGCAATACCTTTTTTCCCCGATGGTTTCTGTTAACACACATTCATTCACATCTACATTTACAGAGAAGAAAAGAGAACAGTGTTGAAATAAATTCACATTTCTAGGCCAATTAATTTATTATTTGTATCACAGTAGCAGCTAATGGCCCTGTAAAAAAACATTAGGGCTCAGTTGAGCTAGGTCCAATCTAAATAGACAAAATTTGGGAAGTGAAATAAAGGCACAGACAAGTTAAATGACTTACCCAAGGTCAGCTAGCAGTTATACAGTCTCCACCCAGTGTCTGATTTACTAGATCACACTACCTCTCAGTAGTAATAAATCCTTTTGAGTAGCCTTTGCCCATTTACTCCTTTTACTCATTCTTGCCAGTAGTTCGGTTGAAGTTAAAGGGCTATTTCTAGGGGTAAGGTTTGAAAGATGAGGCCCTTAATTTCTGTGCCTTAGACTCCTTTACAGATTGATAAACTAACACTACTGACCTGCCTGACATACGTGTGGTGGTGGATAACACTGGTCTACAATTTTTTAGAAGTCGTCTGCTTCAGAGATAAAATGTGCTATTTATTATGTATTTTGATGTGCTGAATTCAAATATGACAATTAAAACAACTGATTGGCTACTGTTTCCAAGATATTTAAGTTTTTACATTTTACGTCTATGTATATTGTGTAGATAGTAGAGTTTTAATCATAAATTGTAAACCTAGGTCTTTTCATGTGTTTATGGTTGCTTTACATGATAATATTTCACCTGTCCTGTTTATGTAACACTTTAAAAATCAGCAAAGGGTTATATAAATAAAATTTATTATAAAACAAAAGGCAAAAACTATTATGTACATAGTTTAGTCCTATTCAGTGTCTACTCGGCGCTTCTTGGCTTGTCTCTTGTATTCATTAAATGGAGCATCTCTTGTCACTGTCCAGCAATAGTCTGCAAGCATTGATGGGCTCCATTTGCCCTGATAGCGTTTCTCCATTGTTGCAATGTCCTGGTGAAATCGCTCGCCGTGCTCGTCGCTCACTGCTCCGCAGTTCGGTGGAAAAAAATCTAGATGAGAGTGCAAAAATGTATCTTTAGTGACATGTTGCAACCAAGGCTTTGTATGCCTTGAGGAGGTTTTCCACCAACAACCTGTAGTTGTCTGCCTTGTTGTTTCAGAAAATTTATTGCCACTAACTGGAAGGCTTTCTGTGCCGTCTTTTCCTTGCCACGCAGTGCATGGTCAAATGCATCATCTCGAAGAAGTTCACGAATCTGAGGACCAACAAAGACACCTTCCTTTATCTTAGCTTCACTTAACCTTGGAAATTTTCCACGGAGGTTCTTGAAAGCTGCTTGTGTTTTGTCCATAGCCTTGACAAAGTTCTTCATCAGACCCAGCTTGATGTGTAAGGGTGGTAACAAAATCTTCCTTGATTCAACAAGTGGTGGATGCTGAACACTTTTCCTCCCAGGCTCCAATGACTGTTGGAGTGGCCAATCTATCTTGATGTAGTGGGAATCTCTTGCACGACTATCCCATTTGCAGAGAAAACAGCAGTACTTTGTGTATCCAGTCTGCAGACCAAGCAAGAGAGCAACAACCTTCAAATCGCCACAAAGCTGCCACTGATGTTGGTCATAGTTTATGCACCTCAAAAGTTGTTTCATGTTGTCATAGGTTTCCTTCATATGGACTGCATGACCAACTGGAATTGATGGCAAAACATTGCCATTATGCAGCAAAAAGCTTTAAGACTCGTCTTCGATGAATCAATGAACAGTCTCCACTCATCTGGATCGTGAACGATGTTGAGGGCTGCCATCACACCATTGATGTTGTTGCAGGCTACGAGATCACCTTCCATGAAGAAGAATGGGACAAGATCCTTTTGACGGTCACGGAACATGGAAACCCTAACATCACCTGCTAGGAGATTCCACTGCTGTAGTCTGGAGCCCAACAGCTCTGCCTTACTCTTGGGTAGTTCCAAATCCCTGACAAGGTCATTCAGTTCACCTTGTGTTATGAGGTGTGGTTCAGAGGAGGAGGATGGGAGAAAATGTGGGTCCTGTGACATTGATGGTTCAGGACCAGAAGTTTCATCCTCTTCCTCTTCCTCGTCCGACTCAAGTGAGAATGATTCTGGTGCATCAGGAACCGGCAGTCCTTCTCCGTGGGTACTGGGCGTATAGCTGATGGAATGTTTGGATAATGCACAGTCCACTTTTTCTTCTTTGACACACCTTTCCCAACTGGAGGCACCATGCAGAAGTAACAATTGCTGGTATGATCTGTTGGCTCTCTCCAAATCATTGGCACTGCAAAGGCATAGATTTCCTTTTCCTGTTCAACCACTGGCGAAGATTTGTTGCACAAGTGTTGCAGCATATGTGTGGGGCCCACCTCTTGTCCTGATCTCCAATTTTGCAGCCAAAATAAAGGCGATAGGCTTTCTTAACCATCGTGGTTATACTGCGCTTTTGTGATGCAAAAGTCACTTCACCACAAACATAGCAGAAGTTATCTGCACTGTTCACACAAGTACGAGGCATCTCTGCTCACTTTGGCTAAACAGAAATGTGTCCCTTTGCAAAATCAAACACTGACAAATAAGAGAGCACGACACTGTATGATTTCTAGGGCTGATATAGGGCAATTTGTTCAGCAGAGTGATGTAAGCTTCGTTAAGATTGCATCATCCATGACTTCTAGGAATAACATGATGCAATTCATATCATGTATGGAATACCAGCTTCAGATTGCATCATTCATTATTTTGCCTAAAAGCAAGTACTGGCCAAACCCAGTCATAGATTTATTCATAGATCCAGTCAAAGATGTATTTTAGTCATTTCTGGTTTAAATTGAGATCCCTTCCTTTATAACTCACTTATCCTCCGCCATTCCCAAGTCAAGGGTCGTATATACTGACCCAAAAGCATATCTTGAAAACTAGAGCCAATCAACAATTTTAAGCATCATTTTCGTTCTCAGTGACCCAGAATTAGTAAAGTTTGACTACATTTATTTCAGAAGCATTTTGGCTGTAGATCAGTGTAATGAGTCAACATGTGTAAAGTGTTTAAAGATGAAGAATGATAAGTATTATTAAATAACCATCAAAACATCGTTGGTGCTATTTAGACCCATTTTATAGATAGATGAATAAGACACAAAAATTAAGGATCAGATTTTAAAAGCTATTTAGGGGCATAGGCATTTTTTTACACCAATGATTTTTCAATGGGAGGTGCCTAGGCAGCAGCTGGGGGCTTTAAGAGTGATTATCTGCATCTTTAGATGTTTTATAGCTGTAACATTTGCCCCGGGTCACTCTATGACTGAGCATCGGAGCCAGAACTAGAGTCGTGGATTCTGGGTCGAAGGCCCTGCTCTAACCACTATACCATGCTCTCGCCAATGTGTTTTCAGTGCTCATGATCTGCAATGAGAACAGCCTCCCCCATTTCCATGGCTTGGGGCTCAGAGGCATAATAATGGCTTATTTACTTACCATAATGAGGATGTTAATGAATTGCACTTTAAGAGCACAGTAAGGACAGATTTAAATGGAAATGATAACTAAACCTTTCCTCCCACTCCTGAAAATGCAATAATCTCTTTTTGCAGAGCAGGTCATATTCCAGAGTTTGAACTGGGCATATTCCAGAGTATGAACTAAACATGCAGGCAAATGGGAAACAGATTTTCACCTCCGTTTGCAAGGATTTGTTATAAATAACAGCAAAAATGAGGAGGGAAGTTAGGAAAAATATTATGGCAACAACTTAATCATCTGACTAGACTATCAGGACAGAAGATATAATACAGATTTTTTTACCATATATTTATGAGGGAACTGTCTTGGAATAGTCTAGGCCAAAAGAATTATATAGATTAAAAGAAATTGCACCACAGCAGTCTTGCTAACCCCATGTGTTCAAAAATCACAAGTCATTGGCTCAAAATGCATGCGATTTAAAAAATAAACAAGTGCAGGGTTTTTTAGATTTGTTGAACTGTCTGGGCAGTGGCTTTGCATTTTCCAGCTTTTCCTCACAACCTTGATGGCCAGAATCTCTTTTTTTTTTTTCTTTTAACCAATGAATCTTGAGAGTCTCCTACCAGTTCCTGAATCCAGAAATTGGGGCTCTATGAAAAATGCTGACTGTTGCAAGACTGGTGATTAAAACCACTTGAGATGGCACTGCTGTAGTAACCACCACGTGTTTGGGTGGAAGGAATGTCTGTCGCTTGAATTTAAGGTGTGATTATGATGTTACAAGTGATGGGGGGGAGGGAAGGCGAGTGCTGGGATGGAGCGAACCCCATATTTCAGGGGTGGGGAACCTAAGGCCCAGGAGCTGGATAAGGTCTCTGACTTGCCTGAATCCGGCCCCTGAAGCTCAAGGTTCCCCACAACCCCACAGCAGCTAGCCCACACAGCTGCTCCAGCCCTGTGCCCCACCACAGGGCTGGAGTACCAGCTCCCCGCTGCGGGGTGGGGGGTTGGAGGGGTTCCTGAGCCTTGCAGGCCAGAGCCAGGCAAGCCCGGGACTGGATCAGTCACACAGGCTCTGCCTAGCGGAGGGAGGAAGCAGCTCTGGCCTCAAAATCTACTAGCCCGGGCCCCCCTAGGTTCTGGTGTGTGAGGGGAGTGTCTTTCTGCTTCTCAGTCGGGGGCCATGTCACTGAGGTGGTTTGTTTTGCTTCTCACATTTGTGTGGCCTCTGACTGATTTTTCTGTGGGTCAGCGGCCCCCGGCCCAGAAAAGGTTCCCCACCCCTGCCATATAGGGTTGCCAGATGGCTGAAACAAAAATACTGAACACCCCCAAAAAAAAAAAAAAAAACCACCTGTTGAAGGAAAAAAAAAGGGGGACCAAAGTTGTTGAGCCAAAAAAACAAAAAAACAACTCCAAGGACCTGGATCACTGCTAGGGGTTACCAGGTAGTCATTTAAAAAAAAAAAAAACCCGGACATGCTTCATGGGCGGGGAGGGGAGGGTGGGGGAGGACCAGCCAGAAGGAGCGTGCTGGCTGGGAAGGGGGTCTGGAAACAGCTAACGGGGCTGGCCGGAGGAGATGGGGGCCAACGGGAAGTAGGGCTGGTCGTGAGGGGAGGGTCGGGTGGAACGGGCTGGCCACAGGATATCGGGGAGGGGACCGGCCGGGAGGGGGCAGGGATGGCCGGGAGTAAGGGGGCGGGAAGCACAGCTGGGGATCGGGGCGCGAGGGTGGCCAGGAGGAAGGCGGGAAGCAGATCTGGCGGGATGGTGCAGCAGCGCTGGCCGGGAGATCAGGAAGAGAGCGGGCCAGCGGGAAGCAGAGCTGGGGTCAGGGGCCATGGGGCTGGCCGGGAGGAAGGAGGCGGGAAGCAGAGCTGGCGGGGTGGGGCGGGGCCAGCGCTGGCCGGGAGGAAGGGGCGCAGGAAGCAGAGCTGGTGGGTGCAGCGGTGCTGGCCGGGAGATCAGGAAGAGGAGCGGGCCAGCGGGAAGCAGAGCTGGGGGTCGGGGGCCACGGGGCTGGCCGGGAGGAAGAGGAGCGGGAAGCAGAGCTGGCGGGGGGTCGGGGGCTGCGGCGCTGGCCGGGAGGAAGGAGGGGCGGGAAGCAGAGCTGGCAGGGGCGGGGAGAGGTGCAGCGGCACTGGCCGGGGGAGATCAGGAAGAGGAACGGGCCAGCAGGAAGCAGAGCTGGCGGGGGGAGCGGTGCAGGGGGGCTGGCCGGGGAAGATCGGGAGGGGAAGTGGGGGAGAACAGGCCGGCCGGGAACAGGGGGGGGTGAGCAAATTGGCCAGTGGGGAGCGGGACTGACCTGGGCACTTGGTGTCTGTCCCGCGCAGGCTCCTGGCGACACACGAGCAAGGAGGAGGCTACCCCTCCTCCTCACACTCAACAGACTGAGGGCTCCCGGTGGCAATTGCGGCCCCGCCTCCCAGCTGGGATTCCCAGCCGCTCCCCCCCGCCCACGCCAGGCTTCCATCCGGTGCGCAGCCGGAAAAATCAGAGAATACCGGACATTGCACATGTCTGGTATTTTCTGATTTTTTTTTTAACCAGACAGAGCGCACAAATTCCGGACTGTCCGGTACAATACCAGACACCTAGCAACCCTACTGCCATATAGGAAGAGTGCAGGGCTTCCACAGGGAAGACCCTGGATCCCAGGGAGACACAAATCAAGCAAATGAATACAAATACCTCTCCCCCCCCAAAAAAAAAACAGCAGCAGCCCCCTGGGGATACAGATGTAAAATCCTGTTTACTTGGCTAACCCGTTAAACATATTGTTTAACCGATTAAAGGGGGGTGAGCGGGGAGCCCACTCCAGCCCAGCTTGAGCAGCACCCCCCGGCTGCCACTGGGCTGGAGCACCCCCCACCCCACAGGCAGGGGCTGGTCCAGACAGGCCAGAGTAGCTCCTGTCCTCGGGGCTGGAGCAGGCCCCACCTGTGGGGCTGGAGCAGGCCCCACCTGTGGGAGGGAAGGAGCTGCACCAGCCCCCACCAGTTAACCTTCAAAGGTAAGCCTAACCCATTAAACCATTAAGGGTGAGGCTTAGCGGTTAACTGGTTAAACCTTCACACCTCTACCTGGGAAAGATACTCGGTGTCCCTTATTTGTTCTCCACTCCTGACTTCCAAGTCAAACTGATTCTACTTATAATTACAACCCAGGCTGGCTTTCTTTTTTTAACTACCCGCACAGTCCCAGCTCCCCCGATAGCTGGCACTCAGACTGGGCTCTCTCTTGCTCTGTAACCCGTCCCCAACAGCGAGGCTCCTAGAGGCCGCTAGAACTTAGTGACTGGAGGAATGTGGCTGCCAAGGCAGGAGCTGTATCAGCCCACGTCTGGCGCGTGCGGCTGTCTTGTCTCTGCCAGCGGTGTTTGTGTCAGTGAACTAATCGCACATGGCTGGGAGGAGAGGGCGGGTGCTGATAAGGGGCTGTTTTTACAAAGTCACTTCTCTGACTGTAGCCACGCTTCAGTGAATGAAATAAGAAAATACCACATCATGAGGAAAGGTTAACGGGGTAGCGAGCCAGCAGCCCCTTGATTACAGTTGGACACAAAGTACCAATGCTCGCTTTCACTTGCTTCCTCGGGGGCCTTGGGCAAGGCCCTTAACCCCTGTACCTCCATTCCCCTATCTGTAAAATGGGGTGTACCAACACGTTCCTGGCTGTCGGGGGGTTGTGAAGATTGATGGAATTTCAAGTCACCAAGGGAGAAAAGTGCCACCGAAATGTGAAGGGCTGTTACAACATCCCACACCGCTGCTTCCCCAAGGAAGGCTGGAGATGTCAAGTCAGGAAGGGACTCTTCAGAAATTTCCTCAAGTATGAGAGGGCAAGGACGAAACGGGGTTTATTTGCGGGCTATAAATGATGTTCCTCTGGGCCAACCCATTTGCCAAGGCCCAGAATATTGGCAGGTAGTTTCCATTAGAACAAGAAGCTGGTCTGAGTCAGCTCTATTCTTCGGGATAATTGTAATCTGCTTTATTTATAAAGTCCTGTTTCCCTGACCACAAAGCAAACAGAAAGCCGGGAGTTTCCTTGCTCAGAAGTCCCTAAATGTGCCACTCCAGTGAGCTCCGTGCCCACAGAGCTCTGCCTCTCTGCTTCCTCCGAGAGCCACACTCAAATCTCCTGGCTTTCTGCCTCCCGCACGCACAGCCTGCAGCCAATAACCTCGCCCCTGCGCTTGCAATCAGGGAAAGCCTTGTCAGGCCAGGGTATGTCACCAGGCCCATGCAGCGGGCGCTCCAGTAATCCCCCGGCTCCACGAGTGGCTGGTGAAGGCCCAGCTAGGGAAGGCAAGCCCCAACCCTGCCTCTTCTGCCCAAAGATCCACCCTTTCCACCCAAAACCCCACCCCTTCAGCAACCACCTCCTGCGGAGCCAAGCCCCGCCCAACTCCAGCCCTCAAGCCAGCTGGAGGTGCAGGGCTGCCGTATCACAGCCCCACCCGTCCCAGACAGCTGGAGATCCTGGGCAGTTTTGGGAAGGCAATGCCTTCCTTTGTCTACATTACCTGCCGCCCATGTCTGGCTCACATTGTGCGGGGGAGGGAACTTGGGGGAAAAGGTGCAATGGGGTCAGCAGGGGGCAGAGCAGGGGCCAGGCATGGGGGAAGGGGTGGAGTGGGGCAGAGCAGAGGCAGGGTAGGGGCGGGGCCTACAATGGGGGTTTGGCCCAGGCCCTGCACCTGGGGCACTGGGGGGAAGGTAGCCCTGAGCCCTGCACCCCCCCCCAGGGACAGCCCTGACTCTAGGACCCTACAAGATAGGAGGGGTCCCAGGGTTCAAGCCTGAATGTCTGTGCTGCAATTAAACACTCCCTTAGCCCAAGCCCCATGAGCCTCAATCAGTTTTCCTGGGCTAGCCATGGGTGTCTAAGTGCAGTGTAGATACCTCCTGAGTCTACCTGAGTTCACTACCTGCTGAGCCATGGCTACAGGCAGTAGCTACCACTGGTTCCGGCTGTCTTTACTACAGAAAGAGGGCCTTGACTGCTCTGTCTGTCAAGCCAGAGGAGACTGTCTGGCACACCCACTGATATTGAGGCCTGGGATTGTTTTTGGCTCTAACACCCACCTGCTGGAAGCCGTTAGCAGCTCCTTGAGCATAGCCTAAAATACATCGTCAGGGTTGGTGAAAGGTTCTTGAGTCTCAGCCATGAAGAGAAAATACCTAGCCCCAAGACGTGGAGACACAGGGTTTGACCGTACCACCACCCCCACACTCTGGAGAGACCACGTTGAGCAAAAGAATGTCAGTCACTCTCCATAGCCCACATAGTCCTTGTCTTCCTTGAGGAACCCAGCCATTAGTGCCACTTGAAACCCTGGAGACAATGAGGCAGCAGGAACAAAGACAATTGGACAACTTGACTAACAAGTAAGGATTCAGAGTTAAGGCCCAGAAGTGGCCACTTTGGGCCCAGTTGAAGTGGATGAGACAGGATGAAATTCTGGTTTCTTCAAAGTCAATTGCATAACTTCCATTCACTTGAGCAGAGCTGGGATTTTTGCCATCGGTGTTTGAGGGCCCCCGAAACTGTACCTACTTTACAAACATGCAGCCACCTTTTTAGTAGTTTGGCAGAAGGATGAATGCTGGGGGGAGGGTGGATGGCGAGAGGGCAGGAGGATGAGCTGGGGAGGGGGGTGAGAGAGAGAACGCACCTCACATGACAGGCCTTTGGTCATGTCACTTAATGAACTGTGGAAGGTGCTCACATACTATAGTGAAGAACTTTACGGAATAGAATAGGGGATACCTGTCTACACATAGTTGCAATGTTTAGGGGAGAGCTAAATGGCCTCAAACAGCACATGGGTAATCAGATGAAATTAAGGAGAGGAATGAACATCAAGCAAAAAATTCCTGTGGATAAGATATTGTAGGCGACAGTCTCCCAGGAGGAGGATGGAAAGCCCATCACTTGAGGCATTGCAAAGCAGATTGGACAATACACGACAGGCCCTATCTGGGACATGAACGAGGTCAGTGTTTCTCAACCTTTTTTTATAAAGTACCCCTTTAAAATATATATATATATATATATATATATATATATATATATATATCCCCCCTTTTAAAAAAATTATAAGTACCCCCAGTAGCTACAGTTTTCAGACACACAAAAATGTTTTCTACCATTGCAACACATTTGTTTAAACAACTTCATCATAGCCAGGCGGGCGATGACATTTTTGGGTGTAAAAAGTACAAGAATAATAAAGTGCTGTAAAACTTAAAACAAAAATTCAGTTTTCTCCAAATTTCAGTTGTGTTGGCCTTCCTCCCCCCCACCTCCCAGACTTCTCTCAAGAACCCCTGAGGGTACTTGTACCACTGGTTGAGAAACAATGAACTAGGTGCCAGGCTAGCTCTTTTCCATCCCTAATTCCTATAAATCTATGGAGAGCAATGATGCATTTTGTGATGCGGGCATATTTCTAGTTGGAACTAAACTGATGAGATTACCTTTATGGTTAACCGAAGCAAAGTGGGGAGATGGCCCTGTCGGAACCAGAAGAGAATTGAGCAGGTTGACAAAGGTTTGGCATAAAGTATCTTAATTATCCCGTCCATGCTTCTGCCCATGGTTACTTATAGTCCAAACGCTCTTCCATGCCCAGCTAGGAAGCATGTAATACCCGCAATCAAGCAGCACTGGGCACTGAAGGTTTCCAAATTGTTCTCAACCACCCACATTCAGTTGTTTGAGGGAGATGCCTGGATTGAAGTCAAAGGCTTTTGACCTTAAAACAAAAGAAAAAACTCTATGTCCTGAAAGGCCTACTATTAACATGTTGTCCTTGTCAAACAAACAAACAAACAAACAAACAAACAAACAAAAAACCTGCAATCTGATGCAGTAGGGTCAAAAATAAATAGGTCATGAGCACAGAATAGCATTGGCCAAAGGTCAAGGGATTGCGCACTTTGAGGAGTTCTCCCACTCTGAGGCATCAGGGCCAGGGGAGTTTGTTGTTGTTTTTAAGTTGTCATTGAGCTAGGCAGCCAGCTGAATAGGTAGAAAGTAATAAAAACCTAGGAATCTTTCAGCCTCAGAAATCTCACGATGCTTAACGTACAACATGTTCTACTAGGTGACGGTGGGGATGTATGACATTCATACAAGCAAATCCTTACTTAGCTTACTCACCTGAGCAGTCCCATTGATAATATCTTCCCTAATCATTAAATTTAATTAATCACTAAGGCAAATAAGATTTGGCTTGGAAGAATTAATTTCTATAAGGCAGCAGACTACATGAGTCGTGTTCTGAAGGCACAGTTAATTAATAAGAAATTATTCTGATGATGGTTAGACTTTAACATGTTTCCTTGGTCGAGTTTGTCATCACATGATAGCTTGCTCCCATTTTGGGGGCAAAAATGTCTCATAGTATGCACTCAATTTAGCTCTCAGAAAAACAACTGAGAGCTGTAAGTGCTCTGACAAACTGTTTATTAATATTGCTCCAAACCCAATATTGGCAAGCCCCTCTGCTTAATGCCCATGTGAGCCTTTTAAAAACACCAGACAGATTAATATCTGATTCAAGAGGCATCGCTAATTCAGATGTATCTGAGACATGTTTATTGATTTTTTTTAAATGACATACCCAAGATTTTTTTTAAAAAAGTGATTTGATGTCAAACTAATGGGAAACACGATATCTTTCTTGTAACTAGAGGCGTGTGTGTGTGTGTGTGTGTGTGTGTGTGTGTGAGTGAAATACATTTGTTTTTGTACTAACCAAGCTGATGGTTTCTATTATACTTAGCCTTAATATTAACACACATCCTTTCCTGTTAGATTTCTACCAACTTATTTCATCATTTTGGTCTGTGTAGTTTTTCTTTCCATTTTCTGCTTTAGCAGTAAAAACACACTGACAATAGCTCTGCAGCATCATTCTGCAGTGAGTGAGGTTCTTTTCTCAGTTTGCACTTATGCAGTACTCCCATTGATTGCACTGCTAATTTGAGGCAAAACCTTGGGAGTTGCTCCCTCATTATTGGACATAACATTTTCCGTCCCTTTAAATATCCCGCCAAGATATTTCCTGTACAGACCCCCAGTGGCATTGAATACCATGGACTGACCATCTGTTTCAGTCATATTCCCCGTCATTGGTTCCAAATTGTTGTCTATTCCTGCAGGCCCCTCCTTCCAAATTTTTAGACAAATCTAGTGCAGAGGGTAAGGTGCAAGCTGCAGATGGGGCTTAAGTGATTCATAGGCCCTTGTACAAACCCTTTGCATTTGGGCAAATTTAGCATTAAGGAAAAGGTCAGTGAAGTTTTCTCTAATTTTTCTCTTTTGCAGGTAACATTATCCAAGTACGTGTGAATTATTTAGGCCAAATCCACTTCCAAGCACCCAGCCTGGGCTGGGTATAGCGGAGATTCCCAGGCTGTGAACCTACAGGGGAGCCAGTCAGCAGATGCTAGTTCAGTATCATGGCTGGAATTACCCCACCAGCCTGGGCATGCTGCCTGCACAAGAGATGACAACATTATCTGCTCAGAGGCAGATCTTCTGACCCCACCCAACCCATTCCCAGCCTGTCTTGGCTCTGTTTGCAGGCAGGCCGGGGGTGTGTGGCTGTGTCCCATGCATGGGGCACTAATGCCCATAGCTGTGCGCTACGGAGGGCAGGATTTAGTGATCCAGGCAGTCGACCAGCACCTGCTGTGTGGTCTGGTTCTGGAGCCAGGGGGAGTGCACTGGTAAGAGTAGGGGGGGATCCTGGATTAATTGCTAGCTGTAAGGTGTGAAGCTGCTGGGCAGGCACGAGGCATTCTGATGACCTTCCCTGCTAGGGCATCTCTTTCCGGAGGCTAGCGTAGGTGGCCAGACTTGGACGCAGCCTTTTCCTTCAAAGGATCACACTGGTTCAGGCACAGGTGCCGACTTTCCAATGTGCCAGGGGAGGGGGAGTGCTTGACCCCTAGCTCTGCCCCAGGCCCTGCCCCACTGCCCCCCATTCTCCCAAGGCCTCATCCCTGCCCTGCCTCTTCCCACCCCATTCCACCCCCTCTTTTGAATGGATCCTTCTCCCCCACAAAGCCTCCTGCATGCCGTGAAACAGCTGATCACAGAGGGCAGGAGGCTCGGGGACGGAGGGGGAAGCAGTGAAGTTGATGGCCTTGCCAGGCCCTTGGGCAAGGTGTGTGTGGTGGGGGAAGGGGCCTTTGGCGGAAGGGGCGGGACTGGGGCTAGACAGCATTGAGCACCACCTGGAGATTACCGAACCTCCCTCAGGCAGCCCTTGGTGCCGTTTGGAGCATGGCGTGTGGCGCTCCAGCAGCGATTCAAAGGGCCCAGGGCTCAGGCAGCCAGCAGCTCCTGGGCCTTTTATATTGCCGGGCCCTGGGGCAGTTGCTCTCTTTGGCCCTCCCCATCCGTGGGCCTTGGGGGAAAGGAGCTCATCGGTGGGGCTGCCGGCTGTAGGGAGGCGCTGCGAGGAGCTGATAGGAGGCTGCCATTTTCCCCTGATGGGTGCTCCAGCACTGGAGTACCCACAGAATTGGTGCCTAGGTCCTGACGTGTAGCCAGCAAACCAGCCTCTGAATACAGCAGACCTGAATGCAGATACTTTACCGAACCCGCTGTGGTCTTCAGCTCTTGGACATGCTCCGTGGCTGGGACCCTGATCCGCTAGAAAAGCTCCCGTTTGGGCATTGGGTTAGGCCCTGCTGTGAGCCAAAGGGCCAGGTAGTTTCAAAGAGTCTACGTGGGACCAGCATCCTCTGCATGTTTCCTGCACTTGAGCCCTGTCTCTTGTCAATTGCGAGGAACAATAGGGTCTATCAGGGCAGAGAAGAAAGTCAGGCCATTTGCACCAGTACAAAGTAATAATGATAATTCATGTTCATCTCAGTAAACATCCCCTGCTGTCATGCCACCCGGCTCTCCAACAGACTCAGCTCCATCTGGAGTTTATCACCCTCCTCATTAGTTTTTCAAAGCATTAAATGTTCAATAGACAACACCGTTCTCTTATTATTACCCTCCTTGCTATGACAACCGAGCCATGTTTTCCTGCTTACCGCTTTAGTCTCCTTGAGACAGAGGCAGCGCAATGGCCCTCTCTCAAATAGTATGTGAATTATCGTTATCTACGGTGGCCATCTGACCTGCGCTGTTTTCTGAATGGCTGCTGAGTCCATCACAGCCCCGGTTAACCCACTTGCTAAGCTGTGGGAAAGAGGGGAAGAGGTCGGGCCATCAAAACACACAGTGCCAGGAGGGGTCAACGATGGAACCTAAATAAAACAGGATAGGGCACAAAAGTGAGCCAAGCTAGGGGAAACTGTCATTGCACTCAGAAACAGAGCAAAGCTATTAACCCTTTCTCACTGCTTTCTGCACACTGATTCCCCGGCATCTACGCATGAGTCTGTCAGCAATCTGTTTCCTTCATGTTCCAGGACAGTTGCCAATAAGCAGTTGAGTGGAAAAGGGGGGTTATTCTTGGGTAAGTCACTTCCCTCCTGTGCCTCAGTTTCCTCATCAGTAAAATAGGGATAACTATACTGAATTTTGGGGGGAGGGGCGTTTTGATCTGTGGATGAAAAGTGCTAGATAAGAACTGGAAATCATGAGCAAGTTCGTATGGACAAGGTGACCTTTGAATAATGATCTTTCTGGTTGTTCTCCAGGCCAGCTGCTATTCCTCCGTTCCCCTGTCTAGACTGTTCCTAGTGCCAACTGCCGTGCTTTAAAACACCACTTACCACCTCAGAGGAGGGCTGCATTGTAAGTCGAAAGGTGACAGCAGCAGGTGGAGACTTACACACGTCTGAATATGTCCCCAGGTTCCAGGTGCGCTTGGACATCCCTGCTACTAGTACTTGTGCTAGCCCGACTAAAGCTAGCTCTGGTCTATGCGAGTCACAGTCATATCTTTGAGGACAGGGCAGACACATCCCACACTGGTCTACACTCATATTTCCACTGAAACAGCAAAAGGCATGAATTGAAGCTCATGGGGTTATTTCACAGCAATCTGTGGCTAATATTGATTTAACTCAAAAGTGGCCTTCCCAGACTCTCATCGTCCTGACCGCTGGGCCAAACCTCAGGGCTCTGGGACCTCAGAGGTTGCAGTGTCTGGGGTAGGGAAGTGACCCCAGCCAGCCCCTTAGCACAGAAGCCCTTGGAGCTGCCAGGCCACCCTTTGGAACATTCCGGCAACCCATTCTGGGTCCTGACTGATGGATTGAGAAACCCTGCGCTAGATGCTCCAACCTCTACACGTTTGATGTTCCCGCCGTGTGAAGAGAAAACAGTAGTAAGGTTAGAGTGACTTCAATTACTTCCTGCTTTCACAAACAGTGGGAAACACGTGGCTGGCTCCTACTGAAGAACAAAACAAGGCACTAAGGCAGTGGTGGAAAACCTGTGGCCTCAGGGCCACATTTGGCCCGTTGGGGTTCTACGTGTGGCCTGCGAGACGTTTTGGTTACAGCTGCCCAGGCACAAGATTGTCAGAACACACCAGTTTGCCTCCACGTGGCTTTTTTCCTACTGTGACACACAAGTAAAGCAAGGGCACATGAAGTGAGGTGCGTGCTAATTGCACACAACATTGACTGTGAGAGCTGTGTGCTCCCTCTGCATCCAGTCAGAGTGCTGCTACACTTCAGTCGGCACACCCTGCAAATTCTAGGCATGCAGGTGTTGTTAGCAAAACTGCCCTATTCAGGACAATTTTGTGGCCCAATGAGATGAAGGAGGGCCACACACACGGCCTATCACTAGCCTAGGTTGCCCATCACTGCGCGATGTGAATGGGGCTGATTTTAACCCCCTGGCACATCTCACTGAGCACATTTCTTTAAATCATTCAAAGGAGTTTTCACCTGGAATGCATCCAGCCATGCCTCATGGCTCACTTACAAGCTGTTTAGATACTAAAGAAAAAGATACTTACACTTAATATGCTATGTGCCCTATTCACAAGGCCCTTCATAGTAACATTTGCTTCAGATATCTGACTCTTGCAGCCTGTTTCCCAGCACATTGCTACCGCGTACGGAATATTAGCCTTCTAGAGGGGGAGTGTTACATTTTGACTGTAGTAGGGATAGTCTGTGTTCCTATGCTTAACCCATAAGAATCATAAGAACAGTCATTCTGTGTCAGAACAATGGTCCACCTAGCCCTGTATCTGGCCATCTGACAGTGGCCAGTACCAGACGCTTCAGAGGGAAAGAATAGAAACAGGACAATTATCATCTGATCCAAAGCCTGTCATCCAGTCCCAGCATCTGGCAGTCACAAGGTTAGGGACACTCAGTCTGCACTACACTGCAGTGCTATTTTGGGATACCGGAGTATCCCGAAATAGCTATCCCGGGTCTTCACAGCAAGCCGGGTTATTTCAAAATATAACGGGCTCACTATTCCAACGTCCCTGTAAACCTCATTCCATGAGGAGTAAGGGACGTTTTGGAATAGAGGATTATTTCAAAATTTGGCACAGTGTAGACAAAGTACAAAATAGGCTATTTCGAAATAAGATCGAAATAGGATGCGCAATTTGCGTAGCTCAAATTGTGTATCTTATTTCGAGCTATGGTGCAGTGTAGACACATCCTCAGAGCATGGGATTGAATCCCTGAGCATCTTGACTAATTGCCATTGATGGATCTGTCCTCCATAAATTTATCTAGTTCTTTTTTAAACCCAGTTAGACTTTTGGTCTTCACAATATTCCCTGGCAAGGAGTTCCACAGGTAAACTGTGTGTTATGTGAAGAAATACAGTAAAACTCCAATTGTCCAGCATCCAGTGGTCCGGCACTCCCGATAGTCTGGCACCAACTGGAACCCTGAAGTGTTCCGGCCAGCCGGACAATTGGAGCTGCTCCACGCCGCTTCCCCAAGTCCACCGCTGCCGCTGCTGAAACTGACGAGCGGCGGACTTGGGGAAGCTGCAGAGCAGAGCAGCTGGGGTGCTGCCGGGTTGGTCCCGCAGGGCTGCCCCTTACCCCCCTGCTTGGGGATAACTACTGCAGTCTGGGGGTGGGGAGCCCGCTCCCCTCCCCTCCCAGAAACTCTCGGCGGTGGCGCAGGGCTTCCCCTGCCTCCCTGCAAAACGGCGGAGGGTTCGCCCCTCGCCACGCTGTTCCCGCCCACCCCGGACGCAGTGCGGGTCCGGCAGACCCGACACAGCCCCCCCGCCGGAGTACCTCCTGATACTCCAGCATATCCGATAATCCGCACCACCTAGGTCCCAAAGGTGCCGGATTATCAGAAGTCTACTGTACTTCCTTTTGTTTGTTTTGAACATGCTGCCTATTAATTTCATTGGGTGACCCTTGGTTCTTGTGTTATGTGAAGAGCTAAACAATACTTCCTTGTTCACTTTCTCCACACCAGTCATGATTTTATAGACCTCAGTCAGATCCCCGCTTAGTAATTTATTTTCCAAACCCAACAGTCATTGTCTTTTCAATCTCTCCTCTTACGGAAATTGTTCTAGACCCTTTGATAATTTTTGTTACTTTCTCTGTACCTTTTCCATTTCTAATACATCTTTTTTTGAGAAAGGGTGACCAGAACTTCGTGCAGCGTTCCTGTACTTTGTCCATATACAGGCCCGTATGCTGGGGGGGTCGAAGGGCACGATCAGCTGGGGGAAGGCTGGGGCTGATTTCCCCGCTTACTTGGGGGACCATAGGGGTTGCATTTACACCCTTGTGGTCCACATTTACAAAAAAAGCACCCCTTCCCCACCAAAAATTCTTGTGTACTGACCCGATACACATGCTCCAGCCACATCCGGAAGTTGCCCAGTCAGCTTTTACTCAGACACAACTCCCAGTGATTGCAAACACCTTTGGCAGAGCCAGGTCAAATGTTCTGTAGGGAGGTGCTCCTGGACCGTGATAATTTTGTGCCTCTGGCTGATGAAGCCTGGGAGAAGCACAAAGGCTGCTGGAGAAAGAGGCCTGTTGACAGTGACATATGCCATTTAGCAGCCAGTTGGCAGTTAGACAATAGTGTGAGCATGGCTGGATTAAGGTCTTTGTAGGCCCTAAGCACTCTCATAATCGTAGGCCTCTAAACTAGATTATATATAAATATATAAGGGAGAAATACCCTATCGCCTAGATGCCTACTATTTAATTGTATTTATACCTGTATGTTGTTTGTTGGATAAAGATAGCAAATTAAGTTTGATTTAGCCATTTTCTTTTCTTATTTTCAAGTCAATTATGAATTTTTTTGTAGGCCCTAAACTTTTTTGGTAGGCCCCAGCACTGTGCCTATTGTGCCTAATGGATAATCCAGCCCAGAATCCCAGGGCCCATCTACAACTGAATGGGAGGTTTGACTCCCAGCATGCATCAACAGACCCAGTCTTGCTCCACTAAAGCTAGCATGTAGCCTGGACTACAGCGTGGGATAGTCATCTAAGTATATGAATCAGGGGGTGGGCAGGGGAGGAGGGTGTTATGTACTAAAGAAACTACATGAGCTGGGAATCAAATCTTCCACCTTAACTGTAGATCTGCCCTCAATGTGATTAGTTCTATTATTGTATGCACTAATTGTATGGGTTTAGCAAAAACTTCCTTCTGGTACTCTTGGGTATTAGATGAGATGGATCATTGGTCTGGTCTAGTCTGGTGATTCCTAGGTTCCCATGTCTTTGTCTGCGGGAGGGATATAAAGTCCCACAGTCACCTTGTAGTTATTACTGTTCACTAATAGTCTCAGAGGGGTTGCCGTGTTAGTCTGTATCTTTAAAAACGAGTAGTCCTGTGTCATCTTAGAGACTAGCAAATATATATGTTTGTGAGTGTCTCAAGATCATCTCATCTGAAGAAGCGGGTTGTGCCCACGAACGCTCATGGTACTATATATATATTTGTTTATGTCTAGGGTGCTATAGAACTACTCGCTGTTCACTAAGGCTTTGTCTTCCGCAAAAACTTCTTGCGCAAAAGCACATCCACACCTCAAAAGTGCATCGCAAAAGCGATGTGCTTTTGCGCAAGAGAGCATCCAAGAAAGCTCTGATGGCCATTCACAGAACGGCCATCAGAGCACCTGTGTTTTTTCTGATAGGCTCTTTTTGCGCAAGAAAACCCTGTTGAGTGTCCACACACATCTTTTTGCGCAAGACCTGTAGCGCAAAAAGGAGTTATTCCTCCTGGGGAGAGGAATAACTCTACCACCAAAAGCCCTCTGTTCTGCCATTTTACTGTAAATTTTCTTGCACAAAAACACACTTGAGGTGTGGACGCTCCGCGGGTTTTTGCACAAAAACAGCTGTTTTTTGCAAAAACCCTGTAGTGTAGACATAGCCTAAGGGTGCATCTACATAGCCTAAGGGTGGCGCTAGCTCAAAATAAGCTACACAATATGAGCTATACAAACTGGGTAGCTTATTTCGAGCTTGTATATTTTGAAATTTGGTACTGTCTGCACAGCTATTTTTCCATATACAGGCCTGTACGCTATTCGGACAAGTCCCTTAATCCTCGTGGAACGAAGTTTACCGGGACATTGGAATAGCACACCTGTTATTTCAATTGCATTTTGAAATAATGGGCGTGCTGTAAAGACACAGAAAACGCTATTTCGGGATACCAGATGTATCTCAAAATAGCACTGCAGTCTAGACGTACCCTAATAGAGCATTTAATCCTGGGAAGCAAATGTAGCATCAACATTGTACAGTTATCCTGGAACCTAAAGAGCACTGGCTGTTCTTTTTGGAGCCTGTATTAGCATCAAATAATATGGATGGACGCTGCATGACAAGGGTATTGTTGACATTCTCAACAGATCTTCCTAAAAGAAAGCTTCACCCTGCATTGCTGTCACAGGCTAATGAGCTGGACACATGCAAAGTACTGGGCTAGCAAAGGCTTCTAGACAGGAGAACGTCTGTTCGTTCCCAGTCCTCTGCTTGCATGTTCATTCCTCTGTGCATGCGATGGTCCTGGCACAGGCAACTCCCACTGGTACCTGATCAGGAAGTGACACTCATTAATTTAGGTTTGGAAACTGCTGAACCAGCCAGACGTTCCCGGTCGCTCTCACACACACATGCATGCACGCACTTTGCTGGGCAAGTTACATTGTGCCCATATGGTCAGGAAATGGCTTCAGAGGACCCTGCCCAAGACGAGATCTTTATCCTTCCTTCCTGCCGTTACCCTTGATGTTGCTATTTTTTTATTCACAAAAGCTGCCTTGGGCTAGTTGGACAAGGGTCCATGTGATCAGAACAGCAGTACACTACAATGGAACACTTTGCACCTCGGACATGTGGTACGTAGGTCCCCCCCAAATCCCTTCCAGAGAAGGGGCGTGGTATTACAGGTGTCACCCAGAGGCCCTGAGACCACTGACAGGGGAGAGTGAAGTCGGCTGTACAGCCTTAGCTGAGAGCCAGTTGGCTTATAGCTCATGCAGCAGAGGCACATGGCTTTAGCCCCTAAGGGTCCACCAGCTTTACAGGTGAGTAACCTAAACAAATGCAGAGAGGCTAAGTGACTATTTGCTCAAGGTCATACAGTGACAGTCAGTCAGTGTCAGAGCTAAGACTAACCCATCTCCCACCCAGAATCTTGACTCCTAGTCCCTGTCTCTAAGCACAGACCTGATTGTAAGGCACAGTTGTTTAGGATGAGGGAGAATGTTGCCACTGCTGTGTGTGAAGCTGGTAACACTCCCCTACTCTTATAGGTGTCACTGCCTAAACTCTCCTTCCCCACAGGGGAATTTGATGCCATGGCTGGCATTCCAGTCACTCATTAGGTACTTTCCTAACTGCAGTCTGAGCCAGAAGCAGCAGTCAACCCACTGACCAGCCGCAAGAAATGTACAAAGACCCAAACTCTCCTAGCATGGATTTCAGGCATATTCCCTTCCTCTGGTCACATCCTCAGTTGTGTTGGGTTCTCCAGACAAAGCTGGATGTTGCTTCAGCCAAAGCAGAGTCTGAGAAACCCTGAGAAACTTCCCCTAGCACCGCAGAATGAGAGAGACCTGGAGCTCACAGCAAACCAGAGGGAGCTTTCCTGCAAAAGCCTATCAAATGGAGTCGTACTGCTGAATGTGATCGTGCTGTGGCTCAGGCCAGATGTGGGTGGAGGCACTACAGAGACAAGAGCCTGCCCTAGACTGAGGCAGGTTGTGTGTCTCCATTCATGTGCCAGGGCAGCCTTCAAAGTACTCTTGTGTATGGCTCCGGTGGCTTGGAGAGGAGTAGTGGATTGGTCAGTATGGAAAGCCTGCTTGCCCCCCTTGAAGCAGGGAGGGAGAAATTACTTAGTACCTCTCTCCTCCCTCTCACTTAAGTTGTCTCTTGCCAGCAGTAAGCTGAACAGGGAAGAATGGAAGAGATGCAAAGAGATCTGGCAACTGTCCACCACCAGACCCCTACCTTGTAATGCCGGCTACTCTCAATACTACGTTAGCCGTTTTGGTGAGGCCAGGCAATTGGGAATGCAGTGAGCTCTCAGCCTGGGATCATGAGAAAAGTGAAGCTCTCTGGAGGAAGAGTCCATCAAGAAAAGAGGAAAGAGCAACCCAACCCTGCCCATGTTCTGCTGTAGCAACTGACGTTTATTGTTTGTATTACAGCCGCGCCCACCCCGAGATCATGGCCCCCAACACAAAATCAGAGGCAGTCCCTGCCCCATAGAGCTTCCAGTTTAAATAGCCCCCTCCTCCCCCCCAAGGGGTCCAGAGAGGGGCAGTGTCTTGCTCAGAGCCACATAGGAGGCCAGGGGTACAGCCAGAGCCTCTGGCCTCCTGCCTCCCCATCAGGTGCCTATCCATTAGCCAGCATACTAAGCAGAGGTGTGGGAACAACTTGTGTAGTGGGGGTGCTGAACCAAACTATTAACCCAAGCCAGAGGGGCGGCAGCACCCTCCACACCGCTAGTTTCAGACCCTATTCCACTAAAGCTTTTCTACCGCCACTGAACTCAGTCATTTGTAACTGGCCATGCTGAAAAATCTCAAGGACGCTTGGGTAAGGAGCTCATGCAGGGCTTGTCACTGAACTAACATCACATATCCTACATTGGCTCCATGTGGCGGGGTGTCTAGCCCCACGCAGTTCGGCCCTGAGGCCTAGTCCTTTAAGCACAGGCTCTGCGGCCGAGTCCTTTACACACAGGCCCAGAGGCCAAGTCCTTTAAGTATCTGCGCTTAATCCGGGGTCTGGGAAGAAGGGGGTAGGGGGGCCCTGGCCCGCCCTCTCCACCGGGCCCCAACTCTGGACCCTATCAGTGGTGGGTGGTTCCCACCACTGGTTTGGCGGGGAGTTTTCCCCGAAATGCGCCGAGCCCGCCGGGGCTTTTCCTGCTCCCCGCCCTGGGTTACTTCCTACCCCAGCCCCCTGACCGGCGGAGGTCCCACCTGGAGATGAGGTTCTGACGGCGGCAGTGGCTTGGCCGGCTCGGCGTCTGGTGCATCTACGGCTGGTGCGGCGACAGCGAATTGGTGGGCTGTACGGCGTGGCCGGTGTTGCGGACGCGCTCGGCCCGGGGATGGTAGTGTTGGGGACAGCTGGTCCAGTGGCTCTTGCTCCGGCAGCAGCGGCTGTGGCTGTGGCGGTGGCTCCGGCGCTTGTGCAGCAGCTCCTCCTGCTCCGGAGATCCGTCCGCATGGATCTGCTTTGCGGGCTTTTATACTGAGGCTGCCCTGGGAGCATGCCCAGCAGGGCTGTGGGGGCCGGGCGTACTCCACCCAATAGGCATGCTTGCCCCCCTCCTGCTCAGTGCGGGGTGGGCAGACCCCATCACACTCCATCAAAACTCTCTGCATACCAGTCAGTGTCTGCTCTGCCCAGCAGCAGCCTGGCTCCTTACCTGCCAGGGGATGTGTTGGGTTCTCCAAATAAAGCTGGACATTGCTTCAGCAGAAACAAAGTCTGTTGTAGGGGTTACCTCAGCCCCTCACAACATGCAGCTTTGCCGGGGGCCCCTCTTCTATTGTTCACATTTGTTGAACGGATTCAGCAGAGCACTACCGTGAGGTAGAATTTTACACTTTCCACCCTGGGAGATATTAAGGGGCATTATGGGATAGCAGGGCCTTCAGAGGAAATGTGGGAGGAGAGATTGAACTCCCACAACCCCCTTGAGATCTCCCTTATTTTCTTTCTAATTAAAATGTGACCCACTGAATTATAAACCCTGACATACAAGTTTGTGTGGTACATTTTTTAATCAGTGAGAAAGCTCCTCTTTTTAGAGCAAAAATGTCAGCAGCCAGGTAATATCAATCCATTACACTAAATATTTTCCTTGGAGTGAAAGAAAAAATATTTAGCAGCTGTTCACAGATGTGTGTTGTGTGACATATTAAAATGATATTAGACCATTTCCTCCTCCAGACGTTAACCAGGGGGAAACCCTTCAAGTCCTAAATAGCCCTGTGCAGTGCAGGTGGGAGATAGCATTGCAGGTACAACAGGAAAACTGTGTATCTCGCTAAAACACACACTTTATAAACCGCATCAGAACAAAATGGCAGGTTCGCCACCTCTCTCTGGGGAGCCTGCGTCACTTTGAATCTGAACATTAATGACTTTCTGGCATAGTAAAAGGAAAGGTTAATTGCACCTTGCTGTGTTGTGCACTGGGGGACAAATTCTTTCCTAGTGTAAATGGACAAAACTCCACTGAGACCTGTGGAGTGGTACACATGTGCGACAGCAGCAAACGAGGCCCTTTGAGTTGATTTCATGCTGCCTGAGGCAGATAACAGTAAGTCTTTTATAGGTGGGTGCTAATGAACTTGGGTCACGCAGCGTAGCTGCTGGAAATCGAACTGTGGTGCATTACGTTTGCACTGCACCAAAATGCTATTTGGGAAGAGATGCTAATGACAGTTCCCAATGTTTCGACGAGCTGAATAACAGTATCGTGTATGTCAAGGCTCCAGAATTCCTGTATCCTGGAATTTATGTTATGAAGGTCATTATAAAGTTATGAAACAAACAAAAGCCTCCAGCTCTATTTAGAGAAAGCAGAAGCTTGGGAAAGGTAAAAGCAGCCCATTTTGCTTGAGTTTATAAGCAGGAGCTTTTTTATGTGCAGGTTGCTAACCATTTCATAGATACAAGAGAGGAGAAATACAAGCTTTGTAATATTGACACTTACCTTGATCTTCGTAAAAATCATGGCTGGCTTTAGTGCATGCTGCATCTGAGCATTTTTTAAACTGTGAAGAATACAAGCCCAAGAGAATGAATTAACCTGCAACATTATTAATTTGCTGGCTAAACCCAGCCATTTTAGGTAACAATGTGGATAAATAGAACTTGACAGAGTGTCTGGAGCTAAGCTCTCAGCTTGTGTTCCAGGGTCTCTTAATGAAGTTTGCCTCAAGTTCTGCTGAGAGTTTTTGCCAATAGTTTGAAAAAAAAAGTGAATGGTATTAAAAATGACTATCAAGAGTAATGGTGTACTGCTTTTCATCCAAAGCCGTCAAAGCTATCAACCCACCTTCCAAACAAAAGGCCAGATCCTTGGATCAGTGCTAATGTCAGAAGGTTGTCTACAAAAGCAGCTTAACGTTGACCTTAGAATTCGTCTGATCTTATTTCTGCTCTGTATGGACTGGTCCACGCTTGCTGTGTTTGAACAGCTTTAGGAGGGTGAATCAGCTCAGTTCCTGGCTATCTTTTCTTTAACCTGGCCCCTCTCCCTGTTACATCAGTGCATGAATCCCCCGTCAGCTCTTCACTACCGAAGGAGTCTCTTTGTGCTGGGACAATGCTCCCCAGCCTGGTTGAAGTGAGGTTTCAGCCAGATTATACTATAGTCGTGCAGTGCAAAGTGGTCACCCCACACTGGTGGATACGGACCGGGATCACTAATATGTTTTGCTGGAATTAGCTCTGTAGGTCAAAAAGTTACCTTTTGACCCCGCAGAGGGCAGGAGGTAACACCTGGATTAGAATGTGGGTAGAACACTAGGTTCCATATCCCTAACTCCTATAAAAAGGGGACTCAGAGTCCTTGGTTACCTTAAGTGAGCAGGAATGAGCACTGAAATTTTATGTCTCATCTGAAAGATATTGAGAATGGACTTTTCTAAAAGATCAACCCATTGGCAAGCCCTTTGCCACATCCTACTATTTTCTGAGCAAAAATCTATGTTAACTTATTCACCAGAAGACAAAGCTATGTTCTTCCTATCTCTTGTCCTTTTCTAGGATACCTCGGTTTATTCTGATTACCTCAATCTTCTTCTCAACCCGTGCCTTCCACCACAGTGATCACAGTCATTCATAGAGACTGTCTCCCTCCCCATCCAGGCATAACTTCTGGATCGTTCTGTTACACCACTCTTATTGAAACTGATTGCGAGATGTTATCGGCTCCCCTTGACCTAATTTGCAGGTGCAGCCAGCCATTTGGGCAGCTAATGGAGTTCAATTGCTCACACAGCAGTGGAAATTGCCATTGAAAATCTAGTCCTACATTTTGACTTTGACGGCAAGAAAAGGAGGTCTAACAACACTTAGCAGAAACCCAGCCATACAATAAAAAGAGGTAATAACGATATAAAAGGGCTCAGGAGTTTCAGTCAAAGCACAGAGTCCCCTGGTGCGAAGTACTGTAGAGCTCATCATCAGAGCCTGTGGCTCCAAGCCACAGCCAAGACATGGTCAATAATCTTGCACAGTTTCTTGGAATTAGAGTGTCAGGGCTGGGACATAGGTGGCTGGGCCTAGCGGTTACTGCAGGTTGGGCGTGGGGAGCTCTGCCAAGGTTCAGATCCAGAAGGTTAGCAGCCAAAGTCGAGAAGCAAGAGTCAGCTAGCCAGGAATCAGGAGACATGAGCAGGCAGCACTGGCTGAGCAGTCTGAGCAGGGTGGTGCCCAGTTGTTTCTCTTTCTGGCTTAAGTAGCGGGAGCAGCCCAATCAGGAGCCAGCTCCGGTGTTCCATCAATCAGGTCCCAGAGGTGGAGCCTCCTATCTGAACTGCGCTTCTAGGTGTCCAGGGTCTAGCTGATGCCACTTGGCCATTGGATGGAGGTTTGTAGCATTCTCTCCCTTCCCCCATCCCCCAGGGCCATGTAGACTTGGGTTTGAGACCTGCAAGCCATGATGACATACAGGATGTCGAGGTGGACACTGCACCAGGCAGCGTCTAAGTGTTTGCCTAGTCTCCCAACATTTACATTAGGGGCTATTCCTTAGGTTTCCCCAGCTCTTGCTTGATTCAGGGAGCACTAGTGTTTTCACTGATGACCACAGGAGCTGTTCTGAAGGGACCATATTCTTTAAAGTAATTGGCGTTTCTCACCATTCTGCTGCTGTGTAGCCTTCCAGTGGCGTTTTGGGGTAAGGGATTTGCAAAAGCGAAGCCCTACGTGGCCTTTAGCCTCTTGGATGGTGGAATGTGTCCGTACAATGAATGTTTTGGATCACGCACCTACTTTACTGTCCTGTTTACTGAAGTCACCCTGCTGCCTCATTGATGGTGGGGCAATCTCTACGAGGCAGTCTAGTGATAGTGTGGGAGTTGGTTTCAAAGTCCCGGTGATGACCCTACAGGAGGACTGATTGAGTTCCAGATCAGTTTTATACACATGGCTTGACCGTGGTATGGTATGCTGCATCTTAGTAACACACAACTTCAGAGTGTTTGAGGGTCAGCACCGCATTTTGTGTTAGCCAGTTTCTGAAACATACAATTCCTGGAGTTCATTTTCTTTTTCCACTTCTTAACATTCTCTTGGGATATCAGTGTTTGGTCTAATGTGGCCACAAGGCACACCAGATGTTCATAGTGGTCAAGGATCTGTACAATCCAGGATATCTGGAGAGTTTGCTTGGCCTGATGATGTTTTAGGTGGAAGGCTGAACCATGTACAGGAATCCAGTAGAATAGTATTTTCTAACTATATGCAGATAACCAGTTAAAATGTGCTCATTGTCCTCAGATCTATATAAATGAGTCTTTACATGTCAGAATTTTGGTTGGTCATTTGTGTAGACATGGAACAACTGTGGCGAAAAGTAACGAAGAAGACATCCTTGCCCTAGAGAGCTCACAATCTGGATAACAAAACAGAAAGATTAAACAGATAAGCGTGGGCAAAGGTGGGCTGTGGAGGATGAGTTAACAATGAGAATAACAGCGGTTAGCATGAAAGTTGAAGTCCCAGCTTGCAACTTGCCTCGCTGTGGCTAGATAGAAACCACAGCAGAAGAAGGCTTTCAGGAGAGAATCATTGAATACTAGAACTGGAAGGAACCTCAGGAGGTCATCACGTCCAGTCCCAAGCCCTCAGGGCAGGACCAAGCACCATCTAGATCGTGGTCAGCAACCTTTTCAAGCCAAAGAGACAAACTACATCAAAATTCAGAACAAGTGGTCATCAAAGAGCCGCAGAAGAATGCCCATTTTTGCTTGACTGAAAATATACAACGTAATATTATTGATGATTGACATGATGATTAACAACAGCATAAATGAAACATGTTACTCACAGACTTTATTTAATGAGACTTCTGCTGCTGCTGGGGGTGCAGTTTGTGGATGTGGGGGTGCAGGAGTCAGGGTTGGGATGTATGAGGGGCTCAGGGCAGGGGGTTGGGGTGTGTGGGAGGATGCAGGAGGCAGGGCCTGGTGCTAGGGGTGGGAAGTATGTGTTGGGGTGCGGCCCTGGGGCCAGATTACCTTACCTGGCCGAGACAGGGCTACTGCACCTAGGCAGCAGTGGCTGGACAAGGGGCTAGGCCAGGATCGCCACAGCTGGATCGTGGCCTCCCCTCCTACCCATGCTGCAGCAGGAGCAGGGCTGCCACCAGCCCTTCCTGCAGCCAGACGGGGGCCAGACCATGTGGCCTGACCCAGGATCGGAGCCAGGGACAGGACACTGTGGCTAGATGAGGGTTGGGCCCTGATTGGGGCCTTGTTGGCCAGGCTGCCGCAGTTGGATCCCAAGCTGGGCTGCCTTGGCCGTGCTGTTGCAGCAATGGGGGACCGCTGGGTCTGCCCCAGGAGCACGGCAGCTGGGGCAGACCGCAGCAGTCCGATGGGAGCCAGAGCTGGGCTGCCGTGGCCAGATAGAGGCATCTGCCGCCACCAGGCCTTCTCACTATTCCAGTTTGGAACATGCAGATGCCCTCAGTCGGCCCTTTAAATGAGCAGAGTCCCCCAGCTGGCTCTTGTCGGAGTCCTGGTGGTTCTTACCGGGGCGCACCACCTTACTTTCACCTTTGGTTAAAGGTGAAATTTTAAAAAAACAGACCATCTTTACATGAGTAATTACATGTTTTTAACGTTTTGAATTCATTTTTCATTTTAATTTAAAAAGTTGCATGTACAGTATTTTGGGAATGACAAAAGAGCCATATTTGATTCCATACTGAGCCATATTTGGCTCAAGAGACATTGGTTGCTGACCCCTGATCTAGATCATCCCTGACAGGTGTCTGTCTAACCTGCTCTTAAATATCTCCCGGGATGGAGATTCCACAACCCACCTAGGCAATTTATTCCAGTGTTTAACCACCCTGACAGTTAGGAAGTTTTTCCTAATGTCCAACCTGAACTTCCCTTGCTGCAGTTTAAGCCCATTGCTTCTTGTCCTATCCTCAGAGGCCAAGGAGAACAAATTTTCCCTCCTCCTTGTAACATCCTTTTAGGTACTTTAAAGCTGCTATCACGTCCTCTCTCAGTCTTCTCTTTTCCAGATTTAAAAGACGATAATGTAGCAGCTTTGTGAATTTTCACAGGCAATTTCTACCATGGCGGTGGTGGGAGAGAAAAGCCCAGAGTTGCTTGAGGGAGAAGACAAGTGGGTGACACTAGTTGCCCTCCCTGACAGAGCAAAGGTAGGGCAGCAATGATTTGACAAGCAAAATCTGACAGACGGGGGAGGGCTACGTTGCTAGATCTGACAGATTGGGAAGGGCTAACAGGTGAAGGGCCAAAGTTTACCTCAGTGGTGAATTTCTCCACAGTTTTGTGCAAAGCAGTCAAGGCATTTCAGAGCCTGAGCCAAAGCCCACTGAAGTCAGTGGAAAGGACCCCAGTGAGTTTTGGATTGAGTCCTTGCTCACACAGCTAGGGAAAGTAAGAGGCTCCCTTCCCACCAGCACTGGGCTGCTGCTTTTAGGACATGAAGCCTTTAAAAATAGACCATTGTCTTCCTGTTTTTTACAGCTTATCTGCACCTCTGGACTCACTTGTTTGGAGGGGAATAAAGTTTGCCACCCGCTATTGTGTTTTCCCAACTTTCTTGTCACCTGGCATGTGAGAGGGTTTTTTTAAAGTCCATTTCAGTTTAGAATAATAGAAACAAATTATCAAAGAATGTATAGACTAATATGGGTAACAAAGGAACCATCTGGTTTCATAGCATTATATTTAAGTGGATTGTTATCCCAGGAGTAATAAATCCATTACATCTCCGTCCAACAGCTACACTGTAGGAAGCAGAGGTATTTGCCTCTTTTATGTATAATATGCTGGTAAAATGGCTTATACATTTCAAATACAATCACACCTGATATGTAAATAGTGCCTTCTTTGAGGAAGGATCTGAAAGTAGGATCTGAAATGGCATGCAGCAACCAGGAACATCACCACCTTTCACTGCCAGGCAGCTATTTTTGGGACTGACACGCAACAAATATTTTAACATTGCGGCCGCATCGCTGAGTTCTATGGCAATTTAACAAAGGAAGGAGCCAGGAGAAATTGCAGCAAATTGTTAGGAAGCTAGAATGTAATTACAAAGGAGGTAACTTTGGAGAGGACAACAGGGCTAGCACAGCTACAAAAAAGCACAATGGATAATGATCGAGACCACAAGTGGCCAGAACCTTGGTTCTCTGCCTCGGTCCCAAAGACAGGGAGGGGAAGTGGTAGGATGCACAGATAAAAGCCCAGTGGGGAGATGCAGCATGGTTCAATTGCTAGAACAATAGAATAGACCATAGAGTTTCGGTCCAGAAGGGACCATCAGATCAGTCTAGATGATCTCCTGCATATTACAGACCACCAGCCCCACCTAGCACCTGCATGCTAAACCCAACAACTGAAATTAGACCAAAGTATTACAGCCCACAGGATACTAGACTACTATGGACCCTTTCTTAGTCCTTGCTCTGTCACTGACCTGTCACATAAACTTGGACAAGTACCATCTCTCTATGCCTTTATTTCTCCTCCCACCCTTTCACTGTGTTGTCTATGTAACCTGTAAGCACTTTGGGACAGACTCAGTGTTTGTATAGCACTTAGCACAATAGCACCTCAATTTGAGGGCTGCTGCAGGCAAGTAAAATTACCAGTGATTCTCCTTTTTGTTCTGTTTCTCCATATGTACTGTGTTCATAATCTCCTCATGACCGTGGCCACCCCTGTAATCCTGATCCAACTAGGAAAAGAGAAGTTGAGATATCTCTGACTCAGCCCTATTTTGTTACTAAGGGGCTGTTCTTGTACACTGAGCCCTGGTCTACACTAGGGCTACGTCTACACTGGCGCGATCTCATGCAAAAACTCTTTTGCGGAAGAGTTCTTGTGCAAAAACTCTTCCAGAAGAGAGTGTCTACACTGGCATGTGCTTTTGCGCAAGAGCATCCGTGCCAGTGTAGTCGCTCTCTTGCACAAGAAAGCTCTGATGGCCATTTTAACCATAGGGCTTTCTTGCGCAAGAAATTCATGTTGCCTGTCTACACTGGCCTCTTGCGCAAGAACAGTTGCGCAAGAGGACTTATTCCTGAGCGGGAGCATCATAGTTCTTGTGCAAGAAGCCCTGATTTTATACAGTAGAACGTCAGTTTACTTGTGCAAGAACACACAGCCAGTGTAGACAGGCAGCAAGTTTTTGCGCAAGAGCGGCTGCTTTGGCGCAAGATCGCGCCAGTGTAGACACAGCCTAGGACTTTATTTTGAAATAACCCCCTTGGGTCAAATTTATAAGCAGAGCATCCACACTACTAAGCCCGTTATTTTGAAATAACGTGCCACTTATTTTGAAATCTGTACTCCTGCTTTTCATCCGGAGTAACGCTAATTCTGAAATAGTTATTTCAAAATAATGGTAGTGTGCATGCACCAGTGCTGCTATTTCAAAATAACTTCTACCCAGAGTAGTTCGAACTAATTACTCCCCAGTGCTTCCTGGGGGTTTAAGTTTGAGGTAGCGTGTCCACATTAACAGAGCCTGCCTTGGACTAATTTTGAGGCTTCCTGTAGTATGGACATGCTAGTTCGAATTTGTTAAATCAGGAGTTATTAAGTGGAATTTATTAATTTTGAAATAATAGTTTCCTAGTGTAGACATGGCCTGATATGGCAGGTGCATCATTGTACTCTCGATTATAATCTCGTTCAAAATTACTGATCAGAAAATAAAACCAATGGAACTCATATATTCAAGATTCTTCACTGCCCTACTCATAAAATCATCCCCCATATACATTTTTATTTATATGGCATTTTATGTCAGCGTTTTATGTTTTCCCCTTTGTTAGAGGGGTGTGGATAGCAAAATATTAGCACACTAAGAAAGCAACCCACAAATCCCTTTCTCGTAATTGAGTTGTGTATCTGATATATTTAAAACATGCTTTTTTCATGATGCTAAGCTTGGAAGTTTGGTTTCCTGAACAGAATTTACCCAAATCAATGTCTAGATGTACAGAGGATAAAATCGTAACAATGCTTTCCATCCATGTAGCACTTTACAGCTGAAGGCTGACAAACATTAATTAAATTTCACAGAATTTACTTACCTCAGTGTTTATGCATAAATATAACAATGCTTTCCAGCCATATAGCACTTTTTATCTGAGGACACTGCAAACATTAAACAAACTTCACAATGTCGCATTCTACTGAGGAGTAGTAACATGGCACATATTTAAGTGCATACTAATAGTTAGGCAAAGAGGGTTAAACACCTATAGCAAGGTCACACACAGAGTCACTTTTAGGGCTGGGATTAGTATGGAGGAGTCCTAATTCCCCGTGCCCATTCTAGCCGCTAGATCACACTTTCTCTAAGGTCGCAGGTACAGAGAAATGTTTTCCAGGGAGAGAAAGTCAGTTCACACTTGCTCTCTTGAATAGGTGAATGTCAGTAGCAGCAGCATGCAATCAAGAAAGTTATTAGTATTTATTATTTGCATGGTGCCAATATTGCATGGTGCTATTTATAGACCAGCATGAAGAATTTATATAGTCAGTGCCTGAAGAATTTTTCACTCTTGACAATTATAAACAAAAGGAGAAGTAACAAAACCAGGGAATAATCTTATTCCCTGGTCTTGGGGGTCTCCTGTGTTTTTCTTAAAGCCACCTCTTCTAGGGATATGTGCAAATCATATTTAAAAAATTTTTTCCTTAGGTTTCTAACCTTCATGGTTGCAGAGAAAAGCTTGAAAACCTGCTTCCCAATGGTTCAAAAAAGAGTTCTAAATGTGTTATTTAAAAAACAAACAAATCCTCCTGATTTTTAAGCCAGTCTCAAATGGGCCTGTCTCCAGATTTTTGAATGCTTAGAGTTGTTAGTACACATAGTGAATGTGAATTTTATTCTGCAACCTTTGGATTATATATAATTGTGGGGAGGATGAGTTCTAGTTTGTGAAATATTTTTTGTTACTTCTAAGAATCTGATTCCTTTCTTTCAACAAGACTGTGAACAGAGTTATGGAGACTGTCCAGAATCTTCTTCATTTTGCGCCATTGTTTTGTGCAAGAGGAGGTCCCCTCAAACAGCAGGATCTTGGGCTGCTCATAAGGTTCTAACCAGTAAGAATACGTCTGCACTGCAGAGCCATTTCGGGATACCGGAATTATCCCAAAATGGCTATTCCACGTCTATTGAAGCAGACGGTTATTTCAAAATAGATTTTGAAATAACGGGCGGCTTATTCTGACATCCCGGTAACCCTTGTTCCATGAGGGTTAAGGGGAATTTTGGAATAGCGAGTTATTTTGAAATTTGGCGCTGTGTAGACAGCACCAAATTACAAAATAAGCTATTTCAAAATAGCATTGAAATAAGCTACACATTTGCATAGCGTAAATTGCGTAGCTTATTTCTAGCTAAGAGTGCTGCCTAGACTACCCTAACTGAGTGAAACTTACAAAATCCTAGTGAGTTTCACTGCTGCAGTTGGTCAGAAGCTATTTCAGTTCATTTCCACTCTGTTGCTTTCTGGGAGAGCTATGCCCTAAAAACAAGGGAGAGGAAGAGAATGGGAAACTCCTCCTACTCTTTCTTTGTGTCTTTCTTCTGAGGAATTGAATTTTTTTATGTATGAAAAATGTTGTGGTCTGATCCAGAAAACTACATTATTTCCATCCTTGAAAAAATGAAATGGAATTGGAGTTTAATTCAACAGACCTAATTAGCATCCCAACAGGCTGTTGTCAACACAGTAGCCTAGAACTGGCAGGATTCTTAGAAACACATTACTGCCAAGAGTTTGAGAGGAAAACATGGGGTGACAGGAAATCACCTCTGGTACTCACACTTTCTCCTTAACAACATTCATTCACAGTTTAACTATTAGTTTACTGGGCAGCATTACTTAATAGACCACTATCGGAACCACTATCCATTCTGCAAAGCTAAAGTAACACACCTGTTTGTTTAATTGAGCTTTTTAAACTTTGTAATGCCATTGTGTGCTATTAAATATGTATAGGAGCCCAGAGTGCTCTCTTATATGGAGATCTGACACTTGAGTACCGGTAGTAATAGTACCTCATCATATTTAGATCATGATTTGCATAACAGGTAAATGTTCTAATGATATTTAAGCTATGCCCCACAGGCTTGATAATAAAGCAAAAAATGCAGTTTAAAAACATGACTGAATTTAATCTGAGGCAGACACATGTGGGGTGGAGAGTTTAAAAAAAAACAAATTGGAAAACTGAGGCCTCAAGAGGGTGATTTGTCCAAAATCACACAGGAAATATGTGGCAGAGCTAAGCCCACATCTCTTGGGGTGAATCATCAAGCATGAAACCATCCATCTGCAATCTAGTTTTATACATCCTATTTTGTGGCCTTATTGCATATGGCAAGAGGTGCTGCTTTAGAAGGAAATTCTTTTTACACTAGCTGCAGCTGAATCAGAGGACTCTTTTTTCAAGGAGTGCAGTGTGGTTTAATCTGTAAGGGCCATTCCATTCTACACACACAGCATCAGCATCTTCTGTTTACTTTCCACTGATTTGCACATTAAAATAACCCTTAAGGTTAACAACCCGAATACACACCAGAAGCCAACACGATTCATTCCGCTTTTCTCTTCCACAGGTCACCACTTAAACATTAAGGAAGGAAACTGCTGTTTCCATACTGTGTTTCTCTGGGCTTGTCTGCACCATAAGTTGCTGCACAGCTAGCCAAGGTGTAAAACTACAGCACACTAGTTGACTGTACAACAACATCCCAAATAGGCACTGCTACAGAACACTGAAAGGGGAAAAAAAATCACACAAAATACCTCTCCCTTCCTATAGGTCTGCATGGCAGCTAAAGCTCCAGAAAAAGAACACCACTGAATAGGTGAGTAAATACATCTCTGAATAGGTGAGTAAGTGCATCATGTCATATACATAATACATTCAATGTAGAAATGCCATCTGTTCTCTCCCCTGCCTACCCCCAAAGCATTCCGTTTCCATCCCATTCCTCTCAAAATGGAAATTCCTTCCTCTTTCTTTTAGGGAGTGATTTGATTGACTCTGGGTTCACTGTGTCTCTTAATTGCAGTTACTCATAATTAAAACAGCATCACGTGTGCAGAACACAATCCTCTTGTCAACAGCTTTTTTTGAGCAGAACATCCACCAGCAAGTGGATCTGAAGGTCATACTACTGCTATGAAATGCCGAACAAGACTGGGCCCCTTTAAAAGATAGCTGAAATTGTGACAATCTGGTTTTGTTCAACTCACCGCCACACGGTATCACTGAGATCAAGGGCTTAGCAGAATTCAGAGTTGGGCATTTGTATGGGCAAATGAGAACATCTAGAGTTACACTAGAAAGGATTAAATGCCCCCAAAATAGAAGGGGTGTAAACCCGCCTGCTTCAGGGCATAAGACACCCAGAATCCCCTGTGGGCAAGTTATCCAGTAATGGCAGGGTTTTCTCGCACCTTTCTCTGATATAACTAGTAGTGGGCACTGTTTATACTTACATAAGAACATAAGAACATAAGAACCGCCATACCGGGTCAGACCAAAGGTCCATCTAGCCCAGTATCCTGTCTGCCGACAGTGGCCAGCACCAGGTGCCCCAGAGGGGGTGGACCGAAGACAATGATCAAGCGCTTTGTCTCCTGCCATCCCTCTCCAGCCTCTGTCAAACAGAGGCCAAGGACACCATTTTATCCCCTGGCTAATAGCCTTTTATGGACCTAACCTCCATGAAATTATCTAGCTTCTCTTTAAACTCTGTTATAGTCCTAGCCTTCACAGCCTCCTCTGGCAAGGAGTTCCACAGGTTGACTACGCGCTGTGTGAAGAAGAACTTTCTTTATTAGTTTTAAACCTGCTACCCATTAATTTCATTTGGTGTCCTCTAGTTCTTCTATTTAGGAACTAATAAATAACTTTTCTTTATCCGCCCTCTCCACACCACTCATGATTTTATAGACCTCTATCATATCCCCCCTCAGTCTCCTCTTTTCTAAACTGAAAAGTCCCAGTCGCTTTAACCTCTCCTCATATGGGACCCATTCCAAACCCCTAATCATTTTAGTTGCCCTTTTCTGAACCCTTTCCAAGGCCAAAATATCTTTTTTGAGGTGAGGAGACCACATCTGTACACAGTATTCAAGATGTGGGCGTACCATAGTTTTATACAGGGCAGTAAGATATTCTGGGTCTTATTTTCTATCCCTTTCTTAATAATACCTAGCATCCTATTTGCCTTTTTGACCGCCGCTGCACACTGTGTGGAAGTTTTCAGAGAACTGTCCACGATAACTCCAAGATCTCTTTCCTGATTTGTCGTAGTTAAATTAGCCCCCATCATACTGTACGATAGTTGGGGTTATTTTTCCCAATGTGCATTACTTTACACTTATCCACATTAAATTTCATTTGCCATTTTGTTGCCCAATCACTCAGTTTGGTGAGATCTTCTTGGAGTCCCTCACAGTCTGCTTCTGTCTTGACTATCCTAAACAGTTTGGTATCATCCGCAAACTTCACCACCTCACTGCTTACCCTTTCTCCAGATCATTTATGAATAAGTTGAACAGGATTGGTCCTAGGACTGACCCTTGGGGACACCACTAGTTACCCTCTCCATTCTGAAAATTTACCATTTATTCCTACCCTTTGTTTCCTGTCTTTAACCAGTTCTCAATCCAAGAAAGGACCTTCCTCTTATCCCATGGCCATGTAATTTACACAAGAGCCTTTGGTGAGGGACCTTGTCAAAGGCTTTCTGGAAATCTAAGTATACTATATCTACTGGATCCCCTTGTCCGCATGTTTGTTAACCCCTTCAAAGAACTCTAATAGATTAGTAAGACAGGATTTCCTTTACAGAACCCATGTTGACTTTTGTCCAACAAATTATGTTCTTCTACATGCTTCACAATTTTATTCTTTACTATTGTTTCGACTAATTTGCCCGGTACTGAAGTTAGACTTACCGGTCTGTAATTGCCCGGATCGCCTCTAGAGCCCTTTTTAAATATTGGTGTCACGTTGGCTACCTTCCAGTCATTAGGTACGGAAGCCGATTTAAGGGATAGGTTACAAACCACAGATAATAGTTCAGCAATTTCCCATTTGAGTTCTTTTAGAACCCTTGGATGAATGCCATCCGGTCCCGGAGATTTGTTAACATTAAGTTTTTCTATTTGTTCCAAAACCTCCTCTAATGACACTTCAATCCGGGACAGTTCCTCAGATTCATTACCCACAAAGGACGGTGCAGATTTGGGAATCTCCCAACGTCCTCAGCCGTGAAGACTGAAGCAAAGAAATCATTTAGTTTCTCCGCAATGGCTTTATCGCCTTGATTGCGCCTTTTATAGTTCGATCGTCTAGGGGACCCACAGGTTTTTAGCAGGCTTCCTGCTTCTAATGTACTTAAAAACATTTTGTTATTTCTTTTGAGTTTTTGGCTAGCTGTTCCTCAAAATCTTTTTGCTTTTCTTATTACATTTTACACTTGATTTGACAGTGTTTATGTTCCTTTCTATTTATCTCACTAGGATCGGACTTCCACTTCTTAAAAGATACCTTTTGTCCCTCACTGCTTCTTTTACATGGTGGTTAAGCCACGGTGACTCTTTTTAGGTCTCTTGCTATGTTTTTTAATTTGGGGTATACATTTAAGTTGGGCCTCTATTATGGTGTCTTTAAAAGTTTCCATGCAGCTTGCAGGATTTGGCTCTAGTCACTGTGCCTTTTAATTTCTGTTTAACTAACCTCCTCATTTTTGTGTAATTCCCCTTTTGAAATTAAATGCCAGGGTGCTGGTCTGCTGAGGTGTTCTTCCCACCACAGGAATGTTGAATGTTATTATATTATGGTCACTATTCCCAAGCGGTCCTGTAACGGTTATTTCCTGGACCTGATCCTGCGCTCCACTCAGGACTAGATCGAGAATTGCCTCTCCTTGTGGGTTCCTGCACCAGCTGCTCCAAGAAGCAGTCATTTAAGCCATTGAGAAATTTTATCTCCGCTTCTCTTCCTGAGGTGACATGTATCCAGTCAATATGGGGGTAATTAAAATCCCCATTATTATAGAGTTCTTTATTTTGGTAGCCTCTCTAATCTCCTCAGCATTTCAATGTCAGTATCCCTGTCCTGGTCAGGTGGTCGGTAATATATCCCTACTGCTAATTTCTTATTTTTGGAGCATGGAATTACTATCCATAGCGATTCTATTGAACATGTTGATTCATTTAATATTTTTATTTCATTTGATTCTACATTATCTTTCACATACAGTGCCACTCCACCACCCACCCGGCCTGCTCTATCCTTTCGATATATTTTATATCCTGGTATGATTGTGTCCCACAGATTTTCCTCATTCCACCAGGTTTCAGTGATGCCTATTATGTCAATCTCCTCATTTAATACTAGGTACTCTAGTTCACCCATCTTATTAGTCAGACTCCTAGCATTTGTGTAGAAGCACTTTAAAAATTTGCCACTGCTTATTTGTCTGCCCTTCCCTGATGCATTGGATTCCTTTGTACGCGGTTGTTTTTCTGCTCTGGCCCATGGTTTGCCCTCTCCTCCTCTCTTTCTGACTACAACTTAGAGAATCTCTATCAATGGATTCTCCTCTAAGAGAAGTCTCCCTCCGATTTACGTGCATCTCCACACCAATCGGCTTTCCCCATCTCTCAGTTTAAAAACTGCTCTACGGCCTTTTAATGTTTAGTGCCAGCAGTCTGGTTCCACCTGGTTTAGGTGGAGCCCATCCTTCCTGTATAGGCTCCCCCTCTCCCAAAAGTGTCCCCAGTTCCTAATAAATCCAAACCCCTCTTCCCTACACCATCGTCTCATCCACGCATTGAGATTCTGAATCTCTGCCTGCCTACCTGGCCCTGCGCATGGAACTGGAAGCATTTCCGAGAATGCCACCATAGAGGTCCTGGATTTCAGTCTCTTTCCTAGCAGCCTAAATTTGGCCTCCAGGACATCTCTCCTACCCTTCCCTACGTCATTGGTACCTACATGTACCACGACTACCGGCTCCTCCCCAGTACTACACATAAGTCTATCTAGATGCCTCGAGAGATCCGCAACCTTCGCACCAGGCAGGCAAGTGACCATACGGTTCTCCCGGTCATCACAAACCCAACTATCTATGTTTCTAACGATCGAATCACCCACTACTAACACCTGCCTCTTCCGAACCGGCATTCCTCCCCTCAGAGGTATCCTCAGTGCGAGAGGATACCGCAACATCCTCTGGGAGGAGGGTCCCAACTACGGGATGGTTTCCCTCTGCTCCCATTGAATGCTCTGTTCCCTTGAGACTTTCATCCTCCTTAAGAGCACTGAGGCTCTCAGACTGGAGGTGGGACAGTACTACAGTGTCCCAGAAAGTCTCATCCACAAATCTCTCTACCTCCCTTAGCTCCTCCAGTTCAGCCACCCTGGCCTCCAAAGCCCGAACTCGGTCTCTGAGGGTCAGGAGCTCCTTGCAATGGGTGCACACATACGCCACCCGCCCACAGGGCAGGTAATCATACATGTTACACTCGACGCAATAAACAGGATAGCCCCCACTCTGCTGCTGGGCTTCTGTCTCCATTTTTCTAATGAACAAGTTTAAGTATAAACTGGGATTCTTTTTAAACCTCTGGAATATAGATTATGATAAGAGTTATGTTTTAAAGAAGGCCAGAAGTCACTAGAGCCCTCTAACCTCCCCCTCTAAACTCCCTCTCCAAACTCCCTGTTAGCAATTCCTGTACTTGACTAGAAGGTCCCCTCTGAGCTGGTATGGCAATTCCTGGGTTCCTAGGATGTCCTTAGGGATAAATGACTCACTCCTGAAGTTCTCGCTATAATGGAACTTGCTTCTGTAGCCCAGTCATATGCACCATGGAAATTATTTCCATCCCACATCTACTGAATGATTTCACTCAATGTAGAAATGCACTAGGCTTGGCTCTCATGTCCTAGGGGAGATTCGCCCCAAGAAAGAGCAGGTGGTAGTGTCATTGCTGTCAAATGGGGATTTATCCCATGGAGGTAGGAGCATAAGTTGGCCTCCATAAGAGGCCTGCTGCTTAGAAGGTGCTCTGGACAGAGCCTCCTTCCAGAATGTTTTTGGGCTATTCAGGCTGGCTTCAAGCCCTCTTCTGGAAGGGAGAGAGTTTCCACTTTCCACCTTCTAGCTTTTCGTCCCGTAGTTGTCATTGCATCTTGGGGGCAGGGGCTTGTGGGGGGAAAAGATCATGTGATTGTGTAATTATATTGCATTATACTGCATGTGCACAAGGGGCCTGAATTCGGCAGCACAAGCTTTGCTTGACTTTGCAACCGGAAGTATGGGATTTTTAAACACACGTTTGTCTATATAATTCTAAGTGAGCATTGGCAAGCATGTGATGGCAATGCCACTAGATAAGGGGCGTGGGAAGTGTTTGGGGCAAAATAATGCCTACCCCACTCCCTCCTGCTCTGCAGCTTTCCCCGGTGCTCTGAGAGTGGGACTGGACCGTCGGTGGCACAAAATTCCCAGCCTGGGTTTGGAATTTCAATTGGCAGGGCTCATGCAACCCCTATTCAGTTGGATCAGTGTCCTCACTTGCTTTGACCCTCAGATGCAGAATCAGAGATACAGAGACGTGATGCGTCTTTACTCACTGAAGGCCACACAGTGGCATAACAGGGATGGGAATCCAGGCCTCCCAACTTTGTACAATGCCCTTAGTATGCTCCACTAGCCCACACTGGCATGACTTGGTCTTAAGCAGTAGCAAACATATTTGCAGCGCCAGTCTTTCTTTCAAGCGCACTGAAGAACTGGAGATAAAGACACATTTTTGCCAGCTCAGCACACAGACAAGGTTTGGGACTTGACTTCAGTGGGAGATCAGCATGCAAGGCTGGGCCCATAGAAATTAGAGATCGTGCCAACAAGTGCATTGTCTACCGCTCTGCCCAATTCTATTTTTAATGGCGAAGTCAACGAGGTCTCACCACTATCTGTGCTTCACAGTTCATTAGGCCTTACTGGGAAGAATGTTTCCTGATAGCAGCATCCTGTCTAGAGAATATTGGCTAAATTAGATTGGGTGCGGGGCAAGAGATCACTAAAGTTTGTCCTACTTTGAAATAAATCCCTGGTAACAACGAGCCAAATTCTATTCTTTTCTACACTGGTGTAGACACAGTGCAACTCCACTGCAGACAACATTCCAGAAACACAGAGGCCCCGAATATATAATGCAGAGCAGAATTGGGCTCAGCGGCTTTTGTCTAAGACTGATCTCTCTTTCCTACTCCTACCATCTCTGAAGAACAGTTTTATATGCTGAACGGAACAACAAAAGCACAGGAGCTTCTGCCTGAGCCGCTTTGAAAACACAAAGCACGATCCCTCACTTATAGCAGGCTTGCTGCCTTCACACACAATCATATTAAATGACAAAGCTCAGAAGGTTTATAAAAATCCTTGGGTTGGAGGATTTTTTTTTCAGCTCATAGTATTAAAAGCTAGGGGGAGAAGACCACATGACAATTAATACACAGATGGAAATTCAACACCATTGTGATATTTGGCGTCATTCCAAGCTCACTGCTCGGGTTCTGCTGGTATGGAAAAGAAATGGTACCAAAAATGCTGCTTTAGCACTTAATATACTTGATGTGCCATTGAATAGAGTTGTGTTTCCTAGCAGGGCAATGATAATAAACACACCATTGAAGCTATTGCATGAAAGGAAATCACACAAAAAAGAGACTGGAAAATAAAAGGCTAAAGACTTTGGGAGGCAGAGCCGTCCTTACCCATACAAAGACTCCCCAATTGCTTAAGGGGCACCACTGGGTCTTAATGTCTAGCCACCTGCCTCTTCCTATCCCTATTATGTGGCTCTGCTTCCTCCAGAGAGGAGTTAGTTAACTTAAAAGTGAAAAAGCCTGCCTGACCTATTAGCAAACCTCTGAACCTGTGAAAGAGCCGTTCAAGTGGTAATGGGGCCATTTAACAGCCATTGAAGCAGGTATATACTGTCAGTTTCCGAACTGAGTGGGTTAGTCTACAGCAGCGGTGCGCAAGGGGGCTGTGGCTGTCTTCCTGGGGGGTTGCAGTGCCGGGCTGCCTGCCATTTTGTTTTTCCTGCTTGGTGCTGGAGTACACGCGGCGGGGGCGGGGGGAGTGTCAGGAGAGCAGACGAGCTCTTTAAATTAAAGGGGCTGCAACAAAATGTTCACGGTGCTTTTTTTTTTTTTTTTTGCTTAACAAAAATTTTCCCAGCCCTAGGGATCACGAACTAAAAAAGGTTGAGCACCACTGGTGTACAGGACCTTAGTTTAAATTAAAAAAAAAAAAACATTTTATTAGTGTGTTGCTGAAGATTATAAAATCTCAGCTCTAAAAATCATGCCCCCCATCCCTCCGGCTGCCATTAGGCATAGGGGCACCAGTTTAATAGGACTGCACAGGGCCCCATAAATCCTAAGGATGTCCCTGTTGGGAGGTAACAAAGGTGCCCAAAGCTGGAGCACAGTGTCTATTCAGAGTATGCTTTACCATATGCTGGCTTGTTTCCTAGGACATAATCATGTTGTAGACACAACAAGTACTCACAGCTGATAAATGCAACAAGCTCTGCTCATAGCTGGAGTATCTGAGACCTCATTTCCTTTTGCCCTTCTTTTGTGATGAAAGCAGCTTGTTAAAAAAAGTGGGGTGCGGAAATAATAATAATAAAGTTTTTTTAAAAAAGGACATTTGAAATAATTGTAAACTGACATTTTGAATTTCATCAGAACTTGAATAGTTTCAACCAACACCATAAAGAATCAGAAATCAGGAACAAAATTTAGTAGAAGTGTGATGAGTTTTCCCCTTGGTGGGTTTTAATTCAAAATTTGGATTTTTGACCATTGCAACATTTTAAGCTAGTTTCTTAGGCCAGATCTACACTAGACCTGGAAAGTCGGGGTTAGGTACCCAACTCCAGCTATGTAAAATACATAGCTGGAGTCGGCTTACCTTAAACCAAGCTCAGCTCTGTCTTCACAGAGGGAGGCCAATGGGAGCAAGCACTCCTGTCAGCTTCCCTTGCTCCTCACAACTGTGAGGAGTATCGGCACCAATAGGAGTTGCCCACAGCGTTTGATTTAGTGGGTCTTAACTGGACCCGCTAAATCGAACTCCAGAAGATCGATCTCCGGCGCAGCAAGTGACAACATGGTCTTAGTAAAGAACATCATACATGTATACCAGGAAGAGTAACAAATCTGGTTACTGTCCATTGTACTGGAATAAGATCAAGTCCCCAATCTTGCAATTAGCTGGGTGAAGATGGACCCCAGTTCCTGCAGGAAACCCCATGTCTACAAGGGGGAGGCTATGCCGGAGTTGGATTGTATGGTTCCTGCTGCGATATTGTGGGAATGAATATGAACTCTCTGAGTAAAGCAGATTGGTTAAGAGAAATGAGAGTGAAAATACAGGCATATCGAATCCTAGGCTAGTAAAGTAAATGAGAACTAGCTTTCCTCATTAGTGCGTATGAATTTTCAGTGCACAGATGAGAGCCAGCACTGGTTCTCAGATAGTGGGTTACACGATTCTTTTAAAAGCACACAGTGCGTTGCAGACTACGTCAGCAAGCAAGGCCCTCTCCTTTGAGAGCATCCAAAGGACCTGAACTTGAACCAGAGTTGAAACAAAGACCATCCTAGATAGTGCCCCCAGATTAGACAATGTTTTGAAATAGATTTTAACGGAAGTCTCCTGTCCTCTAAGGAGTAAGTTATCACCCGTTCTGCACACAGAAAGGAATATCATAATTTCCCAGAGGACACCAGTTACAGCCTCTCAACACCAAAATCAGAGTAAACTCACTATATATCATGCTGACTTTAGTTGTATCTCTCACGGTAATGAAATAAATGAAATAATCACCTTGCACGAGGCAAAAGGATTGCATTTATAAAAGTTCAACCCACCAACTGGTTCTGGTTTTCATACATACGTATGTCACACCCATACACAAACACATCTGAAAGTCTGAACATTTCTTCCATTAGGTATCAGACAAAAGCTAGAAGGCTGAAGGCCAATGACAAGATACTATGGAGCAGGCCTGCCAACCGGAAGGATGTGGGGGAGGGGACAACTGCCCCAGCACCCAGTGATTCAAAACTGCCCAGGCCCTATAAATTGCAACAGATGGTGCACTCCGGGCAACACTAAAGGCTGTCTGGGGAGTGGAGTGGGGGCCAGTGTGGTGCACTAAGCGCAGCGCTGAGGGCTGGCTACCCCAGCCCCACCCCTTCCTCCCACCCCTTCTGGGCTTGGGGGAGCCAGCTTGCCTAGGGGCCCGGCAAGTCTGTCGGCCCTGCTGCTACAAAGACAAAGGGAGGTGGGGTAGTATCTTTTATTGGACCAGCTTCTGTTGGTGAGAGACAACTTTTGAGCTTACACAGAGCTCTTCCTCAGGTCTGGGAAATGTACTCAGAATGTTGTTTAGCATAAGTGGTTAACACATATTTCAAGGGACCATTCAAAGTGGAGTGGGCCATTAACATCTCTCCCGTGTATTAGTGGGATACAGATTGTAGTAATAAGCCCCCCACCTCTATTCAGTCCATGATTTTTGGTGTCTCACAAAGTTATGAGTTTAAGCTTCCAGGCTCATATTTTGAAGGCGGTGTACAGATTTCCTTAGTGGATGAGACCTGAGAGGTCAGTTAGGGAGAGATTGTTTTGTGAAAAGTGTCCGCCCACAGGTGATGTGGTGTTTTGTCTTCTATCATTTCCCTGAGAGGATAGCGACTGGTTTCCTCTGCATGGATGTTATTGGTGCATTTAATGCAGTGGATGAGGTACCTCACTCACTGTGATAGGCATGGATAAGATCCATGGATCTTGAAAGGTGTGTTGTGTGGGTGTAGATCATTGTAGCAATGGAGATTTGTCTGCACGTTTTGCATAATTTCTTCCGGCAGGATTTGGTGCTGCTTTGAGTTGGTGGGTCTTGGATTGTGGGGAGCTCACTTCTCATGATGTACCTGGCAAAGGGATTCTGGATGGAAACTCCATCCTGAGTTATAATTATTTACTGATACTCTGTATGGATTTCAGTGTGGGGTGATAGGTGACAACTCAAGGTGCGTGGTCGGAGGGGGGTTTATTTCTGTATTGAAGAAGGGTCTCTTGGGGTATCTGTGAGTCCCATTTCATCATGTCAACTTCTCTGATGGAGCGTTCCTGTTTGCTGATAACTGTTGTAAGGGTGTTAAGGTGTATATCTTAGATTTCCTCTTTGGAGTCTGTTCTCTGGTATCTGAGTGCCTGGCTGCCGATCACAGATTTCTTGGTGCATTTGAGGAAGTTACTGGAGCCATGAAGGTAGGTGTGGTGATCTATGGGTTTATCAGAGCCACCTCTGACACACAATTCCTTCCCTGCTTCCCTTCTGAGGGCAGCAATTTACAGCTAGCTCTTACCAGCAGCAATAAGTAACACCCCTCCACACTGGCTCTTACTATGCCAAACCTCTGCCCATTTCCACCCTTTGCCACCCACTGCCGGCTCATTTGCGAGAGTAGCCTTCCTTTGTGCCTGAACCAAAGGTCGGTGTATCCCATTTAGGATGTGAGAGGGGTCCTCATTCCCTCTTACTGCCCTGAATAGAGAGAGACAGTTTAGAACAGCATTTTTTTCAAACTTGCCGGGCCCGCAGGGTAAGCTGCTGGCAGGCCTGTGCCAGTTTGTTTACTTAATGTGTCTGTGGCCATAGAGCCTCGTGGCTCCCATTAGCTGGAAACAGTGAACTGCAGCCAATGGGAGCAGCGAGGCTCCGTGGCTATGGACATGTTACGTAAACAAAGCAACGTGGGCCCAGCAGTGGCATATCCTGGCAGCCCCGAAACCCAAGTTTGAAAAACCCTGGTTTAGAAAGTATCTGAAGCACAGTTGCTGTTTTATAGCACTTTTACAGTGTGTTTGGTATATTACACATTAGCTGGAAGGGCCAGATTTGTGTGTTCACAAATCAAGTGTTTCCTGATGACTGAAAATGCCTGTTTGTCTGTGTAAATCAGCGTTTGCACGTAAAGTTATCATGCTGCTCATTCAGATGCACAGCTTACACATATAAAATGGATGCACCTGCTAAGATTGTCTTCATAATTTAAGGAGGCAATCTGAACACTGGCTTGAAGGAAAAAAATGTCCTTAGTTCGTCCTCCGCCCCACTAGCTTTGCCTAGTTTATGTGCAGAGATGGAATTATGCCTCTGTCATGGAGGAGTTTGCTAACTAGAAGCAAAACATAATCGATTATTCCAGTTGCTTATCCTTGGCAGGACTTGCCACATGTGGTCATACACCACATCAGATGAGACTCTTAACTGGGCTCTGGTGATCCCCTGGGAGGACAGTAACACCACCAGAGCAGACAGCAGTGAAACAGTCTTCATCCCAGCTGGAAGCAGCTCTTATGCTGCTGAGAGCTCTCCCTGGTGAAGCAATAAATAGCAATGAGATGAACTATTCTATGCTAATCGCATGCTGAGGAGAAGCAAATGCTTGCTTGAGTGATTCTCATGAAGCCTTCCCAGGAGACTTAACCTTTCAGTCATTCACAAATACAGAGAGAATGATGACGTTTTGTAAGAACTGACTTGTGACGTTTGTTTTTAGAGCCACCACTATTGATCCCATCCCTGTGGATGACACCTTGCGGCGGCGGGACCGTGTTCATGACCTGATCACCCCAAGAGCTATGGCGGTGAGGAGGTTTACATCTGCTAAGCACCCAAGCTGGATAAGGTCAAAAGGCAGGGACCAGACACAAAGCAGTGTCCCCCAGTCCTTCAGGTTGGAGCTTGAATGATAGGCCAACAACCTTTCCTTGTGAAACAAAGTTCAAGAGTAGAAACACAACAGGCAGGGGTGGACTCCTTTTTCTTCCCAACCCCCATATTGGGTAGGCTAACCTTGCCCCTTCTGCCTGAGACCCCCATGTCCGGAACCCCACGTCCCTCTCATGCCTTCCCACACACAGCCAGAGGAGTCCCAAGTGCTCCTGGGAGAGCCCAGGGCTGGCCTGAGCCAACTCAGCCAAGACCCTCAATTGCCCCATAGGAAAAGCAAAAGCTCTTCCCAAAGAACCAGAGCTCTTTATATGCCCCATGCAGGTCCTGGGGCGGCTGAGGAGGTAATATGTGCTACTCCGCTTCCTGGGTTCCTCAGTAGTCTCTCTGGTGTTCAGCTGAGTAGCAGATGCCACTTCCTCAGCTGCCCCAGAACCTGTATGGTGCATAATAAACCTTCCTTCAGTGGAAGCCCAGCGGTTCAAACCGCCAAAACCCACTATCCAGTGGTGGTGGCTTACCTTCCTCTGGCCTATTGTACCCACTGCCCATGACAACAAGGGAAAGATTCAGATTAAACAAAGATCCAACATTTCCACCAGGTTCTTTGCAAGCCCATTCCTTTTAAGTGCGTTACCATGGTGTTATTAGTCACTGAATATAAACGGAGCTAGGCAGAGAACACCTGGCTGCCGGGCAGATAGATAAAGTATATTGTAGATATCAAAGCAAGCCATAAAAGGAATCGAAATGCCTAGTGTTGCCACAGCTACAGAAATAGCCAGGATTCCGCAAAGGTCATTTCAATCCGATGGTTATAAAGTGAGTTAATCGGAAAGAGGCTTTATACCAAGATAATTCTGGTACTAGCCATCCCCTGAAAGGCAAAGAAGGGATCAACCATCTCACACAGGAGAGCACTGCACCATGGCTCCTGAACAGGGTGTTTCCTACATCCCCACTCCAGGGCAGAACCGCATCGGTATGGGAATCGAACGATCTCCTGGATCCTCCAGCCCCGAGGGGAAAGTGACTACCTGATATCTCTAATGGCAAAAAACATGCATATTACTCTGGCCTGTAATGAACAAAAATCAACTTTGAATCCATCTTTATACAACACAAAGACAGGAAAGTGCAGAAGCGTGGGCTGTAAGTGACTCAAAGACCCAATCTTCATACAAGAGGGATACATCTACAGGAATCCATACGCAACCCACTCTGCCATTGTTAAAACAGTTCAGCCTGTCGCATACTTCCTACTGCAACCATGCATGGACTGTGTGTTGGCTTCACTTGTCTGTATCTACCGTGCTGCACAATTCTCCCGAGCTTCCATTATGCCTTTTTTGGATCACACTGCACCTAGCTATGACTGTGGTGTAGTCTTCTTCAAAGAGCCATCCGTGCTTCATCATCTGCTGGGCTGTTGTGGACCTTGTGGTCTTATAGCCTAGCAACCTCCAACATAGAGAAGCAGGCTCTCGCTCATCTCCCTCAACCAAAGTAAACAATCTGTGCCACTGTGTGCGGTGACCCGAATGACTCAGCCGGGTGATGTGGAAGAAATATACAGCCCCCGCACCAACTCACCTCAGAATAATTAACAAAGGCCTGTCTGGGCTCTGTGAAGGACAAGATTCCAGTCATTCTTTACTCATCCACTTCACCAGCCTGGCAAACAGCTGAGCAGTTTGCTAACCCAAAGGGTTTTCATGTTTACTGGTAAACAGCCTGAGGGAATGTGCATTTGGGGTTCTAGGAATGGGGCACACAACAGACATGGGATTATCCTACCTGATCTGTCTCTTCCTTGCCAGTCCTGCCCCTCAGCCTGTCTCTGACATTCCCTCCTGCATGTCGTGTGGTCAACTTATTCTCAAAAACTAAAACTGGACTCCTGCCGTGACATGTCTGAACCCCTTTCTGTTCCCCATTTCACTCTTAAACAGAGTCACTTGGGACCCTCAGAGTCCAGTGATCAATTGCCCAGGCACTGTACAGATATGCGCGTGAGACAGGCCCTGGGAAGGGAAATGGTACCATGAGGAGATATGCCCAGGGTTACCCAGCTATAACAGCCAAGACTGGACCCCAAGACCTCCCATCCAGCTGCCAGGGGTCGGCAACTTTTTCAAACCAAAGAGCCAAAGTACCTCGACATTCACAAGTGGTCTACAAAGAGTTTATAAGAATGCTCGTTTGCATGGCTGAAAATATACAACTTAATATTATTGATAATTGGCATGATAATGAATAACAGCATAAATGAAACGTGAAACGTTGACTGTGGCACTTAAGTCCTTTTGTGGATCTAGTTCTGTTTCTGTTGGGTACCTACAACATTTTAAATGCATTCAGAATAATAAACACACACACACACACACACACACACACACACACACACACACACACACACACACACACACACACACACACACATAATAGAAGTTGAAGTGAAATACGAGACCATTCCACCAAGGGGCCTGAGCACTCACCTGTCAGGGCTCCCACCAGCCCTCTGGCACGGGGTGAGGGGCAGTGGGAAGTGACTCCCCACAGCTACCTGAGGAGGTGGAAGCAGAGAGGCCAGAGCCATCGGGTCTCTTCCCAGGCCCCCCACTCTCTCACCAAGCCCACCACCAGCAGCAGCTTACCTTCCACATCCAAGGAAGGTGAGTGCTACTGCGTGAGGAGGTGGTGGGATTACAATCCTTTGTGTGCACCCACGCAGGCGCGCACCCTTGAGGGAATTCCCAGCGGCTGCCAAAAGAGCCATATTTGGTTGCCGACCCCTGTGCTAGAGCACATTGCTTTATCTTAGGGTACATCTACACTGCATGCTTATTTTGGAAAAAGCTATTCCGGAAGATATCTTCTGGAAAAGCTTATTTCGAAATAGAGCGTCCACACTACAGGGAAGCCTCAAAATTAGTCCGAGGCAGGCTCCCCTAATGTGGACGCGCTATCTCGATTTAGAGCCCCAGGAGGCACTGGGGAGGAATAACTTTAGAATGGCCCTGGTGAGGCGCTATTTCGACATAGCAGCAGTGGAGTGTCCACACACACCCCCTCTTCTGAAAGAGCTTTTTCGGAAGAGGCGTTATTCCTCGTGGAATGAGGTTTATCAAAGTCGGAAAAAGCCCTCCGTTATTTTGATTTTCTTTCGAAATAACACAATTGCTGTGTGGACACTAGTATTGTTTTTCCGGAATAACGGCTGTTATTGTGGAAAAACAGTGCCGTGTAGACGCACCCTTAGACTCCTTCCTCTTTTTCTTCCCTCAGTAGAGCAGTGTCCCTATGTAAAGCTGATAGTCAGCTGTAAAGTTGAGGCTAGCGCAGGTTTTTTTCCTTAGTGTCCCTGGCATAGAACCATTCCTTTCTAACAGGGGTGAATACCTGCATCTATCTCAGGAGAAAACATCATCAATGGCCACAACTTACGCGAAGCCCCTTACTTCTGTGGTTCAGGATAACCTGGTAAACGTAGTCTTTGGCCAGGCAACAGCAGCTGTGGAGCTGGGGTGGGGGTGGGAGGAGGAATCTCCCATCTGTATAATAATTTCCTCGGTAGCTTCACCAAAAGCAGAAGTGAGGCTGTCTTGGGAGAGCAGCGGAACATTTCAAAGGGGCAGATTTGATTTGCTAAGATACTGCCCAGCAATGAGCACAGCGAAGAGAGGAAAGCTGACAGCTGTTATTTCACCTGGCAAAGTATCTGGTGACTTTAAAACCATTTCTAATGGCTTTGAAGATTGTATCCCTGGAGCTGCACAGAGACTTTCATGGCAGGTCATCAGTTTGAATCCTACCTGGCTTGCTTGTGACCAATACTGATTTTCATCTGGTGGTTGTTAACTAGCTTTCACAAAATAATAGAGGGGATACAGTCTCATTCTTAATAGGTACCTGCTCAGGTCACAGTTCCACTGTCCTATGGGATACCTTGGCTGGCAGTTTCAGCAGAGTCTGAGGGATGAATGTACAGGGAGATGAATCTCCCATGTCCCTGAACAGCACAGGGCAGCTTGCTTTTTCCTCTCAGATCTGTCCATCCTCTGTTTTTAGAGGGTGTGTGTCTCCCTGGTTCTTAATCCTGCTCCTTTCCAGGCCCTACACTCAACTGATGGAACCAGATGGCAAGAAGTGAGCCACAAAGGACCTAAACAGTGTCTACAAGATAAAACGAGTATGTGTTGCAGTGACCATTGTGGACTTTATACCCGAGCTCAAATTGGAAAGGAACTATACATGACAGGGAAGAGACCTTCAGGAAGATGGAGTGGGGAGTGAGGCCGGGTGTGAGATCAACAAGAGGAGCCTTCAAAGCCACACGGAAGGAGAAGGTGGCACGCAAAGGAGAAGCAGGAATGACAGCAACTGTCTCTTTTGCTGCCCCCTTGCAAAACTATGCATACGCTACCTCCAGAGAGATCCATTTGCAGAATCCAAAGTAATGGGATTGGACAGCTGCACGCCAGAGGCAGCAAAGGGCAGTTTAGCAGTGGGCCAGCAGAAGGGGCTACATCTTCCCCAGCTCCTCTCTCCTCACAAGCCAACCTCTAAGTCAAGCAGGTGGGTGGCAAAGGCACGACTTGCTTTTTTATTGCAGACAGTTGAAAAACCCATTGCCCTTGTGAGTCTGTCTTACATGCGGTTAATTGACTAGTCGAGTAGTTGATGGAATTTCCCCTTTGGGGCTCTTGTACATTTCAAAGGAGGAATGCGGAACTCTGCGTACAGCCTGGGGCCAGTGGGAAGTCCCGCTGATTCCGGGCTGCACGCGGGTGCCTGCTTTGAAATGTACAAGAGTCCCCAGTGGGGACCCTGGGTTTTGGGGTAATGCCGCGCGGAGCCCGGGATCAGCTGGGGAATCTGCAGCTGACCCCGGGCTCCACGGCTGCCCCTTTGAAACGTGGAGGCGGCATTTCAAAGGGGCAGCCACCGCACAGCTGATCCCCGGCTCAGTTGTATGGCGCTGCCCCTTGGAAACGCCAAGGCGGTGTCTCTCTCATAGAGGCAGCAAGGGGAGTGGGAATTGACTAGTCGAGAGACTATCCAATAAGCAAATGCTTACTGGATAGTTGACTAGTCGACTAGTCTTTAACATCCCTAGTACAGACATTAACTAATTAAACCACAAAGCAATCCAGAGAGCTAAGTAAATATGTTCCCATTTTATCGAGGCAGAAAATGAGGAAAATCACTTGCGCAAGGTCACGCACAGGAAATCCATGGCACAGCAAATCATTTAGGAATTCTGGGTCCCCATGCTCTAGACCACTCCTCATCACCAGATGGGCAGACGTTGGACCTCCTGCAGCACTAGAGGAGAGAAACCCATTTTCTGAGTCACCCCATCACTTGCGGTACCACCCACTAGTTCCTTAGAAGCCCCCATCCAAGTAACAAAGCAGTACAAGGCATCCCAGCTAGTGAGAGCCAAGCAGTTAATTAGCATATAACCTGTATAGCTAATTCACGATTTAATTCTCAGGGCTATGCTGAAGGCTCTTTACTGGTACTTTAACCATAGCCAGGAAGAAGACTTAAATAACAATCAATCAGAAAATAAAGACAGTACTTTGTTTCCAAGGGCCGTTTCTGCTAAGTTTCCAAGGAGTGGGTGCTGTTTGCATCACGTACTAATGTTTCTGCAATATTCTGTATCTGTACTACTGAGAAATCAGTCTGGGAACCCTTTGCGTCCCACAATTCTGGTCACATCAAAAAACGAACACTGCTGCTTTACAGCATTTAGCATATTTTCTGTTTAAAAAAAAAACACCCTGTGAATGTATCTCGTGCTGATGAAAGCAAAGGGAACTAGTAGAAGTGTCTTGCACATAACCACATGGGCAGATGCTGTGCAAATTATGCTTATGCAGCATTGCCAATGAGCCCTGTTTTTCACCTGTATTGTCCCTGCTGTTCAAAGTCATCTGCCTTCCTTCAACAGGATCTGCTGGCTTGGGATGTTCTAACAAATGTTAATGAACCAACAAATACCAGACACACATAACATTCACCTCCCTTTCCAGGACGTGCATCCAGACCCACAACAGTGAACGAGTAACAGTCACCTCTCTTCACCACACAACACAGCCCCAGGCAATGCTTGCTGTCAAAGCCTTAACAAATACGCATTTGAGGCCTGCATTGCTAGGGACCCCATTCACCGTCCCAGTGTTTGAGTTTTACAACAGTGTAACTCCCTCAATGTCGCCAAAAGAAAAGAACACGGGTAGAAACATCACACCAGATCCTGCACAGCCTCAGTCTATACAACAGGCAAACATATCCACCCACAACATGTTACCCTAGACCAGGGGTAGGCAAGACACGGGCTGTGGGCCAAATCCAGTCCCCATGCCTTTAAATCCGGCCCGCATCCCGCCCTACCAGGATCCTCAAACATGGAGCAGCCCCAAACCGCTCAGAGTGGCTGGCTGATCCCTCCATGTGCCTCTCTGGGCCATGGTCAATGGGAGCTGAGAGATTGTGCCGGGGCGGCACACCCACTCTCCTTGCAGGCACCAGACACTTAGGCACCTCCGTAAAGTGCAGTTGCCCTGGGGCCTAGCAATTCAAAGGGACCCAGGGCGCCTGGCTGCTGCTCTGCTGTTGCAGCAATGGAGGCAGCCAGAGTCCTGGGCCCTTTAAATAGCCGCTGGAGCACCACACTGTGCACTCCGAATGGCTTTGAGGGCTGTGGGTGGGGACACACCACGCTCTGTGCGGCATAGAGGGCTGACTGCCCCTGGCCCTGCCCTTTCTGCCTGAAGCCCCACCCCTTCTGGGAGCACAGAGCTGCTCTCCCCACACCTTGCTCCGGAGCCTGTACAACTGTTAGCTCTCCTGACACCATCTTTGTGTTCAGCAGAACCCTGGATCTGGCCCAGCATGGATCTTGCCTCAGCCTCAGGATTGCTCCACTTTTGCCACCCACAGACTCCAACCTAGCATAGCCAGAGCACCAAGGCATTTGGTCCAGGCCCACTTTTGCCTTTCACCCCCTCTACACCAGGCACTGAAAGGATTGCAGGGTGCAGAGAAACTGGAGGGCCAGCTGTAAACCACCTCAGCTCAGGGAGAATCCACAAGTGGCCAATGAAACCAGCTTTCGGTCTCCTTTGCAGTACAGAGTGGGCCAGTAAGTGTGTTAGTTTTTAATGGAACACAGTGCAGACCAGAGGGACAGTGTATCCGAGAGGCCAGGAAAACCGACTATGAGCAGGCAGCTGTTGCTGTCCACAGTTTCCCTATCAGGGAAATGAAACGATCGGGAATGGAAATGTTTGTGGTTATTTGACATTAAGATTTTTCTCCAGCAGGCACCAAAAACAGTCTCCCAAGTCATGGCTTGATTGCTAAGAATGTTTTCATTTTACGCTTGAAGTGGAAACAGGCCTGTAGTAGAGTCAATTCCAAGTGGCTCTAAACGAGCGTATTTAAAACCCAGACAATAGTCCAGACCCTGTGAATGGGTCCCTGTGACTACAATGGACAAACTGGACCTTAAACCTGCCACTCTTGGCACGTCTGAAATCGGCACTCCAAAGCTTGGAACTGCCACTTCTCTTCAGAAAGGGCTGAGCTGGAGCCCCACATGGAATCACGGCAGCAGTTACACGTGGCGCACGTTGCCCTCGAGTGCAAACCGAGGTCTGAAGAAGTCAGGTCCACCCCCGTCTGTAAGTAATTTTTATTCTGGTTGCAACCTGCGCACCTTAGTGAAGGCATGGAGTGTGTTGGGGCCAGTCCCACCTCACGCCCCCTGGAGGCAAGATGTGGTTCTGCAGGTATTCCAGCCGCAGTTCCCTTGAGCTTCTTGTAATAAGAATAAAGACCCTTGTGTGATATTATTGGACTACAGGTCCTTCCGTCTCAAGCCTTGTTCCCCTTTAAGCCAGGAGATCCTTGGGGGTCTGCGTTGTGATTAAGGCAAAAAAGTTCTTCTCCTTGATTCATGTGTCCAGGGGCACCGACAGCCTCCGTGGGCCCCTGGAAAGGTGTGTGTGTGTGTGTGCGTGGGGCGGGGGTGGGGGGAGCTCCACTCCCCTGGAAAGGTCCACTTTCCTAAAAGGGGTGGAGCCTCAGGCAGAAGGGGCAAGGCCTGGGGCTGCCAGCCTCAGCACTGCCTGGACCCCCCTGCCCTCAGAGCATGGCACAGCCCTCCTGTGGTGATTTAAAAAGTCCCAGGAAACTGCACCTCCCGCCCCCATGTTGGCAGGCCTGCATCTGTCCCAAATCCTCTAGCTAGGATCCAAGTCAACTGAGAGCGCCCCTGAAGCAGCTTGTCTGAGAGGGCACCTTTAAAATCTCTCCTTTCCCCTACGCAGGCAGGCCTCGCTCAAGCTCTCTGCTCACTCTCTTCTCCGTTAGCTTTTTTATAGGCTTCTCTTTTATCCCTAGGTTTCACACTGATTTAGCCCCACAGCCTACCTGCCCCCGTGACTGTGATAGTTTTCACCGGGGGAGAGGAGCTGAGTGAGGGCCTTGGGGGGAGGAGGAGCTGGAGCACAGCCTCCGAATGGAGCCATTCACTCTACTCCAGGGACAGAAAGAAGGGAACACGGTGAAGAGGTTGTTATTTCCAGTGACAGTTGAGAATCCGTTGGAAACACATGATGGAACAACTCTCACGTGGGCAGGAAAAGTTAAAATAATTAGGTTGTCCAGAAATTGACTGAGCCACCTGGAAACATGGGTGTGATACAATACCTACCACTGGTACAATAGAACAAAGAGGATAGGTATTTTTAGAGCCCATTATTCCCTTGCCATAGTCCTTATTATCAGGTTTGTGGTCGCCATAATCGGCTACTTTGCCATTCACACGTGAAGGATTTGTTAACAGACTTGCAGCAGGTTGTACTCCTGGGACACTGGCTTGATTGTTTAAAACGAAATGCAGAGAGATTGCAGAGTGCCAGCCTAATTAATACAAGCACACACGGCTTATTGTAGCACTCAAGTGGAACAAATAATGAATGGAAAGTTGACAAGGCTTTTCAAAAGGATTTTAATTCCACCCACATTGGTTTATCCACAGATGCTAGGAACCTTGGATAGTTGGTTTGGCGCTGGTGTACCAAACAGCATAAGCAGAGCCATATTTTTTTTAAAATGCACATGATTTGGAATTTAATGCTGGATCTGCAGCTCAGGAGAATGACGTCCTCCAATCATATGCCATACACTTATCTTTTGGGAATTGAAGAGATCCACCAAACCATCCAGCTTTGAGATCATAACTACTTTCCATTACCATTGACCTGGTCTGGATTTGAACCAGCGGCCTCGAAGTAGAAGGTGCTACATACCATCAAGTGACACTACATAGATATAAGAGGGCAATAAAGACTTAAAAAATGAACCCTATAATCCATCCCTTTAATTACAGTTGGAGTCCAGAGGACTGTCCCACTAACTGGAAATGAGCAAATTAACACCTGCTTCATTCCATGTGAGGCTGAGGCAAAGCTAGTGGGAATATGGCTTCAAAACAGCAATAGGGTACTGTTATTTGATAAGTTTGATTGGTCGCAAGTCTTCAATCTGCAGTGTGGGAAAACTCTAATCTATTAACAAAATTCAGATTTTGTAGCCAGCCCCTCACACTTTAATTCTGCCAGTTACACACAATTAGGTAATGCCCCCAGTTTGTTCTACAAGTTAAACCTCTCTAGGCCAGCATTCTCTGGTCCAGCAACATCCGCGGTCCGGCATGATTTTAGTTAGACGGATGTCCACTTATCATGAGCATGACCAAGTTTCCTGCGGTCCCATAAAAGTTTTTTGCAGCCTCCAGTCCTGGCTCTCAGTGTTCTGTGCTGTTGTTTAGCTCTAATTTACTCCAAAATGTCTTCTAAGAGCCCAGTAAGCAGTGGAAGTGCTAGTAATGCTGCTAGACCATATTGACCTCCCGTGGTCTGGCAAATTCTCTGGTTCGGCACCGGTCAGGTCCTGAGGGTGCTGGATTAGAGAGGTTCAACCTGTACTAACACTGGCTGAGACTAGAGGCATCTGGAATGAGCAGTGCAGGGTGCAGCCAATACCATAGTGCCCATTAGCTCACCCACAGCGTTTTAAAGCAGAGCGCTCCTCATTTTTAACTCCTTTGCATTACTCAGAAAGGCAAGTGCTAAGAACCTGGGAGCTGCCCGGTCCAAGGCCCACCATTACAAAAGGAAGTGTTGTGCAAGGATTAGAACAATCAACCCCCGGCTCTGCCACTGGCTTGCGTTGTGACACCCAGAAAGGCCTACAATATCTCCATGGCCCAGCTTCAACATTTCTCAAATGGTGAGGCTAGCACTCATCTCTATTAAGTGCCAAGATCTTCAGTTGAAGGATGCTACAGTAGATGCTTTGGATCTCCAGGTGGTATAAATCAGCATTGACTGCCAAGGAGCTTTGCCATTTACCCAGATGAGGATCTAGCCAGGCACATGTAAAGATTTATTTCGCTCACTAGCACTGTATCATTTAAGTTTTTCTTGGCTTCTCCTACCCACCGCCACATGTCCAACGAGAGTCCTCTGCCTTACCGAGCCAGGAAGATGCAGCAAACAAGTTCTCAGAAGAAGATTCATTTGGCAGGATGGATTTAGAAGCGGGTTGGGGTTCTTCTAGGGTCTGCCAAGAGCGCTGAAAAATTGTACAAAATCCACATGGAAAGACTCCATCCCTAGCTCTACCCAGATAAAATAAAATGTGCAGTGAAAAATAACAGACACATAGAACTAGATTGCCAAACAGAGTGCACTGCATGCCCAAGCATGCAGCATGCCCAGCATCACTGTGAGTATGTCCAGCTGCGAACAGAACACGAGGAAATCAGAGAGCGGTTTCTCACTCTGCGTGTGAAAAATGTAGCCTGCTAGAAAAGATTGGAAATCAGAGGGATTGCTCGCCGTGAGTAATGGGAGCAGCATCAAGCTCTCTAGCCAGATTCTGCTGTTACTGACCCTGCATTGAAATTAATGGATTTGCCCCAGTATAACTGAGAACAGAGTCTGACACGCGGTCTATCATTTAGCGGAGGATTACTTGGCTACTTGCTTAATTTTCCACATTTTCAATGGCTCTAAAATAGATTCTGAATCTTTAATGTGGGGGGAGGTACTATCATTAACTCATCTGCTTAGGACAATTCAGTTCAGCTGAAAGTTTCCACAAGCAAAGAAAGAAAATAAAGCAGGAGAGGCTGGGGAGAGCAGATGAAAGGTAGTTGGAGATCAGGGATTTACTTTATCCATGGTCTAAATTAAAGCATTTAGACGAAATGTCAGCTTTCCATTTCGAGCCTGCAGAGCTAAGGCTGAAGCACAGCTGGCAGGTAACAGTCTGGTGGTTACCTGGCATTGACTTTTGTGCTCCATTGAGTATGTTGACTTGTAGAAATGCTAGGAGTCATTAGGACGTGGGTGTGTGCCTAAATAATTAAAAATGGCCGGAGAGAATATCCCGGGTAAGTGACTCTCATGCTAAGTAAATGACAGCGCTCCTGGCTGTGAGATGAGAGTTATCGCTGGCATTACATGGAAGTGAGCTTAATCATCATTTATTTTCAAACACAGGCCACAAAGGTTAATCAAACGAGGCAGCTTTTAATTTTCCCTTTATAAATCTCTGTGCTTGTGAGCTGACATTTCATCCATTACAGTGTGTCAGCAGAGAGGATTGATGCGAATGCTTGGCTAGAACAGGCAGAAAGTTGCCGAGTTCTTTGATCAGTTGCAAACTACGGAATGATCAAAGGGACCTTCCGCAGAACAAAAGACATTGAAAAAAAAATGGAACGCGGTGCTGTGGGAGGGATCTCCTTAAGCACCCTTGAGACCGATGTTGGCCCTTTATTCCTCTGCTGAACAAGTAGCATGGGATAAGCAGTTTTAGCCTTCCTACACTTCCCTGCCAATCACCTGAGCTGTGTTTTGAAGAGGCTGGTTTTGGGGGCTGTGAGATGTAGCTTCCGCCCTGTAGCTCCATCAGTGGTTGGTGTCCCTCTTCTGAAGGCCATGCCAAGATAGAGATGTAGCTTTTAAACCCTGCTTTTTCCTTGCCTCCCTCTGTAATGAGACATTACCTCATGGAAGAAACACCAGTTGACCCCCAATTACTTGTTCTCAAGTCATTGCCACAGAGGGACCGCCCTATGGACTCTGAGCTGGGCTCCACCTTCTCTAGCATCCTCTCAGTCATCTCCAAGTGAGCAGGGAAAGGATAGTGATCCTTAGACTCACCTAGCCTGGGGAGTGAACAAGTCCCCCCCCCCACACACACACACTCAGCTGGGGGAGCAGAATAACGTTGCAAGTCAGGTGTTGTCCTCATGTGAGTATTCAAAGAAACCAGTGACCTCTGCAGAATGGAGGAGCTGATATTTCAAAGCTAACAGGCAAGATGAAAACCGCTTAGAAGAACGAGAAGGCAAAGGGCACAAAGCAACATTTTATAAATCTCTTTCACACTTTTAAAGGGATTGCACACTGATACAACTGCATGATCCTAAATGGATCATTATGGATCCTAAATGGATCAAGGTTGCATACTGATACAACTGCATGATCCTAAATGGGTTGCATTTTCAGAGTTGGACCTGGTGCAGAAAGTTTCTAGCAGAAATTCTTACAGAGGAAAAGGCCTCTGGGGATTACAGTCTGGTTTGGTCAGGGGCACTGTTTGTTCTGGGTTACTTCATGAGCTGTGTTTGAATAACAAATTGAGCCTGAGGCAAGGGTCTGAAATACACCCGGGGATGTTGCTACTTTCTGGACTGATGAGGCAGCTCAGGAACTGGGCCTTTTCTTTTCCTTTTGAATAAGCTAGCAGAGTGGGGAGGGAGGGAAGAAAACCAGATTTCAAAGATCCTGGAGTTTACAGAACCCCAGATGGAAAAGATTTATTAGATCAGCTAGAGTAGGTGCTTTCCCATTCAAGTTGTTTGCTACTGTACGTTTATTAGTGTTTTCTTTGCTAAATTTGGGCTAAGTGAATTTCCTGGCTTCTAATCTATTTAACGCAAAACCTTACATTAAAAATGGTACTGGTCTGACAAAAAGCAAACTGACAGTTAAATAGAAATCATTGTGTCTCAGAATATTTAGGCAAAAAGGAGACATCAGAAAAGCTATTAAGATAGTGCTCCGCTGTGCCTAGCTATTGTAATGGAAAGCACATTTAAAGCATTGAATATTAAAAAAAAAAAAAAAAAAAGGAACAGAAAGAAACAATCAGCCAAACAGTCATCACAAATCTAAAATCCAAGCTGGCAAAATGGCATGCCAAGCTTCAGCTAAGCACATTGAATTTCAGCTGACAGAGTCATCTAATTTACTGCTTGGTTTTGGACATCAGGTTAAAACAATCTGAAAAGCTGTGAATTAATGCCGCTATGGATTGAGTTTTCCAAACTTGGTGAGCTCAGATTGCAAAGGAAATGGGTATTTGACTCATTCATGAAAAACTTAATTTGTTCTTAAATACTAAATTATAAGTCACTATTGTATCAATAAAAAATGTGATACACAGGAACATCAAGGCAAGAATTTAAGAGTGTAAGAAAAATCTTGTACAGTAGGGAAAGACAGTTTTATGGTTAAGCCACTGGACTGGGACTCATGAAATGTCAATGGATTTAAGCACATGCTTAAAGTTAAGCATGAGCTGTGCATAACAAGGATCTTAAGTGTGTACTTATCCCTGTGTTTCAGTTCCTCACTTAGAAAATTGTGATTATAATACAGGTTGAACCTCTGTGATTTGGCATTCTTTGGTCTAACATCCATGATCCGGCAGAGTCCCAGTCACAGAGATTGCCAGTGGCTGACAGCCCTCAGGGCCAGTGGCCTGGGAGCCCAGCCAACGGGCCAGTCGCTGGGGGCAGGAGCCTGGCTGTCTGGGCTGGGGAGTCCCGCTGGCCAGAATGAGACCGGGGTGCGTAGCCCCCTGGCCTGGGGTGCAGAGCCCTACTGGCCTAGGGGTGTGGAGCCCTGCTGGCCAAAGTGAGGCTGGTGGCCAGAGAGAAGCCCTACTGGCCAGGGGTGCAGAGCCCTGCTGGCGGCCCAGAGAGGAGCTCCACCAAGGGCGCCATTTCAGGAGGGTGGGGGGGGGGGGGGAGCAGCCATGCACTCTGGGACGTGGCTAGCTTTTCATCCCATGCCCTGGACGCTAAGGGAGTGAGGGGAAAGTGCTGGTGAGTTCCCTTCACCAGCCAAGTGTGAAAAGCATGCACAGAATGCAAGCACTTTCCCCTCACTCCCTTAGCGTCTGGGGCATAGGATGAAAAGCTAGCCACGTCCTGGAGCACATGGCTGCTGCCCCCCTACCCTCCCAAAATGGTGCCCTTGAGCTCCACTAGTGGGCTGGGGGCAGCGCACTGTCTGGGGCTGCAGCCAGGATGGGAGCCCCAGTAGCGCCAGAGGCCTGACCTTCTCTGGTCCAGCAAACTCCCTTGTTCATGAGTGCTCGGTCCCAAGGGTGCCGGACCAGGAAGGTCCAACCTGTACATCTTTTCTCTGTCTTATCTATTTAGAATTGCAATTTCTCCTGGGGGAGGGGGAGTTGGAGGGGAAGGACAGTCTTTTACTAGATATTTGTTCAGTGTCTAGAGAATGGAGCCCCAAAACATTGAAGCAACTAGATACGCTCATAGAATTATCACAAATCTTATTGTTCTTTCACTGGAGACACAAATCCAAGGTTCTGATTGCCTGAGGTCACGAAAGAGCTCCTGCTACTTTTTATTATCACAGGGGGTTCTTGGCCAAACCCCAGTTAAAGTAATTACATTCATTTCAGCTGATTTTTCTATGTGATATATATTTATCACTTTGTCCTTAACCTTTATGCAGCACTAGAAGACATAGCTCAGGTCCTTAACTCAATTCATGTTTCTGTTTTGGAAAATAAAATGAAAATATCTATGCTTCATTTAAATCATTGCTCTGGGGTAGGGCTGGGGGTTCAGGGTTCAGAATGCAGCTGCCCAGGGAGAGAAGACTATCATAATTCAAAATGATCGGGACAAACTAGAGAAATGGTCTAAGGTAAATAGGATCAAGTTTAATAAGGGCAAATGCAAAGTACTCTACTTAGAAAGGAACAGTTTCATACATACAGAATGGGAAGTGACTGTTTAGGAAGGAGTACCGCAGAAAGGTTATCAAAGTTTAATAAGGACAGAAAGAGATCTAGGTGTCATAGTGGACCACAAGCTAAATATGAGTCAATAGTGTGACACTATTGAAAAAAAACCAAACCTGATTCTGGAATGTATCAACAGGAGCGTTGTGAGCAAGACACGAGAAGTAATTCTTCTACTCTACTCTGTGTTGGTTAGGCCTCAGTTGGAGTATTGTGTCCAGTTCTGGGCACCACATTTCAAGAAAAATGTGGAGAAATTGGAGAAGGTCCAGAGAAGAGCAACAAAAATGATTAAAGGTTCTAGAAAACATGACTTATGAGGGAAGACTGAAAAACCTGGGCTTGTTTAGTTTAGAAAAGAGAAGACTTGAGACTGCGTTTACACTGCAGCCTTATGCCAGCAGAGAGTATGCTAATGAAGCACTCATTAGCATTTGTTGCGCTGTCATCTGCATATTTTCTGCCGATGCTTTTTGAGCAAGAGGTTTCTGCAAGTGTAGATGGGTCCATTTTGTGCAAAAAACCCCTTTTGTGCAAGATCCTTTTTTGAGGCATAAGGATCTTGCACAAAAAGGGTTTTTTTTGCACAAAACGGACCCGTCTACACTGCTTGTTTTTGCGCAAAAAGCATCAGCAGAGAATATGCAAATGACAGTGCGACAAATGCTAATGAGCGCTTCATTAGCATACTCTCTGCCGGCAAAAGGCTGCAGTGTAGACGTAGACCGAAAGGGGACATGATATCTGTTTTCAAGTATCTAAAAGGGTGTTACTAGGAAGAAGGAGAAAAATTGTTCTTCTTGGCCTCTGAGGATAGAACAAGAAGCAATGGGCTTAAACTGCAGCAAGGGACATTTAGGTTAGATATTAGGAAAAACTTCCTGTCAGGGTGGTTAAACATTGGAATAAATTGCCTAGGGAGGTTGTGGAATCTCCATCACTAGAGATATTCAAGAGCAGGTTGGATAGACATCTATCAGGGATGATCTAGAAGGTGCTTGGTCCTGCCTTGAGGCCAGGGGACTGTACTCGATGACCTCTCGAGGTCCTTTCCAGTTCTAGTGTTCTATGATTCTAAGATGATCTATTGTCTCTGACACTACTTATATTGTAAGCTCTTTGGGACATGCACTGTCTTTTTCTTCTGTATTTGTACAGCACCTAAGCACAAAGAGGTTCTGGTTCATGATTAAGGCTTTTAGGCACTATGAGAATACAAATTGAATAATAATACAATGAATAAGTGATACACATTTGACAGGCATGACAATAATGCCTGAGGGTCTCCAGTCAAAACCATGGTCCGTGTGTGCTAGGCAATGTAAGAGACACTGCCTAACCCAAAATGCTTACAAACTCAATAGACAAGTCAGACAGAGGGGAGATGAAAAAGGCAGAGAGATCAAACCAATGGTAGAGCCAAGATTTAAACCCAGAGGTGAAATCCTGGGTCTACTGAAGTCAATGACCCGCCTCCCGCAGACATTACTGGTGGCAGGATTTCAGCCCAAATCTCTTGACTCCCAGCCCAGTTCCATGCTCAACCATCCCTCTACAAATCTTTTTACTTCTTGGTGCTTCTTTGATACAATTTCCCCTCTGAAACAGGTGTCTCTCCCTTTGTGGGATACAGGAGGTTTGCTACAAAAAGGGGGGGTGACAGAATTGCTGGGCCCCTGGGCAAGGTGAGAGATGGGGGCAGCTCCATGATCCTGGAAAGGGCAGAGCTTCAGGCAGAAGGAACAGGCAGGGATAGGGGCAGCCCCCAGCCAGTCCTGAATGCCACCCAGACTGTGCCTTGCCATGCCACCCCCATCCAGCTCTCAGTGCCACCTGGAGCATGCCACACGGGGCTCTGGTGACTATGTCTGCTCTTTTGAATTGCTGGTCCACGAGGCAATTGTCCCCTTTAATATTTTTTAAAACCACGTTTATTGCAGAATGTGCATCCTTACAGGCAAGTGTTCAGGCATTTCAAAATTTAACAAAAGGAGCAAGGGAATAGCAGAATTAATGCTGGGAGTCAGTAATAGTGCTTTAGAGGGAAGATTATATGGAGAGGAAATGACTTGGAACAGGAGGGAGAATCGTTATGTGACCACTCATAGAAACCTTGACCACAGATATTAACCCACAACACTGAACATATCTGCTTTAAGAAGCTGTGAAAATAAACTTTGATATAGCAAATATTTACATAACACCACAGTTTTATCAGCGTAAAGCTGGTGAGTTAAAACAGCAGCAGACCAGATACGGGCCTTCTTCAGAAGTTTGCCTCAAATTGGCCTGCCTTTTGATTTGAACGCTATATTGTTGCCCTACTGTTGCAAACTCTTGTTTGTACATTTTACCCTTTTATTTCTTTGTTTTTGTATTACTACTAAAGATCACCTGAACAATGAATCCAAAAACTGTTCACACTTCAGAAGGCTTTCTTTAAGCACGAAAGAAACTGCAATGCACATTTTCAGTCACCACCAGGCAAACAAAAAAACGGTTAAAAAGCTTTTGTGACAGATATATGATTATATTTAAATAACCCTGTTGTCAAACATGCCTGTTTAGACAGGAGCTGCTAGTTCTCCTGGAGTGGGGGTGGTCTGCAGTCAAGTCATTTTCCACAGGGAAAGCTTTTAAAAAAGACTGTAAGTTTCTCTTTTAAAAAAAATCCATCATGGGCACACAAGTAGGAATCGGCAATTATAATTTATAGCAACAAACGTAGCAGCTAAAAGCCTCAAATTAGGACTAGGGTACCATTATGCTAAGCATTGGACAAACCTAGAGGCTGACCCTGCAAATATTTACACATGCCAGTAATTTTACTCCCATGAAGAGTGCCATTGAAATCAATGGGATTACTCATAGTAATGTACTTGAGCACATGCACAGGAGTCTGCAGGACCGAAGTCACTGAATAGAATTTAGAATGAATATGGTCCCCAACCCATCTGCCTAGGATTATTCACTCACGGAGCATGGTTATAATGGCCAAACACTCAACTTTAGTGCAATATTCTGTAACAGGTAGGGGAGCCGACAGCCTCGCTGGGCCACGAGTAAGGTGTGTGTGAGGGTGGATCTGTGCTCCTGTGGGGGGGGCGGAGTCTCAGGCAGAAGGGGCGGTGCTTGGGCGGTAATTTAATGGGCCTGGGACTCCAGGTGCCGTTGCCGTAGCAGCCAGAGGCTCTGAGCCCTTTTGAATTACCAGGCCCCGGGCCCCAGAGAATCTCGTGTTGAAATGTTTTACTTGACACTAATTTTCTAAAAAGATTCTCCCATTGGAGAAACCGAAAATGCTATTGGAAAATTTCCCATGGAGAATTTTGATTAAGCTGCATTTTCCAATGGGAAAAGCTTTCATGATAAAAATTTCAGCTAGATCTAGCAACAATCTTGAACTGAAGTCCGCTGTGTTGGGAAGCTAACACAGAACCGCACTGTGCAAAGCACCCTCAAATCCCATTGAAATTCCAGGGTCAAACCCAAGTAGATGTTTTCCCTCCTTTGGACCAAGGTAATATATGAACCCAAACTATTGAATTTTCTGGACTGGAGTGCTGACATCCTCAATCTTAATATGACATTAAGATGTGCCTTGGACTTTAAATTCTCATAGAATCATAGACTCCTAGGGCTGGAAGAGACCTCAGAAGGTCATTAAGTCCAGCCCTCTGCCCAAGGCAGGACCAATCCCAACTAAATCATCCCAGCCAGGGCTTTGTCAAGCCGGGACTTAAAAACCTCTAGGGATGGAGATTCCACCACCTCTATTTACAGTTGCCTCTATTTTAAGCAACAAGAGAAAAAATGCAGGTGCATTAGCTGGTTCTATGCTCTCTTAAAGGAGGAAAAATCAGGAGGGCTTGGAAGACTTGAAGGAGGTTTAATGAAACACTACATTCCGGATCCCACGCCTATTGGGATGAATCTTCATAAATTACATCCAGTAAAACAAGAGCAAATCAGGCTAGGACGTCATACATTTAATCCCAAAGAATTTCTGTAAGAGCAAAGCAGGCTAGGGGAAGATTAATACATGGCTGCAGCAGTCCCATTGAGAGCAAAGCTTATTTATGTATCCAGGCATTTATGAGTGCTCCTGGATTCCTCACTGCAGCCAAGTATTCACATTAGCAGCTCGATGGCCTGGCACTGGTATGGATAAGATACCATCTAAAGTGCCAGAACACTGGATTCTCAGGCCCAGTGGTATGTTCATCTGTGCAGGAGATGGAGTTTCGAGGGCCAATTTGAGTCTATGAAAGGAACCTGCAAAAGAACTAAGAACTCACACAAGCCTTCTGTGGCAAGGGCAAGGGGAGCGACTTTGATGTTGTCTTCTCTCATATACGCACAGGCGCTGCAGGGGTGTGTGTTAAACATAGTCCCCTCACCTAGAAAACCCTTCGTTGCATATACAATTCTCCCTAGGGGGAGAGGATGCAAGAAAAACACACAAACACACACACACCACTTTAGTCTAGTTGCTTAATGCATGCCAGGGAGGTGTTCAGATACTGTGGCAATGAGGGGAGAATAAGAACGTAAGTACAGAACAGAATCACCTCCATAGTGTCTGAGCAAAGGGAAAACGGGACACCCCATAGGTCCAGCCTGAGGTCCCCTTTTCACTCCCCCATGCATGGGCATCAGCCTGATACTCTGTTATCTGTCCTCTTGAGGCCAGCCTGGCCAGACCTGCTCAACCCCTCTCTTCCTGCATGGGGCCGGTGTGGCCACATGCTCCCCTGCATGCCATAATAGGGTCCCACCCCACTTTTTTGGTGAAACTCTGCATTTGTCCCATGCTAAATGCTTGGTTTTGCAGAATAGCGGTCAGGCTGGGATGGGGCTTAATAAAAGGACTGTCCCGGCCAAAACGGGACACGTAGTCAGCCTGAGTCTGAGGCAGGGATATAACCCTTTTGTGACACCCTTCCTGCATGAGCCCAACTATTCACATGAAAGGTTCTACAGACAGCGGCTCAGACTTTTGGCCATAGCCAATGCTCACGCAACACAGCTCAGCAGAGTTGGTGGCAAAGTCTCCTAAAATCTTTCGCTACTGGGAGTTGCTTAGTCCTGGATGCAACAAAGAAGCTGGATGCTTGTTCTGACTTGCACTGGCTGACAAGAGTCCCAATGGGCCGTTATAAAAGCCAAATCTTGCATAGGGACATCCTGGCCATACCACTTGCTCACAGCCCATCCAAGCAGGTAGGGAGGTGGCATGGGAGCTTGTATGCTGCTGACCCTAGTCCGTCCCTAGCCTAGAGGATGCTGCTATGCTGCAGGGATTCTCCTCTAAGCAACTAACTTGACGGTGTGCTGTGAATTGGCTGGCAGCATGAAACAATTCTGTGGCTGTACCACAGAAGAGAATCAGGCCCAGTGTGCCTGCATGTGCTGTGCTGTTTAAAAGTGGATTAATAGCAAAGCTCCCTCCTTATCCTCAGGAACAAATTTCACAAACCAAACTCTGCCACGTTCCTGGATAATTGCGACTTTTTTCCCAGCATGTGATCAAACATCTGTATGAATGGCAAGATGAAACATCTAGCCCCTCTTCAGGCTGAATCTGGGGGATATTTATGCAACTAAACTTCCCAGATCCTTGCAGAATGACTGGACTATCTAATTTAATCCCAGTAGTTTAGGAGGCATCTTTTGGTTTGTTTTGTGTCTCGCTAAAATGTCAGGTGAAAAAACAACGGGAGCTTTGCACATGCACCGTTGGGAGAGAACATACTGCTGGGATGATGGAAATGAGATTTCATAGGATTAATAGATTATCCCTGCTTTTAACCCCCCACCCCTTTTAAGAAAAGATGTTTTGTTAAAATGACAGACTTCTAGGGATGCAAACAAGCTACATTAAGAGGTACCCAACAGTAAACATGCATACACACGTGCAATCTAGTTTCCACTTTTCTAGAATATGGTAAAACCAGAATACCTGTGCCAATGACTGAGTTTTGTTTAGAACCATATGTGGCAACGATTCCACAGAAAGGATAAAACAATACGTCCAAGAGTATATGCTCTCCAATCCCACCTATTAACGTAGCTGAAGGCACCAAACATAAGAAAACTGCCACGTTCACTCCTCGCCCCACCTCTTTCTCATGTGCTAATCCACCAAGGCAACTCTTTCTCCCTCCCCCTTATTCTACCAGCCATGAACAGATCTACAGACACATGGGCTCACCTGCATTCAAATAAAGGTGGTATGACAAAGCCCCTAGTTATTTTTGGTACTTTTCTTTAAAGTACAGACTCAAAGTTTTGTTTTGGACTGATTATTATATGAGAAAACCCAACAATATCAGATCCTGAGTCCTCATTTTCTCAGAGAATTCTTAAGGTTTAGTGCCCCTCCTCCAGCCACATCATGGAAGTCAGGACTTGATATCTTGAATGTATTTTTTTTTTAAAGTTTGACTCTGTTTACTCATAAAAGCACTGTAAAGGGACCATACTTTTCAGCACCACAGTTCTCCTTTAAACATGAATACCTTTGCTATTGTGAATATAAGTCAGATTCTTGAGCTCATTGAGACTGAATTTTGTTATTTAAAATTGAAAATGCTGAAGATTCGGGAGCACAAACAACTAAACCACACCAGCTTCAGCTTCTTCTGAAACCAGCAACAAAGACTGAATGGAAAAGACAAAATTCGTAGGGATGTGAATTTAATTTTTAACCCCTAAATGATCATTCTGAATTAGGGACTTTTTAAAATATAAAATTATCAAATTTACCCACGTGCCAGTTTCAGTATGGATTGAAGTATGTCAATTGCAAATAGATGAAAATGTCTCAATCTACTAAATTCTCTTGAAAAATTAGAAATGTAGTTTTTGAGGTCAGATCTTCAGGTAGTAAAAATCAGCATTGCTCCATTGACTTCAATGCAGCTGATTTAGACCATCTGACAATCTGGTCCCATAATGTTTAAGCTGATATAGTCCCAATCTCCATCTGAGTTCTTTTCTCTTTATAGGAGATTGCTAAAACTTTAGTGCTGAGATGTAACACCCACACTCACAAATTGAATCCTCACTATGAATCCCTTCTCTCCCTCCTCCCCACCCAAATTAGTTTTCTTTAGCTTGCAGTGGAAAGGATTACTGCAGAGAAAAAAATGACACATTATTACTTTTCTTGCATATAACAACATTGCAAACACATTGTCAAGCTGCCAGGTCAGGATAGTATCTTAGTTCATTAAAAGCTTGCTTCAATATAACTTTGCTTATTTTCTGTATGTCTGAAGAATTTTCTACATTGGCTGAGCTAAATGTTCATTAGTTAAAAACAGGAGAAGTGAATTATGCTAACAATGTAAATGTGTATTTTTTTTAAATAAGAAGTTCATAGCTTTCTTGGGATTGTTACAGCCCTAAAATGAACTTTCTAGATTCTGAGCAGCTTGCAAAATTGGGTCTAGACATGACTTTTTTTCCACAGATAGAACCACTTTGAAAGTAAGAGCTAAATTGTTGCTTTTCCAAAAGAAATAATGCTGGCTATTTTTTGCTTGCTTGAGGTAGTTATCCAGAAAGGTTAGAGCTTTTATTTTTCCCCCCCTCAAATCATTAGTACATATAGTAAGCCTCAACCCAGCAAACTACTTACACACACGTTGGCAGGAAAGAGAGAAAACTGTACTTTTGAAGTGCTCAGTATTTACACGAGATCTCATATTTTGGGTTCAGATCTTCACAAAGGAAATAATTTGCTTTGCCAAGCCCACACGGGGATATAAATGTTAGACCTAACTTATTGCCCTCATTTTGCATGTGATAGAGACATTAAAAAATGTGGAGCCTTAGTCCACATTGGTTTTCAAAACTGCTGGCGTTGCAACAGAAGTTTTTACGTGTTGAAGACAAAAAATAACCTTGTAGTTCTAATGCAGCACTTTACCTGGTATGCATGTGTGAGGAGCAGTTAAAGACTGGTGAAACACTGATTTCACTATTTCAGTCTTTACATTCATACCTTATTGTTCCTTAATTTTATGGGATTTGTTCTGTTCTAGTAAGTTAGGCAGCCCTCATATAGGCTCCCTTGTTTGGCTATTGGAGGGTGAATGATCCCAGGTGGCCTGGTTAATCCTGCATTTGGAAACCCTTAAGCCATTAGAACAGTGGTTCTCAACTCGTTTCAGTCCACGGACCACCAGGCCAATCAAAAAATTTTCATGGACCACCTCCTTTTTGAGACATGATAAAAAAGAACAGACAAACATTTTGGTTTGAAATTTATTTCTTACTAACAGATTTTTGAATTCTCTTCTCACTGACAAGCTTTTCAATGTTTGGAGTGGTACGTGATAATGCACAACGAATATTGCTTCCCACTGCAAGCCAATTCCTCTGTTTGGACTTAACGTGCAACAAACATGAAAATCCAGTCTCACACATATAAGTTGATGTAAATGGCAAAAGAAATCTGACTGCGTGTGTGTGCTGACAGATTTGGGTAACTCCTGGTCATGCTGGCCCAAAATTTCTCTATGGTAGACTGCTGGTACACGTCTTGAGCCGCAAAATCATTTTTTCAGATCCAAGAATTCCTCCTGCAGGTGACACTATGGATGATGCACTGCGTGCTTGTGAACATGGCGTAAAACAGCCTAAAGGTGGCACCTGCTCACGCAGTGTGACTTTGGACATGTGGACCACCAGTTGAGAACCATAGCTTTAGAAGAATGGAGAGAATTGAGGGCATGGTTACCATTTGCCAAGCACTTTTGCATATAAAATTAAGATATTGCTAAATATATAAAGATGTTTCATGGCAGACATGAGATCCTCAGCCCCACTCTGGCCCCTGTAAATGGTCCTAATTCTAACTCAGGGAGGATTTCTGTTATAGGCACCAAGGAAGACAGACTTATACACAGCCTGCTCAAGAAACCCATTGATTATCACAACCCTTCCAAACTGGTTCTCTAAAATGCTGAATGTAAGGGGAGGAGGTATGTTGCAATGTCTTGTCCCGTATGTGGACCCAGTCACCTCATTTCTCTTACCTCCTACAATGAAGGAAGAGGTCTGTGACATCAGCTTGCAGCTTGGACCTGCCTGAGGATATAGAGGTGGTACTGACCTCCTATTTCCCTCATAGTTGTAGACCCCAGCTAAAATCCATATGGATGGATGCTTTTAATAAAGCTGCAGCTTCTGCACGTAATCATAGTATGGCAAACAGTATGTTCCTCCTTGTTTTCATGCACATGAGAAAAGTATCAAGCAAGCTCAGTTTTAGAAAGAAAATATATTAATCCTTTATTTTTCCATGAAAATGCTTTACCAAGCTTTAGAGGAGGCGCCAGATCTTAGTGATAAAACCAGAGAAAATTCATACTTACCTATAGTCATTGTTTGTCTATCCATCAGAGTTGATCTCTGAAGCCACCACATCTATTATAGAATTTTTTCCCCTTCCAGGATATTACAGCACATTTGCTTTGTATTTTTAAAAGTGTTTTTTGTTAAACAATCATAAAAAGATGTTAAAAAAAAATCACACACACAATACTACATGTAAAGAGCTTACACATCTGATTGTAAATGGAGATCCCTTAATTCAATTCTCTGGAGGTTCTGTATCAATTAATATGTAATAACTATCTGGTAATATGTACATTTAAAAGGGGATGTGGCTGCATTATATTTGGAATAGCAGATGTGACAACAATAATAATCTGTTCTAATAACAGTGGCCCAAAAAGAATTCTGAACTTTTTAAACAAAACCAAACCAAAGACTTGAGACATTTATCAAAACATTTAGGTGTGAACATTTGATCTTCAACATTGCTAAAATGATTCTTTTTTGAATTTGTATGGCCAGATCCTCAATGAATCTATACTGTTTTATGCCAATTCAGGATATAACCCTTAACATCTGTATCTGCCATAATTTATATTTTGCAACCACATCGATTTTTAAAAGTTTCCAAAGTGTATATAGCACATGCAAAATCAAGGGGTGAAATCCTGGTCCTACAGAAGTCAGTAGGGCTTTTTCCATTGACTTCCAATGATCCTGGATTTAATCTTGAGGTTTACAGTCATGCCTATTCCCATGTTAAAAAAATAGAAGGGCAGATCTCAATCTATAGGCTTCAAGGGACCCGTGCAGATATAAGAACAGCAGAGGATTTGGCCAAGAATGATGTTATTTTGATAATGCCAGTTTAAAGTGAAACTGAATAGATTTAAGGTAAGCTACATCAACATAAGGAACAATTCTGCTCCTTCCACTTTGCTGTCATTATGAGATTATATTTTAAATTGTAAATCACAGTCCAACAGAATAATCTTGAATATGTGGTTTAAAACCACAATGATAGTTTAAATAAAAACTGAAAAAAATAGTTCTCGCAGTATTTAAATGTTAAATATCTCCAACTCAATTTTAAATCATTGTTTTATTGGCCATTGTCAGTTTTCACTAGAAATGTTGTAGCTTAAACAGGCTAAACAGAAAAGAGAAAAATTTAGCATGGCTGGAAGGATGCATTCTTTTGCAAAATGTTAAGTGCAGAACATTTCAATGAAGCGGACTTAAGAGTGTATTTTTACAAGTGGTTTTTTTTAGCCCACCATCATAGATACTGTAAGGGAACTAGGTAGCATTTGGAAATATTTGCAATTCTTTTGCTTAGTGCTGGGGCCTTTGGTAGAACAAAATGTTCTCTGGCATGCTTGAGAAAAGCAGGCCAGCAAAGAAGAGGTTCACAGAACAATGAATAGTTATAGCTGTGCAAACATTCCCCAACTCGCAACAAGGGTTTTCAAACTTTCTGAGACACAAGTGTCAACTTTTGATAATGATGAAACCAAAATAGCAACAAGTTCGAAAATCAGAAAAGGTGTATTTTGCAAACCAAGCGACAGAAGTGTTAACACTGGTATAAACCCAAAGTAGCTCCAGGGGAGAGAAGTAAAATATGCATGTAAAATCAATAATTGCTCCATTGACTCTGAATTGAACATGTAACTGAGATCAGAATTAAGTCTATTGTCTTTGATCTGTGGGGCGAAATGGATGCCAGTTAAATGATGAATGACCATTGTTCAGTGAGGGTTTAAAAAAGAAGTCTGAGCCACAGCCTTGGCTTACACTGGGGAGAATTTTGCACCCTTCCCCAAAATTTCTGCACCAAAAAAAATTCTGCACACAATATTTCAGTGTTTTTGGTAATTTATTTCAAAATACCTGTCAGCAAGTATGCCTGTAACAAACACACACAAATTCCTCCAGCAACAGAAGGGTAAAGAAACACCTATGACAACCCAGTTCTGTTTCTCCGCCCCTCCCCACACAGAGACCAACTCGAGGGTCAGACATGCACAACCCCTCCTCGCCCAACCACAGGTACCTCCCTTGCCCAGATACCTACCCCTCAGAGCCAAGGGATCCAGAGGGTGAAACAGCCTGATGCTTGGTCCCACGCTTGGGTGGAGTTTCCTGCAGACTACTGCCGTCTCCTTCCTTCTGGGAATGCTGGAGACTGAAGCTGTCAGGTGCCCTCTAGCTCTCTTCCCATCTCCCTGCCAAGGTCTTCTATGTTCTAGCTTAGCCCTGATAGGTCTAAGGGCCCCAAGGGCAGCCAGCAGCACATTTCTGTGGGCATTAATTTCTACAAAATTCTGCACTGGCGCAGAATTTCCCCAGGAGTATTGGCTGTGCCCTCTCGTTGCCCTTAATAAATGGGCAACAAAAGCACAGGGTAGACCAAGGAACTTGTCTGAAGTCACACAGGAACCAAATCCATGTCTCTCTCAGGTGCCCTAACCATTAGACCATTCTTCCTCATCTTCTGGCTGCTCTAAGCAGAATTTCTAGCATCCTATAAATATCATGGACATACAAAAATCTGCATTACAGTAATTAAAGTGAGTGCAAGTGTTTATGAGCTACAAACTGAACTGAAGCAGACACAAAAGGAATTGTATATGTAGGGATCAGTAAGCACAATATGTAGCATTTGGGGGGAGGGATAAATGTTTTCCTTAAAAATAATAGCTGTGAAGTGCTTGCTTGAGACAAGATTGCATCTTCAGCATGAAACCCTCTCCATTATGTAGTTCAGGCCAATTTCCAGCTTTGTGGCAAGCAAAACAATGGAATGGGTACCATTTATTTGCACAGATAATTTGCAGAGTGAAATGAGGTGAGAAAATAGTCATAACTTTAATTTTAAAAGACTCTGGCCTGCCATTTTATACTTACACTGTTTACAACTCCCTTCCCCTACATTTAGGCCTGAGATTCCGCCCAGCATTGCAATCTGCACATCTCTCCTCTACAGAAGTAGCAAGTGGCTCTGAATAAAAAATAAAAAACCTCCAACCACCTTCTACCCTCTATTGCTAAACACAAGCAGCTCCCAAAAGTAGGGTAACAAAGCTGACCACGAGGAGATTATTCAAAGGTCCATTATGTCCTGAGCCTAGATCTCAGATTTATGTGCCAGTGTTTAGTAATCTCTCTCGCCAATAAATTTATATATGAAAAAGAGTAGTTCTAAATTAGTAATAGCTGAAAAAGTGGATGCTTTAAAACTCATGTATGACCTTTTCATTGATTTATACATGCACATTTAGGCAGAGAAAAATACCTCTAATACTATATTTAAAGCTTGGAGGCATTACTAGAGTTACATAAAATAAGAGCTACACAGAGATTTTTCTAAAGCAATAAGCTCAAAAAGTGACACTTTAATATAACAGATTGGCTTGATCAATTTCCTAGATTATAAAACCCTGTAAAGAGTTAACCAAAGTTTTATAATCCTGCCCAATACGAATGGATAAATACCAATTATCTTAAAGTTCCCAGAACAGTCCCATTTGGCTGAATGATATACTCTAGACAACAAAAATAATCTGATGAGTTGTTTCTAACTACTGAAGTGCATACTTGGTTTTTTTGATAGGTCACACTAAATTTTTGAACTAGAAGGAAGTAAAACTCATCTTTCCTGGCTATTACCCAAGATTTTTATGTAAGTATTATATATTAAAATGAGCAGAAATTGTGTTATACTAAGTATAAGGACAGTAAATTCTCACTGTCTTTTCCTTAACCCTGCAAATCTCATTTGCAAACAGCAAGTAGACTCGGAAGCCAATTTTTTCTATTTCAAACACAAAAATAAAACAGACTCATTGGTTTGTCCTGAAAAACCTGAAAGTATAGGTGAAAAAGGCTGCTTAAAAGATTAATGTTAAATCCTAGCAGCATTGATGAATATTATATAGAGAGCTTACATATCACAGATATGCTGACGTTTGATTTTAAGAGGGAAGGAAAAGTCACGCCACTCTGTTCCCTTAAAACAAGTCTCAGTGTTCATAAGCAACATTTTAGTCAGTTTTGAGCAGAAAAGACTAACAGGTGTTAGGAAAGAATATTTTAGGACAGGCTATTAACATATCATTCAATTACACATAAAATATACTTTATAACAGCACTTTTAAAATATTTTTGAACCATGTGTAAATTCATGTGGCACATTAGAAAGCTAATGTCTATTTTGTTGAGGGTTTTTCTCTAACCAGAAATAAACCTTGTGATTAGAACTCTGGGCCTGAGTCAAAGACCATTGAAATCAACAGACATCCTTCCCAATTCATGTAAAGAAATCTACTTCTGCCGTTTACTATAAAGAATAGCAAATAAAACAAAGAATATTTACTTGCCTGAAGCAAACCAAATTCTGAAGCAAACCGAATTTCCGCTCCACTCTGCTATGATTAGGTCTCAGTTGGAATAGTGTGTACAGTTCTGGGCACACATTTCAAGAAAGATGTGGAGAAATTGGAGAAGGTCCAGAGAAGAGCAAAAAAAAGATTAAAGATCTAGAAATCATGATCTATGAGGGAAAACTGAAAGAATTGGGCTTGTTTAGTTTAGAAAACAGAAGACTAAGAGGGGACATGATAGTGGTTTCCTAGTATCTAAAAGGGTGTTACAAGGAGGTGGGAGAAAAATTGTTCTCCTTGGCCTCTGAGGATAGGACAAGCAATGGGCTTAAATTGCAGCAAGGGAGGTTTAGGTTGGACATCAGGAAAAAGCAGTCAGGTCGGTCTGAAAATGAACCGCTGCAAAATGAAATACATGTGATCAGACGTCTTACGAAAAGCGCAAATACGGATAACAGAAGAAATCGAAGAAGCGGAACAGTACATATATTTGGGCCAAGAAGTTAATATGCGCCAAGACCTGAACGGAGAACTCTCGCAAAGGATTCGGGCCGGATGGTGTGCATGCAATTCTATCAAGGACGTCCTCAAACGAAAAATCAGTAAGACCACACGTACAAATATCTTCAATTCAACAGTGCTGCCAGCCATGTTGTATGGCAGCAAAACGTAGGTACTGATGAAGGGAGAAGAGCAGCGACTATTGGTAGCTGAAAAGGCAATGGAGTGAGCTACGTTGGGAATTTCCCTTCTGGATCGTATTCCAAATGAAATGATCAGAGAACACAGCGGTGTGAAAGATATTATCGTGGAAAGCAGACATAACAAAATGCGATGGGCAGGCCACACAGCATGGCTCACGGACAATAGATGAACCGCAATTATTGCTGAGTGGTACCCGCGAGAACAGAAAAGACCACCTGGTCGGCCTCCAAGAAGATGGGAAGATTACATTGTTAAACATTTTGGACGGACGTTGAGAAGAAAGGCAAGAGTGAGAGAAGAATGTTGTGAGTGGCACAGTCTTAACGATAGCTGAAGACCGATCGATCCAGGTGATGATCAGGAAAAACTTCCTGCCTGTCAGGGTGGTTAAACACTGGAATAAATTGCATAGGGGGGTTGTGGAATCTCCAACACTGGAGATATTTAAGAGCAGGTTAGACAGACACCTGTCAGGGATGATCTAGATCAGAGCTACTCAACTTTGGAAGCCCCAGGGGCCACAATGATATTCACAGCACATGCCAAGGGCTGCAACTCAAGTGTGGTCGCATATACATGCAAATATATATGCAAATAGCTTCTTTCACACTGACAGGCATGAATACAAAGATTAAGGCAACACTACACAACACGCAGTCCCCATTTAAGTCAGTTCTGCTGATATTAATAAAATGCAATATTTACCCCATTTCCACCCATATGACAGAAGTTTCATGAGCAATGACAGTCCAGGAATGTAACTCCTAAAGCGCATATCAACAGAAGACCATTATATTGACTCACCATTGTGGAGTGTGTTCCCAGTGGAGGCCATGTTCAAAGGATCCCACCTGCGGGCAGTGTGTTGGGCCCCACATAAACCCAAACTGCACTGTGGGCCCATGGGCTACGTGTTGAGTAGCCCTGATCTAGATAGTGCTTGGTCCTGCTGTGAGGGCAGGGGACTGGATTCAATGATCTCTCAAGCTCCCTTCCAGTTCTAGTGTTCTATGAAATGTTATATTATCGTATCATTGTTGGAAAAGACGACTAGCACTAATTGCTAACAAAGGTCAAGATCCTCCAAACACACAAGAATTATTTATCTGGTAAGTTGCCCTACTGAACACAAGGTTCTGATTCAAAGCCCACTGAAATCAATGGAAAGACTCCTAATGACTTCAAAGACTTTTGGGTCAGGTCCCAGGCATATAAAAGTTACTCAGGAGCACAAGTATTTGCAGAATTAGGAATCTTATATTATTCACACAGTATTTGTAAAAATATGAAAGGAAAACTGTTCATCTGACAAATAGCTGACATTTAATTGTTGCAAGTTAGAGTCACAAATATTACTTACATTTTACACTCTAAAATACACATAGAAACACTAATTAGAAAAACTCCAGCATGCCAATTTTGTATAGGCACATTTGTTGTTTGATATCTTTATGTAACATTTCAATATGACCTTAACAATTCACTTTTCAAAAGCTTTTCCACATTATTGTGCTCTCCAAATAAGGCATAAATATCTAGTTTTAAGAAAAACAGACTTGATTTGCACAAAAAATAAACAGTCCTGCACCAATTTCATATGTTTTCAAAATATATTAAGTGTTTACAATACTTTCATTGTAAAATAAGAAAAATAATTATTTTATGACTTGCACAAACAAAAATTCAGTTTTTAACATTTTATTAAAAACAGAGGGCATACAAAACCAAATCTGCAGTTGTTCATCCCCAAACCACTTTGAGATTTTGCTATTGTGTGCTGTGCAAAATAACTTATTAAATAGTATCAAATTATAATACTGGTTCTTCAAAGACTGACCCTTAAAATTGTTGCCTACTGCTTAAAATTGCCTAGGCCCAACGTATTCACAATAGCCAACAGAGTTTAAGGATGTTATTGCTCACACAATCGCAAAAAGAAATAAATGGGCCCAAGATTTCATTACAATTTTTCATGATTCAGCACAAGACATTTCTGTTTCATCTTACAAATCAGATTATGCTTTAGAACTCAATCTTCATATGCTATTGGAAGACTAAGAAAAAAATCTATTAAATTTGTCTCCTGTAAAAATGTTAGAAAGTAAACTAGAATGTGAATCTGTTGGGTTTTTTGGTTTAGTTAAAATGAGTATGTCAACTCTACTTGAGCTGGGCTCCCTTGGTTTGTGTTAGCTATCCGTAAAGGCTGATTGAATGAGATTCCTTTCATCATACAGGCACTGCTGTCTTTGCTACAGTAGTAGAGGCACACTTTGACAGACAGCATGGCTTCAGATGACAGGCAGCTACCGGGTAACTGCAAGGCAATGAAAGGTTGATGGGAAATGTCCTCAATTTCTCCAGATGGATTCTGTCCCTGAAGCAGCCACTCATTACCTGAAAAAAGAAAGCATGCTGTGTCTGCCTTTTATACACAAAGGCAAATCTCACAAGGCATCAATATGGGCATGATTGTAGTTTTACGATAACATAACATATACTTTCTTACATGCAACCATAAGTGGATTCTCTCATTCTGGTTGAAAATTGAAAAATGTTTCACAAATACTTCTTTAGAAGTAATTTGTAAGTTATGAAGTTTTTATTGTATAAAGCTTGCATTTAAACATATGGGTGGCACCTTACACTGACTTTTTTTAGGTATATCAAAGCATCTGCAATAGCTTTTGTAAGCTGATATTCAGATTTTTTCACTGAGCTAACAGAAGCAGTGTGCAAATATCAGAGTCCTAATACTCAAGATTAGATGACAGAATGCCCCAAAAGTTCACGAAACTGAAGATTCTTATGAAACATTTTCACAAAAAAAGTGTTGGCTTGAGAAATGATTTATTGGAGGTTAAAATGTTTGGGCTGGCTGTTATGATGAGATCTGAAATTTCGGTGTGTTTAAATATTTAAAGAGCATATAAGCTAAAAAGACATTTAACAATGGAGACATGCGAAACTGGAAATGTGGCTAACTTGTTGACCCAACCCATATCTTGCCATAAGTGTATTCTTTTTGGCATTTTTCAAAATAACTATAATGTCAAAAAAACCTGTTGAATTTATGAATTTTAAAATGATGTGTATCTCTAAACTGCTTACACTCTATTAACCCTCAAACCATATGGGATATAAATACATTTTGTAAAATCTACTAAAAATACAATGGTCCCCTCAGTTCAAAAAATTGAACATAAGAACAGCCACACTGGGTCAGACCAAAAGTCCATCTAGCCCAGTAACCTGTCTTCCAATGCCAGATGCTCCAGAGGGAATGAACAGAAACAGGTAATCATCAAGCGAGCCCTCTCCTGTCAACCATTTCCAGCCCCTGACAAACAGAGGCTAGGGATACCATTCCTACCCATCCTGGTTGATAGCCATTGATGGACCTAACCTCCATTAATTTATCTAGTTCTTTCTTGAACCTTGTTAAAGTCAACACTGTCCAATTCAGTGGTGCAGATGAGTGGTCATGATTTAAAAAGTCAACAACTATATTTAGATTTTATATCTGCAATCTACTACAGGAACAAATGTTATAATCTGGACCTCTAAAAATCTGACCTCAGAAATGGAAAAGGAAGATTAAAAAACTACTTTTTTTTTTTTTAATTTCCTTTTTCTGTTTAGTGATGCTTCAGAAGAACAGACTGGTAAGCCTTTCAATATACTCTCTGGCACGAAGGGTGAAGAGTTCACCTAATTATATGTAGACAATAGCTTTTTCTGAAGACATCACTTATTCTCTAGGTACCTGGAGATAACCAATAGGTAAATTATGCTATTTTTTAAAACAACTAAGAGGAAAATGTTCCTGGATAAGTGAACAAAGATCATGAACTCACTTTTCAAGAATGGCAGGCAATATGGCATTCATTTAAATAAAGAGCAATGCTTTTATGGTGGCAGTTTAATTTAGGCCCATAGTACTATAATAGCTCTATTTTAGGCATACTAATGTAACCCAGTGTGGTTCACTGTCCCATGTAGTGGCACTTAGACTATTTACAGTAAGAGATAGGAACAAGGGAGCTCTACAGCCTAAGCTGAGAGCCAGCTGTCTTTACAGTTCAAGCTGTCGAGGTTCCTACACTAAGCTCCAGAAGTCCCAGGTTCAAGTCCACCCTGTGGTGGTTACACTAACAAAGAGTGATTTTACAAGGGGATGGAAAAGATTTAGAAATTCTTGTACAACTTGCTAAACCCACATTTTTTTCTACTGTTAAAGTACTTGTGTAAATTCAGCATTTACATTTACATGGGGACTGTTGACCCCCACCACGCTGCTGTCTCTATCAGAGGCAGCAGTGCTGGGGGGTGGGCCACTGGTAGGAGCCAGAGCATGCAGGGAACCAGCTTTTAAAGGCAGCAGCGTGGGGGCTGGGGAAGAGATGCAGCTGCGTGCAAGCTGGTACACACAGGGAGCCAGCTTAGGAGCCAACTCCCAGTGCCCACCCGCTCACAGGGAGCCATCTGCTCTCCCTCTACTACCTCTGATACAGAGGCAGCAGGGAGGGGGAGCGTGTAACCATGAAGGTTAACTGATGAGCCCAGGCTCATATCACATCCTACATAAAACGTGTTAATACATTCTTATAAATATCATAACTAGGCACCTAGGAGACAAAGAGCTTAGGTTCACAGCACTGTTATGAAACTGTTAGATTCACAGCACTGTTCTTCTTCTTCCCATTTTACAGATAGGCAACCAAGGCACAGAGAGATTACACAGGAAGTCCATAGAAGAGCCAAGAACAGAACCCAATTCACCTTGTTTCCAGTACACTAATTGTAATACAATCTACCCTTTTGTGTAACTGTGCGTCTTGCTGCATACGTGTGTGTATATAGTAGGGTGAATCAGGTTTAAATTTTGACAGGTGCAAGTTTAACTTAAAATAATTTCTCACTCAGGATAAGAATGTCCTCACTCCAGATAAAATGTAACTTCCTTCAACACTATGCATCAGGTTTCTGGTTAAAAATTCTAGCTGTCAGCCTCCCGTAAGACAGATGATAAGGGTGGAGCAGCCCATCCCCAAATGACAATAGGAGAGAAACCATCCAAAGAGCATAATGGGACTGGGCTCTTATTGTTGATCATTAGCAAAATCTGATATTTGAATTGTCCGTCCAACACATTATTCACTCTGAATGAGTGGAGGAGTGAGTAAGGAGAACTTTCTAAGCTTGCAATATTTAAACATTTCTAAAAATGTAGGCATGTCACCTTCTGCTGTGAGAAACCAGGAACTGGGTGCTTCTTCAGTCAGCTTTGTATTTGCAGGAAGGCTTAACCTTAACAAAAACTGAAGAGTCTGACCAGGGGTTACAGTCAATGAAGGAAGTTGGATGTTTGGTGCTGATTTAGGCAGCCTGGGAACATTGGCCATCTTATTGTTTTGGACAAATGGACAATCTACAACATCAAATATTTCAGTGTTCAGGATAGGCAGCTGTCAAAGAAATCAAAAGAAATATTAACAAGTATTTATATTTGAAAACCTGCTTTATGGCATAAGACTGCAGAGCATTTTGTAATTAAGAATTCAAATCACCACAATATACAGCTGGTATGCAAATGAAAAATTTGTACCGAAATGAAGATTTATATATTTCAACAAATTTATTGTAAGACATGTACCCTGTTTAGCCAGCATACAGGAATGCTGAATTGCTAGGAGAGGGAAGAGGAAATGCTATGAAAAAAGCTATTAAAAAAATCAAAAGAATTTCCTTTAAGCAATATGAATGTCCCCGTTTATTTTTTGTGATTTTTGCCTTCTCTCAGAATAAATAATTTCATTCCAGTTATCAGTTTAATAACAGCCCAATAGTGCTTTCTATTAACAACTGTATTCTGAGATAAAATTCTAGCTCTTGACTGTGCAAATTATGCAGTCCAGGACATGATTATCTCATACAAACAGAAGTATCCGATAGTTGGTATTTAAATATTAAACATATTAAAATTTAGATGATACTAAATGTATTTAAATACACTTCCTGTCCTGAGGAAGACAGTTTAGACTGTGCATCAGTGTATCTCCATGGCAATAGCTACTTAGGTATATATGATGCCATCTTCACACAGAGTAATTCATTCACATCTGTTTTGCCTTATTGTAATAAGCAAATAAGGTGGAATCCACTTCTGAAATGGGTCTATTTGGGGAGAAATCAGGAATAGACAAAGTTCTGCATTTGCTCATGAAAGATTAAAGGCCATTTAAAAAATAGCTTTCGGTGCTGAACACTGAAGCAGAACTGGATTTGAAAAAGTCCAATTTAATAAACCAAACACATATTTAGGAGCAATATGTATTGTTTTTAAAAGACAACAGTGAGCTATTTTGCTTTTCCATTCACGAACACATGAAATAAAAACAGTGTGCTAGCATTCTCAAGGTTGAACCTGCACTTTGTTGGGCTGTGTTTTGCATTCCTACTATGCCACATGCCTTTTGCCTTTATTAGAAGTCAGAGAGAGAACTGCAGAACTACAGTCACTGGCAACTGTTCATGTAACAATGCCACACAGAGATAACTGAACTCATCAGCCCTTTCTTGGGGGACTTGATCCAGCAAGCGGTTGAGCAATCTTAACTCCTATTAATTCCAATATGAGTTGTGATTGTTCAGGACCCTGATTAGGTGTTCATCATCTTGCAGGACTGGGCCACCAGAGGCTATTTCTCAGAGGGCTGAATTTTCTATATTCTAGCTTTTTCATTCAAATTAGCAATTTCTTTCTCTACGAACAAGGGTCCTTCCCAGACTCCTAGCAGAGATGGACCACTTATTTTACGCCTAACAGGAGATCCTTAAAATAGACAGCTTTTCTGTTTGTCAGATTATCATGAAATATTATGGATATCCATTTACTGAACTGAATAAATCAATCAATCAGCTATGGTATTTTATACCACCCAAAATCACTATAGGCTGAGGAAAACCTCCAGTAATAATTCACCCTAACAAAATCTCATGTCAAAAGCCTAAAATAAGTTTTACTTGCCATGGAAACAGTTTTTGTTTCTAAATCCAGTACTTTAATTTGATGATTGTTTGTGTCAGCAATATAGAGGAGACGGCCATTCTGTTCTATACATAATCCTCCAGGTTCATTGAAAGTCGACTGCATGAGGCTGGAACCAACAACATTACTTGCTTCTCCTGTGCCTGCCAGTGTAGCACAATTCTTCATTTTAGGATCTACAAACTTAATCTAAGGAAAACAAAATGAATGTTGAAAAGTCATCAGATATATAACAAATTTGTATGGCTAGTGTTTTCAGAAGACACCAACATTTTGGAGTACTCTACTTGAGTGCCCAACTTACACACAGTAAGACTTTCTGAGGTAAGATGCTCAATACTTTGAAAACTTAGGCCCTTATAGGTGTGTCAAGTGAGTACCTGGGGCATGCAAATTCGCTCGTCTATTTTGATATTATTGGCCAATTTCCCTTTTCCTGAAAATAAAGCTAGAAATAAATATGCAGGAAGTATAAACAGTAAATAAGTTAATCACAATTTTTCTAGAACAGGCAACTAACCAACATTAAAAGTAATCAAACTCCTATCTTCATACTTCTATACTACTTTTAATTTAATGAGGATTTAACTACAGTATCAATTTGTAAGTATCTGGGCAGACAAAGAAACTCTAGGAATAAGTATATTCATAACCAATAATAATTAAATGGATCTGTAAACAATTATTTTGAACCTACGCATTTCCACTATACAAATTCATGATGATAAACTTATCTTATACATATATAATACTCAAAATGTTTTAATAATTAGTTTACATGAAGATGGGGATAATTCATATATATTTATTATTAAAGTAAAAAGCTGCAAATATATATGAAAATTGGATTGCTTTGCTTTTATTCCCTTCCCCTACCCCGTTTTCAAATACCACTTGCTTCTTATGCCCTGATCCTGCAAAGTTTTCTACACATGCTTAAGCTTTACAGCCTGCAAATAGCTCTATTGATTTCAATAGTATTACTGAGAGGTTAAAAACATGCTAAGACTTTACAGGACTGGGGAGTCTTGGATTGTTAGGTCTTTTGGGGCTAGAACTGTATATTTTTCTCTCCAATTATATATTACCTTACAAAATTGGGCCACTGTGTGGTAATGTAATATGAATACAGGTGGAACCTCTGTCATCTGGGACACTGTGGTCTGGCAACATCCGTGGTCTGGAAGGAACATGAATGTTGCTGGACTAGAGAGCCCCAGAACAAAGGTTGCTGGCAGCTGGGAGCAGAACCAGCCGGTAGGGCCAACACAGTAGCAGAGCCTATGGGGCACCAGAGCCTGCTGGGCAGGGGGAAGGACTGAGCCCACAGCCGGTGGGGCTGGAAGCCAGCGGGGCTGCCATATCCCACAGGGAGGGGGGCCAGCCCGCAGCCAGTGGAGATAGGAAGGGGTGGGGCTGCAAAGTCCACAGCTGGTGAGGCTGCAAGTATCTGCAGGGCTGCCACTGGAGCTTCCGGGCCGGCAGGGCTGCCAAAACTTGCAGGGCTGCAGAGCCCGCAGGGCTGTCACAAGGGGGACCAAGGGCAGTGGTGCCAGGTAGTTGGGGAGAGCAGCCCAGCGGCGAAGCTGGTACCCCACTCCGACCTTCCCTGGTCAGAAAACTCCCTTGTCCGGGACCAATTAGGTCCCGAGGGAGCTGGACCAGGAAGGTCCAACCTGAACTAAATAATAGTAACAAACTGACAAAACTGGATGATAATAAAAACAGCTCATCCCTCCCATTGTATCAGTTTTCCTGCAGGAAGAAATGAAGAGCAAGTGACAAGGTTTGGTTTGAATGGTGAAGCATTTGAATGTTAGTGCCACAAATGTAGGGTTTGATTTTTTTCATATTATCAGAGCAGTCAAAGGCTCTAATTAGGAGCTGTGCTAGCAGCCGTACAGACTCACAATCTGTTTATTTCATTTTCATATATTTGATTTTAATTTAACAAACAAGATTAAGAAAAAAAGGACCCGTATTATTCCTGATAAGCAAGTTAAAGAACTCCAGTGCAATTAAACTGTCAAGTACAGTTTAAAAAACAAAACGACAAATAAACCTTAATTGCAACACTGTTCAGCCACCCAGTTTTAATAAATGGCTTAGCTGAAATGCATCTTAAACTAAATTTAAATATAGTTCTTTAACTCTGTTCCTAGTCTAACATAACTGGGTTCTTAGTTAAGATGAGAAAGAAAAAAGCTACCAAAGAGAAGAGATTGGATAAAAAACTAGTACTAATACTACATCTGCAATTCATAACATTCAGTATTTAATTTTTATTTCTGTTTTTATTTTCTTTTATATTTACAACACTGACTTAATCATATTATGTTATTTTAATAGACTCCATAAATATTTTAAAACATCATAGAATAATCTATTTAACAGCAAAATACGCAGTAAATAGAACTCCAGTCTCACAGATAATTAAGACATAGGATCATAATTATACAAACATATGCCGCTTCAAATCATTGTCATTCCATTAGCACAGTGGAAAATGAAAAAATTACTTTTGAAAATTTCTGAGCTGAATAACAGAACTCACTGGTTAAAAGGCATCTTATCTAACTAATTCTGTGTAAAATTAGGATGAGTGAGAAAGATTGACTGAGCTTATTTAATCACAGGGTTGTCAAGTTCCTTCAAACTTTTAGCTTTTCAATTGGAGCCTGAGGAACTAATTGTTTCCCCCTAAAGCTTGATTTTAGCTATTTATTACTGCAAGATTTATGGCATAATTCAAAGCAATTTGTCATGAGTGAACTAAATGTATGCTCTAAATGTAGAAAACAACCAAACAGTTAGTTCTGGAGTAAAGTACAGGGCTATAATTCTACTTCATGGGTCAACAATGTAATAAACTCTAAAGGAGATGTTTGAGTGGGTTATGTAATCACCAGCATCCAAGGATGGAATTACTGCTCCATAATTCAAAATCTGGTGGGTATTTATATTGTGTTTAATACATGACGACATCTAGTATCCCAACTGCTTCTTTCTTTTGTTAACTTTCCATGCTTCCCTGCTTGACTTCCCTTCTTTTGGTCTTCATTCAGGGCTCTCTTTTTCATCATTTCTAGTATTTTTAAGACATCTATCAATGTGGTATCTACATCTGTATGTTGCCGAATGGCATGTTCCCCCTTACATGTACAAAAAGAAGCCTGCCAAATTGTTTTGTTCATGGCTCTTAAATTATTTGTAACAAGAAAAAGTACATTCAATTCTGTTTTAGAGTACTAAAGATGAATGAATCCTAAATATTTACTTTTTTTTTTTTTTTTTTTTTTTTTTTAAAAGAAAAGGTCTTTTTTTTTTTTTTTTTTTTTTTTAAAGAAAAGGTCTTTTACTTAAAAATCTACCATTGCTAAATAGGGAATTATTGATTAACACTAGATACTTAACTTTTCATCTTAAGAGAAAAACAAAAAAACCTCATGTAATTTCAGGAATCATTTACTACTATCCAAGGGTAGGTACATCTACACTGAATACTTATTTCAAACTAAGCTATTCTGGAAGAAATATTCTGAAATAGCTTATTTCGAAATATCACGCCTATACTACAGGGAAGCCTCAAAATTAGTCTGAGATAGGCTTCCCTAATGTGGCCGTGCAGAAAAGTTGGGGTGGGGGGAGAATATTAAGCCTAACCAACACAGCGTTGTATAAACCTGGCCAGGGTAAATAATCGGTTTTAGCTGAGTAAATAATCTAATCAGTGTGGAATTACAACACCCACAAAAATAGAGATATACAACATCTATACATCATAATCTTTATCTCACTTCATGACTGGTCCACCAATGAGAGTAACTACCAACCTTTCTATCTCTCAGAGATAGTGGAGGCTACAGGGCTATCCTCTTTCCCTCAAGCTGAAAAGGCCTCTAATGGCTATGACCAGGCATTCTAAATTGCTCTTCTTTTGCATCTTTTTTGTGTTAATAAAACTAGCCTGGAGGGAAAGGCCTTGGACTGAAGTGTAGTTTGGAGCTTTATTTTACCTCTCCTGGTCACTGTATCTGCCCTTCAGCACATGTAAGTCTAGACACCCAGTAAACCAGATAAAAGTCCAAGATCAAAATGAAGAGGAAATAAGCAGTATGTCATTTGCTTCCTTAAGTCTGCAAAACACCATTTTTTGTTACTGCACCATAGAGATACGCTTTTCTGATGCTACCCAACTGATGCTAGTGGTGAAATGAGTTATATTAATACAGCTTTGCATAATATATTATACTGACTTACCTTATGATTATAGGAATCTGCTACATAAAGCAGTTTCCTTTTCTTGTCCCAAGTAACTCCGAGGGGGTGCTGCAGCTTTGCATTTATTCCTGCTTCATCAACATCACCAAAGGCAAACAAATTCTAAAACAGTGCATTAATTAAATTTGTGCAATTAGTTAGTTATGCAATGTTGACACAAGGCACTAATCAGTGCAAACCACTGTAATTAAATGGAAATTAACTGGCTAATTTTAAAAAAAATGCACTCATGGGAAAAAGAGCACTTAGGGGATTGGATATGGATGTGGAGCCTTTGCATTCTAGACAATCAATGTGAATCCAGCCCATTTCAACAGCAATCAAAATCCACTGAATAAAAGTATGTGGCAGTGGATTTTGTAAATGAGTTGGTCAGTCCAGTTCTTGTTGACCAACAATCTGCATTACCGTACACGTGTTGGCACACTAAACAGTGAAATTAAGAAATGAAAGAGCCTGAAGACAGAACTACCCTTTTGCCCCTAAAGCAGTTCCTCCAGATAAAGCTTTAGAAATACTGGTAGGGTAGTGCAGGGAAGTTTGAAGTTGTGTTAGTCTATTACCAATGGATCTCTCTCTCCTCCTACAAGATGTTTCACTGCTCCATCTTTCAGTGAGATTGTTCGCACGGTGCTGCTCTCACTGTCTGCTACAAAAATACAGTTCCAAGATTCTTCAGAAGCCAGAGAAAGACCTGAAGGCTGGGCAAAGCCTGCCTTATGGGGGTATGCATTGTTTCGGTTCTCTTCATTCCCACTCCCAGCAAATCGAATGCAGGTTCCTTTCTTTAAATCACTAAGAAAAACAACAAGAGCTTAGGTTCAAAGGCAAGTCTGAAATAATTCAGAAAAAAGTCTTATAGCTTCTGTTTGGTAAATAAGTTACCAAAATAATGGTGCTACAAAGCACAGCCAATTAACTGCTCTTATTTTAAATTTGTATATCAACTTGGCTTATAATTAATATTTAAACAATTTAGCATAATGCAGAGTCTATCTGTCTTTAAAGTGTTTTCCAAGAAGATAAAAGTCTCCTTGAAGTTTTAAGACTCTTGTTCATCAACAGCTAAGTAGCTGATTGCAATATGTATCATTATACTGTATTGCTGTACCTTCCTTTTGGGAGTTTTCCACATTCCAACATGAGTGCCCAGACTTGATGGGTACCTGCCATGGCTATCCATAGAACATCATCTTCACGGGTCCCTGAAACTTTACCAAATGTGAATATAAATAGAGTAGAATGGACCTTTCTAGTAGAATTGCCCTTTTTTGGGCAATATTTGCCAAAAGAAAGCACTTCTCTCATGAAAAAAAGTGAATTACTTTCAGTTATTTAGCCATTATTCTTCCGTAGGGGAGGAAAAGTTGTACTTTTTAATCTTGGCTGAAGATACCACTTCTAGGAAATGCAGTCAGCAGTCATTTTGATAGAGAAAGATACATTTTTACTCAGTTATTGAAGACGAACAACAAACCAGGTCTTGGCAAACATACCAAAGCGCCAAACTAGTGAGAAAACTGGAAGTGCTCATTGAACGGTGCTTTTTGCAGGATTTAGGAGATAAATAGTGCAGAGTATAGCCTCTCACTTATAAATTCATTATTAAACTCATTTAGTTTAGCGTTACAATTTAAAGCCCCTTGCAAATATGCATAACCTTAAGTTTACTACCATAAGCAGTATCACTGAAATCAATCTGATTACTCATGGTAGTCAAGAACCAGGGCCGATGGAATGTGGTGCTTTTGGAAGTGCAGATCAATAGCAGAGAATGAAAATTACTATTTTTTCCCTAAAGAGCAGGTTCGACACACATACCCACTGTCCACATTCCCCCTCCACTCCCATATTACCCTGCTTACATTCTTCCGTCCACACTTACACAATTAGATAAACTTACTGTTGAGATAAGTGGTTCTTGGTTTCTGAATGTTTTTAATTTGCTATTACAAAAGGTATATTGTGTATATCATTTTGTCTAACATTTATACACCATAAAGCTACTGACTGACATTTATAAAATTAGACACAAAATGTTGCTTAGCCATTATTTATTTTCCTGTAAAATATGACAAAGATTTAAATACAAGATTAGACGGATGCACCTCATTTTACAACATATTACATTTCCACCATTAAGTCAACACAATGAAGGGCATATAAATGCGAGCAAATAAAGGCCTGGAAGAATCGATAAAGAAAAGTACTATCTAAACTCATTATATTCCTATATAGAAAGAACAATATTAAAAGGATAGAAAATTTGATCAATTTAAAGAATATGGCATTAAGGCACACAATCTACCATCTTCCTAATAAAAGCACTAATCAAGAATGGGATCAGCCTAGAAGTATTATACACAGCTGTCATATAAGAATTTTTGTTTTTCAAACCAGTCAGATATTAAAAACATTGCAAATCACACTGATTAACAGACCGACAAAAGAGGTAAAAAATGTTCAAATACCAAAATTCTTACGTTCATGTCAAAGCTCGTAATCATTAATATGAATTCACAAATATCCAGCAACTTTGGGTTCCTTAGCTCTGCTCCTGCACACCGGGTATATGTTAATAGGGCAACCAGATGTTTAGACACTCTAACCTAAGAATTTAAATAATTTATTACCTACATTTCAAATTGCATTGCAGAAAAATCACATGTTCTGAATGCTGAGAGTTAGAACAGATCAACCTTCCAAAACCAAACCAACCCAAAAAATCTACACAATATTTTAAGACTGCATGTGACACTTGAAACACCAAAGTTGTCCTTCCAACTCCCAGCCCACTTTTTTATTAAAGGGGAAACTCCCACATGACTTAGGTTACACATGCGACATCGGGGAAGAATCAGTATTCTTCAAATTTCAAAATAAGTGTTTTGACACTGGTGAACCAGTCCCAAAACAACAAGTAATGCACTCCTAATGCCATTAATTTTCTCCATGCCTTTCCTCTGCTGGGATCTGAGTTTGCAACACTCTGAGTTTCCAACACTGTTCAAAGATAACTCCACTGAATCTCTCCTGCTCCTCCACATATTCAGCACTTACACAGACAAAAGTTCCAGGAATAAAATTTAACGTTCCCAACATCTTTAAGCTGCTGGTGAGTGGGAAGATCAGCCAAAGAGTTCAAAAATCCAATTATAAACATGCTATAACTCACCAGGGAGTACACCAAAACACAGAGCATTCTTAAAGAGAAGTCTGCCACTGCTATCATCTTTGATCATAGCTTGTTTTTGCAAGTCTGATTTCTTGCTTCAAGTGGAAGAGGAATATACTGTAATAATTGTAGCATATGAAGGCATCTTAAAGTCATTTCTACCATTGTCCTTCCAAGCTAGGTTAACCAGCTGAGGTCCACCCAAAGAGGGACTGATTTCTAATAACTAGAACCGAATGTGGTAGATAGACCTCACAGGTTCTTTTCACTTAGCTCTGCCAGTGAATTAATGGGATATCTTAACAACACTGTAATCTTCTTTGGAACAAATCCTGCATACGGGGTGGCAGGGAGCTGTGCCACCACAGGAGCCGCACCTGGGACAAACTGGGCCTCTAGGTAAGACTGCAATTTGCTGCGAGCTACATCCCTAACTAGGGATGTAAAATCCCGGTTAATCAATTAATCAGTCCAACGTTAGGTTGACGTAACATTTAAACTGGCTAACCGACTAAGCGGGATCTGGGCTGGGGACCTCTCCAGCCCAGCTGGAATAGACCCCAGCCCGTGGGGCTCCCGCCCCTAGTTCCATGTTGGGGCTGGCTCCCGGTTCCCAGCCCTGTGTTGGGGCTGTGGCTGCTGGAGCAGCCCTGCCTTCAGAGCACCTGAGCCCTCTGTGGACAGAGACTGCTCTGGATGCGGGAATACCCCTGCTTGCAGGGTACCCAGGACCACCGCGGATAGAGGCTGCTCTAGACACTGAAGCAGCCCCTGCTTGCTGCGGGCTCCCTGTGGGCTGGAATAGCCCCCTGCTTGCAACAGGCAGGGAGCTGCTCCAGCCGCCACCGAGTACCCATAACCGGTAAGCATTACATGTTTAGGCTGATGCTTATTGGTTAACCTTTCACACCCCTGCCTCCGGCACTAGCTTTGCTGTATTGGCTGGTGAATTGGTCATGGAAAAAAAAAAACCCTCCATCCCTTCCTATCTCCTCCTCCAAGAAATGTGCATGGAGGAATATCAGATACAGAATAGCTGCTTTCTGTACCACTGCATACCTAGACTAGCAGTTCAGAGAGCCTAGATTAAGCCTTAAGGGGTTCTTACTTCCTCAACCCCAGGCTTACTTCCACAAACAATCTGTAACTAGCATTTAAAAAAATTCAAAATGATGTAAAATGCACTGTATGATTGCAACTGTCTTCAGTCAGAAAACAGAATGCATCCTAATGGACACTAGGAACTTAAGAATTTAAACAGTTAACCAATAAGCTCATGCTTATCAGTTCCTGTTACCTTTTAAACTCTGCTAGGGAACGTGGGTGGACAGCTAGGAGCCCATGGGGATGGTGGCAGCTGGGATCCTGCAGCACATTACATGTTTATTTACAGTTTATTTGTGGAAAAACTCCTTAGAGGAAGGTTAAGGGATGTATCCATTGGTTTAAATATGTATATAGGTAATAACATCTGCGATAGCATATCGTGGTTATTGTTAAAAGGAAGTCAGTTCATTTGTTTTACAGTGCCCTGATGACAGACCTATTACAAAAGTTTATTCTTCTTACATTGATAGAAACTCTTCTAGTTTAAAAAGGACACAATTCAGAAAAAATAGCAAAAGCAGGAGAGCACAAAGACGACACTGAGAAAAGCAGGGTGGAAATCAAATGATGAACCAGACTTTACTCTTACTGCAGCTAATGTGGTAAAAATGTTACTCTATATTTTAGAAATGTGTGTGTCTGTCCATCCATCCATTTGTTCAAGAACTTCTCTTAAACGGTAAGAGCTAGGACCACCAAATTTGGTCTTCAGATTCCTCTTATCATAACTTAAAGCAAGGTAAGGGGTTTGGTTATGCCAAGACAATGGGACATGCCGAGAATTTGACTGTTTCTTATAAAATGGAAAGGGAGGGGTCTGGCAGGTGGGACAGTTACACTGGAAAAGACCACAGGGGACAGTAAGGGGCCAAATATGGGGACTGGGACATCTATAACCCCACTGGGCTCGCAGGAGGCAGGGATGGAGAAAGGGACAGCTATCTACTATATATTTAAGAGAGTTTGTCTACATGTCGTCTGTCCCCTAGTCGGGGGACATGCACCTCTTCCCCTGGCTGTGCCCATTGCAGCTCCAGCACCCATGAAAATGTGCTTCTCATATGGCCTCAAGCTATTGTGGTGAGAGGGGGTTGGGACTGTCCTCTCTTCCTGGGGCAGCCTGCATACTGAACCCTTCATCCCCAGCCAGAACAATGATTTAAATGAAGAAAAACAAAAAACTTAGAGTTAAAGACCTGAGTAACGCTGGGTAAATCTTCAAGTACCATATATTCCTTGTTTTCCTTATATGGAAAGGATTTATTTATGTTCAAAGGCTTTATTACAATTACCCAATAAAAGAACAAAGTAATACTTTCACGTTTACACAATTGAACAGTACATTCCAATCTACTTTGAAAGTTTTTTTTTTTAAATCTAATGTCATTTTCTCCTTATTTGGGTATGTATAGTTTTATCTTTAGTGCGGCTTGTAGTATCAAAGCAGAACTTTTTCCAGTGAATGGCATATACCTGTGTTAAAGATCACTAACAAATGCTGTGTTAAAGATCACTAACAAATTACAGTTTTTCCTGCATTATTTCATGTTATAGCAGTTGTTTTGCAAAACAAAGTGCACTTTTCTCCAGACAGTTCTCCACTTTTCTTCTGGAGTTTCCAGGATTCTCCATTTTCCTTTCCTTTATACCCTTACTCTTAAGAGTATATGGCCCTGATCTTGGAAACACTCATACACATATTTTACTATAAGTATGTAGTATTGTTGAATAATCACTGAGTAAAGTTAAGCACACTGGATCAGGACCTGTGTCATAAGCACAATTTTTTTCAGAGAGGAGAACGGTAAAGGATTTATTATTCATCAACAACAACATCTGTCCCATTCCCAGGACTACAACAAATTTTCAGCCTCCACGGTCCTGGGACTGCATGTCTACTTCCAGTCTGGAGATAAAGAGGCTGGGAATCAAAGTCATGTCTCTTGGATGGCAGCACTAACATTTCCTAACTGGACAGAAGAATGAAAATATTTTCCCATCTACTAATTTTATCTTTTTTTGAAAAAGTAGGGTAGACATCTGTCAGTATACATGTCCATTGCCAACATACCAGAGGCAAGAAAGAATAACTTTCATGTAGCAGATCACACTCCCGTTTAAGTATATGTGGATAGGCACAATGGGTGAAATCCTGGTCCCATTGAAGTCACTGGAGTTTGGCTTTGACTTCAAAAGGGCCAGGATTTCACCAAACACCTATAAAATTAGTGGATTATTTACTGAAGAAAAAAATAGTCCTTACATAATTTCCGCAGTCAGATTCTGATGTTACCATTAGTAGTGGATGGGGATTGTCCTTTTTGATTTTTTCTTGTCAGTATCTTTTGGGGAGCTAAAATTCCTGTTTGGTTTTTTTTTGCATGATAAAACAGCAAAATCATGTACGTACTATTTTATCACGCAAAACCTCTCTGTGCATGAATCAGCACAGTTCTTAGACAGTTTTTGTTAGTTAACTGTAGTTCCAGATAGAGCACAAAGCCTTGCTGCTCCCCATTATGTGTAAAATAAAATTCCTTTTCTTAAATGTCATGGCAAAGTATGTTTACACATCTCCACAGGTGTGCATGGCCCTCTGGAGGAAAAATATAGTAAGACAATTCCTTGACCTATGAACTTTCAATCGAATTAGAAATAAAATATCAAGAAACATCAAAGAAGGCTGCAAGAGAGACCAGAGAGTATGAAGATTATTGCAGCAAGAACAAATAATGTAATATTAATTTTCACTAGGTCTTTATCAGCATAATCAAAGTGTATTCAAAAACAAAAGGGAAACCTAACTCTGCCGCCTAAAACATGGAAAGGCTGAAGAACAGACTCCTTAGTTGAGCCCATTATTAACATCAACATGCAGTTCTAGTTTAGCTCTGAGTACTATACAAAAATCAAAGATAGAGAGGTAAGCATGCCTACAAATCCTGTTTGAATCTATTTTAAAAATATAAATATATTAAAATTGAGCAGCAATAATGATGATTTCCCCCTTAAACTAGATATTTAGCAGTCCAAAGAACATTTACCATCAAATTATAATAGAAGATGACAATCTTTTTAGGAGTTATGAAACATGTTTATTTTTGGGAATTATGCATCTGGCATTCAAAATAAAGAAAAAAAAATCCAGAAATCAAATAGCGCTTAGGAATCTAATTTGCCACAAAATGTATTAATGTCTTCTGTTCAAGTTTTTTAATTACATAGTCTGAAGGCAAAAGATGGCTGTTTCATACATTCAGACAATTTACAAGGAAATTGCAAACTGTGAAATCTTTCCAAAACAGTGAAAAGTTTCCTGGCTACTCTACTTGTTCATGGCATGACCTCTTCTTGTGACTTCTCAAAAGGATTTTTCTCTTTAAGTGCTTTTGATACGGGAAATAAAATCTCATCCTATACTTCTACTCATCTGTCCAGCCTTGTCCAACTATTAAGCATTTTTTATTTTATTCTCTAGAGTATTTTAAAGAAAAACTTCAGGGTCTTCATTTACAAACACATATCCAAGAATTTTGGGATCTCATTCATAAATAGATCTATAGCCCCTACAACTACACTCCAATTATATTTCTATTACAAGATATTCTGCAAATTAGCATACACATTGTGTAATGAGGTCACGAGAAATGTGCGTTCTGAGAGCCTAAGATAGTCAAACTGTGTGTGATAATAGAGAGCCAAGGTTCAGAGCTATTTCTGTGCTTTGATAGTCTAAGAAATCAAGACGCATCTGTTAAATGGTATTCAGTTATTATCAACTTGTGGAATTATGAGTGAGTCATCAGAAATAATTCAGAAAAATTATAGCATCTCCCCACATAATGTAATTTTTGTAAAGAGTCCCTTAATGGAAACATGGAAAAATCTTACATTATTTGCCTTTTAAAGGCTACAGAATTTGTTCTTGTTTATGAAATACTGAAGTTTCATTTAAATTTGATCCACATAAAACTTATAGTGGTTTGAAGAAAGTATGAACTTCTAATTAGTTTACTGAAAGTGTGGTCAATACTTGGTGTTTCTATAAATAGATGCAAATCGTGTAGTTCAAGGCTGAATTTTGGAATCTAAAGCACACAGATATGTCACTAAACATGGGTCACAGTTCTGTTCCTTCCAGCAAGAATGCAGCTATCAAGAACATTTCACACTTAGATCAACTGGGCATTCACTTGCTTTCAACAGACACTGAATAAAAATAGAAGAGGACTTAAAAAGTTCACAGTAATTAATAATACATTTTAAAGGCACACCTCTCCTTATGAAAACATGGGGTGAAATTCTAATCAATTTAAGTCAATGGGAGTTTTGTCATTGACTATAATGAGGCCAGGATTTAACCCATGGGGTTCTCTTAAAAATTAGTAATTAGACAAAAGCTACATTTCAATGGGCTCAACAAGTAAATCACAGATAAAACAGGATTATATCAACCTTTAATCATTTGACTTGTCTTCATAAAATTCCCTACCTTAAAAAATATATTTGTTTCAGTTTTCTTATGGTGGTTCAGCAGTCACATAATCACTTTGCCTCAGTTTATGCTCACTGTAAAATGGGGATACAAAATAACTAACCTCACAATTATGATGTGAGCCTGATTAAAAAAAGACACTGAGATCCTTGATGAAATGTGCTCCAAGTACCAAGTGGTTTGCTTTCCCATCACCATTTGTGTGCTTTAAATGTGTGATTGTATACAATGTATCTTCCCTTCAGGTCCTGGATAAATCCATGAAGTACAGATCTTTATACAAAGGCCATATTGATGATCCTAGAATAATATCCATTAGTGTACCCATTTCCTTCCATTTTGCTTATCTGATTGTTTAAATGGCTTATCCTCTAAATGAAAATTCTGCCATGCTTTCTAGGATGGCCAGACCATCTATTACACAGCATTTCACACTTGAATTCAGAAATCTGCCTCTTGATATATTGTAAAACAGCAGAAAACACACAGAATTTAAACAAGTAGCAGAACAAATTTTAGGAAACACAACATTCAAAATCTACAGCAACAGCTTATGATTAATAAATTTGATATACCATTCCTGAATTATCAAGGCACGAATAATTAGGAAGTGCCTGATCCAAAGCGGATTTTGATCAGATCCTGAATTACCTGGAATTACATACACACACACACTTACACACACACACATACACACACACTTTGAAATAGAACAGACCACTAAGTGATCTAATGTTATAAGAGCACCAGTAATATACCAACATAAACAGTATGTCATTTAAATGAATATAAAAGATTTGAAGTAGTTTTTGTTCTCCAGTGAAACACAGGAATTTTAAAAACATAGAAGTTTTTTAATGTACAAATGCGTACAATAAATTAGTTTAGAGAGAAAGATTAATCTCTTAAAATAACAGACTGATATCGAAAAGGTGGTTCACTTTTAGAGGTGACCTTTTTCTATGAGACTTTGAAAAAGGTCAGCACAAGTTGTTTTACATTTTAAGTATCTAGTACAATATATACAGAGTTTAAGCATTTAAGCCTCTTCGCCTGCCTTCCATACCCTGAATATCATGGCTTTTGGCATATAAAAGGAGACTCACAACTGTCTCTTGTTCAAAGCCCCATGTAGTCAGTATATCTATGATCTAGAAAAAAATCTCCTTGTGCATCTGGGGCATAGTTAAGTTATGCATATCATACTTTAGAGGACAGAGCATTCAGGAAAGTGAAAAATGTGTGCTATGTGTTCTGCGTTCCATACATTATGCCAGTTAGCAACACAAGTCAAATCATCAACCTTGATTTGCTCATGTGTAACTCCCAACTTACTTGGAGACACTTGCTGCACGTACAATTTAGAGACAGTATAAATCTGCTGGCATTTGGACATGCACAAAGTAACTTCTGAAAATATGGTCTTTTATTTCATCTGTCCAAGTCCACAACACAAACATCAATTCCCAATGCACAGTGAACATTAGTATTGCTTATCTTAACACAGCACACTGAAAATCAGCAGGATGGCTGAATTGCTGCCTGGAACTGAAACCTCTATGTTTCTTTGGCCAGAATAGTGAAGACTTCCTACAAAATTGTATTTTATGTAGCATTAATTGAATAATGAATACATATTCTAACATACCAAATCACATACTACCATTAAGGTGAAGTAGTTTACATTGACTTGTGCTTCCATAAAATCTTAAATGTGACATACTTCATCTTATTTCACATTTAAAAATATTATGATTACAATTGTAATATTTTCTGAATACTATACAAGATAAATCTGAACATCCTTTATATAGCTTCAGTAGTACAAATAGCACTGATCAAGGGAGACTGGAAATGGAATGTAGATCATCATCTTTGGGTCTTGGTACAAATTTGGCCTATGCTGGTAATAAATATACATTATTATGAGCTGAAAGGCTGTTCAATAGCCTCCATCAAGCAAAATGACTTTGTGGTCACTGATCAGTTTCTAGAGCGGTGATATTTAGACCTCAGTGGTTTAGGAACCAAATTAATGACCAACATTATCCAAAAGAGCCACAGTAGTAGCTGGCTGTCGTACTATATATTCATATTTAAACAGTATGACAGGGGAAATACACACACACACACACTTTATTATATATATTATTCTCACAGCAAATAAGTTAATAACTTAGTGCAAGTTGATAAATTAATTGGCTAATAAGGTAACAAGAGCATCCTTACTGGTTAAGGACTTAGACTGGTTAATAATTGTATCACACAGATTTTTAATATTATGTATGGTGAAGAGCTGCAGGAGACACATTAAAGAGTCATTGTGACTCCCAAGCCTCACCTTGAGAATCGCTGTTCTAGACAATACATACCTAAAAATGTCACAGTTGGTTCTCAATAGTTTCAAAAGAGATGCCAAAGGACCAGATGGGCTTAAAGAGCTACTCTCTCACCAAACTAGCAGAACATCAGGAAAACAGGCCCTGCTGATGTCCCTGCTGTGTCTATTCCGTGGACAGCAAAAAAGACTTTAGTCCTTAGGGCTGTTTAGTTGGCACTAGAGAAGTACTAAACATTTTTTTAAAAAGATAAACAAATAAAACGAGTGATTTAAGTCTAGTCAACACACATGCCAATAGACAACTGATTGCTAAGACCCAAATCAGTCTGAAAAAAATCTACACAAGTTCTGAAGTAAAAGCATTTACAAAATCTGGCATATATAAAAATCTGGCAACTGTTTCAAGAATCAACATGTCATGAAGGTAAACACCATGCAGATCTGATTCTCTACTGCCTATAAATGATTGCATATAATGAAATGTGTGAAATGTGAATGTAAAATGCTATCAAATCAGAGGATGAAAGGCAGTGGAAAATCAAATACTATATTTTAATGTGTCAGATGCCTAGGCTGTTACCCACAACTTCTATTCTTGTCTCTCACAAAGAACCCATCAGTTAATGCCTCATTTAACAATCAAGGCTATCTTTAAAGAACAAAAAATAAACAGATTTTGTTCACACCTAACAGAAATAGAGGCTAGTACCATGAAATAAATTATAAGCACCATATATACTTGCCTAGTTGGACACTTCAAACTGCCCCAGTAAGCAGCTTAAGTTACAGAAAGGGGTGGCGCACAGCATGGTTTGAGACTGTGTATATCTTCTTATCCCAGTTCAGAGTATTGTATGGTCCCAAGGGTCCCAGAAAAGGCCATCCCCACATAATCAGGGTAATTGGCTACTTATTATATCATCTTCCAAACTAAAGCAGAATGGCAAAACCAGTCAGGAGAACTGTAAGAAGATTCAACCTCTAGGTACACCACACTAGGGATGTCAAATTCTGTTTAACCAGTTAACCAATTAAACGGGGCAAGCAGCAGAACTGCTCAGGCGGGCTGGAGTGCTCCTATCCCTGGCAGGAAGGGGACTGGTCCAGCCCCCACCAGTTAACCACAACCGGTTAAACATTCACATCTCTACACCACACTGTATAAGGCAAGGTATTCCTTTCACATTAATATGTGGGCGTTTTATAGGCATTCCACTATCACATAGAGAAAAAACTCTGGACAGAAACCACACAGACCAGAAAGATTACGTAGAACAAATACAGGAGAGACTAAAAATGCTAATAATATATATGGGTGAAGTTACCTGTGATGCTTCCCAATAACCAAGCCCATTGGTGGTATCGTTCTCTATTATACAGATTTAAATTCACTCTCCGATTGTCTTTCTCTGCTAGCTGACCCAAGATTAGGCCTTAGAAAATTTACTGTCCTGAAAGTATTTATAATGGGTCCACCAAAGTACTTCTAATTAGAGATATCTGACTCAACTCACTCTTATTTGCCTATACCAGGGGTGGACAATAATTTTTGGCTGGGGGCTGCCCAGGAAGAGGCAGAGCCAGGATGCTTTTTGGGCTACCCCACGCCCAGACCATGATTGGTCTGGGAGTGGGGGAGCCCGTTTGCCGCCCCTTTCCCACTAGGCACCCATGCCCCTGGCAGGGCGGGAAGGGGCCTTATACTCTCCCCCATCCCCATGCAAATCAGGGGCTGGGGGCGGGGGCGTGCAGGAAGCCTCCTCCCGCCCTGCGAGGAGCACATGGCACTTTGAAGTGCCGTGCTCATCACAGGTATGGGGCAGAGTGAAAGAAGCTTCATGCAGCTCCCCCGGCCCCAGGCCCTGATTGGCCTGGGGGTAGGGGGAGTGCGTGAAGCCTCCTTCTGCCCTACCCCCGCTCTGCGAGGAGCACGTGGCACTTCAAAGTGCTATGTGCGCCTCGCAGGGCGGGAAGAGGCTTTGCACGCTCCCTCACCCCCAGGCCAATCAGGGCTTGGGGGCGTGGGAACGCGTGATGTCTCCTCCCACCCTACGAAGAGCGTGTAGCACTTTGAAGTGCTGTGTGCTCCTCACAGGGCGGGAGGAAGTTTTGCGGGCTCACCCGTCCCCAGGCCTCAATTGGCCTGGAGGTGGGGGAGCAGCAGGACCTCCACAGGCTGGATCAACCCACTTGGAGGGCCAGATCCAGCCCACGGAGGCCCTTTTGCCCACCCTGGCCTATACCTTCAAATTCTGACCTTATTAGAGGATTATTTAAAAGACCTGTGTTAGAAGTCATCTTTTTATACCAACTGAATGGCTGGGACTCCTAACTTTATGTTGGTATGAAGTATTGGTTTCTAGTTGTTAAGGATCTTGAAATAGTAGCTGCTAAATCACATTGGAAGAGATATTGAGTGAAAAGGTAAAATAGTAAATCACAGTACAGTTATGTGATGTCAAGCTCAAATGTGTATCAGCTATACTGAGAAAGAAAAGAATATTATATATCTTTGGGAAACTGAGATATTTTCTGTCTTATCAGTTGTATAGAGCTTTCATTTTTTATCTAGATGGTTCATGAAAGATCACACTGAGTCACAGAATCATAGACTATTAGAACTAGAAGGAATCTCAAAAGATCAGTCCAGGCTCCTGCACTCGTAGACAGGACCCAGCACTGTCCAGACCATCCCTGAAAGGTGTTTGTCTAAACTGCTCTTAAAAATCTCCAATGACAGAGAATCCACAACCTCCCTAGACAATTTATTCCAGTATTTAACCATTCTGACAGAAGTTTTTCCTAATATCCAACCTAAACCTCCTTTTCTGCAATTTAAACCCATTACTTCTTGTCCTATCATCATGCGCTAAGGAGAATAATTTTTCTCCCTCTTCTTTGTAACAATCTTTTTGATACCTGAAAGCTATCATTATGTCACCTTTCAGTCTTCTCTTTTCCAGACTAAACAAACCCAATTCTTTCAGGCAGGTTGACTGAAAGACTTGATAAGTCTTTCCATCTAATAATGCTTTTAGCCATGGATCTGGGAATGATTAAATGGCATAGCAAATCTGAAATTGGTGTCACTTTCATTTCCTAAATCTTAATGTTTACAAGTGGTTAGAGATCTCTGTATGAACTACAGTAGAGAGGCAATGCATTAGCCTTCTAAAGTATACATATACTTTAAAAATTCCTATTAAATTACAGTTGCTCCCTGAATGATCCTTGTGCAATTCATTGGCTTAGCGCCAGTGATCGTGACTCCCTCTAGCGTCTGAGCCGAAGGATTATTCAGCCTACTACAATTCACAAAGTTCTCCTCAGGTAGTGGAGTCTTATGTTTTTATGCTAAAACCCCTCAATTTGCTCCCTGCAGAAAAAGATGATATCTGTATGTATGAAGCCATAGTTCATTAGGCCTGATTATGAAAACAAATTTTACATACAAGAATTAAACAATTAGTAAAAAAATAAATATATCTGGCAACCACTCATACTGATTTAAATGGGCAAAATATCAAACTCGATACAATACCTGAACTTCCAAAGATCACATCCCATGGTGAACTGATGGGCTGCTCCTCTCCTTTTGCTCCACCCTCCTTGTCTGTGCCCTGTATTCCAATGCCTGCTACAGTATTCACCCTCTCTAATTCAAGGTCAATCTATGAAGAAAAAAGGTAATATATACAATGATTTGACAGGTGGTGATATTGGCTTTTTCCTTAGCTAACTGACCTAGATGTCTAAGTGTATCTACACAGCAGCAGGAGATGAAATTTTCCACTTGGGCAAGCACACCTGTGCTAACTCTCAGAGTTAGTGCACTAAAAACAGAAATATAACTGTGGTTTTGTAATAAGCAAAATGGGCTAACCATTCTATATATATATGGTTTCATATAGAACCATTCTTATGGGTGGTTAGCCCACTCCACTTCACTGCTCATGCCATGGACATTTCACTTCTACTATTTAACATGATAGTTTGCTCAGAGCTAGAGCAGCTATGTCTACAGAAACTGGGAATTACACCTTTAGCTTCAGTATAGACTTACCATAAAACAGAGTCTGAAATGTAACAAGTTGCCTACAGACAGAAACTGACTGCCTATTTGAGTGTCAGGCATTTTACAAGACAATTAACAATTTTGCTAAAATGGTAGTCTTATTGAAAAGCCTCAATTTATTATCCATCTGTACCCAAATAACCTGCCTGTCATGATTAAGCCAAGGCATCTAAAGAAATATATCCATCTTCTTTAGAAAAGAGAGTGGGTAAACAAAGGACACTTATGTTTTAGTTTTAAATAAAATTCGAATATTGTGTTTTTAAAAAAATCATACACACACCAAAACATAGCATGTATCATAAGGCTCGTCTAGACTACATTCCTCTGTCGAAAGAGGAATGTAAATGAGCCCGAAAGTGCAAATGTAGCATGGATTTAAATATCCCACACTTCATTTGCATGTTCGCATCTAATCGCTGTTTTGAAAAAGGGTTTTTCGAAAGTGAAACCACAGTCTAGACGGGGTTCTTTCAAAAAAACCCTCATTTTTGAAAGAACCCGTACTCCTGAAAAAATGAGTCTAGACTGCGGTTTCACTTTTGAAAAACCCTTTTTCGAAACAGCAATCGAATGCGAATATGCAAGTGAAGCGTGGGATATTTAAATCCACGCTTCATTTGCACTTTCGATCAGGCTCATTTACATTCCTCTTTGATAGAGGAATGTAATCTAGACGAGCCCATAACGTGCAAAGTAAATGATTTTCTACAATCTACTATATATTTTGGCGAGTTTATCTGTATGTCTGTTTGTCCTCCCAGCTGGGGGCCATGCATCCCTCTCCCAGCTGTGCCTGCAGCAGCTGAAGAAGTCATGGACAGGCGCTTCTCACCTAGCCCCAAGCTGCTGTGCCAGGAAAATGGGATGTGCCTGAATGGGATTGCTTCTCAGAAAACCCATACAGAAGAGACAGAATCACCAGGCAGGTGAAAAGGACTGGCTAGGGTCTCCCTCCTCCCCACATTCCCCATCCAGGACTGCCCTAACCCCAAGTCTCCCAATCTCAAGTGCCCTGTAAGGAGCTGTCATGAATGGGAGCTGCAAAGGAGAGCCTAACTTTCCTGGAGAGTAAGGAAAGGGTTAAGCTAACCGTAAGCTATTCTGCACCTGAGGAAGAGGGCTGGGCATTGAGCCAATGAAATGTAGCTTAAGAATTTCAAACTGGGGGAAGCGGTCTCCTTTGCATGTGAGAGAGAGAAAAATCTTCTCCAGACACGGAGGGAAGAAATGAACTCCCCCAAAACAGATCCCCTGGATTCCTCAGAATGCGTGAGTAGGAAAATGTTTAGGTAATCCATCAGGTTTATTGTTTTTCTTGTTTAGGGTTTGGAAATTGTGTGTGAGCTGGTTAACTGTCATCTGTTTTTCTCTCTTGGAATCAAGAATTAATCCCAGGGAGAATCCCTGAGTTTTGTTTCAATACATGACTTTTTAACACCAAGTCATTTACTATGCTTGCAACAATAGTCTTGTTTTAATAATAAAAGTGTTTTATTTTTTTTGTTCTGTTAACCAGTATTGCTTGATCTTTTGTGTCCTTAAACTTAAGTACCTGGCTGCAGACATGTTACTGGAGAGAGGGCACAGGTTCACTGGTCTCTGTGACAGAGTGCTTGTTTGTTTTTCCAACTCCTTAATGAAAGGAGGTTGGGGAGTTTTGCCCTCAGGGAAGAGATTCCAAGTGATTTCTTCCCTGGAAAAAGATTTGGACACTTGGTGGAAGCAATACTGAATGGATTTCAGGGGAAACTGAAATCAAGAAAGCTTTTTTTTTGTCTCTAGGAATTGCAGAGACAAGATGTGACAGTGTTTGTTTTTCTAGCTGGCCCCCATTACCTACACTCAGAATGCCAGGTTGGAGAATTCAGCTGTGACACAGGCAAGATGGATGAATCTCTCTTCCCTATCCTCCTGTCCCGATTCGTACAGGAACATCACTGGTTGTTCCCCTTCGTCAAGGAGTGAGGGGAAGTGCAGTTTGCTGTAGGGATGTTAGATAGTGTGTAATTCAATACTTGTGTAACCGCATGAAATTTTAGTGGTTACACAACTATTCGATAGTCCTTCTGTATCAGAAGCAACAGTGTGAGGTCACAGGCAGGAACTGGTCTGCAATGGGAGCCAATTTAAAAACTGGCTTCCCACAAAGACTGGCTCCTGCCTACCGCCCCTCACTGCTGCCTCTGTATCAGAGGCAGCAGCATGGGGTGGCAGCAGCAGCAGTCTGCAGGGAGTCCGAGCTCCCCGTGGACAAGTGATGCTGCTACAGAGCAGCCTCGGTCTGTGGGGAGCTCAGACACCTCACAGACAGGGTTGCTGCTGCGGAGCAGCCTCTGTCCATGGGAAACCTGGGCCACACAAGGGACGGGGAGGGGGAGGAGGCGGCACCGCGGAGCTGATGCTGGGGGAACCGGCTTTTAAGCTGGCTCCTCCCAGCACTGTCTCCTGCCTGTCCCCACCTCTGTAGGAGGCAGCAAGAGGGTGGGGCAGGCGGGTCCACAGAGCTGGCATGTGTGGGGAGCCTGCTTGAAAGCCGGTTCCCCGCGCGTATCAGCTCCTACCTGCCTCTCTCACCCTTCGCGCTGCTACCTCTCTATCAGAGGCAGTGGCACGGAGGTGGGGGCGGGGGGAGGTAGATCCAGTGCTTGGGCACCATTGACTGATACAGAGGCAGCAAGTGGGGTCGAGTGCGTGTAGTTGACAAGATTAACTGATAAAGCCCATGCTTACCGGTTAATCATGTAGTCGTCTACACGTTGACATCTGTAGTTTTCTGCATTCCTTACTCTGGCTAGAGAGCACAGGGGGAAAAACATAGAATTGCCCCAGCTGGGGTACATGCATCCCTCCCCCAGCTGTGTCCACTGCAGCAGCCATGGAGAGGCAATGATTTAAATGAAGCATGTACATTTTCATTTTATTTTCCAAAAAAGAAAAATTAATTCAGTTAAGGACTTGAACAATGCTGGGTAAATCTTCTAATAATAATATAAATGATTAGTTCTGGCTTGTTCCTCTATTGTATAGCTCTACAAACTCTATCGACCCACTAGATAGTGGAAAACAATTTCTATAGTCATAACTAACACTGGATATTTCTCATAGCAAATTAATAGGCAAATCATGGGGTTGTCAGGACCAATCATGTGTGCAGCCTTTTATTGGAAAAAATGTCATGGCACAAATTATTTCAATTACTACTACATTTTCAATTAAAAAAGTATTAAATTACTGTCATTAATTGTTTAAAAGCATTTAATTACAGCAAAAGTGGACATCGTTTCCTTAAAAAAAATTGGGCCAAAATGTTTGTTTAGTTACTGAAAAAATACAGGCCAAATTCTGCTCTCAGTTACACAGCATAATTTGTGAATAATTTCTTCGATGCCAATTAGCATCTGTGCAACTGGGAATAGAATTTGGATTGTTATCCCTTACCTTGCTTTTAAATGTAAATGTTACCTTTCTAATCAGATGGTTTTCTGTATCAGCTACATAAATAATGTTATTCTTTATAGCCACTCCTTGCGGTGAATTGAATGCTGCTTCTGAAAAACTTCCATCCTTTCTCCCACTGTTTGGTCCTAAACACATACAAACCAAGTGAGTAAGATTTCACACCAGAAAAAAAGAAAACAGTAAAGAATCACATGTACAATTATTTTACAGATTTAAACATTTTCCAGAAGGTGCTTTTGCAGCTCAACACACAGTTCAGTTTTTTTTAGATCTCTTCTGTATAGTTTCATTTTAGAATCATCCTGCTGTGCAACAGCAATGACACAATTTGATATGCTGCTTTATTCTTTCTCCTCAAATTCTAAGCATACATGGGTTCTCCACTTAAGCAACATTCACAATATCTTTTATTGGAATTCCAAATCACTTCTCTTTTCTTGTACTCAGAAGACAGTTTCAGAAAAGCCATCCCTCAGGATTTTAGTCCTGGTTACATCAAACTAAAGCAAACTAGCTATAAACATTTTAAGTTCTTTACTTTTATTTTCTTCACTCATTTAGTGTTCTAGATAAGATGAAAATCGAATTAAACAGTTTTTGATCTATTTGTTAGCAACAAAGAGGTATGGCACTGTATATAAAGGGTAGCATGCTTAGCCTTCTAGACAGCATGATAAGCACAGGGAAGAGCATCATGATCTACATAGAGAACTGCCAACTTAAGTACCATATGTTACAATGAAAGACAAAGTACATTGTAATATAAATTTATTGCAGCTGTCATGGTAAGACATTTCTCGTACAATGTAATAATTGTGCATCACGATTTATGATGCAAATTCAGTTATTTTAACCTCACTGGATACCAACACTTATTACTGAATTATAATCTTTACTTTATTGTTTTCTGCCCACACCTCTTTTACTGAGTCACTAAAATACATTTTTTTTATTAACTTCTACCTATAAATTGTAAGGTGACAGTTTTGGGTTTATAGACAGCAAAGATGAGGATTTCACAATGTAAAAATTAACTTGTTTTGCAGACTCAAGCTCAAAAAGTACTTGTATGCAAGACCTCCGGGGAACTGCACAGGATGACAGGAAGTGGTCTTATTGATTAAATAGATAGTATTCTTCTCTTTGATTCACTAGTCAATGGATAATCCAACATCATATTAAGGAATACCTTGCTGTTGGAGATGCCATCTTACAGATCAAAAACATTCTTACAACTGATCATATGAATTCACATAGCAGCTTTCACAACAGCAGAGGTATTGATGTTGGTGTCTTGGTCAGATTTTTTAACTTGGATAATTATGCTCTGCCTTCTTAATCTGTTTTCATTCATGTAAGGGTCTTGTTTTTAATACTTTAGTATTACTGGCATTGTTTAATAGCTTCAACATCCTACCATGAAATAGGTGTTATTCAATGGCAGATTAATTGAAAAAATCCATATAAGACCAAAGTCCTCTGATGTCAACAGAAAACTTTTAATTGATGTTAATGGTTTTGCATCAGATCCATAGCAAAATCTGTCAATAATAGTTGTCAGTAGGATTGCTTATAACTGGACTGTTATAAGCATGGCTCAGTTAGGCTGTGAGGGAGCCAGTACCAGCTCAGTTGGGCTGCAAGGGGAGGCAGGGAGCCAGCATGCAGCTCAGCTGGGCTGGGGAAGGGGTTGGGAACTGGCGAGGGAAGGTGGCAGAAGGGGGCCTGAAATGACCTCCCCTGATCCAGAAAAATCCCTCAACTGTGACCAGTCAGGTCCTGAGTGCACCAGACCAGGGAGGTCCAACCTGTAATGAATAACCAGTTTCACAACTGTTTGTAGACAATTTCTAGTCTTTTAGGTTCCTGTGCAACAGCACAAGGCCGCAATGAATTTGTTGCAGACACTACATAAGATTGTTAAAGAGCAATGCTCCTAGAGAATCCCTACTTAGCAGCTGGGCCAATGATTCTGTTAAAAAGAAATGTATCAGCAGCATATTCAGTGGGCTGAGAGAGGTGTTAGTATCTCACCTCATTTAGCTGGCATACCCACTCCCTTACTGTGGATTCCATCTTTTTGGCATCTGGGAAGGAGTGACACATTAACTGCAATCTGGAGGTTCAGCATCATGTACACAAAGTGATCTATAACTAGTAACTGTCTGTGCAGATTCAATACTCTATCTGTACTGAATATTTACATTAATATAAAAAAGTCAAAATTACTCTAACAATTAGAATCATGAAGCATGTTAAACAAGTATATTCAAAGAGTCTGAGACAGATTTGTTCTAGAAGTTATTTTACTACTTAAAAACTATTTGACAAAGAGTTGCAAGAAAAATGCTTAAATCAAATATTGAAAAATCTGCAATTAATTTCAAATGTTTACAATATGCTGAGCACTGAACACAAAGAATGCACAGATTTCTCTGAAGACACAAATAATATGATCCTAAGAAACTTATGTAAATATTACCTCCAATGGTGTGTAGAATATGCCCATTTTTCCTGACAACCAAAATCCTGTGATGTCCGGTATCAGCAATCACGAGCCTATCCCCTGAATTGTCTACAGTCACTTTGCCAGGAAACAGCAATGCAGAAGAAGGCAGACAGTCTCTGTACAATTTTGTTCCAATTTTGTTATCTGTGATTTGTCCTTTCTCTTTGTAGAACTTTAGCGCAACAGAAGTAAATAAAAATAATTTATCTTTGTGCCCCTCTCCAACAAGAGAAAACAGCATATTTCCACGAGGCCCAAGAATGACCACAGTTGGCCAGCAAGACACTTCTAGTTCATGCCAAAGCATTGCATCAGCATCATTTACCACAGGGTGGGTAATGTTATATCGAAGAACAGCACTTTTAATGTTACTAAGAACCTTTTCATTTGGGAACTTCGCTGAATGGACACCAACAACCAGAAGGCCATCTGAAAGCAAAAAAACCCCAACATAGTATTTATAACAAAACATGCTTGCATCCAAATAAGTCTGAATAAGAGATTAAATAGTAAGTACAGTCCTACTTTACAAAAATGCAGTAATGGAAAACTACATTCTAAAATTGGTAATCAAACTTACCACAGAAATCTGGAACTAACAAACAGGATACAAATAATTCTTTCAAAGTTACCAAAAACATAGTAGAAAATGTATGTACTATTGAGAAACTAGGGATGTAAGCAACTAGTTGACTATCCAATAAGTATATGCTTATCGGATAGTCAACTAGTTGCTCGACTAGTCACTCTCCCCCCTCCCCTTACTGCCTCTATCAGAGAGAGGCAGCAAGGGGGGGAGGGGAAGCAGGAGCCAGTGCTGGGGGGAGCTGGCTTAAAAGGGGAGGGGAAGCACAGAGGTGCAGTGGGGAACTGGCAGTGCTTCTGCTTTTGAAATGTAGCAAAAGCGGGGCTCTTGCTACGTTTCAAAGGCGGATATGCCCTTATCAACTAATCAAATAGTCAAAGCAAATTCCACAGACTATTCAATTAGTTGATTCATCTAAATTTAGCATCCCTATGACATAGTACAATATTCCATGTTTTTAATGTTTGTTGAAACATATCAGTTTAACAAATAGTGCTTATGACACACCAGATATGAAATTTTTCATGTAATTTATTTTAGGGAGGATTAATACATAGTCATAGAAATCAGCTAAACACCCAAACTGCCTCTGATTTTTCCATAAGAAAAAGATAAGATAACAGTCTTGATACCCTAAGAGAAAAGGTGCTATAGTTATTTTTATAATTCAGCTATTGTACACCAGCAGCCACTCTAATACCTCCATAAATAAGATGGAAACAATGTCACCTCTCTCAAGTTCCTTGACTACTTTTTCTATGCTTTCATAAAATTCAAAAGCAAGTTTTTCATTTCTAGTTAATTTTCTTTTTGTGACAAAGGCTAAGTTTACTTAGTTCTATTATACTTGGCACTTAAAGAAGATGTTCCCCTCCTGTCAGAAAGAAAGAAAAAGAACCTTAACTTTTTAGTAATCTTCCAAGGAACAAAGAAACTTTTTATTTACCATATTTTGTCAAGGAGAAACCGGAACTGTTTCAGAAAGATCAATATTAGTGTCAAAGATTCAGTTTATGTCCTTATTATGTACCATTTCTGAATACCTTTAAATTGCAGGACACAACTATATATATTATATAAACTACACATGCACTGCCCCATGCTGTTTGTAGTTAGAACAGAAATGAAAGCAAGCACAGCACTCCGGTCATCTGAAGAAGCGGGCTGTGCCCACGAAAGCTCATGATACCATCTACATGTTTTATTAGTCTATAAAGCGCTACCAGACCATTTGTTGTCTCTTTACAGCACTATTTGTAATCCTCAAAGTATAAGACGGTGGTATATCTAATTCAAGATTTTATATTGTGTTTTGATGAGATTATGTTATGTTAAAGGAATTTAACTGTGTATGTGACAATGATATTTCCTAACCCTTCTTAGTGAAGTTCTACAGTGCTATAAGTCATAACTATGTTTATGTTCTACATAAATAATTTATGAACTCTGTTCTTCCTAACCTTACAGATCTGAGTGGAACTGATCAGATTGTGTGAGCCACAATCCCAGACTACTTTCTGGAATCTGTCCCTTTCCCAGATTACACTGCTCAGAGCTATGATCCTGCCTCACATTCCTTTTCTTGAATGGAGTAAAATTACATTAACTAGGCAGTTGTACAAAGTTACTACTAGATAAGTCAGAATTTTTAATACAATGGAAAACCTTAGCAAAGCATTATATAGCCAGTACTTCTCCAAGATCACTCATGCTTCTGGATAGTACAAGTGTCCTGAAACTACAAACAACACCTAGAATCTCTCAACCTCAGTATCCAAATATAGTAGACAAAATAATGCAGCTACACCTTACAAGCAACGTTTCTCCAGGAAACACTTTCCCTGCTGTGAATTGTCCTCTCAAAACACAGCAACATAGTCACCACATAGGAGAAACATTTGTCACATTGTGACATCACATTCAGGGTATGGAATCGGGGGGCCATGAGGGCATTGCTCCCCCAACTGCATCTTTCCACTCCTCTCCCGACTCTGGCCCCTCAGGACAACTCCAGGGCACACAACACTGTCTACTTGCCTTGCCTGAAAGAGCCTGCGTGGAGAACATGTGTGGGGGAGTATGGGGAGAGGAATTTTTTGGGAAGGGGACAGTTTGGGTTGGGAGAGCAGCAGAGGAACAACTGGAAGGTTTCCTCCTCTCTTCCTCAGCATCTGGCTTGAAGGTGGCAGTGATGCATGTGTGCGCATGATGCTATTTTGCACAGGGGAGTATTTGGACCCCCCGGCCTCCCTGCCATGCATTGAGCTGTCCTCTCCATTTTGGTTGCCAGTGGAGGAGTGTAGGTGTGTTGTTTTGCAGTGGAGGGTTGGGAAACACCCTGCCCTGGAGCACTGACCTATTTCTGTTGTCTGTTCTAGGAGCCACCCTTCGCTCAAATGTGGGCTGCGCATAGTACCCTCCAGCTCTCGCCCAAGTACAGCACGAAGTGTCAGATGCAAAATAATTTACCATTTTTTTATATTATTTTCTTCATTAAGGGCATATCTAGACTACCCTAGACTTTCGAAAAAAGATATGCAAATTCCACGGGAATTTGCATATCTTCTTTCGAGCTCACTTTCAAAAGCGGCACTTTTGAAAATGAAAGTAATTAAGATGCGGTTTTGTCGGCGAACCCTCCCATTTGTCGACAAGCCGTGCAAACCTCATTTTTAAAGGAAAAGAGGCTAGTCGACAAACGGGAGGGTTCGTCGACAAAACCACATCTTAATTACTTTCGCTTTTGAAAGTGAGCTCGAAAAGAAGATATGCAAATTCCTGTGGAATTCCACTTCCAGTTTGTACAACTCCTTTAGGAGATAGTAGAACTCTGGAAATTGAGTGTCTCTCTGCAGTCTTCAGGCTCTCGTTATCCATACTCCCATCCAATATAAATAGGAGCAAGGAGAGGGGGAAAAGTGGCAAATGAAGTTATCTCAAGAGCAGAGCTACCAACTTCGATTATGAAGCAGCTTTCTCCTCAGGTGAATTCTCTGTGGTTTACTAGATGGGACTCCTAATCTGGATGACCTGAGTAAATTTGTCAGACTTGGTCTATAGTTTGAAAGTGTGAAGACCTCCTCTAGTGCTTGGACAGGAGCCATTGATGGGGATGGGGGGAAAACAGATGGTTAAAGGCTTTTGCCCCTTCCACATCTCTCTCTCTCCTTGTGAATATACTGTGTAACAATCAAGCATTCGCAAACACATTTTTAAACTCTTATATCGTAAGTCAGCAGACCACTCAAAGGCACATTAGCAATTAAGACACCAACTCCCTGCCAACACTTCAGGTTTCTAGCTTGAATTTTTTTTAATAATGGAAAGATATTTTTTATTCTGAAAAATCGTTGAAACCTTTGCCTCAGATCTTAGAAGTTCTTGTACACTGAACATCTGCTAAAATTTCTAACAGGTAAAAGAGAAAGTGTTAAGGAACCAAAAATTATTCCCTTTGAATAGAAATGTTTATATAACCTGAATATAGGTGTCACTCTACTTCTTACACCATAACTGTATTGTGCAGTGGAGGGAAGTCAGGTAGAGTGACAGTAAATAACGAAAGAGTACTTGTCAGTGGGGAATATTTTGTAAAGTACATGTTTCTGGGTGGGAGCAGACCCTTCACATGCACCGCTATACTGAAGTCTGCTGCCCAACAGACTCTCATGCTAGCTCTTGCTTGAACTTACATATTAAAAATAACAGTGTAGATGTCATGAGGGGCAGCGACTTGGGCTAGTTGCCTGAGTCCAACCCACCCAACTGCCAGGGGTTAAGACAGGGGTGGTTAGCCTAAGCTACTATCCTGCTACAGCATCCACAATGTTATTTTTAGTGTGCTAGCTAGTGCAGAGCTAGCATGTGTCTGCCCTCCTAAGTTGGGAAATGCACTTCCAGCTGCAGTGTTGACATACACCCATGGGAAGCCCCAGTGGATGAGTGCTTAACTGCCTGGATATGATGTCAGAATCAGAGCCCTACTCCTCCTATTTGCCATTGCAGGATAGTTGCCTTCAACAGAAGATGAATGGATCACTTGTTAAGTGCCCTGTTCTGTTCATTGCCCCTGAAACATCTGGCATTAGACACTGTCAGAATATAAGTTTGATCCAAATGGGCTCTCAATATGTTTTTAGCACTCTGTCCAGTCTTATTTTTAATGTCTCATATAATATTTTTCCCACACTACTCATTGGTCACTATTCTACAGAACAACAAATCTTACCATTAGGAGTGTTTTTCTGCATAGTTTTCCTTTTTGTGATTTCAATTACTTACTCCATTATGTACCCTTTTGTGCCACATTAAACATTTCAAATATTTATAGATAACTGGGTCTGAACAATTCTTCCAGCCCATTTTAATGTAGTGTAATGCCTAGAAAAATCTTTAAAATTAGCCTGCATATTATTTCTATTTGTATTTCATTTACAGTATGAAAAATAAAAAAAAACAGGAAAACGATACAGATAAACTAGGCAATAAATCAAAGTACTGCTCTTTACAGTCAAAGTAATTTCTTCAAAGTTGAGCTCTTGTATAACTGTCAATCTTTTTTTAAAAACAATGTTTGGATAATCACAATTTTATATAATAATTTTAAGATGTTTACTGAACACCTATGGAAAACCATGAAGCAAATGAGACTTTCAGTTAATATCTCAAAGCTGAATTTCTGCATATAGCAGTGTAGGTCCATGGCACTGAAATAAGTATGCCAAGGGAAAAAAAAACCAAGCGTAGTTTCCTTGTGAAAAATATAAGAACATAAGAACGACCATACCAGGTCAGACCAAGGTCCATCTAGCCCAGTATCCTGTCTGCCAACAATGGCCAATACCACATGCCCCAGAGGGAGGGAACACAACAGGTAATCCTCACATGATCCCTACCCTGTCACCAATTTCCAGACAAACAGAGGCTAGGGTCACATTCCTACCCATCCTGACTAATAGTCATTGATGGACATAACCTCCATGAATCTATCTAGCTCTTTTTTGAACCCTGTTAAAGTCCTGCCCTTCACCACATCCTCTGGCAAGAAGTTCCAGAGGTTGACTGTGCGCAGAGTGAAGAAAAACTTCCTTTTGTTTGTTTTAAACCTGCTGCCTATTAATTTAATTTGGTGACCCCTAGTTCTTATATTGTGGGAATAAGTAAATAGCTTTTCCTTATTCACTTTTTCCACACCAGTCATGATTTTATAGACCTCTATCATATCCCCCCTTAGTGCCCTCTTTTCCAATCTGAAAAGTCCAAGTCTTTTTAATCTCTCCTCACATAGGACCTGTTCCAAACCCCTAATCATTTTTGTTGCCCTTCTCTGAACCTTTTCTAATGCCAGCATATTTTGTTGAGATGAGGCGACCACATCTGTACACAGTATTCAAGATGTGGGTGTACCATGGTTTTATATAGAGGCAATAAGATATTTTCCGTCTTATTCTCCATCCCTTTTTTAATGATTCCTAATATTCTATTTGCTTTTTGACTGCTGCTGCACACTGAATGGATGTTTTCAGAGAACTATCCACAATGACTCCAAGATCTCTCTTGAGCAGTTGTAGCTAAATTAGTCTCCATCATATCATATATAGTAGCCCAATGTCTGTGACTCTGTAATGCTGAAACGCTGTCTGTTCCTTCTGGGCGGCGCTGTTGCCTCCCGCCGTGGCACTCGGCTGACTTCTGCGCCGCTCAGCTGGGCCGCCGCGCAGGAGCAAGCAGCACAAGCGGCTGTTTGGGCCCCGTGCTCCCCATGCAGCACCCCCGTGCTGCATGGGGAGCGCGGAACCCAAACAGCCACTTGCGCCGCTTGCTCCTGCCCGGCTGAGTGGCGCAGAAATCAGCCGAGTGCCACGGAGGGAGGCAACAGCGCCGCCCAGAGGGAACAGCCAGGGGGTGGGGCCTGGACGAGCGTGCGTCTCTGACATCAGGAAAGGGTGCCAGATTCAAAAGGAGGAAAGCGGAGCAGACACAGAAGACGCAGAGGAGATAGAGAGGAGAACGGAGGAGGCGGAGGACAGCGAGAGAGAGAGTGAGAGAGACGCAGCAGGAGCAGGAGAAGAGAAACACAGAGTGAGAGGCGGGAGGGGGAGAAGAGAAGGAGACAGACGGAGAGAGAGGCAGGAGGCAGACGAGAGCTGAGAGAGAGAGAGGGCGAGGCAGTAGGAGGAGAAAAGAGAGAGAGGCTGTTTGCGCTGCTTGCTCCCGCGCAGTGGAACGGCACAGAAGTCAGCCGAGCGCCACGGCGGGAGGCGAACGGGGGTAGGGCGGTGACGTACATGCCCAGGGGGCGGGGCCTGGACGAGCGTGTGTCCCCGACGGAGACAGAGGAGTGTGAGAGGCAGGAGGGGGAGAAGAGAAAGAGAGAGACGGAGCGGAGAGAGAGTGAGAGGCAGGAGGAGGAGGAGAAGAGAAAGGGAGAGTGAGAGGCAGGAGGGGGAGAAGAGAAAGAGAGAGACGGAGAGAGAGGCAGAAGGCGGAGGAGAGCTTAGAGAGAAGGGGAGGCAGTAGGAGGAGAGAGAGAGAGAGAGAGAGAGATGGAGCGAGAGACCGGAGGTTCAGGAGAGAAGACCGACGTGGAGGAGAGACCTGAAAATCCTGTTTTATGACGGGCTAATTGGCTAGTTGTATGTATAGTTGGGATTATTTTTTCCAATGTGCATTACTTTACATTTATCAGCATTAAATTTTATTTGCCATTTTGTTGCCCAATCAACTTAGTTTGGTGTGATCTTTTTTGAAGCTCTTCACAGTCTGAACTATCTTGAGCAGTACGGTATCATCTGCAAATTTTGCCACCTTTCTCTAGATCATTTATAAATAAATTGAATAGGATTGGTCCCAGGATAGACGTTTGGGAGACCCCACTAGTTACCTCTGAATTTCTGTATATAGCAGTGTAGGTCCAAGACACTGAAATAAGTATGCCGGGGGGGGGGTGTGCGAAAAAAAAGAAGCTTAGTTTCCTTGTGAAAAAACAAGCTTAGTTTATACTTTATAACGACAGATTAAAAATAATCAATCGTTACACGTCACAGCCATCTTTCAGCACCTCATATGGAAAAGCTCAGATGAATGTTTCCTTTCCCCTTCTGTTATACACTGTTGACAGAATATCATCATAAATTAAACAGTAAATATACAACATGCCTTGTTTTAAAAAACAAGATTTTTTAAAAACAGTGGCAACCACTGGATGTCAATTTGATTTCTGGAATATGTCAGAGCCCTCATGTTGTAGAATAAAAGAGCTTTAATTGTTTTGTAATTTAGAGAGTGGTTAAAAATAATTTTGGGCAATAAATTCTCACAAATATTCTAATGTTGAAGAAACCCCTATTGACAGCCCAGTTCCTCCTCCTTTGCACACTCCTCCCTGGGGACCAGCTCGGGGTGGGAGGGGTGGGGAGGGGTGTGAGGGCAGACACTTACATCCTCTATTCTCCAAAGACCAACCAGGGCAACCTTCCTCCCAGACATTCACGTCCTCTCCCCCAGAATCCAACTACAAGGCCCCCCCAGCGATGTAAAGTCCAGTTTAACTGGTCAACCGAATAAACATATTGTTTAACCGGTTAACAGATTAAAGGGAGGTGAGTGGGAGGGGGAGGAGGGGGAGGTGGCGGACGACTCCAGCCCAGCTGCAGGAGATCCTCTGCCAACCATTGGGCTTGGAGCTGCTCCAGCCTCACACTGTTTAACCCGTTCACATCCCTAGGCCCCACCAGCCCAGACACTCACAAACCTCCCGTCCACAGAGTCCAGCTACAGCCTCCCCCCTCCCTCCCTGCAATCCCCACACACTCATCAACTACACCCCCAGAGACCAGGTGCAGGCCCCACTGGCCCAGCCACACATCCGCTATGGCCCATAGCCCAGCTGCAGGCTCCCTCTCCCTGGCCCAGACATTCACAGACTCTACTTTCCTAAGCCCCAGGGATCCAGAAGGAGAAATAGCCTGATGCTGGGTCCTGGGCTTGCTTGGAGTTTCCTGCATGCTGCCACTTCCCTCGAGGGTATACTGAGAACTGCAACTGCTGGGAACCCTCCTGTTACCACCCCCTCTATCCAGTCTTGTCTTCTATTTACAAACTGAGTTCTGCTTGGTCCCTAGTGGCAGCTAACATGGACATCTCTACAGTCCATTTCTGTGAGGAAAATAGGAAATTCTGCCTGCACAACATTAATTTCTGCAAAATTCTGAAATGTCCATGATGCAGGATTCCCCCAGAAGCCCCCGTTTTCTCCCCAGCATTCCAAATACTGAAAACGATGATTAATGTACATCCAGCTCACTCAATTTACTAATTCAATGATTTAAAGGACCAATTTAGCAGGCAAAGCATTAAAGCTATGCCGTGGTGCTCCACTCTTTGCATAACATATATTTTGTATTGTCTGTATTGTACCTTTAGAATAGGGGTGGGCAATTATTTTTGATGGGGCGGCCACTCCAAGAATTTGGTAAGTGGTCAAGGTTCTCATCTTCCATGATATTAATGGAGGAGGTGTGGAGTCTGGGATGGAAGTTGGGTGCAGAAAGGAGCTTGGGGTAAAGGACTGGGGTGCAAGAGGTAGTGTGGGGTCTGGGAAGGCGTTTGGATGAAGGAGAGGATTCTGACCTGGAGGAGGGATCCAGGAGGGAGTGCAAGGTCTGGGAGGGGGTTGTGACCTGGAGCAGGAGTTCAAGAGGGGGTACAGGAATTTGTGTTGTGATCAGGGGGTAGGAGATTAGGGTGCAATGTCTGGGAGGGGGTTGTGACCTGGAGGAGGGGTATGAGTGACAGTGCAGAGTCTTGGAATGGGTATAGGTACATATTGGGTTATGTGGGGTAGGAGTACAGCAGGGGGTGGGAGGAGGGTCAGAGTGTTGCGGGGGCAGGAGGGGCTGGAATGCCAGAGGCAGGCTCTGGCCAGGAGTTGCTTACCTGGGCAGCTCTCAGCCAGCAGCCCAGGAGGTTTCTCAGACAGGTTCCTTGCCTTCTATGCCCCCCTCACGCCACTAAGAGCACCTGGCTGCAAGGGCCATGTGCTGCTCTGAAAGCTGTGAGCCTGTGGGCAGAGAGGAAGGGTACTTTGCATGCTGCCTGTCCTGGAAACAAGCAGCTCCCATTGGCCGATTTCCAGCCAATGGTTGCTGCGAGATTGTGCTAGAGGAGGGGGCAGCACAGGAAGCCTCTCCCCGTCTTTCCCCCGGACTCACAGCACCCACAGAACGTCATGGCCCATACAGTCGGCTGCTCTCAGCGCTGTGAAGGGGCAGGGCAGGCAGGGAGCCTGGCTGTGGCTCCCACTGGGCTGCGGGCTGGATCCAGCAGCTTGGCGGGCCAGATGCAGGCCGCAGGCTGTATTTTGCCCACCCCTGCTTTAGAATATAAAATCTTTGAAGTGTGATTCTGTTAACTATTGAGCATATCCCACCCACGCTATACCCATAGTGTCACGTATGATTATGGTGCCATATAAATAATGAAGAACATAACTGCTCTCTCTTTGGCTGTACTATGCAATATAAAAGGCACCCACTTTCCTTCTTGCTATAAAAAAGTGACTCGGCATACAGAAATACAATATGGTTTTCTGTCTCCCATTCAAGGAAAAGTAATTTTAGGTTACAATAAATTTTTTACTGATACTGCTCACTGGATTTTCTCTGTAAAGATGGCTGCCAAGTTAAAGTTATTATTTTTGCTACACAATTGCTATTTTCATATAAATTTTAAAGTATATAATTTGTGGCAGGAACCTAAGAAAGTTAGTGTTTTCAATCATTTTTAATCTGCATTAGATTAAATATATCCTACAATTTGTGAGCCCAGAGGAAATTTAGGGTTTTTTTTTTTTTTCAAAAAAGCAAACAATCTAAATTGTGCAAACTACTGTATCGACTGACGAACGTGTTGCCATTTTAATATACCCCAGATTAAAACCTTGGTTTCAAGGATTATTCAAGAGCACAAATTTGGGCCTCTGCCAAACGGTTTCTGAATATTAAAAAAGTATTTCCTCTTATAGAAATTCAACAGGCAATTTTTGGTCTACTGATAACATGAACTGAATATGCCCTGGGGCTTAAAATAACATACTGAATGCCACTTTGAAAACAGAAATAGTGCTGCTAGAGATACAGGCAAGACTATTTCAGGCAAAGATCATGGTGGCATATAGTTAATCAAAAGTGAGCTTTATTTTGAGACAAACCTATTGAAGACTCAGATAATTAAAACATGTGTATGTGCATGTAGCTAGGTTTGATGTTTCTGATCATCCTAAAACAACATCTTCTTATGATCAGGCATCTCATGTCACAACAGCATATTGCTGAAGTTCCATCAATCTAACCTCATATTGTTTGTTGTATGTCAGCAGAGTACTTGCACAATGTGATAATAAAATAAATGTTAGTACTTTCTGACATTCTATGAAGTTAATGTACAGTATAATAATTAAGAGAAAGATACTCCCATGCATGTTTTATATGGCCATTAATTCATGCTTCCACTATGTAGTAAAGCAGAAGGGAAAAGGCATCATGCCTTCAAATATCTAAATCATACATGAAGTCACAGAAACATCAAGTGTACACTCTTACAGAACAAGAAATGGGACATAAGTAAATTGAACTCCTGTTTCTTTTCACTCTTCCCACCAACCTGCAGAAGACCTGCTATTCTCACTGTTCTTACTGTCATTTTCCCATTCCTTTCCTGGAAAAAGCTCTCTTTCCCTAATATTCCCAGTAATCATCACTGCTCCCCCTTCACATAGCAAGCTTCTTGCTATCTGCCCTATCTCCTGCAAATCTCTTCAGCAGAGAGACTTCTAGACATTAAACCATCTTCTTCCTGGGAGCTGCCTCCCCATTGCTGTTTTTTGGCGCAAGCACTAGTGCAACACTAGCCTAGAGCAGCAAGAAAAAGGGCAAAGCATTCAGGAAAAATCAGAATTGGAGGGGTATAGCAGGAGACAAGTCTGGCACTCCCTAAAGGCTGGTGGCATAGGCACTGACTTCATGGGTGCCCTGGGACTAGCACACTCACAGGGGGGAAAAAAAAGGTACATTCTGAACATTCATTAGTAGTCCCTCCACTCAACATCTCCTCCTTCACTAGCACCTCCCACCTGCCAGCAGCCCCCAATCAGTGGCCCTAAGTAGGGATGTAAAATTCCATTTAATTGGTTAACCAATTAAACTCCAGCCCCCACCAGTTAACAATTAACCAGCTAACTGATTAACCTTTCCCATCCCTAGCCCTAAGTTTCCTGTAAGCTGTGCAGGGCAGTGTGGAAGAGACAGGAGCAGATTTTGAATACAGTAGAAATGATGGATGCTTGGCATCACAAGAATGAATCATATTTAGAACTATCAAATAAGGGAAAGTGTGAAGATGGTATCAGTTATGGCTTGTCTACACCAGTGGTTCCCAATCTTTTTTATGCCGGGGACTGGCAAACTCACTCATAAACTTTTGTGGGACTGGTAACATTTTATTTGCATAGTTACTATGCAAATAATGAATACGCAAATATACAAATACAATGTTACCTGACTGCCTAGCTCCAACCCAGCTCTTTTCTCCCTAGTGCCTAACACACTTTGACCCTTTAGCCTCTGACCCCACAGCCCATGCCAACACCTTGCCCCATGACCCTACCATGCCCTCACCCAACACCCATTTGCCCCCCTATCCCAACTCTCTCCAGAGCGAGGCTGACCACTAGGGAGTGTGGCTGTTACTGCCGTGCAGAGAGGGGGAGCAGCCATTGGCAGCGCACACGCTCCCTCCTCCTTTGTGCACCCTCCCTTCCCAAGCATGTCTTGTGCTCCCATGGGTGGGTGGGCAGATTGCAGAGCCCCGGCTGGACCGCCATTACCGAGGAGGTAGGGAAGGAGGGAGGCACTTCCTCCTTCTGCTGCCTTGGTGCTGCCGGCGGCAAAAGCGGCCACACGGGCAGAACGTGGAGCCTTGGCTGGTTGCTATTACCAAGGGGGAAGGAGGGAAGGAGGTGTAGCCTCCTCCTGCCACCACCTCAACCCTAGTGCTGCTGCCTCCAAAAGCGGCAGGCAAGGGCCCGCTGCCTCCTTCCCCAAGCATGGAGGAGGGCGAAAGGCGCCTCCTGCTCCGCCTCCTCCTGCCGTGCCTCAGCCACCATGGCTGCCAGCGCTGAGATGCTGTGAACAGCCAGCTTGAGCTCTGGCAGTCTCTGTGGCCCGGCAGCCAGTGAATCGCAGAACAGCAGCGGTCTGTGGCCCGGTGGTTGGGAACCGCTGGTCTACACTACAGAGATCGATACTGCTGTAGTCAATCTCCAAGGTTCTAATTAGCAGGTCTAGTGAAGACCTGCTAATTCGAACTGAGAGGGTGCCCCTGTTAGCACTGGTAGTCCTGCTCCTCACAAGGAGTAAGGAAAGCATGTGCTCCCATAGACTTTCCACTGTGTGGACCGTGCCTAAACCTGATTTAAGATACTTTGACTCCAGCTACGTAATTAATGTAGCTGGAGTCACGCATCTTAAGTCAACTTTCCCCTTTAGACCAGGCCTTATAGAAAAGCTTGTAGAAAAGAAGAGAGGAAGAATATAGGCAATGGTGTTCAACATAGGAGTGGAGGGTAACAGAAAAGTTGGAAGACACAAAGCTAGAGGGATGGATTTCATTCAAAATGATTTGATTAGCTGCAGAATTTCAAAGGAACTGCCTCAAGACTGAGTTCCACTGTATTCCAGTCTAAGAGCCAAAGACATATGTAGATAGAAATAAAGCTAGAAGTAGTAAAAGAAAAGATATACTATTCACTGAAATACCAGTGCTATCTTACACTGCACTTTTCACTTAAGCCTTTCCTGCCACTCTGGAACAGCCCATTTTCCATGTGTCAATTACTTCCGCTGTTCCACCTAGAATTTGCTTGTCTCATAAATTGCTGTTATAGTATTTCCTCACTGGCAACTTCTCCATTTCTTTTATCTCAACCATTGTACCAAATATTGTATTTCTCTGAAATAAGCTATAAACTCTTCAGGGCAGGGAACTTTCTTTTTAAGTCTTCTTTAAGGTGTTGTGTGTGTTTATTACAGTATATCAATAACAATACTTTGTGCAAAACTAGCTATGTTTTATTACTTTAACTGAAGTGAAAAATGCAATAAGTTAAATATCAATAAGATAATTAATAGGAGAGCCCCATGGGAGGTCAAACAAATATTAAACATAATAAATTATGATAGTCCGTAACAAAGAGTTGAAGAACGAAGTTAGCTTCAATCCCTCTCATCTCATCAGAAAAAAAATATCTTCTCCAATATGCTATAAAGAGTCCATCACTGATTAGTAGCATTTAGGACCCTACTAAGAATGCAATTCTCCTCTTCTGACTCATCCTGATGTCAGGAGATCAGAATTCTTCATAAAATGGAGGGCAATTATTACTTAAGAAGCTCAAAACTGTATCTCTTTCACCAACAGAAGTGAGTCTAATTAAAGATACTACCTGTCTACCTAGTCAGAAAGGTAGGCAGATTTAATCTGCAACCAGAATTTAAAGAGGAGCTGAAATGCATTACTGGAGCAAAAAGAAGTAAGAGTGAAGTGAGGAGGTCCTGCAGGAAAAAACCTATGAACAGCCAAACTTGGGGGAAAACTTTAGATCAGGTTTTTATTTTGTTGTTATTGCAATTATTAATAAAACAAAACCCCAAGAAAGTTGTAAGTTTAGATACATCAGGTGTGTGTACTCTGATCACAGCTGGTACAGAACCTCACCTACTTAAAATCTGGGTTTTTTTAAACCTTTCAAGGCCTGAAAGCAAATTCAGTGGCTCATACAGGTCTAGAAATTCAGGGTCCGTTCTTGCACCCTTACTCACACTGAGTAGCACCTTATTCTGCAAACAGTCCTATTCATGAGAGTCGCAGACTTGCACTTTTAAGTACTAATACTGCTTTTCTAAATACACAGATGTAACAACTAACAAATCTAACCTCTATTAGAAGTGTTGTGGGAGTACATACAGTCCTCCTGTTTTGAGGAAACATAGATTAAAAGGTACTTTTAGACACCACTGAAGTCTTGCCAAATGTTTAGTAACCAGAAACAAAATGACTCAGCTACTCCACTTGTGATATTGCCAAGAAATTCTATTCTAAGCATACTAAAGCACTGATACCTTTATCAGAGTACTTGTGCTCTAACACATGGAGATCAGGCAGCAGGTGTATGCAGTTGATGCAGCAGTAAGTGAAGAAATCCAAAACCACCACTTTTCCACAAAGGTCTTTGTACAGAGAAATGGGGCCTTCAGTGTTCAGCCACTCTAGATCTGGAATTTGGAAAACAGCGGTATTTCATTAATTAAGAAATGAAAGAACAAATTCACAACTAATTCAAATGACCATGTTCAAGATTCTTGGTACACTTCCCTAAAATGTTGAACATAGTTTGCATACACATTTTCAATAATAAAAGAAAGACTATTCCAATAGTAAGTGACTTGCCCAAGGGCAGATGGGAAGTCAATAAAATAGCCAGGAACAGAATTCCTCGCTCACGTTCATATGCTTTAAACCAGCGTCTCCCAAAGTGTGGTCTGCGGCCCAATATCGGTCCTTAGAAAAAAAATACCGGTATTCAGAAAAGTTTGAGTTCATGATTCTTGGGAGAGAGCCCACCGCCCATGGCGTCTCTGCCGGGCACGCTTCCGGGTGGCGGGGCTAGATCCAGCGGGCGCTAGGAACCAGGGAGAAGGCTGGGCACACTGATGCAGAACTGGAGCCAGAGCCAGCCGATAAAGCAGCCAGGACTGGGGCCAGGAGGGGGGTGGCCGCACTGATGCTACCTCCAGGGACCACAGAGGTAGTGCGGGCTTCCTGCGGGGTCGGAGGGCAGTTCTGCAGCTGCGTGCCAGGTCCCGGAAGCGTGCGGGCTGCTCTCTCCCCTGCCCCAACAGCTGGCACGGTACCTAAAACGCTGGTCCATCGCGCATTGGGGAGGGGATGGGGATTCGGGATTGTGCCGGCTCCGGCTGCTCGGGTGGCATGCACTGCCATGGGAAGCGGAGGAGCAAGGCGCGCGCTGCCCGAGCGCTTGGGGCTGGCGCGGTCCGGGACTCCCCTTCCCCCCGCGCAGTAAGGCATCAGGCGTGCGATGGACCAGCGTTTCAGGTACCGCACCGCTATTTGGGGTACTTCACTTGGGGTATGGCTCCATTATGGGAGGAATGAATGCTGCAGAGATCGATCCACCAGGGGTTGATTTAGCGGTTCTGGTGAAGAAAGACCGATTAAATCGATCACCAATCACTTTCCCATCGAATCTGGTACTCCACCAAAATAAGATGAGTAAAGGAAGTTGATAAGAGAGCTTCTTTTATCAACTCAGTGAGGTGGACCTTAGATACATATGTATAGTGCTGGTAATTAATGGCATTTATTCCCGTATGATAATAATACTCCATTTACACAACCAGACCATCAATATTTTTTTAAAAAAGATTGATACTTTATAGCATTTCTCACTCTCTCACTAGGGGGAAAGTGTCTTTCACAAAATGGATAAAATATATAGGAAATATAAAACACTGACTATTTATTTGTGCTGCTTTTCAGATCCTGACTAAGCCATGAGGGAGCAAGATTTACCTATGAGTGCAAGGTGAGCTTGCACATAAGTGACAGAGCTGAGACTGAAATCCAAGAATCCTAAATCTAGGTAATAGCTCATATGGCTTCAGTCACAAATCAAATGTACTCCCATGACGGATGATTTCATTTTAAGCTATCTAATGCTGGTTTTGAATTTGATAATTTAGGCCTCAATCCTGCAAACTACTGTATAAGAGTGAACCCTTATAATCCCAGCAAGTTCCAGGGTCAGTGTGACTCTGTAGGTAAACTCTCTTGCAGTATTTAAGCTTGTATCATAAAGGGCAGCATGGAAAAAGGTATCATGGCATACCTGTGAGAAACTGACTCTCCAGCACGTGAGGTTGCTATCTCTGACTAGGGATGTGGATTCTTAATAGGTGATGCTTACCAGTTCTGGTTAACCGGTGAGGAGCACCTCTGTGCCTGCCGTGGTGGAGCCCACTGCATGCAGGGGACACTCCAACCTGGTTGGAGTAGCCCCCCATCCACAGCAGGGGGGGGAGGGGGAATGGAGAGGGGGATGACCGCTCCAGCCTGGCTGCAGGCTGTCCTGCCCATCTCTCCTTTAATCAGTTAAACATTACATTTAACCAGTTAACCAATTAAATGGAATTTTACATCCCTCTCTCTGATTTTAGTATGTGGGGGGGTGTAGACAACATAATAAAGATCAGAGAAGACAAGTAGGGAGAGGAAGCTTTGTGAGTGGTCTTCACACTGAGAAAAAGAACTTGATACAATGTAATAGAGCAGTGGTTCCCAAACTTTTCGGCATCACGCCCCCTTCTTGATTTCTGAGAAACCCTCACCCTCCCCCCAAAAATAGCAGCAAAACTTGAGAAAAAAAAAAAAAAAAAAAAAAGATGACCGGGGACGAAAAACAAAAATAGCAGCAAAACTTGGGGGAGGGGGGGAAAGGGGAGGACTGATGAGGAGAGGGGGATTGACGGGCCTCGCGCCCCCCCCTGGAATTTCTTCATGCCCCCCAGTTTCAGAACCCATGAAATAGAGGAAGTTCAGGAAGGATTCAATGTGGTGGTCACAGTGATTACCAAGGACAAAGCATGAGAGTCAGTTATTCTGAATAACCAGATAGCAGTTTCATTATTTAATAAAAAGACCTAATAAACTTCTTTACTCTTATTTTCTTTTAAAGAAGCTAAAGAAAGTTCCCAGTCTAAGATCTGTGAAAGGCTGAGGATCATCTGTCAAACTCTCTCAACATGTTCAACTGGAGGAAAAATGTGGAAACTTGGGGGGAGAGGGGGAGAATCCCTCAAATTGGAACTTAAATTATACAGGATAAAATTCTCCTCTCAAAGCTGAACAAAAGATGGTTTGTCATTTGCTCTCCCTACATGAGAGCTCCCATTGACCATAGTATTATCTTGAACATCTGCCATGGAGACCAAAGTAAAGATTTTTGTTTTAGTTTAGTATTAGATGGATAGGCATGTAGGGGTTTTCATTCAAATACTGAAAACAGAACATCAGGGCACGAATGGAATATCATCCTTCAGGGTTTGGGAAAAATCCTGAAGCCATACTTAATCTATTTTAGAGTATTTGTGTGCACGAGAACAAGCCTGGAAGTCTGTATAATGCTAAATACCTGTGGTGAAGTTATTTCCCTGTTATATAATTAGTACATTCTAGCTTTGCATACGAGGAGCAATAACATTTTTCAATTGCTTAGGAGCCCAAATACTCCTAGTGTAGACATGCAGAATAAATAATAAGCTGATTCACAGCACTGAGAAAGTGCTGGGAGGGCGGGGGGAGAAGTAGGGATAGAGTGTGAACCAGCCAACGCATGGTGCTCCAAAAGTGCTGGTGGGGAGGGATAGAAGTAGGTATGTGTGGGGCTCCAGTGCTTCAGTGTCTGAGAGGTGTGGGGAAAGAGGGCAGAGAGGGGGTGCATGGGCCACAGGTTGCCCATCACTGGGGTAGGTCCATTAATGGTATCAGCCAAGATGGCTAAGCCTCTGACTGCCAGATGCTGGGACTGAATGGCAGGGTATAGATCACTTGATAATTCTCCTGTTGTCCTCCTGAAGCATCTGGCATTGACCACTGGCAGAAGACAGGATACTGGGATAGAGGGACCATTGGTCTGACTCAGTAATGCCATTCTTATGGTTTTTTTAACAACAACAAAAATCAAAGACACTCCAACAGTTTCCTGGTTGAACCTTTCTAGTCCAGCATCCTTGGGAACTGAATGGTGCTAAACCATCGGAGATCAATATTGTCTAGCACCATTACCAACACTTCCACAGCTTACAGGACTCTTAGAAGATATTGAGGGTAAATTAGATCTAAATAACAGTATGGAAGACTGAGAGAGAGGACAGGTGGCTGTAAACAAACTTGATGGGACCACGGGAAACTTGGCCACACCCTACAATAAGTGGACATCCAGCTAACTAAAATCATGTGGGACCACAGATGTTGCTGGACCAGAGAGCACTGGATTAGAGGTTCAACCTGTATTATACAGCTAAATTGGGAAAGTATATTTAGGGATGAGCATAGGCAGTTTGCAAAAGCATGCAAAAAATTACTAGCCCACACATAAGATATACTTGTTTTTTCTTACCATAATGATGAAAACTCTACTGCTGCAATTCATGAATTAGCAATCAATGTCATTAAAAAAAGCGACAGTAGTATGAATTCATTGTTTCATTTACTCGAGTGCTACACAGTCATATTTAAACTGTATAACAGGAAATATTTAATTTCTATATATTATTCTCTCAGCAAAGTGACTGGCCAAGTATTATTATTTTATCAGCTGCAAAGAGTTAACAACATAGTAGAAGCTTCCTGATTTGCTAATAATTAAATCACACAGGCTATGTCTACACTCACGGCTTCTTGCACGAGTAATATGCAAATGAGGCTAAGCGTGGAATATCACTGAGCCTCATTTGCATACCTAATGAGCCACCATTTTTCTCAGAAGAGGCTCTTGCGCAAGAAGGGGCAGTGTAGACGCTCCTTCTTGCGCAAGAGCCTCTTCTGAAAAAAATGGTGGCTCATTAGGTATGCAAATGAGGCTCGGCGATATTCCACGCTTAGCCTCATTTGCATATTACTCGCGCAAGAAGCCGCGAGTGTAGACATAGCCCCCATGTTTTAATATCATGTACTGCAAAGTGTCAATGGAGTGGGGATATAAAATCATGTTTAATTGGTTAACTGCTCTAGCCTGGCCCTGTCCACAGCAAGTTTGGACTTGCAACAGACAGGGGCTGCTCTGGACATCCAGAGTCCCCACTGGTAAACCGGAACCAGTAAGCACCAGCAACAAAGACATGAATATCATTAAAAACATTTTAATTCAATTTTTTATAGTACCCTACTATTTCTTGTCCACTATTAATTACAGAGGACACTGTGTTAAACATATACAGAGGTGCAGACAAATAATGCCCCAGATAACAGTACTGCACCAAATAACAGTATTGGCGAACCCAAGCATTTTTTAAAATAATGAGGCAGACCCCCCAGCCTCTTCCAAAATCATGAGATTATCTAACAATTTTAACAGTATTCTGTTTGTTTACCCTCTAACTGGAGCTTTCATAATTCACATTTCTTACAACCATGAGAGCAATTTTTTTCATAGTTTTAAAATGAAAATAGATTCTCAATTAATAATCATATTCCAGGAGCTAGACTTAAAGAAAAATATCAATTATTTTAATACTGACAATAAGATTGTGAGAATTGGCATGATGCATTTTTTAATCACATGGCAGTGCTTTTGTGTTCGCTTTACTTTTTTATTCTTAGAGATTTGTCTTTATTCTACAGATTGGAAAATGTTAAGCAAAACTGCTCACGATGCAAAAAAAGACAGAAACAACTATGAGAGATGGGATGAATACTCAGAGCTTCCTGTCATCCATTTCTATCTAGGGATGTTACAAGTCCGTTAAAACGGTAACCATGTAACCACTGAAAATCTTAGTGGTTACATGTTTACACATGCAGCGAGCTGTGCGATATAAAGTTTAAATAAGCTCTATACTGCAGAGCCCACAGCAAAATAGGGAAAAGAACATAAGAATGGCCATACTGGGTCAGACCAATGGTCCATCCAGCCCAGTATACTGTATGCTGACAGAGGTCAATATCAGATGCTTCAGAGGAAGGGAACACAACAGGTAATCCTCATGTGATCCCTGCCCTGTCACCCACCTTCAGAAAAACAGAGGCTAGGGACACCATTTGTACCCATCCTGGCTAATAACCATTGATGGAGCTAACTTCCAATCTATCTAGCTCTTTTCTAAACCCTGTTGAAGTCCTAGCCTTCACCACATCCTCTGGAAGGAGCTGACTACATAATTAACCTAGGCTTATCAGTTAATCCTGCTGACCACAGGCACTTCCCCCTCCTTGTTGCCTCCGTGTCAGCACCAAGCACCAGATCCCACAGAGCTGCCTCTAGTCTCCTCCTCCTCTCCCCTATGTGCTGCTGTCTATCTGAGGCACCAGCACAGGAGCATGTGTGTGTGGGGGACGCGGGGGGGGCGGGGGAGAGAGTAGGCAGGAGCCAATACCTGTGGGGAGCTGGATCTCTTCACGTGCTAGCTCTGCAGAACTGCCTACTCCCTAGGGTTGCCAGGTGTCCAGACAGTCCAGTTTTTGGGCCCTCTGCCTGGTAAAAAAAAATCCAGAAAACACCAGACATGTGCAATGCTCGGTATTTCCTGGATTTCTGGCTGGGTGTCGGACGGAAGCCTGGCGGGGGCTGGGGGAGTGGCTGGGAGGAAGGGCGCAATCGGCACTGGGAGCCCTGGCTGCGTCTGATGCCTTGGGGAGGAGGAGAAGCCCTGTCCCTGCTCCTGAGCGCATGGTGGAGCTGCAGCTGGACTCACTCGCGCTTCTCCGGACCGTGCGCGGGACTGACAGTGCCCCAGGATCTGCATGTGCCCGGGTCAGTGCCCCCGTCCCCGTTTCCCCCGACCCTTCCCGACCAGCTCCGCTGCCCCCGACCCCCCTCCAGGCCACCCCTGCTTCCTGCCGGCCGGTGGTTCTCCTCCCGATCTCCCCTGGCCAGCTGCACTGCCCCTGACCCCTCTCCCATCTCCCCGGGCCAGCCGCGCTGCCCCGGCCCGGCCCATCTCCCCTGGCCAGCCGCGCTGCCCCGGCCCCCTCCCGGACGGTCCCACCCCCTCATCAAGTGTGTCCAGTATTTTTTCTAAACCTGCCTGGTAACCCTACTGCTCCCCCTTGATGACTCCCACAGAGGCGGGAGAGCAGGCAGAGCCAGTGCTTGGGGGAAGCTGGCTTTTAAGCACTGCCTTTCATGTTTTCTCTCCCCTCCTCCCCCGCTGCCTCTATCAGAAGCAGCAGCAGCACAAGGTGGCAGGGGTCTCCCAGGACATGGGGCTGGGAGTGCACTGGCTACTGGCCCCACACCCGGGGACTATTGAATAGTCATGTAACTGCTAAAATTTGATGCGGTCACACGATTATTCAATTACATGATATCTAACATCCCTAGCTGCCAGTCTCTGGGGAAGGAAGCTTGCCTGCTGCAGGGAAGCTGCCTCCCCAGGGAGCCGGAAGAGTTTAACCGATAACATTAACCAAGAAGCATCAGCAGCTCAGTTAAACTCTAACGGTATGTCTACATTTGCACTCTATTTCAAAACAGGGATGCAAATGCAGACATTCGAAATTGCTGTTAAAGTGTTAAACCTCATTGTACGAGGAATAAAGGTTATTTCGAGAGAAGGGTTTTCTCTCGAAATAACCGTGCCTACGCAGCGTCTGTTAATTCGAAATAGCGCTAACTCGAAATAGCGCCATAACGCGATTATGCAAATGAAGCGCGGGATATTTAAAACCCGGCTTCATTTGCCATTTCGAATGTCTTCATTTGCATCCCTATTTCGAAATAGGGTGCAAGCGTAGCCATACCCTAACATCCCTTTCACATCCCACCCCCCTTCTAGTGAATACAGAAAGGAGTTAAAGGTGGGATTAGAAGTCAGGGCTTCTTATCTCCAAGCTCTGGACACCCAGAGAACGAATCGTGGCAGGGGCTTGTCTTACACCTGCCCAGCTCGCTGGGGCCGTGGTAGCCAATGCCAGAAACAACTTGAGGGGGCGGAGAGCTACAGGTCGATGTCGCGCTAGTCACTGTCACCTCCCTCCCGCCTCGCAGTCCGACGGCAGCGGCTTCACCGTGGCACCAGGCCCCGCCCTGCCCCGCCCTCTCCCGTCACCCACCTCCACCGAAGTCGGGGACTTTGAGGTCCCGCTCCCGGCTGTCCACCTTCTTCAGGTACTGGTAGACCAGGTTGTCCTTCTCCTGCGGGGTGAGGGCGTCCAGCAGGGCAGACTCCAGCTGGGTCTGGGCAGGCAGGAGCCCCGGGAGGCCACCACCCGCCGCCATGTTGTCCCCCTGCCGGGCCAGCTCTCGACAAACGGACACTGTTTACTCACCTGCCGTTTCCCCTCCGCACATCCGACACCCGCACTTTCCATTTCTTCCCACGACAGGAAGAACGAACAGGGGCTTTCTCTCTCTCAAAAAAAAAATCATTAATTTAATAAAAAGTTCGTTTGTTTTAAAGCAAAACACTTCTGTTTAATTTCTCAAACGACAAAGCATCCTTCATGTTCCCAGCAGCATATTCGTCCAACAGCAAACCAAAAAAAAAAAAATCCGAGCGAGGAGTAGTTTCAACGCAGCAGATTCGACGCAGCACGTTTGGTCAGGCAGTTATTGGGGGGGGGGGGGGGGGGAAATGATGGCAGCAACGTGAACAAGGCCAGCATTAAAAAACGACCTGGGATGTGATTATTGTTGATGTGATTATTGTTGAGTCCCTGCCTCTCTTTGGGAAAGGCGGAAAGGGGTATGGAATGTGCGGCAGCGGATAGGGCGACGCGGCGGGAGCCAGTGGCGGGAGGGAGCGAAAGGTCTGTTCGGCGGCTGTTGCCGGGGGAGAGGAGGGGTCTTGGCCGGGGGGGCGGCGGTGCCCCTCCCCGGCGGTGCCTTGGGGCTCCTTCCGCTGCGGGGCGGGGAGGCTGCGCCCAGGGACAGCGGGCATCCCCATAGCAGGCGCGGAGTAAGCTTTATTGGGGCGCCAGAACTGGGGGGGGGGCGGCCCTGCTGGGGCGGGCAGCTCTGACTGAAGCGATCCCCTATGGCCATTTTCTCACACGACCCTGTTACAGCCCGCAGGGCCGCTTCCCAGCGTCACCGGGAGATGAACGGGCCGATCCTGGGCGGCTGGCCACCGCTGGGCCCGGCCTGGGCAATCATTTTTGAAAAGGGGGCCACCCCAGCAGGGCGGGGCCATGGGCGGAAGGGGCGGGGCCAGGAGACTTCTTGTGCTCCCCCCACCCCTGATTGGCCTTGGGTGGCAGAGCGTGAATTCTAGTCCCCCTCCCCCCCCCCCACATGCCAGCTGTTAAAAAACAGCTGGCAGTTCCCTCCAGCCCTGTAGTGGGAGGAGACCTCCTGTGCTCTCCCTGCAATGAAACAGCCATTTCCTCTCAGAAGAAGAAATGTCCTGAGTTTTCAAACTTGCTCTCTGGTCCCCCTAGTTTTCCCAGACACCCCCACCCCTGGCTGGGAGGGGAAGATGTCTCCTTCTATGGGATCAGCTCTTAGGTACTCCACTGAGGTGCTGGTAGGCTGATTCTGGAGGTGCCTTTGAGGCAGCAGACTGCAGGGCTACCTCTAGACCGGCATGATTTTCCGCAAATGCTTTTAACGGAAAAGTTTTTCCGTTAAAAGCATTTGCGGAAAAGAGCGTCTAGATTGGCATGGATGCTGTTGCGCAAAAGTGCTTTTGTGCAAAAGCATCCGTGGCCAATCTAGACGCGTTTTTGCGCAAAAAAGCCCCGATCGCCATTTTCGCCATTGGGGCTTTTTTGCGCAAAACGGTTCTCAGTTGTCTACACTGGCCCTCTTGCGCAAAAGCATTTGCGCAAGAGGGCTTTTTCCCGAGCGGGAGAGTCATGGTATTTGCTCAAGAACACTGACGATCATACATTAGATCATCAGCGTTCTTGCGCAAATTCAAGTGGCCAATGTAGACAGCTGGCAAGTTTTTGCGCAAAAGCAGCCTCTTTTGCGCAAAAACTTGCCAGTCTAGACGCAGCCCAGGTGTGACATGTGAGTGGACCAAAGCCAGGGCCTGATCCCAGTCCTGTTAAAGTCAATGGAAGATTTGTCATTGTCTCCAGCAGAGTTGGATCTGCTGCATAAAGCCATTTAGTCTTTCACCTCGTACTGCCTTCTGTGAGCATCCCTATGCCAATTAAAATCTCATTTGTTTTCAGTCTCCCACTATTCAGGCCCTTGAAGCATTCTCTGTCAGATGTGGATTTGCAACCGTAACCCAACTTTCTAGATACTGTGATAATCTGCAGTGCTTCAGTGCAAGAACAGTAATTGCAGCATATAAATTCCTCTACAAATAAGTACACTTATGATCCACTTGGTTTGATTTCATAATAGCAGTAAAATATACAAGTTCCTGCTGAGCACTTTTAAAACTGTAGCTCATGGCCTTTCAAACTCATCTGTGATGGCCATCCAATTTGTGATCCAATGTAACACTTCAAATGGAGTTCAAGTGCTTTTCAGCTTCCGGTCTAGGGAAAGAAAAAAGAAAAAGCATTAAAAATAAACAATCTTTAAACTTAGAAACACTGAAATACTATTGCGTAAGGCCAAGGAAAATATTTGATGTGGTTTTTTTGCCATGTCTGAAAATGACCAGTTGGAAGAAGATATTTGGGAGTACAAATCTATTCGGAAACCAAAATCAGTATCTCAAAATAATTTGGTGAACATCTCTACATCTGTGCAGAAAGCAAATGATGGGAATTGCAAATCAAAACGAAGTGGAGGTCGGAATAAAAAAAAAACATCTGAAAACCAGGACAAGTCTAAGAAAAGTGAACAAGGACCAAGACAGAAAGATATTCAACCACTTATAATACCTGACCAGAGCTTGAATCTATCTAAAGATGACTATATTGTGCAGACCCCGGAATGTGTAACTACACCAGTAAAGCGAAGCAGGATATGTAACAAAAAACAAACCCCACCAAATGCAAGACCAGTTTATGATGGATGCTGCCCGAGCTGCCAGATGCCTTTCTCTTTATTGTTAGCCCAGACACCTCGGTGGCATGTTACTGAATGTTTGGATACTCCAGGTTCTATTGAAAAAGGTAAGACTAGCGAGAAGAAATAGCCCATCAAACAGATTTTAAAGGTTATTCAAAGCAAGTTGTTTGAAATGTTGGTCAGATTTAATAGTACAGAACCTCACATCAGTTTGGAATCTGAGAATTTATAGTATGGTTGGAATTACTATTACAATGTTATTAATTGTTTAGCAGCATTATTTTCATGTCATATTGGGGCCTTGGATCTCTTTTTCAGAAACATTGATAAAGAATGAAGGTCCAGTCTCGTAAGTGCTGACTCCCTCCTGGAAGTATTGCATTCAGATAGGATTTAAATAGGAGTTGAAGGACTTGAGGGTACTGGAATACTGTGTACAGATGTGGTCTCCTCACCTCAAAAAAGATATTTTGGCCTTGGAAAGGGTTCAGAAAAGGGCAACTAAAATGATCAGGGGTTTGGAACAGGTCCCATATGAGGAGAGGCTAAAGCGACTGGGACTTTTCAGTTTGGAAAAGAGACTGAGGGGGGATATGATAGAGGTATATAAAATCATGAGTGGTGTGGAGAGGGTGAATAAAGAAAAGTTATTCATTAGTTCCCATAATATAAGGACTAGAGGACACCAAATGAAATTAATGGGTAGCTGGTTTAAAACTAATAAGCGAAAGTTCTTCTTCACACAGTGTGTAGTCAGCCTGTGGAACTCCTTGCCAGAGGAGGCTGTGAATGCTAGAACTATAACAGAGTTTAAAGAGAAGCTAGATAACTTCATGGAGGTTAGGTCCATAAAAGGCTACTAGCCAGGGGGTAGGAATGGTGTCCCTGGCCTCTGTTTGTCAGAGGCTGGAGATGGATGGCACAAGATAAATCGCTTGATCATTGTCTTCGGTCCACCCCCTCTGAGGCACCTGGCGCTGGCCACTGTCGGCAGACAGGCTACTGTGCTAGATGGACCTTTGGTCTGACCCAGTACGGCCATTCTTATGTTCTTATGGGATCTAAACCACTGACACTTAGGACTCAATCCATAATGAAAACGTTGCTTTCCTCTGACACAGAAGTAAGCAGTGTTCCCTCTACCCCTCTTCATGGGCTGGAAGGGAACATTGACCCACACTGTGTGGCAGATTTTCCAGGATACTTGCAACATTTGAGAGCTGAAATCAAGATATGACTGCTTGCTCTACCGAAGACTGGAGCAGATATACTTCAAGTCTCAATCCCAGGGCCAGTGTACTTTAGCAACCCTATATTGACTGTCTCCTGTGAGAGTATATGAACTCAAGAGATTGCAGACTTATTTTATTCTGGAAGAGGAGTTAGAGCAAGAGAACTGGGACCCTTTAACATATAGTATATGTGATAATACCATAGCACTTTAAGAGGTCTGTTTAGACCTTGTGAATCTTCTGGAATCCGAACCTGTAATCTTAATCTTTTTTTGTTTGAAAACCAAAAAGTACATTGCCCGTATACTTAAACTAAAGGCTGCCCCTTTTCTTATATTTTTTGGCTTTCACTGGAGGGATGTTTGAAGTCACAATTGTATTATGAAAATGGAGCTCTTAGCCCTTAGTTTTTCTATAGTTTTAACTGTAGGCAGATCTGTTTCCCACCTTCTAACTTTAAAGTAACAGATGTAGAATCTTGCTGTTTGGTACTGATTTATCCACTGATCCTAAAATTCCCAAAAGGATTAGGTTAGTAAGACATATGTCACAAAATGCTGAGAACATTAAAAAACCAAAAAGAGAGACTGCCAGATTATTTCATAAAGTCCTGAACATAAAAACACTTACGCCTGTGAGTAGTTCCAATAGCATTTTAAAAAGTTTATTGTATCCCAACTGACAACTGTGAGGTGGAATGTCAGGTTAATGAGACTCTGAATAGCTCTATTTATAAGGGAAAGTTTTTAATAGCTATGCTATAATATAGTATAAATATCACTGTATGAATTTTTATGCTATAATGCCTTTTTGACAAGATACCAGCAGTGTATTATTCTGTTTGATTCTTTCCATAGAGTGTCCTGATGGTCTACTGTGCAATTCCACCATTCCATCTCACTACAAGCGCTATACCCATTTCGTACTTGCTACAAGCAGAGCAGGGGATTATCTTGTTGACTCTTCAACATACAACCCAGAGAGAACATTCATATCTTCTGATGTCACTAACTCAAGTTGTTTCTCAGGCCTTGTGGATGGCACCTCACAGCATGAGAAACTGACCAGGAATGTAAGAAATGTCTCAAATGAGGATCATATCTTAGTGATTCAGAATTCCACACAACCAAAATCTCCAAATCTAACCAATGTAAATACTGCTTCTTCCACAAATGTTCTAAAGCCCCAAAAGACTCTTCTGCTCTCACAGTCTGCAGATGATAGTGGCCAGCTCAAGTCTCGGGATTTTCCATTTTCTCAAGGAAGTGAAGCTAGTGGAGATCTGGACTGTCAGAATGCCTCAAATCAGAAAAAGCTGCTACTTCCAGAAACTGACTGCAGTGACTGTGAAATTTCCTACTCCCCACTTAATACTGATGAGGAAAATGAAGAGGAAACAGAGGAGGAGGAGGAAGAGGAGGAGGAGAAAGTAAAAAAATCACGGAAGAGATTATTTCACACCCAGAACCCTGACGATGAGAGCACCAAAAAGGAAGACTCTAGCTCTTTGTGGTTTACTAATTTGGGTTGTTCTCCACTCCACCAGGAACCCAAATATAGCTGCCTTAAAATAGGAAGTTTTATAATACAAAATGAACCTTGTGTAGAACTGAAAGGACTGAGTAATTTGGATGGCTTTGTTAACCCTGTTTCTCAGGATCACATGAACAGCGTGCCATCTAATTCAGGAAGTACTGATAATCAGTTAAAACATCCACAAGTGGCACTAACTGCAGAAGCCTCTCTTTCCCTTAATTATGATATAACTAAGAAGGAATTTGATTGGCCAAAGTTCAGCGCCTCTGTTTCTAATACAGGTAATTGGGAGCTAAAAGATATTGATGCTTGCCATTTGGATTCTGCAAACTTGGCTGTAGATGATCCATCATTGTCCTTGAAAGTCAAAGAAGAAGGTGGTAGATCTTTTCTATCAAGGCAAAGGGAAGTTTCAAAGAAACCTAGTTACTTCATCATTAATAAAATGACTACTAACGCAAGTGGAAATGCAGTATACCAGAAGAGATCACAGCCAGTAATAGAGAAAAAAGAAAGTCTTCCTAGTACAGCTGCCGTACCTCTTGCCAGTACAGTCTCTAAAACACAGCCATTGGGTTTTTTTGCAAATATGAAACCCAAATCTGTTTCAGCCAAAGAACTGAAACAAATGGACATTGGTGTTTTCTTTGGATTAAAACCCAAAGCAAAAGAAGAGAACGCAGTAGAGAAACATTTTGGGGAGGGAACACAGGCCTCAAGTCCTGTAATTCCCAATGGAAAAAGGCCCAGACTACGAAAGCGGAAAGCTGAAGGCTCTGTGGGAGACGTAGATGCAGTCCCAGAAAGTTCCAAGAAAGATGGAGTCTGTGCAGATACAACATCTGGTGGGCAGCGAAGTTGGAGGAAAAAATTTAAAGCATCGTCTTCTACAGAAGAAGGAACAAAAAACAAAAAGTGCCCCTTTTATAAGAAGATACCAGGTGAGAAGTAATTGTGACTTTTAATTTTAATGGTTGAGTTTAATGGTTGGAGATAGCTTTTTTTTCCAGTTTTAATATGAGGCCTCTTTTATTTGGTTTCAATGTAAAACCCTTTTAGGCCCCAATCCTTTAATGATTTCCACAATAGGTGGACCCCATTGAAGTTAGTAGAGACCAGGAACATAAACATTTAGAAAATTACCCCAGTTCATTCTGAGTGAGCAGCAATGAAAGAATGAAATCCTTTTGTAAAAATATTAACTTCTAAAGATACCAACAGAAAAATAACAAACATTGAGACTTAAATTATATTTTACAGGGCATGTAGCTTAAGGGGAAGATTTTCAAAAGCATCTAAGGGATTTAGGAGCACAAGTCCCATTGAAAGTGAGACTTGTGCTCCTAAATCCTATAGGTGCCTTTCCAAATCTCTCAGTTGATGTTTTCCTTGCCTAATTCATAGCTTGTAACTTTTACATAACTTATTTTGAAGCAGAAAAGTTGGCTAATAATGATTTATAGAACAAAATATTTGTCACTTTTGCAATTATTTTACCATAATTTTACTAAGTACATTATTTGAGCTTTATTTTGTTTTAGATGTAATATTACACTAGAATGACATTCTCCAATGTTAATTAGTAGAGTTTTTTAAAATAATTAAAGCTAAAAAAAAAGCTAAGAATTTACCAAAATCTCCTCAAGTAACTATCCAAAGGATAAGGAAGACTGATCAATAGCTTGAAAAGTTTAAATATTACAGATGTCTCACAAAATGTTGAGAACATTAGAAGATTTAAAAAAAGAGAGACTGCCAGATTATTTCATAAAGTCCTGCACATGAAAACACTTACACCTGTGAGTAGTTCAATAGCAAATTAAAAAGTTTATTGTATCCCAGCTGACAACTATGAGATGGTCCAACAAAGGATCATCAAAGTTGTGCTTTTTTGTTTCTGGAATCAAAACATTCCTTTTTTGTTGAAAACAATTTTAATTTATTTCCTACTTAAAAGAAGATCTGACCAGTAACTGGCTGTAGCTATTCCATGCATATTAATTGACTTGTTCCTGTTGTATTTATGTTGTAGGAACTGGATTTACAGTTGATGCATTTCAGTATGGAGAAATCGAAGGTTGCACAGCCTATTTCCTCACTCATTTCCATTCTGATCATTATAGTGGCTTAACAAAAAAATTTACATTTCCAATCTACTGTAATAAGGTAAGATTTCCTAGGGTTTTGATAATTACCAAATCAGTATGCAACTGTGAATGAAAACCAAAAGAATACAGTATTCATATTCTACAGCTATATGATCAAAATCTCAGCTGTGGCTGATGCTGAAGAACATTTGGCATAGCTGAGCTGGATAAAGAGTATGGATGGATCAAACAGATGTAAGGACCTTGTTATTGCCTCTTTTGAGCCAGCTGCAGGGAAGTACATGAGGGAACAAGAGGCACTCCCCTTACCTAGGGGAGTTTCTGGAACCTAGATATAGCTGATGTTATAAGAGGCTGGAGTACAGCCCAGTGTTAGAGCCATAATCCTTCATAATCTGCACATTGTGCTATGTGGTTTTGAGATCCTTCTAAATATTTACAATTTAATCTAATACAATTAATTAATATTTAGCAATTTCACAACCCTTATATCTTTAAAGAATTTTACCCAGCATCCCTATGATATAAACAAGCATATAGAGATTGGGATGTGGAAGCATGAAGGTTACTCTTTCCTGCAAGCATGCATAAAATTAGAGTAGAGCCAGGAATAGAATTTAGGAGTTTCTGGCTTCAAGTCTCAGGCTTTATACACCAGAGATGCTGCCTCTGTTTGTGATGGTCCTTGCCATAACTTTAGCCATACTGTGTGGTATTTATGCTTGGGCTTTTACTTGCTGCCACAATTTTTAAAGCGACTTAAAAAAAATAAAACTTGAGCACAGAAAAAGTGAACTTTGTTCCCATTACATGATTTCCCCTGTAATATGACTTGGTCTTTTTGTTTTTGTCTCAGGTTTTGTTTCTACTAGAAATGTAAGTCAATCTCCATTAGGTTGACTTACAGGCACTGCAGTGATTACTGCTGTGGTGCATGTCCACACTGCCCTCCTTGCATCAGTGGTGTGTGTCCTCACCAGGAGTGCTTCCATCAACATAAGAAGGGCAGTCTGGGGACCTGAAAGCCTAAGCTCTCAGCTCTGCTAGCAACTCCCTACAGGGAGCCTAGCTACCCCACAGGCTCCTGGGCTCCTAGTGGGCTTCTCCCCTTCTGTTCCCTGTTGCCCAATGGGAGGGGGGAAACCATCTAGGGTTTTTCCCCTCCCTGTTCCCTGCCAGGAGCTGGCAGAAGCTGCCTGTGGCATTTTGCCCCTAGAAAGCAGAGTCCAGCTGCCCTAGCTTTTCAGCCCACTGCTGCTGTGAGCTGGATCTGTAGCTGCCAGGGCATGTCATTCTGGTTCCCAGCTGGGTCCACTTTCCCTTGGCTACCAGGAATGGAGTTCAGCTGCCCAGCTCTTCATTAGAGAAAGTCGGCTCTAGCTGACCGACTTTCATATCAATTTCATTGCTCTTGCTCTGAAATTAACAAGATACCCATGTAAGGGATGCAGTGTCTATGCAGACATTGTGTTACCTAATTACACCAACATAAGCCTTATGCTTTTTGTGGAGGTGGAGTTACCATGTCAGTGTAGTAGGGCACTTACATAGGCGGGAGGAAGGCTGTAATGTAGACACTGACATAATTAGGTCCACATAATCTGCCTATGTCAGATGAACTGGTCTATGTAGTATAGACCAGTCCTCAGTACTAAACTCTCTTTTGTAGGTAACTGGCAACTTGGTGAAGAGTAAACTTCAAGTGCAAGAACAATATATCCACACATTGCCAATGGATACAGAGTGTATAGTGAATGGAATCAAAGTGGTCTTGCTCGATGCCAATCAGTATGTATCTTTGCAGCTAAATTCTATCATTAGCAAATAGTGAATGTCAAAGATAAGTTATTGTTTAGAAATGGTTTATTGACTTCAGTGGATCTGGAAGACTAATAATATTTTTAAAGCACTTAAGTGATTTAGAAGCATAATATCATTTTCAAAAGTGAGTTAGGGCCATGGAAGGGTAAATCTCATTGAACTCTTCTAAGTGCCAATGTTACCTTTGAGAATGGGAATTAGACTTTGAAAATTTCACCCTAAATCTATTTTGTGCATTTGTAATGAGCATATCACCAAGATATCTACATGTTAATGATAGAGAGTGCTTTAATTTTCACATTTCATTACAGACATTAATCCTGATTGACACTTAGAACATTTCTCTGAAGTATGTAAGAAAATAGAGGCACAGAAACATTTAGGACTATGATTTCCAAAATGGTCCAAATTCTGAGTTGCTAGTTTTTGGTGCCCAAGGTGAGGCATTCTTGCCCTTATTCTCAGAGGTGTTGAGAACTTTACATTTTGCTGATGACAATGGGAGCTTCAGATAGTGAAAATGTAAGCCCAGGGTGTTTCCAGCTAGACACAAAAATCATTTGACAGTTTGAAAAGTTGCTGGTAAAAAGACCTGATCTTGCCCCAGTTGAAATCTTTGGCAAAGCTTTTATTGAATTCAGTGGTGCAGGGCCAGGCCTGAACTGCTCAAGGTCTTGTAAACAGTCTGTGGTAATGTCAGGATTAGAATTCAGTAGCTCCTGGCTTTCAGTTGTGAGCTCTGATCATTCTGCCTCTTGGCACCTTATTTATATACTAGCCAATTAGCCCGTCATAAAATGGGATTTTCAGGGCTCTCCTCCACGTCGGTCTTCTCTCCTGAGCCTCCGGTCTCTTGCTCCGTCTCTTTCTCTCTCTCGCCTCCTCCTACTGCCTCCCCCTCTCTCTCTCAGCTCTCCTCCGCCTTCTGCCTCTCTCTCGGTCTCTCTCTTTCTCTTCTCCCCCTCCTGCCTCTCTCTCTCTCTCTGCTCTCCTCTGTCTCCGTCGGGGATGCACGCTCGTCCAGGCCCTGCCCCCTGGGTGTGTACGTCACCGCCACGCCCCCCCTTTGCTTTGTCTGTCTGTCCCCCACAGGAAGTAAGAATATGTTGTGGGTTTTTTCCCTAGTTGTCCCGGTGCCACGATGATCCTTTTTTGCCTTCCCAACGGAACTGTGATTTTACATACAGGGGACTTCAGGGCAGATCCCTTTATGGAGCGATATCCTCTTCTGATCAACCGAAAGATTCACACTCTGTATTTGGATACTACGTAAGCTAGCATATCCTTCTTTCACTGTCCCAGTAAAAAGTGTGTATCCCATAATAGTACTTTAAAAAAATTAATAATATGAGTGGCATTATTTTTTTACATACCATTAATCAGAGATAAGTGAGTATTGAAAAACAAAGTATTTGTTAAAAGGTCACTTACATATTTTCTGTTGACTTTATAAGGATGTAATAGTTGTGTGTGGCATAAGGCTTTTGCAGTATTCTTTTGAAATGGTCAAATTAATCATAAGCGATATTCACATTTTTGCTGTAAAAGCAGAGGTTCATGAAATTGAAACTGGCTTTGCGAGGGTCAGCCCTTTAATGAAAGAAACAAAAATTCAAACAGTGAAAGGTTGCTAGATGTTGTGGTCAATTGTCCAATTTTTCATTAGACCTTTCTTTGATTCATCCATATGAAATAAGGATGTAAAATCCCATTTAATTGGTTAACCAGTTAGACATATTGTTTAACCAGTTAACTGATTAAAGGGGAGGGCAGGCAGGGGGGTCGCTCCAGCCCTGCTGGAGGGGTCCCCCACTCTTCTCAGGAGGCTGGAGCAGCCACTGCCTGCGGTGGGCCAGGCATCCTGCACGCAGAAGCTGCTCTGGCATCCCATGCAAAGCAGGCTTTGTCCGCAGTGGGCCCTCTGCGGGGTTGGAGCAGCTCCCTGCCCACAGCAAGCGGAGTGATGCTCCAGCCCCCAACGGTTAACCTTAACCGGTAAGCCTCACCTACTAGGGGTGAGACTCACTAGATAACTGGTTAAACATTCACATCCCTAATATAAAACTGTTTCTCAATATGTGATGACTAATGCCCAGTTACAATTCTTTTATTTTCTGTCCCATACTCTGTTACTGTGAATGAGTTAGTTATGTGCATGCCAAAAAATAGACGACCTATGGATGTAATTAGTAAGTGACACAAACATCCAGCTTTATAAAAAATAGTACTCAAAAGAGGAAAATACTTCAGTAGTCATAGTGTCAGATTAGGGATGAGAATGGGTAACATTTCCTCAACCCTAATCTGAGAACAGGTGATGCTTACCAGGTAATGGTTAACTGGTACCCTGGAGCGGCCAGCCACAGGCGGATGGCTGCTCCAGCGCCATCAGGCCCCTGTGCAGGCTGAGAACTGGCAGCCCTGTGTGGGACCAGTGGAGCCCTCCCCATTCACTCTCCCTGGGCTGAAGCGGTTCCTCTCTGCCGCAGGCAGGGGCTACTCTGGCCAGGCTGGAGCAGCCCCTGCCTGGGGCGAGTGGGGGGGCTGTTCCAGCCCCTGCCATTCTGTGGCAGGGTGGGGGGATGCCTTTTTAATTGGTTAACTGGTTAAATACTACGTATAACTCCTTAATCAGCTAAATGAGATTTTACATGAGTGAATATTGTCAGATGAGTGAATATTGGCAGTTATTAAATGTGTATATCAAAAAGGATGTGCATAGTATAACTTTAATCTTTTTCAATAAATAAATTTCAAATTTAATCTTAAAAAATTACTATATGCTACCATGATTTTTAATAAATAAATAATAGGTTGAATTGATATTGATTAATTACTTGTCTTTCTCTTCATTATGTCATTGTTGCATGCAGTTTCTAACAAAGCTTGCTTATAAAGTAGGGTGCCTCCTGGCTTACGTTCATACTGCTCTTTTACATATGCAAATCCAATTTTCATTTATTAGATACTGCAGTCCTGAATACACTTTTCCATCTCAACAAGAGGTTATCCAGTTTGCTATCAACACTGCCTTTGAGACAGTAACTTTAAACCCACGTACCTTGGTCATCTGTGGCACCTATACCATTGGAAAAGAAAAGGTCTTTCTAGGTGTGTAAAGTGTGCATGAAGTTAGCTTAGGCTCAACATTTAGATTTTGTGTATAGCAAAAGAACGTAAGTTTTAAAAACTGATTTTATTAAAATGTAAGTTTTTAAAATTTCAACTAAAAATAAATTTATGATTGGAACAATCACCTGCAGTGTTGACAAAATTAACAAAACCATGTTGTGCCACCGTATAGGAGGCACAAAGTGGCTACACACAGAAATCATTTATTGAACCATATCAAGTGAACCATATCATATAATCGTTTAATTAATAAAACACAGCCTAACTGGTGAGATTATGAAAATTGAAAATAATTTTATAATCTCGAGTGCTCTCAGTAAATCAGTGAAGAAAATGTAATTTTTTTAAAAAGTTTCATCTAACACTTACTTCCAAGGGTGATATTGTGTAAAATAGAAGCAAATCATGCAAATTAACTATTTGTTAAACATTCCCAGCAATTAAATGCATCTTTCTGCTATTTTCTGTCTTAAAGGAAACCTCGTGTGTCCTATGCTTAAATTTGTATAATGTTTAGAAGCATAGTGATTATCTAGAGCAGCCAGCCATGCAACATTTGTACTTTTAAAAAAGATTTAAAAAAGACTTTTCAAAGTCACTGTACTAGAATTTCATGAAATCCAGGGCATCATTAACATGGGTTGTTTGTCCCTTCTTCAGAACTGTACTAGGTTCTAGCATCTTAGAAAGATATATCGTTTTGCTTCCTTGAACATCAATATATTATTGAGGAGATATGATTCGTAACCTGTTCATGTACTTTTACTGCCCCTCTTTCTATACATAATTCTGAAGCTACAGTATAGCAATCAGTGTTTGCCAACAGTTATCAAAGTTTTCCTCTATATATTTTAGAATATGAAATAGCCTTATAGGAAAGCATAGATGTTTTTAATGGTTGCTGAAGTGATCAGGAACATCTCAGAAACAAAGATACAAATCTTCATTATTTGCAAATTGTATCTTCATTATGTCTAATGTTTTCCCTTCTACCCTCCAGCAATTGCTCAAGTTCTGGGCTCTAAAGTGAGCATGTCTCCAGATAAATACAAAACGCTGCAGTGCTTGGAGTCAGCAGCTGTTAATTCCCTCATCACCATGGACTGGAACAATACTTTGCTTCACCTTCTTCCCATGATGCAAATTAATTTTAAGGTAAGTGTAGAAAGTATCATCTGCACCTGTTGGCTAATCTTAGCTTGGATGATATAACAGCAACAGGGTGTCTTTGGTGCTTTTTGCCACCTGTCAGATCATATTTATTTAGTGATGTTTTGACATATAGCAACACATTGAAAATGAGATGCAATTAAACATTAATAACAGGCTCCAAACATAATGCACAGAAAGTGTAATTTCTCTCTAATGCAGTGTTCATGGAACAAGATTAGATGAGACTTGTTCAAAGGCTTGCTGTTTGTGGCCTTGTTTGAAGTAGGTTTTATTTAATGATTGCAGGACCTCTCCTATTAACAATTAATATACTGTGACACTTAGAGCCTGTCTTCTCTCTATCCATTAACCTGTATATTTTAAAAAAGGACTGAAGGGGTTTTCTTTCTCAAACACCCTCTCTTTTGAACCAGTTAATAGAAAGGACATTGTCAACTTGAAATCTAGTCAAAATTTTAATCTTGTCTTTAAAAAAAGTCATTTCAGCTTTGACACATGTCCCTGACGCCACTGCCAGTTTTTATGGCTTTACATTCACACTTTCCTCATTTTTCTTTAAATCTGTTTTTCTTTCCTCTGTTGCTGTGTGGAAGACCTACACAAATCACAGAGGGAAATAGATTACAGTAAAACCTGCGCTATCCGGAACTTAAGCACCCGCAAAACTGTAGAAAGCAGCAAATTTCTGACGTCGGGAAAAGCAAAACAAAAACAAAAGAAACTAGCCCTTTAAGTGCCGGGCCGCTCCTCAGACGAGTGTGCAGCACATACCTGGGGGAGGGGCGAAAGGTAGCCGGAAGCAAGCAGCAAGCATCCCAGTTCCCCCTGTGGCTCCTGGAACCCCCAGAAGGCCACCCTTCCCCCCGGCAGGCTATCTCCGCCTCCCGCGCCCCGGCTTCCCCGCCCCTTTACCAAGCCGCATTCTCTCCTCCTCCTCCCGGAGGTTCGTGGCCCCACCTAACAGGCCACATCCAAGTCCCTGCACGGCTCCCGTACCCTCCCCCCCAGATAACCAGAATTTTTAGGTTACCGGCATGCCCTAATCCCCGGGTGTGCTGGATAACACAGGTTTTACTGTATATAAGAAACAGTGAAACTGACACAAAACGTAGTTAAATAAACATCATGATCAAACTGAAGCAGAAATAAATTCCCACCTTTCAGTTATAAGAGAATCAGTTATTACTTGTAACGATAGTCCGTTAAAGGATTTAGCTAGAAGCGTGTTTTGGGGTTTTTTTAAGTTGACTTTTATGTACGAGTTTTATACAAGGGAACTAAGTGTCATCTCTTTTCCAAAGAGATACTCAGGTTTGATGAGGGGTGGTTTATGAGTGTGTATCAGAGAGAGAATTTCATTCCGCTAAAAGGGCCAGACTCCTAGACCAGAGCAGTGGTGCGCAATCCGTGGGTCATCTTAGGGGGCTGCAGCGCCGGGCCGGCCGCCATTATGTTTTCCCGGCTTGGCGCCTGATGTACACGCAGCAGGAGTAAGGGGAGTGGCAGGGGAGCAGACCAGCGCTTTAAATTAAAGGGGCCGAAACAAAATGTTCCCAGCACTTCCCCTTCCCCCACCCCACCCCCCTTTTTTTTCCCTCAACCAAAATTTTCCCAGCCCTGGGGGTCGTGAATGAAAAAAGGTTGAGCACCACTGGTCTAGAGAATATTTTCCATTCACAGGTACAGTTGTTTAATCTCCTCTGCACTGCCCACTCTATATATTTAGAGGGAAGTTAATTTTCCTTGCTCATTAGTACAGATTGTGTCTCCAAAAGCTGGCATTCTCTGGTCTGCCAATATCCATCGTCCGGCAGGACCACGGATGCTCCTGAACCAGAGCGCTGGGAGCCTAAAGGCAGGAAGGTCAGCTAGGGCCTGGGCAATATGGTCAGCAGATCAGCTGGGGGCAGTGCAAGACCGAGCCCTGAAGCAGTTTCTAGCAGCCCGTGGCAGCACAGGTCTGGGCTGGAGTCCCTTGGCAGCACAGAGCCGGAGTCCCCTGGGCGCTTCCAGAAGCACAGGGCTGGGGCACTGTGGCAGCCCCTGTGAGTGTGGGACTGGAGTCAAGCCCCATGGCAGCACAGGACCAGAACCCCTCAGCAGCCTGCTGGAGCGCGGAGCCAGAGCCCTGCAGCAAACTCAGAGCGCTGCAGCAGCCTGCTGGAGCCCTGCAGCAACCCTGGGGCCAGGGCTGGAGCCTCACAGCAACCATGGGCCTGTAGCTCTGCAGCAGCCCCTTGGGGGGCAGGGCGGGGGCTGGAGCCCTGCGGCTGCCCCCAGATGCACGCGGCTGGAGCTCCATAGCAGGAGCTGGAGCCTCTGCTGCCCAGGAAGCCGGCAGCATGTAGGCAAGCAGCCCAGCCAGGTTGGGGTGCAAGAGGGTGAGGCAGGATGCCTGCTGGGCGATGGGCTTGGGAGCCGGTGGCAGGGCACCTCCCCTGGTCCAGCAAATTCTCTTGTTCAGGACCGGTCAGGTCTCAGCAATGCTGGACCAGGGAGGTCCAACCTGTCCTTAGCCTCTCTGCTAGACTGCCAAGAATGGTGCCAATCTGGGAGGAGGGATTATGATTTGATCTCAGAGGCTTCATTTCAGAAGTAGTCAAAGATGATGAAAAGGATAAAAATGGTGGGTTTTTTAAATTTTAGTTTAGTTTTTAAAAGAAGCTTAATTCACATCCCCTTTTTATTTATAAACTAGGATATTGACTCCCATAAAAGCAGATTAAAGGAGAGCAGATTGATTCTACTAGAGCATATTCATGATGGCGAATGGGAAACTCTGCATTCTGGAAGTAGATTTGAAAGTGCAGATCAATAGCAGGCTGTCAGCACAGCAGGAAGGAGCTCTCTGTTTATTATATGCTATGTGAGATACATTGCACCCTTCAATTGTAGGAGAAGTAGGTAAATTCTACATTACACCTTAATATTAGTGTACAGGAGCTAATTTATGTTGACTGAACATAACATAAGAACGGCCGTAGCGGGTCAGACCAAAGGTCCATCTAGCCCAGTATCCTGTTTGCCGACAGTGGCCAGCACCAGGTGCCCCAGAGGGGGTGGACCAAAGACAATGATCAAGCAATTTGTCTCCTGCCATCCTCTCCAGCCTCTGTCAAACAGAGGCCAAGGACACCATTTTATCCCTGGCTAATAGCCTTTTATGGACCTAACCTCCATGAAATTATCTAGCTTCTCTTTAAACTCTGTTATAGTCCTAGCCTTCACAGCCTCCTCTGGCAAGGAGTTCCACATGCTGACTACACGCTGTGTGAAGAAGAACTTTCTTTTATTAGTTTTAAACCTGCTACCCATTAATTTCATTTGGTGTCCTCTAGTTCTTCTATTTAGGGAACTAATAAATAACTTTTCTTTATCAGCCCTCTCCACACCACTCATGATTTTATACACCTCTATCATATCCCTCCTCAGTCTCCTCTTTTCTAAACTGAAAAGTCCCAGTCGCTTTAACCTCTCCTCATATGGGACCCGTTCCAAACCCCTAATCATTTTAGTTGCCCTTTTCTGAACCCTTTCCAAGGCCAAAATATCTTTTTGAGGTGAGAGACCACATCTGTACACAGTATTCAAGATGTGGGCGTACCATAGTTTTATACAGGGGCAGTAAGATATTCTGGGTCTTATTTTCTATCCCTTTCTTAATAATTCCTAGCATCCTATTTGCCTTTTTGACCGCGCTGCACATGTGTGGAAGTTTTCAGAGAACTGTCCACGATAACTCCAAGATCTCTTTCCTGATTTGTAGCCAAATTAGCCCCCATCATACTGTACGCATTATAGTTGGGGTTATTTTCCCGATGTGCATTACTTTACACTTATCCACATTACATTTCATTTGCCATTTTGTTGCCCAATCACTCAGTTTGGTGAGATCTTCTTGGAGTCCCTTACAGTCTGCTTCTGTCTTGACTATCCTAAACAGTTTGGTATCATCCATAAACTTTACCACCTCACTGCTTACCCCTTTCTCCAGATCATTTATGAATAAGTTGAACAGGATTGGTCCTAGGACTGACCCTTGGGGACACCACTAGTTACCCCTCTCCATTCTGAAAATTTACCATTTATTCCTACCCTTTGTTTCCTGTCTTTTAACCAGTTCTCAATCCAAGAAAGGACCTTCCCTCTTATCCCATGGCCATGTAATTTACACAAGAGCCTTTGGTGAGGGACCTTGTCAAAGGCTTTCTGGAAATCTAAGTATACTATATCTACTGGATCCCCCTTGTCTGCATGTTTGTTAACCCCTTCAAAGAACTCTAATAGATTAGTAAGACAGGATTTCCCTTTACAGAAACCATGTTGACTTTTGTCCAACTGAATCTCAGGGAATTTCCATATCATAAAGGTATACAGTGTATAGGCAAATATGTCTAGCCTTTAAATACAGCAATACTGAAAGAAATAAAAACAGAACAATTGGACCGTGTTTAAAGGTAACATAAAACAGAGGAAGAATGGTTCAGTGATGAGGATGCTAACCTGGGACTTCGGACTCTGGCATCCTGGATTTGGTTCCTTTGTCTGCCATAGACTACCGGTGAGACCTTGGTCAAATCACAGTATTTCTGTGCCTCATTCTCTCTGTGCCTCATTCTCTATCTGTAAAATTATGATATCGTTCTACCTCATAGCCGTGTTGTAAGAATAAATACATTAAGACTGTGTGATTTTCATACTCCAGTGATAGGGGTCATATAAGTGACTTGGATAAGTAGTCTTCTAGATGGATAGAAACATGTATAGTGCTCAACCGGAGGTCTTGACCCATTGAGGGGGCTGTGAGCAGGTTTCAGAAGATCCAGCAAAATAAACTAGAGAGCAAGGCTGACATTAGAGTTGCTAGGGCTGAGGGCAGAAAGCCCCGGCTGAAGCTGACGCCCAAACAACTTAACTTTGTGAGGTTCCCTGTGCTCTAGACAATTGCTCTGCTTTTTACTCCCTAATACCATGTTGTGGCATTGGTGGGCCACAGAGGTTTTTATACTATGTTGGGGTAGAGCTTCAGAAAGCAAAAGGTTGAGACCCTTGCCATAAGTTATACTGTGGGGTGGCGAGGAAAGGCCAGGACTGTACAGGAAAGACAACCAACCAGAAGTGTAAGAAAAAGTGTGCGAAGGGAAGATCTTTTTCTTTCACCATTCTGTTTAGATGCTCTTCTTGCTAAAGTCCCACCCTTCTGTCCCTTTAGCTTGTAAGTTACAGACAGGTCATTTTATCATTTCTGTCACCTCCATGTGGCCTCCAGTTGCCATTATGAGAGGTACTTTGCCCCCAAACAAAAAAGTCGTCTAGACTGTCCAATGTGATAAGCTTCCATTGAAGCTGGAATCTGAGTCTCCAGCTGCCAGGAATGCCATTAAGAGATATGGTGATCATAGACTCAGTTGAACAGGTGTTAAATGCTTAAGAATGAGCCTATGCAGCATTAACCTGGTGTCTGTGTAGTAAATGTGAAACTCAAAAGAACAATATTGTAAACAATAAATCAGCTAGTATCTTGTGTGTTTTGTTTAGATTAAGGAATAATAAATAATGCAATGTCGTTTTTATATATGGTATGCCTTTGTTTACCCAGGTCGTTCTTCCCTTTATTTTTATTTATTTTTTCTTTCCATGCTGGGCTGAGCAGCCTTTGTCCTGAATTGCAGACTCATTACGTGGGAAATCTGGCTACTTGTGTGTCCTCATTTGCTGAGCGCTGCCCAGTCATTTTAATGGATTTTATCCATGAAATACTCCTGTGAGTTAAAGAAATACGATTCCAGTTTTACGCTGGCTCCCCTCAGCACTGGCTCCTGCTCCCCTCCCTTGCTGCCTCTAATAGAGACAGCCTGCCCCTGGCTCCTACTGTGTTTTAAATCGCAGAGACTCAGTGGGGTTTGGTCCCCAACCTGGTGTGAGCAGGGATTGAGCCGGGCTGCGACCTGCCTAAATGTAGTGGGAGCTGGGCAGGCAGGCAGCTCGGCTCAGTCCCTGCTCATGCCAGGTCAGGGACCAAACCCCACTGCGGCTCCACAATTTAAAACACAGTAGGAGCCCAGGGCAGGCTGCCCAGCTCCTACTGCCTTTTAAATTGCAGAGCTGCAGTGGGATTTAGTCCTGGTGCAAGCTGGGGCTGAGCCCGGCTGCCTGCCCAGCCAGCAGCAGCCCCTGTCTGCAGGTAGTCCCAACTCCCCGCTGAGACCCTTCCTTCCCTGCCTCGGGGACAGGGGTTGCCTTCCCTTCCCCACCCCCCACTGGCTTCCTCTGATATAGAGGCAGCCAGGGTGGGACGAATAGGACTAATCAACTACTCTCTTACATTCCTAGATAAAACTATGCATTCATGAGGAATGTTTCCACAGCTGGGGGTTCCCTAGATAAATCCAGATGGTTTTGGCTTTCATTTCCATCCAGTTGAGTCAGGTTTTGCTTCTGCTCATACAGCAAATATTTTAAAATTTGCCTGGAACAAAGTTATCCATGAGTTGGTGGCTGGAGAGGGTTAACAAAAATGAGCTCCATGTTATAAAAGTCTTGCATTCACTGACTTCCTTCTTCACTTGCAGTTCTGTAGTGATCAGAGGCACATTCACTTCCTTCCAAAATGCCAGCCTCCCACTAAAATTCCACAGACTTACTAGAAACATACTTTGTTTTAAATATAATTGTATGGATAACTAATATTTCAGGTTTGTTTTTTTTTTAATAAATTTACTGATATTTTGTAGCGGCTCTTTGTAAGTCTTACTCACTCATGCTCTCTTCATTCCTCACAGTCCCTGTTGTAATCTCAAATTGTTCCCTAGCATTTTTGCATTCTCTCCTGTATCTTCCCTTTTATACACTCTCCCAGATTTCCAAACTAAAGAGGTCAGAAGCATATATGTCGTAGGTCTGGTTTTTCTTACTCTTTTAACTAAGAACATCTGCTTAATTCCAGATTTCAGTTCATTTGGCCTCTGCTCCTTCTTATATTGGTCTCTGTGACGGGCCGGAGGCGGCCCGCACGGAGGAGCACACAGGGGGGGCTAGGGGAGGCAGCACTCCCGGCCGCAGCGCCCGGCTGTGGGAAGCTGGCGCGCGGTGGATACCAGCCGCGGGAACTTCCCCCGCGGCTGAGAAACAGAGCCGCGGTCCGTCTGGCTCCCGGCGCACGTCCGCCAAGGGCAGGCGCGGGGGTTGACGAGCCGGGCGGGACAGGAGCGCGTGCGCTGACACCAGGAAGGAGGCGCGCCAGTAGGACGTCATCTCCGGCGGGCCATTTAAAAAGGGCCCGCCGGCAGCGCGGCGGGGGCGCGACCTTGGAGGCCGGCTCCCACAGGGTGTGGGGCCGGGCACGGGGAGACGCCCCCCCAGGGAGCCCGGATTCCCGACGGGGAACCCCGGAGGCGGGGGATCAAAGACGCCCGCGGCGACGGGTCACTGACGGGACCGGACCCCCCAGCGGAGGACGGACTGCTCCAGCGCCGAGCGACCGAGCCACGGTAGGCTACGGGGACCCCACGGAGAGGGCGGCGGGGTTCGCGGCGGGGAGGAAGCAGCCCGGGGCGGGGCCCTTTTGGCGCCCGTGGGTGGACGCGTTTCCGGAAGGAATCCCACGTCCGCCGCACAGGGAGCTAGCAGACCCCTGTGCTTAGGGCCCGGGCTGGGACCCGGTGGAGAGGGTGGGCCGGGTCCCCCTCCCCTCCCGCCGTGCCGGGAGTTGCGGGTCGCTCCTGTGCCAACGAGCGGAGCCCCCCCCAGTGGAAACAGCGGGGAAAATCCCCGCTCAAAGGGACAGGCGACCCCCAGGCTCGCAGATCCCCCAGACTCGGCCGAGCGGGGTGATCGCGCCCAAAGGCGCTAAACCTGACTAGACTCTGGGACCAACAGGCCGGAGGCTGGCGACGGGGTCCGCTGAACCCCTCTCCCGGGGCGGGAGAGGGTGATCGCACCCCGCCGCGGTCACAGTCTCCAAGAGCAAAATCAAGGCAGGTTCTGTTTGTTATTTTGGAACAAGTTACTTGATTATTTAGCAATATGTAGTTTAGCTCTCCATGTAGGGTTTAGAGGTGCTATGTTGATTCAGCAAAGGACCTCACTAATCTAGTCAGTTGGCAAATTATAAAAAAACACAGAAATCTCTCTCCCTTTTCCTAAACAGTGACCGGATTTTAAAGATTTGTTTTTAATATCAACATCTTCATCTTAGAACTAAAGCTGACAAACACCAATACTCTTTAAGATTCATTACTAGTTAATTTATCATTATGACCTAATAATAATAGGCCAGATAGCAGGCTGGGCACTAGATATTTCAATAACAGGGCTGAGGATCAAAGTAGGCTTCTGCGTCTCTAGTGCACCCCAAGCATATCCCTGCCATATTCCCATCCTTCTCTGGGCTCTATGCTTGTCAGCTAATCTCTGTGCTGCACAGAAGGTGTGTATCTCTCTCCGTGCATGGGTCCATACTTTGTACAACAGATCTGCACTAATGACCATTACATCTTTGAAGGTGGGGGCTCTAATTGCCCCATTAGAGTGTATGTATAACTTTTTCTCTTCAAAGCTTTACATATATTGACTAACAGTTCTCATGAAACCCTCCAAGCTGAGTCAGGAGGGGCAAGTCACATTGCATCAAAGAATGTACCAAAGAAACAAACCCACACCTATCTCCGTATGATAGAGATCTATAAAATCATAACAGGTATGGAAAAAGTTAATAGGGAAAAGTTATTTACTTGTTCCATAACATAAGAACTAGGGAGTCATCAGACAAAATTAGTAAGTTGCAGGTTTAAAACAAACAAAAGGAAGTTTTTCTTCATGCAGCACACAGTTAACCTGTGGAACTCATTTGCAGAGGAGGTTGTGAAGATCAGGACTTTAACAGGGTTCAAGAAAGCACTAGATACATTCATGGAGGTTAGGTTCATCAATACTTATTTGCCAAAATGGGTAGGAACGGTGTCGTTAGCTTCTGTTTTTTTTAGGGGCTGGAAATGGATGATAGGAGGGGGCTTGCTTGATGATTACCTGTTTCTGTTAATTCCCTCTGGAGCATCTGGCATTGGCCATGGTCAGAAAACAGGATACTGGGTTAGATGGGCCTTTGGTCTGACCCAGAATGGTGGTTGTTTTGTTATCATGAGAAGCAGGCACACTTTTTTTGCACTGTAAATAGCATTCCCGATTGTTATCCAGGTCAAACAGCAGGATTCAAATCAATATTCTCTTTCTGCTGTTGTTTCAGTTATGACTGCTTTTAGCCTGGTACTGGGTGACGGTGTCAAATATTATCTAGTAATTTTGCAGCATTTTCTTGAGACCGGTAAAGGAATCAAAGGTACATATTAAAAGAAAACCATCTTGCAGACATTATTATATCAAGTGGAGACAAGATGAAGGGCTGCTGGATCGCATTCTGGATGTCCTTTTTCCAAATCCTTTACTGTTTAATGCTTTGTTTTGAAAATTTAGGAAGAATAAAATAGATTAATTGCTCTAGTAATGCAAATGGATTTGCTATGTGAAAAGGAAGGGCAAAAAAGTGGTAACTCAAAGAGACTGATTACTTCAGTGGCATGCTTAGTTTAACTCCAAAAAAAATGCTGGGATCATTTAAATACTGATGAATATCTACTCTTGAATAAGCAAGCTGCATAAAAGTGCTGTGAGAGCTGATTGTAAATTAACCATTTAATCTTGTTAGTGTTCACATACTGTATGGGATCCATTTGCTCAGACTGCTGCTGACTTCATCAAAATAGTAGATAATAGGCTGTCTTAATGACATAAGGATGTTGATAGAGGAATGAATTCTATTTTCCGTTTTAAAAGGATGGAGGTTTTGGAGCAATACTGAATATGTTTCTTCTTTAACTCTTTATGAAGAAGCTCTGACGTTACCCATGTTCCTGTAGGAAGGAAGTCTTCTTTTCCCTAAAAATATTAACATTAAAAGAATTCCCCATGCCTCACACAAACATCTGTTTGTAATAGTGAAATCATGGGACTTTTGTCATTTAAATTCATAGTGCAAAAGCTTTGCAGGTCAAGCAACTGTCTCTTTGCATGTGTTCTATCCACAACATAGCACAATGGGGTGCTGCTGTAATATACAAGCTTTAGGGTGGAATTTTCAGAAGAGCCTAAGGATATGCCTACATGGCAATCGAAAACCCACAGCTGGCCTGTGCCAGCTGGAGCCCAAGCTTTAGGACTGGGTGAGGAGAAAAGGGACCCCAGAGTTAGGACTGCAGTCCAAGTCCAGACATAAAACAGCCCCATAGCCTAAGCCCTATGAGCCCAGGTTAGCTAGCACAGACCAGCCAGCCATCGGTGTCTTATTGAAATGTAGACATGACCTATGTGATTTAGAAGCACGGTTGACTTTCAGTTGGACTGAAAATTCTACCCGTAAAAATTAACATTGCGTACCTGATTAGTAAACTCATAACAAAATCCAAGAACAGGCTAATCTCATAATTGTTCTACTGAATTTTAGTTCATCTCATAATTGTCCTCCTGGAACTTCATGTACTGTCCTTGGTTTTTATTAAGACAGGAGGAGCAAGTATAATGTATGTGGATTATCTTATGAAGAGTTGCAGTAAGAAATGTCAGTCTCTTTAAAAATGAATCATGTTGGGCAGAGAGAGTCTTTTTAGGCTTATTATTGCCATCTTAATGAAACCTAACCTTTTCCGCTGTGCTAGGTAAATGGAGTCTTTGAAGAATGGCCGTAGAGCCCATTACTGAATAAACTGTACACAGTTTATTTACGGTACTTTTATTTTCCAATGTGCCTGTCTTAGGAGTTCTGAATATTACTCTCGAATTTACACTGGAACCCTGCCGCTGTTGGAGGCAGCATTTAACTTCCCTTTCCCTAAATTCTGTGGCGACCATGGGTTCAGTTGGTGCTAAATCACAGTTAATTTCTCTTCTTTCTTAAGTAGTCATTATTTATCTTATGTTCTTCTTCCTGCTCCTGGCCTGTTTTTAACTGTTCTAAAATAGAAAATTGTGTGAGGTTTTCAAATGGATATGGTGGTTTTGATATATCTAAAGGACACATGCGAAACTGATTTCCTATTTCTGACTTCTCTTTATCCTAATGTAGACTTGAAGATTCCTTACACTTCTTCCTCTTTCTGTGTTACCCTTATTCTTTTGCTATCCTATGAAAAAAATTGAAGGCTGCCTCAGGCACCTTCTGAGGTGTTCAGATCGGGTCTTTGGAGTCTGTTGAGATGAAAGAAGTGAAACTATTTCCTCAGGTCATGTTCAGTTAGGTTGTTGGAAGCACAGTCTAGTGGTCAGAGCAAGACAGTCCTTATACATATCGCAGGAAGTGTCTTGCTGTGTTGTTTTATGTGTTCACTTACTTTCTCCGAGCATCTGTAACACAGAGCTAATAATGTTTGTTTGTATTGTAGAACATTTTGAGATCCTTAGCTGAAAGGTTCTGTTTAAGTGTAAAGTTTTGATCGTAACTGTTGTTTAGCTAGCTGGTATTTAAAACAAAAGAAGTGGGAGGGAGGAAGAGCCCATTTAAATGTTGTTCAGAAATATAGCTTTATCTCCAATATCCCTCTCACCAAAACCCTTTTAGACATTGGATCAATGTGATGGTAGTGGTGTTCAATAGTCTTCATTAATGTCTTCTATTAACAGGGCTTGCAAAACCACTTAAACAAGTTCTCGGAGAAGTTTGACCAAGTTCTGGCTTTCAGGCCCACTGGATGGACGTACTCCAATTCATGTCATGCAGTTATCAAACCTCAGACCAGGGGAAAGATCACCATATATGGTACAAGTACTATAAATGGCTCAGTATGCTTAATTCTGTGTGGATTGCTTGTATATCTTTTATTCTAACACCTCTTACTATTCATCATATCATACACTTATTAATATCAGCTTTGCTGCTAAGAAGCTGAGCAGATAGATATCTCCATCTTAAATCTAAGAATTGGCCAATCTAAAACACTGTAAATACAGATTTTAAATACTTTCCTCTAAAGCCTCCCTCTCCCCCCTAAAAAAAAGGGGGAAAAAAAGGAAGTTTGGTCTGATGGCTTTAAGACAAACACAGACAATATGTGTAAAATGCTTTTGCCATTGAAGTCAATAGGAGTTTTGCCAGGGGATTTCACCAGAGCCAGGATTTCACTCCATGTATGGTTTCATGTGAAAGACCGTGCTCCTGCTGCAGAGCTTCCACAGATACCAGCTTGTTTCCTCTGTTCTTATTGGCGCAAACAATTTTATGGATGGAGTTCGGTCTCCTAGACAATCTTATCACTTGTCAGTCAACCAAGTAGCTAGAGTCATCAGATTTGCACAAATGATTGACACTGTAGATAAATACTAGTTAATCCTTCCAATCTGGATTTTTACTTGATCCTTGGAGTAAAATGTAAATCTTCATTTTAAAAAACATATATTCTTTTAAAATATTTCTTTGCTTCTTGAACAAAATATTTTCAGTAAAACCTACTGTTAAGCACACTGCCTGAAGTACCTTTGCATTGTTTTGCCACAGGGATTCCTTACAGTGAACATAGCAGTTACCTAGAAATGAAACGATTTGTCCAATGGCTGAAGCCACAGAAAATCATCCCCACTGTAAATGTTGGTGATTGGAGAGCTAGAAGCATGATGGAGAAGCATTTTAGAGACTGGAAGATGGAACCTACTGAGTAGAAGGAAGAATTTACTTCCCAAAGGACGTGTGCATGGGGAGGAATTGAAGTATCCAAGAATTCCATTTAGCCTTCTTTTTTTCTATGATGCCTGATTTGAGAAGAAAGAAACTGCCATTCTCCCACAAGAAACCAAGGTCACATTCTTCCACAAGTGGACCTAGCTTTCCTATGTTACCATTAGCCTATTTCCTCCTAGCTTATACCTGCAAAACAAAAAAACCTGCCAATGTATCTTTCAGGTTGTTTTGGAAAATTATTTCAGTGTATTTGCTTTGCACAAAACTATCCAGTAAAACACTTATGCACTTTAATAAGTTTAAGCATCTGAATAGTCTCGTTGACTTCACTGGGACTGCACAGATGCTTAAAGTTAGGTACATGCTCAACTGCTGCATTCCAGCCTAAGTTTCACTCCTCTTTTGCCATCCTTTGCTTGCATGACATGGCTTTGCAGAACTCAAGGAAAGAAACTGAACCAAGATTGTTACCTGCATGTCAGTACTATACAGTCCTTCTTCTACTAACCTAATGCCCAGATGTATGACGCTGGGCTTTAAAATGGGAAACAGATCACCCCATTTTACTAAATGTACAAGAAGAAATTTGAATTTAAGTAGGACTAATTCATTTACAAGGTATAGAGTTTTCTGTCATGTAAGAATTTCTGATGAGAAATGATTGTAATGAGTGGCACCAGTTTATGTTCCACAATGTAAATTCTGGTCCCAAAGAGCAGGTTGTTGCATTAAGAAGCAGATATAAGGGTAGTGACCCTAACGATTTCACACATCTGCAAACTAACTGTACAAAATAACAGATCAATTTAAACTGTTACAGTATTGTGCAATTAAGCATTTAACAGAATAACGAATGCTTATAAAGATATTTCTACCCGTGTGTATTTTTAACATTCTATGTATGTACATTTTTATAAATCTGTTTTAAATAAAGAATCTAAATTAAGCCTGTTGGTTTTTTTTTCTTCAGATCTTAAAGGTCTTCACAGTTAGGAGGAAGTGAATGTGAGTACATGTTGCAAGGCCAGCCTAATGAGCCTTCTTCATTCAGAATGCTCATCGAAGCTTCTGTATGTTGCATATCAGCCCTGGGCATGCAAAATTGGTGCCATAACCTGGGTCATGCAAATATTCATGTATGTTTTTAAGTGTGCATTTAGTCCCACTGAAGTCAGTGAAATTTCTCAGGTGTTTCAAGTTAAGCCACTTGCATGTGTGCAGGATCAGGTCCTAAAGTCTGTACATACAGGCTGGTCTCTCCTCAGTCACCCAGAAAGCAAGGATTGTAAATATTAGGCAGTGACAATATTAAGGTGCAGCGCTGTTTTCCTGAATTCTGCACAGTTTTCATGTAGTTTAAGAAGGTGGTTGTAGGTTTTCATGCCATAATTTAACACCTGGATAAGATTTCATTTCAGGATACATTACATAAAGCTAGAAGATACAAAAAAAAAAAAAAATGCATCATGTATCAAAAAAGTCCCAGAAAGGGAAAGGTGAATCTGAAATCTTTGGTGCATTTTCTTGGGGAAAATTTTTCTATACTGATCTTTGTAAACGTAATCAGATGCTTGCCTATACTAGTGAGTTCTGTGTTTTTGATGAGACTAGTAGTCTCATAGTTCTTCTCAGGGAAGTAATATGCTCTTAAGTCTTTCTGTTGAAGGAGGAGGACCTTGGCCTCTTAAGTTTTTCAATTGGAAGCAATTATATCTAAATGCACTGAAATGTGGCAGTCAGTTACATTGTTGTATCTACATTAAGCAATTCAAAAATCTGAAATTGTCAGGTTTTTACTTTTAGCCAGTGTTTAGCATTCAGGATTAATCTCAATTAATTATGAGACTTTCTCCCATCAAAAGAGCTGTTTAATATAACTGATCAGAAAAGCTTCATAGTAGGGGTCAGGCCTTGGATCAGGCAGGGCTGTGTTCAGCACAGGAGTGGGAGTCATGAAAAGTGTTATGGGGCCAAATCAGCCCCAGACAAAATGTAGAACAGCCTCAGAACTTCTCTAATTTGTGCTGGCGGCCAACAGCCCTTAGGCAGATGTTCCCACCCACCAGGTATGACCAGAGCACTCTGTGTTCCCTTCCCATACCTGTGCCAGAAGCCGTAAAAAGCAGAGACTGAACTGACACCCAGATTTTACTGGGACCTTGTCTGGGTGCAGAGGGATGTGTTAGGCATGGGGGCCATAGCCATGGCACATGAGAAAGAGCTACCCTAAGTTACACCAGAGGCTTTTTTGAGCCTTTGGACCAGGCTGGAATTGGAATGACACAAAGATGGATTAAAACTGCTTTTATCTTCTTCCTCTTGGCTACCCCTTCTCTGCTTCGCTGCATGGAGGTCTGGATCAGAATCTCACCCCCAGTGATTGAATTGTCTGCTATTAGAGGTAGGTATGGTCTGCTTATTCTGCGTGTTCACAGCTCTCGAAAAGGTGGATCTTGATGTGTGACAGGAGCCCCTAAATGCTGCTGCAGTATAAATGTGAAGCTATTTAAAATCCATGCCCCATTTCTCCTCAGATGTTTTCAGTTCTTATGTTCCTGTTGATAAAACTTTTTACTGTGTAAACGGATCTGATGCCACTTGGTCAAAGACAAAAAATAGGTTTGAAGTTGTACATTTTGAGTCCTGGAAGGAAACAAGAAGATATCGGCTGTGATCAAGCAAGAGTTTCCATAACCAACGAAGACATAGAATTTTGTACCAAAGGGTGGGCAAACAAAATAAATTGCAAGCAAATACTGCTCCAGCGCTGGCTAATTTTGTACACTGTATGTGCAGCTGTGGTAAACACACTGAAAGACACAGCCTAATTTACAAGTGGACTTCCATAGTTCTGATCCCCCAGGAGTACGCACTTGGGGTATGTCTATACTACATTGGTTTTTTCGAAAAAACTTCACCTGCATCCACACTGCAATTGCGTTCTTTTGAAATTAAATTGAAAGAACGCAGGGGGGTTTTCGACATTGGTAAACCTCAAATTACGAGGAAGAACGCCTTTTTCAAAAGAGCTCTTTCGAAAAAACGCATTTGTGAATGCAGAACAGGGACATTTTTCGAAAAGAGTCAATCGAAAAAAGCACAGGTGCCCTGGTGAACAGCAATCAGGGCTATTCTGTGAATAGCAATCAGGGCTTTCTTTCGAGAGAGCGTCCATGCAGTCTGGATGCTCTCTTTCGAAAAAGCAGATCACTTTTTCGATCCAGTTTTGAGGTGTGGATGCTCTCTTTCAAAAGAAGCTTTTTCGAAAGACCTCTTTTGAAAAAAGATTCTTTTGAAAGCAGCTTGCAATCTAGATGTACCCTTGATGACAATATAGCCTTATAATTTGGTTGCTTGTAATTTACTCTGCTTAATAAGGAATCAGATGTTAAAACTGACCTTCGTTATAAACAGTGTATTCACAACATCTTTCATTTCAGGCTGACTCTTTTTAGTATACCGCATGCTATTAAGAATGTACTTCCTTTCTGGGTCTCCAATGGCTTAAGTTGCCCAGAATAAAAAGATTTTTAAAATCTCTTTGAAACTAACCACAAAAATTTTATATCTTGGAAAACAGTCCTTGACATAGGCATTAGCTGGCATGACCCATTTCTAGCTTTCCAGCCAGTTAATTCTGTTCTGATTTGGAACAGATGCTGATATTTTCTTCAATCTGTAAAGCATTCTGTATTGGATTCCTCTCTTGTCTGTATGTCTGTTTTCATTAGCATACTGCCCTGTAGGTATTTACACATTACATTAACCCTCTCTCTGCACTCATTCCTCTGTATTTCCAGTTTATTGTTGCACTTCTGAAATCCCTTTTTCATGTGTGGACCTCTGTTCTTCAACATTTCATCTACCTTTGTATTTTATAGCATTCCATTTTCCTCTTTTACTTGGCCTCATTCTGGTGGAAAAAATGGCTGTTGAGATGCCAAGCTCAGGCAGAAATTTGTCTTTTTATTTACCTTATTGTAAAGAAAGATTAATAACAGCAAGTGGCTGCTTAGATATTACCAGGCAGGACATATAAACAGCTGTGGAAATCCATTTAACCATTGTGGAAAGATTTGTAATAAGACCTCATCTTTATCATTCTTTTTTCTAGAGTGTTCATATGGAAAGGTTCCTGATCACAACCTGATGATATGCATAAATGTATTGTGGAAGGGCATTGCCCTGTACTGACCCTTTAAGGGACTCTGACCTGGAGTCAGGAGGAAGCCCAGCTGAGGCAGCTAACAAGGGCCCAGCTAGAGGCCATACAGAGTAGCTCCTGGGAGGCGGACAGAGACCTGTGTGCCTGCCTGCAGTGAGAGAGGCTTCGGCCTAGCAAACCCAGGCTACCCGGCCTGAAGCCCAGGGCTGCAAGGAGGCAGTCATGGAGGGCGGGGCTCAAATGGAGGCAGCCGTAAAAGGCCAGGCTGCAAGGAGGCAGCTGCAGTAGGCTGGGGGAGTTTGAGCCAGGGAAGCCCCAAGCCATAAGTCTGCAAGGCAGGGTTGCAGGAGGCAACCAGGCAGGCAGAGTGGGAGGAGAACTGGGGGTCCTAGGGAGTAGGGAGGACCCTGGAGGAGGAGCGGAGGAAGAACAATGACTCCCCGCCTCCCCCCGGAAGGGGGCATGGACCAAGACCGGAGTGGTCGCTGCCAGAGGGCAGTGCCCTGAAGAGAACACCTCACCCAAAGGGGGCGCGTCGGTGTTGGAGCAGCCGGTTACTTCCCCAAAAGCCACTCTGAGGGAAGGAGCCGTGCAGAAAGTGAGTTGAACCCGCTACAGTATGATGAAACTTATTTTTGTTCCTGAGGATCTTCTCTTCAATAGAACAAATATCAGGAATGTAACCTCTTATCTTGATTTCAGTAAGAGTTGGGTGTCTGAATGTCCTTAAGGATCTGGGGTGAAGACTTTGCCCACGGAATGAGTCATAGAATGAGATGGCTGGCAAACCGGGGGATTGGAATAAAGTAAGGGGAAGGATTTCACTCTGGTTAGTTGTTGGGAAGTTCTGCCAGCTAAGTACCAAGTTTGCCTTCAAAGAGATTGCAGAGGCATAACTAATTGGAATGTAGGGCATAGCTACACTGCAGTTAAACACCTGTGACTAGTCCAAATCAGTTGGCTCGGATTGCAGGGCTGTAATACTGCAGTGTAAACATTCAGGTCCAGAGAGCTCCAGAGTCTGGGGTTGACCATTTATACTGCAGTTTTACAGTCATGTAACCCAATCCCTGCAGTCCCATGTCAGCTGATCCTCTTGGGAACAATTCCATGTTGCACGGGAAGGAATAGAATTGTGTTCACTCTCAACTGCAGAGAGGTCTGGAACTCTGACTCCGAATGCACAAACACACCAGACCTGTTGACTAAAGCTGGGTGAGAAACAGCTTTTCCATTCTGTGAAGATATTTGAGGATGTAAAAGATTTTCCCATCTTAAATTGAGATGAAAAATTAAAATCTTGAAAATATTGGCAAACCGAAAAAACTGTGTGTTTTGTGCATTTCAGACCAATTGAAAATTTTTGTGTTGGTAAAATCTAGTTAGCTTAGGCTTTCAAGCAAAAAAGCTGTTTCAAACAGGAAAACTGATATTTTCATTTAGAAATTGTCAAAACCAAAACATTTTAGCAATTTGAAACTATGATCTTGATATTTTTTCAAGTCAGAAAATTATTTCTCTGTGTTTTTGTTTGGAAGGACGAATTGTATTTTTTTGACAATTTGTCCACTAATTTCCAGCCACTGTTGAATAAGAAGGTGCCTTTTTATATTTCCCCTTTTCAAAGTAAAAATCCATGTTAAATACTAGGGGGCAGGTTTTGATCTCAGTCTCTTGGTGTCCTGGTATACAACAGGTCAAATTAGATGATCTGATGATCCTTTTGGCCTTAAACTCTATGAATCTGAATGAGTCAGAATCTGTCCTTTTTGCTTTACATCAAATAGTTGACAGATGTTGGGAAAAAATTTCTGTAAAGTCCAATGGTTCTGTTGTTGGATGTTTTTCCAATTTTCCCAGTGGTGGTAAGAGTCAGAGTAAACAGATAGAGGACCAAGCACTGGATTGGTACATGTCTAGACTGCTTTTCAGAGCCAACCGCCTAAAAATCGCTATATACCTCCCATCAGAACTCAGTGCTCTGATTACATATCACTCTCTGATAAACAGATAATTGAACTAAAATCAACATTATTTGGAAAAGAAAGAGATAAGAATAATCTCATTTTTCTGAGTCCGACAAAGGCTTTCTGTTGCTGCAAGTTGTGGAAGAGAGGGTTTTCTCTCACGCCCTGGCAGAATAGCCATCTAACAGGATTCTGGGAAGGGATAACTTAAAGGCAACGCCATATAAAACAAGTGACATGAAACATGCCCTCAGGCAGATGAATGAGAACCGGTGCTAAGTACTTGTGAAAATCGGGTCATAAAATAACAGCAAGCAATAATTTAATTCTTTTAGGCAAGCACTTCTCAGACATGAGCAGAAACTTCATTACAATGGGGCAAAGCATTTCACTTACCTGTAACCTTATCTGTCCTTCCCATCTATCACTGTGTTTTTAGTGAGTCTCAGTAGGTTACGTTAGTGGTTAATGCTGTATATTTTTGAAAGATTCTGTATATATCGATAGAGGTTTCAAACACTTCAACCTTTCAAATTGTTTCTGTGGCTAATTGTCAGCCAAAAATTTAGGTCTGAAGTATATTGTCTTGGGTTATGCAAGAGACTTAATATGCCAAGCTAATATGCAATAAATGCATTGGCATATTAATCTGTGACTATTGAGTTATTTTATCAGTACAGGTTGTACCTCCAAAAACCAACCCTCTCTGGACCAGCAACTGGACCACGGATGTTCCTGGATGTCCCACAGAGCTAGGGTGTGAGCTGGTGACAGCCCGTGGCAGCCTCTGGCACAGCAGTGGGGTTGGATCCACGGCAGCGAGTGGCAGTGGGGCTGGGGTTGGACCTGCCAGAGCCCACGGTAGGTCGGCAGGCAGTCCAGCCAGGTCCATGGCAGCAGGTTCAGCAACCCAGCAGGCAGCCCAGCCAGGTCCCGAGATAGTGGGGGCCAGAGCCAGGGGGGCTAGCTAGGGCAATGGAGCTGGCAATGCTGATGATTGGCAGACTGGGGAGGCCAGTGGCAGGGGATCTCCTCTGGTCTGGCAAATTCCGTGGTTTGGGACCGGTCCAATCCCAAGGATGTTGGACCAGGGAGGTCCAACCTGTAGTATTCTGATAAAAAGCAGGTGAGTGATAAATTGGGAAGTAAAGAATTCATCACCTAACCTTTCTCATCCTAGCTTTGCATTCCCAGGTAGGTGGAAACAGCTAGCTTTAATTTTATCAAATAATGGAGTATTATATTATGGGGCTTGGGTTGTACATTTCCAGGTTTTATACCTGTTTAACATGAACATTGAATGATGCAATTTGGAACTGACTGTCTCTTACATTCACCACTCCAGTGGGTTACAGTTTTTTTTAATGCACATTATTAGTGATTGAAGAGAAAATTGTGATATAGGTGAATGAAACCCAGAGAATATAAAGTTGATAATATCAAGAATTAAACATTGTAGTTCTTGTTCTTAAATTTACAGCCCCTGGTTCCGAGTATGGGTTTTCAACTGCAATACAGATTTCAGTTCTGATCACCAGAATGATATAGCCCAATGCTTTTCAAATTGTGGGCCATCGACCCTTGGGGTCTGCTGACTATGTCTAAGATTTCTAAAGAGTGATGCCTCCATTCAAAATATTTTAGGGGTCCACAAATGAAAAAAGGTTGAAAACCACTGATACAAACTGGTAGGAGTTCACAGAAGAGGTATAAGAATGATTAAGGGACAGGAAAGGCCTATTAATGACCTAGAAGTTAAAGAACTTTTAGATTGTGCTTACAAGCCCAATGAAGGTCAGAGCCTCAGTGACCTAGGTACCATACACACAAAATAAGAGAGACTCCTGCCCTTAATATTCTAAATAAATAGGATTTGAGGAAAAAGAAGTATCCTCGCCCCTATTTTAAGGATAGGGTGCTGAGGCACAGAGAGATTAGTCATACAGGGAGTCTAACAGAATCAAGAAGTGAACCCTCAATCTCTGGCCAAGGCCTTACACATCACACCATCTTTCCTTTGAAGAAGGCGGTTTAGCGGTAGTTGCTGCTAGGGTGGAGCCATTTTTCAATTGACAAGGGTAGAAACCTTAATGCCGGAGCTGTTTATAAATATTTCACTGAAGAAATACTGGCAATGGGAGCATCCTGTAGTGGCAGAAGGCTGGGCTAGTTGGTCTAAAATCCCTTTTCTATTTGTACTGGCATTTAATTTCAAAAAGGGGAATTACACAAAAATGGGGAGGTTAGTTAAACAGAAATTAAAAGGCACAGTGACTAGAGCCAAATCCCTGCAAGCTGCATGGAAACTTTTAAAGACACCATAATAGAGGCCCAACTTAAATGTATACCCCAAATTAAAAACATAGCAAGAGACCTCAAAAAGAATCACGTGGCTTAACCACCATGTAAAAGAAGCAGTGAGGACAAAAAGGCATCTTTTAAGAAGTGGAAGTCAATCCTAGTGAGATAAATAAAGCAACATAAACACTGTCAAATCAAGTGTAAAAATGTAATAAGAAAAAGCAAAAAAGATTTTGAGGAACAGCTAGCCAAAAGCTCAAAGAAATAACAAATGTTTTTAAATACACATTAGAAGCAGGAAGCCTGCTAAAAAACCTGTGGGTCCCTAGATGATCGAACTATAAAGGCGCAATCAAGGGACGATAAAGCCATTTGCGGAGGAAACTAAATGATTTCTTTGCTTCAGTCTTCACGGCTGAGGGCGTTGGGAGATTCCCAAATCTGCACCGTCCTTTGTGGGTGATGAATCTGAGGAACTGTCCCGGATTGAAGTGTCATTAGAGGTGGTTTTGGAACAAATAAAAAAACTTTGTTAACAAATCTCCGGGACCGGATGGCATTCATCCAAGGGTTCTAAAAGAACTCAAATGGGAAATTGCTGAATTATCTGTGGTTTGTAACCTATCCCTTAAATCGGCTTCCGTACCTAATGACCGGAAGGTAGCCAACGTGACACCAATATTTAAAAAGGGCTCTAGAGGCGATCCGGGCAATTACAGACCAGTAAGTCTAACTTCAGTACCGGGCAAATTGGTCGAAACAATAGTAAAGAATAAAATTGTGAAGCATGTAGAAGAACATAATTTGTTGGACAAAAGTCAACATGGTTTCTGTAAAGGGAAATCCTGTCTTACTAATCTATTAGAGTTCTTTGAAGGTTAACAAACATGCGGACAAGGGGATCCAGTAGATATAGTATACTTAGATTTCCAGAAAGCCTTTGACAAGGTCCCTCACCAAAGGCTCTTGTGTAAATTACATGGCCATGGGATAAGAGGAAGGTCCTTTCTTGGATTGAGAACTGGTTAAAAGACAGGAAACAAAGGGTAGGAATAAATGGTAAATTTTCAGAATGGAGCGTAACTAGTGGTGTCCCAAAGGTCAGTCCTAGGACCAATCCTGTTCAACTTATTCATAAATGATCTGGAGAAAGGGGTAAGCAGTGAGGTGGTAAAGTTTGCAGTGATACCAAACTGTTTAGGATAGTCAAGACAGAAGCAGACTGTGAGGACTCCAAGAAGATCTCACCAAACTGAGTGATTGGGCAACAAAATGGCAAATGAAATGTAATGTGGATAAGTGTAAAGTAATGCACATCGGGAAAAATAACCCCAACTATACGTACAGTATGATGGGGCTAATTTGCTACGACAAATCAGGAAAGAGATCTTGGAGTTATCGTGGACAGTTCTCTGAAAACTTCCACACAGTGTGCAGCGGCGGTCAAAAAGGCAAATAGGATGCTAGGAATTATTAAGAAAGGGATAGAAAATAAGACCCAGAATATCTTACTGCCCCTGTATAAACTATGGTACGCCCACATCTTGAATACTATGTACAGATGTGGTCTCCTCACCTCAAAAAGATATTTTGGCCTTGGAAAGGGGTTCAGAAAGGGCAACTAAAATGATTAGGGGTTTGGAACGGGTCCCATATGAGGAGAGGTTAAGCGACTGGGACTTTTCAGTTTAGAAAAGAGGAGACTGAGGGGATATGATAGAGGTATATAAAATCATGAGTGGTGTGGAGAGGGTGAATAAAGAAAAGTTATTTATTAGTTCCCTAAATAGAAGAACTAGAGGACACCAAATGAAATTAATGGGTAGCAGGTTAAAAACTAATAAAAGAAAGTTCTTCTTCACACAGCGTGTAGTCAGCCTGTGGAACTCCTTGCCAGAGGAGGCTGTGAAGGCTAGGACTATAATAGAGTTTAAAGAGAAGCTAGATAATTTCATGGAGGTTAGGTCCATAAAAGGCTATTAGCCAGGGGATAAAATGGTGTCCTTGGTCTCTGTTTGTCAGAGGCTGGAGAGGGATGGCAGGAGACAAATCGCTTGATCTTTGTCTTCGGTCCACCCTCTCTGGGGCACCTGGTGCTGGCCACTGTCGGCAGACAGGATACTGGGCTAGATGGACCTTTGGTCTGAACCAGTACGGCCGTTCTTATGTTCTTACTGCCTGTTCTTCTTTGAACCTTTGCCCATTGTTACACAATGGCACCTTGTTATCGAGTCTCTGGGGAGTACTTTGGCAGCAAAGAGACTTTTCCACAGTCCACTCTGTCACATCTGCATGCGCTGCCAAATCAGGGAGCTGATAGAAGCGTGTTTGTGCCAGCTTCTGATAGGCACTTAGGTAAAACAAAGAATTGTTAAAAAATCCCAAGATATTTCTTTCCTCTTTGTGGTTTGAATTGAACTTGGTTTTTCCTTACATGTATGGACAGTGAGGATGCAAGAGAAAATGTATTCTAGTGCAGGGGATCTGCAAGTTAGTACTTGGCTCTTTTATTGAATAGATTTTGGAGAGCTTTACAAAGATAGGTTTTTGCATTAGCTCATTGTACAGATGCGGAAATAGAGTGGCAGAGAGATGATGGGTGTTATCCCGAGTCACAGCATGATCAACGGCAAAGTCCAGAATAAAATAGAGCCTCCTCTACAGCCCTTATTCATACAAAACTAAGATCAGAGCCTTAGACTACTCTTAACCCATTATAGGTTGAGATGGCCCTTTAAGACAGGAGCGGGGAACCTCAGGCCCGGGGGCCAGAAGCAGCCCCCAGCCTGCCTGAATCTGGCCCCTGAGGCTCAGGGCTCCCCCATAGCATCGGGCAGTCTGCGCTGGCACTCCATTTCCTCCACACACGCACCCTGCTGCCCCACGGCAGGGCTGGAGCACACAAAATCTACTCGGCTGGGCCCCCTAAGCTCTGGTGTGGGAGGGGAATGTGGGAAGTGTCTTTCTCCTCAGTCGGGGGGCCACATCAATGCGGGTTGTGGAGGGTATTTGCTTCTCACTTGTGTGCAGCCCCTGACGGATTCTTCTGTGTGTCAGTGGTGGCCCCCGCCCCAAAAAAGGTTTTCCATCCCTGCTTTAAGAGCTTAGTTCTACCAGTGACTAGCTGCCTCCCAGGTATTAATTTATCATAGAATCATAGAATTGTAGAACTGCAAGGTCATCAGTCCAGTCCCTTGCCCTCACAGCAGAACCAAGCACCATCTAGATCAGGGCTACTCAACTTTGGAAGCCTCAGGGGCCACAGTGATACTCACAACACATGCTGAGGGCCACAACTTAAGCGTGGTTGCATATACATGCAAATATATATGCAAATAGTGTCTTTCACACTTATCTCCATTTCCATTTATCTCTGCAAAAGCGAATTCCATCTCCCAAACAGGGTTGAAAACCCTGTGTTCATCCAACAAGCATCTCTTCTTTGTTGCCATTTTTAATGCTTCTTATTAAAAAGAAAATTGTATACCAGTGTTTTGGGTGTTTAGCGCAAAGCTTCAGGTTGTGCGTTTCTTGGAGTGATTTTACTGTGTAGATGTAAAGATGTGTCTTCTCTTTTCCCAAACTAAACAAGCCCAATTCTTTTAGTCTTCACTCACAGGTCATGCTTTCTAGACCTTTAATCATTTTTGTTGCTCTTCTCTGAACCCTCTCCAGTTTCTCCACATCTTTCTTGAAAATGTGGTGCCCAGAACTGGACACAATACTCCAACTGAGGCCTAACCAGCACAGAGTAGAGCGGAAGAATGACTTCTCGTGTCTTGCTCTCAACACTCCTGTTAATGCATCCCAGAATCAGGTTTGCTTTTTTTGCAAGTGCCACACTGTTGATTCATATTTAGCTTGTGGTCCACTATGACCCCTAGATACCTTTCTGCAGTACTCCTCCCTAGATAATCACTTCCCATTCTGTATGTGTGCAACTGATTGTTCCTTCCTAAGGGGAGTACTTTGCATTTGCCCTTATTAAACTTCATCCTATTTACCTCAGACCATTTCTCTAGTTTGTCCAGATCATTTTGAAGTATGACCCTATCCTCCAAAGCACTTGCAACCCCTCCCAGCTTGGTGTATTCTGCAAACTTAATAATCGTACTCTCTATGCCATTATCTAAATCATTGATGAAGATACTGAACAGAATGGGTCCCAAAACAGATCCTTGCGGAACCCCACTTGTTATGCCCTTCCAGCATGACTGTGATCCATTAATAACTACTCTCTGAGACTGATTATCCAGCCAGTTATGCACCCACCTTATAGTAACCCCATCTACGTTGTATTTCCCTAGTTTATTGATAAGAAGGTCATGCAAGACCATATCAACTGCTTTACAAAGTCTAGGTATACCACATCCACTGTTTCTCCTTATCTACAAGACTTGTTATCTTATTTCTTTTATCAGTACTTACATTATCAGTACATCACAAAGCACGGAGAAAGAGGAAATAGAAAAATCAAATAGCAGAACCTGGGACTTTGGAAAGACATGCTGAGCTGAAGAAACTGAAGAGGTCAAGAAAGGCTTGTTTGGATTTCAGTTTATGCTTGAACAATGATGTTTTAATCAATCAGGCCCCCCAAAGGGGCATTATTTCTCCAGCAAGCCTCTGGATGTGTGGTTAGGAACTCCATTCAGGTGAAACCAAAGCCATGGCATAGTCCAGTGCTAAATTGGCTATTACCCTGCCTTGAGCTCAGTCCTTAAAGACGCTAAATAGCTGCCACTTGTCTTGATTTTAGCAGAATGCTTCTAGGGCCAGATTTTTTAAAGGTATTTAGGTGCCTAAAAATATAGATAGACATCCCAGGTGATTTTCAAAGTCAAGTAGATGCCTAACTCCTATTGAAATCAATTAGACAACTTGCAGTATTAGGGGGTCATGGTCCCTAAATCAGCTGATCTGACTTGGAAAAGCCTTCTAAAGTCAGAATCCAGTAGGTTACGGTATTGACACAGGTCAGTGTGGACTATGTTTGATTTTTCTGGACTGCTCTCTCTGGGGCTTTCCATTTCCTAGGGATCTGGAGATGGGGATCAGCTAGGGCAGGTGTTCATTGCCAGTCAGGTGCTTGAAGTGTGTGTGAAGTGCCTACCTCATCGGTTGAAGGAGGCTTTAGCTGGCAATTAAGCGCAGTGCACAAGGACTCCTGCCGCCTCCTGTCCTTCCTGTCCGCCCACCTGCCTGTCTGCACACGTTGACAACAGTGATTTAGAGGAGCTGGGTTGTGGGCAGTACAATTTAATTGCTCTCGTTTTTAAATTGCTCCCCTCCCTCGTCTGCTCCTAGCAGGCGCTTTCCCAGGAGCAGCGCCTGCAGCATTGGCGCAGACTCATTGCCGCACCCCTTCCAGTCTCACATTAACATTAATGTGTCATGTCTTGCTTGTGAGAGGAGACTCGCTGATGGGGGTTAGTGCTCTGGGGCACAGTTCCCCTCAAAATAGCTGCTGGGCTCGCTCCTGAGTTGGTATCGAAGGCTTGCTGATTTACACTGGCTAAGGATTTAGCCCGTGAAGGCTAAGCAGGATACCGCACCTGTCCTGTTTCATCTGGGAGACCTTTCTTATGGCCAAGACAGGAACGCCTCGACTGAGGGGATCCATAGTGGAAATGTATATGACTCTGCCTCTTGCGGTCCATTCAGGCCATCCTTGAGAGATTTTCCTTGCCTGTAACTAAAGCCCTGTTTGTAAATACTGGTCTGCTCCTCTAATCTAAGGTGTGCTAAGTAAGGCCCAGCTGCAAGTCAGTTCCCATCTGCTCTGCCTTCATTACAAGGAGCACAACTAGGGGAATGTGATGTTGTGTGTCAGAAACAGAATACCCACTGCAATGTACTGAACAATATTGCTGTGTTAAAGACACAGTGGAAACTGCCTCAGCGTTGGGGTGAAAGAATAGTTCATTGAGATGCGGTTTCAAGCCCATGCTCTGCACTCACTGTTCTCCCCGAGGCTTGGCGTGATTCTGGAACAATTTTTATAATGGGGTATTAAAGGCAGCAACCATGTATTTGGGTTGTTGTTGCTACTTCAAGTCGGGGTGGCAGCAGCATCCCTAACTCCAGCACCGATTAAACCGGGTTGGCCTTGGGCTTCTGTAAAGTCCATAGGCAGATTGAAATAACTCTGCTGTTCAGCTGAGCGAAAGCCAACAGATTCTAACGGAGAGGTACTTGGTTGTTTTGTAGTGCCTGAAAGCCCTAATCAGAGATGATATCTTCCAATGTGCAGATTGAAATGAAAAACACAATCCCTGTCCCATAGAGCTCACATGGGTGGAGGGGAAAAACCAAATCCAATCAGTTATAGATGATTGACAGGCCTGCAAAATACAACTAGGATGTAGTCCAGCTGGTTCTAATCAGCCACTGGTTCGCTCCAAAGTTTCTGGTGGCCAGCAGGTTTGGGCCTATATAAGTCAGACCCAACTCACCCTAAGTAAGAGAAGGTCAGGCACCTGAAGGAAATAGCTCTAGAGATGGGAGCAGTAAGGAAGTACCTGAGTGTCTGAGGAGATGCAACTGGAAAGAAGGTACTGAATGTGGGAGCATCCGGGTGTGAGGTGGGGCCCTGCCTCAGTATAAAGACTTTGGACTTTATGGAGAGGAAAAAGGCTTTGAACACCCAGTGGTCTCGCAGAGCCTGGAGACTTGTGAGGAAATGAAATTGTTTTACACCCCTCTGCACCCATTTATTGACAAACATGGAGACTTGCTGCCCATATGTCATGCATTAGGGGATGGGCGGGTCTTTAATTTTGTGTGTTTGTTTCACTGTGGGTTTGTTTCACTGAGCCACTAAGCATTTCCCTGATAAGTTTGTGCTGTAAAGAGGTTGTGGATGAGAGATAATGGTTAGAAGTTGGAGCAGTGGGGGTGCCCAGGGTAACAGTGAGATGATTATTGATGGCCTGGTTAGGTTAACTGTTGATGGCCTGGCTAACAACAGGCATATCTATGGCACTTGGCTCGCCTGGTGCTGAGCACCAAGGAGAAGAGCAATGTTAGGGTCTGCCGTGGTTTCACAAAGGAGGATGCTCAACCCCATAGGGGTCTGTAGCAGCGTCCTGGCCAGTCTAACAAGTGCTTTCCACAGTTCAGGACCTCAATACAGACACAGCTGCTACCTGGGGGAGTCACCTGTTGACCCACCCGTATGCTGGTCTGCTGCTTTCTATCTGCTGTGTATTTTCCATTATGTATGTGAGTTTTGTTTCCAAACCCTATTGTCAATCACCATGAACTGAGGGTGTCTGAGCAAAAGCCAGGTATCCCTAAAACATGCTACCACCTGCCACTGGAACCAAAGGGAAATCTGTAGTGAAACAGCTGCTTTGAGAAGATTCACTGCCCAAGGCTTTTCAATGGCTCTTACTGCTTGTTGTTAGCTTTGTGTGGGCATGGAACATGGCAGGCTTGTGAGATCCAGCTGAATATGTTAGTCTCCTGATTTCCATCCCAAACGCATTCAAAGCCAGCAGGCAGCCAAATAAATGGGCAGCTGCCAGCCAATCCATTTTCACTGTAGCCATTCTCTGCTTGATTTTTAGCACCTATGTCATACATCAAATGGCAGCAGGTGCTTTCTCCTTCCTGAATGAAATCAAGAGGACCATGGAGCAACCTGGTGACTGCAGCAGGTATGCTGAGCTCTGAAATGAACGTAGCCTGTCCCCAATCAAAACCAAGTTGCTGCTTTCTGTTGCTGGCTGGTTTTCTGAAATCTTCAGAGGCACCCATAGAATGTTACATGCAAACCAAAGCCCGTGTCCAAAGGCAGATGGGGTTTTAGAAAGCAGCTAAATGCACAGAAGAGTCTGGAAAAAGACCCTTCCTCAGGCTGCTGCTACCAGAGATGGTTGACTTCAGCCACTGTTCATTTTAGTGCAAGAACAGCTGGGCATGTTTATGCTGAATTATTTTGACATGTCATCTGGTCTCTACAAGCAGGTGCCGCTACTTGCCTGTTGCTAGGAGCAGTCGTGTTTGTTTTTTTTTTTTTTAATTTATAGCAATTCCAGTTCTACAGGCTATGTTTTCATTTTTTCTCCCCCTCCCTCTTTAATTTAGTGCAGTCCAGGGTGGTCCTTATCCATCCACAGCTGCTTAGCGCACCTGAAAATTTGTGGCACTGGGTCTTATGTCCACCCACCTCTTCTGATCTCTGTTCTGTGACTCTGCTTCCTCCAGAGAGGATCTAGTTAACTTAAAAGTGGAAAAAGCCTGCCCGAGCTATTACTGAAACACTGAACCTGTGAAAGAGCCGTTCAAGTGGTAATGAGGCCATTTAACAGGTTTATGCTGTCAGTTTCTGAATTTACTCCTTTCAGAGGGGTCGCAGAGTTAGACTGTAACAGGAAAAACTTAAAAAACAACATAGTTTAGTAGCACTCTAAAGACTAACAAAACATGTAGATGGTATCACAAGCTTTCGTGGGCACAGCCCACTTCTTCAGATGACCGGAGTGTTGGAAAATCAGAACCAAGAATAAATAAGGGGAGGAGAAGGAAAAATATTGGAGATGGGGAGAGAATACGTTTCAAAGGGATAGCTGACCTAGTCTGTAACGGGAAAAACTTAAAATACAACCAATACTCTATTAGCTCCTTAAAGACTAAATAGTTTTCTGGGTTAGTCATGGGTTAGTCCAGTGTTTCTCAACCTTTTTTTATAAAGTACCCCTTACAAAAAAATAAGTACCCCCAGTACCTACAGTTTTCAGACACACAATTTTTTTTCTACTGTTGCAACACATTTGTTTAAGCAACTTAATCGTAACCAGGCAGGCGATGAAATTTTTTGGGTGTAAAAAGTACAAAAATAATAAAGCTCTGTAAAACTTAAAACAAATTCAGTTTTCTCCAAATTTCAGTTGTGTTGATGTACCCCCCCCGACTTCTCTCGAGTAACCCCTAAGGGTACTCGTACCACAGGCTGAGAGACACTAGGTTAGTCTACGGGACCTTAGTTTAAAATTTGGTTTAAAAAATTTAATGTGTGTTGAAGATTATAAAATCGCAGCTCTAAAAAATCATGCCCCTCTGGGCTTCAGTTGGGGATAGAGGCACCAGTTAAATAGTACTATGTAGGACCCCGTAAATTCTAAGGATGTCCTCTATGCAGCCCCTCGAAATTCAAATTACTTTTCTCAGCAAATATCTTGCTTTTCCTAATTCTTGCACCCTACCCTTGATTTCCTAGTGAGGGGGCTGGCGCTCACTCTTCTTTTTTAAGAAAAGACAGCATGGGACTGTTTGCTCTGAAGGGAATGGGCAACTACAAAGAATGAGGTGGAATTTGTAGCTAAAAGAAAATAAAGGTGGATCAAACGGTGGGGACTAAGTTCAGGATCCTTCATGGTGTCCCCTCATAGCTTCAAGGGCACACTGAAGAATTCAGCATGCCAAACATTTTGAGTAAACTTATCCTGGTGATGTGTAACAACCTCCCTCCTTGTGGATGATGAATGGAGACAGAACCCGGGGGTGCCTGCACTACAAGCATGGATCTCTGTCACTGAAGCTAAAAGACAGACATGGTTATCAGGGACTACAGGAGGCTGTCATGTGAACCAGACACTAGAGTGGGACATACAACATACATTGAAACAACGAATCCCAGGTGCAAATAAGAGAAGCGGTTATGAAACTCCCAGAGGGAAAGAAAACTGATGTGCTGCTCTTGAAGTCTATGGTAGCAGGATGGTGGCGAGCCCTGATAATGCTCTCGGGGTTCTGACATCTGTCGCAGTTCCAAAGTGGTGGTTCTTTTCTCACCTGCTGCTTTGGAAACTCATCTGGGGTCACCTCCTGAATAGAGGACACAATACGCTTTCTGTTCAGTCCCTGCCTGCTTCAGCCTGACTAACAGACACGTGCTCCCTTCAGTCTCCAGTGCTCCTGAGTCACATACATCTCCAAATGGCTCCTGCCTCGCCATTGCCAACAGGGTAACCACACAGCTGTGCGAGCAGCTGGACATCCTTGCCTCACTGCATTATCTAGCTCCATGGGTCCTGTCAACTCCTCTATGCCACAACGGCAGGGACTGAGGAAACTAGCTGGATTCAGAAGGACAATCCATTTTCTCCTTGGTCCACAGGCTTGTCCAGGCCTAAATGCTCCTCCATAGCCAGGCAACTCATAATCTTTGCTCAAGAGTGGTCAGGAATGAATAGCTATGGCGTAGCTTGAAGCTGCCTGAGCCAGAAACCATGTCTTTGCTCTGTGGACCGAGCACTGTGAAGAGAAGAAGCTTTGATTTTAAGAAGTCTGGATAAGAGAGAAAAAGATAAAATCGGATGGCCTACTGCTGCACAGTAGGATTCTGGGCCCTATTGTAATACAAAAAACAGACTTTTCAAATTTGAGAGTCACATCCATATTAGCTTGGGGGGGAAAGGTGGGGAGGGTTAAGCACTAAAATCGACGGCTTATCCCACTTACCTTCTAACAGTATGACTTAAAAGAAAACCGACTCCAAACAGAAGAGGCTTTAACTGTACTTTAAGACAAATTAAAAAAAAAAAAAAAAAAAAAAAAACAATGGTCCTGTAGCACCTTAGACTAACAATTATATACATAGTATCATGAGCTTTTGTGGGCACAACCCACTTCTTCAGATGACAAATATGGAGCAAGAGATTCAGAGGTTGAATTATAAAGCAGAAAGAGGGGAGGGGGGAGGAGAAAGAAAGGGAAAAAACCTGTCACTTAAAGTGTCTGTGCTCAATGAGACTTAACAGAGTAGGCTATAAGTGCCTCATACTTAATCATCCAGCCACTTTAGAACTGAGAGAAGAGGCCAAATCCTCAGCTGGTATAAACAGGCATAGATCCATTGAGTTCAATGGTGTGGATTTACACCAGCTGATGATCTGGCCTTGATGTGATTTCTAACTGGAGGAGTTGAGCCATGAAGTCTTGGAGGGTAGTGAATAGCCCTAGGCTGGTGCCTGGCTTTATAATGGGAGAATGTGGAAATGGGTTTTCCCTCTCTTTCAAACAGAGCATGTAGAGTCTCGTTAACCTCAGGCAACCTCTCCTTTTCTTGAAGCGTTGCAATAATTTAGAAAGGAATCAAGGTCGAAAAACAGCCTCTGAAATCCCAGTGCCATTTCTAGGAACTGCCTCACAAATTCAGCTGGCCAAAGCTGCAGCATTTGGAAAAGGGAATGGCTGCTAATCCCTAGGGAAAATACTCCGCAGAAAGTAGAAGAGCAGTGGGGTCACGGTGAAGGCACTTTGGTAGACTCAGGAGACTGGGGTTCTGGCTCTGCATCCCCTTTGCTGACCTGGGTGCTTTAACTGGCCATATTTGGGTCATAGGTGGGTCTGAAGCAGTGGCAGGATCCACTGTGGTGAGATTAGGTCCTGAGTTGAGCGGTACAACTGCCTATTGATGGGAAGAGGAACTTAACCTGCGTGACTCACTCCCATACACAGGAGTGGGTGCGTCATCCACTTTGCAGCCATGAATACACACTCCAGGGCATATTGGCAAGGCTAAGGGAAAGTCACTTTCCTCTCCAGCATTAATCCTCCATTAGCAGCAGGTGGCTGTGTCCATCTTTCGCCACTGCCGGAGACATGGGGTGACTCGTGGTTGCACTTGGGGAGTGCACTGCCCCCGTTCCCTTTCCAAACTGTCAATTGCTAAGTGGGGGCTCCCTCATTCCCCGTCCTGGTTCCTCTGGATAGCCCTTCCTGCACCCCCTACCCCCTCAGGCATCAGTCACCTGTGGCTGGAGAGAGCCACTGACAAACCTCTGGAGAGAGCCACTGACAAACCTCTGGAGAGAGCCACTGACAAACCTCTCTCCTGCCTGTCTTGTCTGGACAGGATAGAAACTCCGGGAGTGACACCACACAGCTGGGTATGAATGTACGGACGGATCTCGCATCAGGAGGCAAAGTAGCTTAATCAGCTGGCGAGAGTCCTTTTCTTCCAGTCTTGCCCAAGATGATGCTGGCAGTCTGTGGCAGAGCAGGCGGCTACTGGACAATACTCTCTGGAGTGGCCTGCTGCAGCCACACCCCATTCCTTCCCTTCCTGCCTTCAAACAGGGGGGCGCATGTAGCGTAAATCTGACTGTAGCAGCTTTACAAAACCGGAGGATTTCCTTAGGCCGGAGGAATCCCCAGCTCTTCCCAATCGGGCAGTTCTAAGTCCCTTTAAGGCAATTTGGGCTCAAAAATGGGACTTAACCTTGGATGAAGATCTGGCCCAGTAGCTTACCCAGGCTGCTCTTTCTTTTGGGATGTGACAGTTGGGTTCTGCTTCAAACCCAAAGCTTTAAGTCTTACAGGGGGAAGCCGTGTTAGCCTGTATCTGCAAAACAACGGGGAGTCCTGTGGCCCCAATTCATCTGATGCTGTGGGCTTTACCCATGAAAGCTTATGCCTCAATAAATCCATTCGTCTCTAAGAGTACGTCTACACTAGGCCCCTAGTTCGAACTAGGGAGGCTAATGAGGGCGACTGAAAATGCTAATGAAGCGTGGGATTTAAATATCCCGTACTTGATTAGCATATTCCCAGACGGTCGCCATTTTGGAAACTGACTAGCCCGAAGTAACTGCCCACGTCTACACACGGCAGAGAAGTGCGATTCCGAGATAAACCCCTAAGTTCGAAGAAACAGTTAAACCTCATTCCAAGAGCTGGGGATTCCTCATTCCATGAGGTTTAACTGTTAATTCGAACAGTTACTTTGGGCTAGTCAGTTTCCAAAATGGCGACCGGCCGGGAATATGCTAATCAAGAGCAGGATATTTAAATCCTGCGCTTCATTAGCAATTTTGGTCACCTTCATTAGCCTCCCTAGTTCGAACTAGGGGGCTAGTGTAGACATACCCTAAGGTATCGCGGGACTCGTGTGCTTTTGTATTATCCCACACAAGGGGCAACACTAGGGATGTGCGGGTCCTGGGACAGCCTCTCCCCCTGCCACCTCGGACCTCGCCTCGTCCCACCCTGTTCTGCCCTGCCTTGCCCCGCCCCCACTCCTCCCTTCCCCAAAGCCTCCCACCCTTCCTCTCCTGAGCAACGCTGGGAGTCAGCGAGGTGGGAGGGAGCAGGGCTGTCACCAGCCCCTGTGTTACCAGATTTGTCCAGTACTCTGGGGTATGCTCATTTATTAGGGTTACTCTTATGGGGCTGGGGGGAGGTTAACAATTCTATCAGTGTGCTGCTTGTGCTTGTGCTCTTATATGGAGCTGAATTCTCCCTGCTGCCAATTCCCCCTCCCACTGGAGCTCTCCTGCAGGAACTAGGTTCCTCAGACTGGGGTTCTTCCCACCTTAGCAACCCACCCACACACACCCACTAACAGAGCATGCCTGAGAGGACTGGGTAATCAGCACTCACAAGCTGACCCCCTCATATGTCCCTGGATTCAGCAGGCTGGGTTTAACAGCAATGCCACACTGCACCCTCATGAGCCTTTAGACTCAATGGGCTGGATTAAACAGCACTTTAAGCTGCCCTCCTCATAAACTCCCAGGTTCAGCACCCCTAATCCCCACTTTTCACACCACAATCATTGTGTGGTAAACCACACAATGAGCAAACCCCACGGGATTTTGGGCACTACAGGGATCTTTAGCTTGGGTAGAAGAAGCGTTGTTACAGAGTGAATGGGGAAGTCAAAACAACACCCATTGAGGAAGAGTGAGCGAAGGAGAGAGAGAAACAACCAGCTTAACAATGAAAGTTATTTATTTCTGAGTAGTGAAAAGTTTAAGATTAAATCTAACAGTTACAATATTAAATCTAAATTGAAACGTTACAAATGTTATAAGTTTACATAGGACAGGGTCAGGAGGCTATGCTTTGAGAGGTAGTGGTGGTGGGGGCGGGGAAGAGAGAGAGAGAGAATCTCACTCTGTAGAGCTTGCACTGATCGGGATTCCCAGATGGTGATGGGAGCTGGGGGTCTAGAGGGCAGAAGATGAGCAGAGCCCCCAGCACGATCAGACAAGAGATGAAGTCTCAATGGAACTGATGCAGTTTAAATCCAAGTATCAGAACAGTTTTTCTTGGGCAAGGGTAGGAGTTTTTATAGGGCTAGGACAATAGTTCAAAGAGAAACAGAGGCGAGACATTAGAGACTGATCACACCTGGTTATGGGTGATCCTTGAACGAGCTCACAATGCAACTGGGCAGTTTCAGTATTTTGGATGTCAATAGGATCGTTACTAGAATTGGTCTGATAATGACTAATTTGGGTGTGAGCAGGCCTGGGTTCATTAGCATCTGGAGCAGAGATTTCCCATCAGGCAGTGCTTTTCTGCTTTCGGTATCCCATAGTTCACTGCCGTTCCTGCCTTGGAAGAGCTGGTGTCCATTCTGTATGCTAATGAGATGTCCCTCTGTTCTCTCTTCAATGCAGATGAGGCTGGGGTGTTTCCTTAATTAGCTTAGGTGTGTCTTCCCCGGCCTTTTCATTGCTTTGTCTGATTCTAGCAGAAGCCTGGGGGGGTGGGGAGACAGGATGGTTTTCCATGAATGTCACTCCCTGGCTCCTCAAGAGCACAGGGCTGGTAGGTAACACCTGTGCCACCCAACTCCCACATCCCTCGGATGCATGGGGCTGCCCAAAGCATACAGCCATGGGTGACCACCCTTAACTGTCCAATGGACAGGACCGTGTACCTTTCAGATACCAAGCCCTCACTCTGACTAGCTACGCCCTTCCTGCATTGCGGCTGGGTCCTTTGCAGATGGGCTCCAGGGCACAAGAACCCTTTTGTCTTCTTCCCATCCCCAAGCCGTCAGCACAGGACAAAGCAGAATTTAGCCCATAGACATTTTGTATGCACCCGACAGATTCTCTGCTGCATCCAGTGTCCCTGTCCTGACAAACCTCTTCTCCCTACCTCCTGTGCTATGAGGAGGGAAGCTGTGGAGCCAGCCCCTAGGGCAGGGGTGAGCAAGATATGTCCCGCAGGCTGGATCTGTCCTGCCAAACCTTTGGATCCAGCCCACAGCCACAGGCTGCTCAAAGTGTCTGCCTGCTCCATGTGCCTCTCTGCAGCATGTGCTGGCCGGGGGAAGGGGAGACTTTATGTGCTGTCCCCACACCCAGCTCAATCATCACATCTCCCATTGGCTGGAAATCCTCCTTTTCCGAGAGACACATGAGCCCCAGCAGCCAGCCGCTTTGAGCAGCCGGGGGCAGGCAGGAAGCCTGCCTGAGGGTCTTTCTGGGCTGCTGGCTGGGAGCTACCTAGGTAAGCGCCTCCTGTCTAGAGCCTGCATCAGGCACCTCACCCCATCCCACACCCCAACACCCTGCCCCAGGTCACCACCCAAACTCTCTGCACCCCTTTCTATGCTCTTCCCCATGCCAGAATCCTCTCCTGCACCCATACCACCTCCCCAGCCCTGCTCTCCGCTCCTGCCCCCCAAACTCCTGCCCCAACTCACCACCCAAATCCTCTGCCTGCCCTTCCCAAGGTTACAATTCCCTCCCAGATCCTGCACCCCAATCTTCTGCCCTGGGTCACAACCCCCTCTTTCAGTCAAACTCCCTTTCAGACCTCACATCCCCTCTTGTACCCCAGACCCCTATCCTGAGCTCCCTTCTGCACCCTCCCAGACCTATGTCCCCTCCATAGAAAAGTGCAGCTTTTGACCACTTACGAAAATCTTGGAGTGCGTTCCCCATCAAAAATTATTGCCCACCCTTGCCTTAGGGGGGTTGAACAATACAGAAAGAGCACAGTATGCTGAACAGGCCACTCAATACATGGGATAGTTACACAGGGTATGATGAGTGGATTTTGTGTGCCCAGCTTGAAACCCCTTCAGTGGCTTGACTTTTTTTGTGGGGTGGGAGTGTCCAGCATGTGCCCTGTAAACGTCAGGCCCCTTTCAGTGTCAAGTTGGACACTAACAATCACTCCTCACTTTGCGATAGCTTGGCTCTGTGCTGTGCCCTTGTAGCTGCTAATTAATAAGTGGATAGGGGAGTGGGATTAGCTAGTTAAGCAGAGATCCTGGCCAAGGGCTGGTCTCTCGTGCTGCTGTGTCTGGTGCAGAGTCCTACATCTGGCCAACTAATCCAGAACTGTGCTGTGGGACAAGCCATGAGGTGGTGTTCCCAGCGGGGGTGTCTGGCCGCAGGGGAAGTGCCAAGGACAATTATGTGTGTTAGACTTTGTGCCTTCCCCACCCTCCTCGTCACAATACAAGCTTGTGAGTTTGGAGAAGTCCCTTAAACATCCTGTGTTCTGGGAGCTCCTCTTCTCTCTGAAGAATTGTGGCATCTCTCCGGCCCGTTCAGAAGGGACGGAAGCATCTAGGAGTGAAAGGGTACGCCATGGGAATGTGGAAATTAGCCATTAAGTTACTCACTCTCTTGCAGGCATCTAGTCTATTAGATGACAGGAAATCACAGTACAATGTATGTGCTGCCTGTTAATGTTTTGATGAGTTTTGTCAACAAATGCTCTAACCTCCCCTCCTCCTTGCTGCCCTAGCTGGTGAACCCGGTTTGGCAGATGCAGCCACACCTAGAATCTTGCTGGCACTGGCCCCAGGCACCCACAAGCTTCTCGTAAAGGCATCAGCAACGTGAGCAGGTTTGGCATTCTTGCAGGATTGCCATGGCTGGAGGCAGGCAGCCTTCCCACGGCTGCGTTTAACCTGTCCACAAAGGATCTGCTGCTACCTCCCCTCAGTTTCTGGTCTTCAGCGCATCAGAAGTTCTCTGCTTTTTAAAAAATAAAAAGCACGCAAGGTTGCTCAACTTATACCAGGTTGGTGAGGCAAAGGTCACAATTACACGACACAGCATGACGACTACAAGGGCATGTACATCGAACGATACATGTTGTGTTTTATACTAGTAGACTTGCCCAGTTAAGGGATTTGTGTAGACCGCACCAAATTTCAAAATAAGTTATTTCGAAAATACCTCAAAATAAGCTATGTGTAGCTTATTTTGAGATAAGGGTGCTGTGTAGATGCACCCTGAGAGTGCGTCCTGCTGGGATAATTCTGGGCAGGTCACAGGAACATGTTAAATTGCATCACATCCTCTAATTCATCATGTGGCTCTCACCCCTGTATTTTATAACTAGCGTACAATCTGCAGCAAAAATAAAATCACGCCATGTGTAATGTTCACTGAGCCAATCACTACTGTGCACAATCTGACATGAAAACAAGCCGCCGCTGAAAATCACTTGCTAGCACTGTGGTTCTGACTTGCAAAAGTCGGGGAAATAAATCCCAGATGTTCTGAAATACAAAGGAACCATCAATGTTAGACAAATCCACCAAAATGTCATTTTGCCCTAGGACCAACACACTTGCCATAACAGTGAGCGGAGCCATAACAGGCAGCTGCAGAATGCATGGTTCATTTTCTGCTTCAACTGACTTGTGCAGACGTGGCTGCAGTGGGGTTTTCCCCAATGATAACTGCTGATGGATCATATACCTGTAAGCACCTCTGTTCACAAACATTTGCTCTGGGAAGTGGCAGGAAATAACTTCCCACACCATTTGTACCTCCTTTGCTTCTCTCTACTTAGGAAAAAAAAGTGAGTTCTTTTCTATTGCAATTCTATGGCCAGCGGCCATTTTCAAGGCTGGAGGATTGTCCTGAAGGCAAGCTGATTTGTCTGCACAACCAGAAAAGACTGCAATCCCAACCTGGTCAGAAGTGATCACATCTGAAGCCATTCCAGCCATTAGAAAAACAGTGTCAAGGAACCGAGTAGTGGCAACACCAGGGATGTTGCTCAAAAAAAGACAATTTAAAGGGAAGCAGTCCCACAACCACTTTGGATAGTCTTCGAGCCGATGTCCTTTTTCCTTCTATCTTCAGTGCTGATGCCTTCTAAATAGGACCCATGTCCCTCTATGTGTTTATACAGGGCATAACCCAATGAGGCCTCTGAGTGCAACTGCAATAGAAATATTAAATACTGATCCTTCCATCTTCAGGAATACGCTCATGGCTACCACTTATCTACAAAACAGAAGAGAGAACCTTCAGAAACTGACCTGAGTAGAAATCAAGTGAATTCATTGTATAAACACTATTCATTAATTATGATTTGCTTCATTGATACTGTTGCCTTCTTGAGCTGAGTAAAATCTTTGTGGGGGGAGAGGTGCACATGAAATTTCAAAGTGTACATGCTGCACCAGTGGGTAAACTTGCCATTTTGGAGTGAGCAGGGAGCAACCCGACAAAGTGTAACATGAGGTGTAGCTGTTTTTTACACCCATGATAAGTTTTGGTCCATCCTGTTCCTCCGGATTCCAGCAGCATGCTAGCTGAAGCTTAGATAAATCTACTGATGCAGTTTGCCTCTGCTAATTCCAATGGTGACTTGTCCCTACATGAGGATTTAGCTGGCATAAATAAATCTGCCCTGCTCTCAAGTAGGCTGTGGCAAGCTAGGTGTTCCCCTGTTTTGTTATAATGCTGTTTTGAAGTGGTATGCATGATAGCAGAACACGGTGGCCCTTGTTTAGGGAGAAGTCCTTACAGCATAGCTCAAGGTCAGCTTTTAGCCTGCATTAGCGGGTGCCGCTACAGAGGTTTCCCATATCAAGAAGAAGAGATAGATATATGGGTGTGGAAACTGTTGCAAATCAGGCTGACATGACATAAGCTCCTGGTGCTTTTACTGCAGCTATATGTAGCCAGGAATATTGATGTGAGACATCCTTTGTTGTGGGGGGGAACTCCATGATAGCACTGATGTGACCTCTTTTTCCTTTCTTCTGCAGTGAACTTAAAACTTTGTGAAAGCAACAGATTGCCACTATAGAATTGTCAGCCGCTCTAGTTTTCCCAGACTGGCTCCAGACCTGGTTTAGTTCATACTCGGCTACCCTTCATCGATCACTCTCTTGCACTCCCTAACTCAGTTGTCAAGCAATGAAAAGATTGGCTCTTGCAAACAGCCAATTGTTCACTTCCTCTTATTCTATGTTGCATGGCTATCATGCAAGCACTCCCTGCTTTTGCTTTCCTAATCTGTGTGTGTTCTGCCCTGAGCAATGACTATTCCAGTGTAAGCCAAATATCTGTCCCCAGCCTCCCCATTCACCTGAAGCCTGGTGCAGATCTTATTGAATCCCAATATGGTTGGATCAGGCTCCCATCTCCCAACCATGGCTCCTGGCTGGGACCTCCTGAGGTCTCTCTGTGGCTGTAACAGGAGGGGCCCTAATCAAGACACCATAGCTGCGGAGCATTTTATTGCCAGGGCACCTTTCCAGGGCCACAGCTGCACTCCATGAAGCTGGCATCCCGCCTCCCCAGAGCAGAACCCACAGGAAAAATGTGGCTGTGTTCCCAAAGCATTTTCTTTCCCTCTTCCTTCCCAGGCTCATAATTGATTAATGATGTTAATGGGCAAACAAAGGTGAGTCCAGACCATGCACTATACAGGCTTAGAGACAACAGTTTGACTTTCAAGTTTGCTGCAGCCTTTCTGTTTGATTTGACTTAACTGATTAACTGTTACCTGCCCAAAATATTTGCCTGGGACTTCAAATGGCAAATCAAATCCAGTCAGTTCCTACTCTTTGTACAGACACATCTAACAGCAACTGGCCTGGTGAAGGCTATTTGGGAAGATTGCGTAGAACTGAGTATGAAGAGAGTTCTCTCTTGTCACATGCTATCCCTTTCCTGTTTGCTTTGTCTGCATGTCTATTTAAGGCGATACAAAAGTTTGTGCAACCCCTAGCATGATGATGTCCCTATGCACTACGGCATTAAACATGATTAATTAAAACAAAACTTTTTTTTTCTCCCTACATAAACACAAATCTCACCTGCTGTAGAATAAATGTGCATGGCTTTCAGCCTAGGGGGTTACATTACTATTAGGGTAGGAAGACACTAAGGATGGTAGTGGCTAGTTGCTTCCTGCTAAGGAGCAGGAGCTGGTGCTGAGTGGAGCTGGCTTAAAAGCCGGTTCACCCCCAGCACCGTCTCCGAGGGGAGGCAGAAGCACAGCGGGAAAACAGTGTGAGCAGGGAGTGAAGCAGTCCCCTCTTGCCCCTTGCTCCCACTGCGGCGCTTCAGCCTTTGAAATGTAGCAAGAACCCTGTGGGCTGAAGTACCGCTGTTTCCCCGCGATGCCTCTCCTCCTCTGCACAGCAGCAAGGGCGGGGAACAAGAGCCGGTGCTGGGGGGAGGGGGGGATCCAGCTTAAAAGCTGGTTTCCTCCCCATCACCAACTCTGGGGGGCAAGCGGCACCCCCTGCCCCCCCGGCCACTGCCTCTATCAGAGGCAGCATGTGAGGATAGGAAAGGCTGCTGCCGCCAAACAACCCCTCTTTGCGGCGGCCAGGGATGTTTGCCACAAACCGGGGCTGCTGAACTCACGCTGTCCGGGATGCTGCACCTCTGCATTTTCTATGTAGTAAAAGCCCCTGGGCTCTTACTACATTTAAAATGCAGAGCTGCAGCGCAGGTGGCTCCTGGAGCTGGCATGAGCCGGGACTGCTCCGTTCTGGCTCGAGCCAGCTCCTGGAGTGACCGCCACTACTGGTCTACGATTAGTCGATAGGACTGCTCTGCATAGTAGATACAATCCGTATCGACTATACATTTAGCAAGGTAACCGTGGTTTAACATCCTGAGAAGACACAACCCCTTCTGCATTAATGGTGGCACTCAGTGTTTGTTTGTTTTTTTTAAAAAAAAAAAAAAAAAAAAAAAGCACTGGTGGTACTTACCTAGGAACATGAGCAACTTTTAATATGGAAAATGTCTGAATCTGGGATCCGACGAATGGTGAGTTTCACCTTCAAACAAAGCAAAACACACACACAAGGGTCACCTTTTTATAACTCAGTAAACCCACACTTGACACAATAGCACTGTCCCCACCGGTCTCCCCCCACCTCCCTGTCTAAATACTCTCCTCTATGAACAGCGGTATTTGTATTTTCTCTTGGTACTGGCGACAGGCTTTCTACTGCTCAGACGACACTGGCATTGTCCAAACATAAAGAGACCCTCCGGGGGGAGGGACAGAGATCCCAAGTACCAAGATTGCAGCCCAGCTGAGAGACATGTCGTTCTCCACCTGGGACCAAACACGCAGCAGAGCTTTCCAGCCCTCTAATGGAAGGTGATGAGCATGGGTGGCTGGTAATGTAGGCAAGGGAAGGCACTGCCTTCCCAGAACTGCCTACGTACCCCAGCTGCCGGGAAGACTGGGACCACGGTGCAGCAGCCCTGTTCCCTGCTCTCAAGGGAAGACTGGGGCTGTGGTGTGGCAACCCGGCTCCCCCACCACCTTGGGCAGTGGCGCAGCAGTCTTGCTCCCTAGCTACTGGGAAGGGCTGGGGCTGGGACCACAGCACAGCCTTGGCCCTGCAGGGGGCCAGGAAGGATCGGGCTGGGGGTGGGCGTCGCTTGGCTTCAGAGGCAGGCCTCTGGCAGAAGGGGAGGGGCTTGCCTTCCCCAGCTGGGCCTTCACCCACTGCCCATGGTGATGAGTATTGAACAGAGGGAGTTACCCCAAGTGGTTAGAGAAGGGGAGCCAGGACCCTGGGTTGTTCCCAATACTATGAGTAAAACTGCCGAGGGCCTAAACACTTCAAGCAACAATCAACAGGTACTTTCCTACCCTGAGAAGCAAACAGCCTAACAGCCGCATACCAAAGGATGCTGAGGGACTGTAACATCCATTGACTGGCTGTAGGAGAGTTCTAGCTGCTTAGGAATCACAGTGTGGCCCTGGCCCTTCCTTTCCATGGGAGTGCGGGGTGTCATTGCAAATCGGTACAGAGGGGGATTTTGGGGTGGAGACTGCTGCTGATTTCCTCTTATGCCTGGAGCTAAGTCAGCAGCGGTGGCAGCGGTGGGTTTTGCTGTGTGAACAGTCCCCTTCCAGGCAAACTCTCTCAGCAGCAGCCTCTGTCCCTGATCAGAAATGAGTTTTCTATTGCTTGTAACTTCATTAGCACACAACCTATTAGAGAAAACATTCAGTGGCCTTTTGGCATGTAAATAGCCCTTGCTGCACAAGTTCCAAAGTTGAGTGGTTTTGAGCTATTTGTTTGGCAGACACAAGCGTAAAGGGTGGGTACAAAGCCTTGTAGAGCTTAAAAATAGCAAAAAGGAGTTTGTTTCCCCCCCCTACCCCCGCACCTAAAGAAATTCCCTGTTTGGGACAGAGAATGCATGGAAAAAATCAGTGACTTTTCGGTAGTTATCAGTGTGTGAAAACACAAGGTTGTAAGTTAAACTGTACAGAACAGTTTAACTACACAGATATGTAAAATGTATATGATGGGGTGGGTGCCACAAATAGACTGTCAAGAAAGGGTTTTAACTCTGTCGGTGTCTGTCTTTGAGAGGTGTAATGATTTCTTGCCAGGATTGCTGTCATTTGACTATCTTCTTCCTGGCTGTAGTCACAACCTTTGGCCCCCTGTCCCAGGCTAATACCCCAGTCACATGATGGTGATCAATATCCGTTGAGAGATTGCCAGGGCCCACAAGATGTGAGGGAACCTGGCTCGCCGCAGTGACACTCGGTAATGCCTCAGGACAGGAGTGAGCGCCTGAGACTTGGATTGGCAGAAGCCCTTGTGAAATCGTAATCTGAACGCAGGCCTGTTGACCGGAGGGGGACGAGAGGAGAATGGTGCTGCTGCCCTAGGACCCAGCAATTCCAAGGGGCCCAGGGCTCTGGCTGCCACCGCCGCTACTATGGCAACGACGACTCCTGGAGCCTGGGCCCTTTAAATTGCCACTGGGGGTAGCACCCCACAGCTACACTGCACCTGGGTGGCGTGCACTAGATAGCATTGAGGGTGCAGTCTGGGCACCGTTGAGGGCTGGCTGCCTTGGCCACACCCTTTCCACTCAAGCCCCCGCTCCTTCTGGGAGCGCGGAGCTGGGCCTCCCCACTACCTTGCCCAGGGGCCTGGCGAGGCTGTCGGCTCACCTGTCTGATCCCCTCCACTGTGTGTCAGGCCAATCACCATTTGGGCTTACCTCCTTTTTCACGGACTTGCTGATGAACAAGGAAAGCTCCTCAATGCTATGTATGCGCAGGTCATTCACAGCCACTATGTGATCCCCGTGGTGAAAGATACAGCCTAAGCGAGGGGGACCCCTCCACTGCGAGACACTGGAGAGGTGGAAGAGGAGACCAAGCATATGAATGGGATGGCTTGAATCCCAACACCAATGACAGTACACAGACTAGAAGGGGCAGTTGCTTTTTGGCCTGATTCTTGGTTTGAACCAAACAGCTTTGTCCATTCCAACATGGGCTTCCAAAGGGGAGCCGGTTACAGGGCATGCAGCACTGTCATCTCTTAACCTCACAGGTCAGGGTTGCGGAGGGTCTGCAGGCAGGGAAGGGACTTGTCCTGTTGGGTTCTGGACAGTGTGGGGACCACTGCTCTGCCTCTAATGGCCCTTCATTTGCCTGGGTGGCTTTTCCAGGCCATCTTTGCAGCCCAGACTGGACTAAAACGTGGTATCTGAACAGCAGGATCAGAGTTTTGTGGCTGTCCCTGTAAAACATCTCCAGCTACCCTAGAGGCAATTCCAGCAGACTCCCTTAGAGCACTTCAGCTGGCCTCTCGTTTGTGGCTGGTCTCTCCTAACTTCTCCTGGAGGATTAGCAGCCTGGGGGCCCTCTGACCCCTCAGTCTGATGCTCTGTTCCAAAACAGTTGCCAGCTGAAACCAGACAAATCCTTTCAGTATGAATTCCCACTAGGATCACCCTGGATGTTTAGCTCCAGATCCAAGGGTGACCCACACACCTGCTGGGTGTGGTGGACTGTTCCATGGAGTGGCACTGAGAGCAGATCTATAGAAAGAAGAGTTTGCTCTACAGACTTAGCTGAGCTCCAGCTGCCTTTTAGCTCATGCAGTAGAGGCTCATGCACTAAGTTCCAGTGGTCGCAGGTTTGATTCCACCTGTCAGTGTTACACAAGCTTTATAGCTGGGTCTCCTCTGTGATTCTTTTTGGGGTATTTCCTGCTCTCGCTGGTAGGGGCAGAACGAGCTTTTCCCTCCAGCCTGGCAGTGCAGCTGCAAAGTGCGGCACATCAAAGCTGCAGCGAGAGAGCCAGTCTTACTGCTGAGCAGAAGTGAAAGAGCAAGAGGCGGCTCAGCAGGGAGCAAGGATGAGACACTGAACTAATCTTCCACGCAAGCCTGTCCTTTACCCTCCCCTCTTTCCTACTCAATTGATACTGAAGATCTAGAGAGAGAACTGACTTCCACACTGCCTACTCAGACTGCAAAGCTGCTGGGGAACGGATACCTCTGGCCCCTCGACATCCAAGACTGACAGTGTCTGGCTGCTGGATGGACTATGCCCAGTGCTGAAAATCATTAGAGAATAGCTGTCTGCCTGCAGTTCTGTGCTGGGCCTCTCACTCAGGCCAGCCTATCTGAAAGCACTCAATAGCATTTTGCATTCTGCATTTAACCCCAGGCTCTCCAAGTGCTCAGCTGACACTCACTGACACCACACCACAGCCATGTGACCTAGCTTTGCTCACCTGTGCATGGTGGTAATAACCTACAGGGCAGAGATGTGAAGCGATTTGCTTTAAGACCCAGCAAACCAGGGAGTCACCTGGGAGTGAAAGTCTGGCCAGTCTTATGTTCTTAGTCTTGCCTCCTACACCCTTGCTCCAAATACAAGCACATAACCTTGCTGATGCTTTGAACAATCAGAGCACACTTCCCCTCCCACCCCCCCCCAACAATATTATCACATGGCACAAAAGCGAGTGATGATCAATGGTCGACTGGGGTCAGAGTCGTCCACCTGGTGCACATCGCTTAATTTTCCTGGGTTGCACCTTCCCCATCCATAATAGGGAGATGGTAACTTGTCTAACTACAAAATGCTGGACAATTATTAGTCAAAAAAGCTTTACATATTGGTACTGAACAAGACACACTCCCATATGGACTCCTACACTTTAAGGCTAGAAGGGACCATGGTGATAATATAGTCTGACCTCCTGCACATCACCCACTCCTCTTCTGTACTAGACCCATAACCTCTGGATGAGTTACTGAAGGCCTCGACTCATGATTTAAAGACTTCAGGTTACAGAGAATCCACCATTTACACTCCTTTAAACTGGGAAGGGTACGTCTCTACTACTGGACAAGGTCGAATTACGTTAATTGAGTAGCTGAAGTCGAAGTAGTTTAACTTGACTTTTGGCGCTGTCCACACTGCAGGAAGTCAAAGGGAGAATACTCTTCCTCCAACTTCCCTTACTCCTCATGGAAGCAGGACTACTGACATTGACTGGAGTGTCCCTCTCAGTTCAAATTAGCTGTCTTAACTAGATCCGCTAATTTGAACCCTGGAGGATTGACAGCGGCAGCTTCGATCGTCTCTGTAGTGTAGATGTACCCACAGTGACCAGCAGAGGATGGTAGAGATCCTATCTGACCCAGGGGAAAATTCCTTCCTGGCCCCAAATATGGCAACCAGATCCTGAACATGTGAGCAAGACCCACCAGCCAGATATCATGGAGAATTTTTTTTCAGCTAAGTCAGAGCCTGCCCCATCTTCAGCCATTGGGGCTTTCTGCAGCTGTTGGTTACAGATGGGCCACATGCAAAGCATGGAAGGCAATTTCATCATGCTGTTTCCTTCACAAACTTATCCTGCTCAGTCTGGAAACAACTGAAGTTGCTCACTGCTTTCCATGGAAGACTGTTTCAGAACTTCTCTGATGGCTAGAAACCTTCATCTAATTTCAAGCCTACACTTGTTGATGGCTAGTTTATATCCATTTGTTCTTGTGTTAACTTTGGCACTTAACTCCTCTCCCTCTCTGGTATTTATCCCTCTGATATATTTATAGAGAACCATCTTATCTTCCCTTCGCCTTCTTTGGTTAGGTGAAACAATCCAAGCTCCTCAAATTTCCTCTCCTAAGGTTGGTTTTCTATTCCTCTGATCATCCTAACAGCCCTTCTCTGACCCTGTGCCACTGACAGTCACAAACACAAGTCGATTTACCCGGTGAATGGAGGACAATTGACAATTATGCCATTCATGCTGTTATTAAAAGAACAGCCGTTAGGCTAATGCTTCCCAATGGTTATTTCACCCTGCCTGAAACACAATAAATACCTTGCTCTTAGATAGCGCTTTACAGGCAATTACCCCTGGACAATTACCCACCACCACAAGTTTTAAAGGTCCTACCATATTTGTCCTGCTGCTTCAATAAGCGTTAGATTACTGGTGAGATCAGCATGAGGAATGCAAATATCCACCTCTTGCAGCTGGCTGCCATCTTTGACTTTGCTGTAAGAGAGGATGTTGTAGGCCTGTCAGACTCTACCAATCAGACAACTCACTAATAATAGGAAATAGAGATGGAAAGCGTCATTCAGCTCACTCAATCTGTGCCCTTCCTCCTCACCCTCATGAAAATTCATTATTGTTCCCTATAGTCTGACCTCCAGGGCATTATCCAGCCTACTGTCCAATATTGCAGGGGCTGGGCTTTCCAGCATTTCTCTTGGAGAATATTCACCACCACCGTTAAGAAGCTTGCCCCAAGTCTAGATGATGGGGAAAGTGTAGCACTTATTTAATAGTAACACAATACCATCTTTCTCCTTGGAGAGAAGTAAAATAGGAAAATTAATTGGCAGACTCTTCTGGTGCTGATCTTGAAAGGCTTAACTCCCATTGATTTTTAACCCCTAAACACCTTGTAAAGCTCTCACTGCTGTTTTGTGCTAGAAATCACATTCTTCACTATCTTGCAAGAGACAAGGAACTGAAGTTGCTCACTGCTTTCCATGGAAGACTGTTTCAGAACTTCTCTGATGGCTAGAAACCTTCATCTAATTTCAAGCCTACACTTGTAGGCTTGGAACTAGACAAGGAACTAGATAGAAAACTTCTAATTGTGCATATTAAAAATAAATACTCCACCCGTAAACTCTTCCAAACATGATCAGGGCCTAAATTCCCTTAGGGCGCATCTACACAGCAGGGCTAAAGCCAAAATAAGATACACAACTTGAGCTACATCAATTGTGTAGCTTATGTTGAAATAGCTTATTTTGGCTTTTTGGCACGGTCTACACAGCAGGAAGTCTGAGGAAGAGCACTATTCCTCTGACTTCCCTTATTCCTCATGAAATGAGGGTTACAGGAGTTGGAGTAAGAAGTCCTCCAGCTCGACATTATTTCAACATAATGTCAAAATAACTGCTTGTAGTGTTGATGCGGATTATGTTATTTCAGAATAACGTTAGTTATTCCGAAATAACTCTGTTGTGCAGATGTACCCTTACTCGGCCCCAAACCAACCTTACAGAGCAACGGCATGTACTGTAGAGTGTTTGTTTGGGTTTTAAGACCTGGCCATTGCAAATTCAAAGCTCACAATTCTTGCATAATTTCATCCATTCACAATTCAGCCATTTCTGGTTTGTATGCTGGAACACAGAAGAATGCTGCTTTCAAGTAATTTAAGTCCCTAATAGATATTTCAAAGACTAGTGTTGTTACTTTTAAAGAGGATTCTGTTACATATTTCAATCCTAAACATCCTTACTTGATTATTATAGACAGCTGAACCACTGATAATGATGATGAATTTGGCTTTCTTTCCTGGGTTAGCTGCTTGTTGGTACTACTTTGCATGAGTTGTTGGTTTCCATCTGCCTCAGAGTTTCCCCAATGTACGCTATTTGTTTGGCTTTCGGGAAGGGTCAGGGATTCATCACTTCTGTGTGTGGGCTGGAGTTTCTCTTCAGGAAATCTAATGAATAGGAATGTTAGTAAAAAATGCACATAGCTGGCATGTCAAGTCAGTTACTCTTGCTGTGCTTGAAGTTGTGTCAAATAGATGTCTGGGAGGCAAAGAATAACAGATTGTTGTAGCGAATCCAATGGCCAAAATTACAGCTAAATCAACTGAACTGCCCTCCTTAAAATTGACCATAGGAACAAAAACACTTTATAAATATTCTTGCAATATTATAAAACTGAAAACATTCCAACCAATGTAGTTTATCAAGAAAAGGGAATACAAATTGTTGGACCAGCAATGTGATTTGTGCTTGTGTGAGAATGCATCATTGATGGCTACTGGATAGAGTTTGCCAGACCTACTCAAATGTTTGCCAGATTATTTCTTGCACCTTCTAGTGGCTGGAGACATGAAAAAAGGTGTAATTCTTTCTAACAGAGATGGTTTCGCTAAAATGGGATAGGCTTGTGATTTGGAGTACAAGGTCTTGAGTTCTATTCCCAATTTCACACAAATACGTGTGTGCAATTAAATGATATTGTAATGAACTGGAGTGCATATGCACTATTATTTTCTGTGGGCCAGAATCAGAATTGTTCATCTGTGCACCATAAGTATTAATTACTAACAGCCAATGGAAATCCTCCCATCACTCAGGAGGCAAATATTTTGGAACTGCAGGATTTGAATTCTGTGCAGTTGTCTCAGAAATCCTTAGTGGTCATGCTAGTGCATAGTGACAACTGTGACGTTTCTATGCGACCATGGATTAATACTACAGGGGCACCATTGCAGGAGAATGGCAGGGGAGGGCTGCAGCCATGCACGCCAAGATGCTACTTGCTCTTCTTCCAGCTCCAGTAACTCCCAGGGAGTGAGGGGAAAGTACACAGCTTGTGGGCACTCCTAGCTGGTGAGGAGAGGGGGCAGAGGAGTAATTCACACAAGTTGTGCACTTTTCCTCGCTCCCTCATAGTCAGGGGAATGGGAAGAAGAATAAGCAGCAATTTAGCAGGCTGGCTTGCACCAGATCCTAAAATATTCATAGTGCAGAGCCACAGCACGGTAGTTGCTGAACCTGGCAGAAGCTGGGACTGAGTATTTGCAGTGTTAACCTTTATTGATTAGTCGTGTAGTTGACAAACTTGTGGTTGACTACATGATTAACGAATTACACGCTTAACATCCCTAGTGACAATATTGAATTATTGATACATGTTACAAACATCAAACTATAGAGCACGTGTATGAAGTAAGTAGTATTGGACCCATTTTATAGGTAGGGAAGTTGAGGTACAGAGAATGTCCAGGATCATCCAGGCAGTTATTGACATATCAAGAAACAATTCTTTCTTAACCACTACGCAACACTGCCTGCTCTAGGGAGTTTCTGGCTGGGGTGCCTGTGACTGTGACGGCAGATGTTGCATTGTTTAGCCCAGAAAAGAACCATCAGGTCACATTTTATTCTGGGTATACCTGTCAGGGTATCAATGTATGAATTTGTGAAGTGACCTTGAATTTCACCCTGGTAAACTCTCCCCCCTTAGTCCCCCGCCCTCCCCCCAAAAAAGGCCTCTCCGCAAACAGTTATCATGTAAACAGCAGGAATGCAGCTCAAACCATATTGTTACATTGCATTGATTTTTAAATACTAAAAGCGCTACCTACAGAGTTTTCATTGACAGGTACAACTTTCTGCTAAGATGATCCCCAGTCTCCACTGGGCTGTGAGAGTGAATTGGGGAATCAGATGTAGCTTGCTCACTTTCCAGCTGTTAAAAATGGAAAACAACAACAACATGGGAGGTAAGTATTTTCTCACTTTATCCCCTCAGCATCTTTTAGTTAGTTTGTATTTATGCTGTATTGTAGGTAATGCATCTCAGCCAAACCTCAGTTAACCAAAATACCCAGCTACTCAAAGCTTAGAATCATAGAATACTAGAACTGGAAGGGACTTCGAGAGATCATCAAGTCCAGTCCCCAGCCCTCACGGCAGGACCAAGCACCATCTAGATCATCCCTGATAGATGTCTATCCAACTTACTCTTAAATATCTCCACTGATGGAGATTCTACAACCTCCCTAGGCAATTTATTCCAGTACTTAACCACCATGACAGTTAGGGAGTTTTCCTTAAGGTTCAAGCTAAACCTCCCTTGCATCCTTCCAAAACCAGAACTCCATTGTTCTTCTCTCCCATCTTAACTTCCTGCTAGCCAATGATTTGGAAGTCTGGTTCTCTAGCAATCTTGCTACCAGTGGGTTTGGGCAACTGAATATCCTCTTAGAGCTGGATCAACAGAGAACCCTACCTGATGTGGCTTACCTGTGCTAGAACACTGCTTGGAAAAGCATAATAATCTTCCCCCTTTTCATTGGTGTTCCCATCTGAGTGCAACAGCAGCTGACTTTTGCTGGTCTCTTCAGAACTGTTATTCTGTTTTTAAAAAAGTGTTTCCATTAAATTCTTGACATCTGATATCATCTTTCTGTTTGCTTGGACAAATCCATTGGGAAGGATTGTGGGAAGACTTGCTCCTCAAAGGCAGAAATAATAACAGCAACCATCTGACTTCAAAACAAGGCTTCTGTCTTAGTGCTCAGTTATACGCTTAATCAGCTGTAGGTGCAAAACTGTGCGTATTGATATAATTTACTGTAGATATATAAGTAGCTGATTTGTGGGTGCAATATTTGTATCTGTCACAGACTGCCCTTGCAAATGGCTATTTATGCAAAAATAGCAGCTGTGTTCAAAAAAGAGGTCCAATGGTGGATATTGTGTCACTTGTGCACATGTAACGCTGATAGGCAGAACCGAACCTGGGACTTCTGGAGCTAAAAGCCAGCTGGCTCTCAGCTCAGGCTGAAGAGCAGACGCATTTACTGTCTCTGTAAGTGGTCTCAGTGCCACTACACGGGCCAGTGAACCACACCCAGTAGGTGTGGGGGGTGACATACTTCCCCTAGCTAAGGGGGCACATCCACAGATGGCTCTCAGCTAAGGCTGTAGAGAAAACTCATTCTCTCTGTAAGGATGCGTCTACACAGCACCCTTACCTCAAAATAAGCTACGCTATTTGCAGTACACAAATTGCATAGCTTCTTTCGAGGTAATTTTGAAATAGTGCTTTATTTCGAAATTTGGTGCTATTCCGGCAAGTCCTTTAGCCCTCATGGAATGAGAGTTATAGGAATGCTGGAATAGCGCACCTGTTATTTTGAAATATATTTCAAAATAACAGGCGTGTTTAAAGATGCAGAATTTCTATTTCAACATACTTTCAGTAACTCGAAATAGTGCTGCTGTCTAGAAGTAGCCAAAATGGTCTAAGTGCCACTACATGGGCTAAGGAACCACATCCAGTCGGTGTGTGAGTTACACACACAGGGGCTCAAATACCCAAAGTTATTTAGGTTCCTAATTCTTTTGAAAACAATGGGGGGTAGGTGCCTAAATATCTCTGAGGTTCTATACCAGGGCTCTTTGCTCCAGACCCCATCCTCAAGTCCCCACTTAAATAAACACCCTTACTGAAATCTAGAATGGGGAGTTCGTTTTCTGTCACTTCTACTAAAAGCACTGGGAGTCTTGCCTGAAGAAAGAGTGAATTATTGGAACTCCCTCCATGGACAGAGAGAAGTTTGAGCTATTGACTTGCACAGCTCAGTGGCCAGGAGCTATACCTGAGTATGTGAGAGCAGAAATTGAACCAACTTTATACTGGATGATTTGCCCTCAGCAGGAGCTAGCAGAGAATGGTCCTTCATAAAGATCGGGAGTATCTGACAAATCATGGAGGGAACATGTCACTTCTTTGAGCCAAATTAGCCATCTCTAACTTCCCTCCTGCTCATTGATTTGACTGTCCTGCAGAATGTAATTAGTATTTAGTTTGTGATGCATTCCTCCTTATCTCTCCTACATCTGCCATGGCAATACATTTTAAAACTACTAAATGTGTCACTGAATAAGGTATTGTTTTCAAGATAAACTAAAGTATTAACCCTCTTCCTTACAGAGAAAAGGAGGAAACTGGCATTGAATAGAAATGAGAAACAACAAATGGATTTTTTGGTGCCTAGAGGGTGTTCATTAATGACGTACAAAGGGTGGCACTTATTGGAACCTAAGTCGGGGTGGGCAAAATCAGTCCCAGGGACTGGATCCAGCCTGCTGAGCATTTCTCTCCTGCCCGTCCAGCTGATGAGTGGAGCCTGCATACTTACAGCTGGCTGCCCCTCCCCTCCACCTGGCTCTGTCCTGCAGCAGAGCTGCTCCTAGGATTCTCCTGCTAGTTGTGCAGTGTGTTGGGCGGGGAAGGGGATGGAAAGGCAGAAGGGAAAAGGTGGTGCTGAAGTCAGGGGGTCCCCCTGCCCCTGTACTCCATCTCTGCAGGTTGGAAAGAGGGAGGCATACAGCGAAGTTGCTCCAGTCTGAAGCATGGATGGTAAGAGACTCAGAGGAGTGCCTGCCTTAAGTACACTGTTTTTAAGATTTCAGTGCAGAGGGGTGAGAACACAGAGCAGGGCAGCTTTCCCTGTCCTAGAGACAGAGCGGGGTTTCTCTCAGAAACTTACCCAGCAACAGCCAGCATACACTCTCTGTGTCACTGTAACACACCCCCCGTCTGTGCCACACTGTGACACACACACACACACACACACACACACAGTCACTGTCACACACACATACACTGCTTCACACATTCTCCCAGTCTTGGTGCCGCATACACTCAATCTGTGCCACAACGTCTGTCTCTCACACACACAGTCTCTATTTCACACTTGCTCTCTTTCTCCCTCTTTGTAGGCCCAGCCCCACCTCTTCCGCCTGGGGCCCTACCCCTTCTAGGTGGGCCAGAGCCAGCCCAAGACCATGTACCTAAATTCATGAAGTAGCCTCCCCCTGCAAAAATTATTGCCCATCCCTCCCTTAGTGGTACATCATAAAACGATGCTATTTTTAATCTGCTTGGTACTTATCCAATTTCTTACTAAAGTGGGATGTGAAACTGGCTGAATAGTGATCAGAAGGGAATTGTTACTGTTAATGTTCCTCCACCCGGAGTGCCTATCAAGAGTTCTGCCAAGCCTGAAAGCGGGGAGTGGAGAACCTTTTTTGGGTCAGGGGGCCGCTGACCTAGAGAAAAATCAGTCAGGGGCCGCACACAAGTGAGAAGCAAAAAAGCATGAACAGACTCTCATTGACGTGACCCCTGGCTAAAAAGGAGAACGACACTCCCCACATTCCCCTCGCACGCCAGAGCCTACGGGCACCCAGGCTAGCAGATTTTTGTGCTGCAGCCACTATACTGGGAGGGGGGAGCCCTGAGTCTGGGAGGCCAGATACAGGCAAACTGGGGCCCACATCTAGCCTCCGGGCCTTAGGTTCCCCACACCTGCTGTAAGCCCTTGGGAGTAGTGTCTTGTTCAATATGTGTGTTTGCAATAACTGGCATAGCAGGTCCTCCAGCCTGAATGGGGCTTTAACTGCCACAGCAATACAAATAATAAATCCTAATAAGTAATTTAACACAAGAGTTAGTAGTGGGGAGTGGGAATCAGAAACCAGGTTCGGTTTAACACATTCATGATTTGGAGTATATAAATTCAACTTGAAATTAGCAATCAGGAAAACTAGGTATGGGGGCCTGGTCTCCAAGTGTGGAATAACTTGGGCCTTGTCTATATTTACCCAGAGATCAATCTTCCAGAGTTTGATTTAGCAGGTCTAGTAAGGACCTGCTAAATTGAAAGCTGAGGGCATCCTCCTACCCTGTTGACCCTGGTACACCATGGGGTTGCGAGGAATAAGGGAAGCAGATAGGAGAGTTTCTTCTGTCAACCTCCCCTGGTGGGGCCACCGCAGAAATTCAATTTAAGGTACGTTGACTCCAGCTATGCAATTCTCGTTGTTGGAGTTGCATATCTTAGGTCAACTTTCTCCCCCAGTGTAGGCCTGGCCTTGGATAGCTAAGGGACTGAATCCTGCAAGCCCTCCCTCAGGTAAATGAGTCCTTATGCAAGTAGACTCATTCATGTCTATGTGACTATTTGCAAGAGTCAAGATTAGTTACCTGAGGAATAATTTGCATGATCAGGGCCTATAAGAGTGAGTCATTGGTAATTCAATTCAATCTAATACCCGTAAATGTAGCGTCATGCATTTGGAAGAGGAAATAAACACAAAGGTACAAGCCACGAGATAGCTCATGCCTGCACGGGTTGCTACGTGAACAGCTGATAGGATTGTACTAAGATACTTAATATCTGATGTAGACCAAGGTCCAGTGTGTTTCAGCAGCAGCCCTGGGAACTACAAGTTGTGGACTCCAAACTGCGGCATGTTGGGAGAACTTCCTGGTTCTTGCCAGGATGTGCCCTCTGCCCCCAGCAGGGTCTCAGCAAGGACTGTGCTAGAAGCAGCGCACAGGCTGCCTGCTGAGAGAAGGGGCTGCTGAACTGTGATCCTGTTTTATGTTTTTACAGAATAAAGCCTGTTCCTGGTGATTTGTCGGAGTGGGTCTGGTCTGAGGTGCACACACACATACACAACACAGAGCACACTAAGCAGCCTCAGGCCTAGCCCCCCTCAGTGGTGGGCCTAGCCCCCCTCACACTGGGCTAGCCAACAGGAAGGGTTATATTTTTTAGCTACTGGTGCCATGACTCGGATAGGGGAAGCTGATTAGTTTGCACAGAGTTAGGAATCTGCCACACCAGGACAGCATGAACTCACAGTTTGGCGCCCAGGGGGGTTGGTATGACCCGGGGTTGGTGTCAGTGAAAGTAGAGACCCCCAATGGGTGGCGTGGCCTAGAGATCACTGTGGCTAAGGATATAGCTGTTGGAGGGGAAACCTTAGGGAAGAGCATAGCAGTGCTGTACCTCCCTGCACAGCACCAAATCCGTGGGGTGCCTGTTTTCAGTGGTGGTACAGATTGCAGAGTAGACATTGAGGAGTGGATAAAAGATATAGAGTATCTGCTAGCAGCCACTGGCATTCCTGAGCCTTTGAAGTTCCCCACCCTTGTCAGATACCTAAGTGGGAGAGCCTGTAAATTAGTCCTTAATCTGCCGCCTCAGGAGCAGTTTCCAGCCTGAGCTGTTGAAGAGCTTAGAGCAGAATACAGTGACTGTCATTTATCATTGGACCCCATGGCAGACTTTTATGAGAGATGCCAACACCCTAGAGAAACAGGCTCAGCCTATGCCATCGAGTTAGGAGCCTTACTGGGGGTAGTAGAGGAGAAGCTCCAACAGGGCCGACCCTTCCCTGATCGGGACTATAACCTGACACAACAGTTCATGCAGGGCATCCAGGACCGAGAAGTGCGGAACAGGTTGGCATCTATGCAGCCTCGCTACATGACATTCAGACAGTGCAAGAAGAACTGCGTCAGCTGGCCCGGGAGAGGAATGTAGAGGGTAGAATGCATGGACCAGCCCAGAGGATAAATAGCCTGCAACAAGCTGCCCCGTCAGATGATGCTGTGTAGGCTGCCCCCGAGGTACCTCCACCCAGCAGTACCCCGCATCAGGCAATGCTGGAGATAGTGAAGGGCCTAACTGGACTAGTCCAGGAACTGACTGCCCTCCAGAAACAGAGCCATGTGAGAATGGGACAGCTGAGGCACAGGTATTGCAGCAAGGTGTAGCAGTGAGGGCAGCACCTCAAAATTCTAGATGGGAAAGTGGTGGAAGTACCCCTGACAACAGTGCCCGTGTCACCAGAGGCCGTTTTGTATGCCACCATTGTGGACAAGAAGGTCACATAGCCCGTGGCTGCCGTCAGCTCCCTCAGGCTCCCTCCTCTTTAAACTGCTAAAGCCTGACACTGAGGGGCAAGTGAAGGGCACAGAGTTGGTGGGAAGTTCCCCAATAGCATCACTGTGCACAACGTCCCAGTGTACCCGACCACCTGCCAGCTGGCCTCCCAGCCTGGTGGGGCCTTTGACTGAGGAAATTGTGGAAGTGAATGGTATTCTGTGCAAGGCTCTAATTGATTCAGGGTCGCAGGTCACAACCATCACAGAGGATTTCTGGAGAAATCACCCTACCCTGGGCAAGTCACATCCCACGCCTGTAGATCTCTTGATAGAGGGTGCTGGTGGCCAAGCAGTCTCTCATCTAGGAGCTATCAAATTAGATTTATCTTTTCTTGGGTAAACTTACAAGGGAGTTCCTGCCCTTCTGGTGCCCGGAATGAAGTACCGAGAGGGAGTCCCTGTGTTGTTGAGGACAAATGTCATACGTTCCAGCTGGCAGGATTTAGTCAACCAATTGGGAAACCAATTCCCAGATTGCCTGAAAGAGAAGTCACCAGCCTGGCATGCAGCCTATAAGCAAGTAATCTCTGGCCAAGAGATTCAGGGTGAAGGCCCCTTGGGGTACAGGATGGGAGCCATAAACTGTTCTGGTTGAACCTGATGCTAAGGGTCACCTGCCAGGGAATTTGAGGGTGGAGGAAGGTATAGTAGATGTTGAACACGGGAAGGCTTATGTTTATCTGCAGAATGTAGGACAAACAACAGCAATAATAGGCAGGAACCAGCATCTAGCCACAGCTTCAGTAGTCTACAGCATGGCTAGCATGAGCAGCAGCTTAAAATACTCTCCAGGGCAAGCACCGAGAGAAGAGGCACAGGCCAATACCGGGTGCCAGAAGTAGACCTGAGTCAGGTAGCTGTGCAGAACCCAGCTCAACTGAAGATGTTGGAAGAACTGTTGAGGCGGAATGCAGATGTTTTCTCTAAAAATGATCTTGACTTGGGGTGTACTTCCAGAGTCAAGCATGAGATACCCCTGATCGACACTACTCCTGTTAGGCAACCCTACCGGAGGATACCTCCAGCACAGTACCAGGAGGTCCACAAGCACTTGCAGGGTACGGCAGAGGTGGGCGCATTAAGACCAAGTCAAAGCCCATATGCTTCACCAATGGTGGTGGCAAGGAAGAAAGATGGCTCTATGAGAGTGTGCACTGACTATAGACAGCTGAATGCTAAAACCACTCGGGATGTGTTTCCTCTGCCCCGTATGGAAGAAGCTCTGGATGCCTTAGGAGGAGCCAGATATTACTCTACACTAGATCTTACTTCAGGATATTGGCAGGTAGAAATGGCAGAGGAAGATAAACCCAAAACTGCATTCATCACCCCCATGGGGCTGTTTGAATGTAATCGGATGCCCTTCGGTCTACAGAACGCACCAGCTACCTTCCAGAGGTTGATGACACATGTTTTGGGGGATCTAAACTTCTCAGCAGTATTGATTTATCTCGATGATGTCATAGTGTTCTCCAGTACTTTTGAGGAGCATCTGCAGCGCCTGGAGATGGTTTTTGACAGACTCCGCCAACACAAGCTCAAGCTAAAGCCCAGAAAATGTCATCTGCTATGAGAAAAGGTATGATATCTTGGGCACGTAGTATCTGCCCAAGGCATTGCAACAGATCCAGATAAGGTTCAGCAGGTGAGAGACTGGAGGATCCCTGCTAACAGGAAGGAAGTGTTACAGTTTCTTGGGTTCACTGGCTACTACAGAAGATACATCAAAGGCTACTCCAAATTGGCAGCCCCATTATTCAGACTAACTGGAGGGGGCACCCAGACCAGAAGGAGAAATCAGAGGGGTCCTACTAAGATACCAAGTTTTGTTTGGACAAAGGAATGTGACTAGGCTTTTACAGAGCTGAAAACAAAGCTGACAACTGCACCAATATTAGGTTTTGCTGACTACAGTTTACCATTGATTCTCCAGACAGATGCATCTATGGAGGGGCTAGGAGCTGTACTGGCACAGGTTCAGTTAGGAAAGGAGAGAGTCATAGCTTATGCCAGCAGGCGCTTAACTGCCTCAGAAAAAAATTATCCTGCCCATAAACTGGAGGTTTTGGCATTAAAATGGGCAGCTGCAGATAAATTTAGAGACTATCTTCTAGGACATCAATTCACAGTGCTAACTGACAACAATCCACTGACCTATGTTATTACTTTTGCTAGGTTGGATGCAACTAGTCAAAGGTGGATGGCAAAGCTGGCAGAGTTTAACTTTGACATAAAGTATCGGCCTGGAGGAAGCAATGCCAATGCTGATGGCTTGTCTCGGCTACCCTGGGAGGATGGCTACTGTTCTGAATGCCGGATGCAATGTGTCCTCCATAGCAACCCAGGGTGATGGCCAAGGGAGAGCAGCAGGCGGAGCTGAGCCACTCCATTGGCCAGGCATAGAGTTAATCCCAGGCCTGCCTAAGGAAGAACTGAGGAGGCTGCAGGAAAAGGATGCAGTAATCTCTCGAGTAAGATCCTACCTGCCCAGACAGCGGACACCCAGTGCCCAGGAGAGGCGGAAGGAAGTAACACCAGTGAAGATATTACTGAACCAATGGAAACGATTGCAGCTGGTAGAAGGGATCCTTTACAGGGGAACAACAATCCCAGGAGAGGGACAGATCCAACAAGTTGTGCTACCAGAGAAACTCCAGAGAGAAGTGTTTGAAGCTCTGCACACAGACATGGAACACATGGGCATTGACCATACAGTGGACCTCATCCGCACTCGCTGTTATTGGCCAGGCATGCAGTCCACCATCCAGAAGTGGTGCCTTTCCTGCCCAAGGTGCTGCCTAAGGAAGAGAGGCATTTTTGGAAATAGAGCTCCACTTATCTCCATCCATACCAGTAGGCCCCTGGAGCTAGTATGTATTGACTTTCTCATCCTGGAACCATCCCGAGGGGGCATCGAAAATATCCTTGTAGTTACTGACCACTTTAGTTGCTATGCTCAGGCGTACCCTACTTGTGACCAACGGGCATCTACCGTGGCCAAGGTGATGTGGAAACACTTCATCTGCAACTATGGCATTCCGGAAAGGATACATGCAGACCAGGGGAGGAATTTTGAAAGTAATATCCTTGTCCAGCTTTGGAAACTGTTGGGGATCTCAAAAAGCAGAACCACGCCCTATCACCTGCAGGGGAACGGGACTCATGAATATGCTGGGACCCCTGTGTCCAGAGCAAAAGGCAAATGGGAAGGACTATGCTGAGTCCATGACCCATGCCTACAACTGCACTCGTCATGAGTCCACTGGGTTTTCCCCATTCTTCCTAATGTTTGGCCGGCACCCAAAGCTGAAGATAGATCTAGCTCTGGGTCTCCCCCACTGAGGAAATGAGGGGTTAGAGGAGGAGGAGTACGTCTCCCACCTCAGAGAATGCCTAGAGACAGCGTACCATCAGGCTGCACAGGCATCTGAAGCTGCCAAATGTCACCAGAAAAAGTATTATGACCGCCAGACACGAGAAGCCCCATTAACTCCTGGAGACAGGGTGCTAGTAGCCAAGGTAAAGAAAGGGAGGCAGAAACTGGGAGACAGATGGGAATCAACTCCCTATATCGTAATTAGAAGACAAGGGGATTTGCCTGTCTATGAACTGCAGCCAGAAACGGCGGGGGGGGAGAATGGGTGATACATCGTAAAATTACTCCAAGCATGTTTCTACCTATTGGTGGAGTCAGTCAACCAGTTGGCAGGGAAGTAGACATGCAGGAAGCCATGCCAGAACTTGAGGGAAGCCTTCCGTTGGAGGCAGGGGCAGGAATAGAACTTACTAGAGGCCCTATAGATAGTCCAGGGGGCTATAGAGGAAAGAAAACCCGTAGGGGGATGACATACACAGGGGATACCTGGGACATGGGGGAGCCAGGATTACGCTGCAATGAGTCCCCAGAACCAGACCATTTTGACTCAGACTCTCAGTTCTCTGACCTGGAGGAGCCTGACCAGACCATGGGGGTAACAGAAGAGGCCGACCAAACTGAGGAGAGTCTGAATGAACTGAATTGGATCAGAGAAGGGCAGACTGAGTGGGAGCAGACCAAAGAGGTGCCTAGAGAGAACCCACCAGCTCCACGGCGCTCAACAAGACAGTGCAGGGCACCTGTCCGGCTCAATTTGGAACAGAGGGCTGCCTGATGAAAGAAGAGTACAGACTGGGGGTTTGGCCAGAGCTGCTGTGGGATGTGCAGCAGGACGCTGAGAGGTTTTTGATTAAGGAAAGGGACGAGGTCGCCCTTTCAATAAGTGGGGGAAGGGTGTACCCAAGGTCCAGTGTGTTTCAGCAGCAGCCCTGGGAACTACAAGTTGTGGACTCCAAACTGCGGCATGTTGGGAGAACTTCCTGGTTCTTGCCAGGATGTGCCCTCTGCCCCCAGCAGGGTCTCAGCAAGGACTGTGCTAGAAGCAGCACACAGGCTGCCTGCTGAGAGAAGGGGCTGCTGAACTGTTTTCCTGTTCTATGTTTTTTTTACAGAATAAAGCCTGTTCCTGGTGATTTGTCGGAGTGGGTCTGGTCTGAGGGGCACTCACACACACACAACGCAGAGCACACCAAGCAGCCTCAGGCCTAGCCCCCCTCAGTGGTGTAAGAAGTCACAAGGCTTCCCCTATGCTGAATAACCTCACACTGGGCTAGCCAACAGGAGGGGTTACACTAGTATCCAATAAACCAAACGAAGGCTATCCCTTGTTAGCTGTAGGGCAAGACTATTAATTGCAGTTTCCTCATAGTCAAACAGAAAACAGAGCTCCAGGTCATACACCCTCAATCCAAATGAAAGATCATGTGAAGCGCCTGTGCACCACCCCCGCCTTCCACAAACCTCACGCTCAGTCAGCCCAGAACAGGACTTCTGCGTTGCCTGCGGCACCACAAAGGCCCAGCATTTTGCTTAAAGGCGACACTAACCTGGGAAGGATTAGTAGGTAAAAGAGGAGAGAGTGAGCCAGAGGCCTTGTCTACACACAAAATAGCAGTAGTTTAACAAACGGTGTAATTTTCATCTGATTTAAAGTGGTGCAACTGTGTGCGTGTGAACACTCATATTTTAAGCTTGGTGGAACGCAGTTACAGGTGCAAGCCAAGCCATGTTAAGCCAGATTTACACTGATTCAAGAGTCTTCATGCAGGGCTGTGCAGCCAGTTAATTAACTAGGTTTTCAGTCCATTTGATTTAAACCAGTGCAGGTTTTGTGTGTTGACAATCCTTGAGAGATGCTAAAAAAAACAACCCAGGAAGAACATGGGCACGGCCTACCACTAGATTAACAGGGGCAGATCCTTTGCTTGAATAGATTATTCTAGCTCCACTGACATCAATGGCACTGTGACAACCTGCCCCGAACTGTGAAGGAATTCTCAGTCATGCTCTCAGAAGGGAAGAGAGCAAACTACCAGAGTGGCACAAGAAATAAGTACAACCGGTTAGAAAAGGTTAACAATCGGAGCCAGTTGGACTTGCTAGGGAGGTGGCTGAGTCACCGTTGATAGGGATATTCAGGGTAGATGAGGCATGACAAGAAGGTTAGGTCTACATTGCAGCTTAAATCACCCTGACCCTCAAGCGTCATAAGTTACACTGACATAAGCACTGGTGTGGACAGCACTATGTTGGCAGGAAAGCTTCTCCCACTGACATAGTTTCTGCCACTCGTGGAGGCTGGAGGAGTTAAGCCAATGGGACAACGCTCGTCTGTTGGCAGCTGTCTTAGAGAACTTGCAGCTAAACAGCTGGACTGGTGCAGCTATGCCACTGCAAAGTCTCCAGTGTACCTTTTCTCTAAGTTAATAAGCATTCCTGCAAAATGTACACACCCAGCAGGCTTTCCAGACCCACTGGCTTTGCTCACCGGACTTGGAAGATGATGCACTGGGGAGCTGTAGCAAGGTTGCTTTTCAGGGAGATTGCCAGAGCCTGGATCTGAATTAGGCCTTTGCTTGTTGTCTGCGGGATCTTCCACCTGCACACCAAAGAAAAAACACTGACAACCTGTGCAGAAGTACCGCAGGTGTATTAATGGCACTGTCGGTTGGTAACAGAGCACAGTGTTTGTTATTCTCTCTCCAGACCTTTTGTTGCACTCCCTGTTTGTGTGGTATTTTGTGACTATACTAAGCGCTGCTTTCCAGGCTGCTAGTCATTTATTTTCTACAGACAAGCCTACAGCAGACCAGAAAGCGGCAGTACTTTTTTTTTTCCCCTTTCTGTTTAAATAATGGGGAAGGAGGATTTACAAAGGACAATTGGGTGCCCAACTCCCATAGGAACTCAATGGAAATTGGACACCTAGCTCCTATTGGTGCCTTTTGATGATCTCTTCAGGCCTCAAATCCTTCCACAACTCAGGAACTTCAAGTTCCAACCCTGCTGCATGGGGAGGATTTCCTTTAGCGATGAGGCATCATTCTTGGCCTATTTGCTAAAATGGCCAGTGAGGACCCCTGCAGAAGCTGTCGCCTTTCTTAAACACAGCTGGGCCAGGAAACGAGCCTGACAGCACAAGCCTTTTACAGGGATTTCCACCATTTGATGCTCAAGACCTCCTTTCCCGTCCACCCTAGAAAGCAAACTGCGCCTGCCATTCTGTGGGCCCGAGGGCCAGTCTTATACAAAGGAACTATCCCATGTCACCTAGAGGCATGCTCATTAGCTAAGGCCCCTTACTTCAGTTTCATTGCAGTTGCTCAGCATCTGTTGGTGGGTGCTCGTCACTGTTTCATCAAAGCTCGGTGGCGAAGAAAGGGACCGACCTTTGCTTCTCTGAGTTGCAGGATTCTGGCTCTAGGATTTTAGTGACAGCAGCATGAGGATCAGGACAGCTGGGTCCAAGGACAAAAGTCTGCTCTTGGAAGCCCACATGGTTCCTAGGGATGCAGATTTTGAGGCTCAAGACACAGGGCCGGCCCACAACATTTTGGCACCTGAGGCGGGGAGCTCAAATGACGCCCCCATGTTCCCTCGCTTGGGCCAAAACTTTGAAAGGTCTCAATTCTCTGGGTCCTAGTGGCACCCTCCTCTACAGTGTGGCACCTGAGGCGGCCGCCTCAGTTTGCCTCATGGTAAGGCCAGCCCTGTCAAAACAGGAGATTTAGGGATACATTGTCTTGAGATGAAGGATGACAGTCACCCTACGCAAGGCCTTTTAAGTCCTATGTACTTACTCCTTCAAGTAAATGTTTTCTAACAAACATGAGATTGTTTACAGCCGGAGTGGGGAACCTACAGCCCACGGGTTAGATCCGACCCCTGGCTTGATTCAATCCATCCCACGGCAAGTCTCTACATCGCAGGCCAGAAGCCCCATGCCTCCCCCGCCACAGGGGGCTGGAGCACGAGTTAAGTGTGAAGGTTTGTTTGTTTTTTTGCTTGCTTGCTTGTTATGCTTCCTGCCGTGGGAGCAGGTGAGCCATGAGGGTTTTCTTCCTTTGTGTGTGGCTGCCAACTGATTTTTCTGTGGGTCAGTAGCCTCTGACCACAAAAAGGTTCCTCTTTACAGAGTAAGTGGGTCTTAAGTGGGGAGCAGATATTGTGGCCTGTGCTCTGCACAGGGGTAGATTTCGCCATAAAGGAATCTCTTGTTCATTAGGAAACTGGAGTTATAGGGAAAGCACACTCTATATGCTTAGGATCTAAACAAGCATATTTCATGGTAAAGATCCCTCTCTTCATAAATTACTAATGACATTACAAGTACTCTCTTTAAAGAGTCAATCTGTGCATGTAACTGCTGACTTTTTTGGATAGAACGTCACCTGAGTGGAGTATTCATTCTCTTTTGTCTCTGCACGGGCTAGAGATAAGGAAGTCATCCAGTCCTCCACTTGTTCCCTGTGGATTGGAATGATGAAATGAAAAGTTCATTATTAGCACGCACAAGAAAAAAAAAAAAGGCGCATCTGTATCAGTCTAATGGCCTAAAGCTACAGCCACGGACATCAGTGGGAGTTTTTTCATCGACTAGAGTGGGCTTTGATCAGGCCCCAATACGGCCAAACAGGGGAAAGCTGCCTCTCCATTACAATGGTAGAGCACTGCCTTAAAGGAGCTCTGCGGTTAGGGTTGCCAGATGATTTAACCAAAATACCGAACACTGCGCCTTCCCTTCTCCCCCCAAAAAAAACACCAGGGAAAAAATTCTGTTGAGGGGGGAAAAAAAAGAGGGAGACCAAAGTTGTTGAGAAGAAAGAAAGAAAGAAAGAAAGAAAAGGCCCTCGACAGTTATTAAGCAAAAAACAAACAAACAAACAAACAAAAACAGCATTAAAACAGCATGGTCCCTTTAAGTGTGTGCAGTCAGAATAGGGATAGGAAGAGGGGAGCGGTTGAGCACTAAGACCCAGGGAAGGCATTGCTTCCCCTTGCTTCAGGTCTTTACGCTTTTTGCTGGCAGCCATCTTGTTTTCTTGGTCGATCCAGAAGGCAACTTCCCTGCGGAACCAGGTAAGCAGGAGGTTGGAGGCCGGGGGCTGGGCCCAGTTGCTGAGTGTGTCATAGGGTTGCCAGGTGTCCGGCAGGGAAAAAACCCAGAAAATACTAGACATTTTAGGTGTCCGGTATTTTCTGAATTTTTTTTACCAGACAGGAGGCGAAAATACCAGACTGTCCAGGTCAATACCGGACACCTGGCAACCTTATCTGCGGTAGCCTTAGAAAACTGTAGGAGTGAGGCCAGCACATCCAAAAACAATGCAGACCCACTGGACAAAACATTCCCTGCTAGATTGGTCCTGTGAGGAGGCTTTTCTTTCTGTAGGCACCTATTCAAAATCCAGCTGGGCTATGAATAGGAGCACATGACCAAATTACACAAAGCATTGGCTAATAAAGGCAAGTGAGATGATACGGTGGAAAGATGGTCTCTAAAGACTCAATTCTGTCATGTGTGGAGAATTCCTGTGAGGTGCTTCTCAGATTCCATTCCACATAATTCCCAGGAATGCATAGCCCCCTGCAGGACTACGGCCTAGAAGATGGCCTGGTGTAACCTTCAGAAATATGTTTAAACAGGCAGATGGAGAAAAGGCGGTAGTATTGTCAGATGACGAAAAAGGAGATGCTGCGTTTTGTTCACCAATAGGATGAATTTGACGGTCTCTGTAACTTTTTCCACTAGATGACTTAAGGGAACAATGCACTGCATGAATGCAGAGGGTGGCATGCTTGAATGATAACTAGGTATTTGTGGTTTTTTCTCTTTGGGCTCAGACATGTTCTTCCTGCTTTGGTTATGAGTACAGGGGACTATCCTGCAGTACTTACTTGGATAAAAAAAGCTCTCATTGACACAGCTGCAGGAGGGGAAGAAAATGGAGAAAAACTGGGGCAAAGCAGCTGGAAGCTGGTCTGCAGAGTTTTCCCGGCCCTCCCTCCCCCCGACCAAATGTCTGTTGATTAATTCCTGATCTTGCCCTGTTTCCACCTGTGGAGTGGGTGGAGGTTCTAAGTGTGGTGGAGACACCTGGGGAGCTGGGGAACCAGGAGTCAACCCCAGAATCATTCCCCTATAGTCTATTCTTCCTCTCGACTGTAGAGGATGATCTTGCCCCATTTTCCCCTGTGATAGGGTGTACCAACTCCACACTGCGGCTAATCTAGCTCACCTGGCTGTGAAGGCCCTGCCCCCATAGCTCTGCTGGGCATGCTCCTTCTGGAGCCAACTATAAAGGCCTGTGGAGATGCCACACAGGAAGGAGGTACTGTTGGAGCGCCTGAAAAGGAACCCCCAGTGGACCAAGACATGGAGACCAGCCAGTGGGAGGCTGCAGATGAGGCATCCAGTCCGGAGGGGAGAGACGGAGAGGATTACCCGGAGGACACTGGAAGGAAGTAGCCAAAGGTGGGGAATTAATCCCCCCAGAGCTTGGTGTGTTGTAGTAGGATTCCCTGCCAAGGTTGTGGTTGTCCACTCCACCACTGACAGGCACCTGGGCTGGGACCTGGTGGAGTGGGTGGGGCTGGATCCCCCTCAACCCCATGAGGGGACACAGCCCTGTGGTTATAGCCTCTGGCTATTAGACTGTGCTGCCCCCGGAGAGAGGATGGCATTGTTACAGACTTTGGCTAGTAGGCCACAATACCCTGTGCGGGAGAGATGTTGCTATAGACTCTGGCTGTTAGGCTACTCTGCCCTGAGAGGGGAGGGCATCGTTATAGACTTTGGCCATCAGGCCACGCTGCCCTGAGAGAAGTGTTACGGTAGACTCTGGCCACTAAACCACACTGCCCTGAGAGGGGAGTACATTGTATAGATGCTGTCTGCTAGGTCGGGTTAGAGGCTTGCCTGACAGCCCTGATGGTTGGAGAAGACCACAGGTAGCAGCAGCAACACACACAGGCAAGAGGCCCCATGAAACCTCCAGAGCAGACTTGTTCTCTACAGTTGATTCCCCATGAGCAGGTATAAGACTTTCTTGCCCCATGGATCCCAAGAGCCACTTGTTTTGGTAGCTCCCAAGAGCCACTTGTTTTGGTAGCTCTCTCCCCTGCCATCTCCCCCACCCCCACCATGAGTACCTGTCCTTTCCAATGAGGTAGTAATCCCTGCTCTCTGTGTTGATGGATATGACTTCCTCAGGGCAGCACTTGAACATCTTCCTTATTGCTGTCATCTTCTCATAATTATTGATGCCAATCTCTACATTTGAAATCCTGTTGGGTATGAACCATTTGCTTATCACATACATGCATGCCCTGGGTGAAATGATCATCTATAAAAGCCAAGAGGATCAACGGTTTGCTAGATAGCTATACAATAGCACAGAAATTAACTCCTCTGAGACTAATGAATCATACTTGCCATGATGGTACCTCAGGGGCAGCCAAGAGTGGAGCCCCATTATGGTAGGCACTGTAATTATTACAGAATTTTTTTATACAACCAACGTTAATAATGGAGCTGCTTGAGAAATGTAAGGCCTTTCACAGAAAGGTTACACAAAAGTAAATCAAAGATTTTCTGGGTTTTTAATGGTGACGTTCCCAACTTCTTTTTTAATGGATAAAATAATCAGGTTTTGGGACCTGAAACTCCTTCCTTCCTTCCTTGATGATAAAAAAAAAAAAAAAAAAAAATCAACTGGAGAGAAAAAAAAAAATCTATTTTTTTAATTCATAAAAGGAAAAAAAACCCCACAGCTTTATAGGTGGAATTAGACTGTCATTACATGATTTAAAAAAAACAAAAACAAAACACCACACATTTGACTCAGCCAGCTGGAAAGTTTGCAGACATAAAGCATTCTTTGCTTTCCTATAATGGAAAAAGCACAACAGAACAGTGAGGGAAGGGAAGGGCCCATCCAAAGTCCTTTGAAGCCAATGCAAAGACTTGGTCTTTGGACTAGGCCCAAGGTGCAAAACACATTGGACAAGCCTTATCTTGTCCAATCCTGCATCTTATATATCCCAAACACTCAGCGCTAGAATGCGATTAGCTTTTGTCCATGCCGCCAAGAGCCAGGAAGAGCACCCAATGAGCCTCCCAGCCTCTGTCTGCCCAAAGAAGAGTGCTCAGCACTGTGCAGAGACTAATTGCTTTGTGCACTGTCATGGCCACATGCTATCCCAGTGCAGGTAGGAGGAGGCAGAGCAGAGCAGCCTGTGCCATTCCCCATATAACCCGCCCCGCCCCCTTGACAAAATTAGGTTCCCTCAGGATTTCTGGAGAGCAACGTGTGTGGGATCAGGCTCATAGTGTGTACCCAGCTGAAATGCACTAGCCTCCAGCCAGTTTCTGAAAGCTTCCCCCCGCCCCCCCCCCGAAGTGGAATAGATCCTTCCCCTGTAAAGTCCCAATGTGGAGAAAGGTGCTCTTCAACATTGGCATGGCAGAATCCCTTTGCACCTAGGAATACTTGATGTTGTTCCTGGAGAAGATAAGGGACCAGCTACTACTACTGTAGGTAACAGAAGCGCTGTGTTAGTGCTGGGTGCAGCACTAATGCCTGGATCCTTTATATAGCCATAGCTTGATTTTTGTCTCTATAAATCCCATTAAGTTTATCAAATAATACAACACTCTCCAAGCCTCCTGGAGTCAGTGGGAGTCTTTCGATTGACTTCCAATGGCTACGGATCAGGCCCTAAATCAGTAGCAAAAGGTTCAATTGGTGATCTCATTTCAGAGAGCAGATGTGTGGTTTCAAAGGGGAAAAAAAAGATAAACTTCAGATACTTACTGATCAATTGCAATGGAGCCCTTTATCTGTTGGCCTTTAAGGTACTTCAGCATGTAGCATCTCTTGCTAGGCTTGCACAAGACGAAACAGCGCTTTTTCCAGGACCCCTGCAGAAAGGAAAGTCCGTTTGCCTCTCAGTAAAACTCAGCAATAGCAGCTGGTTGTTAGGGGTGGCTGGAGGTTGACTAATTTGAGTATGCTGTACCTGTGAAGTGAAAAGCTGAGGAGGGGGTGACTTGATGAACTCTCCCTGCTTGCAGATTTCTTCTCCCTGGAAAAAGGTGGCTTGACTGCCTGCCAATCAAAGAGAAATGAATGGCACCACTGCTCAACTTGTGGTTTGTTTATCTCCTATGTTGGCCTGCCTGGAAACTGGTGCTGAGTGCTGGGCTTCTGTGCTAAAAAGGCCATGAAGCCTGTGCAATAAGAGGAGACAAGCACAAATAACAGCTATAAAATGCCAAAACTGAGCATCCTCCTATGGATGTTGATGTTATTGCTGTTGACTGCCCCCAAACTGGAAATACAGAGCAGCGATTACTGACAATATAGCGAGGAGGGGTCTAGTGAGATGCTGCAAAGCTTTGTATTAGGTCTGATCTAATTTAACTTCTTCTTTAGTGAGCTGAAAGAGGGAGTAAATAGCACACTAATGCAATTTGCAGATGGCATTAATTTGGAAGAGTTACAAACAACAGAGAGGACAGAAAATACTTCAGAGCAAGGTAGAATCTAACAAGATCAGAAAGTAAAATGGTGAAAATGCAAGTTAATGCCTCCTGGGCAAAACAAACCCAAATGCATAAACCCATGACCCAGCACACCGCAGCAAGCTAGATCAGTTTGTGATCACTGGGTGGAATTGACTAATCAAAACCTAAACGCCTTCATATTTAATGTGTGTTGTAATTCGTTGAAATAGGCTGTACATGAGCAAGTTCCAGTTCAACTCTTTATAATCTAGAAGCCAGTCTTTAAGATGTAGGTTTATTTTTAAGGTACACAAGGAGCAGGTAAAGGCAGCTGGAGAGCACATAAAGGCCATGCCGTTACCCACAGCAAACCCCATCTTGGCATGGATAGCTAGACAGACGGGCTACGTCTACACTGGCATGATCTTGCGCAAGAACTCTTTTGCGGAAGAGTTCTTGTGCAAAAACTCTTCCAGAAGAGAGCATCTACACTGGCATGTGCTTTTGCGCAAGAGATGTGCTTTTGCGCAAGAGCATCCATGCCAGTGTAGACGCTATTTTGCGCAAGAAAGCTCTAATGGCCATTTTAATCATAGGGCTTTCTTGTGCAAGAAATTCATGTTGCTTGTCTACACTGGCCTCTTGCACAAGAACAGTTGCGCAAGAGGGCTTATTCCTGAGTGGGAGCATCAGAGTTCTTGCGCAAGAAGCCCTGATTTCATATGTTAGAACGTCAGTGTTCTTGCGCAAGAACTCGCGGCCAGTGTAGACAGGCAGCAAGTTTTTGCGCAAAAGCATCCGCTTTGGCGCAAGATCGCGCCAATGTAGACACAGCCACGGACACTCTCTCTCTCTCTCTCTCTTTCTTTCTCTCTGAAGTCGATGGGAGTTTTGCTATGGGTCAAAAGGAGCCATAAGTGTCTTGAAACTACTGAATGTGTCTCCGACTTGTTTGGTTCCTTTAAACCAGTGGCCCCCAAAACTGGGGGGAATGGAGGAACATTTAGGTATGGGGTGCAGTGAGATCTGCCCCTGGGGAGGAAGTGCCCACCATCCCTGCTCTGGTCCAATTCCCAGCAGGCCTACCTCCCAGCCCTGCTCCTGCATCTGCCTGCTAGCGCTGACACCCAGCAGTGGCTCTGTGGCCTGGTATCCGCTCTGGCCCCCAGCCACTGCCCTGCTCCCAAGCCTTGGGCCGCAACGATGGCTCCACTCTGGCCCCCAGCTCCTGGCCCAGCCATGGCTTCAGCCCCAGCCTTAGACCCTGGCCCCTACCACAGCTGCAGCTCCCCGGCCTGACTATGTAGTTTTCAGGGGAAGGTGGGTGCAGGCAGAGGACAAAGGGGGGATGCAATCTAAAGAATTTGGGGATCACTGCTTTACACTATTCATCTCCAATGCAGTCCAAGCCAAGTCTGACAAGGATGGGGAAAAATACTGTTTTTAGAGGAGGCCTCGGGGGCGGGGTGTGTGTGTGTGTGTGTGTGTGTGTGTGTGTGTGGAGAACTAGGGCATTAACATGCCAGTTTAACCTAATGCCTCTTTGCATGCTGCATTCCTTCCCCATGTGTTCCCTCTTGTGCTCTGAGGTGACTTTAGGAAAGAGACTTGCCTCATTCCATCTCTGTGAGCAGTGGTGTAGCAAGGAGGGGGGGCAATTGCCCCAGGGCACCATACTTGTCCCCCTCCGCTCCCCTTGTCATCCCTCGGCTCGCCTGCTCCTCCTCTGTCTGCTGGCGCCAGCTGGAGCCTCCTCTCCATCCCCAGCATGACCCTCCTCCATCTCCACCGGCGGGTTAGTGTGTGCGGAGGCCCGGCCCCAAACTGGAGGGGGTGGGGGACGATGCAGTACAAGCTCCCCCCACCCTTCTCCTCCCAGGGTCAGGCACAGCTGTGTGCCAGGTTCGGGGCCCCACCGCATGGCGGCGGGGGGCGTAAATTTTGCCTTTGCCCTCTGGCCCATAATGCCCTCGCCATGCCTCCATCTGCAAGGTGCCAGCACCTCATTGGCAGGGATGTTACATTATAACAGCAATCATTTGGAGGCTGGAGCAACGTTTCCTTTGACAAATCTCGCTAGATTCTCATTTGTACCTGTGGCAGATTTTGCAGATTTAAAAGCCATTCTGATTGCTTCCGCAGCCTGGAAAATCAAATGAAGCAGAGATTTCGGGCGAGATACTTTCACCCTGAATCAAGCGGAGTAGTGCCTTCCTTGGCAAGGAACCCTGCTGGCAGAATCTAGCATTGAGTAAAAGAAAACACATCATGTCATTTTCCCAAAATGATCACAAGTATCTTTTTTTATATAGGCCAAGGGGATTTGCTTGGCGTGAAGGAAACTTGCCCAAAGAACTTTACTTTCTGTCCCTTTCACAAATTAACAGCAACTGTAACCATGAAACAACACTGATTACGATTCCTTGTTTCTGGCAGTGCTCAGTGTGGCTGGCACAGAAAACCAATTGTCGACGAGATTAGGTGCTTGAAGATTTGGGCCGATGACACACAACAAAGGCCGGGATCCATTTTATAGACTGAGGGTTTGAGAGAACATCTATTCTCAGTTACCTCAGTGTAGATTCAGAATATCTCCTTTTCCCTGGAATTCTCCACACTTTCATGGGGCTAATTGAGATAAGTATTTAAATAACCGGTTGATAACAGAGCTGAAAAGAGAGAACCTGCCTAACAGAGGGCAGAATTTTGCAAAAGGTGCTTTGTGTATTTCTAACAACATTTAAGAGAGAAGTTTTTAGTAGGACCAGAGAAACCTCAGACTCTTGATCTATGGAACTCCTGAGTGTGGAGCCAAACCCAATAGGAAGTGATTTTAGATTATTACTCTGTTGTATTTGTTGTTGCTTTAGGTATTTTGCCTTTCAACACTTTTACCCAAGAACTCTATTCTGCATCATCACACTCATAGCTTTGTCTTCCAGCTATATTTGGCCTTCCTATTTCTTTGCAGTTTGAACGGAGTTCACTGAACTTGTGCCAACTAGTTACTTTACTGTGGGCATGTCACCACCTCCATGTGCTGAATGCCATTGCATTGTGTTACTATTATTTCCACACCTATTGAAAAACAAATTGGTCTCTTTCAGTTGTATACCTTTTGTAGGTGGCACTCTCAAGCTACGTCTACACTGCCAGTTTTTGTGGCAGAAATATGCTAACGAGGGACTCATTTGCATGAGTCGCAATCTCATTTGCATATTTTCTGCCGATCCGCTTAGTTATGGGTTTATAAAAAAACAAGCAGTGTGATGTTTCTTTGTGCAAGATCCTTATGCCTCAAAAAGGAGGTATACTGATCTTGTGCAAAAAGGAAACGTCCACGCTGCTTGTTTTTGTGCAAAAACCCCTAGCGCAAAAATGGATCAGCAGAAAATATGCAAATGAGATTGCGACTCATGCAAATGAGTCCCTCGTTAGCATAATTTCTGCTGCAAAAACTGGCAGTGTAGCTAGAGAGTGCCACCTACAAAAGTTAGCCTCAGTTAGATACCATTCTGTTCTTTCACTTGGGAAGCAGTTCTCAATATCCTGAAAAAGATTCACTCTTTGTAAACTCAAGTTTGTTTTGATTTCCTCCTCTAGTGCTCAACCAGGTTCCCTTCCAGGCTGTCAGATCTCGGTGGCTTCTTTTTCTCCAGTTTCATCAGCCACCATGTGTGACAGACAAGTGGGTGGTAAGAGATTGGTCTTTATTTTTCTGGCCTTAGTCCCCCTGATATTAACTTTCTGGGTGACCCCCAAACATTCTTTTGTCACAGGATACAGATCTAAGCAGTTGACTCAGACAGTGGCTGTTTTAGGTGGTACTGTAATGCAGCCATTAGAGACCTCTATACTAATTTGTACCTTCCCCTCCCCCCTTTTTTTATAAACCCTAGTGTTTTTGCCTTGTGAGAGGGTGTTTTGTAGTAAAATTCTGTGGCAGAATATCTGTTATAACATTTACTGAATAAGATTTTCATGCGTTGCCTTTTTAGACTCCAAATAAAAATGTTGGAGCCTGAAGGGGAAGGAAAAAAAAAAATGTGCAGCCACTTGCATTCTTTATCTGAGTTTTAATATTACTCTGACACCCCTTTTGTTGCCATGAAAGGCATAGGAAAACTCTTTCAAACCTGATTAACAAAGTCTTCTAAACTCTCAAATGCTATATAATCACAAAAGCAACATTTCATGAGCCTATGAAGGGAGCCGAAAAAAAAAGACTCATTTAAATTTGAGTAAAGGTCAAGATACGTGGGTAGAAAGACAAAAGAAGCTAAATTACAATAGGGCTCTTAGTCATCCACATTATTTCAATTAATATTTTGTAAACCACAGTTTAATCATTTTCTTTCATTCAGTGAGGGGGAACCTTTCTGAAATAGCAAAGTTTTCATTTAGGATAGACAATAGCAATTTCACGATTCTGCTGCCTCGGCTTTTGATTTCTTTCAGTCTTTAAAAAGCTTTAGTTAAAATGCAGATTAAGTCTTGCAAATGAATAACATTGGAGGTTAATCTTAAACTTTAAACATAACACTGGGAAAGACAAACAAGCTGGATTGGTACTTACAGGCGACAGGTGTCTAGATGATCTTAGAAACATGCACCTTTATATGTTCACAGAGCCACTGTATCAGTCACGCAATCACACTGTTCTGTGCTGCTGCCCAGCAATGCTAGTACCTACTTATACCAGTCAACTAAGCACAAATGTGAAATATGACACACAAGGAAATTCCCAAGGTTCCACCATGTGGCATATTTTACCATAGCAGTTTAGTTGAATGACAAATTGTTCAAAAAGAGGAAATCCAGGAGATTAATATACGTGGATCAACTGATTAAAAAAAATCATGCTTGATTTAGCCTCGACAGGAGAAAAACAATGACAACCTTATTTTCAGGTTTCTGTTTTCGGTAAATATTTTTCTTCGGCATGAGCCTGACATTTTGCTCTCTGCCTTTGTAGATAAAGTTATTTTAAAGCAAGAAAACATTTAGGAGTTTGGCACAAAAATTTAGAATTTCATGTGCAGCCCTAGAAGAATGATGCAGCCTTCCCCACACTACCCTGTCAATGCATTTCCAGCCTGACATGGAGACACCACCTTACAGGTGTCATTGGTTACACTTGTGTTGATTTTATTTCATGCTGGAAATTGGCCACTTAGGTTGTTGAACAATCTGGATCTATGTCATACAGGTCACCAAAAAAACCTTCTAAATAGAATATCTCTACCAAAATGCTCAGTGAAATCTCATGACCACTCAGTTATCCAGTCAAAGACATTGAATTTGATTATTTTCTGGCTACTTTGAACTCTTCTGACAGAGTGAAGGAGCTAGACTGTGAACCTAGGCTGTCAGCTGAGAATTCTCCTGAGGAGAGATTATTTGTTTTTGTAGAAATTATTCAAAGAAAATATTTGCAGAAATAATTTCAAATAAAATTCCATCTAGGAATCTGAGGAATTGTCCCGGATTGAAGTGTCATTAGAGGAGGTTTTGGAACAAATAGAAAAACTTAATGTTAACAAATCTCTGGGACCAGATGGCATTCATCCAAGGGTTTTAAAAGAACTCAAATGGGAAATTGCTGAACTATTATCTGTGGTTTGTAACCTAGTCCTTAAATCGGCTTCCGTACCTAATGACTGGAAGGTAGCCAACGGGACACCAATATTTAAAAAGGGCTCTAGAGGCGATCCGGGCAATTACAGACCTGTAAGTCTAACTTCAGTACTGGGCAAATTAGTGAAACAATAGTAAAGAATAAAATTGTGAAGCATGTAGAAGAACATAATTTGTTGGACAAAAGTCAACATGGTTTCTGTAAAGGGAAATCCTGTCTTACTAATCTATTAGAGTTCTTTGAAGGGGTTAACAAACATGCGGACAAGGGGGACCCAGTAGATATAGTATACTTAGATTTTCAGAAAGCCTTTGACAAGGTCCCTCACCAAAGGCTCTTGTAAATTACATGGCCATGGGATAAGAGGGAAGGTCCTTTCTTGGATTGAGAACTGGTTAAAAGACAGGAAACAAAGGGTAGGAATAAATGGTAAATTTTCAGAATGGAGAGGGGTAACTAGTGGTGTCCCCCAAGGGTCAGTCCTGGGACCAATCCTTTTCAACTTATTCATAAATGATCTGGAGAAAGTTTGCAGATGATACCAAACTGTTTAGGATAGTCAAGACAGAAGCAGACTGTGAGGGACTCCAAGAAGATCTCACCAAACTGAGTGATTGGGCAACAAAATGGCAAATGAAATTTAATGTGGATAAGTGTAAAGTAATGCACATCGGGGAAAAATAACCCCAACTATATATACAGTATGATGGGGGCTAATTTGGCTATGACAAATCAGGAAAGAGATCTTGGAGTTATCGTGGACAGTTCTCTGAAAACTTCCACACAGTGTGCAGCGGCGGTCAAAAAGGCAAATAGGATGCTAGGAATTAAGAAAGGGATAGAAAATAAGACACAGAATATCTTACTGCCCCTGTATAAAACTATGGTACGCCCACATCTTGAATACTGTGTACAGATGTGGTCTCCTCATCTCAAATATATTTTGGCCTTGGAAAGGGTTCAGAAAAGGGCAACTAAAATGATTAGGGGTTTGGAACGGGTCCCCTATGAGGAGAGGTTAAAGCAACTGGGACTTTTCAGTTTAGAAAAGAGGAGACTGAGGGGGGATATGATAGAGGTATATAAAATCATGAGTGGTGTGGAGAGGGTGAATAAAGAAAAGTTATTTATTAGTTCCCTAAACAGAAGAACTAGAGGACACCAAATGAAATTAATGGGTAGCAGGTTTAAAACTAATAAAAGAAAGTTCTTCTTCACACAGTGTGTAGTCAACCTGTGGAACTCCTTGCCAGAGGAGGCTGTGAAGGCTAGGACTATAACAGAGTTTAAAGAGAAGCTAGATAACTTCATGGAGGTTAGGTCCATAAAAGGCTATTAGCCAGGGGATAAAATGGTGTCCTTGGCCTCTGTTTGTCAGAGGCTGGAGAGGGATGGCAGGAGACAAATCGCTTGATCACTGTCTTCGGTCCACCCTCTCTGGGGCACCTGGTGCTGGCTACTGTCGGCAGACAGGATACTGGGCTGGATGGACCTTTGGTCTGACCCAGTACGGCCGTTCTTATGTTCTTAGATACAGAAACTGGTCTCTAAACTTGGAAGAGTGTCTTTCGTATAGGTCAAGAAGCATCTCTCTCTCTCAAACCTTTTTCTTTTGGATAGCTTTCCAATATCAACCTCCTCTGGCATTATTTGCATATACAGTATTTGTAGATTGGAATTGGAGTGGAAGATAATTTAGGCTCTGCCTTTGTCTCTTTCTTTCTTTGTAAAGCAGCCAGTACAGTTGCTATACTCTCTAATGCTGGGGAGTTGGGAGACACATAAGTATATGAATAGACCAGAAAGGATAACAACAACCCTCCCACCCAGAGAATCATACATGCAACCCCTGAAATATCATAATACTCAAAGGGGTTTTCAGAGGAGTATAACACAAAGCTTTTGATTCAGGAAATTGTCCCATCAAATGCCCAAATAATTTGTCTCTGGGTTTCCTCTCAAGTCTGGATTTCCCCTACGGGAAAGTGACAAGTTCTTACAAAAAATGTCCAGTCCTTGTTTAAAGAGGTCGGGGAATAAAGATATGAATGGGTTTACATTATGGCTTGAAGCAAAGACATTGACTCCAATGACCTTTGGATCAGGGCCTAAAAGAGAGAGGAATTGCATTGTCCTCTTCCAGCTCTCACTTGGTTTAGCAGCAAAGTTGCCTCACTAATGTGAGTGCCAAGTTAACAGTTCTCTGCAGAGAACAGAGGAGTAATTCAACCTTTCTCAGAACAGCACAGATTACTTTCCTCCTCAGATGGACAATTGCCCATTCCTCTACTCACTAAGAATTGCTAAACTGTCCTCAATGGTGCTTAACTTCAGATCTCACTGCAGACAAAACATGCCTAGCAGCTTTATTTGCTCTCATATGGAACCAGCTGATGCAAAATCTTCACCCTACCTACCTCCACATTGGACTTCCTCACCATCACCACGTGGTTGGCCTGGAGACCAACTCCACAGCATGGAAGGGGATGCACTAAAGGTAGTAAAAAGGGGCTTACACAGCCCCCCATCAGCAGTTAATTTTGCCACTAGTAATTAATGACATTGCTTGAAATCAGTTTGCCAGAGTTGTTCCCTCTTATTTAAAGATCATTTCCCACCATTCTTAATCAAGAGCACTGTTGGAGCAGAAGAGAAAAGAACTGCAGCTGCTTAAAAAGTTAAGTAACATTATTATAGCTCTCTGCTGCATTTTAAAATGGTTAAAGCCTCAAAGCCAGCCATGTGTTTTGGGGCCTTTTTGCAGTTCTCAAGGGCACATGCAGAAGAAATCTTTGTTCAGAAGAGGTTAATTGTAGAAGAAGAGGTTTGCAGTGTTGTGTGGATCCAATTCAGGAATCTTTGAGATAGCAGAACATTGTTAGGGGAACTGTACCTTATAGCAGCTGTTCCCAACCAGTTGATCATGATTGACTGGTCGATTGTGGAGGCTGACAATCAGTCTCGGCTCAGTCCCACATCTCCTCTCTTCCCCACTTGGTTCTCAATTATCAGTTGGTGTTTTAACAAAGCACCAGCTGAACTCAAAGTCTCACTCTGCCTTAACCACAGGCTGGGGAGGCTGCGGTAGCCCAGGCCCACCTCCTAACCTGTGCTAGAGCTGTGTCTGCAGCACAGAACAAGTTCCAGCAATGCCATTGTGCTTCCTTTCCACAGCCAACCAGAGGAGACTACATGGGGGGGAGAGATCCCCGCAGCCTCCCCATCCGTCCTTACAGCTTCCCAGCTGCAACAGTGGGTGGGGCTGAGGGGTGGAATTAGGGATGTAAAACCCATTTAATTTAACCAGTTAACCAATTAAATTGCGGTGGGGAGGGGACTTCAGCTGGCTGGTCTGGAGCAGCCCCCTTGCTTGCTGCAACCAGGCTGTAGTGGTTCCTCTGCCATGGGCGGGGGGCTGCTTCATCCAGTCTGGTATGCCCCAGCCTGCAGTGTGCTGGGCTGGGGCTGCCACAGGTGGTGGCTGCTCTGGGTTTCTCTCACCTGCAGTGGGCCCCAGGGGCTGGAGCAGCTCTCTGCCTGGGATGGGCAGAAGGGGGTTGATTCAGCCCTCACCGGTTAACCATTCACATCCCTAGTGGGAATCTTCTGCAGCTCCCCAGCCCTGTCAGTAAGCCCTGGTCTATACTAGGGACTTATTTCGAAATAACAAGCGGAGCGTCCACACTACCAAGCCCATTATTTTGAAATAAGGGGCTGATTATTTGAAATAACAACTCCGGCTTTCCACAAGTACTAAGGCTTATTTTGAAATAGCAGTATTGTGGACTCTTGCAGCTGCTATTTTGAAATAACTACTCCCCAGAGTCATTCAAAGTAATGACCCCCCAGTGCTTCCTGGGGCTCTAAGTCGAGGTGATGCGTCCACATTACGGGAGCCTACCTTGGACTAATTTTGAGGCTTCCTAGTAGCATGGGCATGCCCTTTCAAAGCAGTTATTTCAGGAGTTATTATTTTGAAATAAGATATTTCAAACTCATTTCCTAGTGTAGACAGGCCCTAATGAAGCTCCTCTCCCAGAGCTCGGGCTGGGGGTAGAAGGGGAAAGGAAGGGAATCAACATTGACAATCAAAGGAAGCCCTCCCTCCCTTCCCCCCCCCCCCCCCCATCCTTTGAGAGGAGCTTTGATCAGACAAGGCCCAGATAGATTGATCGCCCCACACACACATATGCAAGGCCCATTCCAAACAGAGCAGCTTGAGCATGACAGAAGCCGCAAATGGTTTAAAACAACAGCCACCTTGGTAACTGCTCCAGCATTAGATGAAATACTCTTGTCTCCTGACTGTGGCTTTGAAAGGCCATGAATGAGCAGTGCCTGTGTCCAGCACAGCGCCCAGTGCTCCTTGCCAGGCAGGGGGACAAAATGGTTGCCCGCTCCCTGTGAATTCACAATGGTACTCGAGGCCAGGCCATGCATTGCCATCACTGGAGGGACACCACAATTCATTCTGCTCCTTTAGGATGGTGAGTGAGCCCTTTTGGGTAACATGAATGCTAAATAAGGAGGGGGGGCAAAGGGACGAGCAGGGGAGCGCCAGGGTGAATCTCAGATAGGGTGCCTTTACCTGCTCAAACTAAATCCAGTCACTTCCTGAGGTGTTCAGCAAGGCCAGCGTGGGACTGGGATGGTGGTTACATGGACAGCTCTGGGCATGTTTGTACCTTAGCGAGCGGTCTGCGAGACCAGCGTGTTTATCAGCATATCGCAGCACGTAAGCTACGTTGGCAAACCCCACATTTGCCTCCCTTCTGCTCCTAGCCCCACTCCTATCCCTCTGGTCCACATGATCCCCACTTTCCTTCCACTCCCAGCACTCACCTCACCTGCTCTTCATCATCTCCTTCCTGTTCCCTAGGAGCCTGGCTCCCCATCGCTCACTGCCCACAATCCACCTTCCCTTCGCTGACCCTACTCTCCATCCAACCTCCCCACCTCCCATGCAAACCTTCAGCAGAGCCGATTTCCTTGTGAAATTGATTTGGGCTTCTTGCAGCCCCAGGAGAGAACAGCACTGCGACTCTAGTGATCATGCAGCAGTTTCAGCGTTGTTCACATTTCACCATTGCAATGGCCATGCAGAGCGAGTGAAGGGCTGGACAGCCAGGTCTTAGCTGAGCTCCTTTGGACACTAGGGGTATATCTACACTTGCACCCTCTTTCGAGAGAGGGATGCAAATGCACCTGAGCAAAATTGCAAATGAAGCACGGATTTGAATTTCCCATGCTTCATTTGCATATTCACGTTATGTCGCTATTTCGAAATAGCACTATTTCGAAAAAAGAAACGCTATCTAGACGCGGTTATTTCAAAAGAAAACCCTTCTTCTGAAATAACCCTTATTCCTCCTACAACGACGTTTACCAGTTATTTCGGAAGAAGGGTTTTCTTTTGGAATAACCGCATCTAGCCCGCGTTTCTTTTTTCAAAATAGCGCTATTTTGAAATAGCTCCATAACGCAAATATGCAAACTAAGCACGGGAAATTCAAATCCATGCTTCGTTTGCAATTTCGCTCAGCTGCATTTGCATCCCTCTCTCAAAAGAGGGTGGAAGTGTAGACATACCTAGGAGCCACACTGATCTCATAGGCAACGTTGTCATTTGCTAGAAGTGCCTTCACCTCCTGCCTCATTACCTTCTGGTTATCGCTGCTCCTTCCCCATACTCTTGGCTCCTCTGTCTCTCCCTCACCCACTTATCCATCAGTTTTTGCTACTCCTCTCCTCCTCCTCCCTTCCCTTGAGACCCCTCTAATTTTCATCCTTCCTCCTGCTGCTTTCAGCCCTGACCTTTCACCCTTTTGCTGCTGCTTCCTCCCGCTCTTTGCTGTCCCCACCATCAATTAGCCCCCTCCTGCTGCTACCATCCTGGCCACTGCCTTCTCCCCTCCAGAATACCCTGCGATCTGGTATTGCTGTGTACAGCCCCCGCAGCCTCAGGAAGAGGCGCGAGGCTGCTAGCATGGATTACTCCTGTGCATTCAGCAGAGAGCTCCGGGGCAGGGAAGAGGATTATAACAAATGGGCTAACTGGCTGCCAAGGGAAGGTGGGGCTGGTGCCTGTGAGCATTGAGGAGAAGGTGCTGCCTTGGTTAGGAGTGCAGATGGGTTTAAATAGAAATAGTTTCGATTCGTTTCATAAGATGATTAAGTCAACTTTTAGCTGAATTAAACATCAGCTCATGAAACTGGTTTGTCTGCTGAGGAAAGGCCAGATCTTCAGACGGTGAAAATGAGTGTAACTCCACAGAAGTAACTTGAGCTTTGCTGATTTATTCCAATAAGGCTTCTTGCGCAAAAATGGCCGCTCTTGCGCAAAAACATGCCGCCTATCTACGCTGGCCACGCGTTCTTGCGCAAGTAAACTGACTTTATACTGTAGAAAATCAGGGCTTCTTGCACGAGAACTCTGACACTCCCTCTCAGGAAGAAGCCCTCTTGCGCAAGAGCTCTTCTAGAAGAGGCCAGTATAGACAGGCAACGTGAATTTCTTGCGCAAGGAGCCCCTATGGTTAAAATGGCCATCAGAGCTTTCTTGCGCAAGAGAGCATCTACACTGCCATGGATACTCTTGCGCAAAAGCACATCGCTTGCACAAAAGCACATCCCAGTGTAGACGCTCTCTTGTGGAAGAGTTTTTGCACAAGAACTCTTCCACAAAAGAGTTCTTGCGCAAGAAGCTGCCAGTGTAGATGTAGCCTAAGGGTCTGCCCCACCATATCAAAACCACAGAAAGCAGCCAACTCTTCCAGAATTCTTCCATGGCATGGCTGGAAAGCTCACATAGGCAAAGGCACAGAAGACCCATCATCTCTGCTGAAGAGAGCTTTTGGATGCATTTAGATTGCATTCAGTATTACCACCTGCAATGACACTCAAGCAGACATTCACGGGAAATTTAAATTCTTTACTGATCAATTTTTCCACAAAATATTCAATTGTATAATTCACAGACATATAGATTTGATTTAAGAAAAAGTACATTTTGTCACAACAGTAAGAAAATATATTTAGACTTACAAATTTGGTAATTTGGCACTAATATACATATTTTTAGAAATTTTCAAGGAACCTTATCCTGAATTTTGATAGGGAAAGAAAGACTACTTCACCCATTACCACGTAAGTGAACAACTGGTTAACCTGACTTTTTTTGAATAGCTAATGAATATTCATGAGAGATCATATTAAAGAGAAAGACAAGCATTTGCTGGCTCAGAGCCAAAGGAAAATAAGAAAAACACTGTAGTTAAAGGCAGTTCTGATACCTGATGAATGTTTACATTGCTATGCAGTACGTTGTGTGTGCAGAATAGAACAAACAGAGAAACGAAATCTAAATAATCACACTTATTAATGAAGAATGTCATTGTTTCCATTCACCAATATAATTTTAAAATAAAAACTATTAATTGATTTTTTGTTGGTTTTTAAAACTATTCCTGAACAAGATACTTTCTAATCTAAATAACTTGCAAGCAACAGTCAGTAATTTCACTATTTCCAGTAGTACTATCTTTTAAACGTAGTTTGCAAAGTAAAACTCTACTTGTGTAGTAAATGGATGAACATCTTGGCCACATTAACATTACATTTCCACATCCTCTTTACAGATGTTCTCTTTAGTTACCTGCCCGGATTAGGCTTATAACTAAGTACGTTTGAGCGCACTGTAAAGCAAGGATAGCTCAAATTGTCACTATTCTTTATTTTTCTTAGAGAAAGAAGTTAATGTATGAGATCAGAAACTCCACCCCAACTAGGGGCTCAGTTTTTAAGCACACACCCGATAATAAAAAGTGATACATAATGGTGTTGCCTTAGCAAGATTTCAGGGAGGGAGCTGTTGTTGGAAGATTCCGAGAATTTATTTTGTTGTGTTCAATGTAGAAGTTTTACATACTGCTTTCTGGAATTGTTTAATTTCTCTGGACTGACAAACTTATTTTTGTTTTGTATAACTTGCATCTTGCCTATTCAGTTACTTAGCTTTGAACAGAATGAAAGAAAGGTGATGCAGTCAAGAGAAATAACCATTAGCAAGAATCTGAATGTCAATACATGTTAGTTCTTCCATCTTGGAAAAAGATATTGCCCAAATATACTTTCTAAGCTTCACAAGAACATTTTTTCCCAATAGAGGTAGAATTGGTTGATTTGCAAAAAACCACTTTAATACACAATCAACAGATTTCTAATGAAAGTCAGCTAGAAAGGGAAAATGCCAACTTATTTAGTCCAACTCAGACAAATGGGAACTATTATCTGGATTTTAAATATCAACGTCTGCAAATCCACCACTTAATCCAGAAGAAATAGAGCAGCAAATATAAATAATCCACAATTAGTCACACTCCTATGCAATCTGTATTCTCCCTATGATGCCTTAACTAACATTACTTCCTAGAACGATGTATATTTGTACAGCTCTTCTTAAACATGAAGAAGTAAGTAGAAAGTCTTCCATTTTTTAGCAATGCAGTACAGTACTAGAAACAATGGAAAATAGCAATCAAATAGATTTATTTTTCAAAATTCTGAGGGTGTGTGTGTGTGAAATCAAACAATAGAAAAAGAAACACAAATTTAAAAAGCAACCAGAAAGGCATTGGCAGGATCCAGTTGAGTGTATAGAACGGACAACTTCCAATTTTTCTGTATTGCTAAGTATGCTGGACGAGATCCTCAGCTAGTGTAAATCAGCATAGGAGGACATATGAAAATGGAATTATGGACTTTACATCAGCTGAGGGTCTGGTCCAAAGTTGTTTTTTCCTCCAACAAAACCTTAATTAGGGCTCAGCAAATTGGCTATATCCGCTTTCGCAATTATAAGAAGCCAGGAAAAATCTGTAGTATCTGCAATTGAATGAGCTGTGCCCTGAGTGTACAGTCAAACCTCCTGGGGGGAAAAGGTGTGCCCTGCCATCACCCCTTTAAATATGCTTTGAAAAGTAAAGCTCTTTAGTGAGCATGGAGACCACACAGGGTATCTGTTTCTTCTCACTGTAGCGTGGGTTGTCCGACTGTGATTCAAAGTTGATAGCCACCATGTAGTTGACCCTGGTGAGGATCTGCATTAATTCAAGTTGTTTCCCAAATTCATTTAGCGTGGAGCATAGAGACTGCACAAACCAAGAGCCTCTCCCTGGGTTCCTCCAGGAAAAATAACCTAAAAGAAGAAAGAGATAAGGAAGCACATGAATTATCTTTCCTCTCTTAGGGGGGGAATAGGGCTCTGGGTTAAAAAAAGGATTGCGGGTAGATAAATTCATGGAGGACAGGTCCCTGTTCTGTTCATTCCCTCTGAAGCACCTGGTACCAGTCACTGTGGGAAGATCGGATACTGGGCTAGATGGACTACTGATCTGACCCACCATGGACATTTCTATGTTCTTATAACCCATTTTTGAAGCACCTTATATAAAGGCCAATCATTCTTAGCTCTTACAGAATACTAGAATTGGAAGTTAAGTTGACTGGTCTGTAGTTTCCTCGGTTGTTCTTATTTCCCTTTTTATAGACAGGCACTATGTTTGCCCTTATCTCTCCTGACTTTCATGACTCTTCAAAGATGATAGTTAATGGCTCAGATACCTCCTCTACCAGCTCCTTGAGTATTCTAGGATGTATTTCATCAGGCCCTGGTGACTTGAAGATATGTCTGGATAGCTGAAGCTATCTAACTATTCTAGTTTTTAACCTGTTCTTTTCCTATTTTAACTTCTAAATCTACTCCATTTCCACTAGCATTCACTATGTTAGGCATCCAGTCACCATTAATCTTTGTGGTGAAAACCGAAACAAAGAAGTTGTTAAGCACCTCTGCAATTTCCAAGTTTTCTGTTCTTGTTTTTCCCTCTTCACTGAGCAATGGGCCTCCCCTGTCCTTTGTCTTCCTCTTGCTTCTAATATATTTGTAGAATGTTTTCTTGTTACCCTGTATGTCTCTGGGTAGACTGAACTCATTTTGTGCCTTTGTCTTTCTAATCTTGCCCCTGTATACCTGTGTTTGCTTATATTCATCCTTTGCAATCTGACCTAGTTCCCACTTTTTATATGACTCCTTTTTGATTTTTAGATCATGTAAGATCTCCTAGTTAAGCCAGGGTAATCTCTTGTCATACTTTCTATCTTTCCTACACAGTGGGATAGTTTGCTTTTGGGCCCTTAGCACTTTTTCAAAGGGACATTATTAACTGTCTTCAATTATTTTTCCTCTTAGCCTTGCTTCCCATGGGACCTTACCTACCAGTTCTCTGAGTTTACTAAAGTCTGCCTTCCTGAAATCTATTGTCTTTATGTTGCTGTTCTCCCTTCTACCATTCCTTAAAATCATTAACTCTATGATTTCAAGATCACTTTCACCCAACCTGCCTTCCACTTTCAAATTTTCAACCAGTTCCTCCCTATTTGTTAAAATCCAATCTAGAAGGGTATCTATCTTGAGATACGGATGCAAATGTTGTGTACCAAAATTGCTAATGAAGCACGGGATTTAAATATCCCACGCTTAATTAGCATAATGGCGTCCGGCCGCCATTTTGAAATCACGTTATTGCGAAATAAAACGTCCTGCGTAGCAGCGTTATTTCGAGAGAAACCCTTCTCTCGAAATAACTGTTGTTTCCTTCTCTCGAGATAGGGAGCAAGTGTAGACGTACCCGAACAGATTTCCCCCAGTAGCTTTCTCAACTTTAAAAAAAAAAAAAAAAAAGTCTCCAATGCATCCCAAGAACTTGTGGGATAATCTGTGACCTGCTGTGTTAGTTTCCCAACATATGTTTGGATAGTTGAAGTCCAGCACATCATTCATGCGCGCATATACATACATACATACATACATACATACATACACACACATATATATATATATATATACACACACACACACACACTCACTCTCACTCTACATCATCCAGACACACACACACACACATATATTCTACATCATCCAGGTAGTGTTTATAATTAAGTCTCACAATACTCACATGAAGTATCACTATTACCATTTCATTAATGAGGAAATAAAGTGGATAAGATATAAAGTTACAAGAAAATACACCTAAGACAGGCAAATGATTTTGCCCCCAAATGTTCAATTTCTTTGATATTTACTTATTCATATTTAGGGACTAAATTTCTAAAGCCCTGGTGAAAAATGCATGCTTCATTGTCAATGCAATTGCACATAGAAGTCAGCCTGCCCTTCTCATTACTTACCTGGCACTGTGGAATATGCAAACAGAAAATCTGCTTCTACTGGAATCTTGTATCTGGGATTGGCATCTGTGTCGTCAGCAAGTCCAGAATCCGTCTGTATCCCATCATCAAATTCAGATCCTCTACATGCCTGAAAACAGGGTAAAGACAAATAGCGCTTGTCTACATGGGAAAACTGGTCATGTTTTAAATCCTGTTGGTGACTGTGATTTAACTAACCATTTAAAACAGGACTTTCCATCTACTATAGCCAGGGAGAGTCTTGTTGGAAAAATGTGTTAGTTGATCATACTGAATCTTTGGGAGAACTTTGGGTGGACCACAACTAGTGATGCATTTTTAAACAGGAATCGCCACAAAGTACAAAATCCTGTTTAAAATTGGCTCTGAGCCTACGTGTTTAGCAAAACTGTTCATAGTTTAAAATGTTGACAGTCAACTAGTTTGAATGGATGATCTATTATGTCTCTAAGTTACACTGCAGAGTAACATTTAAATTTCCTTTAAACAGTGAAGTACAGAATTATATTTCTTAGTACCCAAGTCATTCGTTGCCATGCCAGCGCAGTTCAAGGGCTTTACACGGTTAACATTTTACAATTATACACCCCAAATCTCTACTTTTTAAATATTGTGCTCCATTCCCCTACTTCAGTCCTCACTTTCTCTCTAGCTATGCTGCTTGGCGAGGTGACATATTGGGACTGTTTCTAATGGGAAACTGTACACATCAAAAATGTCACTCTGACACTTGCTGGCAATCAGTGGAGGGCCAAGCATCTGAGATGACGTACTTCACACCTTGCATAACAGGACTAAAGGAAGATGGGGGAAGAGACGTAGGGGAAAACTTTCACTCCTGTTGTCACCCCAAAATGTACATCCTAAGCAGATAAATAGGGGGTGTTAGTCCACAGGGTTGTCAACTGGGCACTTTTTACCAGCACAGCAGGTCACTGACAAATTTCAGAAGCACGTTGGTAAATATATGTATAATATAATAATACACTAAAATAATTGTATGTACAGATTTCTCTTGCTAGAAAACAACAATCTATAGAGAGAGCCTGTGTTCACAGAAATTTGGACAATAACGTTCTCTATATGTTGATACCATCTTCAATGTGCTCAGTTCTGTCTCCAAGATAATTTTTCCATTTGAAGAGCTTGTATTACCTATTAGTTCTGTGGCACCTTAGAGACAAACAAAATATAGAAGATCAAAAGCTTTCGTGGTTAAAACCCCCTTCATCAGATGAGTTGGGTTTTACCCATGAAAGCTCCTGATACTATATATATTTTTGTTAGTCTCTAAGCTGCCACAGGACTACTCGTTGTTTTCAGAGTTACAGAATAACATGGCTACCCCTCTGAGTTGTATTACGTAGGGAGAGAAGCAGCATATAAGAGGTGGGAGGAGAGAGTTAGAATGAAAATAGGTACATTTTTATACATTTGTATTATATACATTGGATATATTGTCAAATACACAATGTCTATAGCCAGCTACCCCCCAATCTGTGATTTGCTGGTCAAACATCTTTGTAAAATTCAGTAAGTTTACCTACAGTGCCACCATACCATAGGAAACCACTGGGAACAGTTTTCCTCTTAGCACTATCTACTTTGCAAGGTTGTTACCTGGATGAAAAACAATTTGGGTTTGCCTATTAGAGTTTTACACTTGTCTCCTCTGAAAAGTGTGGTGAGTTGCTTGATTGGCAACATTCCATCAGTGCCATAAATCATGCCCTCTTCCCCATGGCTTAAGAAGATACAGGCAAAGCAAGCAGCTTCACTGTGGTTCTCATCCGCAGCTGCAAATCAAATAACATTTTCTCAGTTCAAAGGAAACCCCATTACACTTAATATGAATGAAAGAATGATAAAACAGCACTACATGTACAATGGGACCCAGCATGCGCTCCAACAGGAGAAGCGTAACTCATTCAGAAAAGTGGGGTTTTTCATTGCAACAGATTGCAGGTGAGTGGAGACTTTAACCACTTTTTGGTAATTTGGAGAGTGTTCAGTGAGCAGGGACAGATCTGTGCCAGACCCAAGGCAGGCGGAGCAATTGGACAAAGGCCACTCTCTCAGTTGAGTAAATCAAGGGAATCTGATTGATAGCTCTGAATTAAGATGGAAAGCATGAAAACGTCAGTCTGTTTTGATACCAAGTTTTTCATTATGTGGAAAAGTACATCAGTGAAGAATGTGAACTGTTACCTTGTTGGAGTAATTTCAATATATCATCGCAGCATCGATCGTTATGTACAACCACCTCAAATCCCAAGCGTTTAAAACATATGGCAAGCTCTCCAGCATCTTTATCAGTGCCACTGCGGATGCCCATACCTGGCAGAAAATGAAGAATACCGCAATGCAAATAACTTGAATGCTCACAGCTGACTCCGCAGGTTTACAATTTACTGTCAGGCTTCGAAAATAATATGGTGATGTGATTTTGAAACACAGTCACAAATAACCCTGCCACCTTCAGATCAACTTGTAAGATTTTTGGCTTTCATGTAAAATAATGCGAGGTTCAAGGTAAAAATGGGCCTGGGCCTGCAACGGGCTGTATAGCCTCAGCATCTTGCAGAGTAGGCCCTGTGGCCTCATTGACCTCTGTAAGGCTCATGTGCACCGCCTTCCAAAATTAGAACAATGAAAACGTGTTGAGAGTCTTACAAAAGAACCCCACCTTGTTATATTTACACATGAACAAAACCACACGCCGCAAAATGCTTTGAAGTCAGAAAACGTTAAGGTTTTATTCTTAATTTAGGCCCGTCTCCTCAACTTTCTTCCCTGACAGGCCAGAAATCCCCAACAACTCCCACATGAAGGAAACGGATATAAGTTCTTTGAAGCAGGCACTTCTATACACTATGTTTGTACAGAACTCAGGAAAAAGGGGTTCTGGAGGAAGTTATTAACCACTACCTCCAATACAAATCTATCTATATATTTTAGGAATGTGCATCTGTGTGCCTGTCTGTCTGTAAGTCCATTTGTTCAAGAATGCCTCCTAAACAGGAAGAGCTAGAATCACCATATTTGGTATGCAGCCTCCTCTTACCGTAACTAAAGCAAGATCATGGTTTGGTGGTGACAGGACAATGGGATGTGCCTGGAATTCGATAGTTTCTCTTAAAAGGAAAGGGAGGGGTCTGGCAGGAGGGAGTTATACTGCAGAATGATCACAGGGGTGCAGCGAGGGGCCAGAGGTGGGGAACGTGACAGTCATAAGAGTGGCTATACTGGGTCAGACCAAAGGTCCATCTAGCCCAGTATCCTGTCTGCCGACAGTGGCCAGTGCCAGGTGCCCCAGAGAGGGTGGACTAAAGACAATGATCAAGTGATTTGTCTCCTGCCATCCATCTCCAGCCTTTGACAAACAGAGGCCAGGGACACCATTCCTTACCCCCTGGCTAATAGCCTTTTATGGACCTAACTTCCATGAATTTATCTAGCTCTTTTTTAAACTCTGTTATAGTCCTAGCCTTCACAACCTTCTCTGGCAAGGAGTTCCACAGGTTAACTGTGCACTGTGTGAAGAAGAACTTTCTTTTATTAGTTTTAAACCTGCGACCCGTTCATTTCATTTGGTGTTCTCTAGTTTTTATATTATGGGAACAAGTAAGTAACCCCATTGGGCCAGCAGGGGGGGCACAGCTATCTATTATATATTTCAGAGAGTGTGTCTATCTGTGAGGCTGTCTGTCCCCCAGTCACAGGACATGCACCCCTCCCCTGGCTGTGCCTGCTGGAGCTGCAGCAGCCATGGACAGGTGCTTCTCACCTGGCCCCAAACTGCTGCAGTGAGAAGGGGCTGGGGTTGTCCTCTCTCCCTGGGGCAGCCTGCATCCTCAACCCCTCATCCCCAGCGCCATCTCAGAGCAATGATTTAAATGAAAAAACAAAACAAAACAAAACTTAACTTAAAAAACAACAAATAGTCTGGTAGCAATTTAAAGACTAACAAAACATGTAGATGGTGGTATGAGCTTTCGTGGGCACAGCCCACTTCTTCAGATGTGACAAACAAACTTATTTGAGTTAAGGATCTGAGCAATGCCAGGTAAATCTTCTAGTGTTATATGTTATCACTTGCCCTCTTGTATGCATGAATAAGGCAATTTGGTTTGGTTGTGAAGACAGGACATCCACTCTGCAGCATAAGCCAGATAAGGGGGAGGGAGAATGTCCAGACTGCATTAGGAAAAGCCACATACAGCTCGATTTGGATTTGTAGTCTATGATAACACCAGGCCACAGGACAGCTTGGGAAAATTATAATTCAGAATGGAATCATGGGAAAATTTCAAATTTTACCATCACAGCATGGAAGTCGGGTGCATAAGATAACTCGGTGAAGCAAGTTGGTAAGTTCTTTGCCACATGGACAACAGTCCCTAGCAAAAGTGGGCCTGCTGGAGTGGCTAAATGTTAAATAGGCAGTGTGAGCAGGCCAAGAAATTGCTATAGCAATTTCCCAAGAAAGAAAAAATATTTATCTAAGTTTTATGGTCTTAAAAAAAAAAGTCTGTAAGAGAGAAAACAAGGCTTGTTGATCAATTAACTGATGTTAAAGCCACTGTAAAGAAAATTAATGCGGCGAATAGGGAACAAATTAAAGTACGAGACAAGCACAAGAAATACCTGTATGGTTCTCAAAATTTTTGTTGTTTATAATAATGCATTTGCCAACGTTCTTGTAGTCCATATTATACTTGAATGTTGGGTTAATAAATCGGTACTGGGTACTGAGGGAGGTCTCTGGGTGCCCTTCCTGACCATTCTTTTTTCTGTAAGAAGAAAACCAGAGGAGACATCAAATGACAGAAATCACATGTTCTGTAGCTACTTTTCTTATTCCACAATCACTCCCACTCTACTTTTTTTCTTCTTCTACCTACAGAGTCCTCTATATTCCAGCTAGACCCATAAAAATCATCCCATATTTCTTCATATAAAAACTCTTACCCTTTTAAGTCACAATCATAATTCTTTAGGGGCTACGGCTACACTGTAGCCTTCTTGCGGAAAAGCTTATGCAAATGAAGCATGGCGCGCAATATCACCGCGCTTCATTTGCATAATTAATGAGCAGCTGCTTTTGCGCAAGAGGCTTTTGCACAAAAAGGAGCCGTGTAGACGGCTCCTTTTTGCGCAAAGCCTCTTGTGCAAGAACGGCCCCTAATTAATTATGCAAATGAAGCGCGCGGCGATACCACACTGCACTTCATTTGCATATGTTTTTCTACAAGAAGACTACAGTGTAGCCGTAGCCTAGACTGGATGGAACTACAACCTGCAGCCAATGGTTCCAGTCACAACCTACTAGTCTGCTTCACTGCAAACAGTTCAAGGAAGAATAGACACGGACATTTCTTTGGAACTATCCACAGCTGCTCCCAAAATCTGCCAGAGGGTTTTGAGCTCACCTCATGACCTAGCAGGAGCCAGTGTTCTTTGCTCTACAAACCCTGGGAGTAAGAACACAGGATGAAAATGTTCCTACTCCTAAAACTAACATGCAACCTAGTACCATATGTAAACTTTGTCTGCTAATAAAGTACTAGATGCCTATTTTAGAAAATGAATGTGATTTCATTTTTTAGCTTAAACACCCTAACCTGGGGACAGGACTCTTTCTATAACTTTCTTATAATAAAAAAATATAAAAATACATTTCTTTCATGTAATTACATACTGTACTTCCTCCTGCAAATCGAAAGACTTCAATTGCATTACAGTCAAAAGGACCTTTTCTATAGAGAGATGGTAGAATGATTACTCACAGTTTTTACAGTAAGTGAAGTTTTAAAAGAAATAACCACTCCAGTAATGTTGTTCCTCTAGCTAATTTTAGGTGAGGGAAGCAAATAGGAAGCTAGCTGCTATTTCAGGCCCTGATTTTGCTGCAGGTAGAGACAAAAGGGTCTGATCTGTCTGCTGGCAAGTCCCTGGCAGTAGGTGTCTGGTGGTGGCAAGGCCTACGCAGGAACTGCTGCAATGCAAACTATCTACAGCCTCTGCTCTGTTTATTCATACAGCTTCCTCAACCCATGATGGCTTCAGGCTTGTGCAACTTGTGGTTTTGGCAGAAAAATATTTTAAACTGGTTTCCTAACAAGCATTGTTGCTGCATGTTTACTTCAAACATATTCCCAGGTAGTCACAGCCTTTGTAAGGCAGGTCTCTCAGACCAGGTCTGTTCTAGACCCAAGTAACGTCCTCATGTCACATGCAATTATTATTCATTTACAGGTTGCACCCATCTCATGACCATTTCTCGACACTCTTTCCCACAGCATTCTGCAACCTGTTGTCTTCCCAAAAACCTGTTCTCTTTCCGAAATCCCCATCAAATATCTTTGTTGATCCTTATCACAATGCAAGATCTTCGAGAGGCATGCAAGAAACTATTTCATTTCACTGTAGTTCCTGTGTGACACATAAGGCACAATTCTGAGAGGAGCGGAGGACCGGAAAGTCCTGTTGACTTCAAAAGAAGCTGCAGGTACAAGACAGCCACTCAGTGCCTCTCAGGATCAGACCAGAGAGTCAACAGAGTAATTCTGGCAAATTTCTCTTGGTAACAGTCCAAGCTAATGCCCAACAAATCACTAAGGGAACAACTTTGAGGTGTATATACACAGGTGTATGTACATACTGGATTTTCAACCAAATAGCACGCAGTCTGTTATTGGAGTCTAACTTTTGGGTCACCCTATGTCCCTACATACCTAAATGTAGGAACATTCAGATTGCCATACTGGATTAGATCAATGGTCTTTCTAACAGCAGAAGATAAAAATCTACTATCTAAGAATGTCCAGTACCAAATGTAAAAGAAAAAGATGGAAGAAACAGCATAATGGACAATCATATATATATAATAGCCCAGTGTCTGAGAGTCTGTAACGCCGAAATGCTGGCTGTTCCCTCTGGGGGGCCCGTGCTGCATGAGGAGTGTGGGGCCCAAACGGCCGCTTGCGCCGCTTGCTCCCCCGCGTGGCGGCCCAGCTGAGCGGCGCAGAAGTCAGCCGAGTGCCACGGTGGGAGGCGAAGGGGGGGCGGGGCAGTGACGTGCGGCGTGACAGCGGCTCCAGGCCCCGCCCCCTGGCCGTGAACATCATCGCCCCGCTTCCCTTTGCGTCCTGCCATGGCGCTTGAGTGACTTCTGTGCTGCTCAGCCGGGCCGCCGCATGGGAGCAAGTGGCGCAAGCGACCGTTTGGGCTCCGCGCCCCCCATGCACCACGGGGAGTGTGGAGCCCAAACGGCCATTTGGGCTCCGCGGTCCCCCGAGTGAGAGGCAGGAGGGAGAGGAGAAGAGAAAGAGAGAGACAGAGAGAGAGGCAGGAGGCGGAGGAGAGCTGAGAGAGAGAGGGGGGGGGAGGCAGGAGGAGGAGAGAGAGAGAGAGAGATGGCGCGAGAGACCAGAGGCTCAGGAGAGAAGACCGACATGGAGGAGAGACCTGAAAATCCTGTCTTATGACGGGCGAATTGCCTAGTTAGGTAAGAATTTGCCCATTGGCTTAGGACTGGAAGCATGAAACTTTATATCTGTTACATATTTTTTACCCTTTATCTTATTTGAGGATATTTTCATTAGCCCTATAAATGTCTTTATTGTTTGTTTTTACAGACCCAAAAGTCCAGCAATATTGAAATCTCCTTTGGCAACATCAGAGGCAGAATGAAAACCAGAATGTGCTCACTAGGTCCTGGTTTAGGCTTGCACGTAGTATTGTGTCTGAGGCCACATCTCCACTTGCTGCACTGGAGGTCGATCTGGCGTCCGATTTAGCGGGTCTAGTAAGGACTGCTGAGGGCGCCCCCATTTGGCGCGGGTACTCCTCGATTCACTAGTAAGGGAAGCTGATAGGAGCATTTGCTCCCATCGACCTCCCACTGTGAAGACAGCACCAAGCTCAGCTTAAGGTACATAGACTCCAGCTACATAAATAATGTAGCTATATAAATAATGTAGCTGGAGTTGCGTACCTTAAGTTGACCTTTCGGCTCTAGAACAGACCTGGTCTGAGAGACCTGCCTTACAAAGGCTCTGACTACCTGGGGCAATTATTAATATGTTTGAAATGAGCATAATGTGGATAAAAAATTAGTATTTCTGCTTGCCCATCTCATCCTGTTCACCATCCCGTTGCTGAACTCTGAAACACTAGAGAGTCACTGGGAAAATATAAAATAATTTCCACCTTGCTTCACCATGGATCAAATTCTTACGCCCGTGAGTAAAGACTTTGGGATTTAAACTATGAATTCAAACCTCCAGAAAACATGTTTAACAACAACTTTTAAAGCTCTTTTCCCAAGACTGGAGTCTCTCAGCATTACTGCTGCCTTCTCCTCATGCTGGAGGTTTTCTTTCCTTGGGAACTCACTGTCCTCCCCTCATTTCCACTGCCCTGCATTTACCAATCTCTGAATCCACAAGCGATGCATGGACTGTCATCCTCCTTGAGTGCTCTAGCCTTTCCATTTGGAACCCCATGTTATTTATATACTACAATCCATATGGTAGGCTTGATTCTTCAAGCCCTCTAAGCACTGAACTCCAGTTGACCTCTGGGAGCTCCATGCTTGGAAGGCATTAGATCAGACTCTGTAACTGTAGCAGTGTGTTTTTCCAAGAATGATATGGCAATCTCAACATTCACTTCGAACTAGACCCATTGGGTGGTGGACATCTACCATAGATTTTAGAAACTTTGTGTTTTCATCCGTCCATCTGTGAGTCCCTTTGTTCAAGAACTCCTAAATAGTAAGTGTTAGGATCACCAAATTTGGTCTGCAGCTTCCTCTTATCATAATGAAAGCAAGGTCAGGGTTTGGTTATGGCAGGACACTGGGATGTGTCTGGAATTTGATTGTTTCTCATAAAATGGAAAGGGTGGGGTCTGGCAGGAGGGACACCTATACCATAGAATGAGTACAAGGGGGGCAGCAAGGTGCCAGAGGTGGAGACTGGGACAGCTATAACCCCCATTGGGACAGCAGGGGGCAAGCGTGGAGAAAGAGACAACTATCTACAATATTTTTCTGAGAGCCTGTCTGTTTGTTTATATGCCTCCTGCCTGGGGGGCATGCACCCCTTCCCTTGGTGTGCCCACTGCAGCTGCTATGCAGAAGTGCTTCTCACCTGGACCCAAGATGCTGTGATGAGAGAGGTTGTCCTCTCTCCCTGGAACAACCTGCATGTCGAACCCCTCAGCCCCAGCTCCACTCCAGAACAATTATTTAAATTAGAAAAAAAAAATCCCAAACTTATCTGAGTTAAGGATCCGAGCAATTACCTACTAAATCCTGCAGTTATTAGTAAGGCTAGAGATCCAGCACATTGCAAAAGGGATTTCACCTTTGAGGTTTCCAGAAATACTGAAGGCCAGAGTCTGTCATAACTTTTTGCTCAGGTAAGTAAGGCCGCTTCATGGAGAAAAGCACCAGCATAAAACAAGAAATTCTAGAGCAAGAAGTGCTAAGTATTGACAGGAAGAAAATGTGCTCTCACCCACACAATCTGTAGATAAACTAATCCCATTACTGTCTCAAGAGCCACCAGGGATTAAAAAACTATCTGACTTCCAACTTCTATTTGTGATCTTTTGCAACTCACAAACTTCTTTCCCTGATGAGAAACAGGCTCAGTGGTGAAAACAACAACGAGTCCAGTGGCACCTTAAAGACTAACCATTTTATTTGGGCATAAGTTTTTGTGGGCTGGAGCCCACTTCATCTGATGCATGAAGTGGAAATTTCAGTTTGGCAGAGATCTATACATACATTCAAATATTGGAGTGTTACATTACTATGTAGAATACCAGTGCTAAGGAGACCAAGTCAATAAGAATGAATGTGACCCACTCCCAATAATTGACAAGAAAGAGGGAATGCCAAAAGGGGGGAAATTACTTTATTATAGTGAGCTAGCTATTCCCAGTCTCAATGGTGTTTTACAACAGTTCTGCCTGGAAGAGGAGTAGGAGTGGCCAGACAGAGGAGTAGGAGAATAAGTGCAAAATTACTCTCCTGTGATGGGGAATTTTTCTAAAGAGGAAATTGGATGCACTTAATCCAAGAGCCAGCCAGGAATAATAGTGCTGTGATGTTCAAACAGCCATCTATCAACTATTAATCTTTGAGACTATTTCCCGTTATCTTTTAATAGTATAAGTTGGATGGGTGAGCAGGAAACACTCTAATATCTCAGCAGAACCTTGTATGGACTTCGGTGCTTTCCTAAGCATGGAAAATGTGTTGCTCTATGCCTCTGAAGTGATCTGGAGGAAATGTTGTTACCACTTAATTCTCAAGCACGTCTTAAAATAGCTGATTCTCATATTGTATTTCTTTCTTTTCTAGGGGAAATCCCTGCAGCAGAATTTTCCTTGTACAGTTACTCTACAAGAACACAAAGGAAACCAGATCTGTACAGTAAATCTGAGTGTGATTAAGGCTAATTCGGTATATTTTTTCAGGGTGAAATAGCAGGAGAATTTCAAAGAGAATGAGACCTCGGCTCAAAATTTGTTTTTAAGCATCAAATTAAGTGATACAATTTGCATGGTCTGTTTCTGTCTGTTGTGTTCTTATGACCATGTGTTGGTGCATTATTATAAGGCTTTCATAACATTCCTACATGCTACCCCAGGTTCTCTCCTACTGCTTTCTTTTACTCCTTCCTCCTCTTCAAAATTTCCTAAGCTCTTAAACACCCCCAGTTACCCTTGTCTCTCCTGTTTCAAATCACTTCTTACAAGTGTCTGTACTTGTCGCCTACCTGCAAGAACAGGGACAAGCCACTCTTTCTTTGTACCTGACTGGTACTTTTTAGGTTATAAATTCTCTTTATACTTTGTTCTCTGATACGTCTACTTAAGTGAAACGGCTCGAACACTTAGAGCAGCCTAACAAATAATAGATAATTATGCTGTCCCCTTTCCCCCCTCAATTCTGCAGGGAAGTATATATTTGGGGTGCAAGGAGCATGCCAGTAACTTGAATGTCCAAATGCCCACTATTTTATTTGTGCAAAGAATCTTTTGTATTTCTACTCTTCAAACAGAAAGCCTCTATTAGGACTAGGCATATTTGGTGAGTGCCTTTCCCAGCTGCAAGTGTATTTCAATCCGTGAACACCAGGTTTTAATATTGGGATTGACAATGATGTTTTATGTGCATAAAGAATACAAGATCAGACCCTTCATGGAATGTGGGACACAAATGACTATAACTGGTAGTTATAGAAAGGTAGCATGATACCGTGGATAAAACACTTGAATGGAATTAGGAGCTTGGGTTTCATTCCCATTTCTGCTATTGAGTTATTATGTTCTTGACAATTCATTTCCTCTCTCTCTCAGGTTTCTCATCTATAAAATGAGGGTGAATCTTGTTCTGTAAAGTGTTTTGAATAATGCTACATAGCCCTAAGTATTATTGCGATGCTAAATGTTCAACTGTAAATATTTATGAAATGTAATCATTCCATCTTGTTTAACAGAGGTCACAGTTTTTACTTTAGGAAATGGTTGAAAGAGAAACTGGCCAGCCGATTAACAATTCAAGTAATTGGCCCCTGATGTCCAAGAAACTATTAACAAAGGGAAGATAAATGGAATTCAAATAAATGTTTGTCTAGGAGAACCCTGTTAATTGCCTGTATTAATTGACATTACTATGAGCTTTGAAAGATTATCATGAATAAAATAACCAACCCTTGGAAGACTTCTCAGACTTGCTCTAGAAAAATATTCTGATGAGAAAATGAGAGGACTTTCAAATATTACCATAAGATTCAGAAACCCCTCTGTTGGGAGATAAAAGAAAAGGGAATGTAGCTGCTGACTGGAGCTGAGTGAATAATTGATTATTTGATTGGGTGGTTAAATTGAAAAAAATCTGAAAAAAAAAAAATCCCATTTACAATTGAATCAAAACTAAATTTTGTTTTTCTCACTGCAACTAACCAACCAAAAATTGCTTTAGGTTAAAGTAAAGATTTTGTTCAATTTGAAATGCTTCCCCCCCCCTCCCCATTTAGTTTAATTATATTTTTGGATTGTTTTAGTCTTTTTACAATTTTTTAAAAACAAATCGAGATTAATTTCTAAACAAAATGTTGTTCTGAAGCAAATTCAAAATGTTTGGTCACAAAACCGACAAAAGCTGATTAGATTATTTCACTTTTTTCATTTTTTTATTTGGCCTAAATGATTAGCTGAAATTGACACACATGATCAAATTTGATTGAAAAATATATTTTGGCAATGAATATACTAATTGCAAAAAAATAAAAATAAAAAAAAAAAAATCCTCCCAACTCTAACCCTAACAACACTGCATATCTGAATTCCTCTCCAAGCTTCTGTTAGTTATTAAGATTGGCATAAGATATTGCTTACTTAGCAAGGGAATGCTTTTTATAAGAGTCTCTAAACCCAAGAACAGCAAGTTAGAGAGCAATACTATACCACATAAAAGGAGCTCTGAATAATTATTCCTGATGATGAAGTGCATCTGTGCTGAAAAAAATATGTAAAGATGGTGAAAAGTGCCAAACTGATAAGAGTCAGGCCCAAAGTGAACATTTATTAAAAAAAATAAGGCAAGGTCAATGCCCCACTTCTTCGCAAGCTGCTTTATCAACGTGCCTCAATTTTGATCATCATCTTCATGAAGAAGAGAAAAGAAGGGGATAAGCCCCAATACTGCAAACCCTCATGCAGGTGCCTGACTTTGCCACTGAGGGGTATTGAAATCAATGGGGCTAAGAATGACAGTAAAGTTAGGCTTGTGCCTAAGAGTCTGCAGTGCAGGATTAACCATAGTGACAGTTCTCAGCTTCTTTGTTAAGACTGACAATCAGTACCAGTGACATTTTTAGGAGAACTTTGGAACTATACTACGATAGTAACTCACCGCAGAAAGGCCACTTAAAAGTCTTCAAAGGAAGTTACTTTCTGATGTGAATTCAAAGAGAGAGTTAAGCAACAAAGGGCCTAGATGCTCTTAAACCATCCAAGCCCTTTTCATATATGTGTAAGTTAATACAAAAGATAAGGCTGAATTGAAAAAATAGTAGCTATATTGGTCTTAAAGAAAAAACAGACACGGCAAATACTCTAACTGCTTCTATGGACTAACAAACTAACTCTGTTACACAAGCCAAAAAATGCGGCTTCTTGGAATTTCCAATGCCTAAAGGTGGGGCCACTTAAGACTACTTGTCTATTACAACTCATTTATTTGTCCAATAATAAAGCTTATTAACTATCTAGTTCTGCTCTTACTGTGGCATATGTAGCAGCATTGCTTGAGACTGTAGAGATCTCTGAGTGAATGCTGCTTTACATTAAAAAAACAACGTGCACTTTGTACTATACCTTTTATCGTGTATCACACCACCTTCCAGGATACAATTAAAGTTATATAAAAAGTTATTCATTAGGACAATCTCCTCACAAATTCACGGCTGTGCTTTATTCACCTGCAATGCCACTTGAGTTTTACACAGAAACAAAATGCAGGTTTCATTCTACGGGAGGAATACATGATTTTAGATTGGTATAGCTTTGCAGAGATTTATAGTAGCTTTGTGTAGTACAAAGTGCTGGACTGGGAGCCATTAGCTCCTGAGACTATGTCTACACTGCAGTTAGACACTTACATGTGACTCGGACTAGCTGATTTGGGCTCAGACAAAGGGGGTGTTTAACTGCAGTATAGATTTCCAGGTGTGGGAGGATACTAGAATCCAGAAGTCTAGTAGCAAAGAAACAGCCTTGACTCTGCCTAAGCCCCATGAAACCGAGTCAGCTGACACAGGCAGACATGGGATTTTAACTGCAGTGCAGACACATCCATAGTTTGAATTCTAGTTTTGCTGTTGAATTCTAGTTGAGGGTGTTCTTGGGGAAGTGGCTTCACATCTCAGACTCTGACAGTATGTCTACACTTTAAAACAAACCCTAACCCCCCTTTTGTCTACATACAAACACATCACGCTAAACCATGGCTTGGACCCTATGGGGTTGGAAGGTCTGAGCCCAAGTCAACCCAACACAGGGTCAAAGCCCTCTTGCTTAGCCGTCAGTGTAGATCAGTGTTTCTTAAACTGTGTTCCGTGGCACACCTCTGACTGCATCAGAGCACACCAGTGTGCTGCGGAGAACAGGAGTTCAAAATGGCCAACCTTAAAGGGACAGGCGACTTCCCTCCCCTCCCCCCCCCAATAACTTTTCCCCTGACCCTATTTTTCTTTTTGCTCAATAACTTCCTCCCCCCCCCCCCAAAAAAGTCCTCGGTGTTCCTCATAAAAAAAAAAAAAAAAAAAGTATTGTCTGGTGTTGCTCCGTCTTAAAAAGTTTAAGAAACACTGGTGAAGATGTAGCCCCACAGGACTTGTGTTCTGGAAGTCTGCAAAAAGTATCCCCAAAATCCTCTAGACAGTCAAATTCGGTGAACAGTCAAGTTTTCCCACTCTGCACCATGTACAAAGGAGTGTGAGCAGCCACATTTTGGATGCTAAGGAAGTGTAGCATCCTGGTGTGGCTGGACTTGGTTCTGCATAATGTATTGTAGATGTTGAGCCGGTGATTCCAGCGTGGGGCTCCAACAATTCCTAACCTGGTGTTACAAATGAGTGTATGTGCTAAAACCGTAGGCTAACAAACCCAGGGTCTGCTCACTTGAGCTATCCTAACCCTGGGTTTACCCTGCACTGTAGACAGAGCCTCAGCTTCTCCATCTGTAATATGAGAATCCTAAGGCGCATCTATGTTATATGGTGATTTCATTACTTAATAAATGTCAAGAACGAAGCAGATACCAAATTGAAGTCCCCAGAATGTATTCTTTCTCCCAAAGAGTGAATAGATTTTAAGGCCATCTAGTCTGAACTCTTACATAACAAAGGTCATAGAACTTTATCCAGTAATGCTGTATCAAACACATAACCGCTTTTTGAACTATACATAATTGTTTTAGACAGACATCCAATCCTGATTTAAAGACTTCAGATGGTAAAGAATCTACCATGCCCCTAGCTAAACTGCTCCAATGGTTAACTGCCCTCAGCAATTAAAAATATGCACCTTATTTCTAACCTGAATTTACCTAACTTCAGCTTCCAAAGACTGGATCTGATTATGCACTTTTCTGCTAGATTAAAGACTCTTTGCCAGAAATCTCTTCCCCATGTCTACTTGTAAACCAAGAGCAGGGCGCCTCTTAACTGTGTCTTGGATAAATAAAACAGACTGAGCTTCTTAAGTCCATCACATACGAGGCATGCTTTCTAGACCTTGAATCATTCTTGTAGCTCTTCTCTGAATCATTTCCAGTTTCTGAAATCTTTCCAGTTAGGACTGTGCATGTCAGCAGAAATGTAAAACACAACATAATTCCAATGTGGGACAACTAATCATTCAAGCAACACCACTGAGATGTAGAAAAAAAGTGTCAAGCTAGAGGTAAAGGTTACAAATAAAAATGGTTCCAAAAAAACCAAAAGAAAACACCTCAAATTCCTTCAAATTCATTTTAACCAGATTTTAACTACAGATTTTCGAAATCAGTTGGCTCTCAAATGTACTATATCTACTTTCTTTACATCCATTCTCTTACACTAAAACATTTTTCTTTACTGCAGTTCAAGGTTCTTAATTCCTGTCGCCTCAGTAGTGGATTACTGCAATTCAGTATACAAGGAGTCGCACCTGAAGACTGCTCAGGAACTTCAGTTGGTGCAGAATGCCGTGGATTAACACTTTAGTGGGGTGTTTCTTGCAGAGAGCACATTTTGCATGGGTTCTGTCATTTGCACTGATTGCCATGTGCATATTAGGACACCATTCCCTCATCCTCATAAAACCCCACATGGTTTCAGAGCAGCAGTTGAGATCGAATTAGAAACTTAAGCTAACAACTCCTCTCACCCTTAGGTTAAATGGAAGGGGTCACTGACAGGACAGCACTTTCAATGAAGATCCTTCGACTCTTTGGAACCAAATTGAGAAATGAGTCCCAAGAGGCAGAGACCCTGTTGGTATTCAGAACTCACCATCCATTTTCCAAATACTCTGGGGAAGGGGTTTAACTAAGGACAATGCAAGTGGGCTAAGTGGAAAAATTGTAAGTGCAGTGTTGAGTGGACAAGAAAGAGTTTGCTGAGGGAATGGTTTAGGCCCAGATCCTACAAGCTGCTCCACAAAGGCTCCGCCGACATGCAAAACTATGGAAGTCAATGACACTCTGTGGAACGGAGGGATCTGTCAAATGGCACTCTTTGCAGGATGAGAATCTCAGCATGTAACTTTTGGTACACTTTCCATCTTGTAGATACACCTAGATTTAGAGATGGGTCATTTATCTATATATAAAAAAAGCTTTTCCTGCAGCGTGACAGAATGAAGTTATCTGGCTCGCGGCCAGAGAGAGGGGGTTGGCAAGCGTAGCAAGTGGGGGCAGCCACCTTAGTAAAATCTAAATAATGAATACCTTGCTCTTGTCCTTTTATAACTACATATTAGCTTGAGTCACAGTCAATATTATCCAAAATCATTCTTTGTTTGCAGTTTATTCACTACAAGAACTACACTGGGACTCATTCAGTTACATGTTAGTACAAATGTTGTCAGATACAGCCTGCTACACTGAAGTATTGTGTAAACATTTAGCAACAATTAAACAATAAAGGAAGTCAGGACTGTTCTTTTGTACACAGCACATTGTCTTTGGCAATCTCTAGTCATGTTCTTGCAGGATAGCACTGCAGTGTAATATAATTAAATGGAGCCAATACAGTTAGGGTTGCCAGGTGTCCGGTTTTGAACCGAACAGTACAGTATTTGAGCTTTCTGTCCGGGAAACAAATTGAGAAAATATAAATGAGAAAATATAAATGTCCGGTATTTTCTAAATAAGATGTAATGTAGATTGTGATGTAATGTCAAGTGTGTCTGGTATTTTTGTTGAAACTATCTGGCAACCCTAAATATGGTACAAGCTCTGTTCTTTAACCCTAGGTTTATATTTCTGCTATTCACCTTCACACCATTGTGCAATATGATAAGATTTATAAAGCACCAAAAATCATTAAGGACTTTACAAACTCAAAAGAGTATAGTTAACTTTTCAGAGACAGTTCCATTCTGCAAGTCCTGTATGTATGAATTTCTCATTAGAGTTGTGCAAACTGAGATCTTTCAGGATTCGAGATTAGGATACATAATGCAGACCGATAATTTCTAATTATGCTATATAACACCAACATCCGCTTCTCAACCACCAGAGGCGTTAATATAAACTAAAGGTACGTTTTTGTATCAACATAATATTAATAAAAACTAATACTAAAACTAAACAAAGCAAAGCCAAAAGTATACTTTTCCAAAATACCATTTCATATGAAAAGGCAAGCACTGTGCCATCAGAGTAACCTTTAGCTGAGAAGAACGCTATGTCTGAATTATTGCAGGGAATTCATTCATGACCCTCCCACAAAGGCAACAACAGAGAAGGAAGGAGAGATATGACACTCTACAGTACCTTGGCTCATCATCAAATATCACTCCACTCTGCATCTGAAAATAGTTTCACCTTGTCTCCAAGAGCAAGTTTAATCTTCTTTAGTAATGCTAGGAGCCCACCATGCTCAGGGCTATAACAGACAGTGAGGCAGGAAATTCTGTGTTCAGGCCCAAAGTTCCCCTTTGTCAGCAGTGGGTTACGCTGGACTTTTCTATGGGGCTATTCAAACCCCCATGGCTGTGGCCTAGCAAGCTGCTGAGGTCATGCAGGCCTGATCTACCTTTGCTGACAGGCAGAAAACACAGATTCTCATCACTATGATTCTATCAGTGCCCCAGTGCAGGAAAGGAAAGTGAAGTGGAATAAGACAGCTGTACCTTTTAACAAATTCTTATCCACCATATGATGGGCAACAAAGAGCATTTCTGAAAACGTTTAACCTAAGCTAACAGTTAAAAAAGAACAATCCTTTAGTACTCTGTATCTTAGAAATAGTTCCCATATATTTATATGTATGTAGCTCTAATTCCTATTAATTTTGTTTGCATTTTTTCACATGTGATTTGTTTTCCCCTATACTTTGAATTATTTGTATTAACTTAGCTTCTTTGCAAACCTGATACTTGATTGGCTGCTAGGATTGCCACCTGTGCAGGTTTTCCTAGGATTGCTTTTTGGAAGTAGCTGTTATGGGAAATCTGTAAGTGTGCTCTGTACACATTGCCAAATGTTCAGTTTTATGGGCTCAGGATCATCCCAGATATATCTCAGAGGTGGAAACCCTACCTGCTGTTATGATTGCTAAAATACAGTTGCATGATAGCTGAGCATTTATGCTATGTACTATGTGCTAGTGGAGGAAAGAACTGTTACACCAACACCAGCTGGCTGCTGGCCTTCTCTAGTAAGAATCTGGAGCTCAAATTACAAGAAAATAAATAATATAATAATAATAAAGAATAATTAGAAGTGAAAAATTCCTAGTGTATTCTTTGAGAAAAAAAAACTTCCAAAATATACTTTTTTACCCATGCAGGAAGTGCCTTAACCAGCAAAGACCACCTAATCCAGTAACCCTTTCTCAGACTGATGAAATGCCACATGCTTAAGATGGAAAACACATATTTTTATCATTATTATTTACTGTTTACATTATAATAGCACCTGCAAGCCCCAAACGAGTCTTGGCTTTATTATGCTTAGTACAATAGAAACACAAAGGAAGATAACCCCTACCTGAGAGAGCTTACAATTGAAATAGACAAGCCAGAGGAAGAATTGGTGAAACAAAGGAACATTATCTTCATTTGACAGCTTCCTTTATGCCTTTTGGCAAGTCACTTACCATCCCTGTGCCTGGGGTTATAAGGCACAGGGATGGTAAGTGACTTGCCACAAGGCATAAAGGAAGCTCGAGGCAAAGCTGGAATCCAGCTCTCCCACATTCCCAATCCAATGCCATAACCACAAGACCATCCTTCCACTCAATACAATGTGGATAAGTTATCTTCCTGATCTATCCATCCAGATTCTCACCTACCCACATTGTGTCCATCACCATTGTACCTGGAACACAATCAGTCTGTGGTTCCAGATAGTGAGAGATCAATCAGCTATTAACTGGAGCAGGAAGACTGACACCCGGGCAGTGTATATCCTGGCTATTGTGAGGACACGGAAGATACTTTTCACAGAATATCTAATTGTGGAAAAAAACAACAACGCTGAAATAGTCAGTGGCAGCAAAGCTCAAAGTTTTTACATTGCAGTAAAAACGTACAAAGGTGCTGCTGAAACAAATGAGATTCATTCAGGTAATCATTAGGATTTCATCGCTCGCTAGGTCAGGGCAGGAGCACGCAGACTTTATGAAATGACTCATTTCACAGATGTTTAGTAGGCAGATGTTGACAACCCTACTCATTTTTCTGTAAATAAGGCATTGCTCTTGGGGACTGAAGGGCCTCTTTTTCCAAAGTTGAGTGTTTCAAGTGGCCTGCACAACAAAGGATGGGCAACTTTTAAAAATATATGTGAATGTGAAGGGAAACCAAACGTGCACTCTCAGAAACAATTAATCTTGAAATCCTTACCGGTGATGTATCTTGTCAAACAAATAAAAGGAAACTGCTGGTAATCAAGGGTGGGTGGAAAATAACTCCCAGAAGTATAAAAGAGAACAACAAAAGAGCATCTCTTGTCAGCCTTAATTTCCCTGTCCCCCTACATCTCCAAAGCTGTCATTATAATAGGTTATTAATCCATATTAATAACCAACCAACCTACCATTCAAGTTCCCGCATGAGAGTCACGCAGCAGCCTGTTTTTGTGCAAATGCATGAAAAAAGCACCACCAACGCTATAATTGCTCTCACCTTCAGCTTCCAAAAAAAAAAAAAAAAAAAAAAAGGGGATTTTTGATGAAATTTTGCTGTGTAGATCCTTAGCTGGTGGTTATTGGGGTACACTGACTTCAATAAAGCTATGCAGACTTTGCACAAACTAAAGATTTGGCTCTGTTTTGAAAAATTTTGATATACAGAGACATAGGTGGTGAAAGATTACTTCACGTTGTATTTCAGTCCATGGTTCTTACACCCTGATGCTCTACAGTGCCATGAGAAACAGGAAATCTGAAAAAGTTCTATACACTTGTAAGAATTTTTCATCTGCATTTTGGTTTGCAAAACAGAAAAAAAAATTTGTGTAAAATTTGAGTGTATGTTCTAGTAATTGAGGATGTCATAACCGCTGATGGACTGAAGAGCCAGAAACCTCTGTTTTTTGTAAAGTGACTTTCAAATAAGAGTTATCAATTCAATTGAGAGCTCTTAAATTATTATAAGTTGGTGCTTTGATTCCTTACTGAAGGCAACATTAACTACTTTATAGAAATACTGCAGAAATATTACAGAGAGCCAATCAGCTCAGCTAATTCATCTCAAGAAAACCTTATGGTGTAAGCTCTTTTTATCCTTTGCACCTTTGAACTCTGAATAAATTAATCTTTGTTCCAAAGACACTATTTGTATGTCACTCCAAATGTATTCCGTCAGAGGCTCCCAAAGGGAAAAGCTTACAGGTGCAAAAATTGAATTTTGTCTGTGCTGCAGACATGGCTAAGAAACAGGAGGCTGCAGCCTGGATAACCTGTCTAAGATGGAAGGAGCAGGTGAGTCCATGCAGAAATAATTGCATGAAACAAGGCCTGTCACCTAAACGATTCATTTAAGGGGGTCTGCGTCTGGAAGCTGTTCCAGTAACTTAAGAGTTCTTAAATAGATACTTATTTATATACTACATAATGTTTTCCAAGTGAGGCCTGGTCTTCACTAAAGTGTAATATGCCTTAGGCCAGGTCTCTAGTAAAAGGGAACAATGAATCAAGATAAGCAACTCCAGCTAGGTTAATACCTTGTTTTGTGTTTCCCCACTGTCCCCACAGCGGGAGGCTGACAAGAACAAACATTCCCATTGGCTTCCCTTACTGGCCACCAGTACTAGCCAGCAGCGGGGCACCCTCTGAGTTTGATTTAGCAAGTGTTGCTAAATCAAACTCCGGAAGATCAATCGCAGCAGCTTCAATCTTCCATATAGTGAAGACAAGGCCAAGGGTTGACCTAACTATGTCAGTATGCACACCACAGTCTTGCTCCTGCTGGTGTGTGTGTGTTCCCTACTACATGGACAACATAACTCCACTACCACGAGAGGCGTAGGACTTACGTTGGTGTAGTTAGGGTGACACAGTGTCCCTGTAGAAATTGTATTACTTACACGGACTGGCTTTCATTCTTCTCAAATTCATGGTTCAGCTTGAAATTGACAAAAAAAAAAGCCAGCTCCCCAGTCAGGCTGCTGCTCACTCTTTACTCCAAGCCAGGCTGTCTCCCAGGCTCAGGCTGCTGCTCAGGCTCTCTGCTCCCTGTTGGGTTGGTAGTTCTATACAATTCACTAATATTATAGTTGCCCTGGTATCCAAATTCTTACAGCTATGCCCATGGATGCTTCACTGTAGCCAAGTGCACTAGAAATACGATCACAGATGCTAACAAAACAAGCGCTACTCTGCCATACTATAGGGGCATTCGGTTGTCTTTAAAAATACACTGCAGATGAAATTCTAGTGACATTGAAGTCAACAGTTAAACTCCTGTTGACTTCAATGGAGCCAGAATTTCAGTTTGTGTTGAATTTGGCCTCTGGATGCATACAAGAAATGATGGCTCCTGTATTTCACCAATACCCACAACTCATATATTCATATGACATGCAACAAACAGAGCAATTGTGTAGAGGAAGGCAGAAACCTACACAAATTTTAAAATGTCTTGTTACTATCTGGGGTAACACCTTTGAAATTCCAAGTGATGCTTATGTGCATGAAAGATATTAAAGCATCCTGTGGAGAAATGAGAATTTTTTACGAGATAAAGGCATATAAAAGTATTACAGGACCACACAAAGCAGATAAGGAAAAAGTGATATGTATTTGTGTTTCCAAAGATCACATGAAGAATGCATATACATTTTTCAAATCATCAGCCACATTTTCTCTTAACCATTAACTTTTCACACTTTCATTGTCATCAAGCTTGCTATGAGTTCCTTGCTATTTCTGCCCAGCAAAATAAAAACCACAATCAGTTGCTTGTACATAAGGCTAAGATTTATTCCTTGGCATTTTTAGTAACAGTCTCACAGACAAGTCATGGGAAATAAACAAAGATTCATGGCCCTGTGACCCATCCGTGCCTTGTACTATATACCCCTAACTAAATCTTTGGTGTTCTGGGAGGCTCTGGGGCACCTGCTGGTTCAGGGGAGTTTTGAGGGGCCCACTGGCACTAGGAGGGTCTCCGGGGTACCTGGTAGTGCTGAAGAAGACTCCGGGTACCCACTGGCTACAGCAGTCAGGGAGGTCCAGGAAAGTCAATTCCATGACCTCCATGATACGCTTGCAGCTTTATGTGCAACTGTGATTCTCTTTACGAATCCGTGCAATTCTAATATCCGACTTGTGTCCTTTTAACCTTTGTATGTCAGAGACTCACTCCAATGATTTTTTAAACAAACAAAAATGATATTAGCTTGCCATCTAGTGGTAACACAAAAAAACAAAAAGCAAGTGATTTTTAACAAATCAGTTTTTTCCTTGAACCACACTGTTTCCTAAAATGGTAAAAAAAAAAAATCTAGAAGGCTTTTCAAACAAATGAAACAGCGAAATAATTTCCCCTAACAGGAAGAAGAGAAAAAGTGTCACGCTACAATTCAATAGCTGACCCTGGCCGCTTGATCACGTGTCTAAGGTAGAAGCTGGAGACTAGATTGACAGCATGGCAGATTTGCTGTGGAAAAGCCACAGAATGGCAATTATTTCTGCTTAGATTGGAAACAAATTATGCTGTGGTCTACCTCATACGTTTTACTGCACTGAGAGAAATACACCCTCCTCGTGTAGATTTTCAACTACTTCCCACTTCTGTTCTAGGGCTGCATGGAAGTGAATCCCCAGCTGCAGAGGGACTAACAGCAGCTGCAAAGAACTTTCTGCATGGTTCACAATCCATTTTCTATGATGTCTCCTAATTCTGTTCCCTTCTACATTAGAACAAAGAGGTTTCTTATTAACAGCACCAAGTTAACCAGTTTTCTTTCACACCCAGGTAGAAAAAGTTAATGGCCAAAACAAGGCCTATGACCATTAAATACAACCAAAATTAACCAACAGGAAATGTCTCATACTAGGATGTTAGTAGGCTGCAAATTTATCTTGCACAGCATGGTCAAGGCACTCGGACTCTATGCCCTGCTCTGATTTACTTTATGTGGCCTTTAACTTTTGAGACTCTGGCTTTAAGGTGCAACTAATGTCTAGAAGTATTTTTTTAAGAGTGATTTAGTTTCAATTTGTAGATTCAAAGTATTCCGAAGAATAGAAGCCTGGTGCAGTAGCCAGTCAGATTGCTCAAATAATTTTTCAAGACATAAACATTCTTCATTAACAAGTGGCAAACTGTAGCAATTTAGCATAAGAATGGAAACAGGGTATTTCCCCCCTAGAACAGAAAAGCTATTATGCTGGTAAAACCAGTTTAATTCATTTTAGATAAATAAGCCTTTAAAAAAAAGTTTTGTCAGGTTCTAGAAGCAAAATCTTGAGTGCTTCATTTTATATCTGCAGAAAATGTGAAGTTGTGATTATAATAATAATACTCAAAATATTTAGGAGATTGATTATAATATTTGCCTTTCTATTGTGTCTTCCATCAGAGAACCTCAAAGAGCTGTATATTGATTGATGGAGCCTCACAAAACACTCATTTTAGAAATAAGGAAATAGAGGCCGAGAAATTGAGTGACTTGCATAAGCTCATGCTGTGTTTGTGTCAAGAAGAAAACTCAGAATATCTGACTCCTAGGCTTGTGCCATAGCCTTTTGATCACACGCTGTTTTCAAGAAAGATAGAAAGAAAGCCATACCACTTACTTAGGTGACTAAATAAGGATATGAGAACCACACTGTAAGCACCCATGTTTGAAAAATAACCATAGAGAATTATCTCTCTATATATAAAAAAGTGTTTTCTGCTAGATGACAGAATGACGTCATCATGCTCTCATGTCGCAAAAGCTGCCAGAGACAGGGGGTTGGGGGGGGGGGGGAAGGGGCGGCGTTGGCAAGCGTAGCAAGCAGCAGAACAGCCCCCTAGTGATTATTAAAACCTGAAATTAAGCCAGCTAGGAATATCCAAGATTTTCATCTCTGAAATAATGGAAGTACTGTAAAAGTGAAGAACAAGTATCATGCACTGTGGTCTGTGTTTCTCATTCCCATACACTCATGCACTGTCTGGATTGAGAAATACTTTCCATGGACATGGAGTGCATGAATCCATAAGCTGCACTGACTGAATTTAATTTTCCAAAACCTGACTTAAGGTTTTTAAGGCCTATTTAACATTTTTGCTAGCACAATATGTCCCCTTTTGGGATTCATTCCATTGCATATAGATGGAAACACAAAAATAATGTATTATAAAACTAAGCTTACTTTCCAAAGAAGGAGGGTCTGCTACTTCTGTCTGGCCTTGCATCCACAGTATCACCTTGATCTCCACCATAGTCTTCATCCTTCTGTGTGGGTTCAGGACTGGACTGATTTCCTTCCATCTATGCACACAGGCTAAAACAGAGAACTAGAATATAAGTGCCCTTCAGGGAGTGCTATAATATTTTAAAATATTTCTGTAACTAAAAAACCTAATACATCAAATACATTTGAGGTTAATTATCCACCTGTTATACGGTGTGATATTTCATAGGCTAGGAGTGACCATGATTTTCTGGATCCTACATCAATCTAATACTAATACTATGTGTATTCAACCACAGCTGTTAGATTTTTCTTATTGCAGTTATTCAAAAAGCGACCCCAGAAATTTGTCCAGAATTGGCAGCTAAGGTCAAAAATAAAAATACATTTCTAGTGAAAGGTCTTATATCATACTTTCAAGATGCTTTGTAATCTAGTCAATGTGGACCAAAACCGGTATATTGGAAATGCAGCACTAAAAAACTGATACCAAAATATTAGCTATTCCATTGTAGTTATAATCCAAGTTTGAAAATATCCTAAAAAGGAAAAGAAAAGAAAAGAAAAGAGAAAAAAAAAAGCTTTCAATTTTTCTAGAGATAAGGTGGATGAAGTAATATATTTTATTGAACCAACCTCTTTTGGTGAGAGCCAAGCTTTTAAGCTTACATAGACCTCTTCTTCAGACTTCAAACAAACAGATTTCCCATAACCAAAGAAGAGCTTTGCGTAAGCGCAACAATTTCTCTGACTCACAAAAAGTCAGTCCAATAAGAGATATTACCTCAGCCATCTTGTCCCTCTGAAATCCTGGACCCACATGGCTACAACATATAATAATGGAAGATTTCAATTTTTCTCGCATACATACATACATACATACATATACATATCCAATTGTGTTTAGGGGGAATGTACAATGATGTAACTCTTGCATATAGACTCTGTCTTAATTTTGAAATTCACTGCTTCTATTTAACACAATATTAGTGTGTTTTTAAAAAAGAAAGAAAGTTATGCTATCTATTTCATAGCAAAATGTGTACAGTAATTCCTCGCTTAACACGTGCCTGCTTAACACGTTTTTGCGATAGTACGATTTTTTTGGGGGAACATTTTTCGAACAACACGACCTGTCCCCGCAATAACATGATTTCCCCTAGGGTGGGCTGGTGGCCAGCAGCTGCGTGAGGCTTTCCCTGCAAAGCAGCAGAGGTTCTCCACTGGCTGTGCTGTTCCCCGGTGACCCCTCTGGCCGGACGCAAGACATATGGCCAGAGGGAGTCACCGGGGAACTGCGTGGTGAGCGGAGAACCTCCGCCGCTTTGTAAGGAGGCAGATGAAGCCCCGCGCAGCTGCCGGTGTCCGGCAAGCTGGGAAAACCCAGCCACCAGCTGCAAGCGGGGGGCAGAGGAGAGGGAGCGAGGCATCCAGCCAGAGGGGGTCACCGGGGAATGGCGCGGCGAGCGGTGAACCTCCAGAGGCAGAGTAAGCCCCACGCAGCTGCCGGTGACCGGCCAGCTGGGGAAACCCAGCCGCCGGCTGCAAGCCCCCTCCCCTGTCCTTCCCTTCCCTTCCCCAGAGCCAAACACCTCCCCTCCCTGCTATAACCCAGTCCCCTTTCTCCCCCAACCTTATGTCCCGGTCCCAGCTGCTAACAAATGCAGGCTGGAGTTGCAAGCGCACATGCGCTTGAAATGCAACCCCCACCTTTTCCATTATTTTCAATGGGAAAACTGACCCCACATTACATGTTTTCACTTAGCACGATCATTTTCTGAAACGTATCTACTGTGTTAAATGAGGAATTACTGTATTACTCTTCTGAGATTTCAGAGCACCCTCTGAGGCAAATTATGGCACTTGGGACAAATTCTGCTTTCAATCATTCCAATATAAATTGAGAGTAATTTATAGTCAGTGGAGTAGTTTCAGAATTATACCAGTATAACTGAAAGCAATAATTTCCTCTGTAATACACCTGACATAAGAAAAACCATACTATTTACCAGGCAAAAAAGGGTTTTTTTAAAAATCATAGTATTCAATGAAAAGCAGAGTAGTTACATAGGCCCTGCTCCTACAAACAATTATTCATTAAAGTAGACCTTATTCATGCATTTCCTATTGAACTCATCAAGGACAGATTAGAAATGCTGACTATTTTATTAGATACCAGTGGAATGTAGGACTATGCAAGCAAATATTAAATTGTTCGTGTGGACTCTGATCTGAATACTGTGTACCATATGCAAAGCAGGCTAAAGATAGGAGGGAAAGTGACTTTCAGTTTCAGTTGCATCTAATTTGACTTCAGTAGGAATACTCACAGTTCCTAAAGGACTAGGGCTAGGGCTAGAGCTGATGATGTTTGATATATGGAGATATACCTAGCTCATAGAACTGGAAGGAACCTTGAGAGGTCATTGAGTCCAGTCCCCTGTCCTCATGGCAGGACCAAGTATCAGCCCTGACAGATTTGCCCCAGATCCCTGAATGGCCCCCTCAAGAACTGAACTCACAAACCTGGGCTTAGCTGGCCAATGTTCAAACCACTGAGCTATCCCTCCCCCTACTTCCCCAGCCTTAAGAGGGATGTGTTCCTTACTGATCTGGAAAGGGGCATGAACTCTGAGATGGTAAATTTGCAAATTACACAAGATTATTTAGGGAAGACAAGGAATTTCAAAGAGACCTAATCCAGAAAGGTGAATGAATGCATGGAAGAAAATTAATAAATGAAAAAACGGAAGGAATAATTTGTCTTGTACATTGGAATTGTGGGATTCTAAGTGAACTGTTAGCTTCTCAGGGGTATGATTTTTTTTTAAAACCAAAATACTTACACCAGTGCACTGCCTAGGCTGGAGGCAATTATATCAGTATAAAGTTGCCTTATAGCAGTATAGCTTATTCCCTTTCTTTTGTTTGATGCCAAGATCTATACCTGTACCTTTATACCATTGTAACTTTAGCCATATGGGAGAGTGTTGAGTGCTGTTTCACTTTAACTACACCAGCATAGCCCTCCTTTCTAGTATAGACAAGGCCTAGAGCAGTGGTCCCCAACCTTTTGGGGCTGCCGGGCACCCAGGGGCGGGGCCACGCATGCGCCGGGGCACAAGAATGGCTTGGGCCGGCCCTGGTCACTAGGCAGGCGCACATAAATGCCCCAGTGGGCGCCATGGCGCCCATGGGCACCGCGTTGGGGACCACTGGCCTAGACAAAGGAAGGGAAGAACCATTAGGGCTCAGAAAAGAGGAAAAGAAAAGGGTAAAACACTGAAGATTGGAGGAAGACATTAGAAGTGACGGGTCAGAGGACAGGGGGAAAAAGAGGGCTAGAAAGTCTGGCCAGAAAGAAGAGAAAAGGGGGTCAAGCTTTGGGGTGGACCAGAAGGCGGACAGGATCAGGCTCTGGGGCCAGGGAGAAGAAAAGAGCTTAGAAAGGGTTAGCTGCTAGGAGTCAATGGAAAAGGAGAAGAGGGTCAGATTCTAAGGGAGGGGGAGGAGGGATAGAAGATGATGGAAGGTGGGGTTCAGGTGCTGGGGTGTCAGAAGGAAGGTTAGAGGAAGGGTTGTCACCTCTGAAATACAAAGAACAAAATGATTCTGACTCTGAGCCCATAAGACAGGACAGCAGGCAGCATATACTGAGTCCCCTTATAGATTTGTCAAGACAAAAACCTGGCAACTGCGGTTACAGGGTGGGGTTAAATGCTGGGGGAAATAGGGGGAGATGATCAGGCATGGTGTAAGAGATGGAGTTAAGGGGTTAGTTAGAAGGTCGGGTGGTGGGGGAGCTCTGCAGGTAAGAGTTGGAAGGATGCTTAACCTTAGAGGAAAAACTTAAAAAACATTGAATTGTCTAGTAACACCTTAAAGACTAACTTCTTCCGATGACTGGAGTATTAAAAGTCCCAGGTAAGGCTTGGGATGTGTGTGGAAAAAGTGGGAACAGAGCTGGGGTCAGCTATGGGAATGGAAAGGGAAGGCCTGGAGAAGTGATTAGGGTGATCTGACAGGTGGGAGAACATGGGGTGAAGCCAGTAGGGACAGCTAGTGGGGAAGGAGGGGAAAAGCCAGGGAGGGCTGGAAGGACAGCGCTAGAGAGGATCAGGCTTGGAGGGGAAAGGAGGATGGAGGGGAGGGCCAGGCAGGGAAGAGTCAGAAGGGGTCAGACTAGTGGTTCCCAAACTTTTCCGCATCTCGCCCCCTTTTTGATTTTTGAGAAACCCTCATGCCTCCGCTCCCCCAAAAATGGCAGCGAATCTCGGGGTGGGATTGACGGGGGTGTGTGTGGCTGGGTCGCCTCGCGCCCCCCCTGGAATTTCTTCACGCCCCCCCCGTTTGGGAACCCATGGACGAGGGTCAGGAATGGGAAGTTGGCCCTGGTGAGAGGGTCAGGCCTGGGCAACGAGGTGGCAGGAGGAGGTGAAAGGAGAGGGTGCGATAAGGGGCGGAAGGAAGAGGTGAGAGTTGGGGGGCAAAGGAGTTGGGATCAGGTCCTGGGGAGGGGCTCGGCTCTGGGGCGGGGGGGGGGGGTCAGAGACTCGGGAAGGGAGGCAGGCACCTGGAGAAAAGGGGTCAGACGGGGTGGGGAGACTAGCCACGCTCCGGAGCGAGGGGTCGGGCACAGGGCCGGGCGCTGCCGCTCGCTCGCCCGGCCGGGGGGGCACTGACCTTGCGCCGCTTCTCCTCTCTGTGCAGCCGGGTCCCGTCAGCGCCGAAAGCGAAAGCGGGCCAGGCCCTGCCCCTTGTGCCTGCGCCGCTCCCCCGGCTCCGGGGCGTGGGAGCGGAGACCTGCCCGGCCTCTGTGCGGGGGCGGGGAGCAGCCCCCCGCGCCCTGCAAACTCTCTCCCCGCCGGGCCCACTCCCAGCCTCCAAAATCCGCCGCCCCGCCTGGTTTAAGGAGCCTGGGGGTTTAAATAATCCAGCCCCGGGGGAGCTTCTTTTTCTTTGCCTTCTGGTTTCTCCCCCCCCCGGCCGTGGACACAGCGCGGCCAAGAGTCTGGCCCCCAGCATAGCGAGATCGGCGTCGAAATCCTGGGGCGTGTTTAAAAGAGGGGCTGGTGCAGGCTGGCATTTGCCTCCTGGCTTTTGGGGCGTCGGGCTGTGTTTGCGGCCTCCCTAGCCCTGTCGCTTTGCACCCAGGAGGGTTAGAACAGGCCCGTAGGCAGGACTTTTTTGTGGGGGGTGCCTGCTTTTTTGGTAAATGTGGACCACCAGGGTGTGAACGCACCCCCGCTGGTCCCCCAAGTATGCGGGGAAATAAGCCCTCGCTTCCCCCTGCAGGCCAGAGCATGAGGGATGGAGACTCTGGGCTGCCTTCCCCTGGCAGCTGGGACCATGCTTATTTGGGGGACCATGGGAGGAGTGCGTTTGCACCTTTGGCACTCTCCCCTGGCACTCTGCACGGCCCGGCGTGCGTTGGGAGCACTTGTGGGGGGCAGAAGCTGAGGATGTCACCAACGCTCCCAAGCCAGAATTTGCGGCAATGGTGTGTGGTCCAGGAGAGCAGGCAGCGCTGGAGCAGGGTACAGAGCAAGGCTCGCCTGAGGGCAGCAGGTGTGAGGTGTAGGCGGCACAAGCACGGGCCGAGCGACACTTTGAAGGGGAAATTGCCGCTTCTCTCTAGCCACCGGCTGCATGGCCACCTCTTGCCCTTCTGGAGTCCTTCAGCCCACGCTCGCACCACTTGCTGATGCCCGGTGAGCAGGGGCTGGGCGCAGTCCATGAGGCTGCCAGAGCTCAGGCACTGAGCCTGCAGGTGCCGGAGGATGTGCAGGTTCTGGGAAGGTGTTTGGGTATAAACTCTGGGCTGGGGAGGGAGGAGGCACATACCTGGGGTGACTCTTAACTGACACATTCTCCTCTGGCACCAGCTCCTAGGCCGGGGAGGGAAGAAGGGGGACAAAGGTTTTCTAGGCACCACCCCTGCAGCTCCCATTGGCTCTGGGTGTGGGGGCAGCATGCAGAGACCCCCTTCCCCCCATACTCCATGGCCACAGGGACATACTGGGTGCTTCTTGGAGTGACACAGAATAACCCTACTGCACTGTTCATAACAGCCCAGAGCCCTTGACCCTTTCAAATTGTGTCCTTTGCCTCCCTCCCTTACCCGCCTCCTCTACCCCCCTGCAGGCCTGTCTGAGAATTTCATGGTTCCTTGTGCTGGATCTTTAAGAAAAACTAAAAATTTTGACTGTCTGGGTGTTAACGGGTCACTTCCCCTTGAATGGTCCCTTGAAATGTCTGTGAACTACTTACGGGAAACAATCTGCTCCACCTTGTGACAATCTGTTTCCTCACTTGAAGAAGGGCTCTCTCTCTTTGTAAGCTCAAAAGCTCACATTTCTCACCAACAGAAGTAGGCCAAATAAAAGATATTACCTCATTGATCTTGTTTTTCTAAAACGTGTGAGACCCCAATAAAAGGTATACAACATTTAGGTCACATTTTTAAGTTTTTCTTCATAACTTCAAGGGCTGGATTTTTTTTTTTTCAAAACCAAGCTAAGCTCATGTATTCACATGACTTCATGAACTAGGGTTTTAGAAATACCACAATGCTTGTGATTAAATCAGAAAAGTTGGTAACACTCTTCTGAAAGCCAGGCCATTGTTGCTAGGAAGCAGGTTTACTTTTTCTTGAAGGAGCTCAACTTTTCTTTCTCATAAGCATGCTTTTTGCTCAAAAAGAAATTCATTTGATAAAATCCACATATCTAAGCAATTTTCCCCCACCATAAAGGACCCATTTCCAGATAATTACAAAGTAAAAGTGTATTTTGCAGAATTAATTACAGGGGTAAAATAATTACAAACCTTTGTGACATGCATAGAGCTGCTGGTGAGCAACACATTGCAGGTCGAAGCCTTGAATGGTTAAAAATTGATTATCTAAGTCAAAAGTCCTAGATATGCAGCATAATCTATATCTTTGATTTTAATGTGCAGGTGTGAAAACTTTGTGGTTTTGCACCAAAACTGAAGTGCAATGAGATCAACAAATAGAGACCATCACTTCTCTACAGAGCTCCAACAAGAACTGGAAATGCCAGACTGGATTCAGTCCCGTTTCACTGACTCTGCCAATTCCAAGCCACTGTTTAAAAGTAGTCAACGCATTTATCTATTCTTATAATTTTTACTTAAACCCCATCCATGGCTTTGCCTGTTTTCATAGCAATTAAAATCTGTAATATGACTATCATCAATGCCCCTGCTGCAGTGACCACTGTCATCTCCTCTCCTGGACAGAAGAACCTCACGTGAATTATTTAATAATATTATATTGGATTTTCTAGCTGTGATGTAACTAGCACCATTATCTTGGCTCCAGTGTCCTTTCCTCATCATTCTAATGTATTCAGCGTGCAGTGTCTTAGGTGATTATGGCCTTTTACCATCCTACTGCATTAATTTATAACCCAACAAAGCCAATGCCAAATCTTCTGTCCTCTTACCCTTTTGTGTGCATGGTATACTCTGGGTATAAGAACTCAACACTGAATCCTTGTCTTCAGTGGGGGCAGTATTGAGACCTAAAGGTTCGATCCTGTTAATACTTAGTACCACACGTAGGCCCTAATCCTGCAAACACTTACACATAGTCAGCAGGACTATTCACAGTGCTTAAAATTAACCACATGATTAAGTCTTTGTACCGTTGGGGCCGTAGTGGTTAGTACTATGTCTCTTCAGAGCATTTGTCAATTCCATTTTCTATACAGTGCTATTAGACTGTTAGCATTCAGTAAAGTTAAGTAGAGTTGGTTATCACCAGGCATTAGACAGGTTTCCTTATAATACCTAATTGCTATTCAGAGTGGTGTGGGGTGATTCAATAGATTATAGTTTACTTTAGAGCAGGGGTGGGCAATAAGAAGGAGGCAGTTCGCCAGGGTTAGCCTCTGGTGGGCTGCTGCCGCTTTATTTATCTGCACCTCTTTACATACGGGCAATTACACTCCTGTTGGTAGCAGGTCGCCCTTCCTGGCCCATGGGAGCTGTGGGAAGCAGTGTGGACTAGGACACCACTGCCCACAGGTCCCATTGGCCAGGAATGATGATAGGTGGCCAATGGGTGCTGCAAGCATCCGTACCTGCGGAGATGAAGGTAAATACAGTGGTGGCAGCATCTGGCCTGAGGGTTGGTTAATTGTCCACTGCTGCTGTAGAAGAAAGTACCTAGCAATGTCCCATTGTTAAGGGAAATTACTGTTAGAAGTTCTATAGTTTAGGTGAGATGTAAAACTTAGGTCCTGACCACTTGCAGGTATGAAAAATTCCATAGTATTTCTTGTAATAGTAGGATTGTTCAGCTCCGGTGTTTGGGACTGACAGTTTATCTATACACATTCTTCCATAGTTTCATATTGATGAGCCATTTTTCACTTTCTGACCTATACTGCTCTGCTGATGTGGTACATTATTAAATACACGTTGAACCTCTCTAGTGTGACACCTTCGGGACCTGACCGATGCCAAACCAGAGAATTTGCCTAACCATGGGAGGTCAGTATTGTCTAGCAGCATTACCAACACTTCCACTGCTTACTGAGTTCTTAGAAGACGTTTAGGGGTAAACTAGAGCTAAATAACAGCACAGAACACTGGGAGTCAAGACTGATGGTTGTAAACAAAGTTTCTGGGACCATGAAAAATTTGGCCACACCCAGGATAAGTGGGCATCTGGCCAACTAAAATCATGCCAGACTACGGATGTTGCTGGACCAGATTTTGGTTCAACCTGTAGCTGTTTTGTGACTGCTCTTTTGCAGTTGATAAGCCACGTGTCCCACTAAGTTTGTTTCCCTATATCACAACTGCAGATGCAATTGGATGGGGGAGAGAATGAGCTTGGTATTAGCTCTGCCTCCTCACAACACAGCACATCACATCACAAGTGCAGGTGAGTTGGGATAGGGGAAGTAATTTGCTTTGGTCTGGGATGAAGCAGATTACTTCTTCAGAAGCAAATGGGAAGCAGGAAGGAAATTGTGAGTCTAGTGTTAGTTTCTCCCTTGAACTTCTTCTGCGGTGGCAGAGCTACCTTACGCAGGGCTGTTCCTAAAGTCATAGACCAGCTCATAATGAGCTCATATACCAGATGTGGAGGAGACTAGCTAATAATTGTTAATCTGATGATTGCACTGTGGATACCATTAACTCCATCCTGGGGTTATGACAGCTAATGTTATGCTGCAAAACTTAGAAAGTGAATGACCAGTTTCTATCATTCACATGAACATGATTCTTTTCTATGAGTTCACTCTTCTATTTAGAGAAAGATGTCGCTGAGAGTGCCCCTCCTGTATGTACTTACCCAGTTGCCAAAATAACCCTTCTTAGTAACTGGCAGCTTTAAAAGCCAGCCAGCAGCTGACTTTGAAACAGAAGGTCAGCAAAAGGGAGTGAGAGACTTCAAGTCAGAACTTTAATGTGATTCTTGACTGGGACTTGATTGGGCTGTCTGTCGTGTGTTACATACAGACTGGAAAGTCATCTCCATAGGCTTTGAACCTTTTGTGTATATATAGATATATATATTCTTCACTCTATTGACTTCAAGATGAATTCGCAGCCTTGTGCTAGATGTGGCTTTGGGGTTTACCCTGCTGAGAAGATTAACTGTATAGATCAGGTCAGTAGACATCCTCTATCTTGGTCATTTTGGAGGTTAATAAATGTATGTATTGGTACTATACTAATACCGGGCCTAATCCTGCCTCCATTGAAGACACAGGCAAAATGCCTCACACTGTAAATTCTTTATTTATACTGGATTTCAGAATTGAGATGAACTTTATTATAAAATTTGTTGGAACAAAATTAAAAAATTGAAATGACAATAGATCTAATTAGTATGTGTTCAATCACACAGTGGGAAATGGTTATTAATTATATGGACAGAGGGGATCAGCAATGGTATTTAGAAATCCATAGAATATACAATATTAAATGCAAGTAACTTTTGCTGTATTTTTATCTTTGCTATTTCTAGACATGGCACAAAGCCTGTTTTCATTGTGAAGTCTGCAAGATGATGTTAACTGTAAATAACTTTATCAGCTATCAGAAAAAGCCTTATTGTCAAGCGTAAGTGTGCTTATTTTTAAAAAGCATGGTGTCAAATTTAAGTTACCCTGCCATAATTCATTAGAAGAGTAGGTTTTGAATGGATTCGGGTCTTATTTATTGTGGTGTGACACCTGAATGATTCCACTAACGTGGAGTTACTCTGGATTAATATGACTGGCAGATGAGATAAAAATTTGACCCCAAGTGTAACGTTTCCACATTTGTCGTGTCTTCTTGTAACTTAAAAGATACCAAAAGAGGTGACGTTTGAAGTATTTAGAAAAGTAAACTATTATGACTGTACTGTGATTTCTGTAACTCTTTCTGATTAAGAGTTAACAAGATGTGAATTCACTTATTAGCTAGAAAAATATGTAGAATACAGATTTTGGAGAGAAGTATTTTTCTGAAAGTTTTTTATTTCATAATGATTAATTCTTGTCAAATTTGTCATTTGAAAGGAAAAGATGACAGTTGTTTTTATTCTATTATTCTCTTTTGTTATTAGAAACAGCATTGATATGAGATGATGATCATTAAAATTAATTTAGTTGTAGGCACCTACTCCATGCAATAACTTGTGTGTAACCGAATACTCATGCTGGCAGGGTGTTTTGTTCATTATTTTTAAGAAGCATAAACCTAAAAAGTAAACCTATTTTTTTTTCGTGGTAACATACATTTAAAATTTCCCATTATACCTTATTTTATAGACATAACCCAAAAAACAACACATTCACAAGCGTCTATGAGACACCAGTAAATATAAACGTGAAGAAACAATCAGAAGCAATAAGTGAGGTAAGAAGTTTTAGGAAGAAGTGTGTTTTATATTTAGCTCTCAGAGGGGTAGCCGTGTTAGTCTGTAACTGAATTTTTTTTTTAAACATTGAATTTTGTTTCAGAAAGTCACCTTTGGAGTCATGTGTTCTGTTCTAAAACATAAAGTCCAGACAGAAACTCCTCCCCCAATATCTTTTTAAGGGTATTAAAAGTTTGTAGCCACATTTGGATCAGAATTTTGCAAATGGGTTTATACGGGGCCACAACAATCAAATATGACCATACTTAGGGGCTTTGAAATCCATATCTGGATTTAAATTTCCCAGTTTGATTATGCTGACGTATAGATTTGTTACTCTTTTCTCTTAGATCAATTTTAGGTAGAAGACGACACATTTTGTAACATTTGTAGAATTTCAGTGAATTCCAGGACTGGCTGGAAATTTTTGAAATGTAGATAAAATGGGGAAAAATGCCTAATGTTTTGTATGCAGTGTATTGTTGTAGCTGTGTTGATCCAAGGACATTAGAGAGACACGGTGCATGAGGTAGATTTGTGGATTTTTTTCCCCCTTTTTTCAACAATAAAAAATTTGCTAACTCTGGTGAATTTGTATCCTGCACGCTCACCATTCATTTAAATGTTTGCATTCAGCCAAGGGGAGCCATGGGAAAGAGCGGCCTGGGCCATTCACCTTCCAGTGGCTCCCCTTGGCTGAAAATGCTGAACTGTAGCCAATGGGAGCTGTAAGGCTCCGGAGCCGGTAAGTAAACAAACCAGGGTGGCCTATTAGCAGCTTTCTCGCAGTGGGCTCATGGCCCACTTTGAAAACACTGCATTAAAGAGACAAAGTGGATCAGGTAATAACTTTTATGGGACAAACTTCTGTTGGTGGGAGAGACAAGCTCTTGAGCTTCCACGGAGCTCCTCTTCGTGGTTGGGAAATGTACTCAGGTGTCACAACTAAATACAAGGTGGAACAGAGTGTTTAGCATAAGTAGTTAATGCATATTACATGTATTCCAGACCTGAAGAAGAGTTCGATAAGCCCCAAAGCTTGTCTCTTTCACCAACAGCAATTGGTCCAATGAAAAACGTTACCTCACCTACCTCGTCATTTTAACATCCCGAGACAAAACGTGTCTACAACACCGTAAACAATTCAACATTATATTTGACTTATATTGCAAAGAAAGAGATCAAAACAATAGTTTTGTTAGTATCACTAGCAAGTCCCAAAGTAGAATTATGGTCTTACTTCCTGTACATTTGGGGGCGCATCTGACAGTCCTTACTCAGGCAATATATCTATTAATATTATTGGGAATCTTCCTGAATGAGAAATGTAGGCTCAGTGTTTCAGGGGATCACAAGAATATAAGAACGTAAGAATGGCCATACTGGGTCAGACCAAAGGCCCAGCTAGCCCTGTATCCTGTCTTCCGACAGTGGCCAATACCAAGTTCCAGAGGGAATGAACAGAACAGGTAATCATCAAGTGATCCATCCCCTGTTGCCCGTTACCAGCTTCTGACAGAGGCTAAGGATACCATTCCTGCCCATTCTGGCTAATAGTCATTGATGGAACTGTCCTCTATGAATTTATCTAGCTCTTTGAATCCAGTTAAAGACCTGGCCTTCGCAACATCCTCTGGCAAGGAGTTCCAAGGTTGACTCCATGTTGTGTGAAGAAATACTTCCTTTTGTTTGTTTTAAACCTGCTACTTATTAATTTCATTTGGTGACTCCCTAGTTCTTGTGTTATGGGAACAAGTAAATAACTTTTCCTCCTTTACTTTTTCCACACCAACCATGATTTTATAGACCTGTATCATATTCCTCTTAGTCTTCTTTTTCCTAAGCTGAAAAGTCCCAGTCTTATTAATCTCTTATCATATGGCAGCTGTTCCATACCCCTAATCATTTTTGTCCTTTCCTGAATTTTTTCCAATGCCACAATATCTTTTTTTGAGATGAGGTGACCACATCTGCACACAGTATTCAAGATGTGGGCATACCATGGATTTATATAGAGGCAATAAGACATCCTTTTTAAAAAATGATTCCTAACATTCAGTTTGCCTTTTTTGTCTGCTGCTGCACATTGAGTGGATGTTTTCAGAGAACTCCACAATGACTCCAAGATCTCTCTCTTGAGTGGTAACAGCTAATTCAGTCCCTATCATTGTATATGTATAGTTGGGATTATGTTTTCCATATGTATTACTTTTCATTTATCAACGTTAAATGCATTCATTTTTGTTGCCCAGTCACCTACTTTTGTGAGATCCTTTTGAAGTTCTTCACATTCTGCTTTGGACTTAACTATCTTGAGCAGTTTTGTATCTTCTGCAAATTTTCCACCTCATTGTTTACCCCTTTCTCTATATCATTTATGAATATGTTGAAGAAAACTGACCATTTATTCTTACCCTTTGTTTCCTATCTTTTAACCATGAGCGGACCTTCCCTCTGATCTAATACATCCTTATCTAATACATTAAGTCTGTAGCAATGCTCATAGAACGTTGCTCAGAAGGCCGAACAAAGTTATGCAGACTTGATGGCTTCAGTCATGTGAATTTATGAGGACATTTTCTTAAACTTTCTATTGCTTGTTTTGAATTGTGGGATTAAATGAACCTGAAAACTCCAAACCAAATCTTACCGATATCCCCAAGCCATAAAGTAGGTTCAGTTTCATTTGAATTTTTACCCAGGAGGTTTTCCAAAAATCTGATGAACTTGGGCTGAGATTTATTTTAAAAAAAAGTCAGGTTTTGCATGGTTTTGTTGAGAACATTTGTACTGAAATAGTATAGATGCATGGGATTTTCTTGTACCTGTACCCATATCAAAATTATGTAAAAGGTTTTAACTGTTGAGCTTTTGAAAAACATTAGGGAACTTTAAGTCTTTTTGTTTTATGTCATTCTTTCCTGTTGTGTGGTGGCTTTTTTTCCTCTGAAGACATTTATTTCAATTTTGTATTTTTGTAACTTCTAAAGTTAGAGAAGTATATAGTAATATTGCATTTAATCACTGATAACTGGCCCATTTCCATGTATAATGTTGCTTTATTGAATGTAGTACCCTTTGATATTATAAAATAATAATAATAATAAATTATTGTTATTATTATTATTTTATATGGGAATAATGTGTTTGTATATGATTTGGCATCCTACTAAAATTCCCTGTTAAACAAGGGAAGGAAGTTGTATTATTTAAAATATTGCACACACACTTCATATTTTTTCTGCTTTCTGGACAATGCTGGCATCATACATTTAGCAGTATTCCTCATATGTTACACTTTTTCTTCCATCATTCTTGCACACTATTCTTATGCATCAGGATTTTGCAATAACTCAGACACTATTACAAAATCTACAACCAGTGTTCTTTCTTTAAATTACATGTGACACAGCTAGTCTGGAATGAGTCTAGAGTTATCGCAGGTTCTATTTCTGTTTCCAGGCTGTGATATGAGACCCTCATTACTTCCTCTGTGTGTGTGTGTGTGTGTGTGTGTGTGTACATACATGCAAGGCAAATTATAGTTCAGAGATCACTTTCCTTTTCTTTCACACCTAAAGCAGCTCCTGTCCCTTTCAATCACATAGGAAATTTTGAACGCCAAGGAGGGGGTTGCTAAGTGTATTTAAGGGCATGATTTTTTAATCCTTATTCACTAAAGTCCCTATTCACTCATATGGCAGTTTTGGGTCTCAGACAGTGTTCCCGCTAAACTGCTCAGCAGCAAAGCTTCACAAGTGATTAATCAGCTCTGCCAAGTCAGTGTCTCAGGGCTTCTTAGAGGGAACACCGGTCTCACACTATAGATGCTAAATGTGTAAAAGAATTCTTACTTGAGAAAACGTTTTAGCTGAAATGTTAAAAGTAACTGGTGAAACTGAGGACATTACATTACAGTAGAAGAATGGTTTTATTCTTAAGGCTCTAAACTAGGATGCAAGATCATAGACTCCTAGGGCTGGAAGAGACCTCAGGAGGTCATCGAGTCCAACCCCCTGCCCAAAGCAGGACCAACCCTAACTAAATCATCCCAGCCAGGGCTTTGTCAAGATGGGACTTAAAAACCTCTAGGGATGGAGATTCCACCACCTCCCTACGTAACCTATTCCAGTACTTCACCACCTTCCTAGTGAAATAGTTTTTCCTAATATCCAACCCAGACCTCCTCCACTGTAACTTAGACCATTGCTCCTTGTTCTGCCATCCATCACTACTGAGAACAGCCTCTCTCCATCCTCTTTGGAACACTCCCTTCAGGAAGTTGAAGGCTTCTATCAAATCTGCCCTCACTCATCTCTTCTGCAGACTAAAGATATGAGTGCAGTTTATTGCTCTGTAACTGACTTCCTGCAAGACACTTAGTCAAGTCCCTTAATCTGTCCGTGCTGCCTCTCTTCACCTGTAAAATGGAGATAACAATACACACTTTCAGTATTCTTTGGTCTTGTCTATTGTGATTGTCAGGTCTTCAGGGCAACACAGATAGTCCCTTGGTTTCTTATGTGTGGGTACAGGGCCTAGCACAGATAGTCCCTTGGTCTCAGTTGGGGTCCCAAGATGCTGTTGCAAAATCATAGATTACTAGAACTGGAAGGAGCCTTGAGAGGTCATCAAGTCCACTCCCCTGCCTTCACAGCAGGACCAAGCACCATCTAGATTATATCTGATAGAGCTCTATCCAACCTGATCTTAAATATCTCCAATGATGGAGATTCCACAACCTTCCTAGGCAATTTATTCCAGTGTTTAACCACCCTGACAGCTATGAAGTTTTTCCTAATATCCAATCTAAACCTCCCTTGCTGCAATTTAAACCCCTTGCTTCTTGTCCTATCATCATAGGCCAAGGAGAACCATTTTCCTTCCTCCTCCTTGTAACATCCTTTTAGATACTTGAAAACTGCTATATGTCCCTTCTCAGTTTTCTCTTTTCTAAACTAAATAAGCCCAATTCTTTCAGTCTTCTGTCAAAAATTAAGTTTTCTAGATCTTTTAATCACTTTTGTTGCTCTTCTCTGGACTTTCTCCAATTTTTCCACATCTTTCTTAAAATGTGGTGCCCAGAACTGGACACAATACTCACAATACTCCAATTGAGACCTAATCAGCACGGAGTAGAGCGGAATTACTTCTCGTGTCTTGCTTACAACGCAACGCGCCTGTTAATGCATCCCAGAATCAGGTTTACTTTTTTGCAAGTTTCACGTTGTTGACTCATATTTAGCTTGTGGTCCACTGTAACCCTTGGATCCCTTTCTGCAGTACTCCTTCCTAGACAGTCACTTCCCATTCTGTATGTCTGGAACGGATTGTTCCTTCTGAGAACTTTGCATTTGTCCTTATTAAACTTCATCCTCTTTGCCTCAGACCATTTCTCTAGTTTGTCCAGATCATTTTGAATTATGACCCTATCCTCCAAAGCACTTGCAACACCTCCAAGCTTGGTATCATCTGCAAACTTAATAAGCGTACTCTCTCTATGCCAATATTTAAATCATTGATGAATATATTGAACAGAATAGATCCCAAAATAGACTCTTGCGGAACCCCTCTTGTTATGCCCTTCCAGCATGACTATGATCCATTAATAACTACTCTCTGAGAATGGTTATCCAGCCAGTTATGCATCCACCTTACAGTAGCCCCATCTATTAATAAATCATAATAAAATGAAGACACGGAGGTACTTTTTGCCATTAATTACATTTGTACAACCTGACTGACTTCACTGAAGTTGTATAGGGTAAAAAGAGGTAGAATATTGCCCACTGGCTGATGCACAGGATCAACATCTCTAACACTTGAACTGTATGTTTTGCACAGATTTTTCTCTTGATTTCAGTTATCATTGTGTTATTGGTACCTAAGGTCCAGATTGTCCTCTCAGATTTTCATAGGGCTGTCCCTCTTTCTGTTGTGTAAGTTCTGTGATAGCAGAATATCTTAATCAGAAGCCCACTATGTAGAACTGAGATGTTTGTACTATGGACTAAATCTAACCTGTGGTAGTGGTGGGAGGCACACAGGAGGCAGGTCTGTGTCCTTTGCATGACACAGAAATGCCTATTGTGCAGCCTGCCTATGGCAGTTGGTAGCTGGAGGCTGGTGACAAACAAAACGAATGAAATATAGTTAGCCAGGTAAAGGGTACTCTGGTGGGGAGGAAAGGAAGAAAAGTGTTCAGGGAGCAGCATTTTCTCAAAGGCTACAGAGTTTGGGTTGTCTGGGCCTGTGTTTGTTTAGTAGGTTCTAACATAAACAAAATGGCATCTGTCTGTATCTGTCTATATTTAAAAATATACGGCTGGATCCTTAGTTGATGAAAATTGGCCTATCTTTCAGTGCCAGTCTACACCAGTTGTGGATCTGGTACACACACAGGGTGCGTCTAGACTGGCAAGATTTTGCACAAAATCAGTCGCTTTTGCGAAAAAACTTGCCAGCTGTCTACACTGGCCGCTTGAATTTGCTCAAGAACACTGACGATCTAATGTAAGATTGTCAGTGTTCTTGCGCAAATACTATGATGCTCACGCTCAGGATGAGCCCTCTTGCGCAAATGCAAATGTATTTGCGCAAGAGAGGCCAGTGTAGACAGGAGGGCTGTTTTGCGCAAAAAGCCCGATGGCGAAAATGGCGATCAGGGCTTTCTTGTGCAAAATCGCATCTAGATTGGACGGATGCTTTTGCGCAAAAGCACTTTTGCGCAAAAGCATCCATGCCAATCTAGACGCGCTTTTGCGGAAATACTTTTAACGGAAAAACTTTTCCGTTGAAAGCATTTCTGCAAAATCATGCCAGTCTAGATGCAGCCACAGAGTGTGTGCATTTGTTCACAGTTTTGTTTTGTTAGGTTGTAAACAAAGTCTGGCAGTGCTTTAAATTTTTTCTTACCTTTTTTATGCTGCAGTTTTTGCACTCGCTGTTTAGTATTATGCACTTAGACATTTTCAGCACTTTCCCACCTTAAAACAATGGCCTCTTGCATCCATGATGCGAGACAAACCTGTTGATGCCATTATTTTTGTAGATTAAATATCGAGAAGAGGGGGAACAATTCAAATCGTTTTTTCACTGGAATGTGACATCCAGAGATATGGAAGCTGCTCGCAGAGTTCAACAGCTGTCTAGTCAGGTAAGAGATATCCCTCAAATACACATGTTCATGTAAACAGTTAAGATGCAATCTGCCACCCATCAGCTTGAGTGAGCTACATGCTAAATGGGATCATTATTGCTCTGTTTTTATTCACTATACTTCAGTCACGAGAGCCCATTTATTATTATTTCCTTAATAGCTTGTTTAACTTTCACTAGCTTTTCTAGGGAGCATATTTTAGTTATTAAAAAGAGCAGAGCAAGAGCCAGGAGATTCGGGATTCTATTCCTGATTCAGCCATGGAGTCATGCATGGGCTTGGTCAAGTCATTTAACTTCTCTGGGCCTATATGTCCCCTTCTGTAAAATGAGTATACTCAGACTTGCTCATATCTGTAAAACATTCAGAGATTCTCACATGAAAGGTGTTATGAAAGTGCTAAGTATTATTATAATCCATCATTATTTTTGTCACTTTTACTATTTACTGCAAATATTGAAGGACACCCTGATGCTATTAATGTCAATGGTAAAACTCCCATTGACATCACTGCAGCCAGAATTTCGCCAATTCTGTTTTGCTAGTGGTCTTTTTCTGCCTACTTAGTTTCTCCTCTGACTTGATCCTGAAGTTGAGCCATGTGACAGAATTAATTTTCAAGGTGAGTATCACAAACACAGGATCAGGGATAGGAAGAAATTGGGCAGGAGATAGCAATAAAAGGAAAACAGAAAATGGCTGCCCAAGATCATGTTTTTTTTTTTAAAGAGGTTTTTGATAGTGTTAAAAATAAATCTCCTTTACATAGAGATTGTAACAGTAATATAAGAGGTAGAGGGCTAGCTGAATGATTTATTGGGCTATGGGACCATTCATTTTATTTTGGTGGCTCAGATCCATTCCATATCAGTTATAACTAAAAAAATGCTGCTTTTTGAAATGGTCTAAACCCATTATCACTCTTCTTGGCAATCTCAGCAGACAACCCAAATACTCAGAAGTCTGTAAATTATTGTAATCTCAGGAAGCTGTCCATTTTGGCAAGGGAATGTGGACGCTGTCTGTACAAGTAAATGGAGGACTTCACTTTTCAGAGCTTTCACGCACTCTGAAGTCTTCTGAAAAAAGTTGGACAAAAAAGAAAATATAACCCTCTTCAGCTTTTACTCTTCATATTTGTCCACACAACACCTCACACAGATTTAGCATGAGTAGCAATGCTGCTCTAGCAAATTCATTGCTACTTGGATGACGTTCATTGCTACTTGCATGAACATTTACTCAGCAAATGTTCTCCTGGCGAGTTTTGGGAAATGGGCCCTTATTTCATATCACATAAGCAAACCTTATGGAATGTGCTTAGAAATATTCTCTGATGGGGAAAGGGTCAGCACAAAGTCCATGTCACTTAAGATCCACTTTCATTCTCAAAATGAGACTGAAGCAGAGCATGGGCCTCATGCTTTTCCTCAAAATTTTCTTTTCCCCGGCAGATTAACTCTTTGGATTTAAAAATGAGCGTACACTTCTCCACTGACTTCGTCTCTCCTTTTTAGAATGCCTACCATGCTGCATACGCGGGAAGCAAAGCCTGGTGTTCTGGAACGATCCCAGATCCTGAAATGGTCAGGATAGCGCAGGCGCAGAAGGCTTCTCAAGAGGTATGAGGGCTGATTCTATTTCTCTGAGTTATAGTGTGTGGAGGACTTTCCAGTGTCATGTATCAAACGTTCAGTAACAAATTACAAAAGGAGGGGGTGACATGCATTGACTGCTATGTTGAGCAGAAGTGTTTGGTCTTGTGAGCGCTATCTATATATACAGTCAAGGTCATCTAACAGAGTTACTGCCAAGCTTAGAAATTATTTTCAAGTGGAACTACCATGAACTTCTGCAAGTTACATACATTGCAGCTACAGGACAGTAACATCTTAAGTAACTCTGACTGCATCCTGAGTCCAACATCTTCCAATGTTGCTACAACTACTACTTATGGGCTGCACTGTCAGTGGATTAAATGCCTTATTTTTTGTGTAGTGTAGACAAGGATCTATTGCCTTTCCATCAAACTGAAGTGAATGGAAGTCAAGCTTGGTTTAAGAATTGAAGAGCTGTGACTACACAAGGGGATGTTGGTCTCTACTAAACTAGTGACTAATAATAAATCTTTTGTTTGAAAAATATCAAAGGGAAAGATTATAAACAGATTTTCCCACTTTACATAAGAAATGTTCCTAAATTTTGAATTGATGAAACACATTTTCCTGCATATGTAAATTATTTTAAAACCCTTTAACCATGTATAGCCATGCAGATGGGACCTGTGATTTTCACTTTAGTTAAGTCCATCATGGTTTTTAAAAGTCATCAGGATAATATAACCCATAACAATTAAAATGTATGCATTAAGAGAGGCATCACATTAATGGACAGAGGGTTTTTCTTTAACAAAATAAAACTTACATACTTTTCTAGTTGAAATACACAGAAGAATATGAACAACAGAAAGGCAAAGGCAGTTTTCCAGCTATGGTCACTCCAGCTTACCAGATAGCTAAGAGAGCCACTCAGCTAAGCAGTGACGTAAGTCCCAATTTGTGTGTGTGTGTCAAACTTACTGAAGTTCAGCGAAACTTGGATTTAAAAGAATTCACATTAAAAGGTACTTTCCATGGCTAACACTAATTGTAAAAGGACTCCTGTAAAGGTGGAAACATCTTGAATATGTTACATTGACACAGGAGACTAGTAAACTAGCTAGCCTTGGAAAAATATCATATATAACAAGTGGAGCTTGAAGCTTGTCTCTTTCACCAACATAAGTTGCTCCAGTAAAAGATGTTACCTCACCCAACTTTGTCTTTCATGTGTAACAATGAAAGTATGGGCATTTTCTATGATATATGGAACACTCATCACGTAATTGCCTTATCAAATTTGAAAATTGCTGCACTATTCTATACCCTGTGAATTATTTACTCTGATTTCCCTTTTGTATTTGTATTCATTTATTTATCCACTTACTCTTTTTCATCTCTTTTTCCTATTTAGAATATAAAATTATATATCAGTACATTGGTAAATTAATTTACTTCCGATCTACTTTAATTTATCTATGCATGTAATGTATCATATTATAAAAATAACAATTGAATCCAAAGAGATCCAGTGAAAATGAAAACCATGAAAATCACTTGAAATATATTGCAGTGTTTTCCATGTATAACATCAGCCATTGCAGTAATACAGTTGTAAGCATAGGGCTTGGGGTTATCAATCAAGAATCTGGTACTATTTTTATTGAAGAATATTGTTCACCTAAATCATATCCAACTCTCACTGAGATTGGAGTCTTTCCATTGACTTTAAGAGGAGTTGCACTGTGGCCTTAATAAGAAGACAGCTTACTATGTTGTAGATAGCTGCATAATCACTGGGTTTTTTTGTGTTTCTCGGTATTAATAAAGAGATAATGCTGTATGAAGTACTGGAAAAATATTTTCCCCATAGTGCAGTTTTCTATAATTGCCATAAAATGAACACCTTTGGCACTTGGTAGATCCAGACAGGATGAGAGAAATAATAGAACAATTTAAGCTAATGCATGTAGTTTGATGAGTAAAATCAGAACACACTATCTCAGTCTATTTTAGTCAGTAGTATAGGCACCTGCCTTTGTGTTTACAGTGGAGAGAATTCTATTAAGGACAGAAAACTGTGATTAATACATTAGCTGAAACAAAGGTCAGTAGTTTTAAAATGTGCCTTATATTTTCTCCCCCCAGGTGGCATATAAACAAGGACACGAAGACAGGGTTTCCAGTTACACCACTGTGGTAGACACTCCAGAGTTACTGCACGCAAAAGCTGGAGGGCAGCTTATGAGAGATGTAAGTGTAACATGAGAGAACAAGCAACCTTTTTCAATCCCAAATAATCCCCAGAGCAGGTCTGTCCTGTGTACAGAACGAGGCAGGGGTCTCATTATGTGATCATGTAATTAAAGATTATACAAATAAGAGGGGCGATTGAATAACTTTTGAGTGGTTGAATTTGCAACCTCAGTAGTGTTTTTTGTTGCTTTTTTTCTGTGTAGCTGATTTAAAAGTGTGTGGGATACTTGTCCCCAAAGTATCTTGTTTTTTTTACAGCTGAAATACACCGAAGAATATGAACAGCAGAGAGGAAAAGGCAGCTTTCCTGCTATGATCACTCCAGCTTATCAGATAGCCAAGAAAGCTAATGAACTAGTCAGTGATGTAAGTGTCAAAAACAATGTCTCTCTTGAGGAAAACAAACAAACGAACAAACAAAAACCCCAAAAGAATTAGGGCCAAATTCTTTTCTGGCAAAATTCCATCAGTGCCGGTGGAGTTATACCATAGGATTTCTGGTAATTGTTTTTCATAGACAGGAAGATGCACGAGGGAAAATAAAGCCTTTATATTTCAAAAGCGATACTGTTAATCTCTGAGAACAGAAGCCCTCCCAGGCTGCATTTGGACACAGTGGAATGAGGGGATCATAAAAAGCTCTCCAGCCTCCACTCTGCTCAGCCTTTAGAGTTTCTGAGCAGCAGCTCTAATTTATATCATAGGCCAGGGGTGGGCAAAAGGGCCTCCATGGGTCAAATCTGGCACGCCAAGCGGGTGGATCCGGCCCACGGAGGCCCTACTGCTCCCCTGCCCCCAGGTCCTGATTGGCCTGGGGGTGCGGGAGCGTGCCAAGCCTCTTCCAGGGCATGGGTGCCTAGTGGGAAGGGGGGGCAAAGAGGCTCCCCCAACCCCAGACCAATCATGGTAGCCCTGCCCGTCCTGTTTAGGCCCCTCCCCTTCCTGTTTAGGCCCCACCCCTTCCGGGGTGGCCTGGGGCTATTTCAAAATTTTTTGAAGTGGCCCCTTGGCAAAAATTATTGCCCACCCCTGTCATAGGCACACAGTCCCTCTTACAGGAGGGTTGGTTTGAGCAGAGCTCTACCCCTGCCTTAGCTCACCCTTGATTCCCTCTTTTTCCCTTTATGCTGGAGGAGGAGTGAGCTTTGGCTGAGGGGCACAAAGTGGATTAGAGAAACCAGTCTTTTGAGTATTAAGCTTCTATGTATAAAATAAAATAAAATATGCAGGGCTGGCAACAGACTTTGCCAGGTCCTGGGCAATGGTTGGGGGCTTAGGCGCCAAGCCCCGGAAGGGGCGGAGCTTTGGATGGAAGGGGTGGGGCTAGGAACTAACCTCCCCTCAGCGATGCCTGGACTGTGCCGTGCATGACTCTGGAGGTGATTTTAAGGGGCCCACTGCTCCGGCTGCTGCGGTAGCAACCTGGAGCCCCAGGCCCTTTTAAATCACTGGGCCCTGGGGCAACTGCCCCCTTTACTCTCCCCTCCCCTCAGTCAGCAACCCTGGAAGTATGGAAAGTGTATCAAATGTTTCTGTTGGCTCAGGGCTGACATAGTTTCAGAATCACCCCCCTCCCTGGCCATTCTCTGGTGGCGTTATTCTTCCTGGTGCTGACTACTCTTGTGAGACACTGAATGTCCTGTGTCCCTACTGAAGTCATTTTGGAGCTGACGTCACATAGCAGCTCTCAGCACCTTTCAGGACTGACCCTCCGGGCAGCATTGTGGGCCTGCAATCTTTAGCGAATATAATTTGTCTGCCTTTGCCTCAGTGCCACAATTATAATGTTTTTAAAATGTGCAACAACCCACTGCCAGAAGCAGTGATGATTTAAAAAGCAGTTTCAAGGGAAGATAACATTACCAGCCTCTTATGAGGCTAAATTAAACCACGTGTCTTCAAATTGACTCATTAGTATCAATTTTTACACAGGCAATGAAAGGTATAGCATACTGTGCCAGCTGCATGGAAATTACTTGAAAAGGAGAAGGCAGAATTATTCTGGTTATTAACTCATCAGTGAAAGTCAAGAGGGGATCCTTAGTGTTAATGTCAAAGGCAGATGAGTTCCGAACATTGAAACTTTGTACACTACCCTTGATCTGTGGAGGAACTCTTATTCGTGTAAAAAATTGCTTGTGTAGGAAAAAGGAGAAGTGTATAGCATGTAGGAACTATTTCAGCTTCATTGAAGGGACAGTCAGTCTTGGGCCTGAACTTGAAAACTGTTCAACTGAAACTACGGACATGCTAGTGATGAGCACTTCTCAGAATCAAAAATCATTATTGGTGGGCAAATGACCCTGTGGTAGAGTATACCAAACTCATTGAGATCAGATAGGTATTTAGGTAAATACTGTTGTTTTTTTAACTTTCTGGTGCATCCGATGTTAGCCACTGCTAGAGGCAAAATGCTAGATATGGTAAACGAATGAACTGAACTAATATGGCAAGCCCTACGTTCTTAAAATATTATTAAATACAAGTAGAAAACTTTGCTTCTAAAGACTGGTTGCCATGAAAAATTTTGGCAATCCTTTACTATTAGCATGTGCATGTGATTTTATTATATGGCATATGTGTAACAGGCTTGTGCTTTTCTTTCTCCTAGGTGAGGTACCATCAAAGATATGAAAAAGAGATGAAGGGAAAAGCCAGCCATGCAATTGGAACAGATGACACTTTTGCACAAAAAAATATAGATCATTTTAGCCAGGTATGCAACATCTAAGAGCTACCCAGGTGCCCATGGTACAGCTAGCAGTTAATATTGCTGACTGCATTAGAATTTACTAATGGAAATTAGATTTGCTGTCTCTTGTTGTAAACTTTGTTTCTCACATGATAAATCAAGGCACCAAGAAGAGACCAGCATGATAATACTGTAGTTTGCCTGTGTAAATAAGTATGTATCATTAGAAGGGTTTAATAGATAAGTGTTAGACTCATAGGAATCATAGGATCATAGGATTGGAAGAGACCTCAGGAAGTCATCGAATCCAACCCCCTGCTAAAAGCAGGACCAATCCTAACTGGGATTGTTGTCTTGGTGGTGCAAAGATCAGTCAATTTTACTATATTATCCTTACGCTAGACCACGCTCAAGAGGCAAGTCTTGTCTCACTAGCTGTTTCCTGTTCATAGTTCATAATTTCGTATTATGGTACCATTTCTCTGCTACCCTTGAACTTAGTACTCATTTTAGGAGACTTTTCCAGGTTCTCCAGGAGGGATGTACATGTCCAAATGAAAAAAGGATGAAATGATGGAAAAAAGAAAGTTAGACATATTCTCTAGGCCATCATTTCAGCAAATCTGAGAAACTTTGCAGCATTAAATATCTGCAACTGGCACTTAAGATCATACAGAGTCTCTTAGACTGTGGCTGTGATAGGAATGATATTTTTATTCTGTTGAGCTATGTCTCTGGTATACTGGGAACAAACAGGCTTTCTTTCAATCTCGGTCTTTATGGTTTTGACTTTGACTTTGTTCCATAGTGCAGGGAATGTAATATTTTGGGAAATGCTAGAAAAAAATCTTAATATTTAATAACACTTAATATCTTAATATTCATTAACATTCCAATTAAATTATGTCTGTCCTAGTAATACAACTTAGGGGTCACAATCTCAGGAATTTATGTTTCTGAGCGCAGGTAATATTTTTTGCATATGCTGTTGTACCCAGTCAGATTTGTTTTTAATCTAAGCCTTTAGGGGAAAAGTCTTGCACCTACTACATAAAACCTTTATAACTTTAAATTTCCTCACTGTTTTTACCCCAAACTGTCTTATTCGATATATCTCTTAGAAGTGTGCACAGCAAGTCACATTAACAGTTACAATGGCAGAAATTTAAAATCAGAATACACCTTCTGAACTAACAAATGTTTCATTCAAAAAATAAATGAATAAACAGGATATTCCTACTATTCCCATAAAAGCTGGGCAATTTAAATGCTTGTAACTTTAAAACTAAGCTAATATTTTCTTTAAGCATGGTGTTGAAACCTTGGATCACAAACTTCAAATTTGGCTTGATTTTTTTAATCTCATTGGGCCAATTTTTGATACTCTTATTCAAGATTAATTTAACTTTAATCCATGAATATTCTCATCAAAGTGAATGGACTACTTTTGTATTAAGATATTGCATAATATGAACAATATTGGTTTCAGACTTGGAGCAAGCATAGAAAATTTCAAAGAAATTTTGAGTTATGAGGAACTGAAAAACAAGTAAGAAGGGAAGTTAGAATTCAGCTGGAAGACTAGTATTTTAAAAGAGTGACTCAGCTAATTTTTGTAGTTATTTTGGATTCTCTTATAGATATTTATAGCACATCTTGAATGCAGGATAACTATAGACACTGTTATCATATCATTGACAGATTTCACTGTAGACCCAACTTATCATGTGACACATGATGTGACATAGCATGACCGGTGAGAAGTCATAGGAGAAATGCCACAAAAATTTGTAGCACTCACACTGCTATACTATTCTATTCCTACCATGGCAAGCATCCTCATTTCACCTGATCTGGCACATTACTAGAAAAGATGTATACAAAATTACATAATACGGGTTGAACCTCTCTAGTCCGGCCCCCTTGGGACCTGACCAGTGCTAAACCAGAGAATGAATAAACCAGGGGAGGTCAATACTGCAGTGAGTGAGTCTCTATTTTTATTTCACCGAGGCGAATAAACGAACAGTGCTTGCAGTGCTGCTTTATAATATATGGCTGTACTGATGCACCCTATATAAGCCTACACCTAGCCAAAGCTTATCAGCTCTCTTCATAACAAAGAGTTAGTGTTCTTCTACAATTTTACTGTATTGACACAAGGAAAGAAGTAGATAAAGCATAAAAAACATGTTTGACTAGCAACATAACCAGCACTTCCCCTGCTTTCTCGTCTCTTAGAAGACATTTGGGGTAATGACGAGCTAAATAACAGCACAGAGCTCTGAGAGCTAGGACTGGTGGCTGTAAGCAAACTTTATGGGACTGCAGGAAACTTGGCCACACCTATGATAAGTGAACATCCAGCTATCTAAATCATGCCAGACCACGGATGTTGCCGAACCAGAGATTGCTGAACTAGAGAGGTTCAGCCTGTAGGCACGTACGTGAAGTGGTTTCTAATGAGGAAATTGTTTTTTTTCTTTTACTAAGATTGTTTAAAATAAAATCTTTAAATAATTTCTTTTTCACAAACCCTTATTTAAAGACACGTTCCACTTCATGGTACTAATTCTGGAATAGTAATAATCTTCTTACTACTGTATATATTTTAGAAATGTGCATCTGTCTGTCAGTCCATCTGTCTATGCGTCTGTTTGTTCAAGAACTTCTCCTAAACAGTAGGAGCTAGGATCACCTAATTTGGTAGGCAGCTTCCTCTTATCATAACTTAAAGCAAGGTCAAGATTTGGCTGTTCCGGGACAATGGGTGCCTGGAATGGGATCATTTCACAACCAATGGAGAGGGAGGAGTGTGCTAGCAGGGACAATTATACTCACAAACAAGCACAGGGGGCAGCAAGCACAGGTTACAGTTCTATTCATGAATGATCGCAAGGGGGCAGCAAGCACCCCAGCCTTACGTAGAAGGTGCTGACTGGCAGCACAGACCCCACCACCCCAGCCTGCCCCAGGGAACAGCTGCCGCTTCCTCTTATCATAATTTAAAGCAAGGAAAGGGTTTGATTTAGAGTGGGGGCTGAAGTTCCCTCACCCCTGGTTTGTATGGGAATGCATAAAACCAGACAGAAAAGAGACAGAATCACCAGGCAGGTGAAAGGGGCTGGCTGAGCATGGGCTCCCCCCATCTAGGACGGCCCCAACCCCGAGCTTCCCACCCACAGGTGCCCTTTTGGGAGGATGGAAGGGCTAGAGCGCCCCTTCTTCTCCCAATTCATACAGGAACATTGCTGGCTGTTCCCCTTCATCAGGGAGCAAAGGGAAAGTGCACAGTTTTCAGCATTCCTCACTCTGTCTGGTCAGCGTAGGAGAAGACGAACCTGGACCTGCCCCAGCCGGGGGACATGCACCCCTCTCCCAGCTGTGCTTGCTGGAGCTGCAGCGGCCATGGAGAGGCGCTTCTCACCTGGCCCCAAGCTGCTGTGGTACAAAAGGGCTGGAGTAGTCCTCTCTCCCTGAGGCAGCCTGCATACTGAATCCCTCATCCTCAACCCCACCCCAGGGCAATGATTCAAATGAAGAAAAACAAAAAAGAATTAAGTGAAGAAACCGAGCAATGCTGGGTAGATGCTCTAGCAAATAATAAAACTGATTAGGCATTTCTTTGTTTTTTAAGGTATTCACCACCATAATATCTGAGCATCTCTCATTCGTTAATTAATTCATCCTCAAAATACCCCTACGAAGTTGAGAAGCCTTACTAAACCATGAGAACTACTGTCATAGAGAAGTTAAGAAACGTAGGGCATGTGATACAGAGTCAGACTTGAACCAGATCTCCTGAGTGTCTTAACCACAAGACAGGAGAGGGATCTGTTCACTCCCTCTGAGGTACCTGGCATGGGCCAATGTCGGAAAACTGGATACTGGACTGGATGGACCTTTGGTCTGATCCCCTATGGCCATTCTTATGGTCTAATGTTCTTATGAGACCCGGTCATCTTTTCTTTTGGTTTTTGGCCTAGTGAAGTCAGGGTGAGATTTGGAGAGTGTATTCATCTTCTCTGTACTGGAGAAATACCATATTGAAAGTAGCTAGCATCACCTGTGCTTCCATTGTAGCACAAATAAAGATGCCATAGAAAAAGTTTACATGGTGGGTGATTAATTATATATATTTTGGTATGAAATGAACTAACTTTAGAAAGAAATGGTAGTTATGAACTGTACGGGCAAGTTACAGAGGCTGGGGAGTTTAGAAAAGTCATTAATAATCCACTCGCTCCTATGCTTTAAATAAATAGCCTGAATTTTCTGCAGGATTATATGGATGAATATGAAGCGCACAGAGGGAAAGGAAGCTTTCCTGCTATGATAACTCCAGCTTATCAAAATGCCAAGAAAGCAAATGAATTGGCAAGTGACGTAAGTATGAAATATGAATAATCAATACAATACATTTGTAATTAAAAGCAGCAGTTTGTCGAAGCAGTGCTTGGAAGCAGAATGCTAAAATTAAACTAGAAAAACAAACAACAACGTTTCACTGCATTGCAGAATATTAGATGGTCTGGGCGATAGATGATGTCTGTTATCACCAATGCAAACTATATCGTTAGTATAAATCTCGGGGTACGTCTAGACTACAGGCTTTTGTCAACAGATACTGTTGACAAAGCTTCTGTCGACAAAGAGAGTCTAGACTACATCCAGTTCTGTCAACAAAGCAAGCCACTTTGTTGACATGAGAGTGTAGACACAAAGGACAGCGTAGCTGCAATAACGCCTTCTGTCGACAGAACTCTGTCGACAAAAGGTGTTATTCCTCGTAGAATGAGGTTTACCGCTGTCAACAAAACTGCCGAGTTCTGTCGACGTTATATCGACAGAACTCGGTGGTAGTGTAGACGCAGGTATAGTTTTGTTGACAAAAGTCCACTTTTGTCGACAAAACCCTGTAGTCTAGACACACCCTCAGAGTCCCATGTTAGTCTGTGTCTGCAAAAATAACCCGTCTCCATGCATCTGACAAACTGGTTTTTACCCATGGAAATTTATACCCAAATAAATCGTTAGTCTGTAAGGTGCCACAGGACTCCTCATTATTTATGTCCTGAGTAGGTATAGTTTTGAGATGTTCTACAATAATACCCATAGTGAGAAAGTATAGCCTGAATCATCTCAACAGTTCTTAGGTTTTTGATTATTTTATATTCAGTTCATATTGAGACAAGAGAACACAGGATGTGACACTGGCATATGATGGGGACTGAATTCATTATCTGCAGTATAGTGATTTGGGTTTTTTTTTTTTAGTTGTAACCTACAGAACAGGTACAGACTGAGATGTGCCAGCATATGTTTTTTTTCATACAGCCAACTAACCAGTGAACCTCAGGTCTGAAAGGACCACCTCTAGTAGTCACAAAATGTGTCCATCGGCATCCCCATCCTTTTTTGTTCTATCTAGCGTGACAGCCCAAAAAGCACCACTGCTTGGTGGCACACCTGTCCACATGGGTGGTTGGTGAAGGTAGGGCTGGGGGAGGCAAGCCCCCAGTCCCTTCTCCAGACCTGCCCCTTCTGCTGAGGCCTCACCCCCCACAGGGTGGTGGGGCAGTGCGACGCCCCCCGCCCCTCCCCAACTACTGGGAGGGGAGGGGAAGGGAGCGGGCGGGTGCGTGCTAACCCCTGCCTCCTGAAGCACTGAGAGAGGGAGAAGGGTGTGCGATGCAGCCTCAGCCCCACACTACTGAGGGAGGGAGGAGGGCACACGGAGCAGCTCCAGACCACTGGGAGGGCAGGTGCTAGGGGCAGCAACACTCCATCTCCAGAACACCTACAGCACGCATTCAGGGGGCGGAGTGTGGGCAAGGCCATGCCTGGTGGTTTGGGACGGCAAAGCCTTCCCCACCTAGGCTACCAGATGCCCATGCCTGTCCACTAAGAAATAGACTGAGACCATCAACTCATGCAGACCCTTCAAAAGCCAACAGTTGGCAAAATCTTTCTGTCACTACCAACCCAAGTCAGGCACAAGCATCAAGCTAAAGGTGAAAGGTTCCATAGTATCCTATTACTTGAACTAATGACTGGAAGAATATAAAAAGACTAAGAGCTCCTATGCAGTGTAGTTATAACCATGTCAGTCCTAGGATATTGGACAGACAAGGAGGATGAGTTAATATCTTTTATTGGACCAACTTCTGTTGGTGAGATAAACAAGCTTGTGAGCCAAATGGAGTTCTTTCCTTTCCCAGGTCTGAAGATGAGCTCTCTGTGACTTGAAAGCTTGTCTCTCTCGCCAACAGAAGTTGGTCCAATGAAAGATATTACCTCACCTGCCTTGTCTCTCTAAGACCTCCTGTGATTGTGCCTTATTTCAATGACAAATCCAGTGATTCCCAATTCCAGAATGAATATTTACCCTTTCCCTTATTAAAGATGCCATTTTAATAGGCCTCCAAAATATCCAAAATCAAAATTATATTTCCCAACCGGCAGTTGTTATGGACTTGGTTTTTGGTTGGGGTTTGTTTGGTTTGTGGCTTTGGCGGGAGGGGAAGTAAAAGGTAATTTATTTTTTTTAAGTTTGAGAAACTGAATGCAGACGCCAGCACCAAATATGAATAATCATAAAGTTTCAGTATACTCTCAAATATCTTGTTTCTATGGGGTGGAATTTCAAAGTTAGGCATTTGCAATTGTATGAGGTAGGGAGCCTGTCTGGATACATGTGAAAATGATTGATTTGTGCACAGAAGTTAAGCAAAACACAAAGGTATACATCCAGCCCCAGGGATGAAATCTGGGCCACATTTAAGTCAGTGGTAGAACTCTGAATCTAAACTGGCACCTCCTCCTACTCTCCCCCTTTTAAAATGTCACTTACTGCTGTCTTGCCAGAGGAAATCTTCATCTTAAAAAAAAACAACCGATAAGACTAAAAAATAAAAAGTACTGTACACTCAATACACAGGTTTTTGTAGAAGGAAAACTCTAGTGGGTACTTAGTAAACATGTATAATTCTCTGACTGGTAACCTTACATTAGACTACCGAGAACTGAATTTTTTAATGGAACAGACTGTTGCTAGCCAAGAATCTGCTAGTGATTATTAATATGAAGATGTCAGTTCAAGTAACTAAGAGCCAGTGCTGCCCAACCAATGGAAAAATGTTGAAGAAAAATATTAAATTGTGAAGCGGAATCACATGTAACAGTCAGTTTGCATGACTTGTGATTTTTCTATGGAGATGATTTTCAGAAGCAACTGCCCACAATTAATTTACCATCCCATCCACTTTACCTTTTTGTTAAAGCATATTAAAACTAACAAAAATTAAGGAAAAGTCTTACTCTGACTCTTCAGGTGAATGGAAATGACAACAATGTACAAATATCTTTGTTTTGATATTTTTCCTTTTATTAGATAAAATACAAAAAGGATCTTTCAAAGATGAAAGGGGCAGCCCACTTTCATTCTCTTTCAGCTGAAGACAACTTGGTTCTTAAACAAGCCCAGAATGTCAATAAGCTTGTCAGTGAGGTAAGAAGTCAAGTAGAATTATGGACTGGTAGGAGAGCAGCTTATATGTTTTACAACTGGCTCGTAAGTTTCCCTAACTGGGAAAGAAAAAAAGTTATTGTCTTTAATGACTCACACACGTGAAAGCAATTAATGCGTGGAGCAGCTATAAAATGTGGCTGTTCCACATTCAGGGACAGAGCCTCATCTGATGAAAATGGTCATAGCTCTACTGAAGTCAATGAAAGTTATTAGAAATTACAAAAGCTCTTCCCCTTATCTACTATATATTAGAGAGAGTTTGTCTGTAATTCTGTCGGTCTGTTCAAGAATTCCTCCTAAATGGTATAAGCTCGGGTCACCAAATTTGGTACACAGTTTCCTGTTATCATAACTAAAAGCAAGGTAAGGGTTTGGTTGTACCATAAAAATGGGAGAGGCCTGGAATGGGATTGCTTCTCATAAAACAATACAGAAAAGAGACAGAATCACCAGGCCGGTGAAAGGGACTGGCAGGGGCATACCCCCCATCTGGGACTGCCTCAGCCCCGATCCTCCCACCCCCAGGCACCCGTTTGGGAAAAGGAGTGCGAGGGGGGTGGTGGTTTGAAGCTCCCCTTCCCAGTTTGTACAGGAACCTTGCTGACTGTTGCCCTTCATCTGGTAGTGAGGGTAAAGTGCACAGTTTTGCTGCATTCCTCCCTCTGATTGGGAAGTGCAGGGGGAAGACAAACCTGGCCCTTCCCCAGCTAGCGTACATGCACCCCTCCCCTGGCTGTGCCTGCTGGAGCTGCAGCAGCCATGGGAAGGTGCTTCTTACCTGGCGCCAAGCTACTGTGGTGAGAGAGGGCTCTCTCCCCGGGGCAGCCTGAATACTGAACCCCTCATCTCCAGCCCCATCCCAGAGTAATGACTGCTGAAGTGCTAAGACCCAACCTTCCATATGCTGGTAACTCTTGCGATATTAAGTGTAAACATTTTTAGAAGAAACCTCCCAAATATACATATACAGATATACGTATGTTGGGGATACAACTGCATGCTGTATTTGTCAGGCACGTTAGCTTGTATTTGTTTATAGAATTGTGCTGTGGCAGTTTTAAGAATAAGGATTTTTTTCCCCCAAAACTGATACGATTTTGGATGCCTCTGTCTCAGGGGCCCCATTTGAGAGGTCTCTAAGGGTATGTCTTCATTCCAGCTGGGAGTGAGCTTCCCAACCTAGGTAGACTTGCATTCGTGGGGTTTGAGCTAGCGTCTAAAAATAGTAATATGAACCCTGCTTTGAAGGCCTGATCTCAGCCACTCAAGCCGACGTCGGTTGGAGAATGCAAGCCTCAACATCCACACTGCTATTATTTTAAGCAAGCTTGCTTGTGCTCTGCTTGCATGAGTCCATCTGCCTGAGCTGGGAAATTTGCTCTCAGATGCAATGTGGGGGTACTAAAGGGGCGTCATCTGCACATGCTGGTCAGTCAGCACTTTCTGAAAAATGTCCCATACTAGGGACCGAAAACGGAGACATCTAAAATCACTAGTGGCTTTTTGAAAACATAGGCCCAAAAATCATCCGTAAAGATTTAGGGCATACTATTGTGAAGAGTAGAACCAGGGGTAAGAGTCTATATTTTACTGTATGCCATTTAATAAAATACTTATATTAACTTTTCTGGATATAGGGTATGACTAATGTGCATGGATATTTTATGCAGTGAATTCAGATTTTGCCACATCTCAGCCTGGTATTTTTTGGCTTCTAAGGTAAAGTACAAGAAGGATCTGGAAAACAGAAAAGGCCACAGTATTAACTATTGTGAGACTCCCCAGTTCAAGAATGCGAGCAAGATCTCAAAATATACCAGTGATGTAAGTCCTCAGAACATAGTATACAATGTAGTAGAAGGTTAACTCAGCAGCTGCTAGAATCACAGTTCATCTGTGTGCATTCTGTGAAAGCTGTGCTGGGTGTTTGAATATAGCGGTCATTCTTTGTGTTTGTATAGCACTTAGCATAATGGGGGTCTGGTCCATCGCTCGGGCTCTACTACCACGCTACTGCCACCGCTATTGGTACTAATTAGTCTCTTTCCCCTATATTACTTACAAGAGTGCATTGCTAATCCAATCAAAATGCCTGTTAACATTATTTGTCACGCTATCATGTATCTTCTCATGTATGTCCATTTCTTAGAAGCCAAATATATGCAGATAATCTCAGCAGCCATTTTTGAGATTTAAATTATTGAGCAGAACATATTTAAATATCTGTAAAACTGAAGGTTGTTATCGTTGATGTAGCAATAACTCATTTTAAAATGTCTTTAAAAAGTTGTCAATAAGATGATCTTCATCAGCTTAAAAGCTAAGGCACAAAGGTGGGACACAATGGGTGGCAGTCCTAAAAGAGGACACAAAAATATTATTCGTGCAGGAATTTTAAAATACCATGGGATTAATTAACTCTTTCTGTAATCTTAGTTTAATGATCGTTTATTTCTGAGGTAAATAATTGTCAGCAATGAAGTGAGGGCACCAAATTTGTGTGGCATGTAGATAACTTTGGACATATAATGAGTGACATCCAGTGAAACTAGGACTCTTGGGAGATGTGCCTGCCAATAGGGATTTTTTAAGGTGTTGTACACTCACAATCAGTTTTCACATGATAGCAACACTAATAGATCATTTGAACTGGCTATAGTTTCCTGTTCTCTGTACCTGTCTGTCTGCTGGAAGAAATGAAATACGTTTTCTGAGACAATGTTTGCTTTTTGTATAGCTTAAATACAGAGAAAACTACCAGAATCAAATGAAAGGTCATTACCAAGGCATCGGCATGGACAGGCGCACTCTACATGCTATGAAGGTTGGCAGCCTGGCAAGCAATGTAAGTCAATTTGCGCTCCTACTCTAGCAGGTACTGCGGTAGTATTCGTTCACGTCAGGGTCGGGTAACCTCTTTTCTGTCAGGGGCCATTGACCCACAGAAAAATCAGTCGGCGGCCACACGCAAATCAAACCAACCAACCAACCAACCAAAACCTCTCACTCACCTCAGCTGTAGTGGGAACAGGCTCAGGGTGCTGGCACTGGTGCTATAGTCCCCCAAGGGGCGCCAAAGCTCATCACTTCTGACCTGTGGCATGGAGACTTAACATGGGCTGGATCAATTTAAGCAGGGGGCCGGATCTGGCCCTTAGGCTGGAAGTTCCCCACCCCTTGACTTATGTAGATGTTGTCTTTGTCTTTTTTCTGGTCTTTAATATCACCAGCCTTCCATTGATGAGAATCCTTCGATTGAATTATGTTGGGAGGTCTAAGTATAGATGTGCTAATAAGAATATAAAGCTTGGAAACTCTTCTGCATTAGTTTGCACATTTTTTAATGTGCAATCCTGCAAAATATTGAGCTCCCTCAGTTCCCTTGGATATTAGTGGCAGTTGAGGTCAGTCAACACCCTGTAGAGTTAGGTGCAAAAACAACCTTTAATGAAGGTTTCCAGACTCTGGTTTAATTTACTGGACTAGTCACGAAGCCATTTTGTTACATACTATTCCTTCAAGTATATTATTTACAAATCTGTAAGAAACTCAAGAACTAAGCAGAAAGATAAAAGAGATATGTCATAGGTGGAAGTTAAGTTAATGCTCCCACTGTTGGCATTGGATTAATTGTATAGTTGAAAAAGAATCAATTAGTGGTTAAACTATGCAAATAATTTCATTTTCTTTGTCGTTGATGACATTGAACTTACTTTGTTTCTTGTGTTTAATATTAATATTATTGTTTCTCCTTTCCTCTTGACTGATAATTATTCAAACAAATGACAGCTTTAAAAAAAGACTGATTTTTTTTGTTCTCCCTGTGTTTCAGATTGCCTATAAAGCTGATTACAAGCACGACAATGTTGACTACAATTATCCAGCTATACTCACTCCGTCATATCAGACAACAAGGAAGTTGGTTCCTTTGAAAGATGTAAATAATCCTAAGGGGGTTCATCCTGTTACTTGCAGGGGGAGAAAATGTGAAGCAGTGTGTTTGATTTTGTCCTGGTGGTAAACAGCTAGCAACAAAAAGTAAAATAATAAAAAAAAAAGGCTCAGTGTGGTCAGGAAGGCTGTGAGGATTTGGGAATGGGATAGAGAGGCTGTCAGTTCAAGTCACCGGTTTCACTTCAGACCAGGTTGTTAGTAACCTAAAGATGAACTGGTGTGGGGAAATTTGCACTACTGTTGTCAATGCTATACCTGCTCTAGGGATAAATCAAGGACTTGAGTCTACAGGGTGTTGTTCTTGCACCTTTCAAAGTACTACATTCCCCACCTCCCAACATTTTTGCTGAATAGGAATAGCGATAAGGATTCAATCTCTTCTGTGGGTTCTTCCATATGAAATATTGTAACTGCTAATTGATTTTGTATTGCTTCTTCTCCAGCAAGAATTCTATTTTGTCTGAGGAAAGGGCTAGAGAGAAAAGGTGGGGAGAAGGAGAATTTGAATTAACTAGTCTCTTCCTCTTGCCATATGGAAGACTTTCACCTCCTAAGAGGCGAAGCAAGAATGTCAAGGGCAGGGATCACAGAGACACCAGTGTTTCACTTGTCTGAGAGAGCACACTGGGCTTGGAGCACTTTAGTCTAGGACCTGCTTACCTTGTCTCCAGGCCGGACTGGAGCTGATTCACTGGCAAATTGACTTATGTGCGCCAAAGAAAGAACCTGCAATTACATACAGCTTTGGGCAAAACCCGTCCAGAGGTTAGAGCACCAACATTCCCAGTTCTCAGATCATCATCAGCAATAAGTACATGTGGGAACAAAGGCAGGCAGGAAGGAGAGAGAGAGGGCGGGAGGGAGGAAGGAAGGAAGGAAGGAAGGTCAACTGTGGTGCTATTTCTGGATACTGGAAGTATACTGGAATAGCAATGTCGTGTCTTTGAATGCCTCCGCTATTTCCCGAAATAGTGGGTGTGTTATTCTGGCGTCCCTGTAACCCTCATTCCATGACCGATGAGGGATTTGTCGGAATAGTGCCTTATTTTTAAATTTGGTGCTGTCTGCTGGCTGTGCTTAATCTTATCCACATCTCCCAGCTTTGGGAATTGTTCTGCACCTTAGTTTTTATTATTTAAAGGGTAGCTTCATCCCCAAATTTCAGCTAAACGAAACTTCTCTATCATACCTTTCACATGCCAATCTGAAGATTTCTTTTTTGTTTCTCATTTTCATTTAGGTAAACTATAGACAAAGCATAGACAAGCTGAAGTACAGCTCTGTTACTAGCACTCCGCAAATTATTCAAGCCAAAATAAACTCTCAACAGCTCAGTGATGTAAGTCCTGCTGTTATTGACCTTCTATGTTTATTACTTATAAGAAAATATTTTATTTCATAATGTTCTTACTATGTAAGTCTTTTCTTTCTTGCTGGTAGATTTACAGCTAATACAATCCATAGAAAATGAATGAAATTGTTTCAGAGTCCCAGAGGCCACATCAATAGATCAAGAAATATGAAATGTTTCCTTGAACTTTGAGACATTGTTACATAACTTCAGTTTCTGGCCACTTGGGGTGTGTCTACACAGCAAAGTTATTTCAGAATAATGGTTGTTATTCTGAAATAACGATGTGAGCATCTGCAAGCAATTCCGTTATTTCGAAATAATTTTGAAATAACAGATGGCTTATTCCGACTTTTCTGTAAATCTCATTCTATGAAGTATAATGCCTATTCTGAAATAGCTGTTTCGAAATAAGGCGTGTGTAGACGCTCCACTGCTGCTATTTCGAAATAGCCCCTCATTAAGGCCATTCTAAGTTATTCCTCCTAGGGCTCTAAATCGAGATAGCACGTCAGCATTAGGGAAGCCTGCCTCAGACTAATTTTGAGGCTTCCCTGCAGTGTAGACATTCTATTTCGAAATAAGTTACTTCAGAATAACTACTCAGGAATAGCTTATTCCGAAATAACTGTGCAGTGTAGACATAGCCTTGGTTTGTTAATAAAGGTTGTACCTTCCTTGTCTGGCACCCTCAGGACCTGACTGGTCCAGAACAAGGGAATTTGCTGGACCAGGGGAGCTCAATGCTGGCCCCTCTGCTGCCGCTGACCAAGTGCAGGAAGAGGCAGAGTGGCTATGGAGCCCCATGGCACAGTATAGAGACCCACAACAGTGGGGCTGTACTCCCAGACCTGCACTGAAAGCTCTGGGAGGGCAGGGGAGGAGTTGCTGAGCAGGGGGCTGGCTTTTCCCCATGAGAGCTCCAGTCTAGGGGCACCCATGAGGTACCGGATCATAGATGGTGCTGGACTATAGAAGTCCAGACCACAGAAATCAAACTTGTTTTTATTGGATTTATCTACAGGATTTATCTTACCTTACACTGAGAATTTTCTTTGAATAACTAGGGGAAAATAATATTTGCCTTTTCATATTATTCCAAATTTTATTTAGTTATTACAGACTTCTATTATGGCACTTTAACACATTAAAACAAGCAATAATCACTTAAAGTCAAGTGGAATTGCATTTGATGTATGGAAGGTAATTTGTTTCAATGTCTGTGGCAGTTGGCTTACCGAGCCCAGTATGAGAAGACCAAAATGAATTACACTCTACCACAGGATGTTCCTCATTTAGTCAAGGCGAAAGCTAATGCTGAGCTGTACAGCGAGGTAAGCAAAGTGACTTGCAAATGTAGGTGTATGTATTGTCCTCAAATATGAGCCATAATGAACACAAGGATGCTGGAACTAGGTATCTCTGGGAAAAACAAGTAGTCCTGTGGCACCTTAGAGACTCTGTTCTGCATTTACTCAAGAATCTGACCCAGTTATCCAAATTAGTAGGGATAAAATGTGAAGCACAATTTTGGAATTTTTTTCTGAGAGCTCATGAAATAATTTGCATTTGCCTAACAAATAAAATGTCCACACCACAAAACCAAACATCCAGATCAGTGCTCATTGGATGGATTGTGCTTCTGTCAGAGCTAGTGCAAAGACCAAGAATTTAGGTCTTGAGCCAAAGGCCTCTGACGTCAGGGGAAAGGCTCTCATTGACTGCAATGGGCTTTGGATCAAATCCGCTGTTGCCAACTCTCATGATTTATCTCAGCATTTGGTGCTTTACTCTTGAAATCAGTTCTGCGAGAATCCCAACAGACAGAAAGTTTTAAGTCCCAAATTGTGAAGAGCATCTTGATGTACTGTAAGTGCTCAAACTCTCCCCCACACCCGAGAAGATAAGTACCCCACTCCTGCAAATTAATTATTTGTTAAAAATCTCATTATCTTTAAAGGTAATCTGAAGGTTTTACAGTGTTTGGAGCTGACAATAGGACAACAGGTCCTTAATGGGGATTTTGCATCCCATTGTGCTTCCTCAAATTCAAAGTAGAGGCCTATTGTTGGAGCAAGGTGGAAAGATGCACAGTGTCTGTGATGTACAGTTATTTTCTCTGTTGTTGTGATGGTCATGTCCAGAGGCTCCAACCAGAATCAGCCCCATTGTGGTAGGTTATGTACAAACACAGATATAATGATGACCTCTGTTCCAAAGAAGTTTGGGTAGGGTTTTCAAAAACTGCTGCGTGAATCGGGCACCTGATTTTCATTGGCTCTTAATCGAAGTTGAGCTCCTAGTTCCTAAGGCACTTTGAAAATTCCACCCTTACAATCTAAGAACTGCTGCTCCCTGCTCTGTGAATAAATAGGGGACCACAACTTCTAGGAATGTTGAATTTGGCCCCTTCCAGAAGCAATTATTTGGCATAAAATAATAATGAATGACTACATTATATTTAACTGAGTATATGATATTTTTGTTTTGTTCCTCATCATTTCCCATGACTGCTTTAGCTGCTTCACCAGGTATATTCGTGTTAGTGACATGCTGTTGTATTTCCTTTCTCAGATTAAGTACAAAGAAGGTTGGGAGAAGACCAAGGGTCAGGGCTTTGAAATGAAACTGGATTCCAAGGCCTTACTTGCTGCCAAAGCCTCCGGAGATCTTGCCAGTGATGTAGGTTATATTCAATTGAGTAGGAATTATCCCTAACAGAAGTCAGCTATAGCATAGGGAAAACAAACATGTTGTTTCATCTGGGTTTTTAAGCCCTGAATTTTACTGTTGTGCATTTATCTTTCTCAGTGGCTGATGAACTCTAGAAAAATTTGCTCAGAATAATTTCTATTGGCAGCCAGACCCATTACTTGAAAATTGCGTCTTTTTATATAGATACAGAAATAAAACTAGAAAAAAATAAGCAGTAGCTACATGTCCATGTGAAATTGTAAAACTTTAAAATAGTAAAATTCAGCATTTTGAATTACTTAAGCGACCACAAAGGTCATGATTTCCAATACAAGTACAAGGCATGATTCTTTGATTTTCCTTCTTTAACGTGACACATACCAGTCCTATGGTATCTTAGACTATGTCTACACTATGAGATTATTTCAAAATAAGTTATTTTGAAAAAATAACTCCCAAAATAATTATTTCAAAATAAGTGTATCCCCCCCAGGGCCTGTCTACACCGGAGAGTTATTTCGAAATAACTTCCCTTATTTTGAAATAACAAGGCAAGCATCCAGACTACCAAGCCTGTTATTTTGAAATAATGGGCTTGTTTTTTTGAAATAACTCCTGCTCCTGAAGAGGAATAAGCTAATTTTGAAATAGTTATTTCAGGAGCTGTTGTTTCAAAATAACTTATTTCGAAATAACCTGGTAGTGTAGACATAGCCCAAGGAAAAAGGAGTTATTATTTCAAAATAACCAGCCCCATATTTCGAAATAACAGGCTTGGCAGTGTGGACTCTCTGCTTGTTATTTTGAAATAAAGGGAGTTATTTCGAAATAATTCCCCAGTGTAGACATGCCCTTAGTGATTAACCAAAATATAGGCTACCCCTTTCGGACTTTTTAATGCAGCAACATGTATGTTTAAAAAAAATCTGAAAAACAAACCCCTTCCAAAACAAACCAATGCACTGCATGCATCATTCTCTCCCTGAGGAGAGGTTGAAGGAGCAAATGAATCACATATGACAGATGTTAGTTAAGTTTCTTAATGAACCATCTGTCCAGGAATGTGGTGTGTTTCTTGTTCTGGATGGGGTCATACACCCCCCTGAAAGAACGGGTACACAGGTTGGCAGTCCTCCTGGACCCTTTTTTAACATTTGAAAATTGGATTTCCTTGGTGGCCAGGAGTGCTTTGGGGCAGCTTCGGCTGATCCGCCAGCTGCGTCCCTGAATAAGAACAACTTGGCTACAGTGATTCATGCTTTTGTCACATCCTGATTGGATTATTGTAATGCGCTCTACATGGGGCCGCCTTTGAAGAGTCTTCGAAGCTTCAACTGGTCCAGAATGCAGCTGCTCGAGTTTTAACAAACACTCGTTATATGGAGCAAATAATGCCAGTGCTCTGGCACCTGCCCTGGCTTCTGGTATGTTTCCGGGCACAATTCAAGGTTTTGGTTATGACTTATAAAGCCTTAAATAGGTTGGGACTAGAGTATTTGAAGGACCGTCTTCTCCCATATGAGCCTGCCCGGGGATTGAGGTCAGCTGGGGAGGCTCTGTTTCGTGTTCCTGCGCTTATGGAGATAAGGCTGACATCTACGCAGAGCAGGGCCTTCTCAGCCTTTGCTCCCAGGCTATGGAATTCTCTCCCCCAGGACATTCAACTGGCGCCAACATTGGCACTGTTCCAGCGCCAGGCCAAAGCCAACCTTGTAACCCATGCTTTTATTGGTGTTTAGTTGTGTCTGTGTGTCCCTCCTCTAGAGGTATTTTAGCAGGTTTTATCTCTCCTCTTTGGGATCCTGTATTTATATATATATATATATATATATATATAAAAAATTTGTTTTTAAAAATTTTGTAAGCTGCCCTGAATATTTTAAATAGAGAAGCGGGGTAAAAATATTTTAAATAAATAAATAAACCATTGGAAGGTGTTCAGATATTACACGGGTGAGGGAGATACAGCAACCTACAGGATAGAATAGAAGCTGTTCATGTTAAAATAAGTCAAACTCTGAAGATCTTGCTCAGAGTTTACTTAGAACCCCATTAAATATTTGCCTCAATAAGAACATTAGGATTTAGTCCCGTAAATTTTTCTTAAAAACAATTTAGCTCTTTCAGAGGTTTCATATCTATGAAAATATCCATGTGAAAAAAGGGTGAGAGCTTCTAATTGATTAAAGAAGATACAATTAAGACCAATCTGACTGCCCTTCAGAACTCATAAGCATACTTGAGAGCTCTGAATTAGCAACCAGGCCTTGCTCCCAGATGGCCAGTCCCTAAAAATACTGCATATCTCTGTGTCAATTGGAAAATGACCTGTTATTTACAGTAAACTATTTTCTTCTTCAAAGATTAAATACAAAGAAGAATATGAGAAGACAAAAGGCAAAGCAATTGGAATCAAAGATTCAAGACTTCTGCACTCTTTGCAAGTGGCCAAGATGAGTAGTGAGGTAAATAATGGATTTTTCTTACTCAGAAGGTATTTTTCATCATTATACTATTTGGCTATTTTAGGGTTCAGGCTCTTGGATGATCTTGGATGTATTGGTATTGACCTTATTTTCAGAAGAGGAGAGCACATTGAACCCTGTCTTGAAAAATCTAACAAAACAAAAACAAACAAAAAAACCCCATAGACTTTGCAAATAGAGGTAAAATAAGAGAACACAGTGAAGTGAGCTGTATAGTGGTATGGATCCATGAGCGGAATTGCCAGTGGAACCCACAAAATCCATGCACACATTTTGGGTCAAGATGTGACCCCTTTTGAAATAGAGATGTAAAATCCTGTTTAATTGGTTAACCAATTAAACGGGCAAGCAGGGGAGCAAGAGCTGCTCCAGTCCCCACTAGTTAACCATTAAAGGTGAGGCTTACTGGTTAAACATTCACATCCCTATTTTGAAACCTAAAACAACTCTGTGCTTAATATGAGGTAAATAATAATGTGGGGTAAGTATGGATTTCATGGATAAATAACTCCTAATTATACAGCGATATCAAATGATTTACATATAAGCTATTACTTTCTTCTTGTTTCTCTCAAAGTAAAGGTGAATTTATTGTTTCTTTATACCCTAGATTGCTTATAAAAAAGATTTTGTGGAGAGTAAGAGGCATTTCCATTTGCCTATGGACATGGTGAACCTGAAGCATGCCAAGAAAGCCCAGGCTTTGGCTAGTGACCTTGAATATAGGAGGAAACTCCATGAGTACACAGTGGTTCCAGACGACATGAAGACAAAGTGGGCCAAGAAGGCCTATGGCCTTCAGAGTGATGTAAGGCCAGATGCACCCATTTTAAATATTACTGCAGGTTGAGGGTTGAAGAGTTATCAGGATGTATTAGATGATCAAAATGACTTAATACTATTCCTTAGCACTTACGTACCTGTTTTCATCTTCAAAATGTCTCTTAGTGAATGCAGAACTGTCATGTGTGCATAGTTTAAACTGACAGACTTGTATCTCAGTATATAAACATTTTTTCCCTCTGTAGCTTCAGTACAGGGCAGATCTGACATGGATGAAAGGAGTTGGATGGATGACTGAAGGCAGTCTTAATATAGAACAAGCCAAAAAAGCAGGAGAACTTGTTAGCGAGGTAAGTGCCATTTTCTGGATGTTTTTCTTACTGGGAGGATGAAGCTTGGCTGGCCAGGAATGTAGATGTTGTATGTGGAGCAGATTGAGGGTACATCTACACAGCTGAGTTATTCCAAAATAACGTTATGCGCTGTCTGCACAAGAAGCCCGTTATTTCAAAATAAATTCGAAATAACAGGCTTCTTATTCTGACTTCTCGTACAACAAGGTTTATAGGGATTAAGGAAGTCAGCAGAATAGCGATTTATTTTGAAATAAGTGCTGTGTAGACAGTGCCAAATTTCGAAATAAGCTATTTCAAAATAAGCTACACAATTTGCGTAGCTCAAATTGCATAGCTTATTTCGAGGTATGCGCTACTGTGTAGATGTATCTGGAGAGATTCAGGAATACCAGCAATTTGAGGTATGTCTGAGGGGCTGGGAATGGTGTATATGTGTTGCAAGGTGGTTTGGGAGATTTTGGATTACATTTTGAGAGAGATTTGCCCATCATGCAGGTATACTTGTCTCCTTTTGAATTTAGTATTTGCCTCCAGATGGTGCTTGGTCCTGCCATGAGGGCAGGGGCCCTGCCTTGATGACCTCTTGAGGTCCTTTCCAGTTCTAGTATTCTATGATTCTATGATTACAAGGCTCTCAGACAGATCTCTGTGTAATCTTATTTGCTCCCTCGTACTCCTCTGTGTCTGTCTGCACCATCAGCAAAAATAGCATGGGGAAGAATGGGATTTGCAGTTTTATTTTGATTAGGCTTTTTTTAAATCTTACTAAAGGTGGGAGCTTAAACAGGGCACACATATTTTTAAGTGACATAAATAAAAAAAATTAGTTGTTTGACAACGTTGTTTGAAATTTCCTTGCCCTATGGTCTGTCAGGGCTGAACTTGCTATGAGTCTGTGCTGGCAGCACTGATTTGCAGTGCTCTTCATTTCTTTTCCTTGGTTCATTCATGGCCTACCACTGCCATGGGAGTTCACCATTCTAGCTACAGTCTAGTTGTAGCGTTGCTGACAGGAAAGCAGGAGTATAGAAAGAAGAAACAATTAGGAGAAGTGTGACACAGACGAAAAGGCAAGAAAAGAAGCCTGTTTGAGTGACTGGAAATCACATTTTCTGATGTCTTGGGCCTTTGACATTTAACTCGCGACTCCCAAAAATGAAAAATAAGTCTCAGAAATAAAAGAAGAAGTAATAGAACTCAGTTCCAATATCTTGCAAGAGATGGATTGACATCTACTGCTGTGGCTTGCATTGGTAATGATCACTGCAACAAGTATTTAATCTGTGATCATCTGCGTCTTTATTTCAGCAAGACCCCAGGCTGGCTGATACTAACTTCCTAAGCTAAAAACCAGTGTGTATTATTTTAAATGTTTCTGCTTCCAGCTAGAAGCTGGCATTTAGTCATTGACTTGCAGAATGTCATTATGTTGCATACAACTGTGACAAAAACACACGGTTTTTAATCTGTCCCCCTCCCCTCCAGATTCTAAATATAAAACAGTGAGCACCTCTTTGAAGTAGAGCATGCTTTTTTAACTTCTGTTTTGTGTGCAGCCAGGAAAGTCACAGTGTGAACTGATCTGTTCAACTGATCTGTTGACACAGTGGCTTCCGTGCTGAAATGTGCTGTAATAGAAGCACCCATATATACTCAACATGGAATGGTTGGTTGGATTGTTGAATTTTTCGATTAATAAAAAGTCAATTAAAGTACGTAAGAAGAGTTTGCCTCATCTCCACATCTTACTCTGTCTTGAAATAGTTATGATGCATTGTCTTATGCTGTTTCAAGAGCGGACAGACATTTGTGGGTTCACTCTGAAAAGAACACCACAACAGGCTTGAGTGTTGAAATGAATTTAGGATAGACCTGATCCAAAGCCTACTGAAATCAATAGATGTCTGTCTTATGGCTTCAGTGGAAGAAGCCACTGAGGAACGTTATGGTATGCTGATCAGAAGGACATTCTTATGCAGGTAAGGACAAATTTTGGTCTCCTGCACGCAGCCTCTGCAAAAGGGCTAGCTGTTGGATACAAATGCCCTGGGCTGGGTGAAATGGAACGCTCCTTCTGACTCTTAAACCTGTAGCCTGGGAGTGGGGCAGAGGCCACTACAGACAAGTCTCTGTAGTAGCATCCACGTCCAGCACCCAGTTGATACTAGAGAGAAGTGCCAGGGTAGTACCTTGAACTGTGACAACATTCAATATGACACAGAGGGGAAAGTGTACATCAAGAGGGCTAAAATCTGTCCTTTTGTGCTTGGAGATCTTTTGACTGTTTAATACAGTACAGCAGCAGGAAGCTCTTCTACAATCTAACAAACTACAAGAGGTGCAAGAGAGACCTGTGTTTGAAAAGGTTTGTATAGTAAAATGTGGTGGTAAGCGGTACTTGGTGCATCAGGCATTTGGTAATGGCATATAGAGCCTTTTAACTTCTCTGTTACTGGTTCAAATCCAGTCCAGGTAGTAAAGAGTGATCATTGGTCAGTGTGAAACATGGAAGGGATCTCGGTCCAGTACCTCCTACAGTTGGCATGTCTGGCACTAATTAGTGTGACATTTGCAGTCTCAGCAGAGAGCACGTTAGCTGGGAATGCCTACAGCACTACTTTCAGCATGGGTAGTGATCCAGCCAATTCAGAGAGGCAGAATGTGGAAGCTTACATGGTCTAGCTCAGTGGTGAGCAACCTGTGGCCCGCTGACCACATGCAGCCCATCAGGGTTCTGCGTGTGGCCCACTCACAGGGTGGCCAAATTCTGCTGGTATCCATCTGCATCGGGGTTTTGTTCTTACTGGTCTTATTACTAAAGTGACACACACATAAAGCAAAGGCACGTGAAGTGAGGTGTGTGCAGATGGCACACTTCATTGAGTGTGAGAGCCATGTACTCCCTCTGCATCCAGTCAAAGCACTGCTACAGTTCCATCAGCACAAATTCTAGATACACAAGCGCAGTTAGCAAAATTGCTCTATCCTGGGAGCCCCTGGATTACAACAATCTGGCGACCCGCTGAGATGGAGGGCCATTCATGCAGCCCCGTCACTAGCCTAGGTTGCCCATCACTGCTCTAGCTGTTCAGGAGATAAATGGAAGATGTCGATTTCTAGAACTCTGTCGTCTACTTTTGAAAAGCACTGAATTCACCGGGGAAAAAATAAATGTGATCACAATTTCTGAATGCTTTTTTTTTAATCAGAAAAAGTACAGACAGAAAGCTGATGCTCTAAAGTTCACCAGCGTGACCGACAGTTCCCAGATCAAACACGCGAAGAAAAGCCAGGAACTGCAGAGCGATGTGAGTCCTCACTGATACTTTATCATTACTTTGGTCATTCTTGGGGACAGGGGAGCCACTGAAAAAGAAATTGGCTGCAGTCTTGAATCTTGCCATGGCTTTAAATATATTTGAGCTTTACTGCTAAAACTTTATTTAAAAACTTTCCCTTGCTTCACAGCTAGAAACCTTTAAACCTGATAGGGAAGAGATACGTGCAAAGCTGCAGACTTCAGACAGTGTGATGCTAAAGGCCATATTGGCATCTGGATAGATGGATAGAGACTGGATCCTTTACAGCTTCTGCATTTGTCATGGACCTCTGCTGTTTTTCTATACTCACTGAGCCTATTTTGTCTGTCTCACTCAGATGCTTAACAGTACCTTGTGCACCTACCACTGTAGTTTTGTGAGCACAGACGCTGAAGCTATTTTTAGGGAAATAAAGCTTTTCTCAAGGTGGCTTTTTTTGACAATCCCCTTTCCTTCCTTAGATCTAAGAAATAGAACAATGACCCTGTCAGAGAGATGGGCAGCAGTTCACCAGGGTTAGCCCCTGGTGGGCCGCCACCACTGTATTTACCTGCACCTCTGCAGGTACAGGTGATCACAGCTCCCATTGGCTGCAGATCGCCTTTCCCAGCCAATGGGAGTGGTAGGAAACAGAGCGGATTCCCACAGCTCCCATTGGCCAGGAACAGTGATCTGCGGCCAACAGGACCTGTGATCGCTGGTACCTGTAGAGGTGCAGGTAAATATAGTGGTGGGGGCCTGCCAGGGGCTAACCCTGGCAGACTGGATCCAGCCCGCAGACTGGTATTTGCCCACCCTTACCCTATCAGCTGGCGTCTGAGCTCCCGGTGTGTGAAGGCCCCATTAGATCACAACCAGTGTGTAATTTTTCAAAACAAGGGCACCTATTGTTCAGTTGCTGATCACCTCATTTAGTGAGCTTGGTTACTTCTGAGAGAGAGAGATATTATATGTTGTGAGTTGAACTGAGGACGCTAGCAGTTGTTCAGGTATTACGTGAGCAACATTTCATCTCAAGGGGTTGGTCTTTCCTAGAGAGCAGCCTCTTTTTCCTTTTCCTTTTTCCTTTTCCCTTTTCCTTTCCTTGTTACTATACTTGGCACTTGCATTAGTCCTCTGTCTAGTTCAAATCTGTCTAAAAAGGTGGTTTTCACAGTGAATCTGAAAAAGCTCCTAGCTCTTCTGACTCTCTCTCCTTTGTCTCATTCACTGGATTTTTCTGCCTCCCTGTAGCTTATAAAGAATATGTCTTGAGGCAAGTTTGGTAGCCCTAGGGTTAGGGCTCTGTGCTACTTTGTGGGAGAGGCAACTTCCCCTCTTAGTCTCTGTGAGATGCAGGATGTTTAGCCTTTAAACGAAACACAGCCCTGACTGCAGCAACCTTCTAGTGAGTCAATCTATGAGCAACTTTAGTGGGGTCTGAAGTAGAATGTCTTACCTAGGGATGTGAATAGTCAACCAATTAATCAGTAAGCATAACCTTCACTGGGTGATGCTTACCGGTTATGGTTAACCGGTGAGGACTAGAGCAGCCTCTCACCCTTCCATCCCACCTCCATTTAAGCTGTTAACTGGTTAAACATAACATTTAACCAGTTAACTGATTAAACGAGATTTTACATCCTTAGTCTCAGCCTGTAGTGTACAGGCTGTTAGAAATACTGTACACTGAGATGTACAATTTAGGTGCTTGCTGCTTGGGATCATTAAAGATCCTTGGCATGTTAGTCCTGACGAAATAAAATGTGATTAATTGTACCCACCTCCCACAGGTCTGGTTACATACTGTATTCTTCTTCATTTCTTTCCCTAAACCAGTGTTTCTTAAACTTTTTAAGACCAAAGAACACCAAACAATAATTTTTGTAATGAGAAACACCAAGGATTTTTTGTTGATCCAAAAAAAAAAAAAAAAAGGTTGCCTGCCCCTTTAAGGATGGCCATTTTGAACTCTGTTGTTCTCCGCGGCACACCACCGACTGCCTCGCAGTACACCGGTGTACCACGGAATACAGTTTAAGAAACACTGCCCTAAACTGTAGCATTGCTGTGTTCTCTTAACTAATTCATTCTATGGAAGACGCAGCTGTATTCCAATGATAGATGAAGTAATTTCTTGTGTAAATTTTGTACAGAACATGCATTTCCCTTAGTTTTTATGTCTATTGAAATAAAGTACTTGGGGATGAATGATACTGTATAAACTTATTATTATTATTATTATTATTATTATCCCTCCCTCTTTGGCTAAGGAAGATCACTGAGTCAGGGAGCTGGGGAAAAGTAGTGTAGGTCAGGATCAAAGAGTGTATCCCAATAAAAGTGTATTTATTGTTTTATCAAATGTGCATGTTTTGTCATCACATAACAAACAATTAATAATACATGAATTGGCTAACCTGGAATGGATTTAGGCTTTGTGGGAGAGCCTCCCAATTCAAGATTTGAAAAAAGGACCCGGTCTTTAAAGACTAAACCATCAAGTAAATTTCCCTTTACATAGTCTTGCCTGGTTCTTTCAGGATACTCAATTGTCATTTGAAATTGAACATAACCCGATGCTACTGATGTTGCTGTGTTTTCTATGGACAGGTTGCATACAAGTCTGGAAAAGAGCAGTTTCTTCATCATTACACCATCAGCAAAGATGAGCCTCTCTTCATTCAGGCCAGAGCAAATGCTGCAAATATTAGTGAGGTGCCGTATGGTTGGGGCTGGGTATTACCCCTTTAAACTATCAAGCCGTGTTTGCTCCTGTTGAACTAACTGCGCTCTAGGACATTTCCCTTGAGCTGGTCTAGACGTTTAAATTAAAAAATGTCATAATCAAATTATTTGCTTGTGCTTCAATCCCTGGCCAATCCCACTGCTGCTCTTAAGGCTCCGATCCTTCAAAGTCTTTAACAGGTTCTCCAGTTACTCATGCGAGTTATCTCACCGGTTTTAGTGGCATATGGGTAGTTCCTTCCAAATCAGTGGGGTAATTGGTGGAGGGAAGCACTCCTCATTGTGAGTCCAGCCCTTAAACTGTAGGTTCTTCGGAACAGGGGCTGTCTGTGACACTGTGCACCTACCATAATGGAATTCCAATCTTATTTTGGATCAACGTGCATTACTGTAAATCAAATTATTTGTGTTACTGATAATAAAGTAGTTTTGTTCTTGATATCTCCTTAGAAATTATACAAGAGTAGCTGGGAGAAGCAGAAGGAAAAAGGATTTGACCTTCGTCTTGATGCATTGTCTTTCTTGACAGCGAAGGCAAAGAGGGATCTGGCAAGTGATGTGAGTATAGATTCAAAGAAACAATATTCAGATCAGATTCCTCCCCAAAAGAGTGGATGTTCCATGTCCCTATCCGAATGCTGGGGGTCCTCTCCAGCATCTCTTACTCTGCACATCTCTCTCAAGGCACTGCATTACAATGGGTTCCAATTGCATGGTATTCCATGATTAGCCTGATGGTTTGTTGTACAAAACTACAAACCTTCTCCACAAACTTGACCAGGCAAGCTCCTACCCATCCCCTTCTAGAACTCAGGGGGAATGCTCAGGGCCAGAAACTGAACACAAACGTATTAAGGGGCTCTGCAGAATAATGCGTCCAAGTCTCTGCTCAGACCCACGAGCCAGAACATTTCTGGAAGGGAGAGGCTGGTTTTCATGGAAATAAAGATTAATCGGGTTGATTTTATCTTTTAGACTGTAACATGTAATAGTGAAAAAGGCTTTCTCTTTTAAATAAAGCCCAAAGCCACTTTGGTTCCCTTTTGGAAACAGGCATGTTGATTACTTGTATCACTGATGAAGTTAGCATATGAAACAAAAGGGAGGGAGCTTGTAACTTATGAAGAGGGCAGGTCATTTAGACAAAGCGATCTAAATAAATAGGTAAAGTTTTTTTATTTTTGGATCTGGACTTTTAATACTCCAGTCATCTGAAGAAGTGGGTTGTGCCCACGAAATCTCATGATACCATCTGTTTTGTTAGTCTTTAAGGTGCTGCTAGACTATTTGTTGTTTTTCAAGTTTTTCTAGGTAAGGTGAGATATTCAAACAGTATGTGTTTCAATACGGCTAAATGTAAATGTGTACAAATAGGAACCAAGAATGTAGGCCATACTTCTAGAACCAGAGGCTCTATCTTGGGAAACTAACTTTGAAAATGATTTGGGGAGTCATGGTGGATAATCATCTGAACATGAGCTCCCAGTTCAATGCTGTGTCCAAAAAGGGTTAACCCGATCCTTGGATGCCTAAATAGGGGCATCTCGAGTAAGTGTAGAGAGGTTATTTTTTCTTCTGTCTTTGGCTCTGGTACAACGATTGCTGGCATACTGTGTCCGGTTCAGGTGTCCACAATTCAAGAAGGATGTTGGACATCCTGGAGAAGGTTCAGAGACAAGGCACAAGAATGGTTAAGGGATTAGAAATAGTGCCTTAGACTGAAAGAGCCCAGTCTACTTATCACTGTATCTTAACACAGGGAAGGTTAAGGGGTGACTTGATTACAGTCTGTAAATACATACGTGGGAAACAAATATTTAATAAATGAGTTCTTCAATCTAGCGGAGAAATGTCTAACATGATCCAGTGACTGGAAGCTGAAGCAAGATGTATTCAGACTGGAAATAGAGCATACATTTGTAGCAGTGAGAATAGTTAGCCATTGGAACAACTTACCAATGGTGGATTCTCCATCTTTGGTAACTTAAGTCAAGACTTCATGCTTTCCTAAAAGATATGCAGTAGGGATTATTTTTGGAAGTTCTATGGTCTCATATGGCCTCGAAATCTATGAATCTTCGAGGAGAGTTCAGTTTTGAAATAGTGTTTCTACCAGCGATGGAAAGGCAACGACATTTTGAGAGAACCTGAATCATGGCAAAAATGAAATGTCATCTTTATTGGAATGGCTAGGTTACCATTTTTATGAGTAAATGCCTATAACTCAGCTGTATCTGGGCCTTATCCGGCCTTCCTAATGTGGGAGCCCAGGGCTTCCTAGCTGCTGTCTGGGTGGGTGTAGGAGAAGGGAACTTGAACCTACCACCCTGTGCTGCCAAGGCAAATATCCTATCCCCTAAGCCACTTGAGAACTCACCTGGTGGTCCCCTTTTTCTTCTTCACAGATAAAGTATAAGGAAAGTTATGAGAAGAGCAAGGGTCAGTTGATTGGAGTGAAAGACGTGAAAGAAGACTCACAGATAGCACATTCTCTCCAAATGTCCAAGTTACACAGTGATCTGGAGTATAAGAAGGCATCCGAGGAAGCAAAGTCTCAGTATCATGTCTCCATGGATATGATAAACCTTGTCCATGCCAAAAAAGCTCAGAATTTGGTCACAGATAGAGGATATAAGACGACCCAGCATTGTTACACTGCACTGCCTACTGACATGAAAGTGGAATGGGCCAAGAAGGCCTATGCTTTGCAAAGTGATGTAAGTTTGTGAGCTCATATATTGCATAACTGTTTTATTCAGCTCTTGCAGACTGTTAGAACTTAGATGAACATCTTCTATAGCTGACTAATTAAGATCTAGGTTTATGCATTTGGGACCAGAAAATATATCTTATACATTGACAAAATCATAAGCAGCCTTGAATCAGCAGAACTTTTTGTCATGGACAAATGTGTTTTGGATCTGAAAATGGAGCCCTTAGCAAATAGTACTTATTGGCCCTGGTCAGTATGTCAGGTGATTGTGCTTGCATAGCATCTTTCAGATATTAATTACCCTCAGGACTCTCCCGAGAGAGAGCTTTATTATTCATCTTTTGAGACAGAGGTAGAATGAGGCTAAATAATTTGCCCAAGATGGTGACCAAACCCAGGAGTCTGGAGTCTGATCCCTTCCTTTAACCATGAGAAACACAGCCTCCTTTATAAGAAGATGATATGTGTTTGCTGTAGAACAGACTTGCCTCTTTAATGAGCAAGGCTGGGGTTTTTCCACTGTGCCTAAGTGAGTTAGGTGCCCCATTGCCCTTGCAATTTGATGTGAATTGTGTACCTAACTCTCCTAGGCTCTTTTGAGAATTCCGGTTTTGATAACCAACTGTTTTTGTTTGGGGGGGGATGGGCATGATGGGGAGAGGGGCTTGGATGCACATTGTAATGGCATTTTACATTAGTAGTAAAAGACCAGCAGTGTTAGGGGAAAGTGTTCATTTAAACATGCTTCACCATTCAAGGTCTTTGGACAATATCATCCGAGACCGTTTCCCTTCATTGCAGCACACTGGAAGGAATCGGAAAGCATTAAGTGTGCCGTGAAATCCTCCGAAACATATCCATATACCATCAGAATCCTCACTGTCTCTCCCGTGTCCTTTTAAACCAAGCATTTGCAGCAAGATACAGCATACAATGAAACAAACCTACTTTTTGTATTCAGAATAAAAATTGAAGACGACAGTGAGGGAAGAGGCCAATCTTTTAAAAAGATTGCCTTGCAAAGCATGCGGCAGAATTGATAATAGATGGTGATACTGCCGTCTTTCTCTGTACATTTTTGTTATGCCTGCAACTGCGCAGACGTGGATAAAACAAAAGCCAGCACTAATTTGACTCAGTTGGTGTTCCCGATATGTCTGAATCCTCTAATGGCACTTTAAATGTATGAGCACCAACAATGGGGCATTTCTTTTCCTTTGTCAGAACCAATATAGAGCAGATTTGAACTGGATGAAAGGAGTTGGATGGATAGCTACTGGGTCATTAAATGCGGAGCAGGCTAAGAAGGCAGGAGAACTCATTAGCGAGGTGAGATTTCATGACAGCATGTAACAGAAGTTGCTGCATAATGTGTGCAAAATGTCTGTATAAAATTAAAATAATTTCCACTCAAAGGGGAAAGAAAAAGGCATACCGCATGAAAGCCCTCAAAACCAGGAATAGGACTGGTAATTAGAGGGAAACCAGATACCAAACACACACCAGTAGGAGTCCATCTAGCCTTTGCAAAAACAAAGCAGGTGACAAATGATATTATGAATAATAATGGCAATCAAACAGTGCTCAATTGCTACCTACTAGCCTACCTTTTTAATGAAGCAAAACAGGAGAGATGATGAAAAGATGCACTTATTGCACCCGGAGCCTCCTTTTGTAACACGCACAAGTTCTTTCTTGCTTTCCCTTTCCCGTATATTCAAATTGGACATTGACGTCTGTGGGGCTCTCTCTCAGTCCATCTGTCTCTGGGGATTCTCAGCCGTATTATCCCCATGACACTCACATCACCCATGCCAAAAGAATGCTTTATAGATGAGCTTCAGAATCCTTTGTGCCTGTTTTTGGGGATCCTTCAAAGGCAGAATCAGTAGTTCGTGGTGTGCAAATTTCAAGGAGAGATGGCTGATTAGAAAATGGAAAGAATTAACATTAGATAATCTAGAAGGGGTCACTTGTCCACCATATAATTTAGCTTTTCGTGGTTCTGTGCTGGTGTAACCGCCACCGGACAGATTTGAACCTGGGATCTCTGAAGCTGAGTAAAGGAGCCTCTACCCTCTGAGCTAAAAGCTAGTGGTCTCCCAGCCCATGCTGTAGTGGTCTCTTGGTCTTACCTGTTGCTGTGGTCTAAGTGCCACTGCATAGGTCAGTGAACCACACTAGGTATGTGGGTTACACTGGCAGTACTGAATCTTTCTGCAGTAAGAGAAAACAAACGTTGAAAAGACAGCTGACCAGGTGTTCAGTGGGCTCCTCTAAAGCCAATGGAAACTCTTCCTGTTTATACTAGCTGGAAATATGGCCCTCAAACTTTCAATGATGTAATGCCACAAAAATCTGCATTTCATTGTCACGAAGTGGACACCACTGTCAGTGGTTCAGTATGGGATGAAGTAGTTGGCTGAATCCCTTGAAGTGATCCCTCTAAGCAAGGTTTGACCCATGCTGGCAGGATAGTATAGCAAAGTTGCATTGCTATTGCCTATATTGTGTCTGTTCTGTCTTCAAATACAAAACTTTTGGCCCTTTTTATGAGCACTAAACAGTATTTGTTTGTTTGAAAGTCTAACTGCATCTGACAAAATGGGATTAAAAAGCACCTCCAAGAGCAGCATCTTTCAACGCTTAATTATGTGAAATTCTAGACAATCTGTTTTCACTTTGGGACAAATTCTGAGAAGTCCAAAACCATCTTCATCTCCATTTAAAGTCTGTAGGTCTTACATGTTCTTCTCCACTTAAGGAGTTGGCCCTGTAGCCTAAACATTGTGTTAAAGCATGGGTTCCCAAACTGGGGGCGTGAAGAACTTCCAGGGGGGGCGCAAGGCGACCTAGCCACACATATACCCGTCAATCCCACCCCAAGTTTTGCTGCTATTTTTTGGGGAGGGGGAATGTGAGGGTTTCTCAAAAATCAAAAAGGGGACGTGATGCCGAAAAGTTTGGGAACCACTGTGTTAAAGGATAGGGAAAAAGATTTGAACTTGGACACTGAAATCTGACCAGGCGTAGTAAGAAGTCCTCCAGCTTGACAGTATTTCAACATTGTTTCGAAATAACTGCCTGCTGTGTAGATGTGAACTAAGTTATTTCAAAATAACGCTAGTTATTTCGAAATAATGTTGCTGTGTAGACGTACTCTAAGGGAAGTGGTGATAAGAGTGAAGATGGAAACAGTACAACCTAATGCAGAAAAAGTGGTTGCTTATTTGACTGCTACATGTATGTGGTCTTTAAGGATTGGGCCATATCAAAGTGTAAACTTGATAATATACAGCCTTCATTTTAATTATTTATATTTCAAGACCTCTCAGAAGATACTATAGGCCCTTTTGAAACAAATCAAATTGATCTCGGTTCTATCAAATATGTAGCAATAATTGAACACAGTATTAGTGACCACAGTGCTGTTTACCATGCTCCAGTGTTAGCAGGGAATATAAAACTTCCGACAATAAGTGTAGTCACTGCCATTTTTAGTGCAGTGTAAGTGGCTACCATTTCTTGCTTAAAGGAACTATAAATAAAAAATGTAATCAATTGTACAGCGTTTGAAGCCATTTAAAAATGCTTTCTTACAGTGGGTCCCAAAGTATTACAGTAGGCATAATCTGGTTTTGAAATGTTTCCTTTATATTTAGGTAGAAATGCTTTAATATTAATTGGCAAAAGGTTATTGTTAAATTGAAACAAATATTAATCGGAAAGTACCCAGGACATAAAGATGAGGAAAGAGGAATAATAATTATGTTCACAAATTCACTCTAATCTCAAGCAACCTATGATTTTTCTCTTTCAAATAGCATGAAAGAGCAGCACAAAATTCACAGCTTTGATCTTTTTCTGCTCAACAGAAGAAGTACCGTCAGCATCCATGTGCTTTGAAGTTCACCAGTATTAAAGACACTCCTGAGATGATCCAGGCTAGAATTAGTTATAGCCAAGCTGTGGATGTAAGTTATAATGTATATGCATTATGATTATAAGAGTGGTACCCTCTTTGAACGACCTGATTGAAGAACTGGTTTTCTTTTTCTCTTTCTAAGATTATTCTTGGGAACCATGAGGCTAGTGAGGTGCATCTTACAAAGGGCATGATTTTTACTTAGTATGGAAGTCTTCTACCTACAGAGCTCCCATTGAAGTCAATGGGACTTCCACATACAGAGGGCTCGCTATACAAAAATATTTTGCAGGAATATGATTTGGGAGTGGGACTGACCTGCCTTCCCTATTTAGAAATTTGTGACCTTTTGAGGTCTAGCAAGTGGGGAAAAAACACTTGGGTGGACACCATTTTCAAACCAAGATGTTTTAAATTTTTGTTTCTGCGGAGACTTTAGAAATGTGAAGTGACATGTCAAGGAAGAAAAAAAAAAATTTTAAGCCATCATCCTGCTGAGAGAGAAATCCAGGACAAAGAATCTAAAAGTGAAGAATAGAAGCTGTTTGATCTTTAAACATGTTTATTTTTAATAGAAGGACTATTTCAAACTGTTGTAGACTTAACTGAGCTAATGTGGACGTGAATAGTAAAGTCACCCAACAAAACCAAATTTCAGCCAAGAGAGAATGTTTTATTTATGAGAAAATAACACTTTTAAAAATAGGTATTTTAAAATCATGAATAAGACAACAGACGTTGATGGTATTTGGTCCTGCCATTATTGTAAGGGCCTAGACTTGTTGACCTCTCAAGGTTCTTTCCAGTTCTATGATTGTAGGACCTTTGTGTAATGCAGATGCTAATGTGATATACTAGACTACCTATGCATTTGGTATACTGAAGAAGATTCAAAGTTCTTAATATAAAAGCAGGGTGAATATGAATTAGTGCTCAGTGTCCATCCAATGCTACAGTTACTCCATGGGTGTGTCTAGACTACATGGCTCCGTCAACGGAGCCATGTAAAGTAGTTTACCCGACATAGTCAATGAAGCGGGGATTTAAATAATCCCCGCTTCATTAAAATAAAATGGCCGCTGTGCTGTGCCGACAATCAGCTGATCCGGCACAGGGCAGAGACGATCGATCGACAGGGAAGCCTTTGTCGACCGCTCCTGTAAACCTTGTTTCACGAGGCATATGGAGCGGTCGACAAAGGCTTTCCTTGTCGCATCGACCATGTTTAGATTGCCGCACTGTGCCGGATCAGCTGATTGTCGGCACAGTGCGGCAGCCATTTTTATTTGAATGAAGCGGGGATTATTTAAATCCCCGCTTCATTGACTATGTCGGGTAAACTACTTTACATGGCTCCGTCGACAGAGCCATGTAGTCTAGACACACCCCAAGTGTGGAGCTCTGACTGGCTTTCCACTCAGGGGAAAAGGCCCCCTCTACATCAGTGAACAGCAGAAGAACAGTGTATTTGAGAAGCACAGAGGTACAGTCTCAACCTGTGGACTCCCCTAAGCACTAGAACAGACACAAAATGCAACAGAGAAGGCAAGCAGATTGAAAGAGGAGATGATCCATGAGAGGATCTCACATTTTCAAAATGGTCAAAGGCAGTCAAAATATTGGACAACTGTACTAGCACTCTCAGTAACTGCCCGGTAAAGCCAAATGCAAGGGGACACTGGGGGGGGGTAGAATAATAAAGAGGGAAAGTCTTTCAGAAGGTGTATCTGCACATGAAAGGCTTCGATCGATATAATAAAACATGTATTGTATGCCAAGTATCAGCTGTTATATAGAATAGGTGTGCTGGTGGCACAGTAGTAACAAGCAGTGTTATCCTACAGGATTGACTACCTAAGCTTCCAAAATTCCATAAATGGCCCCTTTTGTTCTGGAATGTAAAACAGGAGATGACTGTCTCCACGTGAATTTACTCAGGATTGACAGTTATTTTAAAGAGGTGTGCGAACAAATCCACAACTCCCAGTGATTTCATTGGGAATTGTAGGTGGCTTAGCACCTTTCAGAATCAGGCCCTTCATAGTTACAAATCCTTAATTAATAGCCTGTTAATAATTCACTAACTTTTTAGTCACATGAAATTGATAAAACTTTTTTTATTTTCAAAAATCTAGAGTCTAATGCCAGTTTTATACCCTTATGACTTCAGTTGAGTTATTCCAGGTTTACCCTGTCTGAGAGAAGTATCAGGCCCCAAACTTTTTCTAAATCTCTCGATGAATACAGATACTTGTATTTATTAGTACCGCTGTTGCTTTTCTGTACTCTTTGCTTTTCATAAATTCATGCCTTATTGTTTTTATCCAGCCCTGTGATCAGAGGTGCAGTAAGTGTTCTATTTGAAAATTTTCTGTGTTTCAGAGGCTGTACAAGGAGCACGGTGAGAACATAAAACACCATTATACACAAACGGCAGATCTTCCTGAAATCCTTCAGGCTAAATTAAATGCTTTGAATATCAGCGAGGTAAGGCTATCAGAATCCAGCCTTTAATGTTTTAGAGGAAAAGTGAAAAACATCCCTAGAGTATCTTGCCAATTTTACAGTGCTCTGCTACGTACTTCCAAGTTCCTACTCCCCATTCTATGGCCTGATTATCCGTCTGGTAAAGTAATAATTCAAATGTGATTAGATATTTTTTATAAAATATATGTTCTAGGAATTACTTTGGGGATATTCTCTGGCCTGTATTACAGATGAGATCAGACTAAGTAATCAGAGTAGTCCTTTCTGGCCTTGTATGAATCTATAAGTCAGACCATGAGACAAATTAGCAATGAACAACTGAGAAAGTGAGTAACAGCCCCATTACTGAGACTTGTCTTCTATTGTACATCTGTCATGTATTGATAGCTTTATTTATACCAGCCCCATCTGTTTGAATAAAATGAAGCAAACACAATGATGCTTTTATTATAACAACAAAGATGCAATGTCAAGCTGCAGTGTAGTAAATGCATTTAAATGCTGTTCAATATTTCCAAACAGACTCACTACAAGGAATCCTGGAGCAAGATGAGAGATGGTGGATATAAATTGAAATTGGATGCTATTCCCTTCCAGGCAGCAAAGGCTTCAGGTGAAATCATAAGTGATGTAAGTGAAATTACTGCTAATTTTCTCCAATATGAAATACCAGAGTGTTTCTGTTATGGTGTGTTCATGGAAACAGTACTTTCATCCTACATTCTGAGAGGGATCTGCCCCATGCTCCATTCAATCCTTGGGTTCCCAGCTGAGACTCCAGACTTAATTTGATGTCATTGGTGACTGAGGGGTTTTTAGATGAAAACCTGTCCACAAGGAATTGTACTACTGAGAAGTACATATGCACTCATTTCATATGCACTCTGAAGACCTATAAGGGTTGTTGACAGCCTTCAGTCATTATCATCTTAGACTACATTTGAAGCAGAATTATGTAGGTAAGAGAGGGAGAGAGATTTCAGAACCAGACTTTAATTTCTTAAGTCCCTTAGTACTCCAATACAGAATTTTTATGGAGGGGGATGCATTATATGTATAAAAGACTTTGTAAACATGTATACAGAAATGTATTAGAAAAGAATGCCATATCAATCATGTGATCGCATATGGCGGGACCCATGTTGCTTTGGAAATGTCTTCATTTAAATATTCTTCTAAATAAGTCAAAATACTGAAAGATGTGCACTGATGGGGTTCTCTTAGCATCCACTCAAGATTTACTCAGTGTTCATCTCTTAACACTTGGCAAAACATACCACATCCTAGTAGATATCTAGAACTTATAGTCCAAAGATTTACAACTATTTTAGGAGAGAACTCTTTACACCCTCCATGACCTGCGGAATAGATTTCTTGACTGCTTCAACAGTTCTTTTCCATTTGGATCATTTGCTCAATTACTGTGTAAAAAAAAAAAAAAAAAGCAAGACACAATTTTGGTTGAAAACTCACCTCTCTTGTTACCGGGCCTTATCAAACGTCTATTATTTTTCCCCTTCAGTACAAATACAGGGAGGCATTTGAGAAAATGAAAGGACAGATGGTTGGCTCACGGGGGTTGGAAGATGATCTTAACATTGCTCACTCAGTGCATGCAGCTTTGCTACAAAGTGATGTAAGTACAAAGATTTGGGAATGAACATGTAGAAACGCTTTTGTAATGACAGTTCACCATGGAAAATAGACTTTGTTATGGATGAATTCTTTGGCATATTACATAAGACTCAAGTCTTCCTCTGTACTGGCTAAATACATTAACTGCATTATTATTTTTTTACATTAAATACAGTATTATTAATTGGAGTGTAAAATAGCCCTGAGATGTATTCTCCCACAGGCCTCTTACTCCATGCAGCTGTTTCCAGATAGGCAGTATCCTATTCTGTGTGCATATATATCAACAAGGGACAGTTTTAAAATGATTTAAGAAGAATTACCATCTTTCATGGAAGGAACTATAATAATGTGAAGATCTAACTTTTACATTAAATATTTTCAATGTACTGTATTCTGTAGAGCCTACATGTTGAATGAACCTATGGAATTTCAGGTTGATTCTTTTGCCAGGGATTTAGTGTATTGTCCTGGTCTTGAAAGGTTCTGAGCACCGCAACACTCACGGTGTGTCTAGACTACATGGCTCCGTCGACGGAGCCATGTAAACTAGTTTACCCGACATAGTCAATGAAGCGGAGATTTAAATAATCCCCGCTTCATTAAAATAAAAATGGCTGCTGCACTGTGCCGACAATCAGCTGATCCGGCACAGCACGGCAGTCTAGACGCAGATCGGTCCACAAGGGAAGCCTTTGTCGAGAGCTCCTGTAAACCTCGTTTCATGAGGCATAGGAGCGTCGACAAAGGCTTCCTTGTCGACTGATCCGCGTTCAGATCGCCGCGCTGTGCCGGATCAGCTGATTGTCGGCACAGCGTGGCGGCCATTTTTATTTTAATGAAGCGGGGATTATTTAAATCCCCGCTTCATTTACTATGTTGGGTAAACTAGTTTACATGGCTCCGTCAACGGAGCCATGTAGTCTAGAAACACCCTCATTGCCTTTTTATAGGTATTATGGCTAAAAAATGCCATTAGGGATCAGGCCTATGGCCCTGATCCAGCAAAGTACTTCTATGAGTTTGATCACATGAGTAATAGTAACATGCTTAAAAGTTTTATACATGAGGGGCACTCAATGCAATCAGCACTCATTGAAGTATTTAGAAATGTTTCTATGAGCTTCAATGACCGTTGTATTGTTTTCATACTGGATTGTTTTGTTGTATCAAGGTATGTGAGAATAATTGTTTTTTATTTATTATAAGCCCAGTAATGGAAATTAGTTTTAGTGATCTGAAAACCTAAAAAAGGGCCATTTAGAGCAGATGATGATAAAATAATAATTGTGTATTTATATCAATCTACACCCACCCATCCAATTTATTAAGCTATTTTGATTAGCACCAAAAACTCTGAATGTTTATCAGAACCTCCTGAGTGAGTAGTAAAAGATATCTAGAAATTTCATGAGAATAAATTTTCTCAAATGTTCTACTATTTCATCATCTTTTTTCTGACCAGATCTAAGTAGTGCAAAGACTCCCGTGAATTTTTTTTTAAAATATAAAATGTTACCCCAAAAGGTTGAAACTTTAAAATTATTATGGTTGAAGGTCTGGTCTGATTCTGATTTTTTTCTAAAAAGGTTCAGATATTGCTCTTTGGGTTTATTATAAAGAAATACCTTTTAAGGTTTTGTTAGTGCTTCGTAAAAATGTAATTTGTTTCTAAAAAAACAAGTGTGAGATATTTTTTATAATTTTATTGATAACTTATTTCTTTAGCTTTAATTATATTCAGTCTCAAAAGCAATCCAAATGTAGATAACATTGCAGTTATTTAAAAATAATATGGATAACTACTCTTTTTGGCCCAAAATTGATTGTCATATAATCTAATTTCATGTATACTTAAATTGGGCTGGGGAGGTTATTAAAAAAGAGAATAATTTGGATGGGAAATTGGAGGAGTGTGGAGACTATCCCTTTAATCAGAGCTTGAATGTTAAGTCACAACTTAGTCTACAAAATGATCCATTTATTTTTTAACAGGTAAAATACAAAAAAGGTTTTGAGCATATGAAGACCCAGTTCCATCTGCCACTGGATATGGTAAACTTAGTGCATGCCCGGCAAGCCCAGTCATTGGTCAGCAATCAGGAATACAGAAAACTACTTCACCAGTACACCTCAGTGACAGATGATGTGAGATTGCAGTGTGCCAAGAAAGCTTATAAACTCCAGAGTGAGGTAAATGAAAGTCATCCCCGTACTATTATCCTGTTGGGTCTGACACAATGATTATGTTTCAGACCATTACAATATGTGCATTTGAGTGGCAATTGTGGAGTAAACTGAGCGTTCTGGGTTACATTAAAGAATGACGTGTGTATTGGTTTGGTACTTGGGCAGTAAAAGGTTACTGTCAAGGAATTCTGTCTGACATGAGTGAAATGGCCTTTTAAAAAGCCCATTGACTGTGTAAACTGTTTGCTCTGTGGCCTCTGACCTGCTGTGCGTCTGAATGTAATTGGTGCATATATCCAGAAGAAGGCTGCATGCAGCTTTTATAAAAATCTGTTTCATAAGAGACCTGTAAACTGTAGCCAAAGACTAATTTGACATAATCAGTGAATTCTAATAAGAATGAATTTGGCCCACTATGTAATCTTGTGCAACCCAGAAAAGCCAACAGATCTAGGGCGATGGCAGGTGGGATTGAACCTGGGAACCTGTGGGGCTAAAACCATGAGCCTCTGCCCCATGAACTAAAAGCCAACAGCCTGTCAGCTAAGGCTGTAGGGCAGATTTCTCTCCCCATTGTAGCCTCAGAGTGGGTTACAATTGAATAGAATGAACTAAATCAGGGGTAAGGGTCTTCTGCTTGCCTGGATCTGGCCCCCTGAGGCTCAGGGCTCCCCCACCCCAGTATTAGGGAGTCCACATTGATGCTCCAGCCCCCACGCCACCCCACTGCGGGGCTGGGGCACACAAAATCTACTAGCCTGGATCCCCCTAGGTTCTGGTGTGCAAGGGACATGTGGGGAGTGTCTTTCTGCTTCTCAGTCGGGGGCCACATCAGCGAGGGTTGGTTGATTGGTTGGTTTGTTTTTTGCTTCTCACTTGTGTGTGGCCCCTGACTGATTTTTCTGGGGGGCAGCGGACCCTGACCCAAAAAAGGTTCCCCACCTCTGAACTAGATGATTCTTGACCCTCCCAGGGCTACTCCACCACAGGAGGGATTGCGCAGATCATTTGAACCCAGGCTTAGATGATCCCATGCTTTTAATCACTTTGATTTCACATATTTAACTGTTCCATGCTGTGTGCTATTAAAAAAAACAATAGTATTTGCTTGCTGATGTATCTGATGGCCTAGGAAATAATGTAATAAATACTAGGGTGCTTCCTTTAAATAGACTTCACTGAATACAACAGAGTCACATTAGAACTGCTCAGAGAACAAAGCATTTTTGTGAAAAATTACAATGGGAAAATGTCTCAATTTTCAAGAAGACGTTTTTCACAAAGTTGTCTGATGAGCTCTTATTTTATATCTGCATAAACTTTATATATGAGAGGGAGGTTTTCAGAAACAGAGATGGAAGTTAAGTACCCAAGTACCATTAATGTCCAGTGGGATTTAGGTTTCTAATTCTCTTAGGGTACGTTTACACTGCACATCTATTTCGGGATACTGGAGGAATCCCGAAATAGCTACTCTGTGTCTACACAGGCCGCCCTTTATTTTGAAATATTTTTCGAAATAACGGGCGCGGTATTTCACCATCCCAGTAAACCTTGTTGCACAAGGGATAAGAGATGGCTCAAAGTAACACTTCGTTTTGAAATTTGACACTGTGTAGATGCGCCAAATTTCAAAATAAACTATTTTGAAATAGATTCAAAATTGAGTATCTTATTTCTAGTTTAGGGTGCTGTGTAGACACACCCTTAAGCTCTTTTTAGAATCCCAGCCCTTGTGTTGTATAAACACACACCACACACAAAAAAACATGCACACAGACCCAGCATAAAGTAGCGAGAAAGTTTACTACATAGTAAATATTACTTCTCATCTCTAATTTATTTAAATAATCTCCTTGTGTAATTTCTGGATAAATAAAAACAGTGAATTTTAAATAGAAATGCATAATTACTTTTCCTTGATTTCCGTTAGAATTTATACAGGTCTGACATGAACTTTATGAGAGGAGTTGGCTGTATTATTCCAGGAGCCCTAGAGATTGAAGGGAAGAAGAAAGCTTCTGAACTCATCAGCGAGGTAACAAAAGAGGGTTTTGATTTCTCCACTACAAACAAGAGTTTGCCAGATGTCTGTCTATTAAACTGGGTTGGCAAAATGACTCATTGTATTAATAATAGAACCCTCCCCCCACACACACCTTTATTCGATCACTCCATTTGTGTCCTGATTTCAGATGAGTGAGCATGGAGAGGTTCAAGGTTTTGCAGACCTCATTAACTATTTTCACAATCTTTTCCTCTTCTGTTCTGAACTCATGTGATTAGTATTTTTCAGATACATTACTTTATATAAAAATGTGCCTTTCCAGCTACGAGGAAACCTGTGCCATCTATTAACCCATACTGCAACACTCCCCCAAAGCTAGGCTAACACACTGGAGTGGCCTCTACATTGAATTGTTCCCTACCCCTACTCTGATCCTTTCCCGCAGTTTCTCTGCATTTTTCATTCTGCCTACTCAGAATTCTGCTTTCCTCCCTATTGTCCTATTCGATTTTTCCTCCTCCGCTCTCTCCCTGGTGTTCCCCCTGCTAGTTTCACCAAAGCAAGGCATAGATCCAGTGACCATGTTCAAATAGGTTTGGAACTAGGAAAAATGAGTACGCACATCTCTAGCCCTACTCTAATGAACGGATCAGGTGCTTTGATCCTCATGATGAGCTCTATTTATTGCTCATCACTCTCACTTACCTGCTTAAAGTAAGTGAAACCTCAACTTTTCCAATGGTTTGGAAGTAGAAAGTTAATCAAGAGCACCTAGGGACTGAACCTTTGGCAACGAAACTCTCATTTCATTAGTTGATGCAAATGATGTTAAGAGGTAAAATCATACAATTTCTATATAAAGTTTGGCAGCACACTTTTACTAAACCCGTACCATATTCCCTGTCTGTTTTCCATTGTCCCTAATGAGACATGAGCCCCCCAGATTAATGGGAGCAACTGATAAACTGGCCTAAGGGTTAATGAATGAACATTCTTCACAAAGCACCATTTTCAGCATGAGCAGTAAAAGCAAAGCACTAATATTAGGGAGACAAGTCCCTTATCTGACAAGACAATTTAGTGCTTCTGTTCATTTTTCTTTGTGTGTGAATTCAGAGTAAATATCGTCAGCAGCCGCATTCCTTCAAGTACACATCGGTGACAGACTCTCCTGGCCTCCTTCATGCAAAATTCAGCAACATGATTGCTAATGAGGTAGGTTCTAGTAATGTGAATCAGAAAATGTGCTTTTTAAAATGCAGTGAGCTGGGGAAGAAGGAGTGGAAGGGAGAGAACCTCGTTCTGAGAAGCATAATACATCAAAAGGAAAGATGGCATCATTGATTTGTGCTTTTGCACACTTAGATCATATTTTATTATTCCCGGACAAACATTTAGTATCATTTTGTCAATCAGATCTCTCCTTTAAAACTTCATAGTCTCCATTTGATACGAAGTCCTGTAATCAGATTTTTCTATTTGAAAGCAAACAAAATGCAAAAAAGGTAGATACGTTTTCAGGGAGGTTAATTTGCATAGTATTGAATAAGCAACATTCAAGCCCACCTAATGCTGAGAACAAGAATCTCCTTTTTTTTTGAATTCACTGTCACCTGTCAAACATGCCAATTTCGGGAAAAATCCAATGATCCCACAGTCCGCCCCTCACTGAAATATTTCCTTGATATTTGGAATGATCCCTACAAACCTGCCCCCTATCCTCTCCTCCCCCCCCGCAAAAAAACAAATACACCCTCATTCTAAAACAACAAAATCACAATAAACCTAGATAGTTGCAGTAGCTTTGGCATATTTCTTCTGTACTTTGTTCTGGCAAAATAATTAAGGCTGTTCACATTCTAGCAAATGAATGCCAATGATCTCCAATCTCTTTCCTAGCGCCTGTATAAAGCAGCAGGAGAAGACATTCTGCATCACTACACACTAACCCTAGGTCTGCCTGCGTTTTCACAGGCAAGAATAAATGCAGCTAATCTCAGTGATGTAAGTGCTTGTTTTTGTTTGTTTTTTTCCTTACATGCATTTGGATTTACCTTGAGGAGTCCTCCACAGGGAGGGGTTTAGGTCTAGATAACCTATTGGTTCTATTCCATTTCTGTTTTCTCTGATTTGATTGTATATACACTATATATAGAAGCTTCAGGGGGTAGCTGAGTTAGTCCGTACAAGATAAACTTAAAAAACAACAAATGGTCTGATAGCACTTTATAGACTAACAAAACATGTAGATGGTATCTTGAGTTTTCGTGGGCACAGCCCACTTCTTCAGATGACTAGAGTTTCTATATATAGAATCCTTCAAATCCACAGATCTCTGCTTTATAGCTGTGAGTATCCGCATCCACGAATGTGGATATGGATATCCATGGCTAATTTTTGTGCATGCAGATGCAGAGACAAATTTTGTATCCATGCAGGGTTCTATGTATATATACCTGTGACCATTAGCACATATACAGATGTCAGTAAAATACATCTACATAAAGAACAGGCTACACATGTTTGTTTGAGATAATATCTTCTTTAAATAATAAAAAATCCTTTGGTAGTGAGAAATTGACTCACTAGCTTTACAACGCATGTAAGTGCGTTTCTTTGTTCAGTCATTCATGCATTTAAAAATGAAACAGAGAAATCTATATGAGCCTTTCCCACTTTAGGCAAAATACAGAGAGTCTTGGCATAATCTGTGCGCTCAAGGCTACAAGCTGACAATGGAAGCGATCCCTTTCCAGACTGCGAAGGCCTCCAGAGATATTGCCAGTGATGTGAGTTGAATGATTCAACCTTCCACCTTGCCTAGTTTCTGTTAACTTCATGTAAAACAATGTCTAAGGCAGATTTTACTGAATTACAGCATCCCCATAACCATGTGAGATGAGTGTCAGACAGAATATATTACTTATGAATGAGATTCTTTGTGGGGGTTTTTTTATCAAGAAGAGTCACAGCTTATCAGAAACCAAACCCAGTCAAAGATCTGGGAAAAATCCAGTGACTTTATGCATGGTACAATCTAGGGAAACTCTTCCCTTCTCCAGTCTGTCTGGGTCTTCAGCCCCAGACTTGCAAAACATCCACTAATTATGGATGTCTGCCTGTTTTGGGGCACCCACTGGCAGAAGTGCAGAGCACTTACAACTCATCCTGAAGCTGTGAGTTCAGATCCTCCAGAAATCAGGTCATAGATATCTGAAATTGGGCACTGAAAGTGAGTGGACTCTCCTGCACATGTGTGTCTCAGTAACTTCCCAGGCAAGGAATACATATGTCCCTCCTCTTTAGAATTTTTTTTCAGGTTTGGATTACAATTTCCAGAACATATTAAGACATGTGGTGAATTTTAGCTGTAGGTACTTTTTAAGTCCTTTTCTTTCCTCTAAAGGTTTTCGCAAATAAATTATAAGAATCGCTTGCTTATAATTAAAATGAAATAAAAATATTTGATTTTGCATAGCATTGAGGTGCATATTTTGTTACATCCAAGGTCATAAAATATGAATGCTTTAAACATGTACATACATTTCACAAAGTAGCTATAACTTAATTGTTATACAGGGCTTGTGACCATAGGTCTGAAGTTGGCCCTTCATCTTCAGAGCACTTTATAAACTACTGTAATTTAATCCCCTTAGTTCCCCTGTATGGTAGATAAGTGTTGTTATTCCATTCAGACTACATTATAACCTCTTCCGGCCAGGCCTGGGCCTTCTGTTTAGAATTCCTGGCACACTATTTATGCTATATAAATACCAAAGACAATAATCCTTGCCATTTCACAGAGAGGCTAAATGCACGCTCATTGAGGGAGTCAGAGTCAGAGCTACAATGAGAGTTTACTCCTTCCTGGTGCTTATTTCTATGCTCAGACCTTACACTTCTCTCTCAAATCACTTTTTGATACAGGAACAGTTGGTTGCAAAAACTGGATGGGGTTTGGAAAGCTGAAGGATACAGTGTGCACTGGGTTTCTCTTTTAGCTGGATTTTGCATGCTCTTTTGGCCTCTTCCATTTGGTATCGATAAAAGGAATTTCATGGGAGTTAAAATAGCAAGACACAATCTGAAGTTAAGCTTGCTTGTTGACCACCTTATCCGTTTGTTTTCAGTGTCAATACAAGCACGCCTTCGTGAAGGAAAGAGGAAAGCACGTCGGTGCCAGAAGCATTGTGGATGACACCCGATTGCTACACTGCTTTCATGCTGGGAAGTTACAAAGTGAACAGGAGTATAAGAAAGGGTCCCAGGAGGTCTGGGCTCAGTACCATCTGCCCATGGACATGGTGAATCTAGTCCATGCTAAGAAGGCTCAGGCCTTAGTGAGTGATCAAGATTATAGGAAAAGACTCCATGCATATACAGCACTCCCTGAAGACTTGAAGATGCAATGGGCAAAGAGAGCCCACATGTTACAGAGTGAGGTAAAGACAGAACCCTCTTGTTAGCTGCAAACAGGTTTAGAAATGTGCCATTGACACAAACCACATGTTGATGCCAAACACTTTGAAAATAAGCCTGCAAACTCTTGCATTTGCATACAAAATATTTGATTCAAATGTGCACTGGAAAGGAGGTTGCATGTTCAGAGATTAATTTGAAAGCGTCAATTGTGGAGGCTCTTTTGCAGGTGGAAACAGTTAATATCAATGGCCAAATTTTCAGACAGGAGTACGTTCAGCTTCCAGTTGTGTATGTATGAATTTATACATGCAAATGGCTCGTTTCATGCAGATTTTGCACACCACCTTGTTATGTAAATGATAAGCTCTCCACAGGCAAAACCCGTGCTCCATTTGCACTTGCAAATGGTTTTGCACTTGCATGTGCAATTGTTCACATGTGCCACCAAAAATACTCAAGAACTGTGTGCCCAGGTGACTGCATATATAAAGTTGCCTGTGAGCAAATAGCCGCATTTTGACAGTTTGCCCACAAAGATTTTCTTTAATTGATAACTACACCTCATAAAGCTGTCATTTTGTTGCATGGGAAAAGAGAGGTTGAATGACAGTGTGTAAGAATGAAGCTTGTGATGTTGAACTAATTCTTAATACATCTTCAGGGAACTGCCTGTTTGCTGGACGCAAGATTCTATTGAGGTCAAATGATAGGCTATTTGTTAGATTCAATTGATGTGGATAAACAAATATTTGTAGACAGTCCATTTATGAGAGAGTGTGAGCAGCAATCAAAGCTCTGGAGAACTTGCATCTTGCTTTCTTACTTAGTGTACCTACAATGTACATCCAATCCGTACTCTTTGCAACAAAAGGCACCTTGAAAGAGCTTTATGCACTTCATCTCTTCAGATGAAAGCCAACAATCCGATTGAAGGATCCCTGTTGGATTTGCCTCTCTATGTTATAAATGTATCCAGTTGCCTTTGTTCTTTGTCAGAGTGGAAAGAAAGTAAAAGATTTGCCAGCGAAAACTAGAGGATCCCAATATTAAAAGAGAACCATTAGCAGGGGGGTTAGTTTTGTGTTAAGGGGGAGTCTTAGATTTCTTTCCCCTCTGTTTTGATAATAGCACCAAATTTACATACAGACATAACCACTAGAGACACACTGGGGAAAAAAACAGCTATGCCCGCTTTTTTGGGCGAGTATTGTGTTGCTGAAAGTTTCATCAGGAGTTCCTCAAAATGTTCCCCTGCAGTCAGCAACGTATAATTTTTCTTGCGTAGAATACTCTTCGGTTTCTGCTGTAACTGTCCAACTTCTACCATACACGCCCAACTTCTACCAACCCAAAAGCTCAATTCCATCTGCTGCCTTTCCCAAATCCATCAGCCTGTCTAACCTGTCCTGGTGACACCATGCTTGCCAACCCCTTCCGTGTATCACCAAGACTCCTGTTGGCGACTCCCTCTGTCTGACAACTGGTCCTCACATCTTGCAGTGGTGATGGTGACTGGGTTGTCCCGCAGCCTCTGGCTGTGTTTGCTTAGGTGGGGAGTGGATCTTGTCTGGTGAAGGGCTGGATGGTTAATCAAAGAATAGGTCCCTTTCAGTTCTTGATCCTGTGTAGAGGAGTCTGTAGAGGTGCAGAGGTGTACTGTGGTTTCAAAAGCCTATCTGGAATACCCTTGTGCTCTGACTCTTCCTTACCATTGGAGTGCACTTTGGCAGCTGTTGCAGGCTGCCTGACTTATACTGGCCCTTTGCTGTCTTTCCATCTAATCCCTTCTTGTGCCCTGAAATCAGACCAAGGACCAAATAGCACACAGAACCCACCTATAGTGCCTCACATTACAGGAAAGTATAATTTCCATTGGCCCAAACCTTACATCTTTACAAGGTAAACTTCCACTGAAGTTCAGGAGTTTCTCTGGGTGGGACTGAATGAAGAAATTATAAGGATCTTGGGATTTGGCCCTGTGTGATTAGAAACGTGAATAAACCAGAAAAATAATCAAGATGATTTAACAAGGGATGTTGCCCAAAGAGCTTATCAGATGAGACAACAGATTTTACTATCCCGTTTACCACTCTGTAAGACTGTTCTGCATGTATACAGCACCTGACACCCAATGAGCCAAGAGAAGTTTCATAGCTTTGCAGCACTCCTTTGAAATAAGTAATTGTTGTTATCTCTATTTTAAATATGGAAAGTGTGAGGCATGGAAATGTTGAATGATTGGCCAAAATCACACAATGGGTCACTTGCAGAGTCTGGAGGAGAATCTCAAGGGTTTTTTTGGGTTTTTTTTCATTTTTTTCATTTCCCCCTAGCTTTAACCACTGGCAAAATTTGTTTGGTTAGTCCGATTCTCTTTGTAGGTGGGGCTCTAAAATATCGGAAGCAAAGAACTGCTGTCCTCTTACAAAGTCAGGCTAATTAGGAAGCATGCATCGGATACATAATTAGTATTACGGAGTTGAACCTACTTCAGATAATTATTTTAAAAAGGGAGTTTTACATCCCATATAAACAGGTTATTTCTGCTTTGAGTCATGCTAATTCACTTGTGAGGTCTCGTCTAATGACTTGCGTATGATACATTATTTAATTCCTGGTGGAATGAACAAGTGCAAACAGTTGGGTTTTATGATGTGAGTTATGCATGGAGGATGAAAAAGGTGAAAAGTTTAATATGAATGTGGGAGTCTTTAAAAAAAACCCAAACCTGATAGCTGTGGCTGCAAACCCGAGAAAAGCTAACCATTTTCATTGTCAACAGTCTCGCTATAAATCAGACCTGAACTTCATGAAAGGGATTGGCTGGTTGGCGCTGAGATCTCCACAGATAGAAAATGTAAAGAAGGCTGGAGAGCTCATCAGTGAGGTATATTGATACATTTTTCATGGGATGGCGTGTCTGTAGGAATTGTTTACCGTCAAGGCTCCTTGTTACATGACACTTACGAATGTAGCTTATCATTTCCTTTTGATGTGGGAGCCTGTTTATACAAAGCGTAAGTTACCAAAGAGCAGGATGAGAGATAAGAGTCCACTTGTGACACTCGTGACATATTTTCTATTCCAAAGGAAACGCTAGTCTGAAAACAAAATGTGTAAACAAATAAATGCAGGAAACTCCACTATGAAATGCTAAGCAGTTGAGTTTCAGTTTTTAAAATGGCATGATACTGTGCATACCATTGACAGAGGGTGATTTAGCCTAATCAGCATCATTTTTTTACTTTAGAAACTCTTATGTGCCATTCCTAACCAGAATTTATGACTGCTCTCTATAATAAGCGTTTGCAAAACAGAAAAGAAACTTTTTATTTGTGCACACTGCAGTGGCGCATTGTAACCACACTAGCCAGCATTAAAACAAGGGCTGGCACTAAAGCAAAATCACTTCCTTTTTAACATCATGGTTTCAGGATGATGATTTTCTTTTCATTTTGTTCCTGTTTGTTGTCACGTACACCCAATTCTCATGTATCACTGTGTAATAGAAGCCACTGGGTTTTTTCACTTGCAGACAAAGTATCGTCAGAGGCCAGGGAGCATGACGTTCACCACTGTGGTTGACTCTCCAGACTTGATCCATGCTAAGCATAGCTACCTCCAGTGCAGTGAGGTAGGTTTCCTTTTATAGTAATGGACCTTATCTTGTTGTACTGTAGTACATAGACTAGATTTCCTCTACATGGCTGCCAGAACCAAAGTGGTCACACTGAATGCTTTGTGATTTCACAGAGGCTGTACAGGTCTGGAGACGCTGACGCAATGCACAGATATACCCTACCACCTGACCACCCAGATTTTGTAAGAGCCCGCCTGAATGCACTTCAAATCAGTGATGTAAGTGACAGATCATTTCATTTTCAGGCAGTAGACTTTGCAGTAAACTGGACTACTTCATTAAGAATGATGGGCTTCCACGGGGATTTAGGGAGTTTTCCTCTAGATACAGAAGTGAAGGTTCCCTTTGGTGAGCCTGACTGAAAATGAAAAGGCCAGAGGGCAACAGAGACAACCTTGCATCCAGACAGGGATGGAAGACTGTATAGTTTCATTGACCAGAGAAAGATTCTCCTCTCCTCCTTTGAGAAGTAATTCTATTTGGTAGAGTGGAAGCCTAGCAGGAATTTCTATCTTTCAATCCAGTTGTAATCCTTGGGCAAGTTAAGACCCATTAACTCACCTTTGGGAAAATATTCTCTGTCCCAGGATATGTAAATTGTATGTGTGGGGATAAAGGGAGAACATCTTTTGACCTGAATTGATTCTTTTAGTACACTAGTTGGCTGTGTGTTTGCAACTGTGCCAGCCAAGCAGAGTTGAGTTCAAGGGATTCTGTTTCCATAGTGCAGGTACACAGGCAGTATTTCTGTCCCTAACATGTGCCCTGATGCAATGTGCCATTAAACAGCTGGCCTCTTGAGGGCTACATTTCAGTGATGAGCAGAGAGATCTCTGGCTGTATATTAGTTTGCAATATGCTTTGGGTTCCTGCTGCATAAACATTTTATTTATTTTATTATGTAATTTGAAGCCTGAATCTGTCTGAAAGGCCAGTTACAGAGACACAAGCGAGGCCTAAAAAAAATATATTTTTTGCCATCCTCTCTGACACTGGGGAAGAAAAATTGGTGGTTTACAAACCTCCTCCCTTATGTCTGAGGAAAAAAGAGTAAAGTAAATCTGCTTCTCATGCAACTAAAGCAGTATTGTCATGTCCTGATAAATCTGATAATTGTCAGACTTGAATGTAAAATTTCTTCTCAAGACACTGGTGTATTTGAACTAGAATTACCAGAGGATGGATGAGGATATGGAAATCTTTGTAGCCTTTCCTTAAACATCAAATTGTTTGTGGTATTTACAGAATTGGATCAAGTGCTGCATATGGAAAGTTGTGGAGGGAGAATGACCCTACCGTGCACAAAAAGCCATTGATATTTTAAAGCTGTGGAGATAACTACAAATCAAATGGCTGTAATGTGTGAGGATGAGGACAAAACTCTGCACACTGTGATAAAGAAAAATGATGCATGGGGTTCCAGATCAAAGGACCCATGTAATGTTCAGACTCTCAGTGGCAATGCAAAGGCTTCGAGAGATTAAATAAAAAAGCCAGACAGGAAATGATTGAGATGTAGCAAACAGCATGCACGCAGCAGTTACTAAATGTACAGGGGCATTGTGGGTACAAGCTCAGAGTCAGGGCAAATATCATTATTGGGGAAAGAAGAAGGATCTTTCGATTCATCGTTCAGCACATTGCAACAGGTAGTTTTATAAAACCCAAGCTAATAACAGCCAAAAGTTGTATGCCATCTGATGCCTACTGAGTAGCCTCAGTCCAATTCTAGGGAAACAGGTGTTGACCAGTGAAAAACAACTATCCCAGTTTCCTTTGTTAACTTCTTGGTTGGAATTCTCAGCAGAGAAGCAAGGGGTAGATAGGGTCTGGAGACGGAGCCAGGACTAGAACATATTAGTGGGCCTTGCATTGCCGACTCCCCCGCTGTCACTGTTCAGAATGTCTGCTGTCTCGGTCTGCCATCTTTCCTAAACACTGAGAAAAATAAGAACAAGGTTAATGTACTTCTAAACTTAAAATGTATATTGGTGATGTGCTCAGGGGCGAACGTATTGCAGAAAAACTAGACTACAGCCTCAGACTGAACAGGTGAATAAAATTAGAAGGGGAAAAAAATAGAATTGTCAGAATGCTGAAGAAATCAGGTACAGCTGTTTCTGTAGCTGGCACATAGGATTTGACACGATATCATATCCACTCTGGAAGCTATTGTATAAACTTGGAAAAGTCCCAGAACTAGAGCACTTTCACTTTGAGATTGCATTTCACAGCCTCAAAGTCATATCCAATGTGTTACAGGCAGATGTTATTCCGGATGACTTAATGAAACCACATGTAACATGGGACCGAGACAGAGAACATTAGAAAAGCTCAAAATAACTGGTTACAAAAACTCTGGTGCTGACATCCTGAAGACACAAAAACCCAAGGCACTACAAGTGGATGCATCAAAAGACAGAATCAGGGCAATGTCGATGTAATATTGATGTGGCAGAGGCATCAAAGTCACTAATAGAAGCTAAATAAAATCAGAACCAATCCATGTGCCAATGTAAAAAGAAATCCTGATGGTTGTATTTAGACACGAGAGATTTCATCATTGTTTAATAGGAAAGAAACTGAAATGCTATAGAATCCGATCCCAAATCTTAGAAGATTGTCACGATGAATCTGGATAGCAACGAATCTGTTAGAATAAAACATTAATTACTGCAGCCAAACACACACACACACACACAAAAAGGTTTAATAAACTGTTTTCTCCTCTTCTTTTTAACCCAGAAAATGTATAAAACAGCTTGGGAACAGACACGGGCAGGTGGCTATGATTTTAGGTTGGATGCCATCCCATTCCAGACAGCTAAAGCTTCAAGAGAAATTGCCAGTGATGTAAGAAGTGTTCAGTTTACAAAATCTAATCCTGCAAAACCATTAAACCTCAACATAAAAATGTGGGCCTTACAGGCCAGTTTCGGTGAGGTGGTTATCTAGTCAAACCAGATGTTTGTGCCAAACTAAGTTCAAAGTTTTCCATTAGGAATGGCATTTAATAATATACTGTACCTGACAGGAATATTTTTGAAGGCATAGTCATGGGGAGGGGGTAGGTCTCTGGTACAGTACTGTAAATTGGGTGCCAGATTTTGATGAGTCAAAAGACTGGGCTTACCTAGACCATTTATTAGATTGAGTGTGAACATCCAAAATAGTTGGTCACCCTTTAACATGTAGGCCTAATCTTCACTATGCCCATTCCCTGTCAATCTAAGATCGCAACTTCAGCTACAAGAATAGTGTAGCTGAAGTGGACATACTTAGTGTGGTGCCTTCCATGCAGTAGGGTTGGTGGGGGCTGTTCTCCCATTGACTCCGCCTACTCTTCTCATCCTGGTGGAGTACCAGAGTTGGCGGGAGGTTGATTTATTGCATCTAAGCAGATGCGATAAATTGAACGCCGGTGAATCAATTGCTGCAGTGTTGATCCACTGTGTAGTGAAGACAAGCCCATAAGCAAAAAAATTACTGTGATGGGAGCTGTATTGCTTGAGTAATTTCTAACTGGACTAGCCAGCTCAAGGAAAAGTATATAGCTCTCCAAGAAATGGTCCTACATTGGCAGGGGGTGGTGGCTTCATAAATGTTCTGTTATTTGAACAATTACCAAAGAGTTTATTCTACTGTGGTTACGTAGTTGTACTATAAGTAATGGTGTCAAGTATCAGAGGGGTAGCCGTGTTAGTCTGGATCTGCAAAAGTAACAAGGAGTCCTGTAGCGCCTTATAGACTAACAGATGTATTGGAGCATAAGCTTTCGTGGGCAAAGACCTACTTCGTCAGATGCATGTGCATCTTCATCATGCATCTGATGAAGTGGGTCTTTGCCCACAAAAGCTTATGCTCCAATACATCTGTTAGTCTATAAGGTGCTACAGGACTCCTTGTCGCTTTTATAAGTAATGGCTTTGTTACAAACAAATATAAATGCCCATGGGTCAGACTCCTCTTGGTGTAAGAGCACAGCGGGGAGCCTGTGCCCCCAGAGGAGAGCTATTGATGGGGAGGGGCAATTCAATTAATAAGGCAGTCGTACAATAATGTGCATGTACAAATGAGATTTCCTTCTCCAACACCCTGCAGTTCAGGTACAAAGAGGCCTTCCTGAGGGAGAAAGGCCAACAGATTGGATTCCGTAACATAAATGACGATCCCAAAATGAGGCACTTCATCAGGGTGGGGAAACTCCAGAGTGACAACCAGTACAGGAAGGGGTTTGCCCAAGACAGGACACAGTTCACGAGCCACATTAACCAGCCCAGATTCATCCATGCTAAGAAGAGCCAGCAGCTAGTCAGCAATGTTAACTACAAACAACCCCTGCACCAGTACACTTGTGATCCTGAGCAGCTGAATCTGAAGCATGCAAAACAGGCTTACCAGCTCCAGAGTGATGTAAGTACCTTTGCTCTACAGCAGCGGTTCTCTGGCTGTGGGTCGGGGCCCCATTTTACTGGGGTTGCCAAGGCTGGTTTAGATTTGCTTGGGACTCAGGGTTGAAGCCTCAGGCCCACAGCTTGGGGCCGAAGCTGAAACCTAAGGGATTCAGCACTGGGGGGCAGGGCTCAAATGACAGGGATGAAGCATTTGCCCTCTTCCTCATCTAGAGTGATGGGGCTCAGGCTTTGGTCTCGCTTCCACCCCAGGGCAGTGGGACTTGAGCAGGCTCAGGCTTCAGTCCCCCTCCTGGGGATGCTATTAATTTTTGTTATGAGAAAGGGCTGTGCTACAAAGAAGTTTGAAACCCCCTGCTCTATAGGCTGTAGCTACAACACTTATTCCCAGGGTTACTCTTAGTGAGCCTTGCAGACCACTCCCTGACTCCTATACTTGATTATGGGGGGAAAAAAACCCACCCTGTATTGCAACAGAAAAAGGACCCTCTCTTTTCTAAGGACAAATAGTTCTGGCTTGTGTCCCATCCAGCCTTTAATGCAGGTGGTCTAATTTAGAGCCTAACCTGATCATACCCAACGGCGTATATTTCCTTTTTCCAGGTCAAATACAAGTCTGACTTGAACTGGAGCAAAGGCATTGGCTGGACTCCCCCAGGCTCCTACAAAGTAGAAATGGCCAGAAGGGCTGCTGAGCTGGCGAATGCTCAAGGAAGGGCACCGCAGGGCACGTATGCCCAGTGTGAACCCAGAGCGGTAAGTGGAATAAACTGCACTTCTCCGAGCCCTCTTGTACAGCACAGCTCCCTAGACAGGATCTGAGCCGTCATGTCATTCAGTGCTCATGAAAGCTACCAGACTGAGTTACGGGTAGCTGCCGTCTCCCCGTTGTTTAACCACAGAAAAAGAACACTGGGGCAGTGCCGGTTCATGCTTTCCCCACACAACCCTACACCAATCTAGAGGAATCTCTTCTAGGGAGGAGAGCACAGGTCACGTTCCATGAAGTTGTCTCTCCAGGTAGACGCTGGGAAGCTCCGTGGACAGGGTGTGGCTCCCCTGTGGAACGCACAAAGGGGTTTTCCCCATGGATGGTCTTTGTTCCACAAGGATCTTGGGGCACTCACGGTGCGGGAAGGGCTCACCATGGCAGTTACTGCAAGACAGTATCTGATTAGAGATCCGACTGGAGCCGGTGGTAGCTCCGCAGGGAGCCGGGTGCGAAAGTCCCTAACACATGGAATGGGAGGGTGGAGATTCTCCAGTGTGCCTTCTCTCTCTCCCCATTCTCAGATTTGGCCCCTAATCTGTTACATTCCCCACCACTGCGTATGCTCCTCTGCTGTGACCCTAGTAGCATCCCAGATACTGTTAAATACCCAGTGCCAATAAAATGGCCACTTTCCATTTTCAGTTGTTTGCTGCTCTTAAAATTTATCTTTTGCAACAAGAAAATGGACCATCCCAAGAGAAATATAATACAGGTTGGACCTCCCTGGTCCCACACCCTTGGGACCGCTGGACCAGGGGAGGTCAGGCCTGGGGCTTTCCTGGGCCCCCTTCTTGGCTGCCGGCCCGGCTAGTGAGCTACCCCCGGCATGCTGGCAGGGCTCCAATCCAGGCCGCTGTCCCCACTTCCTGGCCCCAGCCACAAGCACTCCATGCCTCTGGCCACTGGCCCTGCTCCAGCTGACGGGCATGCTCCCTGCCCCCAGTAGCCAGCCCCGCTCTGGCTGCTCACCCAGTGGCTGGGCTCCCTGTTCCCAAGCCACAGGGCCTGCGGGTTCCCTTTCGCCAGACCAGCTGAGCTCCCAGCCTCTGGCAACCTCTGTAACTGGGGCTCTCTGTTCCAGCAACATCTATGGTGCTGTCAGACTACAGAGCGGTTCGACCTGTACACACATTTTATAGTCTCCTATCTGCAAAATGGCGAGAGGGAGTAATTCTCACAGTAATATTTGAATAAGACAGCTAGCATGGAATGTCTTTTTGAGTCCCACACGTAGAACTTGTCTGATCTTCACCGAGAAACCTACTGGTATCTCATCGCTCTCGACTGCTTGCTCCTCATTTAGGATGTAAATTAGAAATGGGGAGCTAATAACAAACAGGGCAGAAGTTTAGCCTAAGTGCAGTAATAATCCTTATTTTGCTCTTTTTTTATGCCAGATGGATTTTTTAAAATTCATGTGCGACAGGATAATAAAATGCTCCGTTTATGTTGGCTCGTCCCCACAATTTAGTTGGTTTGGTTTTGCAGGAGCAAGCAGAGGCAGAAGGATCCCAGCAGGTTAACGTCAACCCTGATGCTTCAGAAATTCTGCAAGTCAAGCGGAGGAAAATGCAGCTGTTTAAGAAATGAACAGAAAGATGACGCAGCACAGCAGATTACATGAAAACATTTAGGTTTTTCAGCTTGCTCTGTAGCTTTCCTGACAGAGGAGCACAGTAGATGGCATCTAAGAACAGTTTTGGTGTCTTTCAGTTTCTTTTAAAAAACAACCACCCTATATAACAACTCAAACCCAACATTTTAATATTGATCTTTATATTTTTGTGTGGATACTTTAAGGCAAGTGATTTATAATTGTACGTAATACAAAGAATGGTATTTATTTATGGCTGTCAATGAAATTAGTACTAGATGACTGGCAGGCTCAGCTTTGTACTAAAGATGAATAAGCCCCAATTTATAGAATGTAAAATCATTTGTATTGAATAAATCAAAAGCATTTGTTTGCATACATGGTGTCTTTAGACATTTTAGGGATTGGGTCCTGGTTAACTGGCACCTTGAAAAGACACAAGGTAAGACTTGGCAGGTGAATATACACAAAGCAGTGATTGACGGAAGCTAACTTAGCATTAACTAATTGGGTCATATTATTTAAGGGACTTCAGAGGCGTTATCTCTGATTGACAGAGTTCATAATTAGTACCAGAGTCTTCTGCTGAAAACAGCAGAAAAAAGTGATTAGAAATTATTGCAATGGGAATAGCTTCTGATGGATTATATGGCTTTTTATAGAACATCCCAATGGCATGAGGTTCAAAACCAAAAATACCTCAAATGAAAGACACATTGCTACACTTTGTAGACTGACTCTTCATATAAACAAGTGGATACTCTTCCATTTCGGAATTAATATAAATTCGATATTTTCCTAACTTTCCTTAAAAAACGACAGAATAACTGAATAAAATATGCAATTCTATCTGTAAAATGAAATTCCAGTTTTATGTCTAACAATTCAGAGATTATAATCTAGGTTTAGTGAATAATCCAGCTATCATCAGATGAAAAATAGAAAAAAACCCCAAAGTCATCAACATTGTAGAAATTATTTTTGAAATAATTTAGATTTACATTATAGAACAATTTTACAACTTTCTATGGACAGCCTGAGATACACAAATTGGGCCTTGACCCTGCAAATACATGTACCTCAGTAACTTTATGCATGTTCATAGTATCACCTATGTCAAAGGGACTACTTAGAAGCGTAAATCTGCTCATATGCATAAGTGTTTTGCGAGACAAGAAGCTCGGCAGGCAAGAAGAAAATGGCTGTCACATTGAAAAGTCCTAAAGAGAATCTACGGGAATTTCAGTTTTCAGCTAAATGTTACATACATAATTTGTTACTGTTTACCAGCAATCAAAATCTGTGATTGACGCATGAGGTCCAAAGCAGCAACTGTTGCTATTTTCTCTTTTTTCCTGTATAGCTGCCGCCATCTTGGATATGTTGTCATGGACAGGAGAAGCAGGGATTAAAAAAATTTAATTTCTCAGATTTACCGTTTGACTTTCCAAAAGTATCTGTTACTAGTGTGAACGGGACTCCTGCTGAATCTTTGATTTAATCCAGTTGAGGAATCTTGTCACTTGGGTATAAACGCCTGGTTTATCCTTTAGCCCACACTGTTCACCCCAGCTCACAATTCCATAGACATGGTAGGAACCATTTTGTATACAGGTCAGAGGACCTCCAGAATCTCCCTGATAAAACAAAGAAACACATCATTTTTTGCATTCTAAATTAAAGCAAAGTGTTAAGCACAAAGACTGAGGTTTTGAGTGTTTTTTAATACAGATTTGCTAAGAAGGTGTTTTTCAGATCCCAATTCAAGTTTAGGATACTGGTCTGGATTTCAGTAAAATTACAGTGAAAACTCAAACTGTTGTTTAGTTTTGGCTCAGAGTGACAGAAATCCCATAAGTTCACATGAAATTTTCATGGTCACCAATGTTAAGTAATTGAGCATTGTGGTCATGACCTTGATTCATAACTATATGGGCAGATTCAGAATGCGTATCAACACATCTTTAAAACTAAGTTGCTCCATCTTCAGTTTTGTTATTTTCATTTAAAAGGTTGATGGGAAAACCCCAAAGGGATACTGGAGAAAATTTTGCTGTGTTACAGTTGTGCAAATCCTGACTTCTACCATGAATGTAGGAGCTTTTGAGAAAGATCTAGTTGGGGGTGGTTGGGTACTCATGACAAAGATGAATCTGGTAGATTTGGGAAGAGAGAGAGAAAGGGTATATGCATTAAAAAGAGTTCCAGGGAAGCCTCTGAATTTTTGAACTTTTCCAATGGAACCTCTAAACCTTCCCTGTTATTGGTGGTGATGACATTAGTTCTAGGAATATATTTCTCAAATCACACCGAAGAAAAAAGAAGGTTGTTGTAATGTGTTAGGACAAACAGATACATGTATAGTACCCTGCCATGAGGGCAGGGGACTGGACTTGATGACCTCTCAAGGTCCTTTCCAGTTCTAGTGTTCTATGATTCTATACCCTGCCAAAGCCATTACTCTACACAGACTGATGCTTTATGCGATTTTCTTTAAAGAATGAAATTAATGTTGAAATACAGAAAAAGCAACCAACCTGACAAGAATCGACTCCTGGTATCTGAAGATTTCCTGCACAAAACATGGTTTCATCCAGTCTGCTATCATATGCACTCCGTGCGTTGCACCGTGTCTTGGAGATCAGTTTCACTCTGGCATCTAACAGCTGATGAGATCCTTCTCCTACAGGAAAAAGGAAAACACGGAAAATCACCTTCTTCTTTCCCACTTCATTTTATGTTTTTAATCTATGAGTTTGTTTGTAATTTCGCTGTGGGCAGGGTAGGAGGGGGAAGTCTATCTGATGTCATACAAATATAGTTAGAGCTTGTGTCTGGGAAATTCACTCAGAACATTGAAGTCATTGGGGCTATGTTTACACTGCACAGTTATTTCAGAATAAGCAATTCCGGAATAGTTATTCCGAGATAGCGTATTTCGAAATAGCACGTCTACACTGCAGGGAAGCCTCAAAATTAGTCCGAGACAGGCTTCCCTAATGTAGACGTGCTATCTCGATTTAGAGCCCTAGGAAGAATAACTTAGAATGGCCCTGGTGAGGGGCTATTTTGAAATAGCAGAAATAGAGCGTCTACACACCCCTTATTTCAAAATACAGCCAGTCCCCGAGTTACAAATGAGTTACAGACCAAACACTTGGCCGTAACTCGAAGTGTTCGCCCATTGAGTTACATGGCAACCGCGCTGTTCATAAGCGCGGATCGCGTTCGTAACTCGGGGACCGCATTTACGACCGCTTTGGTCGTAAGTGCGGATGGTCGTAAGTGGAGGTGGTCGTAAGCGCGGATCGCGTTCGTGACTCGGGGACCGCATTTACGACCGCTTTGGTCGTAAGTGCGGATGGTCGTAAGTGGAGGTGGTCATAAGTCGGAGACCGGCTGTAGCTGTTTCAGAATAGGCATTATTCCTAGAATGAGGTTTACAGAAGTCGGAAAAAGCCATCTGTTATTTTGAAATTATTTTGAAATAACGGAATTGCTGTGTAGACACTCACATAGTTATTTTGGAATAACGGCCGTTACTCCGAAATAACTTTGCTGTGTAGACACACCCTGGGAGATTTTGCCAGACTAGAAGAAGAGGAAGGTCTTTTGATCATAGTGCCTACATATTTGCTAGTGGCAGCCAATGGCTTGAGTTTAAAAGATGCTGATCACCAGCAGGTTTCATTGACTTCACCCTACATTTTTCAACACATAAAATAATGAAACAGATAAACAAGGTAAATATATTATAATATTTTTAAAAAGATAATTAATTACAGGGAATCTAAAAACATAACATATCATCTAAAGGTGATAGTCACAGTTTCAAAGCACTTCATCTGTAGCTACTGAAGGGTACTTTAAGTTTGTGTTATACCAGAGTGACAGGAAACATTTCACAGTCTCGGTGATTTCCTGAAATGCTAATAATATCATTGCTCAGAGAGAGAGAGAGAGAGCGAGCCCGTCTGAACACTTATAAGGTAACTGATTTTCTAAATAAAGAATTTTAAAAAATTAAAAGATCTGCTCAATTTAGAATTTTTGAAAGATATCCATTAATTCTATTGCTGCATTCTGAACAAATGGGCATGTTTTCCTGTTGTTGACTTCAATGGGATTACATTGGCAGGTAGGATTTGGACCTACCAATTGCAAAGTACTAAGACACCCAAAGCATCCTGAATGACACATTGTCCTTCTGCTTTATAGCAACATGCCAACTGGGATATGAGAAAATGCATTTTTCAGAAAATAGCCATTATCTTTAAAAGAAAAAATAAAGAATAATTCCCACTCAGAGTTACTGTCTGCAATAAAGTTTTGGGTAGAGTTGCTTGAACACAAAATGATTTGCATGTTTGGTTTGTATAAGCATCAGACACAGCCAGATGCTGCCTATGGAAAGCTTAATAGGCAAGGGAAACTTGTAAGAGTTCCAGTTCCTGACCCTCTTTGGAAATTCTGTAAGTAAAGCATAACGTCTTTCATGGTGTCTTATTTCTTCTACTTTGGGCTTTGAATGAAGCCAAGAAGCGGAGTGTCATGTGGCAAAGAAAATGGTTAATGGAATTTTTTTTGATCTTCCAGGAAGTCTTGGATACTGGATGAAGGTTCGAGTCAATATTTATTTTACCTGGCCAAGTTAACATATGCATAGTTTTTGGTTACTTTTTTGTGTGTGTGCTTAATCTGAATTTTAGATACTGGGGTCTAGATACTGATCCAGTGAATTGCAAAGCAACTGAGTGGAGAGAGTTATTCTAGGCTTACACTGATATAACTGAGATCAGCCAATCAGCAAATACCTTACCTGTTTCAGTAACTCCCCATCCTGAGATGTAGCATTCAGTCTCATCAGGAAATGGAGCCTGGGGCAAACACACTCCTTTTACATACCTCGTTTCCAGAGCACAATGGCCATCAACTGGTTTCAGTTTAACCAAAGCTGTACACAGGGAAAACAAGAATACTTTGATTAATTTTAACCTTCTTTCATCTTTATCAGTCTACAGTGTGCACTGTACAAATGCCTGAAATCTATTTGTACCTGCTACTGGATCTTGCCCTCTTATGCTCTGTACCTACTTGTTTATGCAACTATCCTGAAGAGCTAGAGGATCTAAACTGTACATAGTCACATACTGGCTTACACTTTTCAAGAATTTTTTCTTGCACTATTGAAGTCAGCAGTAGTTTTGCCATTGATTTCCAGGAGAGCAGGATCAGCCCCACAGAAACTGTCCCTCGATTTTAATCAGTGAAAAGGTCCATTCCACGATGCCTTGTCAAAGAGTGTGCCAGGCACTGTTGCAAAAACGGTGGGAGCTTACCGATATCATTGAATGGAATATCATTCCTTTCTTTGTAGTTTCCGTGCCGAATTATCTTCTCTACATCAAATTTTTGTTCATGGTATTCTGTCCTCTCCAGGTCTTGCTTTCCAAGGGACACTTGCAGGTTGTCTGCTTGCGATCTAAGAAAAAGAAAATAAAGCAAATCATGTGCTGAACTTTCCAGCTTTGGTGCTCAGAATGCTGGCAGTCGGTGGGATGACCAAGTCAGCAATGCTGGAATGCTCTCTTGCATTTTGTAATTTACCACTCTCCGAACCTTCCCTACTTAGAGATTTTCTACACACCTGCCTGGCATAAGCGCCTCAGAAAATGAAATCTAGTACTCCGGGCAGAGGCTAATTGGTGTTGAGCAGCAGGAGGTAAAATCACAGAATAGCTGTTTTTGAGCTCTTGTTGCTTTCTTCCTTATGCCATGGTGTGTGGTGTCACATGTTATGTGGTCGACCCCAACCCCAGGTCTTCAGAGGACTTTCTTTTCAACCACCACAAAGCTTTGCTATATGTCACCTCTTTTTTTTTTTCTCTAGAGATGCTGAAAATCCTCAGAGTGGGGACCCTTCAAATACTGACAACATTTTCCTAAGGCATTAATTGAAGGCTTGAATCAGTCCTTCAGCAAGGTGTGATAAAAACTCCACCATGTCAGCCAGCTGCTTTATCTATACTACTTTAGAGTAAAAGGAGGGAGGAGAGAATTTAATAGGAAACACCTTCTGGGGGAGGGGAGTGAGCCCAGAACATGTACTTATAATATCCTTTTAACTTCCTGTACCTAGCTACTCTCTAGTAGGTGACCTTAATAAAAATAGCAACGACAGCTAAATTAAGTGGAAACTGAATCCTCCAACTTTAATCCAATTTGAGAAGAGTTGATTAAGGTATTTAATGAGCTTCTGGGAGACTCATACCGTGGGAGGTATGTAGCTGGGTGATTTAATAGGCATTTTTAATCTAAAATTTCTGTGATTTTATACCTAACTGCTAAGAACATTCCTTTAACGTCTCATTCTTCATTCCCTGGAAGCGCCCTTTATGAATTCTGAGTCACTTCTGAGATTTTGCTGGCCAGAATTGTAACTGACAAAGTGGTGTTGCTCCATTGAAATTAGGGCCGATTTACATCAGCGGGGGATCTAACTCCATCTGTCTCAGTGAGTGCGAGCGAGACCATTTCAACTGAAATGCTTTGTTTGCACTTTTTCCATTAAAAAAAAGATCAGAAAATTTTGTTGACATTGACTTTTTGCAGCCCTCTCCCTCCAAAAAATCCACCTGGTAATTTGTTCCAATGGATTCATTTCACTCAATTAACTACTATGTGATGTTCCACCCCATGCGTAATGGGGCACAGGCAATGCACTTACTGAATGCAGTGTCCAGCAGTGAGGACCCAGCAGGGTTCAATGAGAGCTCCTCCACAGAAGTGTCCCTTTGGCATGGAGGTTCTCAATGGAACCTTGCTCTGCAGAGATGCCACCCAGGGATGCTTGCCAGATGTGGTCTTGGCCCCACCATAAATCCTTCGGAGCAGTCTCTCAGCCTCTGGCTGTCCACACGTATTGAATGTCTTACCCGCTATAGGAAGAACAGCTGGGCTGACTGTAGTTTCTGGAGGCTTTTCTGCAGGGGAGACATCAATCAGACTGAACGTGCTACAGGCACAGACTGAACGTGCTATAATGATTATGAATCTCAGGAATGGCCAAGGCAACGCATGTTGGGAATGTCCAGCTCAGTCATGGCAGTGGCAGCGTTATGACGCGCTAAAGGAGAGACCTGAGTCTGAGAGCAACACTGCGAATCCTGCTAGATGTTCTGTAGCAGCTAATCGGAGGATCACCCCATCACTGTTCAGCTGTGGGGATGGGTTGTCAGAGCTTCATGGATGCTTAGGGGCAAGTTATTTGTCCATACTGGCTTCATGGTGGCTACAGTGAGTGGGAAGAGCATTCTTCATCTGAACAGAAGGATTTCATAAAGACTAGATAAAACCCAGCACCCAAGTTCAGACAAGACCTAGCCATGGCTCTGAGAGAGCAGCAGCAGCAGTGTAAAATACAGTGGAACAAGGAATATGGGTTGAATTGCTTTATGCTCAGCTGACCTTTCCTAACCAACAAGGTCTGGCTAGCACTTTGGAACTCTCAAAGGACTGGGCATTTACATTTCCAGTGCCAGCCAAAACGAGGCGATGGAGACAGACTCGCAAAATGGAAACAAACAAAGTCTTAAACCTGAAGGTTTGTGTCAGTTCTGATGTTATCCCTCTTGTACTATATTCATTGGTTCATTCTTCCCCCATTCTTAGTTTCCAATAGGAATCCATGCATGCACAGTATTGAAAATTCATAGTGTCCCAATACAATTTGGATTATCTTAATCATCTCTGCTGTACAATTGATAACCTCCAGTTGGGATTCCCAAAGTTCTTAGAAGCCCAACTCCCATTGAAGTCAAGGGATCTAGATGCCTAAATACCTTTGGTCACCTCTATACTTACTGCACCACAGATCAATCTTCTGGCATTTGATTCAGTGGGTCTAGTAAGGACCCACTAAATCGAATGCTGAGAGCATCCCGTCAGCTCTGGTGCTCCTTGATTTGCGAGGAGTAAGGGAAGTTGATGGGAGCACTTGTTTGGCTTAAGGTATGTCGACTCCAGCTATGTTATTTATGTACAAGTTGTGTACCTTAAGCCACCCTTCTGAGTCTAGTACAGTCCCAGTTTTTGTGAATCTCACTCTCAGGCCAGGTTTATACTAGACATGGAAGGTTGGCTTAAGCTTGGCACCGTCTCCACAGTGGAAAGTCAATGGGGGAAAATGCTCCCGTTGTCTTCCCTTACTCCTCAAAAATTGAGGAGTACTGGAGCCTATCAGGGGTGCTCTCAGCATTTGATTTAGCGGGTTCTTATTAGACCCACTAAATCGAATGCCAGAAGATAGATCTCTAGCACAGTAAGTATAGACATGGTCTCAGTGCCTACAGTCAGCCTCTCGGGTCCTGTTAATCATTTTCCCTCCTTGTGATACAGGATAATATTCTCAACTGAATGATGTTTAATACTGTTGGGGCCTGTGGTATTAAAAATGCAGCTGATATTGTGTTATTGCGCATTTGTCTATAGCTGCTCTAGGATGAGGGGATATCCCTTTCATGACTATTGTTAGAAGGGCTAATGATGATAATGTAGTATTCAGGCCTGAACATTTTCCTGAGGTAGAATTTTGTGTCTTGTTTACCCATTTGACTTTCAATATTTTTATATTTCCACTGATATGTGTGAACAAAGACACCGTGTGTTCCATCTGTCCTCAAACAGTTGGGGGTGACAAGTACTATGAGATAAGAGTTAAAGTGTTTCTGGGTAGAGTGGGATTTTAATACACGAGCACACACTTGAAGGACAGTCCTGCCTCAACTCCTCTCCCAGTCCTCTCCAATAGGGATGGGAGAGGAAAGATATAAGAAACAGTAAAAGCCAAAGAAATGCCCGTCCCTGACCAAACTACAACCTCACTTCTTATCCCTCCCATGGGATACAACAGTGAGATACTGAAGCCCCCGGGACTCAAGTCCTCCAAAATGGAACATGACCATAAATTGTAAGGGGTTGGATCAAGGGCATGCAGCCTACAGAGCTACGGATATGCCAGCTTGATTTACCCCATAGACATCTCTGTGGACTTCCTGTCTTCTGCTTTCTGTCTGTGGGACAAGGATCAGGGGAAGGGCAAAGAGAAAGCTCTTAACACCCCTGAGCCTTACTGAGCAGGGTCAGTGTTATTCTCCACGCTACCTGTTGCTGAGCAGGGTGAAACATCACAGTACTCCCATTCCAGCTTGTTATTTTTTATGATGAAGCACCAGGGTTTCGCATCCCCGTCTGGATTCCTGCAAGGAACAGATTCCAACATCCACCAATCAGAGTGGGAAGCTGTCTCCAGGAGGACAGGTTAACAGCTGGACCGAAGGACACATCACAGAGCAGCTGAATGCTCTCGGCAAAGATTCAAGCTTCCATAGAGGCTATTTTTATTTTTAACAAGGAACACGGGTAAGGCGATGGGTGGCCTTGGTGACTCTCTGCCCCCCTCCTGATTCTGGGGGAGCTAAAGGCCAGGTCAGTGTAAATTAACATAGCCTCTGACAGGACAGGAGCATCAGAGCTCTTTAGAAGGGTGCCCCCAGGAAGTCCACTACATCAGATGCTGAAGAAAAGTCAGTGTAAGTCAAAAGATGGGCTCTTTCACCATCTGAAATTGGTCCAATAAAAGATATTCCCTCCCCCACCTTGTCATCTCATGTGTGTCAAAGGCAGGTTGCCTAGAGCAGGTTCAGATAGCTTTACCTCACCCAGAGATTTTCTTGTACTTCTCTATTGATCCATCTGAACTGCTTATACTGCAAATACTAACGGTTCTGCACATTTTTTTTTTGTGAGAGGAGACTTCTACATATGTAGCTTCAGTAGATTACCTGCAGAAATTATGTTCACCAATGCCATAATACTCAGCATTCTCCATAAATGCATTATAACTCTCATCCAAGAGAAGGTGAGAATTCCAATGAAGGCACGTCTTCCCAGAACTTGTTTGACTCACTTTCCCTCTGTACTCGTGGCCATCCTGTTCATAACAGTCTTCTGGTCCTAGAAGAAGACAATGCGGTTATGGAACGGCCCTATCTGAGGTGTGTTTCCTGCACATCCTGCAAAGGATGACATGAGTTAGTTTCATGCCTGTTGCAAGATCTTGATGCAAAGTGCCCTTACATGCAGTGAGCCACAGGACCAAATGCAGTCTTGGACGAGGAAGGTGGGAATAACTGAACCTTAATCAGTGTTCTCAACTGCATTGAGAACACAAGTTACAATGGAACAAAAAGTTTCAGGACCCTGAATTCCAACCTAGCTATAAGGAAAGGAGTATGACTACAAACCCCTGAAACCTGGTTGCAACTCCTGTGCCAAGACCTTGTGCTCTAAACTAGTATTTCTCAACCTTTTTTTATAAAGTACCCGGGGCAGCCCGTGGCTATGGGCTGACTCGTCCGTCGCCTAGGGCGCCGCCTTCAACGGCGCCCGATGATGACGTCACGGGGCGCCCGGGGCGCCCGACAATGACGTCACCCCATTGACAGCCCATTGACGGCTGTGCAGGCGGGGGCGCCGATCGCGCATTCCGCCTGGGGCGCCAGCTGCCGCAGCCCGCCTCGAGCCACTTCTGAAAGTACCCCTTTAAAAAAAATAAGTACCCCCAGTACCTACAATTTTCAGACACACAAAAATTTTTTCTACCATCGCAACACATTTGTTTAAACAACTTCATCGTAGCCGGGCAGGCGATGACATTTTTGGGTGTACAAAGTACAAAAATAATAAAGCGCTGTAAAACTTAAAACAAAAATTCCATTTTCTCCAAATGTCAGTTGTGTTGACGTACCCTCAGATGTCTCTCAAGTACCCCTGACTGTACTTGTACCACTGGCTGAGAAACACTGCTCTACACAGCTCTGCAATGTAGCATTGTAGAGCCTCCCCTCAGGGAAAGATAAAAGCTCTGGGAAACCTTACAAACAACCAGCTGGGCCTGCCTGGCCACATGGGGAGTTAATGTTACTCACGTGATTGCTTGGGGGGGCACAGAGAACCTAGGTTTGTTAAAGAAGAATTTGACTGGGGGAACCCCACAGAGGAGCATCATGGTGTCACCGGCCAGCATTGTCCCCTGAGACCTTCCTGAGGCCAGGATTACCCTAGTTATGTGCATGGGCCCCCTGCACTAGTGAATCTGATTGCAGACTTGAACATATGCAGCCAAATAATTACCTTCTCCCCATCCTTGAGGGAAACCCCCCCAACCAAATCCCGACATACCTATTTCACAGAATCTCCCTTGAAAGGGGTCAGCACACTGGCAGGAGAATTTTGATCTGATTCTCTGCTGCAGACAGATGCCTTCGTTTTTACAGGGGTTTGGTTTGCAAGCTGAAGAGACTGTCAACATTTAAAGCACAAAACAGCTCTGTTATTTTGCTAGAAGCTGGCCTGTGGTAAAGTGTTGAGGGGAGTTCGGTGCCTTCTTCATCTATTAGCTCAAGCTTTCAGTAAAGATTTTTATAAACACCACCATGATTTGAACCCAGCCTGCTTCAGTTTCAGCTAAGGGACTGCCGCCCCTAGCCAGGAAAGCAGCAGACTCATCCTTGGTGAGTCAGGCAAGCGGGATATGTAACACAAATAGGGTTGCCAGAGACCTTCACAAAAAATCCCGAAAATAGCGGGGGAAAAAATTTGGTTGAGCAAAACAAACAAACAAACAAAACGGGAGACCAAACTTGTTAAGCAAAAAAAAAAAAAGTCGCTACGCCTTCAAATTCCCGCGTTTCCCCCCACCACACGCGGTATTTTCTGGGGTTTTTTTACCGGACAGAAGATGCAATTACCAGACTGTCTGGGTGAAAACTGGACACCTGGCAACCCTAAACACAAACTAATCAAGGGGAAACATGGGCTTTCCTCAGCACTGTTCTGACAGTTTGAATTTGCTACCTAGCTCGGGTGAGCAGGTAGTGCGGGCTTCATGTAATCATACAAACCAGTAATGCTTTTTTCTAACATTATTCTCACCTTTGTAGCAGTGTGGTGGCTTGTAGGGATGTCTACAAGTGCACCGCGAATAAGGTGGAGTTAGCATTATAAGGCAGTCTCCTTTACTACAGCTGTTTCTTTGGCACGTGTTTTTTCACTGTGGTAGAGGCAGATAAGACAGAAAAGCAAGAAAAGATGAATTGCTCACATCTGATCAGCGAATGCATGTATAAAGTGCCGAGATGCCAGGGCTAGAAATTCTTTTACTTAAATCTCTCATGCCGTGGTTAGCTATAGCTTAGGGTGCTCTGGCCTGTTAAACATAGGGGCTGTGTCTACATAGGCAAGATTTTGCGCAAATACTTTTAACGCAAGAGTTTTTGCGTTAAAGTATTTGCACAAGAGAGCGTCTACACTGGCATGTGCTTTTGCGCAAGAGATGTGCTTTTGCGCAAAAGCATCCGTGCCAGTGTAGACGCTCTCTTGTGCAAGAAAGCTCTGATGGCCATTTTAGCCATCGGGCTTTCTTGCGCAAGAAATTCATGTTGCCTGTCTACACTGGCCTCTTGCGCAAGAACAGTTGCGCAAGAGGGCTTATTCCTGAGCGGGAGCATCATAGTTCTTGCACAAGAAGCACTGATTTCACACATTAGAAAGTCAGTGTTCTTGCTCAAGATCTCCCCGCCAGTGTAGACAGGCAGCATGTTTTTGCGCAAAAGCAGGCGCTTTTGCGCAAAATCATGCCAATGTAGACACAGCCCTAGAGTCAACATTAGAGTTAGGTGGAAATGGGATTTTCCTTCCGGTGAAAATTTCAAGACTATGATTTTGTTTTCATTTCTGACTCAGAACAACAGCAGAAATATCAGTCCTCACATATTTCCATCCTGAAGAAAAGGGTACAACAATCCATTTCAGAAGAACCAAAACGGAACTTTGCTGTCAGCTGTCTACCTGAGGAACTGGCCAGCTACCAAACCATCCCAGGGCCCTAGAAACTGAGACTGCTCAGCAGCTTGCCAGGTGGGAAGCCAAGAAGCCCTGACAAGAAGCCAGGGGAGGGTGGGTGAGCTAGCTTGAAGCCAGCGTCTGTCTACCTATCTGCCTGGTTTCCATTGAAACTTTTGATGGAATCAACACTTCCCTCAGAACATTTTGCTGGCTAGCTCTAGTCAAATCCCAACACCCCTTGACCAGTTCCCAAACCGATGCTTTCTGAGAAGTCAAAGGCAATATATTTTTTAGAGCTTTTTACTTGTTTTTTTTTCCTCTCCCTATACAAGTCATGAAATTATGAAAGCAGCATGTACCTTTCTCGCACCTCGTCCCAGCATACGGCATCGGGCAGAGGCAGGTGTAGCGATTTCTGTTTCTTTTGCACTCACCATTGTTCTTGCAAGGCTTGGACGAGCATGGATCTAGCAGGAGAGCATGGAGACTTTTTATTTACACCCCAGAGGACTCACTTCTTGCCAGGCTCTTAGCTTGACGTTGCCAGGCAAGTCTCAACATTTTTACGTGTTTAGACAGGCCGCCGATGCAGGAGGAAAAAAGGGGGCAACTGCCCCCAGGCCTGGCAATTCAGAGGGGGGTAAGGGCTTCCGGTTTCGACTGCTACTACTGCCCTTTAAATTGCCCCTGGAATCCCACTCAGTACACTGCAGAGTCCCTGGATGATACTGGTGAGGGGAGTGGTTTGGGTAGTGCTGAGGGCTGGCTTCTCTCACTCCGCCTCTTCTACTGGAACCCCCCCCCCCCCACACACACACACCCTCCGTTGCCTAAGGGGTCCAGCAAATCAGCCAGCTTGCCTGAGTTTAGATAACAGACAGTTTCTAGATCATGTGTGTCTGAGATTAACATGGTTTCAGATGGAACCTCAGGTCAGATCACCCCATGACATGACCCAGATCTAAAGCTGACAGGTTTCTCCTCCCAGAAGGACAGAAGCAGGCCTAACAACAATTAGCCAATCAGCACTGATGAACCAGCATCTGCGCTGTTTACTCAGGCAAAACTTCCCCTGCACTCAATGCAGGAACCATTAGGAACCAGAGATAACCCCAAGCTAGGGAACTGGGTCCAGATATGGAGGAGTTCACTAAGGAGTGGAAGTGTTTGGCTCCATCTCTCAGACAACCAATATAATAGTTGAGTCCCCTGCAGATATAAATATATCTCGTTATTACTTACTGTTTGCACAAAGGTAGTGCTCAGAGGGACCCTACTGAGGTAGACCCTGTATAAACTTTTTCTCACCTAAATTACTGTGCACTACAGAAAACAAAGGGTGAGTTATAAAGCAGGGCCAGACTTCTGTACAGTGTGTCTGGAGGTTGGAAGGGCGAAAGAGGGGCTGTTATCTTTCTGCCCGCTGACTCTATGGGTATCTGGGAGCTGTTTAGCTTTCTGTTGTAAACCTCAGTGCTTGCTTTGAACCTGACTGGCTATAGGTCCCCAGGGGCTCTCCACCAGCAGAGGACCACCAGAATACAGTTTGCTGATGCCATGCTGTCTGCCCACCTCCTGGGCAAGCCAACAGCACCCGGCAGAAAGCTGGCAAACCCAGCTCTGCCCCCACGTACTTTTCCCCTGGGTAAGGAGAATTCCCGTCTGCATCTTTAAGTCAGCTTCCCGTTCCCTTTCTGCTCAGGAAATGGTGCCAAGCATCTGGCCCAAGGAACTGTCTCGCTACATGAAGTTGGGCGAAATTGAAAATAACGTGCGACTAAGAAAAATCATCTGCTCTTCGTTTGGTGACGGAACGTATATCCCATGAAAGCAGCAATTACAGCTCACCGTGTCTATAGACAAATAAGCTGGAGGGGGAAGGGGGGTTTGTAGTAGCAAGCAGAAATGTTCTGCCTGATCAGAATCCGTTGTGCAAAACCCAGAGATAAAACGAGGGTGCCTTACAAGAGAAGTACAAAGGAGAACACTGCAGACAAGCTCTCCTCACTAATTCCTTTGATGCAGGCAGTTTGAGAGGATGCTGGCAGATAAAGTGAGATGGGGAGTGGGACAATGAGATTTGCCACACTTACAACTGGAATGCTGCTTTGGAGTTTTCTAGCCCTGACACCCTCCCCACACACTTCACAAACATTGAGTGGCTAAGACTTGTTTTTGATACCGTTGTAGTCCAAGTATTCGTAGAACCAGTTGGGATACGTGGGATATTCCCTGACTGTGGTGGCAGTGTTCTCTTCAGGCGGGACGTCCTCCTCACTGAATTCATAGTAATCAGTCCAGTCTACAGGAACATAGAAGGAAAGAGGAGAAAATAACATTAAAGGAAAGACAGCATCATAAACTATCCATTCTTCAGGACAGTTGCCACTCTCCTGCCCACTGTGGCCATTGGGGATGTCACGACAGCTGTGGGCATCACATAGAGACCTTCCTAATCCTATACAAGTACAAATGTTCTTTGTTAGCCTTGTAAGGCCCATAACACATAACCGAGCTATCTAATAGACAAAAGCACGTGCCCACACACGCTAACATGTTCATCACAATGTTCTGGCTACCTTTCTTTCACTGCTGCACCTGAGAGGGATGGAGTGAGCCAGAAATCTGGAGCAGCCATCCATGCTGCCAGAACTGGAAGGCACTTCATGCCATGGTGTTGCTGAGAGGACTTTGTCCAGGATATTGTGAACTTACAGGACTGAACATTTCCAGTGCCCCAATATAATTTGGATTGTCCCCCTGTTCTGTGGTGGTTTCACATTTTGTTGCACTATTTTATACATGGGTGGGATCCACTACGTACATAGTATCTTACTATGTACTTAGATGCCCTTGTCCCACTGAAGCCCATACATTCAGATGTCTAACTATCTGTGTAATCACATGCTCACAGTGCATGCAGAGAACATCTCTGCTCCTGTTATTCATTTGGCGGCTTCTTGCGAGATAGGACAATATCCTGGACAAACCTTGTTGAATTAAGTGGAACATCCGTAAGGGACATTGGATTAAATAGCACTTGTTTGTGTGTTATTGTAAGATGGCTGTGAGCTCATCAGAGCAGGTCTGTCTCTATTTGTGTCTTAATACCTATCACAATAGGTCCCTGATCTTGGTGCGTTTACACAGCACCGGGGCCGCCCGTCCATATAGGTGAACTAGGCAGTCGTCTAGGGTGCCAAGTTAAATGGGGTGCCAAATGGTGGCGCAATATCATTGAGGGGTTTGGAGGTGGGGGTGCCAATTGTATGGTTCGCCTAGGGCGCCAGTTGCTGGCAGCTAGTCTAGGGCTGCCCCTGCACAGCACCCTAAACTCGAAATAAGATACGCAATACGAAATCTTATTTCAAATCTATTTCGAAATTTGAAATGTGATCTACACAGTGCCAAATTTTGAAATAACATGCTATTTTGAGACATCCCTTAACCCTCGTTGAACGAGGGTTACCAGGATGCCGAAATAGCGAGCCCATTATTTCAAAAAATATTTTGAAATAATGGGCGGCTTTTGTAGACACAGGATAGCTATTTCGGGATACCAGAGATATCCCAAAATAGCCATGACATACCCCTGGGATCTTTAGACACCACCGGAAGACAAATAATAATTGCTCCAGTCTTGGAGGGCAATTCCTAGAATAAACTTAAAAAACAACAAGTAGTCTGGTAGCACTTTAAAGACTAACAAAACATGTAGATGGTATCATGAGCTTTACCAGGAGGGACCCAATTTTTCTAGGCACTACGCAAACACTGGACAAAAAGACAGCCTCTGCCAGTGAGTTTCCAGCTTTAATTTTAAATTACTGCCTCTCTGTTAATATTGTGCTGTTGGGATAGCCACATTACCCAGCGAGCAGCCGAGAGAGCACCCAAACACTTCCAGAACCAGCAGCGTGTCCAGCATCTGTTTTGCATAAGGGGAGATGATTAACATGGACCACCCCATCTTTCCAGCAGGTGTCACTGTAGCCAGTCGGAGGAGCCGCTCTGATGAATTTCAAAGGCAAGGTATGCTAATGCGTGGAGTGAACATGCATTAATGGAAACTTTTAAAAAGCTCTCCCTTAGGGCTGGCTCTGCAGATAATGCTCTGCCTTGAACTGATTATCGACTGCATTATCTTACTTTCCTCTCCTCATTCATTCGCTTGTAGCCTTTATCTTTACTCTTTCTTTGCTTCTGAAACCCCCCCCCACCCCACTTTTGTACAATGGATGTTTTATATTTCATATTAAAAAAAGACACATCTTCCCCCACCCCACCCCTTCTTTTTTCTATGCACCAATCCTTGTTTCTTGGGGAAAAAAGCTTCACCCCATTTATCATTATGTCAAGTCCAGACTCCTTTTTCCTGGCTCATTATTTCTCGGGGGAGCTATCTCCAGGATATGAAAGTGTGGCAGGAGAGAACACCTGGCTGAGGAATATAAGGATGTGGCTGGAAGATAAAGCTATTGTCTTCAGAGAGAAGATTAAAATTTAGTGCAATAAAGTTCATGAGAGAAAACAAAAGGTACATCTGCCCGGACTTCAGCCTTCAAGCTGACATTGTGTAGGAGGGAAGATATTGGAATTATATTCTTCCCTGGTCCACCCCTTTAACTGTTAAATGTCTTTATGGAGCAAGGTGACTTTATTTCATCTTTTAGTAGCTGCTGCAAAACTCTGAGCATCCAATCGTAGCTCAGGGCTGGGCAAGATGCAGCCTGGGGAGAGAATCAGGCCAATCATGCACTTTGATCCTGCCCGCAGACTGCATCTGGCCACTTGCTATTTTTATTCTGCTGTCTGTGCCACCAAATTTCCAGATGGTGGCTCAGTCAGCAAGATCCTATGTAAATGGCTTATGGCTCCGGGTCGCGACACTATCCCAGCAGGGACTGGAGCTGCAAGCCCTTTGCAGTGTTTTTAATTCAAAGCCTCCAGCCCCAGATAACGCTGGGGGAGGCTAGTCCACAGTCCTGCCTTTTCCGCTTCAGGCCCCGCCCCTTCAGGGAATGTAGTTGGCCCGTGATCGCATACTAAAATTAATTAAGTTGCCCCCCCTGTGAAAATTATTGCCCACCCCTATCCTTGACTATACTTCATAGAAAAGAAAATTATATAAAGACTATGAAGGGTTAATAAATACTTCTTAGAAGCCAAATCCTGCTGTCATCTCTTGTCTTATACATTTTGCACTGCAGCAGACTGTGTCTGGGATCGTCTTTTTTGTTCTGTGTTTGGGCAGCGCCTAGCACAACGGGGGACCTGTGACATAATCAAGGTACAATTCACACTGATGAGCAGCTGAGCCATCCCTATCCTGTAACCTGGAATGCTTCACAATGCCTTGCCACTTGTGCTGCTCACAAACAGCCTGAGTGCCTGTGTGTATCTGCAGCCTGCCAGTCACATTTGGGTAACACTCCAGCTCTCACCAGCCTCAACACACCCCCAGTCCTAGATTTTCCCTCAGAAATGTATGTCCTGTACTGTCCTGTCCTAGACAAACTTACATAAGGTCTGTCTTTGTGTTAATAGAAATAACACACGTGTATCTTCTGACCCCAAATGGAATTTCCCAAATGCTTCCATTCAAACACACAGGTTTAGATAAAACAAAACAACAACAAACAAACCAACCCAAGTTTATAAGCTACAAAGAGATAGACTTTAAGAGAATACAAGTAATAAGACAGAAAAGTCAGAAACAGTCACAAGAAAAATAAAGTTAAAACACAACTAGCGCCCAACTTAACAACTGATGTTAAATTCAAAGCAAAGTTCTCAACAGTCTTACTTAGGTTTGAAATTTGTTTTATGTTTAATGTCTGCTTCCTTTGTTCCCTCATGCAATGAATCGATGGACACTAAGAAACTCTTTTGAGATAACTAAATTCAGCTTAATAACTCCTGATTTTACAAAATCGAAATAGCATGTCCCTAATACGGGGAAGCCTCAAAATTACTCTGAGGTGGGCTCCATTAATGTGGATGCTTTACCTTGACTTAGAGCCCCAGGAAGCACTAGCGAGTAATTAGAATAATCAAATTACTCTGGGGAGTAGTTAGTCCAAAATAGCAGCACTGGCGCATCCACACTAATGCTATTTCGAAATAAGAGTTATTCCCTGAGGAAAGCAGGAGTGCAGTTTGCAAAATAAGCAATGCCTTATTTCGTAATAACGAGCCTGGTAGTGTGGATGCTCCGCTTATAAATTTGACATGTTATTTCAAAAGCCCTAGTGTAGACCAGGGCAAGAGAAGAAGGATACCTTGGGGTGTCTGCCCCTTCTTTTTATACTCCTGTCCCCCTTTTGAGAAGCATTTCCAATGGGGAGCAAGGTGATAGTAAGTCTGTGCTTCTTTGCTAGATTTTTTTTTCCCTCTGCCCCCCTTCCTGCCAAAGAATGGCCACTTAGCAAGTCATGGCCCATCAGCGGTGCTTACACCTGGCTGTGACAGCAGCTTGCCCTTCGTCTCTGAGGTGCTAAATCAGCAAAGTGCTTAAGCATGCACTTAAAGATAAGCATGTGCTTTGCTGAATCAGGACAGACTTAACTTGTTTAAAGTTACCCATATGCTTAATGTTTTGCTGAACTGGAGCCGTGATAAGGAACACTCTACAGGCAGACTTCTCTAGAAAATATACGTTTAGTCATGATCTCAGTTTATGTTTACCATAGACAATAAAGGGGAAGGGATGCCAATCATAATAAATAAAGAATATGTCAGATCTTCTGCCCCAAGGTTTCTCAACTTTTTTCTCTCTCAGGCCCTCCCAACACGCTATAAAATCTCCACAGCCTACCTGTGCCACAACTACTGTTTTTCCGCATAGAAAAGCCAGGACCAGCATTAGCAAAACAAGCAGAGCGCTTGCCTAGCTGGTCCCTCCCCACCACCACAGGGAGCCCCACTAAGCTAAATTGCTCAGGCTTTGGCTTCAGCGGGGCTTCAGCTTTCTGCTCTAAGCCCCAGAGAGTTTAATGCCAGCCTTGCTTGGTGGACACCTGAAACTTGCTCACTGCCCCCTATGGGGGGCTTCAGGCCCCTGGCTGAGAACTGCTGTTTTCAACAACTTGAATCAGTGCAAATCTGTGAGGCCTGGTGCTACTCACCCAAGATACTGAAGGAATTAGCTGAAGAAATCTCAGAGCTATTGGCAATAATATTTGCAAACTCATGGATGACAGGAAAGGTCCCAGAAGACTGGAGAAGGTTTAATACAATGTCCGTCTTTTAAAAGGGAGAAAAGGAGATGATGGTGTAATCACCATCAGTTGGACTTGAACCTGGGACTTCTGTATGGGAGCCTCTACTGTTTGAGCTGAAAGCCAGATGACTCTCAGCCCATGCTGTAGAAGTCTGTTGTGCTTATCTGTTGCTATGGTCTAGGTGCCACTGCATGGAACAGTGAACCACACTAGGGCTGCATCTAGACTGGCATGATTTTGCGGAAATACTTTTAACGGAAAAGTTTTTCCATTAAAAGTATTTCCGCAAAAGAGCGTCTAGATTGGCACAGATGCTTTTGCGCAAAAAGTGCTTTTGCGCAAAAGCATCTGTGGGCAGTATAGATGGGATTTTGCACAAGAAAGCTCCAATGGCCATTTTAGCCATTGGGCTTTCTTGCGTAAAAAATTAAGGTGCCTGTCTACACTGGCCCTCTTGCGCAAGTATTCTTGCTCAAGAGGGCTTATCCCTGAGCGGGAGCGTGAAAGTATTTGTGCAAGAAGCACTGATTTTGTACATTACAAAGTCAGTGCTCTTGCGCAAATTCAAGCGGCCAGTGTAGACAACTGGCAAGTTTTTGCGCAAAAGCAGCCGCTTTTGCACAAAATCTTGCCAGTCTAGACGCACCCTAGGTGTGTGGGTTACACTGGCAAACTCAGTCCCTCATGACATTTGGATAAGTAAACTGGAGACATGTGGGCTTGGTGGAACTACCATGAGGTGGACACATCCGTGGTTCAACAGCCAGTTACCGAAGAGTAACTATGAATGGAATGATGTCAGAATGGAGGGAGGTCCCAAGCGGGGTTCCGTAGGGTTCTGTTCTGGGTCTGGTGTTGTTTGACTTCTTCATTAATGACTTGGACAAAGAAATAGGGAGTATGCTGATCAAATTTGCATATGACCCAAAGCTGGAGGATGGGGGTGGGGAGGGTTGCTTACACTTGGGAGAATAGGGGTAAAATTCAGAGGGCTCTTGAGAAATTGGAGAATGGGGCTAAGAGAGAACACAATGAAATTCAGCAAAGACACATGTAAGGTGCTAGCCATAGGGAAGAAAAACCAAATGCACAAATACGGAGTGGGGATGTGACCAGGTCAGGCCAGAGGGCTGCTACAGTGTGGAAAAGGCAGTGCAGAAAGGGTAAATGGCCTGCTAAAAGGTGGAGAGCTGCAGGACAGTTAGGAGCAGCTGGCAGGGGGCTGGCCCAGGGAGATTGGAGCCAGCTGACTCCACTTCAGGCCTGCTAGAGGCCTTTAAAAGCCGCCTCAGTGGGGATGAGTGTGAGAGGGAAGTAGGCAGGGGGCAGACTCTGACCCAGACTAACAGTTCTAGAGCTAGAGTCAGCAGGGGAGGGAGTTGCAGGAGGAGTGGCTGGGCTCTCTGCCCCAGAAACCATTGGCAAGCCCCAGCCCCTGGCAAAGGGGGAAAGTCTGCCAGCCCAAATGCTGGCCAGGGAAAGTGGGATTCTTGCCAAAGGGGCTAATTGGCTTCCCAGCAGCACTGCTGAGAAGGAGCTGGGGATTATGGTGAATCTCAACCTCCATGTGAGTCAGCAGTGTGATGCTGTTGCAAAAGAAGCAAATGTAATTTTCAGTTATATTAACACAGGCAACTCATGAGCAGGCCTGCTGATGGGGGAGCAAGGGGCAAAGGGGCCAGTTGCCTTGGGGCCTGGTTTCAGTGGCTGTAGCTCAGGGGCCTTTAAATTGCTGCTGGAGCTCTATGCTGGAGTGGTAGGCTTCATGCTTTGGAAAGCTCTAAGGGCTGGTGTGGGGGGGGGGTGCAAGGGCACCACCCTCCAGGCAATGCTGAGGGTCAGCTGTCCTTGGCCTCACTCCTTCTGCCCTCAGCCCTGCCCCTTCTAGGAGCACAGAGCCTTCCCCCCCCCACACACACGTTGCCCAGGGCAACAGATGCTGTTGGCTCTGAGCGGTGATAGTAGCACTCTACTCAGTGCTGGCTAGGCCTCCGCTAGAGTACTGTGTCCAATTCTGGTCACCAAGTTATGGAAAGGCTGGAGAGAAACGGGGAAGAATGCAGGAGTGAGTGATAAAAAGATGATCCACGGGCTGGAATGCAAGTCATAGGAGCAAAGGCTGAAGGAGCTGGGAGAGTTTAGACTGGAAAAGAGGCGATGGGGAGGACATGGCAGCAGTCTTCAGATACTTGAAAGGCTGCCACAAGAAAAGATGAGGAAACGTTGTTCTCTTGCCACGGAGAGCAGGACAAAAGGCAATGGGTTCAAACTACAGCCTAGCACATTTAGATAAAATCTTAGGAACAAACTTCCTAGCTGTAAGAACAATAGGACCATTGAACAGACTGCGGAAACTCCTTGTGAAAGCTCCTTCATTGATAGGTTTACTACAAAGGAGGCTGGATAACCATGTGTTGGATAGTTCAGACAACAAATCCTGCATTTTGGCAGGGGGGGGTTAAACTACATGACCCTTGCTGCCCCTTCTAACTGCAATTCTACAGTTTCACATATAATGCTGCTACCTCCATTTTGCCATGACATTATGGATCCCCAAATGGTTAATTTTTCAATATCATCTCACAAAGCACACCTTGTCCAATGATTATTACAACCGTGCATAGGGTATGGAGACAGGGATACACCGTGTCTCAGAGCTTGGTCCATGCAGGGGCTACGAGGAGCTACCAAAAGACAAACAGGCTATGTCTACATTGGCAAGATTTTGCGCAAATACTTTTAACGCAAAAGTTTTTGCGTTAAAGTATTTGCGCGCAAGAGAGCGTCTACACTGGCATGTGCTTTTGCGCAAGAGATGTGCTTTGTCCGAAATAACTATGCGAGCATCTACACAGCAATGCTGTTATTTTGAAATAACGGACAGCTTATTCCAACTTCTGTAAACCTCATTCTACTAAGAATAATGCCTATTCCGAAATCACTATTTCGAAATAAGGCGTGTGTAGACACGCCACTTCTGCTATTTCGAAATAGCCCCTTACCAGGGCCATTCTAAGTTATTCCTCCTGGGACTCTAAATCGTCATAGCACATCTACATTAGGGAAGCCTGCCTTGGACTAATTTTGAGGCTTCCCTGCAGTGTAGACATGCTATTTCAAAATAAGCTATTTTGGAATAACTATTCCAGAATAGCTTATTCTGAAATAAGTGTTCAGTGTAGACGTACTCTTGCGGCTTAGTGCATGAGCCTCTTCTACTACATGAGCTAAAATTCAGATGGCTCTCAGCGAAGGCTGTAGAGCAGACTACCCGTAAATTAGCGTATATAACCTGCACCCATGTATAACCCGCACCCTTGTATTACCCGTGGTTTTTCTATCCTGTGTAAAAAAAATAATAGATTACCTGTAGACGTGTATAACCCTCAGAGACTTCTGCAGCAGCCCCGGGCACTTGAGCAGCAGCATGTAGAGAGCAGACACAAGGCGACGGCCATCCTGCTGTCAGCGAGCCGGCCGGCCTGCGGGAGGGGGGAGCCACGCTCGTGCCCAGACCCGCCCTGCGCAGCCGCAGCCAGGTGCCACCCACCCTCCTCCAGGCGGGGGGAATGGAGAGCACAGCGCAGATGCGCTGGAAGCTCGTCAGGCCCTCCCTGCAGCGGAGCTAACCCAGTTCTAATGGGGGGCGGGCAGAGCCGCTTAGGGGAACTGATGCTCCTGGAGTAAAAATCAATTTATATAAGATGTGGACATGTATGCTCCATGGGGGGCGGGGTTTGTAAAAAACATGTATAACCCGTGGGTTATATTCGCTAATTCACGGTAATTATTCTCTCTTCTGTAAGCAGTCTCAGTGACACTAGATGGGGCAATGAACCACACCCAGAACTTTCCCAACATCACCAAAGTAGACTAGCAGAGCTGGGAGGAGAACACAGTTCACCTAGGTCCCAGTCTAGTGCCTTAACTACAAGTTCAATAAATTGAAGTAGCTACCTCAGATTCCCTAGCCTGTTCATACCATCTTTCATTCACCCAGCACTTTGCCAGTTACATGTGCCAATAACTCCTCTCCCTCTCAACTCCCTCTCTCTCAGATATACAACATTCCTGCATCAAAATAAGACTTGTTTTCCTCTTTCTCATTGCCTCAGCATTAAATATTTGGCTTCCACATCTCTTATTTAAGAAGTGTTCCCATTCCACTTTTTAAATTATTCATAACAAGTCATAGGTTTAGTAAAGCAAAAGCAACAATTTTTTTTATCTGAGCACGTAATTAACGCACAAAGTCTAATACACTGGCTGATTTAAACATATTATTGAATCAGAGTGCTCATTCTTTGTAAGTGCTGGGAAACCTTAACACACTTAAAAAAGCAGTGATCTGACATTTGTCACTGAAATGTGACGATTACACGAAATTAAATTAGACATCCTGCATGCAAATTTTCAAAGAATAACTTTCCTCTGTGTAGTAGTCTCCCACCTCTGCCCATAATTGATAGGCAGAGATTGACTTTTAAAGCTTCAAATCAGCTTTGAGGTTTGGATGATCTTTTAAACAGCACAAGCTTTCATCTCCAGGTTTTTTCGTTGCTGTTGCTGAGAACAGTCAATCAATTAGTGGATTTCTGATCAATATCCTCGTATTCATTAGCTTAGATAGGCTCTGTATTGAGAGGACAGCTGTCCCGACAGTGACATTCATGCTGTCTTGATCACTGGATCAAGCCATGTCTAATGCTCCAAGTGGAAATACGATGCATTCAGATGCCACTTGAGTGTCGTGAATTCCAGATGGCAAATTCATACAGATTTCCACCATAATTTCAACAACCACTGCCCATCTGTGAAAGACTCTCTGGAACACCTCTGCATCAGCATCAACTTCCTGGACATCAGCTTCAGAAATGAAGCTCTATAGACAACCATATACAAAAAACCAATGTATCAACCACACCCACCTTCCTAGATCCAAGAAACTACCCCAAAACATCCCAAGAAATCGGTTATCTACAGACAGGCATTCAGATACCACAGAACAGGTTCCAAAGAGAAAGTCCATTTTGACGGCACGCTCCTAGTTGTCACCTACCACCTCACACTGGAACCCATAAAGGTACCATCAAACAACTATAACTTATATTCAGTGGGAATCATATCCTGAAATAAATCTTTCCTCAGCTTCCTCCTTTGGCCTTCAAACAACCTCCCCGGCCTCATCATCAAAAGCAAGCTTCCCATAGCCCAGTGACACCAGGGCCTGCCACAACAACAGATCAAAACCTGCAGACATCTCTCCACTGCAACAGTGGTCTACATCCCCACAACACATCTTTCGAGAACCATGGGTCATACCCATGCCTATCACAACATGTGGGGTACCTCCTCCAGTGCACTAAATGCCCCAGTAACAACGATGAGGATGAAACCAAACAAATGCTGTGCTCTCAAATGAACTTGCACAGGAACATGCAAAGCACCCGTGGAGAACATTTTTCACAAAACAATCACTCTACATCTGACCTCTCAGGCCTTGTCCACAAAGAAAACCTGCTCAACACTTTCAAAAATGAGCCTGGGAACTTAAATTCATAATTTTTCTAGACATTAAAAATTAGGGACTGAAAAGACACATTGGCTTTATGGATTATTACATCAGTTCATAACCCACGAACATCCTTCTGCATCTGCCTTCCCGTCTACTTTCTTTCCACCCTGTCATTGGAGGGGTGTGAGCAGGCTGGCTTAATCTTGAATGGTCCATTGAAGCATGTGTTAACTACTTATGCCAAACAATCTGTTCCATCTTATACTTAGCTGTGACACTCTGAGTACATTTCCCTGACCTGAAAAAGAGCTCTGGGTAAGTTCTTAAGCTTGTCTCTCTCACCAGCAAAAGGAGAGCCAATACAAGATATTACCTCACCCAGCTTGTCTCTCTTGTGAATTTCATGGTCATTTTCCTAGGATGCAGGAATCAAGATGAGTGATGGGTAAAGTTTATTGCAAATAAAAACCAAGGTAGTCACATACTTATCCAAACTTTATGTGAGTTTTCAGACACTCTTGGGATTGCTTATTTGGGCCACTGATCTGGTTGGGATGAGCTTTCTTGCAAGGTTTCTGGCACTCCTGCTTCCAATTAATCCAAAAAATATTGAAAAAACTATTCTCCTGGCATGAAATCCTGTCTCCATTTTAACTCCCATGAATCCTAGACTTCACCCAGGATATTTTGGGTCTTAGACATCTGATCCTGGTTGGAAGTTGCTACAATCTTGTAAATCAATTGCAAAAGAGAGAAAAACAATCAAATTATCCACACTTTTAAAGGTCTCCATCCTGGTGTCAGTTGGGTCTAAACTTGAGTTTCAGATAGAAGCTATTGGGGAGGGGAAGTTCTGCTATTGAGGTCAAACATTTGTTGCGGGGTCTATTGCTTAATACAGTGAATAGTCCCTTTGAAGTAAATGTTGATTCACTGTGGAAAGTCCTACACACAGTATAGGATGCATGACTGGATCCATAGGTTCTGCTTAGCACCATATAGCTGGATAGGTTTGTTATTCCTTCAACTTCCAACCAACAACAAAGACCATGTTCCAGACAAAGACTTTGGTACAGGGAGACAGAAGTGACTATACTGCCATCTATTTAACTCACAGGCTGTGTCTACATTGGCACTCTTTTCCGGAAAAGGGATGCTAATGAGACAGGTCGAATTGCAAATGCCGCTGGGATTTAAATTTTCCCGCGCATTTGCATGAACATGCGCTGCGGCTCGGGGCTTTGACGAAAGCGCCAGTCTAGACGCTCTTGCGAAAATAAAGTTTTTTCGGAAGATCCCTTATTCCTCTTAAAATCAGGAATAAGGGATCTTCTGGAAAAGGCTTTATTTTCCGCAAGAGCCACGTCTAGACTGGCGCTTTTTTCCGTCAAAGCCCCGAGCCGGAAAAAAGCAGCAGCCATGTTCATGCAAATGCCGCGGGGAAAATTTAAATCCCCGCGGCATTTGCAATTCCGACCTGTCTCATTAGCATCCCTTTTCCGGAAAAGGGTGCCAATGTAGACACAGCCACAATGTAATTGCCATGACTAAGGGTTGTTATTCTTCCCAGACCACTTCCACCATCAACACTAATTCCCACTTCTGCTGGGATAATGTTAGAATCCAAGGCTATGTCTACACTATAGCCTCTTGCGCAAAAACATATGCAAATGAGGTGAAGCATGGACTATTGCCGCACCTCATTTGCATAATTAATGAGGCTCCATTTCTGTGCAAGAGGCTTTTGCGCATTTTTTTTCAGGAGAGGCTATAGTGTAGACATAGCCCTAGAGTTTAAGACCAGAAGGAACCATTAGATCATCTAGTCTGATTTCCTGTATTTTGCAGGCCTCTTACATGACCCAACCCCAGCACACTAAACCCAACAACCAAAATGAGACCTAAGTATTACAGCTGCGAAGGAATAGACTATTATATGCCAGAGGGAGAGAATAGGAGGGACAGAGATACCCCAGCATCTGAGGCCCCTGCAGTAGTAGGGTAATAATTAAGTGTGATATAGCCAGGTAAATCTGGCAAGTGATCTACATCCACATGCTGCTGAAGAAAGCTGCCACTTTCTCCCCACCCCACCATGGCCAATCTGTCTGGGGTGGGGGGGAATTCCTTCCTGTACCTACACATGTGGATTACTTAAGTCTTGGCATTGGAAAAGGTTCAGAAAAGGATAACAAAAATGGCTAGGGGTTTGGAACGGGTGCCATATAAAGAGAGATTAAAAAGACCGGGACTTTTTAGCTTAGAAAAGAGGAGACTGGGGGGAGGCTGTAAAACCATAAATGGTGTGGAGAAAGTGAATAAGGAAAAGTTATTTACTTGTTCCCTTAACATAAGAACTAGGGGTCACCAAATGAAATTAATAGGTAGCAGATATCAAACAAACAAAAGGAAGTATTTCTTCATGCAGTGCACAATCAACCTGTGGAACTCCTTGCTAGAGGAGGTTGTGAAGACCAGGACTTTAACAGGGTTCAAAAAAGAACTAGATACATTCAGGAAAGTTAGGTCTAACAATGGCTATTGGCCAGGATGAGTAAGAATGGTGTCCCTAGCCTCTGTCTGTCAGAAGCTGGGAATGGGTGATAGGAGAGGGATTGCTTGATGATTCCCTGTTCTGTTCACTGCCTCAGGGGCATCTGGTATTGGCCACTGTTGGAAGACAGGATACTGGACTAGATGGACCTTTGGTCTGACCCAGTGTGGGCCGTTCTTATATTAAGTCTTAAACCCTGAGCATGTGAGCAAGAACCAGCCAGCCCAGCACCTGGGAGAGACAATGCCCAGTGTCATCTCAGACATCTGGCCCCATCCAGTGTCCCATCTCCAGCCATGCTCATTCCTGATAGTTCTGAGGGAAAGTATACAATAGTGGTGGTGCATTGTGAGAGGAGGGAGAATCCATTCCTGATCTCTGCCAATGGTCAGCTGAAACTCTAATATGAGCTGTAGGGCTTAAACAGGAAGTGAGACCCAGAGCTGTTCAGCCCTGCCCCCTACCATCACAAGCAACCCCAGTCGTACAATCACACTCACACATTTGTCCAGCTCTCTCTTAAAACTAAGTTGTTTCCCCCTCAAATTCCTACTGGAAGCCTGTTCCAGAGCCTCGCCCTTCTCATGGTTCAAAACATTTCTTCTAGTCTCCAGACAGTTTATATTTGCTTGCTCTTGAACCAGCATTACCCTTTAGCTTACATAGCTATTCACCCTCCATGGTATTCACCTCCCTGATATAGTTATAGAGAACAATCATATCCCCGCTCAGCCTTCTTTTTGCCAAACAACACAAGCCAAGCTCTTCCAGGCGCTCCGTTTCCCTGATCATCATGATAGCTCTTTGTACCTGTTTCAGTTTACAGTTATGTTCCTGAACATGGTTGACCACAACTGGGCACAGTTTCTCAGAGGAGGTCTTACCAATGCCCTGGACAATGGCAATAATCAGGCCCATATGAAGGAATTTCTGAGGGAGAGGGCTGCTTTTTTTTGTAAATGCGGACCGCAATTTTTTTAAATATAAAGGAGTTCATAATAGTCATGCAAGGGAGTGTGCCAAAGGCTATGTCTACACAGCAGTGTTATTTCCAAATAACATTAGTTATTCCAAAATAACATGGTGTGCATCTGCACAGCAAGCCCGTTATTTCGAAATAAATTCAAAATAATGGGCTTCTTACTCCGACTCCTATAACCCTCATTGTATGAAGAGTAAAGGAAGTTGGGGGAAGAGTGCTCAATTTTGAAATAACTGCTGTGCTGACAGCACCAAAAGTCTAAATAAGCTATTTCCACTTAAGCTATGCAATTAGCATAGCAGAAGTTTCGTAGCTTATTTCGAGTTTAGGCCTGCTGTGTGGACATGCCCTAAGAGAGGTTAATGAAAAATGTGAGTGGAAACTGATTGGTAAAATGATTTTGTTATTCCATACTAAAAATGTATACAGTAATAAAGGTTTTATAGAAATTACCTTCTGGGATCTTGCTGTAATACCATAAGTGAAAAACAATATTCCAAAATATTCCAGTCTTCGTCTTCAGAGTTTTTCAGTTAAGACTATATGGCTAGTAGTAGTGAAATAGACTTTAGGTAACAGCAAACTTTTCTTCACGACAGTAAGTTTACAGCCGTGTCTAAGACATATTCATAGTTAGTTTCCATCTTTGAGGAGAGTTTGAAACTCCCGTCTTCTAGGGAATTTCCAGGCAAAGATATCCACCACTTCATCCAAGTCCACTTTGGCGGCATAGTGGAAGTGCATCTAAACGGTATGAAGTGGGGGTACAGGTGGACAAGGGAGGGCGTAGAGAGCATGCAGGAAAGCAGGGTTCTGCAGGGACACAGCGATAATCTGTGGAGGGTGGGGTATGAACCTGTACTGTAGGGAATATGGGGTGGCCTGCTGGGAAGGGGACGAGGGGACAGCAGGCATGGGAGGATTGGTCTGTGCACATGGAGAAGCCGGGGTGAGATGGGCAGGGAAATGAAGCAGAGTTTAGGAGAACTCCGCAATGCAAAGCGCAGGGAGCTCAGCACCATGGGGCTCTCTGCCCCCATCCTGCACCCTGCTCCCCCTCGGGGCTGCTAACTCCGCGCTGCCTCCCCCCCCAACTGCTGCTGCTCAAGGTGCGGGAAAGGAAGCCAGACTGGGCAGGGCTGGGGGCTGAGCCAGAGGGGCCGGGGCTGTGCGAGGGAGCCGCTGCCTGGGAGGGCTCGGCAGTGCTCCAAGGCAGCAGCGCCTGGGCATTGAATGGGTGTCTGCACCAGGCCAGCAAAGCAAGGACGCCCCTTCCACACCACCCTCCGTGGGAAGCCCTGTGCTCCCCACTTACTCCCTGCCCCCACCGATTCCTGCTGTGCAGCCCCCCAGCCCAGCTGGTCCCTGCATGCAGGGGTGCCAGGCACCAAAGCCTGCATCTCTCCTGACCTCTTCCCTCAGACTCTCTTTGTTCCCCCCATCACCCAGTGCCCCGGGCCACATGCCGAGCAGAGACCTCCCCGTGTGAGCGAAGAGCTGCTGGCAGGCACCGCTCCGACGGTTTGCACGTACCATTTCCCAGGCGCTGGAACCAGGGGCGCTTCTGTAGCCATAACAAACCCCAAGCACCTATTTTCCATGAGCAGCATCTAACCGTGTCCCTGCCCCGCCTTCTAGCTTGGCTGGTCCATCAGACTCCCCTCTCATGTTTACTTGGGGGGGCCACGGGGGGGGTTCGTTCACACCCTTCGCACACCCCTTCCCCGTGTACAGGCCTGGTCATGCTCCTCTGTCTCTCCTGCAAACGTCTCGTCTAATCCAGCTAAGGATCACGTTTTCTTATTTATTATTTAATTATTTATTTAAAATATTTTGCACAGCTGCATCGCATTGGTGGCTCATAGTTACACTGTGATCAGCCCACATGCTCAGGTCTCACTCCTCCTGAGCTGTTTTCAATTGAGGAGCCCCCAGCTGGTAGCAGAAATTCTTATTAGACCGTATGTCCATGACCTTGTACTTTAGACTATTGAATTCCATCCCATTTCTGTGACTCCAAGGTTCACCCAGATCTCCCTGCATAATATCCCTATCCGCCTCTGGATTGTATTACCACCAAATTTCATTAACACATAACTTCCTTCTATGCAAGCTCATTAATACAAATATTGAATAAGATTGGTTCCAAGACTGATCCTAGAGCATGTTAAATATTTTGGAATTAGTTTTAAAATAATTTGCTAGCCTCTCTGCAGTGGAAGTGTTTGGTAGCTCATATGATATTGATAAGTAGTTCTCAGGCTGTGTGGGGGTTAGGAACCCTGATTTTTTCAAGGAGTGATGCCATTAAATGAAAGTGATTGTTATGATTAGAGGAAGATGTGAGGTGTATGCGCAGAACTTTATGATGTGTGACTTTTTATTCTATACATTAAAACTTTAAGTTTGTACCAAACCTTTTATGGCAGGACCCTGTTCTCATGATACATAGAACTTAGTGGTGGAAAATGTGAGGTTGATCATTTAGGCTACAATCTGTTTTATACAATCCCTATGGTACAGGGTGTAAATCAGGACAAGACTTGATGTAATGAAACATACCCTGTAGTCAAATCCCTGAGATGCATACAGTTATATGGACCAATGCTCACAGAAGCCAAATTATGAGTCAAATGTTCACATACAATGACAATTAAATTGTGTTCACAGAACGCTCGCAATAGAAATCACACTTGCGTTATGTACGGCTGACATAAGATAGACCCACACAAGTAGTCCCACTAAAGTGGGTAGGGCATGAATTCAGGCATGTGCTAAATACCTTGCTGAATCAGGTCCTTAATCTCAATATAGTATATAGAGATCAATGTATGAAAGAAACCAGAACCACTTACCAGTCTGCAAATCAAGCAGTGAAGTGAAGAGGCTGGAAAGCTGCATAGAAGACAAAGAATGATGGATTGGTAAGTTTTTGAATCCAAAACACAACAGAAGCTTAGTTTGAATGTCTTTGTCATTTCAGTTTTCCCAGAATTCTACTGAATGAAGCTGCTGCATTCTCCAAAGCATGCAGGACCTGTCAGCTCCTATGTTGTCAAGAGCACTTCTGAAAATTCACACAATTTATTGAAGTACCTAAATAGGTGCCATTATTGATCTTCATAGAGCTTGGAGTGAATAAGAGATTTTTTTTTAGTTTAGTTAGGAGTTTTTAAGCTCCTAATTCTGTAAAATAATAAAATGTACAAAAATGAATATACATATACACACAGTTTGAAATTTTTTTGAAATTTTTAGCTAATCCAAAAATCAGGAAAAATGTATTGGGGTCAAATGAAATGTTCCATTTATATTTTGACATTTTTTAGCTTTTAAATTTTTAAAAATACATAATATTAAAGGGAAATTTCAAAATAAACTGCTGCATTTTTTCAGAATTTTTGTTTTGCTTGGCTTGCAATCAAAACAATTTGGCGCAAATTCAACACAGATTTGGGAAATGTTTCAACCCCAATCTGTGGTTTTTAGACAAATACAAGGGCTTTGACTAAAAAAAAAAAAAAAAGATCGCCCTCTCTTCTCATATTTCACAAAATCTTGTCTTGTCAAACTACCTGTTCCTCTGTTAAGTGACTCTGTGTTGTTGGTTTAACTAAACATTGCCTCTTAGAATTATAGTTGGTACAGATGTTTACATGGGACTTGAATCAATAACTTCTGAATTCCATGTGATGTTGATGAATGAGTGAAGTTACAACAAAATTGAATCAGCAGGACCTGCAAATTTAAGCTGGAAGGCTCACAACAATGACTGGATTGTGTATGGGCTTTCTAGAATTTCCTGTGTGGAAATTCCGCGTTTCAACCTCTCCTGCAGAGCTCTGTTCCTTGGATCCCAGTGAGCATCTCAACATGCAACAATGACAAACAATGGACAAAGAAAGCTAAACAGACCTTTTCCAGCCTTAGAAGAGTTTGAGTTTTAAGTGGTTTGTCCAAACAGGGTTTTAGTGAATCCAAACTGACACAAACATCCCTCGTAATGAGACACTAACTAAGCTTTAACCCGGAATCTCTTCTTGTGTTAAGACACGTTATATACAAGATTTTGTGGATGGGGTATATGAGTATATAAAATACTGAATGATATAGAGAAGGTAGATCTCCCTATTTTACAGGGCGGGTATGAATACATGCCAAGCAACCTTGTTTATGCATTCAAACCAGTATTCACGGAATGATTTGGAGAGTTTTGGTTTTACTTTTTTGCATTATTTACTCAGTTCAGTGGTTCATGCGGGATTGAACCTGATATCTTATGGTGCATTTACCCAGCAGGGCTTAACTTGAAATAAGCTACGCAAATGGAGGTACATCAATTGCATAGCTTATTTCAAAACAACTTATTTCGAAATTGGGAGCGTCTATACAGCACTTATTTTGAAATAGAGCACTCTTCCTCCAACTTCTCTTACTCCTCATACAGGAGTCAGAGTAAGAAGTCCTCCAGCTTGACAGTATTTTGACATTATTTCGAAATAACTGCCTGATGTGTAGACTGCCTGATGTGGACTGAGGGTATGTCTACACTACAAAGTTAATTCGAACTAACAGCCATTAGTTCGAATTAACTTTCATAGGTGCTACACATGCAAACTGCTAGTTCGAACTTAATTCGAACTAGCGGAGCGCTTAATTCGAACTAGGTAAACCTCATTCTACAAGGACTAACGCCTAGTTCGAATTAAGCAGTTCGAATTAAGGGCTGTGTAGCCACTTAATTCGAACTAGATGGAGGCTAGCCCTTCCCAGCTTGCCCTGGTGGCCACTCTGGGCCAAGCCAGGGAAACTCTTCTGACCCCCTCCCAGCCCCGGGGCCCTTAAAGGGCCACGGTCTGGCTACGGTGCCCGTGCCAGCTGCAAGCCTGCCAGCACCCAGCCAGAAGACCCTGCACCTGGCACGGCATGAGCCAGCCACCCGCTGCCACCCAGCCCTCCGCCTCTTCCCAGGACCAGGCTGGCGGCTCCTAGGAGCCTGCCCGGGGCTGTAAGAGGTGGGCGCCCGCCTGGTCTAGTGCGGAGATCGTGGACCTCATCCAGGTTTGGGGGGAGGCCTCCAACATCCACAATCTTCGCACTAGGCACAGGAAAGCGGCCGTCTAGGGCAGGATAGCTGCCAGCCTGGCCACCAAAGGCCACATGCGAACCCAGGAGCAGGTTTGCATGAAAATCAAGTTGGTCCAGTGAGACCCCCGACCCTGAGCCCTGAGCTTAGAACATAAGAACATAAGAATGGCCGTACTGGGTCAGACCAAAGGTCCATCTAGCCCAGTGGCCTGTCTGCCGACAGCTGCCAGAACCAGGTACCCCGGAGGGGATGGACCGAAGACAATGACCAAGCCATTTGTCTCGTGCCATCCATCTCCAGCCTTCCACAAACAGAGGCCAGGGACACCATTCCTACCCCCTGGCTAATAGCACTCCATGGACCCAACCTCCATGAATTTATCTAACTTCTCTTTAAACTCTGTTATAGTCCTAATCTTCACAGCCTCCTGTGGCAAGGAATTCCACAGGTTGACTATGTGCTGTGTGAAGAAGAACTTTCGCTTATTAGTTTTAAACCTGCTACCCATTAATTTCATTTGGTGTCCTCTAGTCCTTCTATTATGGGAACTAATGAGGAACTTTTCTTTATGCACCCTCTCCACACCACTCATGCTTTTATAGACCTCTATCATATCCCCCCTCCGTCTCCTCTTTTCTAAGCTGAAAAGTCCCAGTCTCTTTAGCCTCTCTTCATATGGGACCTATTCCAAACCCCTAATCATTGTAGTTGCCCTTTTTTGAACCCTTTCCAAGGCCAAAATATCTTTTTTGAGGTGAGGAGACCACATCTGTACACAGTACTGAAGATATGGCGATCATAGTTTTATACTTCCTCCTCCTTCTTCCCTGGCTTCCCCTTCCAGCTCCCTCCTCCCAGGTTTGCACCTCCTCTCCCACCTCCTTTTCCCAGTCTCCCCAGAGGTTAATCTCCCAGTTTTGTTAAATAAAGAGAGTTTCTATTTTTGAACACGTGTCCTTTATTTTTACATCAGGAAGGGGGGCTAGGGAGGGGTAAGTGGAAGGACGTGAGGGAGGAATGGGGCACGAGCCCCCGATGGGGAGGACTGGGGTGGCTCTGTGGGCTCCTCGGGGTGGAAGCTCTCTTGCAGGGCCTCCTGGATCCTGACACCTCCCTGATTGACCCCCCAGATGGCAGCCTGCGGCAAGTGCAGCCGGGCTGATGGCCGAGTGCTGTGATGTGCCGAGTGAGGGCACTCAGGGCACTCCAAGACAGGACTGCTTTGCTGTCCCTCATCGAGTTAGACAAGCAAGCAGGGAACCCTGAGAACTGTCTGTCCGGGGTGGGGGTCGGGTCCCTTTAAGCACAGCCCTCGGCTAGCCTGAGGCAGCAGCTCCACACTCTAAGTCCTGGTTCCAGCCAGTCTTAACTTCGCTTCAGGGTCCACTCAATGTGAACATGCTAGTTCGAATTAGCAAAACGCTAATTCGAATTAGTTTTTAGGTCTAGATGCACTAATTCGAATTAGCTTAGTTTGAATTAACTAATTCGAACTAAGTTAGTTCAAATTAGTGCTGTAGTGTAGACAGACCCTGAGTTATTTCAAAATAACACTAGTTATTCATACTTTAGGGTACATCTACACTGCAACACTATTTCAAAATAACTAACGGTATTCTGAAGTAATGCTAGTTATCTCAAAATAACGGTGCAGTGTAGACGCACCCCCACGTATGCTTGATAGAAATGAACTGGTTAAATAATGGCAAAACAACAGTCTGTGGCTACAAACTTGAATATGTAAGCTACTTTGCTGGGGATGTGTTTGTGTCTCCCTGGGGTTTGATACAGGGAGAACAAAAGCTCCAGGTCCATCCGTTCCATTGACTACCATGGGAACTCTAACATAGCAGAGTCCCTCTGACCTCTCAACAGAGCCTCCATCCAGCTGCAATTAAATGAACCAGTCAAGTATCTAACCAAATCATTTGCAACTAGGATGAAGCACACCTGTGCAATTTCTTCAGGTCAATGACTGGGGTGATGACAGTAAATTAAAGGGCCATAAATGCTCGGTATATATTCACTGAGTGCAAATATAGGTTTCCCCAAGTCCCTTGCTGGAGATGGGGTACAGAGAGAATTGTACAAGCAAACTGCTTGTGACCACACCCTTTGCAAGGTAAGACAGCGTAACAAATTGGGTGACATATTAGAGAGGAGTCTAATTCAAACCCTTGACACAGATCCTTGTTGGCTAAATATACTCAACAAACAGAAACAAGCAAGTAGCAAAGAATGGTACAAAGCAAAGCTACACTTACAATCCTCTTCCCTTGAAAGAAGAAATCCTCCACATTCGTAACGCGTGTCTATCTGCACATACCCCAGATTCCCTGCCTTTTTGGTTGCCATCATTCCCTGCATTATCTGTCCAATTGGGACAGCAGATCATTTTGGCAGCGTGCCTGGTCTGCTTATTGATCCTGATTCAGCAAAGAATTGAAGCAGACACTTAACTTTAAACCTTGATCCTAGACTAAGAATTATGCTCTACAGATATTGCTGCTACGACAAAGAAATGCATTTCTAGAGAGCTATATGGATTTCTACAGGATTTTTCCATAAAGGGGGTATAGCCCATGTCTAAAGGTTTGTTTATACTAGAAAGGGTTTTGCTAATATAAATATATCAGTATAACTATTTTGGCAAATGCTCCAAGTGGGCACCTAATTTTCTCTGGCAAAAGTGTTATTTTGCCAATAGCAATAAGCTGCATCTCCATTATCCTCTCAGCTTTCGAATACGTCTCTAACCTAAACCTTTTGAGGTTCATTTGCTACATTTGAGAACTCACCACACCAGACTAGCTTAAAGGAACCACTTACCAGCACAAAGCCATATTTTGTCTGTTTTGCTTTGTGTACAAAACTTAGAATCATAGGGTTGGAAGAGACCTCAGAAGGTCATCAAATCCAACCCCCTGCTAAAAACAGGACCAATCCCAACTAAATCATCACATCCAGGACTTTGTTAAGCTGGGACTTAAAAACCTCTAGGGATGGAGATTCTACCACCTCCCTAGGTAACCCATTCCAGTTCTTCACACCCCCCCCCCCCCCCCGGTGAAATAGTTTTTCCTAATATCCGACTTAGCTCCCCCCCCCCACTTTCTGTAACTCCCTTCTTTGCTCATGGCACAGAAAGTGCAGCCCTCTTCCCTCCCTAAGATCTATCTCATGCTCTTCCATTAGCACCTTGAGTGCTATGGGAAAGCAGCAAATTAGCCAAGTTTCCAGGTTTCACAGCACTGCACAGTGGGTATCAAAGCCAAAGACAGGAGCTCTGTGTTTTCTATGCTAGCACCTGACATGTTGCTATATTTCACAAGGCCACCAGAGGGGGCACTTGTTCTTCAGTGGAAGCATAATACAAGTCAGTCGCAGGATTCAAACAAAAGAACTTGAAAAATAATAGATTCTGGGGTCTCTTTCACCAAACATGATCATTTCTGCAGCTTGCCCTGGATACTTTGTGTTCTCGAGAGAGGCAAAAATTGCTGAATGTGTGACTCCTATTTGCATCAGGGGGTATTAGAGAGGCGAAAGATGAAGCTAGAAGTCAGAGGCACCTTGTTGTAAATTTTAAATCTTTAGTCTCATAAAAAACAAAAGCCCTATAAAGAATTTAAGATTTGTTTTGTCTGATTAATTTGCTGAGCCCAGAGTTACCTATATTGGGACCTGCTAGAAGTGCATTGGGAAAATGGCTGAAATGCAAAATGGATAAACTTAGACTGGTCTTTCTGGTAAGAAGAATAAAATAAGTAATTCTCCAATGCTTCATTTCTCCAAAGCACTGACACACGTTTGCCCATTAATTGGATATAGAATGCAAAAGGCAGGCACTGCCAATATCTGGCATGTTATATGGCTTCAGTTAAGAGTTTATCATCAGTGTTCTAACTTCATGGACAGGATGATATGTAACAGAGGGGGCTTTGTAATGCCAGACCTGTGCACTTTGTGCACTGAAAACCAAACCCTGTTGAAGCCCATGGCAATTTTATCTGACATAAAACTGCAGGATACGACCCTGGTTGTAAGCAGGAATTGCCAGTAAGCTTCTGACTGTTTGCAAGTTTCTTTTCATGAAGCAAATTTACTCATTGATTTGCCAGTGTTCAACCTTAAGAACTCAGACATGGGTGTCCTTCCTTTGGAGCATCATAGGAATGGGAAAATCAGGCACTAAGACTGATTGAAAGTGGCTATATCCTCAGGTAATAGCTGGAAAAGAGCCTAGAATCCTAAATCAGATGGAAGAAACACAATAAGGAATTGGTTAAATATATCAGGAACAAATAAAGTACTAGCAATATTGTAGTTCTGATTTTTGTTCCAATCTACCAGGATGGTAACATTATCTGTACAGAAAAACTCAACAAATATTTCTGTTCTGCGTTACGAAAGAAGCAGGATGATGTAACCCTATTTCAGAGTAATAATGAAATGCTTTATATTCTGTCAGCAACTATGGATGGTGGTCAACAGCATCTACTGAAGTTAAACTCAAGAGTTTTAATGGAATTGGCCTAGGTGACAATGATGATTTTGAAGAAATCTCAAAACATTAGTGAATGTCTGGAAGACTGGACAATGCTAATGTTGTGCAAATATTTTAAAAGACTAAATGGGACAACCTGGAAACTCAAGGCATCAGTCTCAGGCAAAATCATGGAACAGTGGATAGGGGATGTAGTCAGTAAAGAATTAAAAAAATGGGATCATAACTCCATTCACATAATATACTTAGATATTTATAAGGCATTTGACTTTGTTCTGCATGACATTCTGATAAAAATGAGACTTATATAAAATTAATGCAATCCATATATAGTGAATTAAAAACTAGATAAGGGATAGTTCTCAAACAGCAATTGTAAACAGAGCATTGTGATACTGTGGGAGTCTTTCTAATAGGGTCCCACAGGGCTCTGTTCTCGGATCAATGCTGTTCATTATCTTAATGTGGAAGAAAATTAAAAATGCCTTATATTGATAGTAAAATTTGTAGGTCACATCAAAAGTGGAGAGGTAAATAATGAAGGGGACAGGTCAGTTCTACAGGCCAACTTTGGTAATAAGATGGACTCATTTGAACAACATGTATTTTAACACAGCCAAGCGTAAGGTCCTATGTCTACAAACAGGCCCACTGATGCGTGTGTGGTGCGGGAAGGGGACAATTGTCCCGGGGGCTAGTATTTCAAAGAGGTCTGTTGCTCCCGGCTGCCACTGCAGCCGAAGCCCTGGGTCCCTTTGAATGGCTGCTGGAGAACCATGCCGCTTGCTCCGCTTGGCTTTGAGGGCTGGAGGGGGGACCCGGGACTCCGGGTAGCACTGAGGGCTGACTGCCCAAGGCCCCGATCCTTCCCCATGAGGCGCCGGCCTCCCACACCTTGCCCCTGGGCCTAGGGTGGCTGTTGGCTCTGCTGTCTACAAATAAAAGAATGTAGGGCATAGTTAGAAAGTGGGGGCTCATCCTGGAATGCAGGAATGCTGAAAAGGAGTCAACAGTCATGGTAGGTAACCAGTTGAACATGAGGTTTCAGTCTGTTGCTGAACCTAAGAAGGTGAGCGTAGGGTGATGTCAAGCAGTGTTAGGGAGTACCCTTACCTCTGCATACAGTACTGTATTAGCCAGATCGCTACTGGAATATTGTGTCCAGTTTTGGTATCAAAGCTTCTGAAAAGATGCTGGTGCATTTGAAAGTGTTCAGAAAAAAGCTGCAAGAATGAGTCAAGGTCTAGAAAAATGCCTTCTATTGAGAGCCTTAAGATGCTCGGTTTCTTTAGTTTAACTAAGGGAAGTTTAATGTTATAATTGGATTGTAATGGAAGCAGGGTGTGTTCTCAAATAGAGCATAAAGGGAACATATCCACATCATTTTTAGAGTGGGAAATGGTCTACCAAAAAAACCTTTTAAGTTCTGGGTTTCCCTTTCCCAATATGGCAATCCCTGCCGTTTCCAAATTAGGAATACACACGGGGCACGTCTATACTTACTGGAAGATCGACACTTTGGAGGTTGATCTTCTGGTGTTTAATTTAGCGGGTCTAATATAGACCCCTAAATCGAATGCTGAGGGCAGCCCCCAATGGTGTCCGATACTCTTTCTTTTGTGAGGAGTAAGGGAAACCAACGGGAGCCTTTGCTCTTGTTGGCCTCCCACAGTGTGAACATTGCCAAGGCTCGGCTTAAGGTAAGCCAACTCCAGCTAGGCATTTTGCGTAGCTGGAGTTGCGTACCTTAAGCCAACCTTCCTGGTCTAGTGTTGTCTGGCATCTTGATTCCACTGCAAGCGCTCAAGTCTTGAGGAGAAAAGACAACCAAATATATTCCAATGGGATATTTATGCTGCAATATTTTCTGAATTTTTTTCAGATGACAAGTGCCAAAATTACCTGGTTTAATGTCTCTGTTTTTGTAACTGTTAAATTGAAACCCTTTCCTGTTTTAGCATCAGATACAGGAGCCCCTTGAGGCTCAGAAGGGAGCTGAAAGCTTGGCTATTGAAGATGCTGGTGTAACCAACTTTGCTGCTAACCCAAGGGCTCTGGCCCCTGTATTTCAAGACACCAGCATTTGCAAGGGAGTCTCTGCACCACAAGCAGCTTCCCAGGAGTGTGGGGTGTTTGCAAACTGGCTCAGTTGTTGAGCTTGTGCACTTCTGCTCACATGGCTGACAGGACCCATTTCGGGTGCAAAAAAAGGAGGGTGGCAAGCTTTGTTTCAGCAGGGCCTGCAAAAGCAGATTCTCTCACCCTGCCAGAAGTGCTGGGTATCATCAAACATTCTGCAGTCTGTACTGAGAATGCAGGTTATGCTGTTAGACTTAAAGCTTATGCAAAGCCATTAAGTCCCTTTAGTTACGAGATATCAACCCTCCCGCTTCAGGGCATAAGCTGATTGCCTTCGGGGGTCAGAAAGGAATATTTCCCTCTATGTTAGAGCACTGCACAATTAGCTAGGGGCATTAGGAAGGCTTTTTGCTTTCCTGCAGCATCAGGCAAACTTCGGCCACTGATGCTGTGGCAGAATAGTGGTCTTGATGGACCAATGCTGCTCTGACCACTTAGATTCTTCTGTATGGACAACTAGCAGATTGACCCGGTGTTGCTTGGGTCAATAATTCAGGAATTCCATTAAGCGTATTTTGTTTCTTCATCCCTATAAAATGTTATCGCTCTCTATGTTTTAAGAAAAAAGGGCTATAGTCAATATGGTTTCCAACAACATTGTATTTTAGTTTTCAAACCTTAAGCACTGATTTAGCTGGGCCAAAACAGAACTCTGCTCCAAATTTCTCTGTTTTATCTCTTTTCTGTAAGATATATTGAGAAGCAATCCTAGTGCAGGTTCGTCCTATTTTTCTGGCTCATCTTGGTTCAGTCTCTTTCAACATTCGCTCAGGTCAGTGTTGAAGACTGTACTTGCTTTGGTGATTCTGTCTCATTTCTGTTTGGTTTTATGAGAAGCAATTCCATTCCAGGCACATCCCATTTTCCTAGCACAACCAAAACCTTACCTAGCTTTCAGTTATGATCAGAGGAAGCTGCATACCGAATTTGGTGGTCCTAGCTCTTACCATTTAGGAGAAGTTCTTGAACAAACAGACAGTCTCTCAAATATATAGTAGATAGCTGTCCCTTTCTCCATCCCGGTTCCTGCTGTCCCAATGGGATTATAGTTATCCCAGTCCCTGTCTCTGCCCCCTTGCTGCCCCCTGTGGTCATTATACAATATAACTGCTTTCCATCCTATATCCCCTATTGCCCCCATGTGGTCATTATATTTCAGCACCCTCCCTTTCTGCTTTATGAGAAGTACTCCCATTCCAGGCACATCCTATTGTCCTGGCACAACCAAACCCTTACCTTGCTTTAAGATGTGATCAGAGGAAGCTGCATACTGATTTTGGTGGTCCTAGCTCTTATCGTTTAGGAGGAGTTCTTGATCAAACGGACAAACAAACTCTTTGTTTAGGATGCAATAGCATACGTTACCCACATGTGAATACCACAGACCTATGGGGAGAGTATGCATAGACCAGTATCATTGATTTATTTCATGAATGCATGCTGTTGATAAGCACAGCAGCCAGCATGACGGGCCGTCACCAGAGACTGACTCTCAGACCTCGAGCATTACATGATGAGCATCTAGCACTTGCGGTGAAGAAATAGCTCTTTTAGCTGGTAGCTATTGGAGATTGAGATCCCCTATGACCTGGCCACTGCAGTGAGATGTATGACACACGCTGATTTTGCGAAGCATTTTAAAAATCATAATGATCTCTTTTAATAATTCACGCTTCAGGAGCAAACATACTGGAGGTTAAGATTGTGGACCTTCTGATGGCTCAAAACAGTCTCCATTATAACCCTGCATTTTTTTAGCATTCATACTTTCTGAAATGTCCACATCAATAGGTAGAGATAAGGACTTTCAATTCACCCCATCAGCAGGAAAGCTGGGTACAAACACAACTCTCATATTGACTGACTTACAAAGCCCAGACTCAGAAAAATATTTAAACACTTAATGTTTTTTTAAAAAGTGTGTGTTTTAATATTCAAAGCACTTAAAACACACACTTCAGTACTTTGCTGAGAAAGGGTGCTTTGGAGAAGCAATGTCTGAGTGTTTAATTTTACAACTTCAGTGTTTCAATAACACAGCCTTTGATTTTAATTTTGCAAAAGTTACTAATCTTCTATGATATCTGGTGTCAGTCCAAGAATCTTTGCTATTAAATATTTGGTAAGAAGTTAGACAATCATTAACAACAAAAAGCAAAGCTCCGGTTCCCAGAATAGTGATGTGATAACTAGTGAACTCCTACTTAAATTCTAAGCAAAATAAATATTTTTTTAAATACAAAATGTAAAGGATCTCTAGTCACTAAAGAAAAGCATGCATATAGTATAAGCATGTCACATTTAAATATGGCCAAATCTTGCTCTCCGTTTCACTGTTGTTGTAATTCCATGGCCATTAGTGGTCTTACTCAGCTTTTCACATTGGTAACTGGTTTCTTTTCCAATTGTATTGCATTCAACTGACTAGAGAATTTTGCCTTAGCCCCTGATCCTGTATTCCTGGTGTTTTCCATTCAGTTCTGACTGGCTAGCTAGAACTAATGCATGAAATGTTGTTTAGCTTCTGCAATATTATAACAAGAACCCTTTAATAATTATACTGCTACATATAAAAACTCCTAACACCCAAGTCTAATAAGAAATAAAATGAAGAGGATAATGATGGAAAGGAAGGAAACATTAATTTAATTTTTCCAGAGTTTGCAAGAGTGTAAAGTCTATTTTTTGACAGACTGCTTTCTGTGCAACTTCTTCTTCTTTGGAGCAAATCATTAAGCCAAAAATGTCCTCTTGTAACATGTTTGTCATGTCATGGTCACGTCACAGCAACTGGGCCTTTTTTTCCCTGGGATTCATGCCAAGTGCTAAGCCAGAAAACCTTGTTATATTAATTATGAATAAAAAACATGTTTTATTAAAAACTAGCCTGCTGAATATTCTGTCGTGCTGCTTTTCAGTGACAGCAGACTAGCTTTTGCATTTTAGCAATGTTAATGAAATTTTGGAGGGCGGAGAAGAGGGAATATATACTCCATTTTCCTCAGCGATATTTACAGGAAAGTCAGATTAAAACCATCAAAGCTAATTAATTGATCTAACATTTAAGACTAGTCAGGAAAATCTGTACAAGATTTGATACAGAGCCCCACCTTTGGAAATGGGTGTGAATTAAAGCAGCACGTTCATTCTAGGCTTGTTTAGATGTGATTGTGCTCTCAGAAAATCTATGAAACTGACAACGAAATACCGTAGTACTGATGCCCCCAGTAAATTGTCAAACACATCACCAGATCCAGTGTGTGGTGTCTACTGTTGTCTGTGGACAGATTGCTCTAATGATGCACTATTTAATAAAAACTCTGGTGTACTGTGAAAAATCACTGACCAGGTATTCACCAGGCAGTTCAAAAAAGATCCATAAGTCATTAAAAAAACCCAACCCTCTCTCTCTCTTTTTTCCAAAGGACTGAATTTAAGCACATGAAGGTCTATAATTTCAGAATGAATTTCAGTAAACATGAAATCACATGAACTGGAATCTTCATTAAAGGAATAAGTAAAAAAACCCATCACTTTTGTAAGAAAATCTGCATAGCTGAAATGTTTGGCAGAAAGAAGAGAGGAATGTTTTTCGAAGTGACTTTTTACTTCTTTTGGGTTATTAGCTAATCTTTTATTCTTCTTTAGTGATGGGATAAATGAATCTGAAAAAGTGTGTCTCTCCAGCTCCAATAGTGCTGGGGTTTGGAGTTCTCCAGTGTTGTTGAATGTTTTGCTGTTAACCTTCCTCCCCTACAATCACAGAAGTGTCTATTTGGGGGGATTTGTTGGTGCAAAGGTATATCTGGTTATCAGGCCCTTACTTGCAGGGAAAAGCACCTTACTGTATGAGTAGCTCATGCGGAAATCAACGCAACCACTTGTTTAAGAAGGTCCTACTAAACCTGAATAAGGCTATCAGCATTTGGCCCAAAAGCACAAATATCATATTAATTAGCAGTGCATGCTGGCTGAAATTCACCTTGTGCTCAGAGTCCCTACAAATCTCAGACTTCACTTAAGTTTAGCTATTGAGTGCAATTTCAGTCAAACAAACCATTTGTCCAAGAGTGAAATTTTTTCTTTTTGAATAAATGTGCAAAATTAACAAACTAGAGCACACAACTGATCCTTCCAGATAAGTATCTAAATCTTTGTGCAACAATGGTCTTTGCAAAAACACATAGGTATGTCTATTATTGGTGCCACTATTTCAAAATAACTAGCATTATTTCAAATAACTTAGTCCTGTCTAATAAATGTGTATAATGTCAAAATACTGTCAAGTTGAGGACTTTAATTGCACTTCTGCAACCCTTATTGTATGAGGAGCAACAGAAGTTGATAGAGGCTCTATTTCAAAATAAGTTCTGTGTAGATGCTCCCACTCTGCTAAAATAAGCTACTTTCTGAAATAAACTATGCAATTGATGTAGCCTCAACTTATGCAGCTTATTTTGAGTTAAGCCCTGCTGTGCTGATACACCCATACAGACCTGACTGCAATATGGTACTACAGAGAGAATTCCTTCAGGAGCCCTGATGATCATTTTACTCCATGAAACATGAATGAGAGCTCTTATTGTTATCACAGCAGCTGAAAGTCTGGTTCAGATTCTGTCTCATTAAGGGCCCAATCAGTTCTAACTGAAGTTAATGTGAAACTTTCCACTGACTTTAATAGAAGCTGGCAAAAGCTCCAATATCTTATATAGTAAAGAAAAAAAAGCTTGTTAAAATGTTTGCATCAATATATCCTATGGCAGGTTGTTCCACAGATTAACAAGATATAACATGTACTACCTTTTACTGGCTATAAACATATTGTCTCCTTGACTCATATTTCCCTATCTTGCATTGGGACTGTGAAAAAGAGGCACCTTCCTGGCTTAGTCAGTATTTATCTCTTCACACAAACTGGCCAAATAGTACTTTTTAAGGTAGGCTATTTTGAAAGCCATCTCCACCTAGCAAAGACTGGAATGTACAGTATTAGTATTTGTATGGAAACATTAGTAGAGCTGTAATTTTGGCCACTGTACCAACTTGACACTTAATAACATTCTAACATTCACCAGAATTAGTCTAAACAAACTTTTAACATTAAGTTTAACACCCATGCACATGCAACACCATCTCTTTAATGACTAACAAATATATTGGGTCATGAGCTTTTATGGGTAAAACCCACTTCATCAGATGAAATGGAAAGGAAATACAGAATCCAGGGTATTTTTAACAGCAAAAGCAGTTATCTGTCAGTTGTAGGACCAGTGTTAATGAAGCTAATTAAGTCAGGCTGGCTGTGTCCATTCATAGCGCCTGATGTGGAAATATGAATATATTAAAGGTGGGGGAAATTGCCTCTGCATTGAGTTAACTAGCACATTCCTTATTCGCCCAAATATATGTTGGAACTTGTAAATGAACTCTAGTTCACCTGTCTCCCTTTCTAAAAGTAACTAATATAGTTACCCCTCTGAAACATCTATTTAGTGTTTAATGTTTCCTCCTCCAAAATTTTTTAAGAAAACCTACTTGAACCATGAAGGTTTCTAGCTCTAAAAACTATGCTCCACATTCTGCATGTGTTTTGCTCTGAGACGCTCTGGTCTTCTGAGCAGGGTACGATTAAATGTCTGACACCATTCATGTGTTGCACAGCTCCATGTATATCTTGTCACTCAACAGAGAATAAATCTAAAAGGAGGAGCCCAAACTAGTTCATTTGAGTCCAGTTGATCTGGATAATGGGAAACTGGGGATGGTTTAAAAAGCTGACTTTAAAAATGTGTCGAGCATAAGATCAATAAATATATACATGCTCTCCTAGTGGTAGTGAAATCATTTCTATGTGTTAGGATATGTCTACACGGCAAAGTTATTTCAAATAACAGCCGCCATTTCGAAATAACGCCTTAGTGCTACGTTATTCAACTGCTATTTCGAAATTAATTCAAATAGCAGAGGGCTTATTTTGAAATTGGTAAACCCATTCCATGAGTGAATAAAAATAATTTTGAAATTGCTATTTCGAAATAAGCACTATGTAGATGCTTAGTTTGAAATAGGGGGCCTCCAGGCCTTCCCAGGGTGACTTGCTGGTTGCCCTGACCATAAGGTAACTTCTGACCTGATGCCCGCCGAATCCAGTTCGCTGGCCTGCATGCCATTTAGCATCCAATCAGTGTGACGCGCTATTTCAAATGCATTTGTGTGTAGATGCGCATTTGTAATAAGATATTTCAAAATAACCATTTTGAAATAGATACTCTTGAAATAATGCCAGTGTGATATTTAGATAATGAGATTGTTCTAGTTCGAATCCAGGAGGCTAGAGGTATTCGAAGTTGTGAATAAGTCCGACGAAGACCTGCGCTTGATTTATCTTTCCGCCAAGCATTTTAGAAATTATCTGCTCGCATTCACTGCAGGACTCGTAGTTCTAATAAAGTTTAGTTTGAACTACCTGTTAAACCTCATTACAGGATGGAATAACAGGTAGTTCAACTAGGGCTTTATTTCAACATTATCCCCTACGCGCAGACGCTGGCAGTTAGTCTGGGCTTGTAAATTTCTAAAATGGTGACTCCATCGTGGAAGATGGAAACTGCTGGGATATTTAAATCCCGGCTTGATTTAGACTGAATGTCTGATATTAGCCCCTAGTTCCCGAACTAGGGGGCTAGTGTAGACATACCCTTAGGGACTGAAGCACATTCTTCAAGAAGTGGGCAAACAGAAGAGGATGCACTGTGTTCCTATCATTTATTATTTTCATAGCAGTAGCACCTAGCAGCCTCATTCATGGACTTACTGGCATTAGGGGTTGTTCAAACAGAGAACAAAGGCAGTTCCTGCCTCAAAAAATTGACAATCTAAATATAAGAAAACAGTCAACAGATGGATCCAGACAGGTGGGGGGGGACAAGGAAACAATATTTTTTCAGTATGATAAGTAGTGATCTCAACACACCAGCTGCCTGACCACTGTCAGAAAAGTACCATGCATTTACAGATCTAAGGTCAGACTCTTAATGAAGCTCCACTAATTTATACTAATGGAGGATCCTGTTTTTTCATTGGATTCTGTATCCCTCATCTGCTTCTTTATATTATCTCTCTCTGCTTGTTTTACTCTGCAACATCTTTCTACCTATTTTCTCATTGGATTTTTCTTCTCTGTCTCATCTGGGAACCCTCACCCCCAGGGGGCTCTCTGAAGTGGAATGCCTGTTCAATGAGGCTTGAGGTTCCACATTTTCGGCTCATGACATTCCAGTGGATTTGAATCTAGGCTAACTCAGTGCTTCCAATCTGTGAGACAGTGCTGAATTTGAGACAGGGCTGAGCTCCAACATCTCTAAGCTTGGCAGTTCATAGTCCCAGCACCTGTGGGTTTACTGCATAAGTTATGAATGTAAAACACCCCTTGAATCCTACAATCCCACTGGGTGGATGGGATTTCATTACAAAGTAAGCACCGCTCTGATATACGGCCAGTTTTGCATTTGCTAGGTAAAAGGTTCTGCTGTAAAAGAATCGCATAAGCAGTAAACTACTCTTAGAAAAAGATACTACACAAAGATGTGATTTCACGATCAAGACAATAATTTACAGTCTATACCAGCTGCATTTGTTTGGTCAGTATAGTAGTTTCAGGATTAAACATTAACATTAAATAATATTTGAGATATAGTTATTACTCTGTATTGTGTGAACTGTTTTTGTTCATACTTACAGAACAAACAGCAAGTCAACAAATAAAGTTATTTAGTATTAACGTGAGATACACGAGTGCTGTGTCTCTTTACTATCTCTATAGAATGAGTCTTGTGTATATCTTTTCTGTTGTAGCATTTAAACTAGTAGCAGAATTTTTTTGATCTAGCAGTGATAAACTGCTTAGTATCAGAAAGAAAGGTTATTTTTGTACGAAAGAAAAGAGGCTTAGGCTATGTTGAGAAATTAGCAGATATCTGTCTCATGCAGTAAACTCACAGGTGCTGGGATCATGAACCGCCGTTTCTAGAGACGTTGAGCCTCAGCCCTGTCTCAAATCTGCACTGTCTCACACTGAGCCACCTGAGTTAGCCCAGATTCAAATCCACTGGAAATGTCAGAGCCAGAAAAGGGAATGCCTGTTCAATGAGGCCTGGGGTTCCACTTTTCGGCTCATGACATTCCAGTGGACGGAATCTAGGCTAACTCAGTGCTTCCAATCTGTGAGACAGTGCTGAATTGAGACAGGGCTGAGCCTCCAACATTCTAAGCTTAAACATAGTCCTGGTGCACCTGTGGGTTTACTGCATAAGTTATGAATGTAAAACAATTTCTTGAATCCCGGCACCTAATTTTTCGAGCCCTGGCACCTCTTTCATTACAAAGTAGGCACTGCTCTGATATATGGATTAGTTTTGTATTTGCTAAGTAAAGGTTCTGCTGCAAAGAACTGCATAAGCAGTAACTACCTTAGAAAGATACTTACACAAAAAGATGCATTCCCCAGCAAGAGGATCAGAGGAAGACCCCAAAGGGACACAGCGCCATTAACCATCCTCACACGTTAATGTTTTTCTACAAATAATCTTGTATTTGTTGACTATGTTTTATTCTGTAAAGTCAAACTGCAGTGGTTAAAGAGCAAGTTCACACAATGCAAATTATTAACTATATCTCAAATATTGTTTAATGTTTAATGTTTGGTCAACAGACTCACTATACTGACTAAAATAGGTATGCAGGTGAATCCTTCTCAGTTGATTATTACCTGACTATTAAATATATTGAAACAGAAACACAAAAGTTTAATGTTTGTATGTAATAAATAGAAGTAGTAAGTATTTATTATTATCATAATACTGTTGTTAACTCTAGACATTCAAAATTATGCGTTGGACTCAATCCCACAGCAAAAAATCCCATGCGATTTGGCTAAAAATCATGAGATTTTTAAAAAATAATACATTTTTTAGTCTTTTTATTGGTTCTGGGTTTTGACTCTTTAGGGGTGATGTTTCCATGCTTTCTCCCACGAGCAGGAAAACTAGGAATTTATTTATTTTAAAAATGAAAGCAGAGTTGCTCATGTAATCACATGACTCCAGGACCTTTAAGAGAAATACCAAATACCAGGAGATCTTAACAAACAACAAAGAGGAGGATTCACTAAGGTCTTAATGAGCAAGGCATTTTAAAGACACATAGTACCCTGGCCCCAAATGCTTGCAGTTTAAGTAGAAAGACAGAAAAGGGTGGGGTAAGAGAAGTATTATTGTATAGAGAGGTTAAGGAACCTGCCCAAGGTCACTCAGGAAGTCCTCTTAATACATCATGCATGGTTTGTGAAGGACTCAGATACTCTAGTGATGAGTGCCATAGAAAAGTCCACGATGAAATGAATAATTCTGTCCACGGAGTGGGATGTGACTAATGGGCAGTAAATAACACACAAGACCATGAGGCAAAAAGAAAATATTAAATAACTGCTTATTAAAGGAGTGCTGTCCATCCTGGGCACTGAATGAGGCAGCCATCCCGTGGAAAAAATAGTATGTGATCATGTAACTAAAGACCATATCATAACACATATCTACAAGAGGGCTGAATGTAGGTTTCATGTGTAACTTTAACTGTGGCATTTGCTAACTTTGGAGGCTGTGACTTTGTGACTTATGTATTCTTTCAAGGATTTTTTTGGAGGGTGTTATCACATTACTGGATTTTAAGGGGATTAGACAGGCCACTGCTGCACCCACGGTGGTGGTGGTTGCCCCAAAGTCTGTACAAAGGGGGCCATGTGAGATGTCAAATGAAAGCTTATGTTCTACTGATTTTATGTATGTTATTCATGTATATGGAGTTATAAATATGTACTCTGTGTTGATGCTGGAAGATTCTCTGTCTGAGACAGAGCAATGGGCCAGAAATGTTCAGTCAGTGACTTTGCTAATTAGCAAGGCTCCAGGGACAAGGCTCGCAGAGAGGCCAATACACACCTGAAGAATGTGTCTGGGACCTGCAAACCAGCCAATATCATGACTGCTGACATGGGACACAGGGCTAGGTCCCTGGGCCATGTGACCTGCTCCAGCTTGGAAGATACCAGGGATAGATATAAAATGCCATAAGACAGACTCCATCTTGCCTTCAATTCTGCTACTGATTCCAGATGCAGCCTTGCGAGGAACAGCGAGCCGGTAAGAATCATTGGCCCACCCTGACATAGGATGTACACCAGAGACTTTTAAGGTAGCAGTTTATAACATCTCTGCTGAGAGCCTGCATCGAGAACTGGGTGATTCGATGCATGTAACATATTCTCCTTAACGACCTTACACTCATGTTTTTCTTTCTTTTATTAATAAACCTTTAGATTTTAGATTCTAAAGGGTTAGCCCAGCGTGCTCTTGTGGGTAAGATCCAAAGTGTAAATTGACTGGGAACTGTGGCTGCTTTCTTGGGACCGGAAGAACCTGTTCGGGGTAGGTGAGATTGGGTTCTGTAACCCCTCACCTGTGTGTAGGCCTGGGGCTGATTGTAGCACAGGGAGAGCTGGGGTGTCAGAGGGGTTTTGCTCGTGAGGCTTCCTGCTGGCTGGACTGGCAGCTGAAGTGCTCAGTATGACTGGTTTGTGGCCTATTTGTGAACGGTCTCCAGTCAGGGGCTGTAAGGAGCCTGAGTTTGAGCAATTCGCCTTGAGCGGATGCCCTTAGCTGTGCCCAGACCTGGCCTGGTCCGACACAAGTGTAATGTATAATTTAGGTGTGGTGGATTTTATATACGTATATATAACACAAAGAGGACACAATAATGGTGTTTGTCCGTATGTTAGTGGTCACACGCAGATGTTAAAGACAACAATTCAAGATTCTTTAACTAGTTGGGAAGACAGCAAGATAAAAGGAATTAGATAATGCACAGCCTTGGTGAATGTGTCCTTGAATACGCTGATTTGCACTGAATTTTAATAGACCCCTGATTCATCAAATCTCAAACAGAATTAAGGTATGGCCTGGATCCTAATAACATCATGCTTTATAGCCATGAAAGATAAATTAAAGGATGCAAAACTGCTATTGACAAACATTGATTATATGTACTTTGAAGTTGTGCCAGACACGGCTTGTCAGCCTCCAAACTTTTCTTTTAAATCTCATTGCGTAAGGCTTTTACTTTTTAATTATTTTTTTTCCTCCACGGCCTCTTTGATCAACAAAAATGTAGATCATATTTGGGTGATGCTATTTCCTAGGCATTTTATTTAGATGTGCCCTTGTGCATAGCTCAAGCTACATGAAAAGGTTGCATGGGGCATTGTCATCTCAACCTATTATCCTCTATGCTGTTTGACACTTCAATGAGCTGCTCATTCTCTTTGGATGAGCTTCACGCCTGTACTGAAGGCCAGCACTTAAATCCCAGGCGAGTCTTCAGTAAGCTCAATTTACAGAACTTCTGCTGGCCCTTTACCCAGGGCACTTGATTTTACCCATTGTGAATACACCACCACTTGTCAAAAAATTCATGGCAAAGCTGCCCACCTGTGAAAATTTGCTCTGCTGCTGGTAGTGTCTTCTGCCAATGGGAAAAGATGGAGGATGGGTTGAGAAATGATCCCCCACACACCTTCCCACGTGTGGAAATATGTTTGTACTGGGGGCCTTTAATAATTTTTAGAAAACGTTTAGAATGGGCTAAAAGAACGAGGCCTGGGCACAGAAGCTTAGCTCTGTGTGGAAACTCATTGGGCTGAAGAAAAGGAGAAACTTCTTTCCAACCCATCCAGACTTGGTCATTATACCACAAGTCAGGGAAGGAGCATCAGGCATGTTGTGTTGCCCCTCTCTTGTTTGGGGGCAGCAGATCAATTTTGTGATGGGAACCACTCTCCCCTGCTCCCCTCCAATCCACCTTGTTCATCCCAGTGCATTGAACAGCTGTGGAGTTCTGCTGTGGAATAGACCGGAAAATACAGTGTCCCCCTATCCAGGGTTCCTGAAACTTGCCTCCCTACACACACACACACACACACACACACACACAGTGGCAGCCCGTCAATACAGGTGAACTAGGCGGTCGCCTAGGGTGCCAAGATAAACGGCCGTTGAGGGCTTTGGAGGTGGGGGCGCCGATCGCGCGCCGATCTCGCGTTTCGCCTAGGGCGCCAGTTGCCAGCAGCTCGTCTAGGGCCGCTCCTGTGTGCGCGTGCACACACACACACACACACACACACACCCTTCTGTTAGAACATAGAGCTACTGGAAAGCTCTGGAACATAGAGCTACTGGAACATAGAGCTACAGGGTCAATTGTCGGAGGCCACCTCATCCCACCTATTGCATTTGCAACTGCAATGTTAACTGCACAATCCTTTGCACATATAAAACTTCGCATGCAAATCATCTGACTACTCCAAAAAAAAAGCCATTGAGTCACATGTGCGAGAAGGTGAAATGTTAATAGTCCTAATGCATAAGGGCCTGTCTCAGACCCATCCATGACCTAAGGGTGATTAGGGCTAGAACATAAATGTGGAGAGGAAATGGATGTGGCAGTGCCTATGTGTGCATGTGGGGGGGAGGGGGGGGAGGAATGTTCGTCCTTTTCCCTCCTAACTGGCAAGGTCTCTGGCAATTGGGACCCAATGCTTTTTGTGATACGTCTTTGCTTGGTTTTCCTCTGTTTACAAATCAATAGCAGAAAGCCTTGAGGAAAAAAGATTGAAACTCAGCTGCTGGTGAGAGCGTTATTCATCTTCATTCTACATCTTCCACAGCTGGTGGTTCTACCCACTGGCCTATGGGCTCCAGGACAGATGAACCCTCGCTGCCGTAAACGATTTATTTCTCTAGTCTTGGTATGTACACAGTGCCCAGTGTAAAATCAGCATGCCTCCCAAGAACTAGAATATTTGGGAGGAAATACTTTCAGTCTAAAGGAAAAATCATGTGACTTTGAGGAGATGTGACAGTCTATAGTTATATATTCCAACAGTTAAGCACTTATATATTCTATGTGATGGATATTCAGGCTGCACACAAAGATCTGATATTGCATTTATTCAATCATTTGCAGCAAAATTCACCCTTGTGCAAGGCCTCAGCACAAGGCGTAAGTGCTACTGAAACCCAATTTTGAGGGTTTCAGTGTGACTTAAGTGGGAGGATAAGCTTCAGGCTGGCCTTTTGCCCAGGGGTGAGTCTCATCTGTGCTTAATTGGGGATTGTATGAGGAGTTGAGGTGTTTAGAACAATTACCATGAGCATAAATTTCAGAGGGAACTACCAGCCTGTTTGTAGCTGAGAGTAGTTTATTTAGAATCACTGAATGTCAGCCTGACTATTTTGCATGTGTGAGCAACCTTTGCTTTGGGTGTGCCTCGTCAGGTCTTCATCTCACAGACACTTTTTTGCCACAGTGAAATAAGTGGGCACAAGGGTCTGCACAAGCACATGCCCACACAGGGTAAATAACACACACAGAGTTTTCAGCTGACATGGTTTCGGTTTGGTTGCCAAAGCCCGCATGTTCACGTTTGGGTTATAACCCTCATTATTTTATTTTCGTTTATATATATATATATATATATATTTTTTCCCTCCCCCCAAAAAACAGACATTTCCAAGGGGGGGGTGAGGAACAATTTCTATGGAAAATTTTCTACCAGTCCTCAACAAGACCAGTGAATCCTGAGTGGCAGAGAACTCCTCTTGGTCAATGCTGCTGCTTCATGCCACCAGGCAAAACAAACAACTGTTAAAGAATATTGTGCAAGGTTAGACAGGGTTTACAAATACTGGCCCCATCAATGTTAAAAATGCAGTACATGGCCCCAGCACAGACTTATTAGCACCACAAAGAAAAATCACCACGATAATAAGTGGGTGAATTAAAATTACTAGAGTTAAAAAAAAACCAAAATCTCCTGTGACACTTGGCTTTTTAAAACCTCTGTCTTCAATTCTACACACTCTTTCCCCACGAACAGCTTTATGAACATGGGATGAAGTCCAAAGTCTAATGACGCTCATGAGGTCTTTCCATCAGGCCCACAAGCAGTCCAATGGAGCACAGTGGGACAGCCAAAAAAAGCAGATCAGTTTCTAGGATCCATGCCAACCTTTCCATTACTTTGGCACTTTCCCCATCACCAGCCTGGCTTTTCTTCAATAACACGATAACATTAAAAGCCCTACAGTTGGGCACAATATCTTTACTTACTTAAAAAACCCACAGACTGAAAGAGAAAAGCAGCAGTAGCTCTGTTATTATTGTCCATGTAGAAGGATCAAAACTGAGATGGAGTACAGGGGACTGGCTATTCATACCAAATCTTGGAGTTTTTAGTTTCTGGAAGAACTTCATCTTGGTGCAGAGGGCCAGCTAGACGCCATTTAATTTGAAACTTAAAAATGTTGTGGGTTGTCTTTCATTTAGTAATCCACACTGGCAGCAAATTCTCACTGATGTTTTTACTTCCTAGATGTCAGACCAAAAGCACGGCCAAAACTGGAATGATTGCAGGTGGTAGAAATCCAAGCATTGTAAGATTCGCATGGCTTGTCTACACTGCAGTGGGGAGCAAACCAGTAGCAGGACTTGAGGTAGAGCACTAAATATAGCAGCGTGAATGTTCTGGGTTGGGCTAGAGCTCAAGGTCTGAACCCGAAGAGCCCAGTCTTCCACCTGAGTCAGAATGCTTGCTATTTTTATTGAGGGAGCTTAGCCCTCAGTAAATGAGTCTTTCAACCTGGGCTGCAAGACTTGCTCCCCGCTGGTGTAGATGTACCCACAAATATTCTGAGTCTTCTCATACTTCCATCGGTGTAAGCCAGGAATAATTCCTCAATGGATTCATGCCAATTTAAAACTGGGGTGTGTGAGAAAAGAACCAGGCCCAAATACCTAGGAACAGAGGAAGTGTCGCACTAGATCAGACCAGTTCATCCTGTGCAGTATCCCACCTCTGACAGCCGCCTGCATCGAATGCTTCAGAATAAGGTGCAAGGAACTCTACAGTTACCAGTAATAGAACAACCTGCCCAGGGAAAATTTCTTCCTAACCCTCATTACTCATTGTCTTATGGCCCAAGCATGTGAGATTAGAGCCCTTCCAAAATTCCTGGGTATTCTTTTTGTTCCTTACGCTAACAACTCTGTTGGTAAAACAACGAGTAGTCCTGTAGCACCTTAACCCTGGTCTACCCTAAAGAGTTATTTTGAAATAACCCCCCTTATATAGAAATAATAAGTGGAGTGTCCACTCTACCCAGCCTGTTATTTCAAAATAACAGGCTGGTTATTTCGAAATCTGTACTCCTGCTTTCCTCGGGGGATAATGCTATTTCGATTGTGTTATTTTGGGAGCTATTATTTTGAATTTAGTTAATTTGAAATAATTTCCTAGTGTAGACATGCCCTTAGAGACTAACAAATATATACATATAATATCATGAGCTTTTGTGGGCAAACCCCACTTCCTCAGATGAGCAGAGTAGAGAGAGGGAAAAAAAAAACCTGTTGATGTATCCAATCCCATTTTAGTCTCTTGCTAAAAGCAATAGAACCATGGGCAGTAGGTGAGCCTAAAGCTGGGGGAGACAACCCCTCAGCCCCGCCTCCTCCACTCGAGGCCCTGCCCCCTGCAGGAGCCAAGCTCCCCCTTCACTGGGAACAGGACTCCAGCTCCCCCCTCCTCCTGCAAACCACCCCCCACAGAGGCTGGTCTCCAGCCCCCCACATGAGCCTCTCCAGCCTTTCAGCACAGGGGAGCATGGGTTCCCAGCCTTCCTGGGCCTGGGGCATGGGGAGGGTGGTGTGTGGGGTGGTCCCAGCCTCCCCAAGACTAGAGCACGGGGAGAGTGGGTGATGAGCGGTCCTAGCCTCAGCAGAAGCCTGGGGACAGCCCGGGAGCCATGCCAAATCAGGGGCCCAGTGTGGGTGGGGCCCCAGCTGGCAGTGGGAAGGCAATGCCTTCCCCTGCCTCTTAGACCCACCGCCCATAAATAGAACTGTAAAATGGCTGCTGAAAGCGGCAGTGATGCTTTACAGCTGAACACATTCGTCAAAAGTTACAGCAGCAAGTCTGGAGACTATTGAAAAGAAGGCAAACGTTACCATGGGGGTAAGATTGTTCCAGAAAAAGGTGAAAGAGCCCAATTCTACCCAACTGTCCCCCAAAACGATACCCGTTTATGCCACCAAAGTTGGCCTAGGGGGTGTCTGTATTTTGACCACCAAACGCTTGTTGCACAGCACCCCGCTAATTATTCCTAGCAGAAAATGAGGATGTGTGCAGATGAAAGGACTAATCCAAGTTAGGGGGCTTATATGGACATGCCCCCCAACCTTTGATAGCCACTCTAAGGCCAGTTCTGCCAATGGCTGATGGATGGAGTTAGATACATGGGAACCACCCATCTGGATAGGGCTAGATTCTTGGCTGTGACTGACTATCTTATGCTGGGCATCACAGAGAGGGTAGGTCATCGGGGAGCCACGTGGGGCTTCCAGTTTTCTGCCTGGCCCCAGGTACAGCAGATTGGAGCAGCCTAGGGGATGCTCTAATAAAAGCCTGTTGAAAATGGTCCCCAAGGGACCAACCACCGCAGGGCTGGCCCACAACATTTTGGCACCTGAGGCGGGGAGCTCAAATGACGCCCCCTCGCTTGGGCCAAAACTTTGAAAGGTCTCAATTCTGCCTTCTTCCTGTTATGTCTCTTGTGCCCTCCTTCCTCCGGCACAGCACTCCACCATCTCTGTGCATCTAGAGCAGAGAGAATACATATGCACCAGCAGCAGACACAATTTTCTACACTTGGGTCCTCGTGGCGCCCCCCCCCCCCCAGTCTGGCACCTGAGGCAGCCTCCTCAGTTCGCCTCATGGTAAGGCCAGCCCTGAACCACCACTGGGGATAGCTGGAGCACATTGAACTCGGGCCACACCTCTTGTTGTCCCTGCCTACATGGGGTCTGTGAGGAGGAAGATGCCCAGCCAGCTCAGTGGTCACTGGAGACTCCCTCACGCCAAGACATCCCCCGGCAAGGGACTTGTGGGCAGCTAGTGCTACAGATCAGTGCAAAGGGGGAGTTGTGAGTCAGAGGACTTGCCCCGATAGCTTCAGTGTGAGTGTGAGCTGAGGCCATTGGTGAATGGCATCCTGCTTGTGTTAGAGAACAAGTAGCGGTGCAAAGCCATGGTGGTTAGGTTACAAAAAAAGTTCAGAATTTGCCTTTCCAAAGGGATTCACCATCAACTAAGCAGCACTCGCTAGACAAGGGACATGGGTTCCAAATCCAGTGAAGTGAGAGAGGCTGGGGACAGGTATTTGTACCTGGTGGTGGGGCCCCTTTCTGAGGGCCAGAAACACCAACTGCACCCCCTCCTCTCTCCACTGTGGAATATCAGAGCTAATTTTGACTCCATTAGGAGTCTAGTTACAGGCTGCTGAGCTGAATTCACTTTGGGCCAATGGTGCACCAGCACTGAGGCTCCCCTACTATGAGCTGAAATCACTAAAGAGCTAAAATCTACTAAGAGCTGAACTCTCTGAGTGCTGCGGGGGAGACTGAAGCTATATTGCTGAGCTGCTGGCAGAGCAGTTTGCGGGACGGCTGGCAGAGCAGTTCGGGGAACGACCGGCGGGCGGCCGGTAGGAGCAGCGGCAGGCGGCCAGCGGAGTGGCTGGCAGGAACAACCGGCGGGCGGCCGGTAGGAGCGGCGGCAGGCGGCCAGCGGAGCGGCTGGCAGGAATGACCGGCGGGACAGCTGGTGGAGTGTGGCGGATTGGCTTGCGTTTAAGGCTGCAGCAGAACCCTACGGAGAGGCAGGGCCGTCAGCCTCGGGCCACGTTAAGGTGCCCCTTATCAACCCTCACCTCCCCCCGTTCCACCCAGGTGACTTTTGGGGTGTTGGACTCTCTACCAAGAGACTTTTGGGGACTTTGGATGATTCTGGGCTGGGGTGGGTCTTTACTCATGGTTTGGTCTTTGAATCCTAGTTGTGGTGTTTTCCCAATTTAATGCTGATGTCAGCTACCTCATGTTATTAAAGATTTGCTGCTGCTGAATGTAGGGCAGCGAAAGAACAGAAGGTCCACAAGGGAAACCCATTAGCTACTCCTTGGTCCAGTGCCTTTCCTTGCACTGAATCACTGCTGATCTAACCTGGGGCAAGTGAGATCAGAACCAGGTCCTTTAAAATCCCAGCAAACATGTTATAAAGGCTATATTATAATACCCACAGGCCCCAGCTGAGATCCTCCTGCTCAGCCCTGTACTAACACCTGGTGAGAGACAGTCCCTGTGCCGAAGAGCTAGCAATCTAAATGGACAGGAAGGACAAGAGGGGAGAAGAAAACTTGAAGCAGAAAAAGGTGACATTATTGCAATACATTTATTGACAAGGTTGCAATAAATCAGTGGTAGAAAGAGGACCAGACAACATGTTTCAAGTGTCAGCCCCTAGCCCTACTCACTAGACTATAGTGTCTCTCTAGGCACTCTTTGTATTTTAAAAAAATGCAAGTTTCATTCCAGGGACCTGTTCCTGCAAAACCTTAAATAGTACAGTCCCTGGGATTCAGATGAGCCACAGTTTTCAAGATCAGACCCTTCGTAGCAATTTTTAGTGATTCTTTTAACTCCGGTCATCTGAAGAAGTGGGCTGTGCCCACGAAAGCTCATGATACCATCTGCATGTTTTGTTAGTCTATAAAGTGCTACCAGACCATTTGTTGTTTTTTTCTGTAACAGACTAACTCGGCTGCCCCCTGAAGCTCTTTAACATCTGTGTCCGTGTTTCCCTCATGGCGTGATATAGAGGACCCCACTCTACTGCTTCTTTATTTTTTACCATCTCAAAAGAGGATGAGTATAGCAAAAGTTTGATTTCCTTGCAATTAGGTTTGCATCTTGAGGCTGGTGTGAATGAGGGAAGGCTTGTGTTCAAAACCTTAGAGCACATGCTAAAAAACACTATCAATCTTTGCGCAGCTCCTTACTCCCTATCTGCTTCTGTGCAGCCATTTTAAACAGAGATTGCATTGCCTTCAGTGGAAAGTTGAGGTGACATCCACTTTCAGGAGGTGTGGAGACTGCACTAGCCACAAATACATTATTAATTTACTGGGACAATAAACACTGCTAAAACATGAGGAAGGATAGCCTTTTAGGGTGCAGAGCACTGGTGAGATGGTGAATTTTTATCAATTGATCTCTACGCAGAGCGCCATTAAGTGTCCATCCAAAATAAACAAGTTATAGGATTCAGGTCTTGGTCCCTACAACAGTTGCAGGCTTCCTTCCATCCTGCTGAGTAATTTTCAAGTAGTTGAAAAACTGCAATTACTTCTTGTTGGAAATTTTGAAAATTGTAATATGGGGAGGTTGGTCAAAATATCCCAAGCAAACTTTTTAAAAAACTGTTTATGCTTAAAAAAAGTTCAGTTTTTAAAACTGTTTCCAGGAAACATCTCAGGTTTCTGAAAATGGAAAATGTTTAACACATTTTTGTGAGGAGAGAGGGATTTCAGGTTTTTTTAATTAAAACCTAGGCATTTTCATGGCAAAATGAAATTTTTCTGTGAAAATTTTCATTTTTGATTAAAAGACTTAAATTCAATTTTAATGAAATTATATGTACTATTGAACTTGTGACTATTATTATAGAATAGAGAAGCAGAGGACCTGTTTCCTAGTGGGTTTCATATCAGTGCTGTCCTACAACCTTTCATTAATGCATTTCACAACTCTTGTTTGATCTGAAAATTAACATCCTCCCAACTGTCTTCCTATTATAGTTTTACTTATTTATTATCCTTTGAATGTCCTGGATTTCCTGAATCACAGATTTAAGATTCTTTGGAAAGGCAGAGGACGATATTATATTCATAGAATCATAGGATCATAGAACACTAGAACTGGATGGGATGCCAAGCAGTTACCAAGTCCAGTCCCTCCCCTCACAAAAGGACCAAGCACCATCTAGATCATCCCTGACAGGTGTCTGTCTAACCTGCTCTTAAATGTCTCCAGTAATGGAGATTCCACAACCCCTTTAGGCAATTTATTCCAGGCTACGTCTAGACTGGCGCACTTTTTGCACCAGAGCTATGCAAATGAGGCTCAGCGTTGGAATATCGCCGAGCCTCATTTGCATAGCTAATGAACCGCCATTTTCGCGGAAGAGGCTCTTGCGCAAGATGGGGCTGTCTACACTGCCCCTTTTTGAGCAAGAAAACCCTTTTGCGCAAAGCCGTTATGCCGATTATTTTCAGGCATAATGGCTTTGCACAAAAGGGTTTTTCTTGTGCAAGACGGGGCAGTGTAGACAGCCCCGTCTTGCGCAAGAGCCTCTTCCGCGAAAATGGCGGTTCATTAGCTATGCAAATGAGGCTCGGCGATATTCCAATGCTGAGCCTCATTTGCATAGCTCTGGCGGCGCAAAAGCGCGCCAGTCTAGACGTAGCCCCAGTGTTTAACCATCCTGACAGTTAGGAAGTTTTTCCTAATGTCCAACCTAAACTTCTTTGCTGCAATTTAAGCCCTTTGCTTCTTGTCCAATTATTAGAGTTTAAGGGAAACAATTTTTCTCCCTCCTCCTTGTAACACCTTTTTAGGTATTTGAAAACTTCTATCATGTCCCCTCTCAGTCTTCTCTTTTCCAAACTCATTCTTTCAGTCGTCCCTCATAAGCCACGTTTTCTTTTTGTTGCTCTTCTCTGGATTTTCTCCAATTTCTCCACATCCTTCTTGAAGTGTGGTGCCCGGAACTGGACACAGTACTCCAGGTGAGGCCTAATCAGTGCAGAGTAGAGGAGAAGAATGACTTCTTGTGTCTTGCTCACAACACTATGACCCCTAGATCCCTTTCTGCAGTACTCCTTCCTACACAGTCACTTCCCATTCTCTATGTGTGCAACTGAATGTTCCTTCCTAAGTGGAGCACTTTGCATTTGTCCTTATTGAACTTCATCTTATTTACCTCAGACCATTTCTCCAGTTTGTCCAGATCATTTTGAATTATGACCCTATCCTCCAAAGCATTTGCAACCGCTTTCAGCTTGGTATCATCTGCAAACTTTATAAGCGTACTCTCTATGCCATTATCTAAATCGTTGATGAACCGGTCCCCAAACTGATCCCTGAGGAAGCCCACTTGTTATGACCTTCTAGCATGATTGTCAACCATTAATAACTACTCTCTGAGAGCAGTTATCCAACCAGATATGCACCCACCTACACTGTATTTCCCTAGTTTATTGATATCAAATGCTTTACTAAAGTCTAGGTTTATAAGATGTATTGCTTCCTCTTATCCACAAGGCTTGTTAGCCTATCACAGAAAGCTATCAAATTGGTTTGACATGATTTGTTCTTGATAAATCCATACCGACTGTTACTTATCACTTGATTATCTTCCAGATGTTTGCAAATGGATATCTTAATTATTTGCTCCATTATCTTTTCTGGGACAGAAGCTAAGCTGACTGGTCTGTAGTTTCCTGAGTTGTCCTTATTTCCCTTTTTATAGATGGGAACTATCATTGCCCTTTTCCAGTCTTCTGGAATCTCTCCCAACTTTCATGACTTTTCAGTGATGATGGCTAATAGCTCAGATACCTCCTAATGAGATCCTTGAGTATTCTAGGATGCATTTCATCAGGCCCTGGTGACTTGAAGACATCTAACTTTTCTAAGTAATTTTTAACTTGTTCCTTTCTTATTTTAACTTCAGGCACTACCTGATTTTCACTGGCATTCATATTTTAGGCATCCAATCGCCACCAACCTCTGCCATTTCCACATGTTCTGTTATTGTTTTCCCCCCTCCATATAAGTACACTTATATTAATAAAATAAGAGACAAATCCTTACCCCATTCTCAGTCCTGCAGCTCTGCATTCATATTAGTAGAGCTGACTATGAGTAGTGAATCTGATAGAAATGTCAATTTCACCCAAAAGCTATTGGGGTCCCATTGAGCAGATCTTGTTTTGGAAACACCACCTGTTAGAATTTCCAGATAGTACGAATTTTAAAAAATAGATTCATTCTGATTTAGACTGTTGTGGACAACTTCTTGGTACAACTACTGCAGGAACCAACCAGGGGACATCCTCCTCTTACAGCAAACAGGGAAGAATTGGTAGGGGAAGTAGAAGTAGAATCACAGCCAGCAGCTGTGATTGTGGAATGGCTGAGTTCAGGATCCTGACCAAAGGAAGAAGGAGAACAGAACAATACTGACCCAGGACTTCAGAAAAGCAGACTTTGACTCCCACAGGGAAAAAGATCCACTGGGAGGCTGAAAAGAGGGGGAAAGGAATCTAGGACAACTAGCTGTGCTTTAAAGAATCCTTATTGAGGGTGCAGGAACATACCATCCTGATGTGCAGAAAGAATAGCAAATATGGTAGGCAACCAGCTTGGTTTAACAGCTGGATGTAATATACCTTGACTTTAGCAAAGCTTTTGATACAGTCTCCCACAATATTCTTGCCAGCAAGTTAAAGAAGGATGGTTTGGATGAATGGACTATAAGGTGGACAGAAACCTTGCTAGATTACTGGCTAGATTATTGGGCTCACTAACTAGTGATCAACAGCTCAATGTCTAGTTAGCAGTTGGTATCAAGTAGAGTGCCCCAGGGGCTGGTCCTGGGGCCAGTTTTGTTCAACATCAGTTTGTTTGATGGGTTGGTTTATACCCTCAGCAAGTTCATGGATGAGACTAATCTGGGGGGAGAGGGTAGATACGTTGGAGGGTAGGGACAGGATCTAGAGTGACCTAGTCAAATTGATGGATTGGGCCAAGAGAAATATGATGAGGTTCAACAAGGACCTGGGAGTTACAGTGGACAAGAAGCTGGATATGAGTCAGCAGTGTGCCTTTGTATCCAAGAAGGCGAATGGCATATTGGGTGCATTAGCAGGAACATTGCCAGCAGATCAAAGGAAGTCATTATTCCCTCTATTTGACACTAGTGAGGCCACACCTGAACTATTGCATCCAGTTTTGGGTCCCCCCCTACAGAAAGGATGTGGACAAATTGGAGAGAATCCAGTGGAGGGCAACAAAAATAATTAAGGGGCTGGGGCACATAACTTATGCAGAGAGGCTGAGGGAACTGGACTTATTTAGACTGCAGAAGAGAAGAATGAGGAGGGATTTGATAGCAGTCATCAGGGGTTTGCCAAAGAGGATGGAGAGGCTGTTCTCAGTGGTGGCAGATAACAGAGCCAGGAGCAAAGTCTCAGGCTGCAGTGAAGGAGGTGTAGGTTGAATATTAGGAAAAACTATTTCACTAGGAAGCTGGTGAAGGACTAGGTTGGGTTACCTCAGGAGGTGGTGGAATCTCCATCTTTAGAGGTTTTTAAGTCCTGGCTTGACAATGCCCTGTCTGGAATGCTTTTGTTGGGGTTGGTCCTGTTTTGGGCAGGGGTTCGGACCAGGTGGATTCCTGAGGTCTCTTCCAACCTTAATCTTCTATGATTCCATGTTAAAGTGTGAGACTGCACTGGTAGGGCACAAGCCACACCTCTGCCCTATAGAGCCACCCCGCTATAACCATAGGGGTACGACTAAAGTAGTGTAGTGTCTGCTGGTTCAATTAAACTGATTGAAAAGGGATATTTAATTTTTATCTTCCTTCACCCCGATCTCCTTCATGGTGTCACCCTTGACACAAACACCCTTTGGTGTTGTCCCTGTGACACACACACATACACCTGTTTACCTGCTCAGATTCAGTACACTCATGTTCCCTCTTAACATCCCCAAACCCCTTCCTCAGATACCAATGCATTCATTCACCCCTCCCCATTCTACTCACTCTCCTCACATCTGTCCCTCACACTTATTTTCTCCTCGCCCCTCCCCATCCTCCCAATGTTGGTGCCTCTTTGTGCCTCAGGCTGAGAGGGGAAACAGGAGGGGAGGGAGAAGGACAGTTTTAGTTTCCTCCTGCAGGATGCCCATAGGGCCCCCACTGAAGAGACAGAGCAGAAACCGTTACCTCCCCCTGCTGACTGCACAGCTCAATGAGGTGAGTCCAATGGTGGCAACCAAAGATGTAGTAGGGGAGGGTACAGCATTGTGATTATGCATGAAGGCACCTCTTTGTGGAGAGGGGCCTTCAGTGTAGGGGGAAAGCAGTAGCCAAAGAGGTGGCTACTAATGAACTGCTTCTCACAGGCGCTCCAGTCCCTTGTTTCTATCTGATCAGGGGCACTGCCTCTTAAATCTGCCCCACTTCGTTTTTCCAACAATTCTGTCTATCTCATAAGATGCTTGAGTCCACACAGACCTGGCAAATTGTTGAAGAAGGGCAAAATCTTTTCTCTGTGCATAGTCTCTCCTCCTCCTCTTCCCTCCCCCCTCAATTGACTGTTCCTGCCCAACTTGACACGCCTAAGTAGTCCTCACTCACAGGCATGGTTTCACAGAAGTCAGTACCACTGAGTGTATGAGCAAGGATGAATTGTGTCAGAATACACTGGCAGGCTCGCACCCCCGTTTTGTAACATTTCTCCTCAAAGGATCAGTCAAGGAGGCAACTTAGAATCACATTCCAGAGAGGGAGCTAAAAGAAACATCAATAAAAAGAAACTGTGAGGAAACCAAATATAGAACAGACCAATATGAATTAAACAACATCCTAGAAATCTTCACACAAGAATTGATTTGCTCATTTGTACTTCTTTCTATTCTTTAATCTTTCAGCAGGGCTTCCATCCTCCCCCTTCACTTTTTTTTAATATTCTCTGCTCATCTGTTGTCTACAATATTGCTTCTGATCTCTCCTATCCCATCAATCATCTATACAGAGACTAGTCCACACACACTCTGGTCTCCAATCCTAATGACTGTAAAGAACTAATCATCAAGACTGAGTGATGCTCCTTGTTGTAAGTGTGTCTTTGATTTATTAAAGATCTCTGTATAAATTCCGGCGTGTGTTTTGCAAGTTATTTCCTACAACCTGTATGAAAGGACTTTGAAATCCTAAAACTATGTATGTACAGGGGAGTTGGTTCACCTGATAAACAAAATGATGCCATGGAAAAAAAGTATCCTTGATTTAAGGTAGCAAGATGGATTAATCTCAGCTTCAGTTCCTCTAGTCAGTTTGTCATTTCCATCAATCACACATCAAATGTACACAGCGCCCTTTAATTGAAATGTAACTTCTGTGTGCTGGACATGTGGTTGAGAGCCACAAACCTAAGGGCAATACTAGAGACAATGACATTTTCCAAAACTGTCACTCCCTGGTTATAGTGCAATTTATTTTGCCAGATGACCAGTGGAACTTCCAAGTTGGTTGACTGATGTTTTAAAAGCTAATCAAGGTACACACTCCATATTGTTGAGAGCTACTTATTATAAGTCCCTAAATCATAGAACCTTTTCTCGCCTTGATTATGGAGGCAAAATTTGGGTACCTGAACTGGCCTTCTAGCTCGTGGAGGTTGTGTGCTCCAATCGGCATCTAAGGCTACCCATGTACCTATTTCACAACCTACAAGAACTCCTCAACTACAGAACATTCCCATTGAGCTGTAACTATTATTCAAGCCACTACACTGCTGAATGGTTTATCCAAACTCCTGATTACCCAGGTAAAATGTGTTTCAGCCCCATTCTATTCAGATAATTGGGAGTATACTGTAGTTTCAATATCACGTGGGTGTTGTCTAGTTAGGATTGGGATTTTCACCAGAACCTAAGGCCATGTCTTCAATTGCTATGCTGGTGATCGATCTTCTGGTGTTCAATTTAACAGGTCTAGTTAAGACCCGCTAAATCAAATGCTAAGGGCAGCTCTGGGCAGTGCCAGTACTCTTCACAGTTGAGAGGAGTAAGGGAAGCCGACAGGAACATTTGCTCCCATCTGTCTCCCTCTGTGAAGATGGCACCATGCTCAGCTTAAGGTAACCTGATTCTGGTTATGTATTTTATGTACCTTAACCTGACCTTCTAGGTATAGTATAGACCTGGCCTAAGAGTGGGCCACCTTTCCTCTCATTGAAGAGTTCCTTAACGTGTGAGTAGACCCACTGAAATCAATGGGAGCTACTCACAGAGCGAGGTTCTACTCAGCACAAGCAAGCATAACAGTTCACAGGGAGTTGGGCACCTACCTCAATTAGATTTATTTGTAAACCTCCATCTTAATCTCCAGTAAGTGCTTTGGAAATGCAGCCTTCCAGCAAAGACGTTGTGATGGCACCAGTCACTCCACCCAATTATGTTTTACACCCTGGCTTTATTTCAAAAAGAGTCTTTGCCTATCAGTTGTTCACTAATTCCATTCTCCCTTCCGTTTCTGGATTTTGTACAGACCATTGAGTACCAGCTAAGGATAAATGCACGTTCCTTAACATTTCTCACATTCTTTGAGGTGGTCACCACTAATTAACCAGCTTCTGTTGCAAGCTGGGGAGTTTCATGCATTCATTGTTTAGTGTTTCATTGTAAGGAAGACAAACATTAATAATGCTATTAATACACTTACGTCATGACAACTCATAAATAAAGATACAACATTTACGATCACACTTCAGTTATAACACATTTTTTCAGCACAGTATGGCCAGCGTTAGTCTGGTGCACAAAAGAACTGGAGCAAAAAAATGTAATGTGGAATTTATTCAATAAATTTTCCCACTTTTTCCTGTTTACAGGAATATGAACTTTAATGTCTTCATGTTCTGTAGATTACTAGAGAGCAATTTGTTGAAATTATTCACAATCTGAAATTTGAGCTGGGTTGGTTTCTTGTGTTCGGAAATGAAATCACATGATATTTATTGATGTCTCCTGATTAGATGTAGAGTGTTAGTCTTAAAACCAGGTTTCCTGTCCAAACACTTACTTTTTGGAGTTCCAAACTCATTCTGTGTCACTAGTTCCTAAAATTTGTGTAACAATCAACACTTCAGAAAACATTTCTTCCAGTAAACTTAGTCACTAAATTATTCACAGAAAGTGGACCCACAAAATGGCATGAATTACAGCAAACATTTTTCATGACAAATTTGTCTGTTGTTGAGCAAAAAAATTCAGAACATAACATAAGAATGGCCATACTAGGTCAGACCAAAGGTCCATCTAGCTCAGTATCCAGGTGCCCCAGAGGGAGTGAACAGAACACGTAATCATCAAATGATCCCTCCTCTGTTAATCATTCCCAGCTTCTGATAACAGTGGCTAGGGACTCCATTTCAACCCATCCTGGCTAATATGCATGATGGACCATAAATGTATCTAGTTCTTTTTTGAACCCTGTTAAAGTTCTGGTCTTCACAACATCCTCTGGCAAGGAATTCCACAAATTGACTGTGCGCTGAGTGAAGAAAAACTTTATTTTGTTTGTTTTAAACCTGCTACCTATTAATTTCATTTGGTGACCCAGTGTTCTTACGTTATGGAAAAAATATATCTAACTTTTCCTTATTCACTTACTCCACACCAGTAATGATTTTACAGTCCTCTATCATATGCCCCCTTAGTGTCCTCTTTTCAATGTATTTTAATTTCTCTTCATATGGCAGCTGTTTCAAGCCCCTAATCATTTTTGTTTCCCATTCCTGAACTTTTTCCAATGCTAAGATACCTTTTTTTGAGATGAGGCAACCACATCTGTAAGCAGTAATCAAGATGTGGTTGTGCCATGGATTTATATAGTGGCAATAAGATAAATTCACACTCTAAGGGCAGTTAGACAAGTAGACAGAGGTTAAGAGACTAGGAAAAACCACTGGCAGTTTTTATACAAATCAGCTTGATTCACTATCTTCAGAATGGCAGAAGTGAGTTTTAATGGGAATGCCTACACCTCACGCTAAGCCTGGCTCTGATTCAGGTTTCAACCCAAGCATGCCTTCTGTCCACACAGATCAGTCTGACTTGCATCAGCAAACACAAGTCCAATGACTCTGCTGGCGGTGTGTGAATCAAAGGCCTAGTCCCATTGTAACAGGAATCTAAGCCCCATCAGTTGGCAGTATGCAGACCTGACTCAGAAGGCCTGCATACTGCAGCCGTGAGACCCAGGTCCAGCAATTGTAAACCCAGGTTTACAGTGCAGTGTGGACACTCTATTCTACCCCACAAATCTGGGTGAAGAGTGCAGTGTAGACATACCCTAAAAGGGATTTAACCATAAACAGAGTAGGGGCCTTGAAGGTGCGTTGAAAGAAATCATACTATACGCACAAAGGTAAGATATGTGGGATGAGTCTGCCGGTTTCTCACAGAAAGTGCTGACAAAACTTTTACCTTAGAACCACATCACATCATCATGTGTATGATTAAAATTGCATTTGTACTGCATATTCCCGCCCTCTGCCCAAAAGAGTTCATGACACTAGCTATAGTGGACTCAGTAGAGAAGAATTAATCTGTTAGAAATTTCTCAAAATGATCTAAGAGAACTTTCTTCTATGTAGCACTGCTGTACCAAAGTTTATTTATCTATGGCAAGAGGGCATTCTCTAACCTCCAGTCGGTAACACGACCCTTAATTAATCTGGGTAGTTGACAAAATATTGAGCATTAAGCCTGTCAGCTAGAATGGATGTTGCAAATGTTCCAATTCAGATGAGTGTAATTGGGAAGAAAATGCCACATGTTTGAGGAAAAAAGGAACCATTTCTGTGGGTGGGTGGCTGGATTTCTATTGCCTAAAAGATGCTCCGTGGCTTAGCATGTTAGAAGTTGTTAGCCCTAGCGGCAATGAGTTAGCAGGCAGAGGGCAGGTGAGATGGCAAAAGATACCTAATAAGTACAATTAATTGCAAGGGTATTGTCACCACACACGCCTCATACCCAGTTTGTTTGTGTAGCTACAAAAACATCTCTACATCACAAGGCTTCAGCGGAGCTGAAAAAAGGTTCTGTGCCTTTGACGCAAGACAAGAAGATCTCCATCCCAGCAGTTCTAGTGAGATTACTCAGCTGTGAACAGATAACTCAATACAAAGAAAACGAAGAAAAAGCAAGGAGAAAAAAAAAGTAGCAGCAGAAAATTTCATAGAGCCCAAACCAGACAAGACTCTCTCTGATGACCAAGGGAAACGCTTTGATAAACGGTAGGGCAGCTCCTCAAATTCAGGTCTCTGAAAGCGGGGGTGGAACACTGCAGGAAATAATATGAGGGTCCCTGCTGTGGGAGTCAAGGGAGAGAGGGGAAATAGTACAGGTAATAAAAAAAAAAAATGTTAATGTTCCAAGAGTAGAAGGCATCTGAGTGTAATTCCAGACTTTTAAGTTCAGTTTTCAAATCTTGGAGAAAGACAGAGCCAGCCCGCTGGCTTCTCTCGATTTTGTCACATCGGGTTTAAGGTGCAGAATAAATCAAAACTTTTTTTTGGAACACGATACAAAGGAATACATTAATAATACATGAAAAAACGATCACGTTGAGGGTGCATCAGTGGAGACACTGTATTAAAGAAACGATGAGTAACACATGAAAAGAGTTGACCTGGGTTTCATGTCTGCTGAGTTGTGGGTGAGGGGAGAAAGTATGCATTTCTTTGCACCCTGGCCTGAGGCTGTGACTTCCAGGTTAGGAGAAGATACCCAAAACTAGGGATGGCTTTTGCACAGAGCCTGTGTGTATCAAAACCCATGTGCCATGTACCTACACTGCACTCAAGAAGAATGGAGAAAGATACCAACTTGGGGTGGAAATCTTCCAGTGAACCAGGATGGATCTCGCTGTGTAACTGTCATGCTTTTTCTTCTGCATATTGCACATTTTTCTCAGTAAGGGCTTTGCTGTCTGCTAGGACAAGCACTCATTGTTTGTGTTCAGTTCTGTGCACTACTGCAGAGGGAACACACACACACACAAACACTCCTTCCTAGAGACTTCACTTTTCTCCTCCCCACTCCCTTGCACTCTAATTTTAAAAGTATAAATTGTTCTGAGTAAATGTATATTCCTTTATTTGCTTATGGAAAAAGCGCACCTCTAACAAATGTCCACCTGTAATCCTATCAGAAAGAAGTTGCATAAAAATCAAACTTGTGATAAGCTTTCCATGACATTTGCTATTTGTATTGTCCTAGGGCCCAAAGGTCCCAACTGAGACGGAGGCCCTGTACACATAACTTGGGCCACATCTTCACTTGCCGTGCCAGAGAATGATATTCTGGTGTTCAATTTAGTGGGTCTAGTTAAGACCTGCTAAATCAAATGCTGAGGGCAGCTCCAGCCAGTGCCAGTATTCCTCGTAGTCATGAGGAGTAGGGGAAGCTGACAGGAGCATTTGCTCCCATCAGCCTCCCTCTGTAAAGAAGGCACTAAGCTTGGTTTCAGGTAAGCCAAACTCTAGCTATGTATTTTACGCAGGTTGCAATGTTAAAGAGAGAAGAGCATCTTCAAATCATGCAAGGAGGAATTAGGGTATGGAAGGGGTGCAAGCATATGGCCACTGGGATAGTCACAGATAGGATGGGTGGTTTCCAACCTTTTTGTAGGAGTCAGCACAGCCTCTGAGCATGCAGTAGCAACTCAAAACTACGTATTTTACACAGCTGGAATTGTATACCTAACCCGACCTTCCAGGCTGGGTTTAGACCTGGCCTTAGGTATTTATACAGCCCCCATGGGCATAGTACCTGAGCGCATCAGACTACCCTGTGAGGTAGGGTAATGATAGTTTCTCCATTTATCAACTAAGGAAATGAGGCACAAAAGGGCTAAGTGACTTGTCTAAGGTGACACAGAAAGCTTGTGGCAGACAAGGGAATCACACTTGGCTCTTCCAGGGCCTAGATGACTATCCTAAGAATGGAACCATCCTTCCTTCACCAGGTTCAGCTACATAAGGAGACAATTCCTGTACCAAAGAGCTTATATTGTAAACTGGCAAGCTAAACAAAAGGGCTGTGTCTACATTGGCACCCTTTTTCGAAAAAGGGATGCTAATGAGACCAGTTGCAATTGCAAATCCGCGGGGGATTTAAATATCCCCGCGGTATTTGTGATTTACATAACTGCCGCTTTTTCCGGCTCGGGGCTTTGCCGGAAAAAGCGCCAGTCTAGATGGGGATCTTGCGAAAATAAACCCTTTTCCGCAAGATCTCTTATGCCTACTTGCCTACTTATACCTACTTATGCAAGTAGGCATAAGAGATCTTGCGGAAAAGGGTTTATTTTCCGCAAGATCCCCGGCTAGACTGGCGCTTTTTTCCGGCAAAGCCCCGAGCCGGAAAAAAGCGGCAGCCATGTAAATGCAAATACCGCGGGGGATATTTAAATCCCCCACGGATTTGCAATTGCGACTGGTCTCATTAGCATCCCTTTTTCGAAAAAGGGTGCCAATGTAGACACAGCCCACGTGGAAGGCAAAGGGCTGCATCATATCATGGGATGTTTGCATTGTAGCACTCAGGAGTCCTCTTGTGTGGGGAATGAAGAACAACAGAGTATGTCACTCCCAGCCTTATACCACGCTGGCAAATCTTGGTTCCCAGACTGGTTTGTGGGAAAATACTGACATCCCAAGATGGAGTAGTCTAGAGACATAGGATCTGGTCACATGTCCTTGCAGAGTTATAACAGACATTGCTTACAGACTGGCCAAAACACCCACAGGAAGGTTGAGCTATTCCACTGTCTTTGCTGATGGGCCATCTGGCTTCTTCATTGTTGTACCTGGAAGGCTGACTGTGGGTGTTTTCCAGAGAGAACCTATTTGAAATACCGATCCCTAGTCAATATTCATAACTTCGGACACAAAAATGATACATGCTCACAAACAGGATACTCATATTCAGCAAATCATAACTTTTCCAGTAACACCCCGCATGGCTCATCTTATACAAAATGCATCAGAATAATGCCATTATGACATCATAATAATATCCCTGGGAAGAAGATGGGGTGCAGTGCCCAATGCCACTATACCAAAGGAAGCTTTCAATACAGACAGCCCTTAAATGAAAAGCCTAGTCTTTCTGCTCATTAAAAACATTAGTTTAATCAAAGAACTATCTTCACTAGCTGGAGAGAAAGGCAGAGGGAGGATGGATTTTGCCTGTCTGTGTGTGACACCTCACACAGCTTTCCTTACATTCTCCTCTCTTCACCAGCTAGCGCATCTACAGGGACCTTCCAGAAGGTCTAACCTCAGGCTGGCCTACAGGAGCAGTGGAGAAAGAACATAGTGCTCCTGGTTGTGCCTCGCAAACATCCCATGGAGGCAGGAATGTCGGTGCTGCTGCAGCTTGTAATGTTAAAGAGAGAGGAGCATCTTCAAGTCACACAAGGAGGAATTAGGGGATGGAAGGAGAGCAAGCATATGGCCATAGGGCCAGTCATAAATAGGAACCTATGGGTGGTTCCCAACTTTTTTGTAGGAGTCAGCACAGCCTCTGAGCATGCAGTAGTAACTCAAAGGTGGTCCAGCATCCTAAAGGAGAAGATTGCATTTCTCTGGACATGCTGTTTTGAACTGGGTGCAATTCATCACTTTGCAGGAGCTAGAGCCAGGCCTATGTTCCACTAAAACCCACTGTGTGAAGGCTTCCTAATTTGCGTCTTTGAGAATGTGTTGAACACTTTCTTTATCCACGCTTACAATAGAAAACTAGCCACGAAGCGCAGAAAGATTTTATTTTGCTGAAACCTCACATGGCAAGTTTCGGATCAGAAACCCCTGAGAATGCAGAGGACATTAATGAAAATGCTGAGAGTCACCATAATAATTCAAACTACCCATGCCAGTGTCAGCAGGCTCAGCAGGGCCTGTCATTATAAAGCTCCCTTTTAAAATGGGTGTCCCTCCTATTAGTTAAATTATCTAGACTGCAGCGAAGAATATTCCAAGGTGACAGAAACTAGAGCAGTACAGCCTGCTAAAAATGAAAATCAGATAATTGCACATAAATTACTTCTGGGGTCTTTCAAGATCTTTCAGTCCTGCTGACTGAAAGGCAGTCATTTTGAATGCAATAATTAAAATAAAAGTTACAATATACATGGAGGCTGTGTCTACATTGGCACCCCTTTCCGGAAAAGGGATGCTAATGAGACACTTCGAATACAAATCGCGGGGATTTAAATATCCCCGCGGCATTTGCATGAACATAACTGACGCTTTTTCCGGCTCGGGTTTTGCGGAGAAAGCGCCAGTCTAGACGTGATCTTGCGGAAAATAAACCCTTTTCGGAAGATCCCTTATTCCTACTTGAAAGGAGGAATAAGGGATCCTTGAAAGTAGGAATAAGGGATCTTCCGGAAAAGGGTTTATTTTCCGCAAGATCGCGTCTAGACTGGCACTTTTCTCCAGCAAAACCCCGAGCCGGAAAAAAGCGGCAGCCATGTTCATGCAAATGCTGCGGGGGATATTTAAATCCCCCACGGATTTGCAATTCCGAAGTGTCTCATTAGCATCCCTTTTCCGGAAAGGGGTGCCAATGTAGACACAGCCGGACTGTAGTTGGAAGGAAGATATTAAGAGATATAGTGTACCTGCATAAATTACGGTCGCCAGCACCCTGGTTTTCAGTTGCATCCATTCTTAAACTCACTGTCATCCTCTTTAGAAAGCAAATACGGAGTCTCAAAAGAGAGGCCAAAAATAAACTGTTCATTTGCAGCTAGGGTGGTATGATCTGACCTGGACTGGGATGAAATGTTCTCAAAGCTTACGCTGCCAAAGGCCATAGTGCATTTGTGAATAAGCAGAAGACATCCAGTTAGGTCCTCTGCTACAGTGAACCAGAACAGCTCTATTAAAGACTTTGTTGATTTACCCCTGCTAATAATCTGACTTTTCTCTCAATCCTGCTCAACTTTCGTTCAACTTTAATGAGCAACAAAATTATATTAAGGGAAGGAGGGTCCAGCAGAAAGTCAATAGTGATGGACTTCTCAAAACCTTGTCTTCAATACTGTGCATATGCTAGGTATGTAATGATACTTAGCTCTTAGAACTTTTCAACAGTAGATCTCAAAGCGTTTTACAAAAGAGGTCAATATAATCACCCCCATTTTACAGATGGGGAAACGGAGGCACAACAGAGTTTTGTTGGAAAAACGGCTGTTTTTCCAACAAAACTTGAGGAAAGTCAACACTGCAATTGCATTTTTCTGCAAGAAGCCTGCAATCTAGACATAGCCAAAGAGTTGAAGGGACTTGTCCGCTATCATCCAGCAGCAGCAAGTACAGAACCCCGGTCTCTGGCCAGAGCTTTGTCTACTAAACAACACCACCTTTGCAAAACACAATATGAGAGATCCATGGCTCTTTGCAACCCTCACATTATCAAACATGACCTATGAGGGAAGACTAAAAGAACTAGGTTTGTTTAGTTTGGAAAAGAGAAGACTGAGAGGGAACATGATAGCAGTTTTCAAGTACCTACAAGGATGTTACAAGGAAGAAGGAGAAAAAATGTTCTCCTTGACCTCTGAGTATTGGACAAGAAGCAATGGGCTTAAATTACAGTAAGGAAAGTTTAGGTTGGACTTTAGGAAAAACTTCCTAACTGTCAGGGTGGTTACACACTGGAATTGCCTAGAGAGGTTGTGGAAGCTCCAGCACTGGAAATATTTAAGAGTAGGTTGGATAAACATCTATCAGGGAAGATCTAGATGGTGCTTGGTCCTGTCATGAGAGCAGGGGGCAGGACTTGATGACCTCTTGACGTCCCTTCCAGTTCTCATAATTCTATGATTCTATTCTAACACATCTCACAGCCACCATCTTGGATCTACTCCTCCTGAAGTACTCCTTCTACTCCTTTACTACTCCTTTACCTTTCTCATTGAGTAAAAGGATCAGACCGGGGTACTAACCAGTAATCTACTAACCAACAGGCCTCCAGCTAAGAATTTCATCTGATGGGATGAGAACAACCTTGGGTTACAGAGAGAAAGACTTTATCATTCGAGGCATATTTCAGTGATAAGCCTGTGGGAAATAAGTGAACAAAGTGTTCGTTAAAACCTTCAACCCATTAGCTGTTTCAGCAATAAGGGCATTTTGGGGAGGGATGTGAGTATATTCATGAAACTTGCTGAATGTTGAACAAGTGATCTGGGGATTTATTTGACTAAGAAATAAAGTCGTCAGTGCTGCTAGAAAGTCTCTCCTCGGGATATCATATATGGCACTCAGCCATTTCAGAGAGGACATCCAGGGGATGCCCCATAGAACAGGAGCTGAAAGCCCTCCTGACATCCCTTAAAGTGGGCCAAAACAAATAAACATAAAATTAGTACACCAGCTTTGGCATTTGCTGGACCCCATAGAGAGGTTTTTGTGAAACATTTTTTGTTATCCTGTATTTTGTTAGACTTTCAGAGGACTGCAAGCAAGGGCTACCCTAGAAATAAAAATGTATTATTCCCCACTGATTAGCATGGTTTCTTTCTGAGGACTCATTTAATAGCTCAAATAGGATGATTAAGATTTTTTGGAAGGCTTCAAGTTTTGCAATAAACAGGGGACGAGAACCACAAAGAGGAGGGGATCCTATAAGTGAACTGTTTTTAAACAAATCTTTTCTTCTTGTAGTTGTCACCCACCAGGATGAATCTCCAGCTGATCAAAAGCAATGCAGGTTGGGAATTTTTTGACATACTTTTTATTGCTGTTGTTGGAAAAGGCTAATTAATGGGAACTGAAATGTTTTATGGGAAAGAAACAGTTTCAATGTATTCCCAGTTTTGAAAATGATAAAAAAAGAATTGGAAATTGTCAAAAGGACCCATTTCAACACTTTCAAAGCAAAAAAGTTCATTTTTTCTTTATAAGAGGTCAGACTAGATAATTATAATGGCTCCCAAGGCCAGAAAGGACTGTGAATGACTTAGTTTTGAAAATTAAGTTATAGTTAACAAAAAGACATAATTGAAATGAAATGTTTCAAAGTTAATCAGAACCAAATGTTTCAACTGAGCCAATCCAACAATATTTTTCTAGTTTTTGGTTAGTGAAAATTTTCAGATTTTAATATTTTGTCCTGATTTGAGACAGAAATATTTTTCAGAAATTCAGAAACTCTCATGGGATGGAAAAATCGCTTCCCAATCAGCTCTGGTGCAAGGTGGTTCATGGTTGCACAGGAAAACATTTAAAAGAACCCTCATTTACAGGTTGTGAGCAAATGAAACAAAAACTATGTTTCTATATGAGTGGGCTTACTTCTGTGGCTACAATAGATACAATGCAATTACTGGCAGTTTCATCAAGGATACAAAGGTCTGCTGAATCATGGGGGTTGAAATGTACTGTCATTCCCTTCAAGGTGAGTCTTTAAGGCCAGACTTGAGGCATGTTTATGGGGCAAGAGGTGGCAAAGCTTGATCTACCCTGACACATGTTCTTCCTCTTTGGTAGGTAAGTGGAGCATTTCAGTCTCCAAGGCTGTTAATCTTGCACCTTTCACCAAAACTCAGTCAACTACAGCAAACACTCACTTGAATCAGGCCTTGCATAGTTTATTACAGAAAGACAGTTCATTCAACCTCCATCCTGCAGTAAAGAGAGGTGAAAAAGTGAAAGCGAATGTTATTGGTAGTAAGGAAAAGGAGGTTTGCTTGGACCTCATAGATGTCTAGCTGAATCAGCCAACTAGGTAATGACTCATAGGAATTACTCTACTGGGTAACACCTGTGGTCCATTAAGTCCCATATCCCATTTCAAACAGTGGCCAGTATGTGCTTTAGAAATCCAGAAGCAGGAAATCATGGAGTAACCTCCAAGGGAAGTTAATTCTTCCCAATAGTTCCAGAGTCTCTTATGCCTGAGAATTTAAATTATTTCAAAACTCTTTAAAAAATTCTATTGTACACCTAGATAGGCTTGTTCTTCTATGGGTTTCTGAGCTGGAGCAGATTAGGAAATATTTTGCATGGACTAGAGGACTATGCAATGGAACGTATTTTGTAGCTGACCATGCATAATGGATTGTATATGTCACGATAGCCATGACTTGAAATCTTTAGAAGGACCAAGGTTTGAACAAAGAAATGGCTACTAAAATAATTGTCATTAGTTCTTTGAAATATGAACAGAGAATAAGGGATGGAAATTCATTATCGAAATCCCTGGAAGAAAGAGTCAAGAACAAAAAACATTGCCCTGTTATTTATGAATACATCTGAGAGTTGAATTCAGAGAAACTAGGCACAATGTAGGCATAACATTGACCTTCATGATGTCATGAAGGAGTGTACTAATAGTACACAGATAAAGATTTGGGGCAAGACCCTTTATTGTTATAAGTCAACCGAGCTCCACTGAAGTCAAAGGAACTACTGTGGTTTATGGCAGTTAAGGATCTGGTCCCTGAAATTCAGTGACAGCATAATTCAATCAATACAAATCAAGCTAAAAATCCACATTTGATAAGAAATAGAATTAGTATAAAAACACAATAACTACCTTTTCAAGCCCTTACATAAGTCATCATTAGAGAAACTGTGGTAACCCTGACCTGCAAATGGGAAGCATTGTTGCCAACTGCAGCTATTTGTAGAGCCCTGTGCAGATACCAAATTTTGTATCTGCATCCGCACCTGTATCCACAAAAATGAGCTGCAGATATTCCCACTGATATCTGCAGATGTGGATACTCGTGGATATCTGCAAATTTGCAGAGTTCTAGATGCAAAATTTCTTTTGCATCGACAAAAGTGAGCCGCAGATAGCCACATCTACGGATGCGGATACCCATGGATATAAAACAGGTACCTGTGGATTTGCAGGGATCTAGCGATTTGGAATGTCAGGGCAGATGTATGAATTACGCATCTGCGACATTTGAATGTTTGTCTGTCTGCTGGAGAGGGAAATCAGTAAGGTCCTGATTTGGCAAAAATTATATATAAAGAGGAAGGATGAGATTGTGGTCAAAGCACTGGACTGGGATTCAGCTGATCTGTGTTTAATTCTTGGTACTTCTATAGACACTGTATTTCATCTTGGCCAAGTAACTTAATATCTCCTTGTCTCAGTCTCCCAGCTGCAAAACACTAATAATACTACTTTTTTTCTCCATCCTTTGTTTGTTTAGACAGTAAGCCCTTCAGGTCAGACTACCATGTGTCTGGTACTACTACTTGTCTACTACCATGTGTAGCATCTAGTACAATGGAATCTGATCTCAATTTGACCTCTTGGTGCCACTGTAATAGTATTATATATCTGGCACTCTGGAAATACCTGCATAATACCACTGGCAGCATTGTGTGGCATGAAAGCTGGTTTTTCTAACAACCTGGGCCTAATATCAATTTAATTATATTTTAAAGCAGTGGTCTCCAACCTTTTTAAGCACAAGATCACTTTTTGAATTTAAGTCAGTCCAGGATCGACCTCAAACCCAAATACCCCTGCCCCGCCCCTTCGACGAGGCCCGTCTCTGTGAAGATGGGGTACAGGAGAGTGGGACAGAGTGACATCAGTGCCCCTTCGCCTCTGTCTCTCCAACTCTGCACAACAAGCAGGAGGCTCCTGGGGGCAGTTCTGAGGCTCTGGGCAGGAGCAGCAGGGCAGTGGGGGGAGGAGCAGCTGACGTGCAGGCACTTGATAGCCTCCCAGCCAAACCAGTCAGGATCACCTATCAGAGGCTCCAAGATCTACTGGTAGATCCCAATCTACTGGTTGATGACTACTGTTTTAAAGCATGTCACTTTCCCTGGTGTCAGTAAAGCCAATGACACAATTTGGCCCAACACACTAAACTAAGGTACAAATGGCAGGCAGAATAATGTAATCTGGAGGTTAGGGGCAAAGAAAGAATCCTTAATTAATATAATCCAAGGAGAGGATTCTAACCCTCTTCCACCCAAATGCTGAGCTCACTTCCCATTTGTTGCCCAGTTTGGGGAGTTTTGCCATCAAGTTTGCCACTGGTGTGCATAATACGCAGGCCCTCAAGTGTGGGTCTCTGTCAGCCTGTAACTACACACCCAGCCCTTTGTTACTGCTTGAGAGACAGACACTCTGCATCTTCATCTAGAAGCCGCGGCCTCTGTTCAATTGAATTACTTCCCCCTGTGGCTGCAAGCTAAGGGTGGCTTGTTTTAAAACATAATTACTTTTTCCTACAGCCTGCATGGTAAACTCACACAGTAAAGTCACCTCTGTTAAATGGAAGCTGGCTATTAATGAAGGGCAGCTTCTAAGCAAAGATGTAAACAGTAAACATCATGGTCAAATTCCTCACTGCTGTGGAGCTTTCCAGCACATTTCAGCTCAGAAGTTTGCACCCCAGACACAGATCCCTTGAAAATAATTATTTTTATAATAAAAACATCAAAGAAATCTGTTCACTGCGGGCACTATGCAGCTGCATCCATGCAAATCCAGCACCTCGGCCAATGTAAATTGGTGTTGCTCCATCGAAGTCAATGGAGTGATGCCGATCAATACGAGTCAAGGATCTGGTCCACACATTTGTAAGGAAAAGATGCATGAGGTATATGACTTTGGAGATGGGATAGGGTTAGGGTATGTGCCCGCCTTTGATTACAGGGGTAGTTTCATGCAAACATCTGAAGCCAAAGGGTACCCTACAGAATGTACCATGGGCCGATTCTCAGAGGAACCACTGCTATGTGAGCAATTTGTAGGTCTGTGCAGCTGTAGTCACCATTCCTATGACAGAATCCCATATGTGTTCATTCAATTGCTTGGGCATGAGATAAATTAGATCATCCGAGCGTACGGCAACTGTGTACCAAGTGTGAGATCGTAGGTAGGTATGGATGAAAAATCATGGATGCCAAGCAATGATAGTGATGAAACCCATCAGCCAGAAGAACGCTACCAAGCAACATTGTCAACATGTCATGATAAAATACCAGACAGGCTCACACTTCCCAACTGTCACTCATTTCAAATGCAAGTTTCCCTCACTCTCCTGCTGAAGCAAGAGCAAGAGGTTAAATCACTGTCATTTCAAGCTCCCTGCACCTAATAGATGTCTATCTGGCCTCTTTGCCCCATACATATCTTGTCCCTGCAGAATGAAAGGACGCATTTTCTTAGCTCAGTCGATTCATTTTAATACGATGGAGTTGTGTCCATTAGCACAATGCCATACGTCTCTGAGCAGAATGCTTTCCACCCGCCATTCCATTGTGGTATTAGCCCATTGTGGATAAATCCCTGTAACATTCCCATATAACCATGTATCATATAACTTTGTATTAAGATCTTGTCCATATAACCATGTATCATTCTCATATAACTTTGTATTAAGAGAAACTTTGTAATTCCTTTTATATCTATATTCTTATAGAATCCCTTGTATTAAGTCCATAGAAACTTTGTATCAAGCTCTTTATGTTATAGGTCTTAGGAATAGTTAAGGTAAAGAAAAAATGTCTTTTGAGATCTCTCCCCTTTCCTTGATTGCCTTGTTGAAATGAATGAGGTGTGAATGGAGACTGAAGGATGAGCACCTCCAGCAGCAGTTGCAAGGGTGGAGAGGGGCTGGGAGCCAGACCCGAGACAATACCTGTGAAGTGAGCTCATTGAAAAGAAGATTGGACATACAGACGGCCTTGGGAGTCAAGCAGCAAGTGCCTGCCCTTGAAAGAACTCTCTTTGAAGCAGCATTAAGAAAGGCGAGGTGATGACTAACTGGCTGCATGAGAGGGATAAATATGAGGCATCATGCAGAGGGACCCCGGGTTTTTTGTCTTGTCAATATTGGAGCATTGATCCGGATCAGCAGAAGCCCGGCTTCACCCCTTCCCCATCTAACTCACCTGGCCAGTGCAGTTAAGGGGGCAACTATTGGTAACAAGAAGATGGAGTTGTGCGTGTGTGTGTGTGTGTGTGTGTGTGTGTGTGAGTGCATGAGGGTAATGTATCACATGCATATGATAAAGTATTGATTGATCTATGTATGTTCAATAAATGTGGCATGTTGCCTTATCCCCCTGAAAAAGATCCTGGGTGCTTCTTTTAAGCACAACACCATTCCAGGGTCAGGCTAAACCTGGACCCTAGAATCAGAAAAAACTTTGAATTCTGAGGAGTTCAGATTTGAACCTTTGGATCTGAGCCCACTGTTATGAACATAAGAACGGCCATACTGGGTCAGTATCTTGCCTTCTGACAGTGGCCAATGCCGAGTGCCCCAGGGAAATGAACAGAACAGGTAATCATCAAGTAATCCATCTCCTTGTTGTCCATTCTGCCAGCTTCTGACAAACAGATGCTAAGGACACCATTACTACCCATCCTGGCTAACAGCCATTGATGGACCTATCCTCCATTAATTTATCAAGTTCTTTTGTGAACCCTGTTAAAGTCTTGGTCTTCACAACATCCTCTTACGATTTTGATTCTGGGTTAAATCTAAACTCAGAAGGTGCTTATTTTTTGGTGTAGGTGTGGAGACTTAAAATTTCTCAACAAAAAAAAGTCTTGCAATTTTTGACCAGAGATGGCAGAAATCTAATAAGAATGATTGCCCCCTAAGACATTTCTGCAAGTTGGAGCAGAAATCTTCTGGGAATATATAGCATTCTTCAGTGCTATGGAATGTGACCTCAAATCTTAGCACAGAATTGATCTGAATTGTGAATCAGCCCAGCCCAGATCTGAACACTGCCTCCTTGAGCAGTGTTTCTTGTGAGAAATACAGCTATGCAGGAAGCAATTTGGAAATGGTTTCTCTCCTTTCCACATGGAGGGGAAACTATGTCTCCTCTTTCTAAAGCTATGTCTACGCTGGGAAATTTTGGCGAAAAAAGCGCAGGTGACATGCAAAAGTCAGTAAAAGTGAAAACAGGTCAAACTGGTTTTTCTGCCTCTCATTGCCATTTTTTGGCCACATTGCTAGCTCCCCTGTCCACAGATAGAGCAAAGCAATGTGGGTAAGCATCCCACAGTGCAGTGTTGTGGGATGGCAGAGCAGATCCCTGTGCTTTGTGGGATTCCCTCCTAGCTCTCTGAGCGCTCCATGCTGAGGAATGTCAAAGCGGCACAGCAGTCCCTCCAGCCGTCCCCCTGCAGCAGCATTCTGCACACTGCTGTGTTCCTAGTACATGGCAGAACAGGAACATTCTAATTATTTGTTATGTTTGTTCCCCAAAGACAGCAGCTCACTCAGCTGTCAGATACTTCCCAAAACTTTGCTGCAGGGCAGCAGAGATCACAAAACACGGAGCACAGGCATCAGGACAGGCATTGTGGGATACTGGTGGAAGCCAGTTCTCTCGACAAAACAACCAACAGAGTCCACGCTGTCTCTTTGTTGATAGTAAAGGGAAGAGAAAAGACAAAAGTCTCTCACAGTGCTGGAAGATTTTTATCACCAAAACTGGGGGTTTTTCCGGACAAAAGTCACATTGTAGTGAAAACATTCTCACTGTTTTGTCAACAAAAGGCAGGTTTTGGCAACAAAATGTGGCAGGCCTAAACTAAGCACATAGCTAACTGAATCTTCACATCAGAAGTTACTACCACAATACTGGGATGTTAGTCACTACACAACAGCATGACAATACCAATCTTCTCCACCTGAATAATTTCTGCCCAACTGGTCACTCCTAGAGTTGGGGGGAAGGACAGGAACTGGATTTTCCATTTTGCAGGAAATTCCATATTTTTTTTCCAAAACAGAGCAAAATAAACAAAAACAATAAAATTAAATTCTGAAAAAAATTCATTTGGGGTCGAGTAAGGCATTTCCCTTTGATAAAATCAAAGCATTTTGTCTCAACTTTGGCTTTTTTAAACTGTAAAAAAAGTATAAAAACAGCAATTTTGTTTCAATTAGTCATTTTGAAACAAAAATCATAACATTCCATTTGGAAAATCTCAGAATGGAATGTTTCAACATTATCCAAACACTTTGTTTCTTCTTTTATTCCAAATGACATTTTGTCAAAATCAACATGGTTTTCCAAACGGGTCAATGTTGATGAAAATGCCATTTTTTTCCTCAAAAAACATTTCAAGTAAAGACCAGATCTAGTCCCCACCAATCTCCACACATGATTAAGTAGCAATTGGGACACATTTCTGATGAGGAAATTGTGGAGACAGAGAACTAGGTGGCCTGCCACTATGCTGGCTGCAGGAGGGGAATACAGAAAGGCAGAAGTGATGTCTACTGGTGATCTGTCAAATACTATTTTCTTCTATGACACTCATGGTCCATGAATGTGTGGCAGAAAGGGGGAAGTGTTCTGATGATTGGTGAATTACTCAGTTTGTTTCCTCTGTGGTAATGAGACCCAGGTGTCTGATCATACATAAGCTGGCTAATATGCAATATGGCGTTTTAAGTCCCATATATCTCTCTAGCTCAGACTGCCATTCTGCTTGACTCTTCTAACAAAAACACTTTTGAAAAAAGCATTCACTCTCAATTTCAGTGGTGAAAGCTGCGTCACTTGCAGCAGAGGCTGCTGCTAAGGAGAGATGAGGAAACAACACCAGGAGACAGCACACTCTTTGCTGTCTCCCTGTTTTTCCTTCTTGCATTGTGTGAGAACATGGTAGCCATACTTTCCAATAGACTGATTGCAATGGATTGGTCAGAGTCTATGTTAGCACACAGCTCACCATTAACCTGGCCTCAGTTACAGACTTCCAAACTATTTTCTGAGCACTCACCTTCCATTCTGTAAATAACAGCGAGCTTTGATGAAGTGACCATCAGCAGCAAGACCACACACAGCCACGAAGTTCTGGGGGCTTCTTGGAATGTGAGCTATCCAAGAGGGAATTCAGGCTGATACACACTTTTCATAGATCCGTGGCCTGTGCAGATGAAGTTGAAGTTCTCTTTTGCCTAACAGAGCTGTTGTGAACAAAATGGGTCACAGTTTCACTGTCTGTGGCAGCGGTGTACCTGCATATCCACATGATCAGCGTTGACCACAACAATCTAATGTTTCCACCGCACTCGCCACCACCATCGGAGCTGGTATACATCCTAGGAGATCTGGCCCATTGTCTGACCATGCTCCCCCTGTACACTTGAAACACTGAGGTGTGAAGAGAAGTGACTATGCAGTGTGGAAAGGAGACTTTTTCTTTTTAAGACCTTTTTTGGGGTTGGGAACTGCACACAAATGAGAAGCAAAAAAAAAAAAAAAAAAACCGAACCAAAACCATCGCCCCTGAATGAGATGCATAAAGACACTCCTGACGTTCCCCTTGCACACCAGAGCCTAGTAGATTTTGTGTAGTTCAGCCCCACGGTAGTCCGGGGAGCCCTGAGCCTCGGGGGGCCAGATCCAGGCAAGCAAGGGCTGCATCCAGCCCAAAGGCCTTAGTTTCTCCACCCCGGCTTATAAAGTACAGGACTGAGATCTGTATGTAAGCAGCATTACAATTAAGTGGTTATAAAACAGTGTTTTGACAGAAATCATTGCCAGTCACGTAGCTCTTGTCTCTGACAGCCTTCTCAAAGACAAAATGTTTTCTTAAAACTCACTACCAAGTTTAGTGCTTGTGAAAATGGAGGGGCCTCCAGCACCGGCACCTCATCCTGCATTGTCCCTGTACTCGAGTTCTGGACTCTGTCCCCCAGCTCTGCTAACATAGCTCAGCCAAGTCATTCAATGCTCCTGTTATGTGGCTCTGATACTACCTATTGTTAGAGAGCTCTATTCTGCATGGGGAAGAGCACTGCCAGGTTGTGGTTCCATCCCATTCTGCAGCACCTCCTGAAATTTCACTCCCGAGGACAGAGGAATTCAAGTCATGCCGAGTTTTGTGGAAAGCAGGAAATCAGACAAAGCCATTAATGTCGTTTCACCTGTACCTTGAGGACAAAATTTGAAGCCCTGCTTCCTGAGGTGAAAATGTTGAAATCCATTCCTTTCTTCAAAGTGGAACCGTGAAGGTTGTAGACGAGGATCCCATCATAATGGGTGTCAAATGAGAACATCCACCCGCCTTCATTTAAATCATGGTTATCTGTGTAAATTCTGAGTTTGGACACGTGTACAAAGAGCTACGGGCTAACTCACGCTATCCTACAAGAGAGATCCTGAGAGGAAAAGTGATGTGGAAAACTCCACAAGACTGAAAGTAACCCTCTCAATCATCCATTTAGGACCAGCTTCACTGCTGAGTGGGCAGAGGTCATGGTGGCTTTCTGGCATTATTTTTTTTCTAGTGTGGTTGTACCTAAGGACCCCACACAAGGATTGACTCTGATTGTACGTGGCACTAGACAGACAAAAGAACACAAAAGCCGTCCCTGCTTTGTTGCTATGGTTGCCCTAAAATCTCTGCTTGGTCCTGCCATGAGGGCAGGGGACTGGACTTGATGACCTCTCGAGGTCCCTTCCAGTTCTAGGGTTCTATGATTCTCTGGATGACCAAGTGAGAATAAGGGCATTTGTGCAGAGTACCAATTGCTCTGCCTGATTCTCTACTTGCCTGTTCCTCATGGTAGCGTGGCTATGTCTGTCCTGCAAGAGAAATAGCAACACAGGCCTGGAATCAATGGGAGTTATGGCCAGCAAGGTCAAGGCAAGCTTACCGGGGAAATCTCCACCAGTCTGGAAGGCAATGATGCCACAGAAAGGAAACAGTCTCATCTCTGCCCCTCTAAACCACAGAGCCCCACATATATGATACTCCGGTCAAGGTGCTGTCACAAAGAATAGGGAGCGTGAGGCTGTATTTGCTCAATTAATTTTGTTCCTTGTGTCCCTTTTGTGACACAAAACGGGAGAAGGGAACTATGTGACTATGTGCTCAATAAAATGGTTACACCAAATGCATTGGGCTGAATGCTTCCCAGCTGCAACTCTACTGAGTTCAGTAGACTTAAAACAGGGATCAGTTTAGCCTGTAATCCAGATCAGTGCCATTTATATATAACCTCCCCCGCCCTAAAATTCTGAAGCTGTACCTCCTTGCTACAGAAACTATAGAAGACACTCAGCACAGCCTCCTTGCACTAAGTTCTGGCATTGCAAAGGATGTTGCATTAAATTGTGGAACTGTAAAGAATACCTAATTCAACCCAAAGAAGATCTAAGTTTAATATCAGATCTAGGTTGTTTTCCATATTATTCCCTACATTCAATGGTGATGGGCAACTACAGAAATCTCTAAGATCTTGTCTACACAATTCCCCCTCTCCAGCTGATCTAAATGACTCAGCTTCAGCAAATAGTTTGGCTGAAGTCGATATACTTACCACAATGTTTTCTATGCAGTAAGGTCAGTGAGGGCTGCTTTCCCGTTGACTCCGCCTCGTCTTCTTGTCCTGGTAGAGTACCTGAGTCCATGGGAGAGTGTTTGGAGATCAAGTTATGTCTAAGCAGATGCGCTAAATCAACCACTAGTGGATTGATTGCGGCAGCGTTGATCCACCTTGTAGCGAAGACAAGGCTTATAATTCTAGTGGTAGTCCTGGCTTTTATCATTATCTAAATCCAAAGTAAAGTCAGACGACACAAGCTTATACTTCTTGAGATAGGGGTTTAAATAGAGCTTATGTCATCAGTGACCTGAATGTGATGGTCTCTGCTTGACTCCTAAATAGACTTTAGATACCATAATGATAAATGGCTTCAATTTAGAATTAGATAAATAGATTTGTCCACATCAGAACATACATACCATACAGCTTGGTACAAATCAGGGTGATTGACAACGAGCTTCTGGGCTAGGCTATAGAAAAGGAGCTTCATGTCACATCACAGACAGTGATGTGGGAAGGAAGCTTACGTTGCAACTGTCCATGGCATGCTCATCTCTAGTCCTCCAGCTAGTATTATCAAGTCTAATTTGTGTGAGGACTGCAATTCATGAAACCGGTTTCATAAATCTGAAGTGGGAGAGGAAAGAAAAACCAGATGCAGGTATATTTTAAACTGAAAGTGTTTACAAGTTTTGCCTGGGGAAACTTTGAAATGCACATATGGAAAGCAAGCGATACTAATGCAATACTGTAATAGATATAGTGCCTCTAATAAAATAAGTTGTATATGCAGACATCCTCTAGTGACAGATCTGAGCTACAGAGTTCTTTGGTGTTCAGATCCAGAGGGCTAGTATGGGTTATTGCATAGCAAGAGACCATTCAAGAAGTCCCAATGCAGAGTGAAACATCACAGAAATATAGGAGTGCTAGATGATGGTTTGGGCCCATTTCTGAGATTTATGTAGATGCTCAATTAGACCCTGATCAGGTACTACACTGAAGCACAGCGGGGCTGAAACAATTTGTGAAGCAGGGGTGCTGAGAGTCACTGAAGCAAAAATCCTGTGGATAATGGAAACCACTTCAAAGCAGCAGTATCCCTATTTCCAGCACCTATGTTGGAGCATGTGCAAAATATGAGCCGCCCCATTGAAGTCACTGGGACAAAACCTGGGCTTAACGTTCCATACATGCTTAAGTGCTTAGCTGGATCTGGCCCAACCTGTCTCTTTACCCATCAAGGTTTCTACAGCTGGACCTGCTTGTCTTTTCTTTGTATTTAATTCTGTCCATAGCTGATAATGCAGCCAACCACTAGAGGGCATTAAAGCACCAGGCTACACAAACCCAAACTGCAGAACTTCTTAAAAATGTGCAGAACTACTCTATACGAGGGGGATGTTCGGAGATCTGATGCGGGTAATTTTTGCTGTAATTATAGCTACAGATAAAATTCCAGAACAAAGAACCGATACAAGGGTAGATTCATTGCTGTATGTTTCAACTGTCCATTATGAGATGCAAAACAAAAAATAGGGTTCATCAATATGGCACAATGCAATCTTCATACATTGCTAGCTCATACTGTAAAATGTGACTTTCGGTTCTAGCTGTGTTTGTCAGACTAAAACAATAATTGCATTGAAATTCTTTTTGAATCATATTGTTTGCTGTGCCCTGGGAATCTGTCTTGAACATTTTTATAATGCTGGTCACCACAGCATCAGGATATTCTATCTGAACAATCAGTTAAGCCTGATATATTTTAATTGAAATCCTTTCATTCTTTCTGTCTTTCCACCATTCTTTTCTTTCCCCTCTCCAAATTATCATTCATACTCTGGTGGCATTTTATACATATATAGTGACTGATTTCAGACCCTTTTCTACCATGAAGTTTGATTTTCTTCTCCCTAAATCCCCTTTTTTATTTTAAATCCCTTTTTATTATAAGGGAATTTGGTGCACTTCAGTTCACCTACGGGTCTTTTTATTATGAAGAGGAATACAGTGAAAATACAGCTGCAAAAGAGAAAACATTAAAAAGGTACCCTCAACACATAAAGACTAACAGCCCCAAATCAGAAGATACCACACTAAGTTAATAGGAAATTTATAAAAGGCAACTGGAATAAGTAAGATGTAGGTATTGAAATAGGCTTGATCAAATGTGACCTTAAATTTCTCAAGAGATAACCTCCACAATAAAGGAATAATTTGATAATCTGATTTGGTCCCTTTTTAACAATATTTTTTCTTATATTTTATGCAAATTGAGTTACTTTTACTATTATTGTCAAGCATTATAAGTTTCCTACCACTACCAAAAAAAAAAAAAATTCTATCAGCCAGCAGCCTAGATTCCTCGTATGAAACAAAAAAAGATTAAAAATAAAACCCTTAGAAAAAAATGGCAGCGGGCTGAATTTTTTCGGTTAACTCTAGTAAGGTACCAAGCTAAATGAAAAGGATTGCAGAAAGTTACATAACTATTAAATACACGCCAATTCTAGTTATAACTACAGAAACCCCAACAAGATTTTTTCAGAAATAGCCACTTGGTATTAATTCTCCCCCACCTGAGATCTCACAAGGACAATGTTATTTACTACTTGTTAAGTACAATCTTTTAATCGTAATGTTGTACTAAACACAGAAACACTGCACACTCCCAACCCCTATAATCCAGTGGAGAGAAGGGGGGTACTGGAGCAGGGGAAATACACTGGCAAATTCAGAGGAAGGAATAATTTAGGAGTTTGTTTTTACTCCTATAGGAAGCCTCCTAGGAATAAGAACAATTGCAGGATCAAGGCCTATATCCTGCCCTTTCAGGGGTATGTATCTTTTCCATCCCTGACTAATACAAGTCTACATAATAACCATCATGTTCAACATGAATGAGGACTTTACTTGAACTCCTTAGAGCTAAATTCTCCCCTATTCCAAATGTGTCATTCTGGCACTCAGAGTGCATGCCTACCTTCTGTTAGCATCAGTGAGAACATGGGGAGTGGAAAAGACCAAAATACTCTATAGACAATCCATTTGTGGGATGAGAGGGAAATTCGCTATTAATTTTTCTTAAAACATCAGAGATTAGGAGTTTTCCTCCAAGAAATATTTTAAATCCCAAACCACTCATTCTGTTTTTGCATATGTGAGCTTGGACATCCTTCAAAGACGCCATGTTGCTTGACGCTGTTGCGAGGACAAGACTTTTGGTCTATGTGCTGTACTTCACAGCTTAATGCTGAAGTAGAATTTCTGCAGAGAGGCCCCTCTTTGTGGGTTTAATTTGGGCTGGACATGAAACTGGTTTTGTGCCCCCAACCAGTTGATTGCAAGCTCTGAGCAGATTTGCATCTGGCAATGCATTTTGAAAGTGCAAATGTGAAATTCTGAGCTGCAAATTGTGTCTGTGGAAAAGGGAAGGCTGAGCCTCAAGACTGAAAATTTACCCCAAATGGATCTTTTCTCTAGTCAATGAAATCACAAGTCTTGGTTCATTGCCTAAGAAGCGTAAATATTTCTCAGCCCCCTTAGTGACTATTCCGTTTGCAGCACATTCAGGCTACGTCTAGACTGCATCCCTTTTTCAGAAAAGGGATGCAAATTAGACGTATCGCAATTGCAAATGAAGCGGGGATTTAAATCCCCCCCGCTTCATTTGCATAAACATGGCTGCCGCTTTTTTCCAGCTTTTTTCCGGAGCTTTGACGGAAAAAGCGCCAGTGTAGACGCGGATCTTGCGGAAAATAAAGCCTTTTCCGAAAGATCCCTTATTCCTCTTAAAATAAGATCCCTTATTCCTTCTTTTAAGAGGAATAAGGGATCTTTCGGAAAAGGCTTTATTTTCCGCAAGATCTGCGTCTACACTGGCGCTTTTTTCCGTCAAAGCTCCGAGCCGGAAAAAAGCAGCAGCCATGTTTATGCAAATGAAGTGGGGGGGATTTAAATCCCTGCTTCATTTGCAATTGCGATACGTCTAATTGCATCCCTTTTACGGAAAAGGGATGCAGTCTAGACGTAGCCTCAGTGTTTTCCAGCCTCAAATTTCCCATGGCCCCTAAAAACCTTCACAAGGTTTTCTTATTGTTAATGGTGACATCTTACAATGTAAGTAAAACTGATCTCTTGGCAGATCCCCCAACCCTCCTGAATTATATCACTAAGAGCTCCTGACACCAGCACATCCACATACATGCATATGCCTCTCTTTGCCCCAATGGGCAGTTTATGGAGTAATATTCTTCACACAATAGCAAACATCAGCAGAACAGAGCTCTAGACACATGCTCCTTTAGATTTTTTTTTTTTTAATTCTTTGGGACAATCTGATTTCATTTCTTTTTACTCTCTTACCCCACTCCAGCCAAACACTTTCTTTTTCTTTTCTTTTCTTTTCTTTTCTTTTCGTCAGACACCTACAAAGTTCTCTGAGCATTAGAGCAGTTCATTGGATCAGCCTAGAATCAAAATAAACTGCAGAATAGTGCGTCTTCTGCAAACCTTTTCCACAGCTGGGACGCATTGCAGAACAGAGCTGGCTTCCCCTTCGGCTCTCTGAGTTTCTGGATTTTACACAAAGCACTTTGCACAGCTGCTCCAGTACCCGTGCTAAATGGTGGTGATGGATTTTACAATTTCATTCTACTCATTATAATATGGATAATTATATGACAGGGACAGGGGTGGAAATAGCTAATTAAACATTGGAAATACCCGCAGTGCTTGTTTTCAGCCACTTCTTCCTTGGGATGCAGTCTGGGGCAGCAGGGGTAGCAATGGGGCAAGGGGCTTCAGCCCCCTGTGTTGGAGAGACTGATGATGTGGTCTCGTCTATTTCCTTAGCCCTTGATTGGCTCTCTTGAGTAAGCAGGGGCTCTGTTCTTCCCTCCTTCCCCTCTCTCCTCCTACCTCCCCACAAGGTTGTTCTTTACTTTTCCGAGCCTCCATTCGACAGCCGGGCAGTTCTGAATGACGATTCCTGGGCGCGCACACTGAGATGTGGGACACAGATGTAGCCCTGCGATGAGACCTGAAGTTTTGGTGGCCTACGTCAGCCAGTCTGGAGAGCCGTGCTGAGAGGGGGTTTGCTTGAGACCCGGAATGGGCTGGTGGCCCTGGGAGCAGAACGTGAAGCCACACCCCCCACCCATAGCTGAGGAAAAAATTGTGCAGAGCCCACCCATGCAGGAGCAAAAAGAAGAGCTGTTATCCAGCTGGGGGAGGGCGCAGGGTACCACGTTGGGTGCGAACACTCCTGCTTTAGGTAATGAGTTGAGGCTAATTTCCCTAAGGCCCTATTTCCTCTTCCATCTCTCTGGGCAAGGTAGCTATTGGTGAGTCAGCTTGTTGGGTGGGGACATGAGCTTCTTAGAACACAACCGGAGGAGGGGGCGTCACTTCAGTGTCCCTGCCCATCACGTCAGGAGCTGTAGGACAGCGGTTTGCTGTAGGACAGAGGTTTTTTTTCCTCAGGACCCAGCTGAAGAAGATTGTGGATGGCCGTGACCCAACATAAATTGACTAGAGTGTGGGCTTCAGGGTGGGGCTGAGGATGAGAGATTTGGGGAGTAGGAGAGGGCTCTCAGTTTGGGGGGTGGGTCAGGGCTGCATCAGGAGGGGCTTACCTTGAGCGACCCTCCATCAGCGGTGGTGCTAAGGCAGCTTCCTGCTTCTCCAGGAACTGTAGACCAGGCTGCGCCCCAGAAGCAGCCAGCAGCAGGTTCCCTGCCAATGGGCATGTGGAGCGAGTGCTCAGGGCAGGGGCAGTATGGGGAGCCCTGTGCGCTCTCCTCACACACACTTAGGAGCTGGGCCTGCTGCCGGTCGTTTCTGGGGTGCAGCACAGTTTATGATGCCAGGACAGGCAGGTAGCTGCCTTAGCACCCCCGCTGGTCACCTAATCCCCCTGCAGCAAGGAGACTCAGTGCTTGACAGTCCACCAACCAGTGCTAGGTCACAATCCCTAGTCTGAAAACTGTTGTAGGGGAAGGCTTGGGGTCCCTGAGGGCTCAGCTGGCTCACATGTGGGCAGGGCTGCAGTAAAGGCGGCTGGGGCCTTTTCAGGTAGCAATCCGCTTGCCTTCAGCTTGACTGGTGAGCTGGGATGGTTTTTTCCATGCTTGGGGGTGTTGGCGAAGAAGTGGGGAGAGGGAGGGGCCGCTTGACCTACATGGCTGAGGTGGCCACTCACTCTCCTGACAGTGGCGCAGAGGCGAGGAGGTCATGGGTGTCAGGGCTGAGCCAGCGCTGTTCGTTCTGAGGCGGCAAGGACATGTGTGTTGGCTCAGGAGTGGGGTTTGTTTGCTGGAAGACCCAAGTTCCACCCAGCCGGCGACCCCACTCTTCATGGTTTAGCTTTAGGACAGTAGGAGGTAGACCAAGCATGGAGCAACGGCTGGGCCTGCAGCTGTCAGCGCCGCAGGGGAAACAGGCAGGGAGGGGACTCCAAAGCAGCCTGTGCTAAGCCAGCACCTTCTCGGGTCAGAAGCTAACACTTGGAGAGGTAAATATGTCGCTACATTTCCATTACTCATAGGCAAGACCGTCTGCAGAGCAAAGCAGAAGATAACAGAAAGGAATTAGAGAGGGCAAGCCGGCCCCAGGTGTCCAGACAGCTGGAGAAGTGGGGAGCTGCATTCCTGATTTGTGCCAGCTCTTTGTGAAATAGCAGCGTGTCATTCCTCAAGGACATGGATACATCGAGGAGAGCCCATGACAACTCGGGGGTGCACAGCGTGGCCAGTATGAAAAAAAATGGATTTAAAGAGCTGCTGAAGATTTCCAGTGGAAATGCCCAGCTAATGACCTGTAGCCGGCAGTGCCAGCTATTCCAGCCAACACCTCTGTCACAGGGCCGAGCAACTGGATTCCAGTGCAGGCCTGTGCCCGTTGGGATTCTTGCAGTTTAATGTGGGTCAATGCATTTGTGCTCTCTGCAGGTGGTGGGGTGAATGCTCCGAGAGCCGTGGGCAGCCCAGCATGCAGCTGCTGCACGGCCCACAAGGGGAAGATGGGGAGCACAGTAAGACATAGCTCTCTGTTCAGTCTGCTTTTTGGCATTTGATTCTGGTGCAGCCATGCTAAGGATGGATAGGATTTAGGGGAAGAAGAAGAAGTGGATTGTGCCCACGGAAGCTCATGATACCATCTACATTCTTCATTAGTCTCTAAGGCGCTGCAGGACTATTCTCTGTTTTTTAAGGGTTTTTTTCAGGATTTAGGGGAGTCATCATGCAGCCTTCTCCCCATTCAGCTCTCTTATTTCAAACCTAGCGGGCTTTCGATGAGGGTACGTGCTGTTTGCAAAAGGGCATGCCGCTGAGCTCTTCATTATGCTGTCTGACTTACAAAACATTCAGTCCATCCCTGGTGGACTGTGGCGCAACAGTTAGGGCACGTCTCTACTTGCTGTGCCAGAGATCGATCTTCTGGCATTTGATTTAGTGGGTCTAGTAAGGACCTGCTAAATCAAACACTGAGGGTGCCCCTGGTTGGCGCCAGTACTCCTATTCCACACGAGGAGTAAGGGAAGCCGATGGGAGTATTTGCTCCCGTCAACCTCCCACTGTGGAGATGGTGCCAAGGTCGGCTTAAGGTATGTCGACTCCAGCTATGTTATTTACATAGCAGGAGCTGCGTACCTTACGCCAACCTTCTGGGTCTGGTATAGAGCTGGCCTTAGGGAGATGGGTCTTCCTAAAAGGTTACCGCAGGGTTTCATTGTGGCAAGTAGATGGCCTGGCAACCACAGAGTTGCTGGTGTAGCCAGTCACTGCCGCAAAGGAGAAATGCATTGGGGCTTTATTTGCAGGTTAGTTGGTGTGGTCAGTGTTGGCCAGAGAGCTGGATCCACCAGGGCCATGCCAAGGACATTGCTTGCCTGGAGCTCTTTCCCATATGGGAATGAGTCCTTCAGTAAGTGGGCTGGGGTTTGGCGTGACACACAACCTCCAGTGCGGATGGTGAACAGTCTGTCTCCCATTCCCCAGAGGTTAGGTAGTTGGTGCCAGACGTTAGGTAGTTAGCACAGAATATTCATTTGATGGCCAGATTTGTCCCAGGCATGAACAACAAGACAGCTCTGTCTTGCCTACAAACCGGCCAGGTGTGGCAGGGCCCAACCAGCATTCCCTCTAATTTTTTCCATCCATGTGCAGAATGAATTTTGTTGTGTGCATGGAGGCATGTGTGGATGTGCACCATATGCTGCCAGCTGTGGGCACTGTGGCTGCTCTGCTTATCAGCTGAGTGGCATTTGAATCTCTCCAAGGTAGCCGCCCAAGCTTTTCTAGCTTACAGGGAGCACTGGGGTCCAGCCCCTACTTCCAATGACCCATGGAAGCTTGGCTCTTGAGTCCATTTGCTCCTGCTGGAAATCCCTGTCACTCCAAGGACATTTGGAACATATTGTGGGCAGTGGGTGGAGCCCCCACTTCCGGAAGGCTAGTCTCCAGATATACCCCTTCCACCCATGCCATTCTCGCCTCCCCCCCCCCGAGCCAGAGCCATAAGCCTCTTACCTTTCCATGGCCAGAGGAGCCCTGCGCCATCTGGAGCCCCCCTCCAAGCCATACTGCACCTCCCCCGTGGGAAAAGCTCTTGTTTCTTCTCTTCTGGCAGAAGAGCCTGAGTTTTAGATATGCACCAAGAGGTAGCTGATACCAAGGTGATTGTGATACTCATCTTCTCGAGTTCATGAGTCATCTCCCTGGAGATTAGCCTGCCCTGGCCATGGGGCATAGACTGCAGGGCTTGTAGAGTTCACCGACTTCAAGGCATTTTGGGACCTATGCTGGGTCATGCCATTTGCAGTGGAATTGGTCCACAGCAAGCTTTTCTCTTCGGCCACCTTGTTCCTGAGAACTTGATCAGCATTTTGTGGCAGAGTGGCTGTGTTCTCAGGCCTGTGTGCAGGGTCCATGGAGTGAAGGATGTAGAGAAACATGTTCTGAGGAAGTAGGGCAAGAGGATCCATGGTGACTTATTACCATCTAGGGCTTGCTGGATTTGGTTTGGGCCTTGCCCATGATTACACGCCACAGGCTGGTATTTCGTAGGGCTCCCTTCACGGTCATGTCCTTTGGACTCCTCCAGGTAAGCAAGACTGTAGCAGGGTCAGTCACTCTGTCAGGCAGAGGACCATCGGAAGAGGTTATACAATGCAGTCATTTTCCTGCATTGCTGACATTAGATAGTAGTGAAAAGTGGTGCTGACAGAGCTGGCTGGGTAAGGCACTATGGCACTGCTCTGTCTAATCTTTTCCATCCACGTGTGGATTTTTTGCATGAATGTGCAGAATAATGTTTTCTATGTGCACCGAGGCATGCATGAATGTGCACCACTAGTAGAAACAAAAACCTAGCTGTGGGCATGTTGCATTCCATGCATGCCCTTGCTCTTGGCTGGTGAAGGGAGGGGGCAGAGGAGTAATTCATGGAATGCAAGTACTTTCCCCTCGCTCCCTGATAGTCAGGGGAACGGGAATACAAGCAAGCCATGTCCTGGTATGCATGGTTGCTGCCCCACTCCCACCCCCCTGCTCTCCTGAAAGGGTGCCCTTGCTGGGCTGGTCACCAAATGATTATGGCTCACACTGCTGTAGGGTCACGGCTACTGTAGGGTCACAGCTGTCTCCTTGGGTATGGTAGCTTATAATAAGCCAGCCTGTGAGATGGTGGAGGTCACAGTAGTTGGGCTCTTACGTCTGCCCTTATCTGTCAGAGTCGGTGTCTTTTGCTGTTTTTAATGTGTGATGGAGATTTTCATGACGTGAGTTTCGCTGACAGGTTGCAGTGTCAGTCTTGTCATTTCTTGTCACTCAAGTCCTGTGAGTGCGGCCAACGGAGCCTCTGGCTATGCTGGCACATGATTGGTATTCTGGCATGACAGAGACCAGATCAGATCCTTCCTGCATGCTGTGTCAGCAGCCACATTCCCTCTCCTCCATTTGTTGGAAAATTACTGGGCTCTAACCCCAGGGTTGTTCATTTCATTAGAAATAAGAAACACTTGGCCCCCCCCATTAAATAGCTCTTTCCAGTGGCTTTGATTATGTGCAACTAATAGTCCTGTGGCACCATAGAGACTCACACATATATAGAACCATGGGCTTTCGTATCTGAGGAAGTGAGTTGTACCCACAAAAGCTCACGATCCTATCTATGTGTTAGTGTCTATGGTCCCACAGGACTACTCATTTTTTAAAGTTACAGACTAATCCAGCTGCCCCCTTGATTACGTGGTGATTGATACTCCAGTAAAAGGCCTGCACTCTGGACCAAGCCAAGATTTGTGTCAACCAAGCACTGAAACACGAGCATCTGTATGGGTGGGTAGGGAGGATGGGAATCGCCCAGCTGATAGTGACTTGGATCTTTTCCTTACAGCTTTATGGTAGTGGGGTCTGATGAGGAAACATCCATGCTAGTCACTGGCATTCTTCATGGTACAGGTCCTAGGTGGGCTATGGAGTTTGCTAATAGTTCCAATAGCTTTAGGAAACTTGGAGCTTGGTGCATGGCTCTGGAAGGTTTGGATTAGGCTGCTCCTCGTCTTGGCAATCACTCTTGCATGTGGAAAGCATGGCACAGAAATTGGGTGGACAGCATTTAACCCCTAAAATACGTGTGTGGCGATAGGGTCGCCTTTCTTTACGATCTTCCATAGGAAGGGATGGCTCTGAATCCAGAAGTCATCTGGAATAGCTAACCTGACCCCCTGAAAATGCTGGTGACGCAACCTTTGTCATTCTCAGTTACTGTAAAAGAAGGTAATAACATTGCAGCTGTATGTTTAACCACAGGTTGCCAGGCCGAGTTTTGCTCCTACATCAATGCAGCATCAGTGCTGAGAGGGCTAGCGTGCTGTGGGACTGCATCATTATGATCGCTATTATGACCATCACCAGCCTGGGCCCTAAATCTGCAGGCTCCCCCTTCCCCGCTTTTAGAATGGTGGTCATGACATTTTAACCCATCTATCCCCCCCAAAAAAAAAATTCCTTCTCCAGAGGTAGGGGCGGAAGAGCCTTCTGTGATGTTGTGATGCTGTTACATCTCATAGGTTTTATAAAGTGGAACAATAAGGCTACATCGATACTGCAGGCTTCTTGCACAAGAAGCTTTTTGCAGAAGAGATCTTTCACAAAAAGTTCTTGCACAACAGTGTGTCCACGCTACAAAAGTACATCGCAAAAGCAATATGCTTTTGTGCAAGAGAGCGTTCAGATTGCATGGGCGCTTTCTCGAAAGAAAGCTCTGATTGCTATTCACAGAATAGCCACCAGTGCACCTTGCTTTTTCCTTTGGCTCTTTTTGCACAAAAAAACCCTGTTGCCCGTCCACACACACCTTTTTGTGCAAGAGCTCTTGTGCAAAAAGGAGTTATTCCTCATAGAAAGAAGAATACCTACCCTGCAAAAACCCCTCTCTTCTTTTGATTTACTGTAAATTTACTTGAGCAAAAAAGTGCTTGAGGTGTGGACGCTCCGTGGGTTTTTGCGCAAAAATGGCCGGTTTTGAGCAAAAACCCTGTAGTGTAGACATAGCCTAAGAGTCCCCCACCCCCACACTTCTTTGTTTTTGAAAGAATTCATTGTACACCTGAATAAACCCCCACAATTGTTGCTATGTATGGTTCTGCAGTCAATGAATCTACCCACCCCATTTCAAGACTTGTTTTTTGCTATTAATCATCCATCAGACTGGAGGAAATGATGTCACAGCAGTGGAGATGGTCTTAGATAACCTTTCCTTAACCTCCAGTCTGAATCTATGACAATTTTACATTTTGCCTTAACTTTTCTCTCCTCTAGAATCCTCCTCACCTATAAATTAGAGTTGATGAAAGAGGATGGATTATTCCTTAACGGGGTTGGTTATGAAGTTAGCAGCATCTAGTCGCTTCTTCTTCCCCAGTATAAAACACACACACACACACACACACACACACACACACACACACACACACTCACACACACACATATGCATGTATGCTGCTAAGTTTGGCTCCATATATCATCTGTAACCTTTTAAAACAGCTTTTGCTATAAAACACAAGTCTGTATTTGCTGTCACAGAAGTGCTTCATGCCCAACAGTAGAATAAAAGAGTTTTCTGAAAGAGAAAGGGCATTACAAGGGTGTGCTTTGAGCACTGAATTCTTTTCCGGCATCTTCCTTTTCATACGTTGCAAAAGGAAGAGGAGAAAAAAAAACACATTAAAAAAAGTGCTTGAGTGCATTTACCCGAGAAATATCACACACCGAATTGAAACATCTTATCTACAAGGAGGTCCTGGTGGCAAGTGCAAAAGCAACACAGAAAAAAAAAAATCAATACAGCCCATGGAGATTAAAAAGATACTGGAAAGACATAAGAAAAATGCAACAATTAATGTGAGTTGTGTATATAATATATGATAACAAAGCAGAGAGGCATTCATGTCTACACACAGATCTATTGGATAGGTAATGCTTTTATCTCAACTTGAAAATGGAAGCTTTATTAGAGTGCTTCCCATCAGGAGACATCAGACTCCGAATATAGTACGAAGATGTATCTAGCGAGAAGACTTTCCTAATTCACTCCCCCAATTGTTTTGCATATGTGTGAAATTTAAATGGCTCAACCTCAGACAGAGGAGGAATGAAACAGAGGTTCAGATTTACCAGCTAGGAAAAAAGCCATATGTTCCTTGTACAGCACGAGACATTTTAACAGCCAATGAAAATTGCTTCTTGATAGAAGGGAGCAGTTGTTCTGCATATTTATTTTTTTTAAAAACCTCCTGAAATTACAGCTAGAACTTGACCTACTTGTCACATTAGGTTGTACAATATCATATATTATCAGATGTCTGGCTTGAATAAACCAGTTTTAACTGTGTTTTGTCTGTTGGAGAGTTTTATAATGAAATGAAGATGTGTACAAAAATTAGGGACATTTTTAAATAGTATCAAAAATGTCTCTATATCTTTGCTTCCCAAAGTCATATTTCTTCAGATGATTAAATCTCTATATTCTTTAGCCCAATTCTCCCAATTTACCCATAAAAATAGAAGTAACGCTCAGGAAATAACATAACATTTTATGCATCTTTCTTCCCCAGCTGCCTAATGTTTAAAGCTGGTTACAAAGTTTTAGAAGCATATTCACATCTGTCCTCGATCCTCTGGGTCCAGAACATAAAAATAGCGATGGAAATTTTTTTTCTGTACCACTTTCCAAAAAAAACCAAAACCCATACAGATTCCCTGTGGGGGGTTGGAAAAGTTGAAAAAGGTAGGGGCATAAAGCCAGCAATTCTTTAGATAGTCTTTATGATACAGGAACAATGGTATTTTGACTTTTTCCCCTCTTCAGTCTTATCAAAATAAATACAAATTAGAACCTTTTCTTGTCAAATCCAAGAATTAGGACCTAGGCTTATTTCTCCCCTTATTCTCACCTATGAGAAAAGCCATGCTTTAGGGATGTAAACCCTATCGCTTTCTGTTCCCCTGGAAGCCCTACATGGGGTTCTCTTCTGAGTAAGAGGCCCAATGGCCCCAAGACAGGGACTGTTTCTATAGGAACAAGGAAGTGCCCAGGGTGCAGATGTACTCTGGCTGTGCTCAGCAACTGGAAGAGCCCTTTGGGGTTGTGGGCAACTGGGCCTAAGGTCCTCTGATTTATGCTTGGAACTGGATTTATACCCAAATGGCCCCACTATCTAAATAACTATAGAGATGACTTAAAGCCACCTTTACCCTCCCACCCAGGAACCTCAGAGAGTTTGACTAAAATGGATGAGCCTATAGACTTTATATTATACACACAACAAATATATATAATGTGCCTATATCTACAGTTTTATGCCTGTGTGGGCAAGTTGTCATGGCGGGTAAGACTTTAATGGGGGCCAAGCATACAGGGGAGGTGAGTTGTTAGGGATGAACCAGGGGTTGAACTGCTATTTTATTTTTTCTGAGTGAATTTCTTGGTCCATTGGCAACATCCAATGGATGTTGTTAATCTTCTCACTCAATGGAGAAGGCCCACTGACTTCAACAGAGCAACCCAGAGGCCTGAAAACTAATTTGCACAAGTCTGGTTTGCACCATCAGACCTTAAGTATCCAAGGAGAATATTTAACTTTTTAATACTGTTCAACTCACATAACATGAATTATAAATAATAGCTTATACGCCCTCAGAACAACCCCCATAAAGGTAGGTGAGAAGGCACATTTATGCCCATTTTACAGACGGGTAATCTAAAGAAAAGTTATTGATGCTTCAAAGTCAGTCAGTGTCAAAGTTAATATTGGAAGTGCAGGAGACACTAGCCTCTAGTGCACATGCTAACCTGTGAGCGCTGACACTAAACATCATTCTGTCAGATGTTTAATTTCCTAAATCCATATAGAATAAAGAAATAAATGAGAATGTAGGTGATTGTTGTTTTTTTTAAATAATGTCTGTTTTATTCTTTTTTATGACGTCTGTCTCTGACTTTTCCCAAGCACCCTGCAAAGCAATGAGTTACTCTAGATAACATATAATTATGTAGGCACTAGCACCACTGTTATTCATTTAGAACCTGATCCTGCCCTAAGTGTGCTTAATTCCCATTGACTTAAGAGGGAGATGAAGATATTTAGCCCTTCACATAACTGAGGCCCCAGAGAAGAATGACAAAGCTTCTCTCCTACTCATTTTCATGAAATGTCATTGAATCTTTAACTTCTACTGCACAGCCACCAGAAGAGACCTCAGATCAATATCTAAAATCATCTACCGTATTTGCTGGTTTGCGCCGTTATCCTTATATTTTATCATGCAAAAGGAGTTCTTGCATTCTTTTTGCGTAACCAAATTAGTTGAAGCAGGCAATTATGAAGCCAAGGAACCTTAAACAGCCAGGAAAATGTTGCTTTTCTGCACAGTTCTGCTAACTTGACATTTCATTAGCAGGAAGGCAATTTCTTTTTCACAGGAACTCAAGTGTTGTTTAATAGAGTCCATCCTGCAGGGTAGGCAGAACTTCAGGCAGTAGGATTATGTCTCTATTTTACTTTAATGAAACCACACAGCAAATATGTGAATGGAAAAAAAAATCAGAGCAAGGCTGAAGAGATGTGGCTCACACATTTTTCAGACAGCAGGATATGGCGAGATTTCTACTCCCTTGGACCAAAATCTCATGAAACCAGCTGTCCGTGAGTGTAGCTGAACAGGTACCAAATTACAAGCACCTTTCATTTTAGATCCAAGTTGGAACCAAAAGTCTTGGCAGTGAGGATTCTAGTATGGCATTTTGCATCCAAAGCCTGTCCAACATCAATAGGTTGAGATACAAGGTTTGGGTTTTGCCCCTTCTGTATGCCAACTATTTCAGATATAGCTCAAATGGAAGGCTCGTGAGTAATTATATTAGTGACTGGTCTAAATTCCCAGCATGTACTAATGAGGCTCACATGATGAAGTAAATATGTTCCAAAGCTCAATGCTTCCTTGCAACAGAGGTCACACTGGGATGGATTTTCTTCAATATTCAGTGTCAATATGCAGTCATTCCACTTTGGGCTGCAGAGCTCAGAGGTTGTACTTGGATGTGAGCCCTCCCAGGCTGAATGTTGTTAATGATTTAGTAGCTTGTACATTCTCTCTGACTTTGAATTGACTTTGGCCCAGGGTGGTGTTGCAAGCACTGTGCAGCTGACGGTGTTGACTTTCCAGACGAGATGAAAAAGTAAGATGGTGTGGCTGATCTGGCTAGGTCCTGTGATGGTGTCGCTGGTGTAGATATGTGGGCAGAGTTGGCACTGAGGTTTGTTGCATGGATTGGTTCCTTAGTTAGAGAATTCTCACCAGCAACTATACACCGCACCACAGTAACTCTAACTCAGGAACCAATCCTTGCAACAAACCTCTGCCCACATATCTACGCCAGCGACACCATCACAGGACCTAACCAGATCAGCCACACCATCACGGGTTCATTCATCTGCACATCTACCAATGAAATATATGCCATCATGTGCTAGCAATGCCCCTCTGCTATATACATCAGCCAAACTGGACAGTTCCTACATAAAAGAATAAATGGACACAAATCAGATATTAGGAATGTCAATATACAAAAACCTGTAGAAGAACACTTCAATCTCCTTGGACACACAGTAGCAGATTTAAAAGTAGCCATCTGGCAGCAAAAAAACTTCAAGACCAGACTTCAAAGAGAAACTGCTGAGCTACAGTTCATCTGCAAATTTGACACCATCAGTTTAGGATTAAACAAAGACTATGAATGGCTAGCCAACTACAAAAGCAGTTTCTCCTCTCTTGGTGTTCACACTTCCACATCAGCTGCTAGAAGTGGGCCTCACCCTCCCTGACTGAATTAACCTCGTCATTTCTAGCCTTATTCTGGCCTGCATATTTATACGTGCCTCTGGAAATTTCCACTACATGCATCTGACGAAGTGGGTCTTTGCCCACGAAAGCTTATGCTCCAATAAATCTGTTAGTCTATAAGGTGCCACAGGACTCTATTTCTAAATAGTTATTTCAAAATAGCAGCAGTGTGGACACTCCGCTGCTGCTATTTTGAAATAACTACTCCCCAGAGTCATTCGAAGTAATCACTCTCCAGTGCTTTCTGGGGCTCTAAGTCGAGGTAGTGCATTCACAATAACGGAGCCTCCCAAGGGCTAATTTTAAGGCTCCCCCATAGTGGGGACATGCTATTTTCATTTTGTTATTTCAGGAGTTATTATTTCAAATTTAGTTATTTTGAAATTATTTCCTAGTGTAGACATGCCCTTTATGTATTTACTTTGTGGTTTCTTCTAACCTCATTAGGGAATTTCACTCAGACTTATTTCTAAAATAAAGAAGAGATTGAAAGAGAGATCAATTACTCCAAGAGAATCCAAGCTACAGAAACTTGAACAAAGAGCCACTGAGAGTAGAGTTAAATATAAATTAACTTACTATGGTTCCAAAGTCCTCCAGCTGATACATGCCCATTCTCATTTTCACTGCATAATATTTAGTTAATATACTTGGATCTACAAGCTCAACATTTTCAAACATTTTTCTAAATGAGTACAAATCTTCTGCTTCTTCTTTCCTTCGTCTACTGTCAGCAGGGCAAAATAAATCAGAGAACAAATAGATGTGTAGACCACTTATAAATTCTTCTTACCAAAGACTACAGCCACTAGAGACTTGACTTCACATTTGCTTTCCTACAGAATTTAACAAAATTAGTCAAGTGCAATTTGTTGCACGTCTGTTGCTTCTCAGACGACGAGAAAGCTCAGACATGTTTAGCTCCAGTGCATAAAAGAAAAGAGAATATTCTTAATAATGTTTAAATAGGATATGAGAGTGTCAGAAATCCTTATCGACATCTTCTAATTTCAGGTAAAGACGTAAAGAAGTATTTTTACATATTTTTCGTATGTCAGTGTGCAATAGTATTCCACCTGATACTGTCAAAATCCCCCAAACAATTCCAAATTCTGGCCTCATGTTCAAAGTGTGAGCCCTGGCAGATTTTGCCCATTATTATAGTATAAAACAAAAATATCCAGAATGTGTTAAGCACATGCATATGTATAGAGAGGCATAGTACAGGCTTTGAGGAGCTTGCAATATGAATGACTATGGATTTTGTATCATTATTAAAAGTGGGTTCTTCCTCATATTTCTCATTAGAACTAGAGCAACAGACTCTTGCTGAATTAGTTTATGCTTTCGTATAAGAATGTGGTATCTGGATTTCGATGGAATGCATGTCAAAGCTGACAGTGGTTTGAGAGCTACTTGGTAGACTTCAATGTGCTACAGTTGTTATAACCTTCCTGTATCTCTCATTATCGTAGGCGGATGGATGTTGGCCTCTAGAGTTGTGAAGGGCTGGAAATGCCACCTAGAAAGAGAGAAGGAATCTAGAAATGAGACCGGCTTTGTTTCCTTTGACATGTTTAGATCTTCACTTTTGTGGATGAGGATTTCTGATCCCAATTTATAATAAAGAAAGAGTTTGTTTGGAGATCAAAGGGGAATTTGTTCCTAAAAAAAAAAAGTCATGCACCCCATAACTGGGTATTATTGAAATCAATGATATTAAGGACCAGTTATTTATTCACTACAGCTCTGGTTGCCATAAAAGAAGAAACTAGCTGTGGCATTCTGTTTGCTAGGGATGGGATTTTCAAGAACATGCATTGTTGGCCTTACTCTGCTCCCACTTAAATCAGGGACAACAGAGGTAGATCAACACTGAGCCCCCATGCATCTTGCAATGAAAGGTACAATCAGAAAAGCAAAGAACTGTCTTTGAATGGACCAGCAAGATCTATACATCTCCATCTCCATCTACACAACTATAGAGCTACCACAGTTCATCTTTGGAAGGTGCTGTATAAGCAAAAAACTTTCTATATCATTGTGATAGGGCCTTCAGTGCCTGGGTAGCCTAGTGGCTAGATAGTTGGGGTGGGGCTATAAGGCGACTTGACCCCTCTTTCTTCCCAGGGTCCTGTGTTATTCAAACACATACCCTGTGCAGATGGATCTTTTTCCCAGCCATGATGGAGCTCAGGACATTCTCCTGGAGTGCTTCCTATGCAAGTCCTTTTTGTTTGGGGCATGACCCTGCCAGTCCCGTTTCCCCAAAGCTGGGGATTATCTGCAGGTTCCCTCTAGCAGGAGAAGACTTACTTGTTCCCAATGGCTGTGTGACTGGCAGGTTGCCTTCATGCAGGCAAACAGAGAGCTCCCGCCTCTTCACCAGTCAGCCCCTGACTGAGCCAGACTGGCTTCTTTTCTCCCCCCTTCCTCTTCCTACCTCACCTCTGGCATAATAGGGTGGGGCTAGCTGAACCCATAGGTTTTCTTTAACCCCTGCTGTGCCAGTCTCAACTTCTTCCCGTTGTTTTCCACCTTGGCAAAATAAAAGGTGATGCTTGCAGTCAGAGCAGCTCAAGGTTGCTATCAGAGCTCACTGGAAAATGGAAATTCCTTCTGGTTAAAAAAAAAGTGTGTGTTTGAGAGGGCAAAATTGGGACAAGACATAGAAATGTGAAGGGATTCTTATTTGGTAAATGTCACTGTGGGGGAAATTTTCTGTTTCCTGTCTGTTTCCGAGCTATCTGAGGCTTGTGCTTAAAGGAAACCTTCTGTACCAGTGTTTCTTAAACTATGTTCCATGGAACTCTGGTATTCTGTGAACAACTCACAGGTATGCCACGACCTCTTCTTTGTTTTTGTTACTTCTTTGTTTTTATCTTTTTTTTTTTGTCTGACAACAATTTTTTTCATAGGTGTTCTGCATAAAAAAATATTATTGTTTGGTGTTCCGTGATCTCAAAAAGTTTAAGAAACACTGCTCTGTACTGTCATGTCTCAGGTTCTTCACCTTTCTCATTGAGGGACAACAAAACCTTTTCTCTTGGGTTTCCAATTGGCAAACTACAAATGCCCAGATATATCTGACTGGGTAGGATGTCTCAATGCCTTCTGGTACCTATACCAGTATCCATGATAGATTTCCCTCTCTGATTTCCTTGGACCCTTACAGTGAAGTTAGTCTGTATCTGGTATAATCATTTTTTATTTCATTCCCAATCTCAAAAAAACATAAGAACATAAGAAGGGACATACTGGGTCAGACCAGAGGTCCATCTAGCTCAGTATCCATCTTCCGACAGTGGCCAATGCCAGATGCCCCTGAGGGAATGAACAGAGCAGGTAGTCATCAAGTGATCCCTCCCCTGTCACCCATTCCCAGCCTCTGACAAACAGAGGCTAGGGACACCATTCCTACCCATCCTGGCTGATAGTCATTGATGGACCTATCCTCCATGAATTTATCTAGTTCTTTTTTGAACCCTGTTAAAGCTGTGGTTTTCACAACACCCTTTGGCATGGTGATAAAAATATAACATAATTAATATTAATTAAGTAATGTTCATTAAATCATTAATATAACATGGCTATAAAAAACTAGATACCTAATCCATATTTAGACAGCTAAATGAAAGTCCGATTTTCAGAGCTGCTGCTTCTGCAGTGCCCATTGATTTCACACCAGTTTAAAAATTGTGGCCTATATACCTGTAGGATAGCTTCTATATCTAAGGCATAACCCAATCAACAGTACCAAATTCCACAACTTGATAGATATATACAGAAGTGATTGTTAAAAAGATTAATAACAGGAGTACAAAAAAACAACAGTTAAATCCAGACGAGACAGAGCCCCACATAGCAAAGTTTAGATCTTAGTTCCTTTGGTGTACTAGCTCAGACCATCACATGGAGATGATCAAATTGTGAAGTTCAGATTGGACCCAAAGTTTATGGGGGTTTGGGTCACTTCCAGGAATGACCAAAACAGGCCAACCAATAGCCACCAGATGAAAATGCAATAGCATTTTCAGTTCATTTCCTAGTCGGAGAGTATGTTGACGTGAAGAATCACAGCTCTATGTAGCTCCAAAACTTCTCTCTTTTGCCTATAGTAGTTGGGCCAATAAAAGATGTTACCTCACCCACCTCGTCTTTCTAATATCCTGGAGCCAACACGGTTACAACACTACAAATGTCAAACCAAGGATGAATGGAGCCAGAACAACCCTCTTTCCCCTAGCAAAAACCCCAGAACAAGGCAATAGTGTGAACTTGCTATGGCCCACCCTTACTTCTTTCCAATTGACAAACAAATAACTTTGGGTTTCAGAAGTCAGGGAGTTGCTCAGATTTATCCTGGTTTACCTGAGATCAGAATTTGAACTCGTCACTTTTCATCACCATCTGGGCCTGGCCCCTGTCATCTGATATCTTTTCACCAGCACTAAATTTCCTAAAATAGTGTGTATATATATATATATATATATATATATATACAGAGAGCGAGAGAGAGAGAGAGAATCATAGATTATAGAATCATACAGCTGGAAGAGACCTTAGAAGGCCATCAAGTCCAGCCTCCTGCCCAAGGCAGGACCAATCCCAATTAAATCAACCCAGCCAGGGCTTTGTCAAGCTGGGACTTAAACACCTCTAGGGATGGAGACTCCACTACTTCCCTAGGTAATCCATTCCAGTGCTTCACTACCCTCCTAGTGAAATAGTTTTTCCTAATATCCAACCTGGACCTCTCCCACCGCAACTTGAGACCATTGTTCCTTGTTCTGCCATCCATCACTACTGTGAACAGCCTTTCTCCAGCCTCTTTGGAATCACACTTCAGGAAGTTGAAGGCTGTTATCAAATCCCCCCTCACTCTTCTCTTCTTCAGACTAAATAGACCCAACTCCCTCAACCTCTCCTCGTAGGTCATATGCTCCAGACCCCTAATCATTTTGGTCGCTCTCCGCTGGACCCTCTCCAATGCATCCACATCCTTCCTGTAATTGGGGGCCCAGAACTGGACACAATACTCCAGATGTGGCCTCACCAGAGCCGAGTAAAGAAGAATAATCACATCTCTGGATGGACTGGCACTGCTCCTCTTAATGCAACCTAGCATGCCATTAGGCCTTAGGCAATATATATATTGTCTCTAAAGACCATTAGGCTATATGTACAGTGCAATTAAAAAAGCCCATGGCACCACACCACAGAGCCCAGCTCAGCTGACCTGGACTTGGACTGCAGGGCTAAAAATAGTGTGTAGATAGTACAAATCAAGCTCTTGCCTGGCTGCTAAAACACAATTCCCTTATGTGGTTTCATAGTCTACACTGCAAATTTTAGTCCAGCAGCCTGAGCTCCATGAGCCTGAATCAGCTGAACCCTGCCAGCCATAGCTGTGTCATGGCCCTCTTATCGCAGCGTAGACATACCCTTAAGGGCTAGAACCCCAGCTTCAATGGAGCACTGCTGATTTGCAACGGTGGACACTCAGTTTGCAGGTGATCTTCTAGTTTGCACTGATACTTTTTTTAGCTCTAGCCCCTTTTTTTGTGAAGTGCTGTATTCCTGTATTTATCCTCTTGGTAGCACAAAATAAATGCATCTCCTCTTGCAGACATAAGACTTGGTTATCTGTAATTGCATGGGGGAAACTGGATTATGCAAATATGCTTATTACTCTCTAAGGTTTGTTGTGGTGTTGGTGGCTTTAAAAAAAATCAGCTCATTAACACTCCAGGCAACATGGATTTTTTTTTTTTTTTTTTTTTTTGCTGTTGTTTCAATAGAATATCCTGGGGGAAAAATTGCTTCCACATCTTTTCTGTCTGGGTTGGACACATTCAAAAAAAAAAAAAAAGAGACTTGCAATTGTTGACCATTTTCCCCTTACACCCCCCCCCTTTTTTTTTTTTTGGTCACAAGCTGTGAGTATGAGCCAGGAGCAAATGTACAATGTTTTTGTACTGGTTTCCATAGAAATTAAGGCAGGTTTTTGTGCATCACCTTAATTGCGTATGTTGCAGATCATGGTCATAAGTCACCATGACAAAAAGGCCGGGAAACCTTAATATTTTTGTTTACAGTACGTTAAACAGATGTTTTTTTCAGTGTAGAGATAAGACTATGTTAAATATGATTTCATAAATAGAGCCTCTCTCAGTTCAACTCCTCTTGGGGCTGCTCTGTGATTTGTTCATTGGATGATTATAATGGGTTTTAATTATACCTGTGAGCCAAGGTATATCAGAAGTAAATTACAAAACACCCTATAGTCAAGATTTTTCAACATACAATAAGGTAAATAAGGCTTTTGTCCAAAACAACAAAGAAAAACAATTTCCCTACATTATTAACTTGCAAAAGTAGGCAAACACAGCACTGATAACACAGAAGATTTAGACAGATAAACTCCTAAACATTTTTGGAGGGGGCAATAAACAAGCACTTATGAGTTTACCCCTTATGAATCACAGAATGGGCAATGTCTTCAGTACTTCTGGTATTTTCATACTCAATGAATGTTAGGTAGAATGCCCAGCAATCAATTTTGCCTCCTTGTAGTTTTAAGGCTTTTCATAAGAATATGGAAGCCAAATGTTATAGTTAATTTAAAACTATCAAATGTGTATATTACACAGAGCCATCGATAGATGGATCTTATCTTTTACGATGCCACTGGTAAGCGACTAAGCCAATCCTTGATCAACAAATCCAGTTACAGAAGTCACATAAAAATACGCCACCTGCATGTGTTGTACCCTCTTTTCGGATCCTACTCTTTTCATATAATGTCTGAATACGTTGACTCTCAAAGCATTTGATAGCCTGTACGATAGTTTGCTGCTAGAACAATATGTCCCGAGCTATGATTTCTAGGGCATCAGGAGATATGGTGCATGACTTCATGTTGTCTTTAAGATATCTTTATAACGCTTATACTGACACCAATACAGTACTTTCCATTAGCAAGCTGGCCACAGAAGACCATCTTTGGTATTTGTGTATTATCCATCCTCATAAAGTGACCAGTCCAGTGAAATGGTTTGTTTATAAGCACTGCTTCCATGTCCATGACACCACACAGCTTAAAGATCTCCATATTAAGAATTTTGTCCCACCAATTTACATGGGCAATCTTCCTGAGGCAGTGCATATGGAATTGATCAAGTTTCAAAACGTGATGGTACTATATGGTCCATGACTCTGAGCCAGACTGCAGGATATTCAGGACAACTGACTGATAAACTGTTACCTTTGAAGTTAACACCGTGGTCATTCCATAAGCACTTGGTCAATCTTCCAAAGGCAGCACTGGCTTTGGCTAGTCGAGCAGATACAATGACGTCAGTGCTTATGCTGGAGGACAGTACGTTTCCAAGGTAGCAAAACTAGAAAACAGACTTAAGGACAGAATCAGCTGGAGCATTAGGCTCTTTCCAAACAGACTTTGTCATAACCTCTGTCTTGTTAAGGCTCACAGTGAGTCCAAAACAGCTAGCAGCAGTAGCAAAACGATCAAAAAGCTCCTGTGCATACTTGACAGAATAAGCCAACAATGCACAGCCATCAGCTAACAGGAGGTCATGAATAGTTGCAGTGAACACTTTGGTGCAAGACTGAATTCTTCAGAGGTTGAAAATGCTACCGTCAGTTCAGGACCGAAGAGGCATGTCCTACACACAATCCTTGAAAGCAACTAATAGCATCATCGAAAAGTGGGTGTTGAACAGAAGAGGATCAAGGTCACATCCTTGATTTGTACCATTGATACTTCAAAAGGTGCTGATGTATCTCTATTGTTAAGGATGCAACAATTGTTAAGGATCCAACAATTTATACTATATTGATAAATTTTTCAGGAGAGTCAATTCTCCCAAGTACCTTCTGTGACGGCATGTCGGGGACACCCCAATCCTGCACCCCGTCTGCTACAAGATGAGACTCTGCCAGCCAGTAGAATAGAGAGGGTTTATTGCTCCTCCAGGATACAGCATAGCATAGACGTGGTTTCAGGAGTCAGGGCCAGGCAGCCTCAGACCCCTTGGGGTAGGGGTGCCTAGGCCCCTGGACTCCTAGCACTCTGCTTAGCCTCTTCTCTCCGTGTTTGCCCCGGCCAAAACTGACCCTTCTCCAAACCACTCCCTTCCTTGGTTCAGCCCCTTCCCTCAACAGGTAAGAACCGGTTGGATCACTGTCTAGGTGACCTGAGGTTCCTCAGGTGACCCCCCCACTGGGCAGTGCTTATAGACGCAGGCCAGTAGGGGTCACCCACAGCCCAAGCATAGCAACCAGCGACATACTGGCACTACATCACACCTTCCAAAGCCCATTTCTGTTGACCATTGAATGCCTTGGTCAGGTTGATAATAATCACATAGAGATCCTGAAGTTACTTTCTACATTTTTCTTGGATCTGCCTAGCTATGAATATCATATCAGCAGTCCTTTGACCAGCACAAAATCCACACTGACTTTCAGGAATGATGCCATTTGTAGAGGGTGCAGGCCAGGATCTTACCAGCTATAGACAGCAGTGAGATGTCCCAGTGGTCATCCTAGCATGCACGGTCACCTTTTCTCTTGTACATGTGTAAAACCAGGGCATCTTTGAAATCCTGGGGGACTTGCTCTTTCTCCCAAATGGTGATAAATAAACAGGTGAGACATCACATCAGCTGGCCACCACCAGTTTTATACATCTCTGATGGGATGGCATCACTTCCAGGTGCCTTTCCAGATTTTATCTGCTCGACCGCTTTGTTCACCTTGTCAAGAGTAGGCGGTATAACCAGCTGTGAATCATTAACCCACTGAGGAATCTCTTCGGGAACGCTGCTGTCAAAAGTTGATGTCTGGTTTAATACAGTGTGAAAATGTTCAGCCAAAGACTTTAGCACTGTCTTATAAGAACATAAGAACGGCCGTAGCGGGTCAGACCAAAGGTCCATCTAGCCCAGTATCCTGTCTGCCGACAGTGGCCAGCACCAGGTGCCCCAGAAGGGGTGGACCGAAGACAATGATCAAGCGATTTGTCTCCTGCCATCCTCTCCAGCCTCTGTCAAACAGAGGCCAAGGACACCATTTTATCCCTGGCTAATAGCCTTTTATGGACCTAACCTCCATGAAATTATCTAGCTTCTCTTTAAACTCTGTTATTTTCCTAGCCTTCACAGCCTCCTCTGGCAAGGAGTTCCACATGCTGACTACACGCTGTGTGAAGAAGAACTTTCTTTTATTAGTTTTAAACCTGCTACCCATTAATTTCATTTGGTGTCCTCTAGTTCTTCTATTTAGGAACTAATAAATAACTTTTCTTTATCGGCCCTCTCCACACCACTCATGATTTTATATACCTCTATCATATCCCCCTCAGTCTCCTCTTTTCTAAACTGAAAAGTCCCAGTCGCTTAACCTCTCCTCATATGGGACCCGTTCCAAACCCCTAATCATTTTAGTTGCCCTTTTCTGAACCCTTTCCAAGGCCAAAATATCTTTTTGAGGTGAGACCATATCTGTACACAGTATTCAAGATGTGGGCGTACCATAGTTTATACAGGGGCAGTAAGATATTCTGGGTCTTATTTTCTATCCCTTTCTTAATAATACCTAGCATCCTATTTGCCTTTTTGACCGCGCTGCACATGTGTGGAAGTTTTCAGAGAACTGTCACGATAACTCCAAGATCTCTTTCCTGATTTGTTGTAGCCAAATTAGCCCCATCATACTGTGCGTATAGTTGGGGTTATTTTTCCCGATGTGCATTACTTTACACTTATCCACATTAAATTTCATTTGCCATTTTGTTGCCCAATCGCTCAGTTTGGTGAGATCTTCTTGAAGTCCCTCACAGTCTGCTTCTGTCTTGACTATCCTAAACAGTTTGGTATCATCCATAAACTTTACCACCTCACTGCTTACCCCTTTCTCCAGATCATTTATGAATAAGTTGAACAGGATTGGTCCTAGGACTGACCCTTGGGGACACCACTAGTTACCCCTCTCCATTCTGAAAATTTACCATTTATTCCTACCCTTTGTTTCCTGTCTTTTAACCAGTTCTCAATCCAAGAAAGGACCTTCCCTCTTATCCCATGGCCATGTAATTTACACAAGAGCCTTTGGTGAGGACCTTGTCAAAGGCTTTCTGGAAATCTAAGTATACTATATCTACTGGATCCCCCTTGTCCGCATGTTTGTTAACCCCTTCAAAGAACTCTAATAGATTAGTAAGACAGGATTTCCCTTTACAGAAACCATGTTGACTTTTGTCCAACAAATTATGTTCTTCTACATGCTTCACAATTTTATTCTTTACTATTGTTTCTACTAATTTGCCAGGTGCCGAAGTTAGACTTACCGGTCTGTAATTGCCCGGACCGCCTCTAGAGCCCTTTTTAAATATTGGTGTCACGTTGGCTACCTTCCAGTCATTAGGTACGGAAGCCGATTTAAGGGATAGGTTACAAACCACAGATAATAGTTCAGCAATTTCCCATTTGAGTTCTTTTAGAACCCTTGGATGAATGCCATCCGGTCCCGGAGATTTGTTAACATTAAGTTTTTCTATTTGTTCCAAAACCTCCTCTAATGACACTTCAATCCGGGACAGTTCCTCAGATTCATTACCCACAAAAGACGGTGCAGATTTGGGAATCTCCCCAACGTCCTCAGCCGTGAAGACTGAAGCAAAGAAATCATTTAGTTTCTCCGCAATGGCTTTATCGTCCTTGATTGCGCCTTTATAGTTCGATCGTCTAGGGGACCCACAGGTTTTTAGCAGGCTTCCTGCTTCTAATGTACTTAAAAACATTTTGTTATTTCTTTTTGAGTTTTTGGCTAGCTGTTCCTCAAAATCTTTTTTGCTTTTCTTATTACATTTTTACACTTGATTTGACAGTGTTTATGTTCCTTTCTATTTATCTCACTAGGATTGGACTTCCACTTCTTAAAAGATGCCTTTTGTCCCTCACTGCTTCTTTTACATGGTGGTTAAGCCACGGTGACTCTTTTTTAGGTCTCTTGCTATGTTTTTTAATTTGGGGTATACATTTATACCTTGTAATCAGAGTGCTGCCATTAGCAGAGTGCCCTGGTGTTGAGCCAGCAATGTATGTCCCATAGACTGCCTTCAGCCCCTCATAGCATGCTTTAAAATTATATCTCTCTGCTGCATCTTGAAGTTTGACTGCTTTATATTTCCACCAGTCCTCTTTCATTTGCAGTAATGTACTTGTGCCTTCTCTTTGGCTCAAATGTATGCTGATTTCCCAGAGGCATTATCAAGTGGAGCTCATGCCTATTTGTCCTTGTTGTCAAACTAGTCCTTATAGTTGCATTTTTGGAAACTTAGTATTTCAACAGCAATTTTGTAGGTTGTCTCCTTAATGTTAATCCAGTCCTCTTCAGTCGTGGATGACTGCTCTGGATCTTCATTGTTGATGACTAAAGACATGTCAAGACTAAGTTGAAGCAATGCTTGTGTCTTGGGCATTTCATGTTTACCTACATCCAACTTTTTCCTGCCTACATCAGAATGTTGATGTTTTGGTGGACAAAGGCTCATGGAGACGACCCGGCATACCATGTAATGGTCAGACCAGGAGCCACATTACACAAGGCAACTTAACATCAGAAAGATCTCTTTGTTTTGTCATGAAATAGTCAATCATATGCCAGTGCTTAGGCCAAGGGTGCATCCACATTGCTTTGTATTTGATCGCCTCTTGGAAGAACGTGCTTGCAATAGCAAGTTCCTGAAGAAGGAGGAAGAAGTTTGAAGAAAGAAGGCATGGTTGGTCGGTGAAGGCAGGGCTGGGGGAGGCAAGACCCTAGCCCCACCTTCAGCCCTGCTCCTTCTGCTAGGCCCCGCCCCTTCCCCACCCCTCAGGAGGCAGGGCGGCACACCACATGTGTGCTACCCACTTCTAACCATGGGGAGGAGAAAGAAGGGGAGCAGACGTGTGCTTGCCACAGCCTCCCCAGACCTGGTGGAAGGTGCACTGTGCTACGTGACCCAACCGAGCCAAGCCCAGCCTCTTGAGCCCTGGGGGAGGGGAGGTGGTGAGGAGGCAGGGCACCTCTCCAGGTCCCGAGCACTGGGGAGGGAGGAGGCAGGGCGTACTGCGCTGCACGATCCGGCCCCCTCCAGCCCCGGAGCACCAGTGGAGGGAAAAGGGCACACCACGCGGCCAGGCCTGGCCTTCCCAGCCCCGGAGCACCAGGGAGGGAGGAGGGTGTGCTGTGCAGCCAGGCTTTGTCTCCCCAGCCCCAGAACACCAAGAGGGCGGATGCTGGGGGCAGCAACACTCTGCCCCCAGAACACCTACAGCAGGGGGCTGTGGGCTGAGCTATGCTTGGCAGTTTGGGAAGGCAGAGCCTTCCCCCACCTTACATACCCAATGTGCTTGAAGGAGGATGCTGTCTGAGATCTTGCTTCCAATAGCATGATGTCCAAGCACCTTGGCCATGTGGTACAATCCTGACCAACTCTAGCATTTAAATCGCTGAGTAGATATAGCTCGGATTTAAAAAGATACCGAGGAGCTGACTGAATTCAGGCTATCATAGAAAGCCTCCTTTTCATGATCTGCAGCAGGCAAAGTTGTTGCATATACAATTTACAATTTTCATGGAAGGCCAACAAGCAATAATAAGTACGCCAGGGAAAACAAAATAAACAATTAAAAACACAATAGTGTTGTCGCTTTCTCTGAATCATTTACAGCTGCCTCATAGACTATGTAAATTTAGTTATTCCCTCTAGAAACATGGAAAAGGATGAATATTTGATCAATGAATAGTGCTTAATAAAGTCAGAAAAGCTCAATAATTTTGCACAGACACATGGCTTTGGTGAATGAATATGCTGGACAAAATCATGTTGCACACACCTTTAAGAACATTACCTAAAAAAAAAAAAAATAGGTACTGTTATCTACTGGCCCATTGAAGTCAATGCAAATACTCCCAGTGGTTTCACTCAGATTGTGTTCAGGACCTGAATTTATGGCTTTTGAATGCAATTGCAATAATTGAAACATTGGGTAAAATTTTGGAAAGCGTTTAAGTGACTTAGGCTCCTAAGCCTAAGAGGCTTGAGCACACTGATGCTAAATCTTATTCACACTCATCAGTTCCTAATTGCCTAAGTCATTCAGGTGCTTTTGAAAATCGTGTCCATTGATACAAGATCTTTACTACAAGTTTTTCCATGGAAAGGTAAAGTGACCTGTTTCTGCCTTCATGAATGAGGAGTAACAAAATCCAAAATGTAGGGCCTGCTAAACCCAGGGTTGTGAGTTCAATTCTTGAGGGGGCCATTTAGGGATCTGGGGCAAATCTGTCTTTGCTGAGGCACAATTTCACACTATATGAAAAGAAGCCTTGGTGTTTGGAAAATGTGATTTTTGGGCCCAATCCGAATGTCTTTCTGCTATGTCGCTCATTCCTTAATCAAGCATACCTCATGGATGGTTGTTGTGAAACTACATTTAGGGGCAGGTTGCCTGTTGAATCTTAGGCCATCCCTCCAGGAGTAGGTGGGAGTCTCATGGTATTCCATGTGAGCCTAGATGTGTTTGGACCAGCCCTGGTTTTCAAACTGGGGAGTGGATAAAGTTTCAGGTTGTTTTTAATTTAGTTTGAACGGCTTTTCCCAGTTTAATGTTAAGTACAGTTATGCCCCTTTAAACTCTATAGTACAGCACACAATACCGTTCTCATTCCATCATCATCTTTGAGAGGCAAGCACAAAGAAATGCTTCTGTTCATCAGGGGTGTAATAATGGAGTTCAATTTAGTATAATTGGGAGCCCAGGCACACTATAACGTGTGGCTGTTTGTACGGGGCTGGGCAGTAAATGTGAAGTGTAACGGATGACAAATTTTTAACTTTTGAATTATCATTATGAAGGAATATCACTAATCTTGCAAATACATCTTTTGACCTGTATTTCAAAAGCAAGTCTTCAAATGACTGGTTGCTTTGGCAGACTAAAAACATTCCTTAATTAATCATCCAGGTCTACACTTTCTGAAAAGCTCACGAATCAATGCTTTCATAATGTAACTGTTAAATGTTTCAGTCTATTGGGTTTTTTGGTTCTGTATTAAAAAAAGGAGCTCTTTGCGAGATCCATTCCAAGTGACACATTAGTAGACATCCCCATGGGTAAAATAAAAAGTAAATGCTATCATCCTTTCATAGTTACAAAGCTTCCTGTTGGTTTACAGAAAAGTTCTTAAATTGTTTTTATCATTTTTAAGTTGGCCAATGACAGACCTAGATGAAAGAAGCCAGGAAAAATTGTTGATTGTGAATGGATGAATAGTGAATTGCAAATAAAGTTCTCAGAAAGTGGACAGACAAATTGTATAATAGGCATAACTATTTTAGTAAGACACAGGGGAGGTTAGGAACTCTACAAAAATAAAGTGTATATTCTGTTCCTCTAGCCTTTGTTAAGCATTTTCTCACAGATGTGATGAAGAAATGTGTTTGTGGCTGTTAGATGGTGGCATGGAATATACACACATTTCCATCTGTGCTCAGAGCAGCAGTAGTTCGAGGAAGGTGGTACCAGAATGGACCTCATCTCTGTTTCAGCCACAGCAGTCCCTTGTGTGTAGATTGTGACATCTAAGTGACCGACAAAGCTACCGCTACTGCTTGGAGCCTACAGGTTTTGAGGAATGACATTGCTAGGAAAGAATGTTCATGGGGCTCTGTGGTAATTTCAGAAATTACCTCTTTTCAGCTTCAGAAAATAAAAAGAAAATACAATCCATCCTTTGTTAATTTCATTGGCGCCCTGTGAATGCCAATACCAACCAGCAGCAGTGGAAATGCTACTTGCCCGAGGACAGGTAGTGAAATAGCAATGACCTTTCTGGTCACTTCTGAGGTGCACATGGCTGTCTATAGTATGAGCAAAGGGAGTGATTTCCCACCTTGCATATACACGTTTGCCCCGGCTGTCATTAAGCTAGTGCAAGTATAAGCAGCAGCGTAACCACGGTAGCAAAAGTGGCAGCAGCAGCAGAGAGGCTTAGCCATGCCAAATACACAGATTAGCTAAGCTAAGATGTGCCTTCCCTGCTGCTACCCACGCCACCTCAGTGGCACTGCTATTTATACTTGTGCTAGTTTGATGAGAGCTATCATTAGTATGTGTGTGTGAGCAGAGGAATCACTCCCCAGCTCCTAGTGTAGATATAGTCCACGTGTGTAAGTTTGCATGGCTCTGGCCTAGGTAAGAAGCAATGCTAGTAGTCCTTGGCTTTTCAGAGCATGAATTCAGTGCTGAACGTTAAAAGAACAATAAATCTCCTAGTAAACATGGGCTGGGGCCAGTAATACTTCATATTTAATTAGTACTTTTCACTGGAGAATCTGAAAGTGCTTTAGAAATATTAATCTTCACACAACCCCATCCAGGAATAAGCAGTATTATCCAACTGTGTTACACGCATTCATTCATTAAGCAGATCAAACTTACAGCTGAAATCCCGCTCCCATTGAAGTCAATGGAAAAACTTCACTACAATGGGGACAGGATTTCACCCCATGTGATTAAGAACATAAGCCATGTTAAGATGTGTGCTAATAGAAATGGTCTGTTAGTTCAAATGGTAGAGGTGCATACTTATTAGATCCTGAGGTTCTGGGTTCAGCTCTTGGAGGAGCTCTGTCCAAGGTGCAAGTATAGGTAATTTAAGGAGAATGAGGATTGGATAAATGGACGGTAAGATGGATACAAAGATGGCTAGAAGGCCGGGCCCAGCGGGTAGTGATCAATGGCTCGATGTCAGGATGGCGGTCAGTTTCTAGCGGAGTGCCCCAAGGTTCGGTTCTAGGACCAGTTTTGTTCAATATCTTTATTAATGACCTGGATGAGGAGATGGATTGCACCCTCAGCAAGTTTGCAGATGACACTAAGCTAGGGGGAGAGGTAGATACGCTTGAGGGCAGAGATAGGGTCCAGAGTGACTTAGACAAATTGGAGGATTGGGCCACAAGAAATCTGATGAGGTTCAACAAGGACAAGTGCAGAGTCCTGCACTTGGGACGGAAGAATCGCAAGCATTGTTACAGGCTGGGGACCAACCAGTTAAGTAGTAGTTCTGCAGAAAAGGACCTGGGGTTACAGTGGATGAGAAGCTGGATATGAGTCAACAGTGTGCCCTTGTAGCCAAGAATGCTAATGGCATATTAGGTTGCATTAAGAGGAGCATTGCCAGCAGATCCAGAGATGTCATTATTCCCCTTTATTCGGCTCTGGTGAGGCCACATCTGGAGTATTGTGTCCAGTTCTGGGCCCCCCACTACAAAAAGGATGTGGATGCATTGGAGAGGGTCCAGCAAATGATTAGGGGGCTGGAGCATATGACCTACGAGGAGAGGCTGAGGGAGTTGGGTCTGTTTAGTCTGCAGAAGCAAAGAGTGAGGGAGGATTTGATAGCAGCCTTCAACTTCCTGAAGGGAGGTTCCAAAGAGGATGGAGAAAGGCTGTTCTCAGTAGTGACAGATGGCAGAACAAGGAGCAATGGTCTCAAGTTGTGGTGGGAGAGGTCCAGGTAGGATATTAGGAAAAACTATTTCACTAGGAGGGTAGTGAAGCACTGGAATGGGTTACCTAGGGAAGTAGTGGAGTCTCCATCTCTAGAGGTGTTTGTCTCGGCTTGACCAAGCCCTGGCTGGGTTGATTTAGTTGGGATTGGTCCTGCCTGGAGCAGGGGGCTGGACTTGATGACCTTCTGAGGTCTCTTCCAGCTCTATGGTTCTATGATTCTATGATTCTATTACTTGCTCCAGGTTACACAGTAACTTTGTGATGGAATTGAAAGGGAAGTAGAATTGGTTAAAAACAAACCAAATGTGAAAATGTGATTTTTTTTTTTTGCCATTTGCCCCCCCATGAAAACAAATTTTGACCAGCTATAAGTAGAACCTGTTCTAATCTCTTTTTCCACCTTGCCCTTTCTCAATAACTAGAATGGAGCATACAGTCGAAAATATTTCCCGTGACTGATCATGTGAACTAAACAAATACTTGTATTGGACTTTTTTGCACAAGCCTGGCACAATCACAGAAAATATGGAGAACTTTCCTAATGCGCAACACACAAACCTCAAAAAAGGGACTCTAAAGCTGGCACGCAATTCTGTTGTAAGATTCCAAATCAGCTCTGTGCTGGTTAGCTCTATAAAACGCAGTCAGGGTACAGAAATGAAAGTCATCTAGGGCTATGTCTACACAGCAGCCTTAATTCGGAATAACTAGCGTTATTCCAAAATAACATAGTACGTGTCTACACTACAAGCAGTTATTTCAACATAATGTCAAAATAAAGTCAAGCTGGAGGACTTCTTACTCTGACTCCTGTAACCCTCATTGTATGAGGAGTAAGGAAAGTTGGAGGAAGAGTGCTTTTTCTCAGACTTCCTGCTGTGTAGACAGCACCAGACGCCAAAATAAGCTATTTCGACTTAAGCTATGCAATTGACGTAGCTCAAGTTGCATAGCTTATTTTGGCTTTAGCCCTGCAGTGCCCTAGATGTCTCTGGTACTGTTATGGCCCCCATTATTTTACGAACTGTGTGCCTTGCAATCTCTAATGTATTTATCCTCACAATACCCAGTGAGGTAGGAAAGTGCTATTAGACTCATTTTACTGATGGAGCGCTAAGGCCCAGTTCCTATTTAGGCACATAAATACCTATGATCAGGGCTCGCCGAACCGTGGCGAGCCCCGTTCGCCAGCCGCGCTGTCCGGTGATCTGCGCATGCGCAGATCGCCCGAACCCGGCTCTTACGGGTTACAATCTACTCGCCACGGGCGAGTAGATTGTATAATTTGTCGAGCCCTGCCTATGATTATTTGGACCCAAACAACTTGCCTAGGCCACATAGAAAGTCTGAGCAGAAAATTGACTCTGAGTTTCCCAAGTCTGAGGCTAGCATCCTAACCATTGGACAATCCTCTTTTCTCACCATGTGACTTTTGTACAGCAAGTAACCAACTTAGCACAGGTCAAATCTTCTCAAAAACCTGTTCTTTAGTTCTTCATGTGGAAGGAAAATATTTAGTGAACTATTTCAAACAAATACATGTGAGAACTCTACACTCTATTCATGACTCAAAATTTGATAGACTATACTTTACAAATCATTGACTCATGCTTACATGTACTAAACAGAAATGTCCCTTATTTAAGGGGAAAAAACCCTCCATGATGAAGCTAGGATATTAGAGTGCTAAAATGAGATTCACTTGAAGGGAAGATGTTAGATTAGGCTGTGGACAATCATAGAACTATTGGACGGGAAGGGACCTCAAGAGGTCTTTTTATCAAGTCTCCTGCAGTCAAGACAGGACAAGTATTATCTAGACAAGTTATTATTGTCAATATGATATAAAAAAAATCTTAGTCCCAGTGAAGGCAATAGTTCATTGCTGGAGAACCCAAGGGGAAAAATGGATTTACAAAACTGACCCTTAAGAAATCTGTGGAAGCTTGGACAAAAAAAAAAAAAAAAAAAAGATTTTGGAAAGAGCTTGTTTCAGCTAGACATGAAACATGGCAAAGGCACTACGTTATGTCTTTTTCTCATAACTGGTTGGTTCCTGGATTTATTTTATATCAGAATTGTTCCACACAACTTTTTAGTCACAAGAGACACTTAGAGGGATAAAAATAAATCTTCCTAACCTTAAACTCTCTTTATACTCAGAAAAGATGGGCATCCCATGTTATCATAAATGGATTTTGTATTCCCTTCTATAACAAGTAACAATGAAAATCAAAGCCAAATCCAGCTGCATATTAGACACTAAGGGTATGTCTACGCTGCAAAGTTAATTCGAAATCACAGCCATTATTTCGAATTAACTTTAATAGTGTCTACACATACAAACCGCTATTTCGAAATAAATTCGAAATAGTGCAGCCCTTATTTCGAATTTGGTAAACCTCATTCTATGAGGAATAACAACAAATTGAATAGCTTAATTCGAAATAAGTGCTGTGTAGACACTTATTTCGAATTAGGGGGCCTCCAGCCCTTCCCAGGGAGCCCTAGTGGCCACTCTGGGCACAACCAGGAAAACTTGTCTGCTCCCCACCCCCCCAGACCCGGAGCCCTTAAAGGGGCAGACTCTGGCCACAGTGCCTGTGCCAGTTGCCAGCCTGCCAGCACACAGCCAGCAGACTGTGCACCTGGCACAGGATGAGCCAGCAACCCGCTGCCACCCAGCCCTCCACCGCTCCCCAGGACCAGGCTGGTAGCTCCCAGGAGCCTGCCAGGGGCCGCAAAAGGCAGGCACCTTCCTGGTCTAGTGCGGAGATCATGGACTTCATTGAGGTTTGGGGGGAGGCCTCCAATGCCCACGATCTCCGCACTATGCACAGGAATGTGGCTATCTACAGCCACATGGCTGTCAGCCTGGCCACCAGAGGCCACATGCGCAGCCAGGAGCAGGTGCGGAGCAAGATCAAAGAGCTGCGGCAGGACTATGCTGAGGCCCCTGCACCCGCAGTGCTGCGAGACGGGAGGGCCGGCAACACCCCCAACCCTGAGCTTCCCCTCCCCTTTCCTCCCCTTGCCTCCCCTTCCAGCTCCCTCCTCCCAGGTTTCCCCCCTCCCCTCTCCCGCCCTCATTCCCCCCTTCCTCCCACCCCAGCGTTGTTAAATAAAGAGAGTTTTTTCTGGCAACACAGGTGTTTTTATTGTATATCAGGAAGGGGGGTTAGGGAGGGGAAAGGGGAAGGAGATGGGGGTGGAATGTAAGGTCCCTGGCCCCAGTGGGGCACGCCAGGGGGACTTCAGTCCTCGTCCTCCTGGAAGCTCTCCCGCAGGGCTTCCCGGATGCGGACAGCCCCCCGAAGGGCCTCCCGGCTGGCAGCCATGCGGGGCTGTGCGTACTGGCCAGTCAGGCGGTCAGCCTCTGCCATCCAAGCTGGCAGGAAAGCCTCCTCCTTCCTCTCACATAAATTGTGGAGTACACAGCACGCTGCCACCATGTGCGGAATATTGTGCTGTGAGAGGTCGAGGCGGGTGAGGAGGCATCTAAACCGTGCTTTCAGTTGGCCGAAGGCCCCCTCGACCACGATGCAGGCCCTGCTGAGCCTGGCATTGAAGGCCTGCCGGGAGGAGCTGAGGTGTCCTGTGTAGGGCTTCATTAGCCAGGGCTGTAGGGGGTAGGCCTCATCTCCCAGCAGGCACATTGTCATGTCCATGTCCCCGACCCTGATGTGGCGGTTGGGGAAGAAAGTCCCAACGTGCAGCCTCTGGCACACGGAGGAGTTGCGGTACACCCATGCATCGTGTGCCATGCCGGACCAGCCCACACTGATGTCCGTGAACTGGCCCCGGTGGTCAGACATGGCCTGCAGGATCACGGAGAAGTACCCCTTCCTGTTGATGTAGAGGGATGCCTGGTGGTCCGGGGCACGGATGGGGATGTGCATCCCGTCGATTGCCCCCCCGCAGTTGGGGAAGCCCAGGGCGCCGAACCCCTGGATGACCGCGTCCAAGTCGGTGAGGCGGATGACTCTGCAGAGCAGCACCCTGTTGATGGCCTTCACCACCTGCGGAGAGACACACAAAACCGAGGGTCACTGGGGTGCTCAGGTGGCTGGGAGTGTTCGTTCCCCGCCACTGCCCCGCGCCCCACTCCCAGGAGCAACTCTTGCTGCAATCCTGGCCACCGCGGGTGGTCTGTAGCGCGGTCAGGACAGACTGAACCCTCCTGGGGAGGGCACTTTCACCACCTCCCCCCTGTTTTCCCTGGGGCAGCTCATGTCCTCCTTGCAGCCCCCCCCTCCTGGCCCAGTGGCCGGTGAGTGATGTACCTGCATGAGCACCGCTCCGACAGTGGATCTCCCCACGCCGAACTGGTTCCCCACGGATCGGTAGCTATCCGGTGTTGAGAGCTTCCAGAGGGCAATGGCCACCTGCTTGTGGAGGGGAATGGCGGGTCTCATGCGTGTGTCCCGTCGCCGCAGAGCAGGGGCGAGCCACTCGCAGAGCTCGAGGAAGGTGTCCTTCTTCATCCTGAAGTTCTGGGCCCACTGTTGGTCTCCCCAGCGCTCCAGGATGACGTGGTCCCACCAGTTGCTGCTGGTGTCCAGACGCCAGATGCGGCGGGGCATGCTGGCGTCCGGGCGCCGCTCCACCAGGGCCCCCAGCGGAGGCAGTGGGAGGGCCAGGGGGCTGGCCTGCAGCAGAAGGTGCCAGGCAGCCTCCAGCAATTGCTGCCAGGCTTGCAGCAAGATGTTCAACATGAGCACCAGAGTGCCCAGGGGCAGCTCTCCCTCCATGGTGCCGAGTGCTGCGGTGTCCGAAATGAGAGTGACTGAAGCAGGCGGAGAGGAAAATGCTTTGCCGTCCCTCGGCGAGGTAGACAAGCAAGCGGGAAAGCTGAGAACCGGCTGTCCGGGGGGTTCCTTTAAGCATGAGCTTCAGATAGCCTCAGACAGCAGCCACACAAAGCAACTACTGACCTGATGCCCTGCTGAAACTGGTTTCAGCTGCCTTTAAATGCGATCCAACATCCAATCACTGTGGACGCGCTATTTCGAAATAGCAAAACGCTATTTCAAATTAGTTTTTGCGTCTAGATGCGTTATTTCGATTTAGCTTATTTTGAATTAACTAATTCGAAATAAGTTAATTTGAAATAGTGCTGTAGTGTAGACATACCCTTAGTGTCACCAACTGCTCATGTCACTGAACCTTTGTAATAAAATATCATCAGCTTTTATAATTATAGGGTGTACAATCCAGGAAGGGTTTAATTTTCTGGGCTTTTCAATAGGCAAGGATGAGTCCAGGGCTTAATAGGTATTCATGCTCTGGATCCAAGCTCACAGTAAATATGATTATCACACACTACACAAAACAGACAGATAATACAAATCTAAGCTCAAGCAACTAGGCAGAGACTGGGAAGGGAATCTCTTGAACCACATCCAGGTTTGTTGGCACTGTCATCAGCTATATAGGATATTTCAATAGCCTTGCTGCTGATGACACTGCAGACAGATCAACCTGGATAGACTACCTCGACTTAGAGCCCCAGGAAGCCCTGGGGGGTAATTACTTGGAATGACTCTGGGGAGTAGTTATTTCAAAATAGCAGCAGTGAAGCATTCACACTACCACTATTTTGAAATAACTGCAGGCCATCCTCACTATGGGTATGTCTAGACTACATGGCTCCATCGATGGAGCCATGTAGATGAGTTTACTAGACATAGGAAAATGAAGAGGCGATTTAAATAATCGCCGCTTCATTTACATAAAAATGGCCGCCGCTCTGTGCCGATCAGCTGTTTGGCGGCACAGCGGGGCAATCTCGACGCGCTGCGGTCGACAAGGGAAGCCTTTGTCGACCGCTCCGGTATGCCTTGTGAAATGAGGTTTACCAGAGCCATCGACAAAGGCTTCCCTTGTCGACCACAGCGTGTCCAGACTGCCCTGCTGTGCTGCTAAACAGCTGATCAGCACAGCGCGGGGGCCATTTTGATGTAAATGAAGCAGCGATTATTTAAATCGCCACTTAATTTTCCTATGTCTAGTAAACTCATCTACATGGCTCCGACGACGGAGCCATGTAGTCTAGACATACCCTGTAAGTCCAAGATACATTCCAAAAAACATGAACTTATAGCAAAACAACTTAAAGCGGGGAATTTCCCCCCATAAGAATTAATGGAAATAGGGGGAGATGCATTCTGGAACAGTCTTTACGTCACCTTAAAGACACAAGGCGGGGAATTTTACTACATAAGAATCAATGGAATAAGGGAAGGTTAGGTTCCAGAACTTAGGAAATGCTACACGTTTGATTTTAACAACGCATAAACATGATTTTATTACATCTTACTGCACTTTTTAATATTAAATCAGTACAGTAATCTGACCTTAAGAAGGTGACATTTTTATTTGTTGGTGTTGATGGAGAATTAGTTGGAGGATGAGGATGATGGGGAAGCACGTGGAGGATCATCAACAGCCATCTCAACATTACAAACATCTACCACCTTGACAACTGGTGACTCAGCAACACCTGCTATGTTGGTGTCAATAGCAAACAATGTCACAACTTCTGGAGGCTCTTAAACGGCTGCTGCATGGAGTTGACAGCCTATTGGGAGGCTTCTGTACCAATTATGTCCAGGGTTGGAGCTCCATGCAGGGGGGCTTTCAGTGGCTCAGCTTTGTGGATGCACCTCTCCTGTGCACTCCAGAATGTCTTGCTGTGCCACACTGGAGTCACCAGGCACAAACGGTTGCAGAAAACCTAGCACAAACAAGATGAGAAGGGGGCCAGAAGAGTCTTGATTATAGAATCATAGGGCTGGGAGTGACCTCAAGACATCATCTAGTCAATCCCTTTAAACAGGCAGGATTAAATTTTCCTCCCCCTTCCTGGTCATTATCCCGTAGCCCTGATGACTTGTGTAAGTAGCACAGAGCACAGCCCTGAGCACTATTCCAGTCCTAGGACTTTGCTGGAGGGCTGGAATCATCCTCACAACTCACCCACGCTTGGCCTGCCAAGGTAGGGGGGCAAGCAAGGGGCAGTTGCCTTGGGCTTTTTAAATCACTCTAAGGGCTGTGTGTGTGTGTGTGTGTGTGTGTGTGTGTGTGTACCATGGTCCAGGCAGTGCTGAGGGCTGGCTCTATCTCTTCTATCTGAGGCCCCGCCTCTTCTGGGAGCACAGAACTACCCCCCCCCCCCCCCCCCCCCGCCACACACACACCTTGCCCAGGGGCACGTGGTGGCTGTCAGCTCCTCTGCCCATACTTGTGGGCATAAATCCTGATTATTTATGTCAGAGGAAGTCCTCTTGTTGCTACAGTTGGGAAGGACAACGTTTGTTCTTTCCAGGGTTGAATTAGCGGCTTGTCATGTAATGGTGACCCTAGTTTTCTTCAAATGGAACAGACTGCAGCCATTCTCATATTCAATAAGATGTCGTATTCCACATAGATTACAGGTCTGATAAAGCAGTATCCTACCTGAATCTATATGGAGCATGGCTTGCTGGAATCCAGCTAGATTATTTATATTATTATACAGGCTGAAACTCTCTAGTCCGGCACTCTCTGGTCCAGTAACATCTGTGGTCTGGCATGATTTTAGTTAGTCGGCTCTCTGCTTATCATGGGTGTGGCCAAGTTTCCTGCAGTCCTATAAAAATTGTTTATAGCCGCTGGTCCTGGCTTTCAGTGTTCTGTGCTGTTATTTAGCTCTAATTTACCCCTAAATGGTTTCTAAGAGCCCAGCCAGCAGTAGAAGTGCTGGTAATGCTGCTAAGTCTAAGCACATTTTTTATGCTTTATCTACTTATTTCCTTGTGCCAATGCAGTAAAATTATGTAACAATGCTATCCCTTTGCTGTGATGAGAACTGACACGTGTATGCCTTGCCAAGGCTTATAGAGGGTGTATCAGTACAGTCATTCATTATTAAGCAGCATTGCAAGCGCAGTTCCATTTATTCGCCTCGGTGAAATAAAAATTAAGAGACCCAATCACTACAATGTTAACCTCTTGTGGTTCGGCAAAGTCTCTGGTTCAGCTCAGGTCAGGTCCTGAGGGTGCTAGACTAGAGAGGTTCAACCTGTAGTAGCTAGAGTCCCAGCTGAGATTGGGACCTTGCTGTGCTAGGCGCTGTACATGTACTTAGCAAGAGAAAGTACCTGCCATGAAGAGCTCAGCATTCTAGATAGACAAGTGAGGAAAGAAATAATAATATCCATTTTCCAAATAAAGCCAGCAGAGAGAAAAGGAGATCACACAGGAAGCCTGTGGGAAAGCTGGGAGCTGAATCACTACTGCTAGAGTCCCACGCTGGTGCCTTATCCATAGATTCTTCCTTCCTCTGTAGTAATCATGTCTCTTCAAAGTGAGGGTGTGCACAGCACTTTGCCAACAGGCTACAGCCTGGGCACCCTTGCGCTTTACTACTGCTGTTCTCTGACAATGAGAATGCTTTGCACTAACCAGAACAGGAGAATTTCTTCTCTGTATAGTTCTTGCTAAGTGAACTGTCACTCCAAGTTTTGCACAATGGCATCTGTGATCCTCATAATTGTCACCTGTTACCTTCTTCCTGACTTTAAAATCCTCCGCTTATTTAAAGTAACCATAACCTGGCTTTGGACAGACACAGAAAATGATTCCAATATGAACTGTAGCATTTAAAAGTCATTCGCTTTGCAAGATCAAAAGCCGTATCATACTTTCCATCCACTGAGGATCCAAACACAAGGAAAAATCCATCCCTCTTTCATTATAATACACTCCCCAGCGCACAGTTGTTCTGGCCAGTAAGGGAGTATTACTGAAACAAAAATGGTTTGTTCAGGGTTCAGATTAATTAACGGAAAACTACAGTGAAAAGACCTAATAACTTAGGCCCAACTCTGTAAACCCTTAATTGAGAAGCCTTTCACATGAGCGTGCTATGTAAAGACTCCCCATATGAATTAGTAGTGGAAGATTCAGGGTCTAAGCCATACAACCTCTGTATTAGACACATTAGCATTCTATGCTCATTTTACAGATGAGGGAAAATGGAGCACAGAGACACTGAGACCTGATCTACAATGGAATAGAAGGTTGATCTAAGATACACAACTTCAGCTACGTTAATTGCATAGCTGGAGTTGATGTATCTTAAATAACCGTCTGCACAGCAGGAGGTCAACAGAAGCATTTCCCTTACTCCTCCTGAGGAGCAGGAGTACCGGTGCTGACTGGGGTGCCCTCTGAGTTTGATTTAGTGTGTCTTCACTAGACCTGCTAAATTGAACCCCAGAAAATCAATTGCAGCAGCACTGTTCTTCCCTGGAGCGTAGACGTGCCCTCAGTGACTTGTTCAGTGCAGTAGAAAACATTCATGACGTAGGCAGGAGCAGCATTCAAAATCTCATGGTTTCTTATCTGGAATTTACACCAGTGCGTTCATACTCCTCTTTGTTAGATGCAGGGTAAATTTTTCAGGAGTGACTTATGTGCCTGATTTTGGCTCGGTTCTACTCAAAATTTCCACCCTGTAGGAAATCCAATAGTTCTGCACTGTTGATCCTGAATCAGGGTAAAAAGAGGAAATATCAACATTTTTCATGGAACAAAAAGTTATGCAAAATTTCAGCTCAGAGATAGTGTAGCGGTTTGTTTTGGCATTGTTGATTCAAATGAAATAGTTCAATATTCCAGCATCAAACTATTTTATTTCTGTTAGTCAAACTGACCCAAAACATTTCTCTTCATTCAACAAACAGATATTTTGGTTCATGTCCAACCAACTTGAAATGAAATATTTCATTTCAGTTTTCCCCAATGAAAAAATAATCAAAACATGTCAGCATAATCAAACTTTCTCTGTGGAAAATTTCAATTTTGCAGCAATTGCATTATCCATCAACAATTATTTCAACAGAGAATTCCCAGCTAGCCTGACTCCTGAGTGCCTTGGTCAGTTTTAAAAGCAGGCAGAGATCCTCAGGTATTTGGGCACTTGGTTCTAACTGATTTCAATGGAAGTTAGGAGCTTAAATATCTTGGAGAGTCTGGGTCATGGTGGCTACGTCTCTTAGGCACTTTTGAATAAAGAGACCTAGTCTACTTAGGGCTAGTTTCTGACAGCATTGAAATGAGTAGAAGTAGGACTATGCCCATAATAGAAGTCCCAGTGGAAAAAAAAAAGCCATTCAAGAAAACTACTTCTGCCAGTCTTCATTTTCCTCAGAATGTTCAACCAAAGCTTACAACTCCATAAAAATTCCTTTCCTGTAAATCAAATTCCTCCATGCCCAGTGTGAATGTAATACTTGTCTAGGGCCAAGTTGTGCAAATAACTAGCCGCTCATTGTAGCTTGCACTGTATTTCAGCTCTGGTCTACACAACAAAATTCCTTTGGTGTAGTTCCATCACATCCCTGAGGCTATGTCTAGACTGCAAGCTTCTTTCAGAAGAAGCTTTTCTGGAAGGGATCTTCCAGAAAAACTTTTTTCCAAATACAGTATCAAGACACCTACCTCTGTTCTGTATTGACAATATGCCCTGCCTATTGTTAAGTGTCTAAGGGTGTGTCTAGACTACATCCCTCTTTTGACAGAGGGATGTAAATTAGGCACTTCGAAATTGCAAATGAAGCCGGGATTTGAATTTCCCACACTTCATTTGCATAATCATGTAATGGCGCTCTTTCGGAAAAGAGCTATTTCAAAATTGAAACCGCAGTCTAGACACGGTTCTTTCGAAAAAGCACCCCGTTTTCGGAAAAACCGCATCTAGACTGTGGTTTCAATTTCAAAATAGCGCTTTTTTGAAAGAGCGCCATTATGTGATTATGAATCATAGAATCATAGAACCATAGAGCTGGAAGAGACCTCAGAAGGTCATCAAGTCCAACCCCCTGCTCTAGGCAGGACCAATCCCAACTAAATCAACCCAGCCAGGGCTCAAGCCGAGACTTAAACACCTCCAGGGATGGAGATTCCACTACTTCCCTAGGTAATCCATTCCAGTGCTTCACTACCCTCCTAGTGAAATAGTTTTTCCTAATATCCAACCTGGACCTCTCCCACCACAACTTGAGACCATTGCTCCTTGTTCTGCCATCTGTCACTACTGAGAACAGCCTCTCTCCATCCTCTTTGGAACCTCCCTTCAGGAAGTTGAAGGCTGCTATCAAATCCCCCTTCACTCTTCGCTTCTGCAGACTAAACAGACCCAACTCCCTCAGCCTCTCCTCATAAGTCATATGCTCCAGCCCCCTAATCATTTTGGTTGCCCTCTGCTGGACCCTCTCCAATGCATCCACATCCTTTTTGTAGTGGGGGGCCCAGAACTGGACACAATACTCCAGATGTGGCCTCACCAGAGCCAAATAAAGGGGAATAATGACATCTCTGGATCTGCTGGCAATGCTCCTCTTAATGCAACCTAATATGCCATTAGCCTTCTTGGCTACAAGGGCACACTGTTGACTCATATCCAGCTTCTCATCCACTGTAACCCCCAGGTCCTTTTCTGCAGAACTACTACTTAACTGGTTGGTCCCCAGCTTGTAACTATGTTTGGGATTCTTCCATCCCAAGTGCAGGACTCTGCACTTGTCCTTGTTGAACTTCATCAGATTTCTTTTGGCCCAATCCTCCAATTTGTCTAAGTCACTCTGGACCCTATCTCTGCCCTCAAACGTATCTACCTCTCCCCCCTAGCTTAGTGTCATCTGCAAACTTGCTGAGGGTGCAATCCATCCCCTCATCCAGGTCATTAATAAAGATATTGAACAAAACCGGTCCTAGAACCGAACCTTGGGGCACTCCGCTAGAAACCGACCGCCAACCTGAAATCGAGCCGTTGATCACTACCCGCTGGGCCCGGCCTTCTAGCCATTTTTCTATCCATCTTACTGTCCATTTATCCAATCCGCATTCCCTTAACTTGCTGGCAAGAATATTGTGGGGAGACTGTATCAAAAGCCTTGCTAAAGTCAAGGTATATCACATCCACTGACTTTCCCATGTCGACAGAGCCAGTTACCTCACCATAGAAGCTGATCAGATTGGTCAGGCACGACTTGCCCTTTGTGAATCCATGCTGACTATTCCTAATCACTTTCCTCTCTTCCAAGTGCCCCAAAATGGATTCCTTAAGGATCCCTTCCATGATTTTTCCAGGAACCGAGGTAAGACTGACTGGCCTATAGTTCCCTGGATCGTCCTTCTTCCCTTTTTTGAAGATGGGCACTACATTTGCCTTTTTCCAATCATCCGGGATTTCTCCCGATCTCCAAGACTTTTCAAAGATAATGCCCAAAGGCTCCTCAATGACATTTGCCAACTCCCTCAGTACCCTTGGATGCATTAAGTCCGGACCCATGGATTTGTGTACGTTTAGCTTTTCTAAATAGTTCCTAACCTGTTCTTTACCCACCACGGGCTGTCCATCTTCATCCCATCTTGAGTCACTTAGCGCAGAAGTCCAGGAGCCGACCTTGTCCGTGAATACAGAGGCAAAGAAAGCACTGAGTACTTCAGCTTTCCCCACATCATCTGTCACTAGGTTACCTCCTTCATCCAGTAGGGGCCGCACACCCTCTCTGATCACCTTCTTCTTGTTAACATGCCTGTAGAAACCTTTCTTGTTATCCTTCACATCCTTATCCAGTCGCAATTCCATTTGCGCTTTCGCCTTCCTGATAACCCCCCGGCATTCTCGAGCTATACATTTAAACCCCTCCCTGGTCATTTGTCCAAGTTTCCACTTTTGTAAGCTTCCTTTTGTGCTTAAGTTCACCAAGGATTTCCCCGTAAGCCAATCCAGTCTCCTACCATGTTTGCCTCTCTTGCTTCAAGCGTCAGGATGGTTTCTTTCTGTGCCTTCAATAAGGCTTCTTTAAAATACTGCCAGCTGTCCTGGACTCTTTTCCCTTCATGTTAGCATCCCAGGATTCTGCCCATCAGATCTCTGAGGAGTCAAAATCTGCTTTTTGAAGTCCAAGGTGTGTATTTTACTACTCTCTTTTCTTCCTTTGGTCAGGATCCTGAAATCTACCATCTCATGATCACTGCTTCCCAGGTTGTCACCTACCTCCACTTCCCTATTAGCTCCTCCTGTTTGTGAGCAGAAGGTCAAGCTGCGCACGGCCCCTGTTCGGATCCTTCAGCACTTGCGTCAAGAAGTTATCCCCAACATTCTCCAAAAACTTCCTGGATTGCCTGTGTTCTGCCGTATTGGTTTCCCAACAGATGTCAGGGTGATTAAAGTCCCCCACGAGAACCAGGGCCTGCGATCCGGAAACTTCTCTCAGTTGTCGAAGAAAGCCTCATCTACCTCATCCACCTGATTCGGTGGCCTGTAGCAGACACCAACCACAACATCACTGCTGTTGTTTGCTCCTTTAAACTTAACCCATAGACTCTCAACAGGTTTTTCTCCCTCTTTATACTGGAGTTCAGAGCAATCATAGTGCTCTCTTATATATAGTGCAACTTCTCCTCCTTTTCTCCCCTGCCTGTTCTTCCTGAACAGTCTATACCCTTCCATGACAGCGCTCCAGTCATGCGAGTCATCCCACCAAGTCTCTGTTATCCCAATTAAATCATATTTCTCGGACTGGGCCAGGGCCTCCAGTTCTTCCTGTTTGTTGCCCAGGCTTCTCGCATTAGTGTACAAACACCTCAGGTAACCAGCTGATCGCCCTATCTTCTCCATTTGAAACAGGGGTCCTCCTTTCTTGCTTGTTCCTCTCTGCATTTCTTCCTGGTATCCGACTTTCCCATTCCCCTCAGGGTTTTGGTCACCATCCCCCGACGAACCTAGTTTAAAGCCCTCCTCAGTAGGTTTGCAAGCCTGTCTGCAAAGATGCTCCTTCCTCTCTTGGTTAGGTGGATCCCATCTCTTCCTAACAATCCTCGTGCCCGGAACAGAGTCCCATGGTCGAAGAAACCAAAGCCCTCTCTGCGACACCACCTGCGCAACCACGCATTTACGTCCTCAATTCGACGATCCCTGCCCAGTCCTTTCCCTTCAACAGGGAGGATGGACGAGAACACCACTTGCGCTCCAAGTTCTTGGATCCTTCTTCCCAGCAAATGACGTGTGGGAAATTCAAACCCCGGCTTCATTTGAACTTTTGAAGTGTCTAATTTACATCCCTCTGTCGAAAGAGGGATGTAGTCTAGACACCCTAAGTGTTTTACAATCAGGCACCCTCTTTATTTGAATCCATCCTTCAGACTTACAGTTCTTTTGAACACCCGGAAATATCAACTCTCTCTGTTTCTGAAGTGACCACATGATCTGATTGCTCATCCCAGTCCTTACTCCTCTGCTTCCTCCAGGCCCAGACAAAGGGTTTGCGGGGCCCAATGCAGGACGCTGGGAGTGAGGCCCTGGGCCCGGCCGGTGGATGGTGAATACTCAGCAGCATGGGGCCAGAAAGCATGGGGCCCAAGGCATTTGCCTTTCTCACCTTGCCCAAGGGCTGGGCCTGGCTTCCTCCATACTCTCTATCACTCCCCTCCACCACCTCAGATCAGGGGAAAGAGCCCTCTTCAGGGAGTAAGGCAGCCCTGGGGTCCTGTACCTGTGATTGCCACTGGCCTTCTGGGAGAGCATCAGTGAGTCACAGCAAAAGTGCAGCGAAAAAGCGATGTGCTTTTTTGAAAGATTGTGTCCACATTTATTGGATGCTATCACGCATTTCAGTTGTGATTACTGTGGACGGAGTGGCCACCAGGGCACCTGTACTTTTTCCTGGTGACCTCTTCTTTAGAAAAAACACTCTCTTCCGCATCCACACATGCCTTTTTCTGAAAAAGCTTTTTCGGAAAAAAGGCTTCTTCCTCATAGAAAGAGGTTTACTGCTGTCGGAAAAACCCCTCTGTTCTTTTGACTTTTTGTCAAAAGAACGCAATAGCAGTGTGGATGTAAGTGTAGTTTTTCTGGAAAAACTCTGCAGTGTAGACATACCCCAAGCAATGTCGTTATACCGGTATAAGTGCCAGTATAGGGTATGTCTACACTGCAGAGTTTTTTCGGAAAAACAGACGTTTTTCCAAAAAAACTTCACTTATGTCCACACTGCAATCGCGTTCTTTCGGAAAAAAAATGGAAAGAACAGAGGGGTTTTTCCAACATTGGTAAACCTTTTTCTATGAGGAAGAAGTCTTTTTCCAAACTCCATCCATAGTAATCACAGCTTAAATGCGAGAGAGCGTCTATTCAGTGTGGACGCTATCTTTCGAAAAAGCAGATCACTTTTTTCTGCTGTGAGGAGTAACAGTAGTCCGAATTAGGGGCTTTAGTTCGAACTACCTAGCCTGTGCCGCGTGTAGCCGCGGGCAGGGAGTTCGAACTACCGGGCATTTAAAAATGGCGGCGCTCGGGAACATGCAAATAAAGCCTGGGATATTTTAATCCCGGGCTTCATTTGCAAGTTCGAATGACTACATTAGCCACCATAGTTCGAACTAGGGTGGCTAGGGTAGACATACCCTAAGAGATCTACTGAAGAAAAGTATTATAGAAGAGCTAGGTATTATTTTGGGACTACGTGAGGGCGTAAGGCTCCAAGTATACGGATCTCTTTTATGGGATGGAGCCTCCGGGTCTGATCTAGTACTCAAGGACACTGATAACCTTGTGGACCTTATAGACTAACAGATTTATTGGAGCATAAGCTTTCGTGGGCAAAGACCCACTTCGTCAGATGCATGAAAGCTTATGCTCCAATAAATCTGTTAGTCTATAAGGTGCCACAGGACTTCTCGTTGTTCTTGCAGATTCAGACTAACACGGCTACCCCTAAAACAAAAGGAAAAACTATGTAGCACTTTAAAGACTAACAAGATGGTTTAATAGGTGATGAGCTTTCATGGGCCAGACCCACGGCTACCCCTCTGATACTGATAACCTTTTCATTTACCTCAGTCAGCACTGGATGGAGGCAGGGAATGCTCTGGGTGACATCTTGGTACCACCGAAGTTAATGGGGAAAACTCCTGCTTGTTTCAATAGGTACCTCTCCATGACAACAAACCAAACCAGCAAACAACCCATGGCAGCGTGTCACAGAGCCCATGTGCGGTGACTCAGGCTGGTGCCACAGGACTAATAACAGCAGTTTAGTTGTTCCCACACAGATTGAAGCCCAGGGTCTGAGACCCTCCACTCTCACTGGGTTCAGAGCCTAGACTCCACCCTGAGCAGGAACACTGACAATGTTGTTTTCAACCTTGTAGCGCATACTTGCGTCAGTTGACCTGGACTCTGAAAAAACATGGTGCTATGGTTGATTTGCTGGTTTGGTTTGTTGCTGTGTAGAGATACCCATTGAAAATAATGGGGGTTTTGTTTGTTTGCTTGCTTGTTTTCAGGGTAGGCATCTCTGGGGAGGGCACAAAATTTCACTCTTCATTTTTATTTCATGGTACTCAGATAATATGGAGATAGGGACACATACAATTAGATAGATCTGCAGTGCCTAGAACACTCTTAGGTGCTATAAAATAATTTAGAGATTTCTAAAATATATAGTGTCCACCCAATTCCCTCGATATGAAATCCAGCCATAGTGGAAAGAGCAGCCATTGGAACACCATGATTAATGCAATAGTACAACCAAACAAATGCACACTGTAACTCTCCCGACACATTGTTCTAAGGTCTATTCTTATTTTTGCAGCTCTTGTGATGGTTTTGATAGACACCCTTGTAAAGACAGACTCTTGAGATGTGTGGGTTAATTGTTCTTCCTTTTCTGTTTATACAGTGGCGCTGCAAACTGAGAATTGTTATTTTCAGAAATGTATAAATAAAAAATTTCATATCTCCATTTCATGGATAATTTCAGAGCCTGAATCATCTGTTTCGTACCAATTAAACAAAGAGGACTCTTTTTAAAGCATTGTTTTCACACTAGAAAGCTTGTTTGCCTTCAGCTGTCTTTACCAACTAGGAATTCAATAAGAAAGAGGCCATTAAAGTTTACTCTACCCAGTTTAAATCTGGCACCACACATATTCACAGCCAACTTTTCAGACTCAACATCTTAGTAAATTCTTCCTGACAATAGTTAGTGACAAGCATGTCAAAAACAACAAACTCCGTCACATATAAGGCTTATCAATAATTTAGTCCTTTTTCCCCCATGAGAGACTGTGTGTTTTGCAATAATGAAATATGTGATTTTAAAAATAAATAATAGGCTGTTGTCAGGCCGATTGTAGCTAGAAGTTATGAATTTGATTGATTGATTGAACATTTGACTTCATTCTCTCTAGCAAGATCAAAGAGAAACTCTTCCATTTGCCCAAGGCCACTTGCAATTTATTTAGAGATTGTGTTCATATCCCAGCAGGTAGCAATATTGGACTGAGGTACACAGAAAATCAGCTCTTTGAGGTTTTTTCTAAGTCCAAGGGATGCAACAAATGAGATTTTTTTTAGTTCATTAAATCATTAACCACTTAATCACTAAAAAACAAAACATTGTATGCTTTTCTCCCTAGCTAGAGGAAACCAGGAAACCAGGATTGTGCTGAAAATTGGCAGTTTTAGTATCTGCCCCTTTTTCAAATGTGACATGTCTATAATTTTTTATTTATATGACAATTCCTCCCCCCCCCCCTTCTGGTTTTTAATCAGCATGGCAGGAGGCAATGACACCCCAAAGTGACAGGCATATGAATTGCAATGAGGAATCCATACAGTGGCAACATGGAGAAGAGAGAGAGACACACACACACGCGTGCGCACAGGAAGACGCACGGGAAATGTTTGTTTAACAAATAATGCAGCTAGCCCAATGGTAGCAAAAACAAAAACACAGCCTGACACAAAGCCTTCAGTCACCATGATAGAGAGTCAATCTCAGCAAGACGAGTAAGTCTCTTTTCCCATAACATTCAAGTACCTATTGTATGGATTTATGGAGACTTCCTGGATAAAAGGCCTCTCTAGCGCTTCCGTATTTGTCCTACATAGGATCCAGGAATTAACAGAATTTATATAAACACAGGAATCTGCAGTGCAGCTTGCTGGTAGAGTTGGCACAGGCATGCAAATTAGCACTGGCAACATATAGGAGGGATCTCAGCAGGGGCTGGAGGGAACAAAGGGTACATGCAGACATGCGAGGAAAATTCAGATATGAAGATAAGAAGGAGGGGAGAAAGTCTTCAGGGAGTCAGATTTACCCACCTTAAAAAGAATTCATAGCAAAATAGGAATTTTCATACCAGATTCAGCATGGTATCCTGTCTCATGCGGCGGTAAGTACCAAATGCTTCAGGTGAAGTTGCAAGAAACCCTGTAGTGGACAATTATGGAATAACCTTGGAATAACCTTCCATAGGAGAATTTTCTTTCTAATCTTTGTTGTTTAGAGGTTGGCTTATACAGGCTGAACCTCTCTAGTCTGGCACACTCTGGTCTGGCAACATCTGTAGTCCGGCATGATGTTAGTTAGTTGGGTATCCACTTATCATGGATGTGCCCAAATTTCCCGCAGACCCATAAGTTTGTTTACAGCCATCAGTCCTGGCGCTCAGTGTTCTGTGATGTTATTTAGCCCTAAATTTACCCCTACATGTCTTCTAAGGGCCCAGTAAGCAGTGCAAGTATTGGTAATGCTGCTACACAATAGTGACCTCCTGTGATTTGGCAAATTCTTTGGTTCGGCACTGGTTAGGTCTCGAGGGTGCCAGATTAGAGAGGTTCAACCTGTACTCCAAATCATGAAGGTTTAAATCCCTTCTCAAAAAGTCCTATCTAACATACTCTTCAGTTTTTTATTATCCATTAGAAGCGTGGATCTAATGATTTCTAGTCTAGCATAATATTTTGCCTTTCACCCCATGACTGCTTAGATGTATTTTCCCAATATCTTTGTGGTGTACACTGTTCCAAAGAAATAATTTAGCATCTCCACAAATGTCCATATCCATCTTAACAACCACCTTCATTCCCTGGCGGTCTAATGGCTCCATCACTTACTCCGATTTCTCATGAGAAACCCTGTAATAATACATCTATGAATACAGTCCGGCAAGACTATAAACAACAAATGCACATATGCACAAACAACCCTCAGTAATGAGCCACTATGCACATGCAAGATGAGAGAAACAAGACAATAGTACACAAACAAATTTTTATGCCATGCTTCCAACGGCGCAGTATAATTATCTGGAACTAGAAGCAGGATTTTTTTTAGTTACAAAAGAAAGACTCAGATTTTCTCCTCTGTAACAGAGATCATTCCTGGCTTATGAGCAGTGTTCCCTGTAATCTGAGCACTTGGGCGGCCACCCAGGAGAGATTCTGCCCACAGATGACCATAGCCAGCAGCATTTGTTTATATTGGTAGTGCACATCTGCAGTGCCTTGGTGTACAGAAAAAAAATTATTCTGCACATAGATTGAAAACTTAGAGGGAACATTGCTCATGAGCCCAGACAATTAGTAAATATTTAAAAGCAAAGAACAAAAACAAAACAGTTTGGCTGTCTAGGCAGGTTTCCCTAACCTCACCAAACCCTGAAGAGAACAACAGAGCAAAGACGGATTTAAAAAAAAGGTGAGTTGAAATCCATGTACAAAGTTAACCTGATGATTGTTGGACAACTTATTCTTTTTTTTTTTTTTTTTTTTTTGGCATGGCCTAATATTCCAGTTTAAATATCAGGAGTCCTTAGTCAAAACTTCCATTGAGGTCAGTATGAAAGAGTTAAACTAGCAGTGAGCAAGTTGATTTGGATAAGTAACAATGGCTTATCTTTCCTTTTCAACTTTGCCCTTTACAAGGTCATCAAATTTCAAAATAAATACAACAAGAATCAAAGCCCTTCACCAATCTTTTTCTCAGGGTACGTCTACACTACAGAGTTCTGTCGGAAAAACGGCCTTTTTTCCGACAAAACTGAGTTACGTCTACACCGCAGTTGTGTTCTTCCGAGAGTAAATCGAAAGAACAGAGGCGTTTTCCCGGCATTGGTAATCCTCTTTCTATGAGGAAGAAGCCTTTTTGCGAAAGAGCTCTTTTGGAAAAAGGCATGTGTGGATGGGGAAGAGGGAGTTCTTTCGAAAGAAGAGGAAAGAGGAAAAAGCACAGGTGCCCTGATGGCCACTCCGTCCATAGTAATCACAGCTGAAATGCAAGATAGCATCCATTCAGTGTGGACGCTATCTTTTGAAAAAGCAGATCTCTTTTTTGATGTGTTTTTGTGTGTGGACGCTCTCTTTCAGAATAAGTTTTTTCCGAAGATCTCTTCCAAAAAAGGGTTCTTCCGAAAGAAGCCTGCAGTCTAGACTTAGCTTAAGTTACAGCTAGACCTGGCAAAAAATTGAATATTAACCAATTCAATCTTAATTCCATCTTTCAGCGTTCACTGATTTTTTTAAATGAGAATTTTACATATATTTTATCGTTATTTAAAGGGTTACTAACTTTTATATATTGGAAAAATGTATTTTCAGTGAACAAAAAAAAAACAATGTTGATAAAAAAAACTTAGTATCTTTTTTAAACATGGGAGGATCAAGCCCTCTCTCCCCACATTTTTGTTGTCAAAAAATGCCATTATTTTGAAATAAAAATGGCAAAACATTCAAATCAATTCAACCAGCTTTAGTTGCCATCAACCTCCCTTTTGATGCATAAAAACGATGGTCCTTCAAGATGGCAAAGATAATCTCAGACTCTAAATGAAGCAGCCATCTAATGTAATCTCAAAATAGCCCCACTTCACTTTCCTTTACGGCTCTTTTCTAGACTCTTCTATAGTCCTTTAATTCATGGCCTTTTCTGGAGATTGATGACCTAAAAAAAATTACAGTAGATGGAAAAAGACTGGAGAAAAAATGAAGGGGAATCATTACTGTGAAGTGGATTCTCGTCCACCGGGGAAAAGAGCTAAAATCACTGGATTCGCTTCACAAAGCAGCTATTGGGGTTAACTTTCACCATCATGTGCAGATTAAATAGTATTTTAAATGACGACCCAATGTTGTAAATAGTTACCCCTACAAGTTTGCTTGGCCATGCGTGTGAATAAGCATCATGCCAGGAGTAACTGTCTTCAGGATTTGGCTTGTACTTGAAATCCAGCAGTGCAACAGTGCTGGTGTGTTATCATGGAGTTCTGCCCAGGATAGTGACTTTGCTAAGACATTGGCAATTTTTTTTTAAGCATACCGTGGAATTCTTTTTTCTTCCCCAACTCTTACAGTCTCCACATCTGTCATCTCCTGACACTTGGGCATGGGTAACCGAAAAAAGATTAGAAGCAAAAAGAAGAGGATAAAATGACTCAAACGAACATTTTAGAGTGAAGAACCTACAGAACCATGCAGTGAACTGACATAAGCCCTCCTCACCCTCATTTCTTAATGGCACAGAGACATCAACAACAAATCTGCTTAGAAACAACCTTTTAATGGTTGGTTGCCTTAAATTCAGTGTTTTCCCTCCATCTGTCAATAAATAGCGTTCTAATGATTGTGGAGATTAATAATATTTTACGCTTTTAGGGCCAAATGCAACATTCCCAAAATAGGAGTTTTCTGAAAGGATAGCATGATCTGCCTCATTTCATAGAGATTAAGGGCAAAAGGAACTATTAGTTCATTGACTCTGGCCTCTTACATATCACAGGCCATTTAATTGCACCCTTTTACCCTTCTCTTGAGCCCAATAACTCTAGATCGATCAAAGCAATCCCCAGGGTACACAACTTTTGTGCACCAGAGGCAGAGAATAGCAAAGCCATGTAAGTATTATTGTTACAACAATTATTTTCCTTCCATCAAAATTCTGCCATACCATTAAGTCTCCCCGCACCACCCGCATGGTAAACAAACACCGTCCTCCCCATTTTACAGATGGGTGAAGTGTGGCAAAGAGTAGACATGATGCAACTTCCCTTTGATCTGAATGAAAATCAGCAGAGAGACCCTCTGTGACTTGCACAAAGTCATATGAAGAGTTGGGACTAGAACTGAGGAGCCCTGCCTCCTGGTTGCCTGCTCTTGCTGCTCATTAGAGTGAGCGAAGTTTGCTCCAGCTGTGAAGAAACGCAATCGGACTAAATCATGCTGAAGGGAAGAAAAAAAAATACATCCAGACTGCAGAAAATCTGGCAGCAAAGGTGATCAGGAATCACTGATGACTATCATCTGTCCCTGATATTTAAGAAAAAAACATACAGTGGAAAGCTGAATAAACAAAGTAGTGACATGATGATGTTTCCCACATACAGTAGCTTTAATTTAGTAGAGCGCTAAAGGGGAAGGGGAAAAAAAGCTGCTTAAAAATAAACTTTATCAAAATCCTCCAACCGACTGGGGAAATACGAGGCCAGTAAAGTTATGGTTAAGTAACTCTTCGAGACAGCCACACAAGATGTTTACTAAAGCATATACACGCGTATAAAGTACAAGTAAACCGATTGCCAGGCGCTAGAGGGCATTTATGTCCATGAAGCTGTCAGGCCCAATTTTTTTTACCAAAGGCATGATTAGTTAATGGGGCTTGACTGTTCCTAGCGTTAAGCTAAGCAGCTGAACACAATCATGTGGAAACAAACATGTAAGCACAATTAGCAAAGCCATTGGGGGACTTTTCTTGTTTTAAATGTTGACACTGAATTATAAGAACAGCTCCAGCTATATTTTTTTTTTCCAGATCTAGCTAGCAATGGAGGAAAATCCATTTCCAGATCTAGCTAGCAATGGAGGGCTAGCAATGGAGGAAAATCAAATGACTTGCAATTCCAAGGGCAAAATCAGCCAGGAGTTAGCTCCACTGAAGTCAATGCAGCTATGTCAGGGATTAATTTAACGGCTAGATTTATATGGAGAGAAACCCAGGCCCTGACTCGGTAAGGTAATTAAGCATGTGAACAGAACTGCCAACTTCACTAGATACAAAATGCTGAATCGTCAGAAGTTTGGAGGCTCATCTGGAATTCACGTGCAGATTCCAAACGTGAGCTCCTCTAATGAAATGTATGTGGGCCTGGTTTTTGAGATGTTTTTCAGTTTGACTGTATGGGTTTAGCTTAATAGTGGGCTGTATGGAGAAATAAAGCAGGACGGGCAGAGAATGGCTCAGGATAAGCCACAAACATTAAGGGGGTGTTAGAGGCTAATGCTTCAACTGTTAGGCTTTGTCTACATTTGCAGTTGATCAACAAAACTTTTGTCCTTCACAGGTGTTTAATCTGCCTCCCACCCTCACCGCACCCCCACAAGCGACAACATTTTTCCACAGCAAGTGCAATTGTGAACACTGCTTTGTCGCCAGGAGCGTGCTCCTGCTGACACAGAAAAAGCTGCTTGAGGGGGAGGGGATGTATTTTGTCAGCAAAAGTGCCGAGAAGCAGCATACAAGCACAATGACTCTTAGCAACAGGGCTGTGTAGACATAGCCTTGTCACTAAAAGCAGCATAGTGTAGACATAGCCTGCGCCTTGAAGGATTTACCTCCTCTCCAGACAACCTGAAAAACTGGTTTTATCTAGCAAGGCCAAAGCCCAGGGAAGCAGGAATACCTAAGCAGTTTAAAATGTCTCTCTCAGTCAAGACTAGTGATCGTTGTTTGGGGGAACCAGATTGGCACACGGGCCCCTGTTGGTGTTTCTGACGAAATTAGGCTGGACCACATTACCATCAGGAAGGTGGTAAGCCTTTCAGTAAGACCTGATGTGTCTTGGTTTAAAATTCATTTTTCCGAAATGCCTTGTCCTCAAAATGAAAATAAACGATACTTTGTCCTTAAGGAGGCTGGTCACTCGAAACACCACTTGTGACAGAGTCTCAAAGGGAAAAATTACAGATACAAAACTTAGTCAGGACTCATTCCGTGGGAGAAATACAGAAAATTCCATGTCAGGAAGGTGAAGGCAAAAGGGAGGAGGGGAGATGTAAAGGTGGCAGTTGCTCAGGGCCCGGTGATACAAAAAGGTCCTGGCCACCACCACCGCTGTTGCTACTGGGATAGTTACTGGGATAGCCCTTTAAATAGCTACCAAAGCAGTGCACTGCACATTGTGGGCAATGCTAAGGGCTGGTTGGAGGATAGGGAGGCGGTGCTATGCATTCTATCCAGCGCTGAGATTGGCAGAGTCCAGCCCCACCCCTTATGACAAGGCCTCGCCCCTTCTAGGAGCATGGAGCTGCCTCCCCTGCCTTCCCCAGAGGCCCAGAAAGACTGTCGGCCCCCCTGGACGTGCAGCTAGCCCTACAACCATCAAACAAGCCTCGTAAGTCTCTAAGATCCACCTGAAAATGTCATGGGAACTGGCTTTTTGGTAAGATTTCAGAGCTTTGGGCGTTCAGGCTGGAATGTGGTAGTACAAACGCACACCAAGTAGTTAACCAAAAGAATCTGAATCTCAAGAGAGGTTTGATTTGGGTTTTGCACCAAAGTTTAGCGAGGGTCTTATATTATCAGAACTGGTTTGCACATTCCCACTATAATCATGAACCGTAATGCCAGCAAGGGGAAAGAATCTAATCAAATTAGGTTTAATCTCATGAGTCTGGAGTAAGGCTGAATAAGACCCATTTTGCCTTCACAGCCTTTCCCTAAATATGGCACAGGAAAGTTAATGGGTAGTTATTTAGTTTTTAATTATTGCTTGTACTACATACAGACCCTTCCTCAAAGCTAAACAATCAAGGTAGACAGATTACAGCATGAAGCAAAATATTAGGCATTATGTTAAGTGCACATTTTATTAGTTAATTTTCCCTTTGCCATCCTTCCCTAGTTTGTTCTTTCTCTGCCTTCCTTCCTTCTCTACAAGTGCCCTGTGGCTCAGACATTGATGGGTGAGTGAAGAGTTCTGGATTCTGTTTGTAGCACTGAAACAGATTTCCTGTGAATAGGAAAAGGCCCCATTTTGGTGGGTAGAACGCTTTACAGTCATCTGCAGCAGAACTGCATCTGAGAGCAAAGAGGGGTCAGCATTTGACATTAAAGAATGTGCTGCAGGATGAAATTAGGCAGAATCTAAATCCCATCAATAATTAGACACAAACTCAGTCCAGGAAAGGGCTTTATTTCTGGTTTTCTCACATTTTAAGGCCAGAAGGGACCATTATGATCATCTACTTTAGGGATAGGCAATTATTTTTGAGGGGGGGCACTCCAAGATTTTGGAAAGTGGTTGAGGATCACACACTTCCATGGTATTAATGGAGGAGTGTGGTGACTGGGATGGAGGTTGGGTGCAGAAGGGAGCTTGGGATAAGGGATTGTGGTGCAGGAGGGAGAATGGAGTCTGGGAGGGAGTTTGGGTAAAGGAGGTGGTTGTGACCTAGGGCAGGGGACTGGGGTGCAGGGTTTTGGGATGTGACCTAGGGTATGAGGGGTTTGTCATCTCGGGCTGGAGATTGGGGTTTCAGATCTGGGCCGAGATATGGGTGCATGTGGAGTAGCGGGGCAGGAGTTGGGGGCAGAGTGTTGGGGAAGGGATGGAATGGGATGGGTCTGCCAGAGGCAGGTTCTAGCCAGGAGACTTACTGGCCAGCAGCCAAACCAGCCTGCCTGCAGAGCTAAAGGCTTGCAGAGCTTAAAATGATTCTGCCTGCTCAGCCATGTGCTCGAGTGAGTACGTGAGCAGGAGTGTTGCGCTTTGTGGCTGCCCGTTATTCAGACAGGCAGCTCCCATTGGCCAGTTTCTGTCCAGAAACAGGCCAATGGGATTGTGATGGGGGCAGGAGCAGCATCTGAACCTCCCTCCCCCAGACTGAAAGAGAAAGCACTCCACAGCCGCATTTCTGAGCGGCGTGCAGGGCAGGCAGAAGAGCCTGCCTGGGGTTCCTCACTGCCTCCACTTGCCGGATCTTGTGGCTTGGCGGGCTGGATCCGGCCTGGAGGCCATATTTTACCCAGGCCTGATCTACTCTGAAGTTTAAAGATAACTCAAAGATTACAATGGAACAGAATTAAGGTAGAACGCTCTTGTTATCCGCTTTGGTAGGTACATAGTAATTAATGAGAATCACCCCATTTCTTTGTCTGCTATCAGCAATGGCTGGCAAGCAAATGGGCCAGAAGTGATTGGCTTAAAAAATGCTGCTTGCTGGCAACTCTTTCCTCCAGAACCTTCCATTTGCTGAATTTCTTTTTGGATCTTCAGACACCTTTTCCTTGCACTGCAGAATATCGATTGCTCCAACAATGCTTAGAACTGAAGTGGCAAATTTATTTATACGTATTATCATTACAGAGGGGTAGCCACGTTAGTCTGTATTTTAAAAACAATGAGTAGCCCTGTGGGCTAGGAAATTATTACACTAAGAAATTATTTCAAAATAACTTATTTCGGAAAAATAACTCCTGAAATAACAAAATCGAACTGGCATGTCCACACTACACGGAAGCCCTAATATTAGTCTGAGGCAGGCTTCCTTAATGTGGACACGCTACCTTGACTTAGAGCCCCAAGAAACACTGGTGAGTAATTACTCTGAATGATTCTGGGGAGTAGTTATTTCAAAATAGTAGCAGTGGTGTCTCCACACTACTGCTATTTTGAAATAACCATTTCAAAATTAGCCTTATGCCTCATGGAAAGTAGGAATTATTATTTCAAAATAACGGGCTTGGTAGTATGGGCGCTCTGCTTGTTATTTCAATAAGTGTAGTCCAAAACTTAGAGACTAACAAAAGTATATGTAGTATATGTAGTATTATGAGCACTCAGGCCACAACCCACTTCACCAGACTATGAGCTGGAGTAGAAATAACAGAAACTTGATGAAGTGGGTTTTGCCCACAAAAGCTTATGATTCTATATACTTTTGTTCCTCTCTAAAGTGCCACAGACATCTCATTGTATATAATTACATTGAAATATTTGTAAAAAAGGCAAAACTGAAAAAGAGAACTTCTGTTAGTGAAACTCATGTCAGACATGGGAGGGGTGTTTTCTTCACACTCTGACAAAAATGCTGTTGTAGACATAGCCTTAGTGACACTATCTCTATGGCTATTTACACTGCGCGGGGGGGGGCAGTGTTGGAAAAAGATATGCAATTTGCATAACTTTTTCCGCTTGTTTTTTTGGAAGAGGCGTTTCCAACATTTGGCCCATCTACACAGGGCCAAATGTCAGAAAAAGTCCTCTTTCAGAACATCCCTTATTCCTCATAAAATGAGAAATACAGGGATGCTGGAAGAACATGCCCACTTTTTCAGAAATTGTTCCGAATAAGCGAACGTGTTCCCCTGGACACAGCAGAGTTTTTCTGGCATACTTCCGGTATCCCGGGAAATCTCTGCAGTCTAGGCATAGCCTAAATGTCCTTCTTAAAGTACCTACCTATGGAGAATATGAGGCTTCATTAGTTAGGTCTAAATTCTGCTCTCAGATCTATGTATGTGACTCCCATTTACTTGAACAGGAATTTACATGTGTAAATGAGAGCAGAAATTGTCCATTTATGTTTGTAAAGTGTTTGGGAATCTTCAGAGAAAAGGTTTTTACAGAAGTTGAAAGAGCTTCAGTTATTGAGGCTGGATGTTCTTTCATTTCGACCCAAGGCACTTTGACCTTGGGTTTACGCTGAAGTAAGGAAAAGCTCACATGTACACAGAAAAAACTTAAAAAACAGTGAATAGTCCTGCGGCACCTTGAAGACTAACAAAAAATGTAGTGGTATCATGAGCTTATGGGCACAACCCTCTTCTGTGGGTTATGCCCATGAAAGCTCACGATACCATCTACATTTTTGTTAGTCTCTCGGTACCACAGGACTATTCACTGTTTTTAAAGGTTTTTTCCATTACAGACTAACATGGCTACCACTCTGAAACGTAACATACACAGAAGAGAGTCAAGTTAGGACAAAACATACCCCAAACATACACTGTATGCTCACATCTGCAAATAAGCAATGCCACTGAGTCTCTTCTATTGCTTATGAGTGCCTCAATTTTTGTTAACGTTGTGTTGACTTTTTAATGCTTTTGTAGTCTCCCAGAAAACCTTTCCTACTTTGGCTGCTACAACATCTCTATTTTTTCCAGCAGACTTGCAGTCATATATAACAAATTCAGTGTGCTTTGGGAACAGGAATATTTTAAATAATTCAACCACAAATTCAACTAGCGGAAAAAAATATGTTGATAAAGTTGCTTTGTGAAAATAACTGCCGCTGTCCCCCACCTTGCTTTAAAATAGTCAGGGAATCTAAATAAGTCCTCACAATTTGCCATGGTTATTCTGATTCAGTGAACTAAGAGACTACACATTCTTAATAAACCCCATTTTCCCGTTAGTTTGCTACATTTATTCTAGTCACTCCCCTAATCAGGGATAAGACAAACATGTTCCAAAAAGTAAAAACCTGACAGAACCTTTATTTCTAGAATTGTACCTGCACCTAACCTTATTTTTATTTTTTTGAAATTTCTGAAATATTCAGGAATGATTCCCCCACACCCAATGCCAAAACATTCATGTGCATGTACACACAAGTTCAGAATTCACCTAGCAGCAAGAATGCTGAACTCACAGATAAACTTGAACTACAACTAAGGTCCAGGAGAAAACTTTCTTATTTTTTTAAAAAAATGCTCAGATTCAGGGTGCAAAGCTCAAGTTACAGATAGGGATCAGTTGCAAAATTCAGTGCCAGGTCTAAACTTTCTTCATCCTTTAAGGATGTATGGTTCAATATGCCCCGTGATAAAGAAAGGGGTCAAATGCATCATTTGTTTCCAATTTGGAAGTTCCCCAAAGACTAGGCATGTGTCAATTGGGGAAGGACCCTTAATAGTTGAAACACTGAAAAAGTCCTTCTATGTAGGAGATAGTGGAAATATCAAAAGAAAGAATGTTCTTGTGAGACATCGGCTGAGTTTCACAGTGTAGATATCTGGGTTAGGGATGTTAAAGGTTAAATGGTTAACCATTTATCTGGTAAGCATATGCCTTACCCGCATGCTTACTGGGTAACCAGTTAACAGGAGGGCCATGCCAGTGGGAGCAGACCTCGCCCCACGGTGGCCCAGCCAGCAGGACACCAGCAGCTGCTTACAGCAGGGCCAGAGAAGTCCCTGCCACCAGTGGCCATGGCGGGGCTGGGTTGGAGGAGCTACCCGCCCATCACTAGTGGTTAAGTGGTTAAACAAATCGTTTAACCGGTTAACTCTTTGGGGCAGTATTTACATCCCTAATCTGGGTAATTACAGAAGATGAAGAGAGTCACTCAGGGTGGGACATTCACATGAACTCAGTCTTGATCAGCATTTGCTCTCACAGACTTGAATGGGAGCAAACTCATTCCAGCACTGAGTGCTTTGAAAATCCCACACCCATTCTGAGTGCCTGATCCAAAGTGAGACAACCCCTCCCACCTCCTTGAGGGCTGCCTAGCAGTATTCTCTGTCTCGTTTCACCTGCCACCTGGTGGGTGGCATGCTCACACACACTGAGTTTGCTATTCTTGTTACCACCCTCATAAAAAAAAATCTAACAAAGATAGGGCCAAATTGCTTGTGTATCCATTACCACATCCCTACTCGAGCAAGGCCTTCAATAGGATTTTGCTTCAGTAAAGGACCTCATGGTTAGCTCACATTTAAATATCCTTCATCCTTTTTATGAGTCTTTATATACCTCTATATATAGGAGATATTTAAATATGTGGTCTAATTTATACACACACACGCCCCAATAGATGTTGTTAAGGCACCCAGAATAGATGCAAGAAGAACATTTAGCAGAGTGACCTGATCATAATAATGCCATTTAATTTTAGCTTACATAGCTATAAATAAGTCCTTGAGGTTCCTATCCAAACAAAGTGTGGTTTCTTTCAACCATGAAGCCCTGGTAAAGTGGCCCAGACAGTCCTAATTTTGTACAGAATTAAACAAAAATAGAGAGACAACATTCTCCTCAATAACTCACTGTCTACAAACCTCTTTGACAAACATGTGGTTTCTTTCCCTTACATTACATTCATGAATCTCATCCCCTTTCCAACTAAGCCATTGATGATTCTGAGGTTTTTAACAGTCAGTCAGAACCCACAATTTCACCATCGGATTAAGATGCACAAGGGGGGAAAGAGAGTGGAGGAAGAAAGGAATATTTCACAACAGGAAAACTCTAGTGGGTCGAAAGAACAGGAATGTATCCTTGCCAATGAACAACCAAGCAAACAGATAGAAAAAGCCCCAACACTTTGCATAAGGCTGCATGATAAACACAAGACTGTTGAACCAAACTTGGATCTAAAAACAAAGGATAAACTGATTTCTTCTGACATTTAACATCATCTGATGACCTGCAACCTCATTGTTATTTCCTTATGATGCACATTCTAAAAGTAATACCAGTTGTCATCACACATCACAAAAAGCCATGTGCGTCTCAAGTCGTCAACATTTGCTGTGCCTTTAGAACAGAGCCTGTTTTGAGTTGGATGCAGATGGGTTTATTTTTTAATAGAGGAGTTCAATCCACCCTTCAGAGTATAAAGTATCAGGCTGAGAAGGATCTTCTGACACAATGCAATTGAGATGCCTTGGCAGCTGGAGCAGCATACACCCCTTCAAAAAATAAGAGCAAGAAAAGAAGGCTTGGATAGAAGGATCAGGGGATTAGTAACAGGATACAGTCTTTCACCCCTAGGTCACCCACTGAATCCCAGCAGGGTCAGTAGCGAGCATAAGCTCATGGTGGTTTGGTTGCCCATGAGATCAGTTTGTGCTCTCCAGTTCCTAGCAGACAGGTGTTTCCATCCAATATGCACTATGGTTGGTGGGTGCAGCTAAGAGGCCAAGCACTAAACTCCAGGGAGACTGAATTACCCCCTAGAGATTTTCCTGTTGGTGTTGGAATGGTTTTGAGCCACTGCTGACCATACTATGCCTGTTAAGGGGGGGAAGAGAATCCCACTTTCTGCATCCATGCCCCCTTCTCCATCCCTTACTTCAAGCTGTCCCCTCATTCCCACCCCGGTTTTTTTCCTTGATTTGTTCACAGCTTTTTCACTGTTCCTTGTTTTTATTTTATCGTGGCCCTCCCTTTTTGAGATCTCACATCTGCCTGCAGTAGAGTCCTTGCACCTTACATGAAGCATCTCCTACTGACCGCTGCCAGAGACAAACTGCTGGACTAGATGGACCGTGGGTTGGATCCACTCTGTCACCTCCCATGTTCCTGTGTTGTTTCTGGGGGGGGGGGGAGCCTACTTCAGAGGCTTTTTCCAACACACAGGGATCAAACAGCCCATATCTTTCAGCAGCTTCTCTGAGCAGTGGGGTGATCGCTGGAGTTCTCTGCCTCATCTGCCCCTCTGATGAGCAGCTGTTACATACCTGACCCCACTTTCTCCATTCAGTTGATCTCTGCATCTTTGTGGTTCTGCTCACATCAAGAGAAGGTTGTTGATGTTGCACCTGTTCTGAGGTCGAACAGATCAGCACCTTTTAGCCATGTACATTCGCTACATAAAAAGCCATGTTCTTACAAGGAGATCAAAGCTGAGAGAATTTGGAAAAATAATCAAATTGGATGAGCAAACGTTATTCTATTTTTGAAACAAAAGCTCTCCAAGCTCATGAGCCTCTGGGGAGTGGAATGAAATTCAGTGCCACAGCTGACAGCCAGGGTGAAAACAGCCACGTTGCTTTTATGGAGGGAGCCTCATTGCACATGTGGAGACAAAATTGCTAGCCTAGCAGTTACAGCATGTGGGAAAACCCAGCTATGCACGTGCTTGTACTTCGGGGCGTATTTACGTATTTACCAGTTTGCTCCATGCAAATAAGGTGGGTATTTTTGTTTATAATATTGCCCACAGAGTGAAGAAAAAGCAAACATCTGGCTTGCATTCCTCTTCCTGCATATTTTATATTGCTGCCCACAGTACTAGCACTAGACACGGCCTCACACAAACCTGTGAATTTAACTGCAGAAAAGCCTTCTCCTAAAAATAACATCAAGATCCTTCACTTGGTCTGAAGGTCTCTTCTTCCCTGGAATGAGGCAGTTTGGTGTTTGCTCACTGGCCAGTAGCATATGGACATTTCGTCACGATCTATTAAAAACTCTTCTTTATCACACTGAGCTCTAATCTACACTAGGATGTTATTTCAAAATAACCCTTCCCCCCCGAGTTCAAATTTATAAGCGGTGTATCCACACTACCAAGCCCGTTATTTCAAAACCTTACTTAGCCATGTACATTCACTAGATAAAAAGCCATGTTCTTACAAGGAGATCAAAGCTGAATTCAAACTTTGCACTCCCGCTCTTCATCAGGAGTAACGCTAAATCCAAAATAGTAATTTTGAAATAACGACAGTGTGCATGCGCTAGTGCCACTATTTCAAAATAATTACTCCCCAGAGTAATTCGAAGTAATTACTGCCTCATGCTTCCTGGGGCTCTAAACCCAAGGTAGCATGTCCACATTAATGGAGCCTGCCTTGGACTAATTTCGAGGCCACTAGTGTGGATACGCTAGTTCAAATTTGTTAAATTGGGAGTTCTTAAATCAAATTTAGTAATTTCAAAATAGTTTCCTAGTGTAGACATGGCCTAACAGAGCTCTGAGGCTGCATAATTTTATTTATTTGTTATTTTGCATGTGTATGCCACTGACTCTAGGAGCAGGTTGTATGCATTCTTTAATGGCATTTCAGTGCCCCTATGTGGGATAGGTCAGTATTATTGACAACCCCATTATTCTTTTGTGCTCCTCGGAGCAGTCTGGATGGTCGGAAGGTGAACAGCATAGATTCTCCTTCCTCTTGTGCTGGTCTCACATTTGTTTCTGGGGCACTTGCCTGCTATGGCACCCTTACAGGCTGCATTCCCACCAGGCTCCACGTTCATTGCCCAGCTGAATACTTTCCTGCATATAGTCAAAGAGCTGCAAAGCTTGCTCCTTTTTATGGGGAAAACATACTGCTCAAGTGACCCAGCCTGCCAGAATGTGGGTGGTCTTGCAGGCTGATATGGTTGACTAAAACCCAACCCTTATGGCGACTTTGAGAATCCAATTCCCCCCACCCCTTCTCATGCTTCTTTCCCCCTCTCTGCACTGAAACAGCCCTGAACCCCTGATCATGTCCATAGGAGCTTATTCTGAAATTCAGAGGAGTGGACCCATTCCTTTATCACCAAAACAAAATGGCAGGTAAGAGACCTGCATATAACTGTTTATGGGGCCGCACCTGAGAGGAAAAGATAGAGGTGCAGTTTTGTCCCATGTTAGGAGATGACTTGAGCTAATTTTAGAGACAGGCGTAAAACAGAAAACAAAGATTTTCCATGTGAACTTCGGGGATTTCAGAATCTAAAACTAAGTTTGAATCTAATTTCAGAATTTAAATCTAAAACACAGGTGGCTGGTAACTAGAATGAGGTGAACCAAATCCCCAAACATGTGAACTAAAATCATCTCGCTTTGAGGTTTGGAAATCTGAATTCGGATCCAAAAGAACTAGCAGTTTTAACATGTCTCAGAAGGGGAGCTGTGTTAGTCGGTATCTGCACAAACAAGAAGGAATCCTGTGGCACCTTATAGACTAATAGATCTGTGCGGGCATGTCTACACTAGGAAATTATTTTGAAATAACTTACTTTGAAATAATAACTCTTGAGATAACTATTTTGAAATAGCATATCCACACTACAGGGAAGTCTCGAAATTAGTCTGAGGCAGGCTACCTTAATGTGGATGCATCACCTCGACTTAGAGCCCCAGGAAGCACTGGGGAGTAATTACTTTGAATGACTCTGGGGAGGAGTTATTTTGAAATAGCAGCAGCGAAGCATCCACAGTACTGCTATTTCGAAATAACTATTTCAAAATAAGAATTATTCCTCATGGAAAGCAGGAGTTATTATTTCGAAATAACCAGCCCATTCGAAATAATGGGCTTGGTAGTGTGGACACTCCACTTGTTATTTAGAAATAAGGGGAGTTACTTCGAAATAAGTCCCTGGTATAGACCAGGGCATAGTCCATAAAGTGCCACAGGACTTTTAGTTTTTCTACTAAACATGTTAAGCAGGGATGGCTCCCTAGAACTAGCTAACGACTCACACATATCTGGGCCTTGTGTAGAATTTAACTTGAGATTCTAAAGGGCTCTCCTATTTTTAAAGTTTTCATCAGAAACTCTGGGAAATTTCCCTTTCACGGTATTGCAGACAGCATTCCATGCCCAGAAGAAAAGGAACATATGTAGGGTGACCATATTTCCCTATGGCAAATATAGGACACCTGATAAATGGCTCTGATTTAAGTGAGCTCAATAGCAATCGATCAGGGCTATGCAGCACAAATGCTCAAAATAGCATTAAGTTGATTGAGCCCCCATTAAAAGACACACTGCATTATTATCTGTGTCTGTATTTTAGAAATGTACATCGCCTGACTGTCTGTCTGTCTGCCTGTGACGCCATTTGTTGCAGAACTCCTCCTAAATGGTAAGAGCTAGAACCACCAAATTTGGTATGCAGTAGGGATATTAGATGTAGTGTACTAGAATAGCTGTGTAACCACACAAAATGTTATCGGTTACACAACTATTTTACAGTCCCTAGGGGTGGGGCCAGCAACCAGTCCACTCCTGGCCCCACTCCCGGGGACCCCCCTGCCATCCCATGCTGCTGCCTCTGTATCAGAAGCAGCAGCGCGGGGTATGGCAAGTGGAGCCAGTCCGCGAAGGGAGCCAATTTAAAAACCAGGTCCCCACACAGACTGGCTACCTCTGGCCGCGTGGAGCTTGGACCCCCGTGGACAGGGGCTGCCGTTGCAAGGCAGCCTCTGCCATGGCAGGCCCAGGCACACCATGGACAGAGGCTGCTTCGCGGGAGCCTCCCCCCCTACTTCTGCTTCCTCTAATAAAGGCAGCAGCAGCAGGGTGGGGAACAGCTGGATCCAGGGCTCATGGGGAGCTGCTTTTAAGCTAGCTCCTCACGGTCACCAGGGAAAGTTCTCAGGGGACTGGCAGGTCACTGCACAGACCTGGGGGCTACAGATTGTCTGGGTGCAGCCTGGGCAGAGACAGGAACAGATTTAAACAGAAAAGTTGCATATCCTGCTCCTTGTATGATACACAGACTCCTACCCTGGGTGATCTCATTTCCCGCCCTCGCATTCCCGGAGGAAGAGGGGCAGTAGGTAACGTTCTGACCCAAATCCCATTGAAATCAAAGGGGAGTTTTACATGATTTCCAGTTACATCAGCTCAGGTTCCTTGTGCTTTCAGGGAGCCCTTCACAATGGGAGCCTGGTGTTGAATGGCTCGGGAAATGGTTGTCAAAGCAGGAACAGAGGAAGGAGGGAGTGGGGGATTGTAACATCAAGGAGAGGAAGGAAGAAAGGAAGCTACAATCTACCAATGACAGCCCAGTGCCTCTGGGATCCCTGTGAATCATCAACAGCATCATCATTCCTCTCCTGCTCCTCCTCCTTTTGGGGTATTCCCAAAGTTTACCTATCAAATAGCCATCTAAAAGGGGACCCCAAATTCCCTGGTCTCAGAGAGATGGCGTAACAGCAAATATGTTAACACTAACAGGGGGCCACACACGTGCCTGGGATGAGCTTTGTACTCCTAGGAGAACATTATTCTGTTCCAACATTATCTGGATTATATACAAACCAATACATGCAAGTCAAGAATGGGCAAATGCCGGCCTGCGGGCCAGAGCTGGTCCTCCTTGCAGAAGGAATAATGGTAGTTCGAATTAGGAGCTTTAATTCGAACTACCTAGTCCGTGCCGCGTGTAGCCGCGGGCAGGTAGTTCGAACTACGGGGCATTTAAAAATGGTGGCATCCTGGAACATGCAAATAAAGCCCGGGATATTTAAATCCCGGGCTTCATTTGCAAGTTCGAATGCCTACATTAGCCACCCTAGTTCGAACTAGGGTGGCAGTGTAGACATACCCAGGGTGTGTTCAGCAGGGTGCTGTATCATGGAAGGCAAACAGGCCATATTCTAACGGGCTCTGTTAATTACCGAGACTTCCTATTTACAGAGGTGACTTGCCTTCGCCTTCCAGCAAGACGATTCTGTTGTAGAAAGCTTGCTGGACTAACTTCTCCTTGCAGAAGAGGCATGCAACTCCTGTTGACTACAACAGCAGTTTTGTCTGAGCGAGGACTGCAGGTTTTGGCCTGTGATTATTAATAATTCAGGGCTCAGGAACTTTCAGAACACAGAGACAGGCAAACGGCACTGACTGCCTTCGTTTTCCAATAGAAATCAATCTTTCCTATCCTGTAGAGAAATTGCCTACAGTGGAGAGGGAGGGATTAGAATGAGGCATAAGTGAGCAGATATATAAAAGCAAAGTCCTTAGGAGTGAAGGTGAATGGCAAAGCTTTTGTTTTAAAAATACAACAAAATACCAAAAAAACAACAACTTAAACCCTCTGGCAGGTGCAAAACAACTTGTTTTCTAGCAGGATTTTCTTCCCCCTTCTACAGAATTATTAGCAGCCTGGTGCTGCATACAAGAAGCTAGGCTACAATGTCTCCAGAGAAGCTGATGCACTGTCTTCTGATAAATCATCTACATTTGAAAAGGTCCCTAGTTTAAATATGTATTGACCCAAACACTGCCTTAGTAATTCTCTTGTGACTGTCTGGAGGTACATAGTAAGCTCTCTCTCCACAGCACAAAATGTCATAGTGTTTAATCATGCTAAAGCAATATTTAGCACCACTCAGTGTGGACAATGTACAGCAATGTATTATAGTAGCTTGGTTTAAAAAAGTGCTCTCTTCTAGGGATCATGAGGTGTCTGTCCTAGGGCATGTCTACGCTATGGAGAAGATCAATCCTCCAGGGGTCAATCTTCTAGTGTTCGATTTAGCAGGTCTCGTATAGACCCGCAAAAGTGAACACTGAGGACAGCCCCCACCGACGTCCTGTACTCCTCATTTGGTGTGGAGTAAGGGAAGTCAACGGCAGCATGTGGTCCCATTAGCCTCCTGCAGTGCAGAAGCTCCAGCAGCTTGGCTTCAGGTAAGCTGAATCCAGGTAAGCTGAATCCAACTACACATTTTATGTAGTTCAAGGGTAGGGAACCTTTTTAGGGTTGGGGGCCACTGACCCACAGAAAAATCAGTCAGGGGCCGGGAGCTGTGGGGAGGCAGTGGGGGCCCAAAACCTCAGGGGCCAGATCCAGGCAACCCAGGGGCTGCATCCGGCCCCCGGACCTTAGGTTCCCCACCTCTGGCGTAGTTGGATGGCACATCTTAAGCCGACCTGCCTGGTCTAGTGTAGACCAGGCCCTAGAGCTGAGTGAAGGCCTGACCCAGCAATGCTTTAAAAATTGGGTCTTTTGTATTAATACCCAGCCCAGCCCCACGCAGATTGGTTTGCTTTGGCAGAGGTTGGTGCAAAATGGTGGCCGGCCGAGACTGCTTTCAAAAGCAGATGTGCTCATTTTTCCATCCCCCACCCTTTCAGCTTGCCACTGCCCAAAAAGCTTGGGGCTGAATCAGAGCACATATGGGTGAAGATCGGTAGAGTCAGCTCTGAGAAGCACGCAGAAGTTTGGACATTATCGTACCTACTTAGGCTTGTGAGACTGAGCTGAAAACATGAACTCAGGTTTCCTGGTTTTGGGGGGGAGGGCATTTCCTGTTCTGTCCCTCACACACACACCAGTTCAAACCAATAGCAATAACGTGAACTGGTCTGTAAGAAAAGACATGCTTCAGGAAGTGGCGCCGCTTCTGGGTGAAGGTTTGAGAGTGTCCCTCTTCAATCAAACTTTGGCTCATCTCTCATTTTAACTGGTAAAATGAAATGCCTCCTGGAGACAGACATCAACGTTTTATTAGACCTTAAGGCCAGAGGGGACCATTGTGACCGTCTAGTCTGATCTTCTTCATAACACAAATTATAGGAAGGATAGTACAGTGATGGGACACACACCTAGAATTTGGGAGGTCTGGGTTCAAAATCTTGCTCTGCCACAGATTTTGTGTGTGACCTTGGGCTGGTCACTTAGTCTCTCTGTGCCTTGCTTCCACATCTGTAAAATGATGATTATAGCGCTGCCTACCTCATACGGGTGCTATGAGGTGAAATACGTTACACATTGTGAGGTGTTTTCATAATACATTGGGGTGGGCAAGATACGGCCCAGGGGCCAGATCCAGACCACCAAGCCACTTGATCCAACTCGCGGCTGCCCTGCCACACCCCTGTCTCCAAGTTAGTCAAGACCCGGGGGCAGCAGAGTGCGTGAAGCCATTCCCTGTTCAAAGCGGCTGGTCACTCCCTTCCCGCCAACCAGGGGCATGCAGTGCCTACAGGGAGACGCCAGGTATTTGGAACAGCAAATGACTTTGCGCACACCCCCATCCCCAGGTCACAACTGGCCTGGGGGCAGGGAAGCGTGCGCAGTCTCCTCCCCACACCAGGGGCATGCGGCAACCTAGACGGAGCTGCCATGTTCAAAACTGGCAGGGCGGGGGTGAAGGGGTGAGAGACTTCATATGCTCTCAGGCCCTGATTGGCCTGGGAGTGAAGAAGCATGTGAAGTCTCCTTCCCCCGCCAGGGGCATGCAGAGCCTAGAGGGAACTGCCCCTTCCACCCGAGGCCCCACCCTTTCTGGGGGTGGAGCCAACCCGTGACCATTACCCCCAATTAGAGAAGTGACTCCCTGCAAAAAAATTTTGCCCACCCCTCTACTATACTAATGGGGACCATCTAAGATCTGGGGACCATTTACCCAGTTAATCCTGTGCCACTCACATAACTTGTTTTATCCATAGCATCTCCTTTAGGAAGCCACCCATACTTTAGGTACCTAATGACCATCTGGATTTTTAAAGTACTGGGCAAAGACCCAGACCCTTAGAAGTATTTGAGCATCTAGCTCCCAGTGATTACTATGGGAATTCAGTGTCTAAACGCATTTGGAGATCTAGCTCTTAGTGAGCCCTAGAGAAGTCAATCGGAGCTGCGAGCTGCGGAGCACTTTTGAAAACCCAGTGATTAATTTAAGTACCTAAATTTGGATTTGGGGCCTCACCCATTTTTGAAAATCTTCACCCAACAGACTGGCACAAAAGAGGTTGTATCTGCTGCTCCGCATTCCAGTGTATTAAACAGTGTGCAAAATAAATAAAATAGAGACTCGAGGCAATTGACTGTGAGAAGGGCAAGCCATGACAAATCAATCCACTTGGCGCTGATCAGATGTAAGTGCTCTCAGGCACTTCAATACAGCTGCTGGTGGGAGTGAGTGGCAAGCTGGTATGTCCCATTAAAAGGGGCTCAGGACAGAACTGATCGTATGCATCACAGAAGCATGAGGCTTTCTGCTAATCGTTAATAAGCTCCTTGATTTTTGGTTTTTGCCTTTGTTTTTGGCGTTTGTTGTTGTTGTTGTGACGGGGGCGTTGCACAAATCTGTGAGGAGATTCAGAGTAGATTAATATTCAGGTTGTTTCCACCTTAAATAAATAATAAACATTTTAATTTTATGTAAAACTTTAAAAGCATGTAGCCACAGATGTCCTTTGCAACTAATCCAGAGGTGGGGGAGGGTGGGGCGGGGGGAAACTTTCCATGAAGAGATCTAGAATACAGCAACTTTCATTCAAATATTTCTGCATACTTTCTCTCTCCCTGACCACCCACTTTCGAATAAGAAGTTTGAGGGTTCTTGGTTTTTTTATAAATATCCATGTAATGTCACATCCTACAGCAAAAGTTAATCCTTTATGTAGATTTACACATAAAAAAGGGCTATTTTGGGGGGATTATAGTAAAGCTCTATAAACAGGGGTAGCCCAAGGTGAATCTATTTCTTGTGCTTGTTTTTAGAAGGCGAAGGATAAAAACATGTGACATAAATCATTCCCGAGTGGCTAACATTGAAAATGCCTATTCAAAAAAAGATCTATGATCATGTGGGCAGATGCCTTCTCATACTGTAGATTGTCACTATCTAGCCAAAAGAGATGTAATTAATTTGAGAGAGTTTTTAGAACCCACAATGTTTGACCTGTGGTTACAATGAGATGGAACCTGATGTTGCAACCCTAATTCCTGCAAGTAATCTTTATTCACATAAGTAGTCTATTGGCTTCATGTTTCACCAGCTTTAAATTGGTGTGGGGAAGGGGTGGGAATAAAAAATATCCATATGGTGAGCTTTTACATCTTTGTTAAGATGGCACATCCCCTCAACCTCAATATGTCATCCTGCACTCTCAAAGCAGTGTATCTGGGGGAAGAAATTTCTGATTACAGAGGGTTCTTTCATGTAGCAGGAAAAAGGCATACTGAAATGCAGTGGTTGGAAGGTGAAGTAAAACAATTTCAAGCTGTCTTATCTGGAGTATTGGAACACTGCAGAAGATCCCGGAGACTGAAAGAAAGCAAACATTGTGCCAATATTTTAAAAGGGTAAATGAAATGACCTAGGTAATTATAGGCCTGACACCAGGCAAGATAATGGAGCAGCTGATATGTTCCTCAATTAATAAAGAATTAAAGGAAAGTAATATAATTAATGCCAATCAACATGGATTTATGGAAAATAGATCCTGTCATACTAACTTGATATCTTTTTTGGGTGAGATTGCAAGTCTGGTTGGTAAAGACAATTGTATTATTGTAACGGACTTCTGTAAAGCATTTGATGAGATACAGCACAATGTTTTGATTAAAAAAAACTATACCGATAAAAAATGAACATGGCATATACCTTAAATGGATTAAAAACTGGTCAAATGTAATTGTAAACAGAGAATCATCAGCAGTGTGAATATGTTTCTACTCAGGTTCATGGCCTTGTGCTATTTATCAGAGCCGGGGAAGAAAACAAAATCTACACATTTAGGCTGCGTCTAGACTGGCATGATTTTGCGCAAAAGCTAATCATTTTGCAGTCTACACTGGTCACGAGTATTTGCGCAAGAACACTGACTTTGTAATGTACAAAATCAGTGGTTCTTGCACAAATACTCCGACGCTCCCGCTCAGGGATAAGCCCTCTTGCGCAAGTATTCTTGCGCAAGAGGGCCAGTGTAGACAGCCACGTTAATTTCTTGCGCAAGAAAGCCCGATGGCTAAAATGGCCATCGGAGCTTTCTTCTTGCAAGAAGAGAGCTCTACACTGGCACGGATGCTTTTGTGCAAAAGCAAATCTTTTGCGCAAAGGCACATGCCAGTATAGACGCTCTCTTGCGCAAATACTTTTAACGGAAAAACTTTTCCATTAAAAGTGTTTGCGCAAAATCATGCCAGTCTAGACGCAGCCATAAAGTTTGCAGATGACACAAAAATGGGAAGAGTGGTAAATAATGAAGGCTACAGGTTTCTAAAACAGTGTGATCTACATCTCTTGGTAAACTGGGCTCAAGTAGACAAAATGCATTTAAAAACTGTTAAATGTAAATTTATACATCTAGGAACAAAGATGGAGGCTACCTTTGCAGGATGGGGGAGTCTATTTGGGAAGCAGTGTCTCTGAAAAAGATTTGACCTTTCTGGTGGAAAATCAGCTTAATATGAGCTCCAGTATGATGCTATGCACTCTTTGGATGCATAAACAGAGGGCTCTCAAGTAGGAGCAGAGAGTTATTTTTTTCTCTGTACTTGGCACTGTGTGACCGCCACTTGAATACTGTGTTCTGTTCCGCTGTCCGCTATTCAAGCAGGATGTTGAAAAATTGGAGGGAGTAAAAAGAAGAGGCAAGAGAATGATTAAAAAATTAGAAAACATATTTTATGTTGATGTACTCAAGGAACTCCATTTATTTAGTTTAATAAAGAGATGCTTAAGCGTGACTTGATCACAATCTTCAAGCACCTACTTGGGGAAAAAATATTTAATCTAACAGAGAAAGGTATAACGTGATCCAAACGTTTGGAAATTTAAGCGTGACAAATTCAAACTGGAAATAAGGTGTATGTGTTTAACAGCAAGAGTAATTAATCACTGGAATAATTGACCAAGGGTTGTGGTGGATTTTTCATCATTGGTCATTTTAGAATCAAGCTTAAATGACTGCTTCTTGGAGCAGCTGGTGCAGGAACCCACAAGGGGAGAGGCAATTCTCGATTTAGTCCTGAGTGGAGCGCAGGATCAGGTCCAGGAAATAACCGTTACAGGACCGCTTGGGAATAGTGACCATAATATAATAACATTCAACATTCCTGTGGTGGGAAGAACACCTCAGCAGACCAGCACCCTGGCATTTAATTTCAAAAGAATTACACAAAAATGAGGAGGTTAGTTAAACAGAAATTAAAAGGCACAGTGACTAGAGCCAAATCCTGCAAGCTGCATGGAAACTTTTAAAGACACCATAATAGAGGCCCAACTTAAATGTATACCCCAAATTAAAAAACATAGCAAGAGACCTAAAAAGAGTCACCGTGGCTTAACCACCATGTAAAAGAAGCAGTGAGGACAAAAGGTATCTTTTAAGAAGTGGAAGTCCGATCCTAGTGAGATAAATAGAAAGGAACATAAACACTGTCAAATCAAGTGTAAAAATGTAATAAGAAAAGCAAAAAAGATTTTGAGGAACAGCTAGCCAAAAACTCAAAAGAAATAACAAAATGTTTTTAAGTACATTAGAAGCAGGAAGCCTGCTAAAAACCTGTGGGTCCCCTAGACGATCGAACTATAAAAGGCGCAATCAAGGGCGATAAAGCCATTGCGGAGAAACTAAATGATTTCTTTGCTTCAGTCTTCACGGCTGAGGACGTTGGGAGATTCCCAAATCTGCACCGTCCTTTGTGGGTAATGAATCTGAGGAACTGTCCCGGATTGAAGTGTCATTACAGGAGGTTTTGGAACAAATAGAAAAACTTAATGTTAACAAATCTCCGGGACCGGATGGCATTCATCCAAGGGTTCTAAAAGAACTCAAATGGGAAATTGCTGAACTATTATCTGTGGTTTGTAACCTATCCCTTAAATCGGCTTCCGTACCTAATGACTGGAAGGTAGCCAAGCGTGACACCAATATTTAAAAAGGGCTCTAGAGGCGATCCGGGCAATTACAGACCGGTAAGTCTAACTTCGGTACCGGGCAAATTAGTGAAACAATAGTAAAGAATAAAATTGTGAAGCATGTAGAAGAACATAATTTGTTGGACTAAAGTCAACATGGGTTCTGTAAAGGAAATCCTGTCTTACTAATCTATTAGAGTTCTTTGAAGGGGTTAACAAACATGCGGACAAGGGGATCCAGTAGATATAGTTTACTTAGATTTCCAGAAAGCCTTTGACAAGGTCCCTCACCAAAGGCTCTTGTGTAAATTACATGGCCATGGGATAAGAGGAAGGTCCTTTCTTGGATTGAGAACTGGTTAAAGACAGGAAACAAAGGGTAGGAATAAATGGTAAATTTTCAGAATGGAGAGGGGTAACTAGTGGTGTCCCCAAGGGTCAGTCCTAGGACCAATCCTGTTCAACTTATTCATAAATGATCTGGAGAAAGGGGTAAGCAGTGAGGTGGTAAAGTTTTGCGGATGATACCAAACTGTTTAGGATAGTCAAGACAGAAGCAGACTGTAAGGGACTCCAAGAAGATCTCACCAAACTGAGTGATTGGGCAACAAAATGGCAAATGAAATTTAATGTGGATAAGTGTAAAGTAATGCACATTGGGAAAAATAACCCCAACTATACGTACAGTATGATGGGCTAATTTCGACAAATCAGGAAAGAGATCTTGGAGTTATCGTGGACAGTTCTCTGAAAACTTCCACACAGTGTGCAGTCAAAAGGCAAATAGGATGCTAGGTATTATTAAGAAAGGGATAGAAAATAAGACCAGAATATCTTACTGCCCCTGTATAAAACTATGAGTACGCCCACATCTTGAATACTGTGTACAGATGTGGTCTCCTCACCTCAAAAAAGATATTTTGGCCTTGAAAGGGTTCAGAAAAGGGCAACTAAAATGATTAGGGGTTTGGAACGGGTCCCATATGAGGAGAGGTTAAAGCAACTGGGACTTTTCAGTTTAGAAAAGAGGAGACTGAGGGGGGATATGATAGAGGTGTATAAAATCATGAGTGGTGTGGAGAGGACCGATAAAGAAAAGTTATTTATTAGTTCCTAAATAGAAGAACTAGAGGACACCAAATGAAATTAATGGGTAGCAGGTTTAAAACTAATAAAAGAAAGTTCTTCTTCACACAGCGTGTAGTCAGCCTGTGGAACTCCTTGCCGGAGGAGGCTGTGAAGGCTAGGACTATAACAGAGTTTAAAGAGAAGCTAGATAATTTCATGGAGGTTAGGTCCATAAAAGGCTATTCGCCAGGGGATAAAATGGTGTCCTTGGCCTCTGTTTGACAGATGCTGGAGAGGGATGGCAGGAGACAAATCGCTTGATCATTGTCTTCGGTCCACCCCCCCTCTGGGGCACCTGGTGCTGGCCACTGTCGGCAGACAGGATACTGGGCTAGATGGACCTTTGGTCTGACCCGGTACGGCCGTTCTTATGTTCTTATGTTATGTTCTTAAGATTGGATGTTTTTATTACAAAAAGGTTGGTGCTAGAAAATTTTTGAGGAAGTTTTAGGGCCTCTGTTATACAGAAAGCCCGTCTAGATGACCCTAATAGCCTCCTCTGGCCTTGGAATAGATAACTCTGTGAATGTTTTATCATTTGAATTCTTTAACAAGCTATCTAGTCTCAATGTAAAACAGATACTATAGTTCAAAGAGTAGTTACGGGTACGTGAAGAAATTACTGGGGGAGGTTTTATGGCCCGTGTTACGCAGAAGATCCAATTAGAGCAGTGATTCTCAAAGGGTGGTCTGCAGATCACTAGTGGTCTGCAACCATCTTGCAGGTGGACCGTGGGTTCGGGGCTCCCCCCCCTCAACAGGGAGCCAGCACAAGCACTCCAGCCCCACGTTCCCTCCTCCCCCTTGTGAGGGTGGCTTTCTGCTGCAGGAGGGAGCCCCAAGCCTCGCAAGATGGATCTAGATCGTGGCAGGAGGAAGCAGCTCCACGCACTCCCCTCTCCCGCAGCTGGGGAAATGACAGTGGAGGAAAACGCTCACCTGGAGGCTTTCACTGCAGCTCCCATTGGCTGGAATACTGGCCAGTCACCCCAGCCCACTCCTATACCCAAATTCCCATCCAGATCCCCCTGCCCTCAGCCTGCTTCTGCCCCCAACCTTCCGTCTGGACCTCCTTCCCACCCTTAGCCTGCTCCTGCACCCTACCTCCTGCCAGGACGCTGCATCCCCACCCCATCCCGCACCCATTTTGTTATCATCCACAGAAAGAATTGTGTTGAGCAGGGTGGGCCACGAGGCAAAAAGTTTGAGAACCACTGGCTTAGAGTATCACAATGGACCCTTCTGGCTCGAAAATAGATAATACCCAAACACAGCGGCAGTGCAGAAAGAGTAAGCCCACCCCACTGCCGCCTCTGCGCACAGTATGTGAATTTAGAAAACCTCGGCCAACAAAAGCTGTTGTTTGGCCTTACTGTGTCGCTGATTTCCAGAGTTACCGGCCACATTTCAGAGCCTCTCAAAGAAAAGGATTTTGAAAACGATCTAGTGTCCTTTTCATTAGCGCTGATAGAAAACTTTTGAATATTTTTGCTGTTTTCAAGTGGCATGTAGAGTCGTCTATATTTTTCAAAAATTGGAAATCGCTTTACATTCGTTGAACATTTTTGGTGACGAGTTTCTACACCCAGCTCTACTTATCAGGTAGGCTGTTCTGTAGCTTGTTGCTGCCACTGACTTGCTGGGATAAGAGGAGTGAAATGGGTCAATTTCACTTTCCGATTATTATGGGATAGATGCTGCAGGAGCTGCCCCTGCACAGTGAGGACAGGTTGGTTGCCCGGCTTCTCGTGCCTTTGCCTCCCACCTCCAGGCAGGAGGAACTAAACAAAAGAATGGCCATACTGGCTCAGACACTCTAGCCCAGTGTCCTGTCTTCCAACAGTGGCCAATGCCAGGTGTCTCAGAGAGAATGAACACAACAGGCAATCATTAAGTGATCCATCCCCTGTTGCCCATTCTCAGCTTCTGACAAACTGAGGCTACGGATACCTTTCCTACCCATCCTAGTAAATAGCCATTGATGGACCTATCCTCCATGAATTTATCTAGTTCTTTTTTTAACCTTATTAAAGTCTTGGTCTTCACAACATCCTCTGGCGAAGAGTTCCACAGGTTGACTATGCAGTGCATAAAGAAAAACTTCCTTCTGCTTGTTTTAAACCAGCCTGCCTATTAATTTCATTTGGTGACCCCTTAGTTCTTATGTTATGGGCACAAGTAAATAACTATTCCTTATTCACTTTCTCCACACCTGTTATGATTTTATAGACCTCTGTCATATTCCTTCTTGGTCCCCTCTTTTCTAAGCTGAAAAGTCTCAGTCTTTTTAATCTCTCTTCATATGGCAGCTGTTCCAAACCCCTAATGATTTTTGTTGCCCCTTTCTAAAAATTTTCCATCCCAATTGGATCCATCCCACTTTAGCCACAGAAAATGTTGAGAAGAATGGAGCTGGGACCTAGTCCTGCATCCTCTGTGCACCCTAACATCCCACAGAAATCAGTGTGAGTGCACACTAGAAATGCAGAAACTGATTAAGACTGTCCATTTCTGATTTCATAGGGTAACCCTCCCCTTCTGAGCACCCGAGGGTGTAGAAGCAGGCTCCTCAACCACGAGACCCTACCCCCACAAGATGGAGACAGAGCGTCTCAGTGGATGCATGTACAGACAAAATCTCATTCATGCAAATGAGAATGAAGCCTGGGAAGAACAAGGTCTATCCTCTGGTGGAGAGTGCATGGAAAACTCTGTTCATTGCACATTCCCCATCACAGCATTTAGGGTTGCCATAGCACCGAGGAAAAAATTCTGTTGAGAAAAAAAAAGGGGGGAGACCAAAGTTGTTGAGCAAAAATGGGACCCTGAGAGTTATTAAGCTAAAAATATATATAAAAAACCCCCCAGCATGCCTCTTTAAGAAATGCTTTTGAGGCTTTTTGGCCCTAACAGGCTGCCGGCGGCCATCCACCATATTGTCTTTCTGCTCCGGGCCAGACAGCTCCCCTGCGGAATCAGGTAAGTACCCGGGATTTTCTCCTCCTGGCTGGGAAAAAAACAGAAAATACCGGACATTTTAGGTGTCTGGTATTTTCTGATTTTTTTTACCAGATAGGAGGCGAAAATACCAGACTGTCCGGGTCAATACCGGACACCTGGCAACCCTAACAGCATTTCATGGGGCCAGAGGGAAAGAGGAAAGACAGCTCTGTTGCACAGGAAGCCCTCCAACCTCTGGCCTGAGATCTGCTCCAACACAGAGAAGAGCATAGGAGCAGGATGGCAAAAGAGTCATTGACTGTGTTCATTGGTAGATCTGCTTTCCAGGAACCTGTGGATACAGAGTCTGGAGTGGCAGCTGCCCTCCAGAGAGATGACGCTGCAGCTCTGTAATGTGGCCATGGCTTGGGGGGATTGAGTCCAGTCAGTTCCCTGTACAAACCCTCTTATAGAACGGGCTGAGCTGGGCCTGTACTGAGGGGAGAACATGGTCCAGAAACACTGGTAAGAACGGTTCCAGCCAAAGTGCACTTGCCAGAAAAAAACCTGCCCCTCACTTTGTAACACTGCAGTCATTCTGGTTTCACGGGAGTCCTCCCATCCTTGGAGAAATGCTCACCCTGAACCTTGAGGGAGCATTTTATTTCTGGTAGATGAACCCTTAAAATTCAACCAGGAACAAGCTGCCAAAGAAATAAACACGAAACGTAATGTGTTCAAGCACAAGCAACCTGGGCTGAGCCCACAGTCCTTCGTGTGGTTTCTCTAGCCAAACACCTTTCTTTTCAGGAGTGGTTTGGTGGGTTTGCCGTTCAATCAGCCCATTGAGTTGTTGTTGGCTATTTCAGTGAGTATGTAATAGCACACATGCTGTGGTGCCAGCAGCTCCCTTCCAGAGCCCTGACTAGTGTTCAGAAGCCGTATAAATTCTCACTTCAGCAGTAGCCAGATGTTTCCTGTACTATCAGTGTTCAGAATCTAAAAAGATTGTTCTGCAACACACCAAGATGTCTGATTTGTGCTAGGCTTCTGTGTCTCTCTGCTTGGGGATTTTCTTGCCAATCAATAGCATCATAGGGACAGATTGCGAATGCTTTGCTGAGCAGAAGCAGCCCATATGTATGCCGGTAAGTGCTCACCAGTCCAAGCCACAGCCACTAAAACTGTCTCTTTAGGGTCGAGAGAGGATAGCCAAGGAACATTCTCAACAAAAGGAAGGGCTGCCATTTCCCAAGCCAGTTCAGAAAGTTCAAAAGCAAAATAGTCGGGAAGGATCAAAAGTAGCGAGACTATTGGCCAGTGCACACAGCCCTCTCGTGGATATAATAAGAGCGGCCCAACCGTGTGTCATTGCCTCCACTGTTAATGGAGAGTCTCTTCCAACCACAATAGTGGATGTTTGACCTTTTGGAAGAGGAGGCTGTGAGTTCTAACCCCACTTGGGAATTGGCCATGGTGCGCAACATAGTGACAGCCACAAAGACCACAAATTACCTGCCATGATATAGCCATTTTTAAGACAATATTCATCCTAATAAAACCGCTTTAAAGTAGGCGAGCCTTGGAGCAGAAGGGGCCAGCTTTGTCTTTTTGTGGTCTCTCACCAAGCGGCCACAAGATGGCAATGTTCAATGCACAGCATTATTTCCATAGCTCAGCCAACCCTGATGTACATAACCATCATTAATCTATCTAGCTCTTTTTTGAACCCTGTTAAAGTCCTAGTCTTCACAACATCCTCTGGAAAGGAGTTCCACAGGTTGACTGTGCACTGAGTGAAGAAAAACTTCCTTTTGTTTGTTTTAAACCTGCTACCTATTAATTTCATTTGGTGACCCCTAGTTCTTATATTGTGGAAATAGGTAAATAACTTTTCCCTATTCACTTTTTGCACACCAGTGATGATTTTATAGACCTCTATAATATCCCCCCCCCCTTAGTCTCCTCTTTTCTAAGCTATATATTTTGGTTAGTCTCTAAGATGCCATAAGACCACTCATTTTTAAAGTTACAGACTAACAGTTACCCCTCTGAGACTTTTAATCAGAGCAGTAGTTTACTCTAGATGCTGCGGGAGAGGGTTATTCAATTTTAAGCATTCTCAACACTGAATAGCCTATCTCCAATGGACCCTGAGGAGGGAGAGGCTTGTGAGACTCACTGGTCGGTGTCAGGTGTAAATTAAACCATGGCTTGGAAGTGCTAGTTGGTGAGGCTTCGTCAGAATCACAGAATCATAGAATACTAAAATTGGAAAGGACCTCGAGAGGTCATCAGGTCCAGTTCCTTGTCCTCACAACAGGACCAAGCACCATCTGGATCAAGGGTGTACAAATACTGGCCCACGGACCAAATCCGGTCTGCCAGTGTTAGCCCCTGGTGGGTCCCCACACTGCCTTATTTACCTGCGCCTCTGCAGGTGCAGGGGATTGCAGCTCCTGTTGGCTACAGATTTCTGTTCCTGGCCAATGGGAGATACAATCACCCTTACATGCGGAGGTGCAGATAAAAATAGCAGCAGCAGACCACCAGGAACTAACCCTGGTGAACTGACTCCATTTTATTGCCCACCCTTGATCCAGATCATTCCTGACAGATGTTTATCTAACCGGCTGTGACGGGGCAGAGGAATCGACCGCCCTGCCCCGCACTCAGAGGAACGGCCGGACAGGAGCCGCGCGGGGGGGAGGAGGTCCTGGCGGCAGCGAAAGGGCGCCCGCAGCGGTGGCAGACGCGAGGCGCCGGTTCCCGCCGGCGCGCGGAGATGATGTCGCCGAGGACATCACCCCGGGCTCCTGGAAGGGCGGGGCTGCGTGCGTGGAGGCGGGGTCAGCGCGGGACGCCGGGCCACGGCACCTTCAAAATGCCGGGGTCCGGGGTCTGGAGGGGAGAGGAGGAGAGAGAAGGAGCGCCAGCAACCTCAGTGGGAGACAACACTTGAGGGTGAGCTTGTCTCCACGCTGGGGGAAGAGGCAGGACCAGGCCAGGGAAGAAGTGGCCCAGGGTCGGGCCGTGGAACCCGTGAGTGGAGGGTTTAGGGGCTCTAGCCCCCTCCACTGAGTAGGGATCAGTGTCCCTACCTTAGGGCCCTGGGTCGGGACTCGGAGCAAGGGCGGGCCCGAGTCCCCTTCCCCGGCCACAGGGGCTACAAGGCAGCAGAATATATATATATCTATTGTAGACCCTCCTGAGGGGAAGGATCACAGTAAAGAGACGACTGTCCACCCGAACTCGGGGTGGGGGTTCAGGGCAACCGCTTACACCGGCTCTTAAATATCTCCAATGATGGAGATTCCACAACACCCCTAGGCAATTTATCCTAGCGCTAACCACCCTGACAGCTAGGAAGCTTTTCCTAATGGCCAACCTAAACCTCCCTTGCTGCAATTAAACCTGTTGCTTCTTGTCCTATCAAGGAGAACAATTTTTCTCCCTCCTCCTTGTATCATCCTTTTAGGTACTTGAAACCTATTATTATGTCTCCTCTTAGGCTATGTCTAGACTACCCCGGAAGACTCAAAAGAGGACTCAAAAGACTATGCGGCAGATTCGAAAGAAGATATACAAATTCTTCTTCCAATCTCACTTTTGAAAGCAGAGCTTTTGAAAGTGAAAGTAGTCTAGATGCGTTTTTTTTCCGGCAACCCTCCCCCTTTTTCGAAAAGCCACTTTTCCTCAAAAAATGAGGTTTATGCGGCTTTTCGAAAAAGGGGGGGTTGCCGAAAAAAATGCATCTAAAATACTTTCACTTTCAAAAGCTCCACTTTCAAAAGTGAGATTGGAAGAAGAATTTGTATATCTTCTTTCGAATCTGCCGCATAGTCTAGACAAGCCCTTAGTCTTCTCTTTTCCAAACTAAATAAACCCCATTCTTTTAGTCTTCCCTCGTAGATCATGTTTTCTAGACCTTTACTCATTTTTGTTGTTCTTTTCTGGACTCTCTCCAATTCCTCCACATCTTTCCTGAAATGTGGCACCCAGAATTGGACCCAATACTCCAGTTGAGGCCTAACATTGCATCCATTCATGGTCACCTCTTCCAAGGACTAGTCCTTGGTGCACAGACACATGATAAGGACAATGTAGAGTTTTAAGGTACTTTAAAAGCATGGCAATAGCCAACTTGTACCAGTCTCCTGGGGTATGCTGATTGCTATAGGCTACCTTAGATCCTGCTAGGAGGGCCCTGAAGATGGTGAGATGAGCTTGTTCTTATTGTTTATCTTACAGCTCTCCCCTCCTCCAAGATACCTGGTCTCTGCCCTGAGGAACTTGCTAACTCATTTCGGCCATGACACGAGAGGGCTCACATGAGAATCAGAAAGGGGGATGAGTTACGGGAGTCCCATTGCATTGCTTGGTGATTGTCAAGCAAGATGCTGCTCCTGCGTTCATGGCAGGTTTCATTGCTAGAGTAGACTGTAGGTCAGTGGATGTCTATGTTGGCTTCGGTGCCTTACCTACAGAAGATATATGTTCAGGGCCGCTGATGGGGAGGGAAAGGGGGCAGTTGCCCCTGGGCCTGGTGATTCAAAGGGGTCCAGGCAACTGGAACCCTAGGCCCTTTAAAGTCCCACCCGAGCACCATGCGGAATGTTCCAGGCAGCGCTAAGGCCTGGGGGGATGCTGCACTTTGGGCAGCTCTGAGGCTGCCTCAGGCCGGAGTGTGCCATGCTCGGGTGGCACAGAGGGCTGGCTCTCCTGGCCTCACCTCTTTTGCCGAAGGCCCCCGCTCCTTCTAGTCCCCCCACACACACCTTGTCCAGGGGCCACACAGGCTGTCGGCTCCCCGTATGTGTTCCAGCCCCAGCTATAAGGCTTTCCCTCGTGCTGTTAGCTCTGCAGGTCGCCAGTTCAGTCTCTGGCGGGATGATGTTTTACACAAGATAAAAAGATAAGGGACTACAACTGCTCCATTTGAGAGGGTTTCTCTGCTAATTAGACTAGCAAGAACATTGATTGTTTCCAGTTCGGCTGGTTGCTTTGGCAATGGGAATATTTGACCCCTAAATACTGGAGTAGTATCACCAACTGATTCATCATTCATAGGCAACCAGCCATCAGAGAGTAGCAACTTTTGGTCTCTGGTGGTTTCGAACGCATGATTTAGAGGCCAAAGACTCTGTATCTTCATTAGTTCGCTAATTCAGTTCTCCCTCCAAATATCCAGTTCCCATTCCAAATCCCATCTTCCTTCATATAGTCAGTCCACAAGTAATATACTAGCTACGGCTCTTGTGTGCCTTGCTAGTAGCCAGCATAAAAGATAAGGGCCTACAACTGCTCCAAGTTAGTAAAGTTCCTCCTTTAATTTAAGTGGCAATGGCCAAGCTCTGTGCTGAAAGTCCATGGTCTTCCAATGACCCATGGTTCTTACTGAAATCAAAGGCCATTTAGTTAGATTTAAAAAACAATGATCCAAGACCTTAACACATCATTGAAAATGCAATAAATTTCCTGCAGCATTAAGTAACTATTGCAATAGGAACTGAGCCAGGCAGACACCTCCAGATAATCCTTTCTACCCTATCTTCATTCTGGAAAGAAAACCCTCAGCCTTCTCCAAAAATCTTCTCATGCAAATGTCTTTTCAGCCTGCCCACTTGGTCAGCAGATTTGAGCTATTTTGAAGCAAGGGGCATATATTTGTCCCACTGCCTAAAAAACTCATATATATAAATTGTGGCCAGTGTTTGCAACTTAACACAACTAAGCCAAGTAGAGCTTTTTGTGTTGATTCCCATTTAGGTTGTCTCTAGGGAGACAGTGTAGGTCAGAGATCCTGCCACTATACTGCAGCTATTTTATTCCATAATTGTTCCAAGTGGTGCCATCAAAAGTCAAACCCGAAGCCACACCCTTTGTTGTAATTCCAAGGTTTGGATTTGATTTCCCTCGGGTGCACGACATTCACACTGAATGAATTCCCAGTTCACCTCTGCTGCTTCAATTCAGCATTGTATGTTTTCTTCTTTCTTTCCCCCCATGAATCTGCTGTCATTGAGTGGCACACAAAAAAACCCCTCCTCCTCCTAAGAGGACTAAGACCTGGGGAGCCGGAGCAGAGGAAAGGATGTCGCCTGTAAAGTTCAGAAATAAAAAACGACTTGTTCTTTTGAGCTGCTGTTCCCTGATGTGATACTGTGATCAGTATCAAATGCTTGGTGGCAAGGATTTTTGTTGAGCGTTGCCAGCTAAAATAGGTTTAACCTACCAGTTGCTCTTTGTGGGTTTAACAATGTGGTTGACAATAAAAGGCTGCCGCCACTAGATTGTTAATACATGAATGGCTCCAATTCGATGTGTTTACTATTGTGCTCTGTAGATTTCCTGGATGGAATGTTGGGCTCCATTTAATGCTACAGATTCTGTTTTGCACAAGGACTTAATCGGCCTCACAGTGCTTAATCAATACAGATGTGGAACTAAAATGAAACAAAATTAAGGACATCTCCCAGATTCCTTTGAAATACAGGCTGTCTTCTGCTCCAGTAAGAAGCCATTCTGTGTGTCTTTCAGTCCTTATTTTGCTGTTGTTGTCAACTCTGGACGCAGAGGGGTGACCGTTCACCTCATTATCAGAAAAACTGCTAGAAACATCCACCCAGGCTGAAACCTGCTTATTCATATCCATCTGTGATCTGCAAAGTTGCCATTTCGTGAGGCAGGTGGAGAACTATTCCGCACCAGACTAACAGGTCACAAGAATGGAATTCACAGACCCAAGTGGCAGGAAGATTCCAGGCACATGTGTTGTGTAGAGAACTAGAAAGGGAAGAGGGGCCCAGCTCCAGTGAGGACATGGGGCAGCTCCACAGCCTCTCCAGGTACACTGAGGGAAATAGTCGCCATGACCCCTGTGTAAACCATGTGTAGGGGCTTGTGACCACTGTATCAGCCTAAGCACTAGCTATTATTACTGTATGATTTACAATAGCACCCGGGGGGTACCCAACCATGTACAAAGCCCCATTGTGCTAGATACTGTGCGTGGGCACAGAGAGTCCCTGGATTCAAGAGTTTGCAATGTAAAAATAAATATATATAGGGGAGGGGAAACAGGGGCAATGACTTTCCACAGGAGGCTAGAAGCAGACCTGGGAATAATACCATGCGGCCTCGCTTGCAACCTAAGGCCCACGCCAACGTTCAATACATCTATTCCTCCAAACCCCGCCCCCCCAAGCCGGACTTGGAACAAAATACCTCTCCACTGCATACAATCCCAGTCCGTAGCTGCCCACTCCCCATGTGTACACCCACTGTGCCTCCTGGAAGCTTCTAGAGTATCAATGAACTTCTGTCCTCTGGACACAGCTCATACCATTGAACTCATGGGGGTCTTTCCATGAGTTTCAACAGCAGCTGGCTCTGGCTCACAGTAGGATGACAAAAGCTGTGCAAGTGCTTGAAATCGGCCAGCAGCATCCACCCTGCATGGGAAAGGGAAAGTTGTTCTCAGGCATTCAAAAGCAACGGGCGCACGCCTCCTCAATCCGTCAGCACTTTGCCCCATGTTTTGCTGGGGGTTTCACTTCCACAGCAATCAGCCGCTTATTACCACACCAGAGCTGCTGGGGAGGTGGAGTTAAATTAAGAAAGTTCAGAGGCAGGAATCGGAGCAACCACAATATAAATATCGGCCTATATTGTATAAAGGGCTGTAGTCAATCAATCCCAAGAACAAAGAGCGTGGCTTGAACTAAGAAACAGCCCAACCCAGCGAAGGAGCCCTGCTGTGGGAAGCAAGCAAAGAGCGCTATCGACAAGGAAAAGAAAAGCCTCTTCCACCGAAGGAGTTGAAAACAAGGGATTTTAGCCCTGGAGGCAAATATGAGTCCCCTGGCTCTCAAGCTAGTGCTTCTCTGAAGGTTAGCAAGCACAGAAATGGGTGGAAGGGACAGCAGCTTCTATTAACCAAGGCAAAAACATATTGATTAGCCGTTCAATGAAAGGTCAAAATTCCCTTTGAGGGTCACGGCCATGTTCTTCTCAGTCCCAGCTCCAGCCCTGGCCCGACTCTTTCTGAACAGCGTTTTGTGCCAGTCTCTCCAGGTGGACACCTAGGGTAAAAGTGAGCTGCAAATGAGCTAATCATCATTAATGTGTCGGCAGAACCTGCCAGCCTCACATCCCTCCTAATGGCTGACAAATGTCAGGGTGACTTGTATGCTTTTTTTGTTAATTGAATTGGTTAATTAGGTCCCAGAGGCCTGGCTGCTAATTATGAGCTGCAGAGGAACATGGGCTTTAAAAAAAAAAAATAAAATCCAATGCAAGGAAGTTAAAACAAAAGAGAAAGAAGAAGAAAAAACCCCCACACACCCGCACATACAAAACCTTCCTTTGTGTTCTTTACAATCTGTACAGTTACTGTCGCTTAATTCCTGACCTGCCACATGCTACTGCCTTCTTGATGTGTTTTCAAAAAGGAGGGTTAGAGAAACTCCAAATCTGCCTTTTTTTGATGAGAGCATCTGCTCACTCAGCTACACGTTCATTAATTTTCTGCCAATTAGCAAAAAAAAAAAAAAAAAACCCACTCCAGATTTGCATCTTAATTTGTTACTTTGTAAAGATGTTGGGTTTTTTTAAAAGTTAAACACTCCCTCTGGTTTGCCAGTCACAGAAAGTGAAGAGAGGATGGCAACTTCCCACCAAGAAAAGACAATTAATCATCATTATAAGTTACACTTCTATAGCACCTCACATCCCCGATCTCAAAGCACTTGGGAAAATTAATTCGTTACGTCCCCAACATTGCCAATGGGGCAACTGAGCATCAACAAACTCATTGGAGCAAGGACTGTCTTTATTTGTGTCTGGGACCTGCCTCTAAAGTGCTTAATAATGAAAAATTATGACTACATCTGTTTTACAGAGAGGTAAACAGAGTCCCAAAGCGGGCTAGTAACTAGTCTGGGTAAGACAGTGGAAGTGTTGGGAGGAAGGCCTAGGTGTTTTGAGTCCCAGTCCTCTAGTCTAAAAATCCCCCCTTTTTTTTTTTTTAAGTAACTTCAGGGTCACACAGGACGGTCATTGGGTTCATACAGAGGATGTTGTTAAGACCAGGACTTTAACAGAGTTCAAAAAGGAACTCGATAAATTCATGGAGGTTAGGTCCATCAATACTTATTAGCCAGAAAGGGTAAGAATGGTGTCCCTAGCCTCTTCATCAGAGGCTAGAAATGGATGACAGTAGTGGGATCACTTGATGATTACCTGTTCTATTCACTCCCTCTGGGGCATCTGGCATTGGCCACTGTCAGAAGACAGGATACTGGGCTAGATGGACCTTTGATCTGACCCAGTATGACCATTCTTATGTTCTTAATTATATATATTGGAAAAGGCCATTTCCGGAACAGATACTCATGGAACTGAAGCGGCATCTGTCTCTGCTGGAGATTTTTATTTTAAAGACAGGCAGTATCATCTAGTGGTTAAAGCAAAAGACTGGGAGTCAACATGCCTAGTTCCTACTCCCAAATCTCCTTCTGCCTTGCTGTGTCACTATGGGCAAGTCACTTCACGGCTATGTTCTTCTGGTTCCCCGCATCAAGCTGACTGAATGATATTGACATACATCATGGCATAGGCGTAATTATTGATGACCCCCCAAGACTGCCCACTTTCTCTCCATGTTGCTTCAGGGCTCCTTCATTTTCACTCCCTGCACCTAGGTTTTTTTTCTCACGCCATTGCAAAAGGGCTGTTGTGAGCAGGGCCAGCTCTAGGCACCAGCAAATCAAGCATGTGCTTGGGACGGCACATTTCCAGGGGCGGCACATTTCCAGGGGCAGCACATTTCCAGGTAAGCGTCCGCCCCCGGCAATGCCCGGCCTCGCCCCGCCAATTTTAAAGGGCTGCAGGAGATGCCAGTACCCGCTGCTCAGCGCTGGCACCATGCACGCCCGGAGCCTGCTGACCGCCCTCTGCCTCCTGCTGCTGCCCGGCTCTGCCGCCTACTTCAGGTCAGCCCTGCCCACAGGGAGCTGGGGTGGGTTCGTGGGGGGATGGCCCCGGTGCAGGAAGTGCAGTCTCCCCACCGGCCAGGGCCAAGGCAGCTGCAGGGGGGCCGGGCACCCGCTGGGGCCCCTGCGCCCTGGGCACGGCCATGCGGACGCGGTGGACAAGGCCCTGCAGGCTCTGGAGAAGCTGCAGGTACTGGTGGAGCAGCCCCCCATGCCTGCCCCAGCTCCTGCCCCAGACATGCCAGCATCTGCTTTTGAATTTTTATACTATTTTTATACAATATTGAAAATATTAAAAATCAATTTTCTAAAGACGACCTCATGAAGCACTGCCAGGACCTACATTTAGTGCTCAGTACTGATAACGCTGCTGACATTGATGGAGTAGAATTGTACGATGAATTAATAGCTTTATCTGAGCTAATAAGTCCTAAAACTTCTCCTCTAAAAGTATTAGAATTTATAGCAAGAAATGATTTTTCACTCCAAACACTGCTATAGCATTATGAATTCTTTTAACATTATCAGTATCAGTGGCTTCTGGTAAGCGCAGTTTCTCAAAACTGAAATTACTAAAAAATTATTTGAGGTCCACCATGTCTCAAAATCATTTGTCAGGACTCGCATTCATTTCAGTTGAAAGTACCATTGCAAAAAATTTAGATTTTACTGAATTATTAAAAGGCTATGCAAGTATAAAAACCAGAAAAATTCAGTTCATATAAATTCTTTTAATTTATGAGAAACTGGGCGCACTGGAAGACACTAACATTTTTCATTACAGTGTATAGTTGAACCCAAATTGTTTTGAATTGTGATTTTGTTAAAATTAAATGAGTACACTAGTAGGAAATTGTTTTATTTCACTAACTACAAATTTTGTTTTCATTTTTTTTTAAATTTTAAACAGTCAAAAAAAAAAAACCAAAAAAAAAAAAATTGCAAAGTGCAAATGTGTCAAAGCCAACAAAAAGCGGGTGAGGCCAAGAATTTTTTTTGCTTGGGGCGGCAAAAAACCTAGAGCCGGCCCTGGTTGTGAGGCTTAATTCATAGCTGATTATAAAAGGATTGAGATCCTCAGATGAAGGCAAAACGTTAGGATGCTTGTTTCCCCATCTCCATCTCCTGTTGCCTTCTGAGTAAAAATAGAGTGCTTTGCATTCCCTCACTTTTGTCTCTGCTGTGAACCATGTATTCCAGCAGTCAGTTTTTTCTTCTTCTTCTAGCATATGACATATATAGCAGTTGAAAAGTTCTACCAAGCTGCTGCCAGGTCACATTCAAAGGAAAGTATCTGGGAAGCTGGCAGCTAAAAGTATCTGATAAGTTGGCACTGTTACTGCTCAGCGGGGAAGGGTGAGAAGTGAAGGAAGGAAGGGGGGACGATCAGGGATGGGGGCGGGGGGGCAGGGAAGAAGGGAATAGAAAGAGATTCAAAAGGCTTTTGTTTCTGAATTAGATTCTTCCAGACCCTGAAACTTTTACAGAGCTATATGTGCCCCCTTTTCTTTTTCTCCATAGTTAAAGGCATTAAAATAACTTATTAAAGGCTTGTATTTGCTTTCAGACAGGCTCTGAAAGGCGCTCAAGATGTCATTATTAAAAACAGCACTGCGCTTTGGGAGCTGGGTTTTGTGGCTGAGAGAATAAAGCAGAAATGATTGAGTATTTGCTCCTTCTCTGCCAGCGTTACAAAAACTGTGGTGTACCACAAGTTGCTAAAGAAAAGATGTGCAGCTTTCTAACTGCAGGGACTGCATTCAAGCGTGGGTTGTGTAAAAAAAAATGTCCAGGGCTTTGTTTAAGGAGCACCGCATTACTGTAGCTTCCCAGTAGGATCCTGTGCTTTCCAGCACTTTGTGCAGGAATGACCACTCCCTCTCCTGTGAGTAATTTGGGGGGGAAAATCAACTCAGGTAATGAAATTCCTTCTGGACTCCTTGGGTGGGTTGGAACAAAATAGCTTCTTCAGAATCTATGGAGGGTCTTTGCTAAAGAGCAATGTGTGGGCACCACATGCAAATTGTATGAATGTAATCAGAGGGGGCCCGTCCCTGGTGACATAACTGATAATGAACACACACAAAAAAGTGTAAAATGTCAGCTAACAAGGTAGATCTCAGAAAATTAAAAGTCAAGGCAAAAATTTAAATAGAAGGACAGGATGCTTTAATCTGTGCCCAAACGTTACATGCACAGTGCTGTGTAATAAGGAAGTAAATTATTAAAGCCCAGTGCAGTCTGACAACATACCCCTCCCTAACCAGTCACTGTGATTAGACAAAGAGTTCTTCACCAAAAGGCACACGTTTTACAGGGTTATGTCCTGAGTGGAATTGTACCAGGCAATACACTGGTATAACCGAGAAAAGAAATAGGCCCAATGCCAGGAATTAAGTGCAAAGTATTAGTACAAACAGGACTATAGTTTATTGATTATTAGAAGCTTGTTAATAAAGGGGTAGCAACTAACAGCCATGTTTATTGAAAACGTGGACTTAATAAACATGTTTGTTCAGTGCCTAGCATATACTATGGTAATATAAACAAATAAATAATAGTAACACCGCCTGCAAACTAAGAGTTTGATTCTGACCTCATTTACACCAATGTTAATTAGGATTACACTGCTATAAAATCAGAATCAGGCCCTATATTAAATATATGTCCTGTAATCTTTACTGAGGAATACTCCCATTGGACATGGTTCTCTATGAAACCCAGGCCCTCATTTTGCAAAGGTTTCAGCACCATCACAGGACCTAACCACAAAAGCCACAACATCAGAGGCACATATAACTGCACGTCCTCTAATGTGATATATGCCATCAAGTGCCAACAATGTCCCTCTGCCATGTATATTGGCCAAAGCGGACAGTCTCTACAACAATCAGTTTCACACATACAGAATGGGAAGCGACTGTCTAAGAAGGAGTACTGCAGAAAGAGATCTAGGGGTCACAGAGGACCACAAGCTAAATATGAGTCAACAGTATGATGCTGTTGCAAAAAAAGCAAACATGATTCTGGGATGCATTAACAGGAGTGTTGTGAGCAAAACAGGAGAAGTCATTCTTTTGCTTTACTCTGCGCTGATCAGGCCTCAATTGGAATATTGTGTCCAGTTCTGGGCACCACATTTCAAGAAAGATGTGGAGAAATTGGAGAAGGTTCAGAGAAGAGCAACAAGAATTATTAAAGGTCTAGAGAACATGAGCTATGAGGGAAGACTGAAAGAACTGGGCTTGTTTAGTTTGGAAAGGAGAAGACTGAGAGGGGACATGATAGCAGTTTTCAAGTATCTAAAACGGTGTCAAAAGGAGGAGGGAGAAAAATTGTTTTCCTTGGCCTCTGAGGATAGAACAAGAAGCAATGGGCTTAAACTGCAGCAAGGGAGGTTTAGGTTGGACAAAAACTTCTTAACTGTTTGGAAGTTTATATACTGGAATAAGTTGCCTAGGGAGGTTGTGGAATCTCCATCTCTGGAGATATTTAAAAGCAGGTTAGCTAGACATCTATCAGGGATGGTCTAGACGGTACTGGGTCCTGCCATGAGGGCAGGGAACTGGACTCGATGATTCTCGAGGTCCCTTCCATTTCCAGTGTTCTGTGATTCTATGATTCTGTGATACAACAAATGATAAATGGACATAAATCAGACATTGTAAATGGTAACACACATAAACCTGTAGGGGAACATTTTAACCTGCCTGGACACTCAATCACGGGTTTAAAGTAGCCATTCTTCTACAAAGAAATTTCGATAACTAGTTACAGAGAGTCTGCAGAACTGTAATTCATCTACAGATTTGATACTGCTACCCTGGGCCTAAACAAAGACATTAACTGGTTGGCGTATTACAAAGCCAATTTCTCCTGCCATTAACATCTGCATTTCCACATCAAAAGCTATGAATGGGACACACTCAGCCCACTTAATTAGTCTCATTAACACAGGTCCTATACTTCTGCTGTTATAGATAGATAGATAGATTTCTGTTATTTCCACTCTAGTTCATCTGAGGAAGTGGGTTTTGCCCATGAAAGCTCATGATTCTATATATTTTGGTTAGTCTCTAAAGTGCCACAGGACCACTCGTTGTTATTACACTCTAGGAATAGTTCCATTGACTTTAACAGGGACCACTCATAGTATGAGAAAATAAGCAGGTGCGTAAGTCTTCGTAGGACTGGGGCTTTAGTCATTCACCCCTATACGACATAGGTGGAAGACATGGTGAAATTGAGTAAGCAAGGGGCAAAGTGATAGAGAATTGGGAGTAATGACTGCAGGATTGGGTCCTAAATCAAGTCTTACCCAATCCCTTGCTCTAGGACTGCATATTATTGTTCTAGGACATACATAATTGTTTAGTATGTGGTTTTTTTTTTAGAGGAAGCATTTTACATATAGCCCCTAGACCTGATTTTCCAATATATTACTGCAGTTTCACACTGGTATAACTCAGCTGAATTCAATCGAGATACACCAGCAAAAAAACGGAGTAGCTCAGTGGAAAATAATCAGTGCTCTCAGTAATTTCAAATTAAACAAATGGTATGACAGTCCTGAGAGCAAGTGAAAAATACAAGCACACTTTTCCCCTCGCTACGTCAAGTCTTCAGTGGAGAAAAACGTGCTGACAACTGAAGGAATTCTAAAGAAGAACGACCTTTCCAAGCAGATTTGTACAATAAGAACATAAGAACAGCCATATTGGGTCAGACCAAAGGTCCATCTAGCCCAGTATCCTCTCTTCTGACAGTGGCAAATGCCAGGTGCCCCAGCAGGAGTGAACAGAAACAGGTAATCATCAAGTGATCCCTCTACTATCATCCATTTCTAGCCTCTGACAAACAGGCTAGGGACACCATTCTTACCCTTTCTGGCTAATAAGTATTGATGGACCTAATCTGCATAAATGTATCTAATTCTTTTTTTAACCCTGTTAAAGTCCTGGTCTTCACAACATCCTCTGGCAAGGAGTTCCGCAGGCTGACTGTGCGCTGCGTGAAGAAAAAATTCATTCTGTTTGTTTTAAACCTGCTACCTATTAATTTCATTTGGTGACCCCCCTAGTTCTTATGTTATGGGATAGTTTGGGTTTCTTTCCCCCTACCATGAATATTCTTGAATAACTTGATTATCTTCATTAGTGCACCATTCAGATGGCTAAAACTGAAGGGGGAATAAAGGAAGGGGAGGAATCCTAAATCCACAATATGATAACAGGACAAAGAGTTCATGGAGCCCCCTCCTACTCCTGCTAAAAGAAGTTTTAATCTTCACTGCTCTATGAATATTGACTGGCTGCATATTGACATGCCACCTGCTGAGGCTGCTTTAGCTATTGATAACCGATGCCATCACGTCTAAAGTTCAAAAACCAACAGGCGGCTTTCATGTTTGTAAACAGTATTGATCTGCATAAATAAGCTCGCCATTAGAATGCGGGATTAAACAAGGACGAAGATGGAACATTTGTGAGATTAAATCCGGAAACAGTTAATTAAAAGCTGAGCGATAAACCCAGGCTGTAAACAGCAGCCAATTAATGCAAGCATCTATAGATCTACGAACACTCCCCCCCCCCCACACACACATACATTATGCCACATCCCTCTTGCCTGCCCCGTCCCATTGAAATATAAATGATGCTGCAACCCATTCTGCCAGCCCCATGTTTCTCCTCTCAGTGGAATAAAAGGCTCTGACCCCCAGAAAAGATCAGAAGGAGGGAAGTGATTAAACTCTTCAAACTTGTAGAAAGTAATTTCTATGAACATGCCCCATTGGGCACTGTAGGTTTTGAGGGGGCATCCAAAGAGACAGAGAGGCTGCTCTGCCAAGGATGTTCCCCTGAAAATCTATCAGCTGTGCCCCGAGAAACCCATCCTGACATTGATGCAGCTGATCATGGCCACTGCTGTCTTAGGCCATGTGTACACTACCGGGAGGATCGATGCTGCCACGATCAACCTTCCAGGGTTTGATTTAGCGGGTCTAGTGAAGACCCTCTAATTGGAAGTGAGAGGGCGCCCCCATCAGCACTGGTACTCCTGCTCCTCACGAGGAATAAGGGAAGCCGACGGGATCATTTGCTCCCATTGACCTCCCACTGTGTGGATGGGGACTTAAAACACGTTGACTGCAGCTATGTAACTTACATAGCTGGAGTAGCATATCTTACTTCGACCTTCCCACGTAATGTAGACCAGGCCTTAGGGATTCTGTGGGAGAGGGAGTCAAAGACACTGTATACGGGTTGGCAGTTTGCACGTCAGGAGCCATGTATGTGGCACTTTATTTTCCTCACTGTTGAGCAGGCTCTGCTGTATTTCTGTCCCTACTCCATCTTTAGACCAGTCAGTATCTCTTCTATCCTTCCTGGGGCCAGAATGCCTTGAGATCTTCAAGCAGGGAGTTGCACCAAGTTTCAAGAGCACATTTCAACCCTTCTCTCTCTCACCATGGGCTGTTTGTATCTTTGGTATGTTTCTGGCCATTGTTGTAGGGACTTCTGAGGCATTTTTTGACAAATATGGTCTGAGCATAGGAAGGGGATACAGGGATTCCTGAGTCTAATCTCAGTTATGACAGTGACTTCTTCTGTAATCTTGGGTAAGTCACCTTGCTTCTTTGACTCAGTTTCACCATAATGGAAAAAATAACCAGAGAGGATTAACATTCTTCATTCAGCAACATTTTTCAATTAAAAATGACCCCTTTATTAAAGTGTACATGGAGAATGTACTGTTCAAAATTTCACTTTTACAAATCAAAAATTACCCCCAAAATGGTATCTCTGCATTTCCCTCTCTCCCTTATCACCATGTCCTCTTTTTATTCTTCTTTCCACTTTTCATGACAAAATGGAAAATGGGGGGAGGAAAGAAAGAGGGGGGAACCCTTGAAAATCCAAAACCTTTCAGGTTTTCAAAATGAAAAAAAAATGGGCTTCTTTTTCTTCCCCATCTCCTCCCCCCAAAAATTGCAGGAAATTTCCAAACACAATTTAAATATTTTCAAATTTCCCATGGAAAATAAATCCTTTATTTTACTTGCTTACCTATAAGCAACTTGCGAGGGTGAGTTTAATGTCTGGAAGCACATTGAAAATGAAAATCATTATTCACCCTGTCTAGAAGTACTATTTCCAGCAATAATGTTGTCATGTCATAAGAATTCAACATAGTGTGAAAGTATGGGTAATTTGGAGACATTCTTGGTAATTTGGGGGGTTGCTATATGATTGATACGGGGAAAAATCAGACTCCTATATTCTCTAGAAGCCAGTGCAGACATAACAGTATGTATGGCTACCATCGCTTATAGTACCTCACAGTCTTCAGTATATTGTCCAGAGAGTATCCCTGTAAGGTAAAGCAGTTCTATTATTAAATTTTTGTAAACAAGGAACAGGGACTAAACCCATGTCTCTAGAAACCCATCCTAAACCCTAACCACTAGACTCTCCTTCCCCATATTCATCTACAAATGGCAGCTCATTTACTGTATTTATCACCCTTCCGCACACCTCTGTAATAAATTAATATATTTGGCCTTTTGAGTGGTGTTGAAGAATTTTCCATAGCCTTGCTTCTTTTTCAGGGGGGATGGTATCCTACAGGTTAGGGAGACAGACTCAATGAGCTAATGGTTATTTCCCCACATCGGACTTCTGTGCTCCAAAAACTAGTCCCAACCAGTTATGACTGACAAGAGTGAATGACAGAAACACCTGGGCTTTTCGAAACGTGGCACAGTGATGGAGCCAACCAGTCAATCTGAAAGCAAGACTGCCGTACGGACGAGGACACCCCGCAAGGTAAGTATCCCTCTAGAAACACAGAGCAAGCAATGTTGTGTTCACAGTAACAGAACAAGCAAGAGCTGGCATATTTAACTTTGGTACGCTGTTCGGTTGTCAGGCTGAATCAAAGGTTCCAACAAGTTAGCCCCTTTTGGGTATTCCATCTTCTCTCCCATGGGAACAGGGCAAAAAGGGGGAAAAATCTCTTGAACAGCCTTGGAAATTAAATGGGTGTCACTCACCTGCTTTCATTAGCATTCTCATGCTACGGTTCCTAGCACCCTCATTCTGTAAGGTTTTGCTATTGGCAAGCAAACAGTAGTTGAACTATTTGTCAGCATTTTTTAATGGGGAAAGAACATATGAAGAAAGGTGACTGTAGAGTGGCAGGCTGGTTAAAGCACCAGACCAGGAGACAAAATATCTAAGTTCTCTTCTTGGGGCTGCTACAGATAATCTATTAGACCTTGAGCAAGTCACTTAACCTCTGTAGCATGATTTCCCCATCCCTAAAATAGGGTGGATAATACAAAGTTTTGCATCCTCATCAGGACTTATATGTTTGTTTATATTGATCAAGTCATTTGAGAGGATGGAAAGAAAGTGCTAGATGGATGTAAAATATTACTACTAGGAATATCCATCATGCTTTGGGTGCATTGCAAGATGCACAAACCTAAGAGCAGGGCTGCCTAGTCTTTGCAACAGCAAAGATCACATTGCCATTTAGAAAAACTGGTTGGTTAAAAAAAAAAGAGGACATTTTAAAAAATGTTGTACTCCTTTTAAATAGAAATCATTCACATTTTTCAGAAACTCTCACCAGCTGCCCAAAATAGGGTTGCCAGGTGTCCGGTATTGACCCGGACAGTCCGGGATTTTCGCCTCCTATCCAGTAAAAAAATTCAGAAAATACCAGACACCTAAAATGTCCGGTATTTTCTGATTTTTTTCCCGGCCAGGAGGCGAAAATCCCAGGCTCTTACTGGGTTCCGCAGGTAGGGTTGCCAGATGGTTTAACCAAAAATACCGAACACCCCTCCCCAAAAAAAACCACCAGGGAAAAACTTCTGTTGACGGGGGAAAAAAGGGGGGGGCGACCAAAGTTGTTGAACAAAAAAAAAAGGACCCCAAAAGTTATTAAGCAAATAAATAAATAAATAAATAAATAAAACAGTGTTAAAACAGCATGGCCCCTTTAAGTGTGTGCAGAGTCAGAATGGGGCTAGGAAGAGGAGAGGTTGAGCACTAAGACCCAGGGAAGGCATTGCCTCCCCTTGCTCAGGTCTTTAGGCGTTTTGCTGGCGGCCATCTTGTTTTCTTGGTCGAGCCAGAAGGGAGCTTCCCTGCAGAACCAGGTAAGCAGAGGGTCCGGGGGCGGGGGTCCAGGGTTCCGGGGTGGGCTGGGGGCTGGGCCCAGTTGCTGAGTGTGTCGTAGGGTTGCCAGGTGTCCGGTATTTTCTGATTTTTTTTTTACCGGACAAGAGGCAAAAATACCGGACTGTCCGGGTCAATACCGGACACCTGGCAACCCTATCTGCAGGGAAGCCTTCCAGCCTGGAGCAGGGAGACAAGATGATGGAAGGCTGCCGGCAGCCTGTTAGGTCCAAAAAGCCTCAAAAACAAAGTCTTTTTTAAAGGGGCCACGCTGGTTTTTTAATTTTATTTAATTTATTTTTTTTGCTTAACAACTCCCAGTGGGTTTTTTTGGGGGGTGGGGCTGTTCGATATTTTTGGTTAAACCATCTAGCACCCCTAGCCCAAAAACATGGAAAAAATCATAAATAAAAATCTTGATTTCTTTTTTAATTGTAGCAAGCCTTAGTGGTTTGACATGCTGCCACTCTCACCAGTGTGAGACCTCTTCTGTAGCTTTCCTGCCACATCCTGCGTATGAGAAGTATGTGGTGCTTATATATGGTCCACCATGGAACATCAGAGCACCTTACAATTTTTAATGCATTTATCCTTATAACATTACTGTGAGGTAAGGCAATGCTAATATCTCTATTTTACAGATAGGGACCTGAGGCCCAGAAAGACTAAGTGACTTGCCCAGGGCCACACAGGATGTCTGTGGCAGAGCAGGAATTAAATCTAGTCTCCCACAGTATTAACTAGTGGTCTAACACTGGACCATCATTCCTGTGTGTGAAGAGAAAGGGGAAGGGGCTGGCAACAAAATAATCACAATTTTAACCCTGACCCATAGTGAGTGTAGCTACAGGAATGAGCACCAGCACAGAGATTTGGGTCTGCTCCCAGTCCAGGCTTGGTATGGAAGGGAGATAGCCAGTTTCTGACTCAGGGATCTGTTACAAGAGTGCAGCACAACTCTGTCAACTCCTTTTACAGATGGATACTCTGCAATGCTGCACTGTGCAATACTATAGTCACTCTCACCTTTTCTCCTCTTGTTTATTTGCAGCCATACTTCTCATGTTGAATTTAGCTAGTACATTCTGGGGCAGGGACTGTGTCATTTTCTCGAGTACTGCAGGTGGAACCTTTCTAGTCCGGCACCCTTGGGACAAGACTGGTGCCGAACCAGAGAATTTGCTGAATCACGGGAAGTCAACATTGATAGTAGCATTACTAACACTTCCCCTGCTTACTGGGCTCTTAGAAGACATTTAGAGGTAAATTAGTGCTAAATAACAACACAGAACACTGAGAGCACTCAGAGCCAGGACTGGTGGCTGCAAACATACTTTATGGCCCCGAGGGAAACGTGGCCACACCCATAATAAGTGGATATCCAGTTTACTAACATCATGCCGGACTACGGATGTTGCTGGACCAAAGAATGCCAGACTAGAGAGGTTCAGCCTGTAGTAATATGATAGAACATTTAACAATCAGCTTGCTGCTAACAGAACATTCATTGTACAATAGCGGGCAGCAATTCTATTTACATAGAGTGCTGAAGACCCAACCCAGAGCCCACTGAAGTCAATGGGGGGTCTTTCCATTGGCGTTAATGAGTTTTGGATTAGGCCCTTAGGAAATAAATCAGTCCACGGTATGAAGTTTGTATGTCCAATAGAGGGCAAGAACAGAACATTGTAGGCAGGGCCGCCTCAGGTGCCAAACTGTGGGGGGGCGCCACTAGACCCAGAGTATAGAAAATTGTGTCTGCTGCTGGTGCATATGTAGGTAGCAGAGCAGTACCATGAGAGGAGTAGAACAGGAAGAAGGCAGAATTAAGACCTTTCAAAGTTTTGGCCTAAGCGAGGGGGCATGGGGGAGTCATTTGAGGTCCCCACCTCAGGTGCCAAAATGTGGTGGGCCGGCCCTGACTGTAGGTAACGGATGGTTAAAATGGTGATGGTCCCTAAAGGCTATTGAGTCAATGAATTCCTCTCCAGCTGTAGACGCTTTAAGATTGGCCATCACCCCAATTCAAATTTCCAGATACCTTCAGACTAAAACTATGTATTTATCATGGTCTATAGAGCCTGTGCACATGGAAATAACTTTTCTTGGAAGATGTAAGAGTCCTGACATCACTTCTTTTAGAAATATGTTCAATTGTCTGCATAGAGACTAATAGCAAAACAAAACAAAACCACACCCAGGCAATGGAAGGTCAGGGAAGCTTGTAGGTGGGGCTCTTTTTTCAACAAAGCTGCAAAGTGTCTGGGTAAAGTACCACTGGTCATAGGAGAGCCACATTTTAGTCCGACCTCTGCCACAGACTTCCAGCGTGACCCTGAGCAAGTCATAATCTCTTTGTGCCCCAAAATCCTACCCATATTTACTTACATTGCTGAGGGTGTTAGGTTGCTAGGGCTTCATTTGTTAACATCTGAGAAGGGTTTTGTGACCTTTAGGTGGAGCCGAGGGAGGGAAAGGAGTAATACAATCCAGATCATCACCTGGTGTAAATTGGTGTCGCTCCATTAAATTCAATAGGAGTTTTGCCAGTTTACACCCATTTCGTATCTGACTCATTCTTTAAGATCAAAATTCTGAAATTGAGGAGTGGCTTGTTGACCCACACACATGCACACACAGAGAAAGGCTATGCATGCAACATAACCTGTTTTCCAGTAGCTGGTTAAACAGATAAACAATGGATTAGCTCAAACATGCATGGTAAAGATACATGCCCAAGCAGCCCCAGGGCACAGAAGTTTCTAAACAAGACATGAGTTTGTCTACCTCTCAGTCGGGTAAATACTACCATATGTGCATTAAAATAATACTATTATTTATAGAGTGCTGACGTGAAACCCCCTGAAAGGGTTAGTATTTTGTTAGGTAAACGTTTTTCACTCTGAGTATTCCCCCCTTTCTTTCCCCACCCTCCCCAACAATAACTTACAGATGTTAGAACAATAAATTGAATGAATAGTTTCCCACACTGGAATGCCTGCATGCAGAAGAATGCAGAAATGATTTCTGGCCAGTTTCTGACACTGATCTACAACTGCACTGCAGATATTCTGTTGCTCTTGTACTGAGTCTTGAGCTGCTCCCTGCCAAGAATTAAGTGCTTGTTCCATAAACCTGGTGTAGATTATCACTTTGCTGTATAGATGTATCTAATAGAATTAAATAGTTTGGCTCCTGACCAGCAACAGATGTGCGACGTATAATGCAATAATAATGAGACTCAGAGCGCTGTGTTATGCCCAGGGAACATTGCGAGAGAGCTCAAATTTCTCCCATTGCCCCGACAAAGCTTTGTGGAAAGTACATTTGAAGTCCCATGTTTATTTGAACAAAACAAGCTTTAACTTTTTTTTAAATTTTAATCGTAGAATGGGTGTGTCCTCTAGTCCCATGTGCTTAGGGGAGTACCGGGCCGGTTTTAATTCCTGTGGAGCAGTGGATCTCCTTCCCTCTACCCTGTGCTTTGTTTTTTTAAACTAAAACTCTTCTCTAACTTAAATGTTTTTAATGAGATTATGTTGAACCAAATCATAACGGGCTGCTCGGAACACACAAGCCGCGTAACTCGAGCTGCTGAGGTCGGAGTAGGCTGGGTAGGAAGAAGAATTCTGTTGTACCCAGCCTGATGACTGTGATAGTTTCTAAAACAAGATAGAAGATGTGGCATGTGGGGCTAGGTCCTGTGAGGAGCTAGGTCTTTCCTGCACCCATTAAACCTATTGGTTGGGGGTTCTCAGCAACCAAGGCCTTAGTTTATTGTGTTTAGTGAGGTAAAGAATTCTCTGCTCAAAAATGGCACCCATGTTGGGAGTCTCATGAAACTCCAAGAGCATGGCACCACAATTCCTTTTGCCTTCCTTCAGGGACAAGGCAACTTGACAAGCAATGCTGGGGGTAGCTTGTCTTACCACTGTCCTTAGGGAGCTTATCTGTGGACTTCACTGCCCAGGACTATCTGTCACCTTCCCTTAGCACTGAAATTCCACTTAGCTGCAGTGCTGACGGGAGTGGGAGGAGCAATGAGCCAAACGGACCAGGAGAGCTGACAGCCTACATAGCGCAAGAGGGCAGGGAGGGATTCCCTGCATCTGGATGAGGCAGGGCCTTGGGCAGAAGGGATGGGCGTCTGGACAGCCACCCAGAACGCGGCTCCCCCTGCATTTCTCAGAGCCGCTTGGAGTACGTGGCACGGTGCCCTGGTGGCAATTTAAATGGCGCAGGGCTCCAGCCACCACCACTACTACAGTAGCTGTGGCAGCAGCAAGGAACCCCAGACCCCTTTGCATCTCTGGGCCCTGGGACACTTGTCCTTTTTCTTCCCCTCACCCCCCATCGGTGGGCCTGAACCTGACCAGCCAATGACAATTGGCAAATACATGACACCTCTGCCAAGGGCAAGGACCTTTTGTGACCATTCCAACAGCCATCATTGGCTGCTGACCCTCTGGCCAGCTACCATCTTGTCTGTAACCTTCCACCCTTGGGTAAGGCTAGAGAGAAAGTTTTGGAGAGAAGCTAATTCCCTAGGTCTCTGATTGCCCCAGATCTTTTCCTATGTCAGTCTGGGTAGAACACACCAACTGCACTGCATAGGCAGTCCTGGCCATGGATGAAAATCTGAGCCCTGCAATTATTTTGTGAGGCCCATGAGCTGCTTTTGAAGCCATAGGTTATTGCCTAGATGCCAATGCGCCCTTGCCAGAAAAGTCATTTCCCTCCAGTAATTTTACCCTTACCTTTCAGAGAGATCCCAGAGGGTTGTTTTACAGAATCGCCCACATTTGCAGACTGTCAGGGAAGGATGCAAGGCCCAGCCCTTTCCCAAGTAAAATGGTGGCCTATATACAATGGTTGTGGTATTTAATGGATGTCTTTTGTAATGCACATGGATAGAAAGAGCTATCACCACTATTGTTACAATGGAGTTGGCCAACTATGTGTCAAAAATTCTATGAATATTCAATCAAATAAAAAGCAGAATGGCTATGCTTGTGAAACTGACATTAACACCAGGGTAAGTCTTAGTTCACTTCTACTGGCTGAACTATTAGGAGGTTTGTGACTGCTGCTGTCGCTAGTATAATAGAGTTGTCCTTTAACCAAAGCAGTAGCAGTTCATCCTGATCAATCCCCAGATCTTTGGTTCAGTGCCTGCAGATAACCCAGCCAGAAAGCAACTTCCTTTTGTTTATGTTTGCTTACTTATTATATATTAGCAAATGATTGTCCTAGCCAAAATATTAGTGGAAACAGAGCATTTTAAGCAAACATTGGGAAAAGTCGTTTTGAACCCAATCCTTCAAAATTGGATTCCAAGAGTTCTGTCTGTCCAGTCGGGAAATAGAAACAATGCCACATGACCTGACTGTACGTTCAAGCAAAACTAAACACCCAGCATGAATTTCCATGATCAAAAAGTTGCAACCATCTGCTCCCACACAAGTCACAGCCCAAGAATTATTACTGGAGGGCTAAGTTTTCACTAATAAATACAATTGAAAACTGATTGCAGACAGTTCTGAAGCAGAAGAGACTAAATGCTGGCAAATCAATTATTCACCGGGCTCTATTACAAATGCAAGAAAAGGATATAAAATAGCCATCTGGGAAGCAAGGGAAAGCTAGTGACAATTGTCCTCCGTGTGCCAAATCATCTCAGCAGTAAAACGCAAGAGAAAGTGGCAATTGATTAACTCTAATTGGAGGTTAAATTAAATGTTAATTAAGAATAATCAATGGTAGTATTGGCATGCCAGCACCTCCCTCCTAGAGGCAAGCTCCCTGAATCCCCAGTACACCAATAAGACTAATGATCTATGCGCCCAATATGTACTCCCCTCTGCAATCAATAAAGAAGCAATTCCCAGAGGCACTTCTAACACAGGGATTTGGAGGAGAGAGCATTTCAATGAAAGACAGACTCCCCATCATGAGAGATGGCTGCTGCACTACTCCTGCGACTAACTGCAGCTAAAGTTAAAGACTAGGGTGCTCTTGAATGATGGATGCAGGTGACCACAGCTCAATGCCTCCCTGCTGGCAAGCATTAGACCACACGGTGGCTTGTCACCTCATATTATTCTGCTTTTGTTAAGCATTATGTGGGCAGCATTCAAGGGATCACTGTCATCTACACAGACCCTTCTAAGTCATCTCTTTGAGAGTGGACACTTCAGCAGGGGCAGTGAATGGGGAAGAGGGTGTCAGAGCTGGGGATAGGAACGAATTTGTTCTAATCCCACCAGAGGTGAAAGCAAGCGGGTGTGCCCTGGTGCGCAGCTCCAGCAAGAGCTGGCTGAGCTGCAGCAAAAGCCAGCAGGGAGCTATTTAAAGAGCTGGCAGGGACGCGGGTTGCAATAGTAACTTTAAGTTACTTTCACCGCTGAATCCCACAGTCTAATGAATTGTCTGGTGTAATCTTAGTGTTCAGTCTTATCCAGGATGGAGCCCTACCCTGCAGTTTTTTACCAGCTCCTATTACATTTTTTTCTACCTCTTGGATTGAGCACTTTTTGCAAGTGTTCTAATAGCATGTGAGTGTGTACGTTCTTTCTGGTGGGTAGAGACATCCCAGCTGCCCACATTTGACCTCCAGCAGCTGCTAGGATAGGAATCTCCAGTACAAGGCAGGGAACTGTTAGGATTGGTCATATATAATCATTAGACTTCTACCTACCTATGTCTTCATTGGACCTGCCAAACTAGGCTGCCCCGTGGAGCACCAGTCAGGGCTCAAAACTGTAGAATTGTCCAGAACTGTGCCCAACAGAACACTCATGGGGAAAGGAAACGGGCATTTTTCAAACTCGTCAAGCTTTGACTAAGTTTGTAGGGTGCTGATGTGTAGATGGAAGATGAAGCTAGCTGAGGGGTGGGCAATCATTTTTAATGGTGGGGCCACTCCAAGATTTTGGCAAGTGCTCAAGGGCCGCATTTCCACTGAGGGGGTTTGGGGTCTGGGACAGAGGTTGGGTGCAGAAGGGAGCTTGGGGTAGGAGACTGGGGTGCAGGATGGTGTATGGAGTCTGAGAGGGAGTTTGGGTGAAGGAGGGGGTTGTGATTCGGGGCAGAGGCTTGGGGTGCAGAGCCCAGGAGGGAACATGGGTGCAGGAGAGGATTCTGGTCTGAGGGAAGAGCTCAAGTACGGGGTGCAGGGTCTGGGAGGGAGTTGTGACCTGGGTGAAGGGGATGCAGAGGGTTTGGGTGATGACATGGGACAGGAGAATGGGGTGCAGGGTCAGGGAGAGGGTATGGGTGCCAGAGAAGATTCTGGCCTGGGGGAAGGATGTAGAAGAGGATGCAGGGTCTGGGGGGGAGCTGTGACTTGGGGGAAAGGGGTACAGAGAGTTTGGGTGGTGGCCTGGGGCAGGTAGTTGGGGGGGAGGGAAGAGAGCGGGGGTGCCATAGGCAGGATTTGGCTGGGAGGTGCTTACCTAGGCAGCTTCCAGTCAGCAGCCCTGCAGGAACCTGAAGGCTGCAATTGCAAGCTGCTCCACATGACTCTGTTCTGGGCAAGGTGAAGGAGTGAGAGGGAGGCTTCATTGGCTGCCCCTGCTGCCAGCAAAATATCTCAGCAGCTATTGGTCAGAAACTGGCCAATGGGAGCCGAGAGATTTTGCTGAGGGGCAGGGCAGAGCACAAAGCCTCCCTCCTCACTCCCAGAATAGAGTAACCACATTTAAAGCAGCGGCTGCCACTGTGCTGTGCTTTAGAGTCTCAGCAAGGCAGCTGCAGCCTGGATCTGATGGCTTGGCGGGCCACATCCAGCCCGCTGGCAGCCTCTTGCCCACCCCTGAGCTAGCTGGTTTCTCAGCCCTGCACAATATCAGGTCCTTGGAAGAGAATAAAGACCATGGGGCAAATTGCAGAAAATCCAAAAGGGAGCAACAAAAACGATCAAAGGTCTAGAAATGATTGACGATTGAAAAAACTGGGTTTGTTTAGTCTGGAGAACAGAAGACTGAGAAGGAACATGATCACTGTTTTCAAGTACATAAAAGAATATTACAAGGAGGAAAGAGAAAAGTTGTTCTCCTTAACCTCTGAGAACAGGGTAAAAAGCAATGGGCTTAAATTGTAATCTTATGATTCTACTAAATTTACCCAGCATTGCTCAGGTCCTGAACTCAACTTTTTTTTTCATTTAAATTATTGCCCTGGGATGGAGCTGGAGCTGAGGAGTTCAGTGTGCAGACTGCTCAGGGAGAGAGGACAACCCCAGCTCTCTCTCAGCACAGTAGCTTGGGGCTAGGTGAGAAGCACCTATCCAGGATTGCTGCAGCTGCAGCAGACACAGCTAGGGGAAGGATGCATGACTCCTGGCTGGGGGACAGACAGACACACAAACAGACTAACTCTCTCAAATATAAAGTAGACAACTGCCCCTTTCTCCACCTCTGCCCTGCTGCCCCAATGAGGTTATAGCAATCCGGTCCCCATCTCTGGCCCCTGATGTCTTCACATGGGCATTATACGGTATATCTGTCCATGCTTTCCATCCTATATCCCCTGCTGCCCCCACGTGGTCATACAGCACAGTCTGTGTTATGAAAAACAATTGCATTCCAGGCACATCCCATTGTCCTGGCACAACCAAACCCTGACCTTACTTTAAGTTATGATCAAAAGAAGCTGCATACCAAATTTGGTGGTCCATGCAGGAGTTCTTGAACAAACAGACAGACACACTCACAGACAGACACATTCAAATATTTAGTAGATTATAGTTGGGTTTTGTGTTCTGTGAAACATCTAGCACAACTCTGGGCCTTACAACACAAGGAGAATCTTGTCTTTGCAGCACCATCAATACTACAGACATGTAGGTAATTCGATAGGTAGACTAAGACAGCAATAATGTAAGAAGGACGAAAGAGGTTTATGCCACATAAAGGGAAATGTGACTTTCCTTGCACTGATCATACAAGTTAACTTTGTTTGCTCAAGGAAACATCAAGTGGTAAAAGGCAGCATAGGAAAAGCCTGGCCAAACCTAACATGTCCCTTTCCAGATCCATTTACCCTTGTGAAAATACAATCTATATGAAGATGCAATCTTCTGGCTGTAATGCTGACAGGTTAACAGCAGTGTAAGTTATCTACTCCTAAGTGCCAACTACAGTAAATGAGTTAACCCTGGACAGACTTAACAAGCTCACCCATCTTTATAACCTGCAGTCACAACTGGTGAATTTATTGTCTCTCTTCCACCCTCGTGTTTTTTTCTTGATTCCCCTCCAACCACCTATCCTACCCACACAGCTGAGAATTCCACAGAATGTCAAATAACCTTGGGTTATGTTGAATACTCCTACCACGTGATCTTGATCAAAAGAAGCCTTTTATTTAAGTTAGCTTTGCAACCTAAACATTGCAGCATGTTATCGCCTCCACAAATTAAGCCCCTCCCAATAATCAGGAATTGAAATATTATTTGTTTTTAATTATAGCTGGTAAAATAGCGGTCAGCTACCAACTTATTCAACACGTTTTACGAGCTCTTTACAATAACATTTCCAGCCAATGTTTGTTTCCATTATTCATCCAGGCAGGACAGCTGAGAGACTTTGCCGGGCCCTGTATCTTGGCTGCAGGCCTACCGGAAAGAGCAGGACCTTGGCCAGAAGGGGGGCCGGGGGCCTAGCAGCAGCCAGACCTCAGCGCCACCTGAACTATCTCACACAGGGCACCAGTGGTGATTTAATGGGCCTGAGGCTCTGGCTGCTGCCGCTTCTGTGGTAGCAGTAGCGGCAGCCTGAAACCCTGGGCCCTTTTAAATCTTTGGGCCCCAGGGCAACTGCCCCTTTTGCCCCTTCTGTTGGCGGCCCTATACCTAGCATATAGAACTACCCAGCTTTTGTTGGAAACAGGATCTATCCCTTCATTATGGCTTGTCATAAATGTGTGACTCAGAAATGTGCTGGTAAATGGATCATCTTCACTTCCTAGCCCCATCAGACCTGGGTCAAGATTGCAAATCTTGATTTCCTGTCCCATGACAGGGGTCAGTGTCCAGGGACTACCGCCATGACTATTCCATAATCCAGTCGTTAGGGCACTAAATTGAGACTTCATTTGCTGCGAGACCTTGGAAAAATGGTTTGAGTTTTCTAAGGGAGTTGAACCTGTTGAATTTCAATGGAATGTAGGTGCCTAACTCCCTTAGGGCTCATGTAAAAAGCCCAAGGAATCTGTTTTCCCCATCTGTAAAATGAGGATGATCATACTTTAAAGTCTGTCGAGAGCGACGGATGCCAAATGCTACTGTTGAATCGCTAATGTACAAAGACAAATAAGGCGAGTGTTGCTAAGTTTTAGTGTATCGGAGAACAATTCTGCTGTTTGTGGGATTTAAAATGCCTCCAGTGTTGCTTGGAAATACTAATAATTTAACACGTAGCCAGATTAGCAGACAAAAAAACAAATAGCACGTGTCCGACTCTTCTGACAGAAGAAGCTTTGATGTACCATTTGCACATCTTATGCTTGTGCATGTCTGTCTTTCTGACCCAGCTACCCTGCACCTCCACCCCATCAATATACTGTTTGTTTAGCCTTGTATGGATTATTCATTTCTTGGCACTGAGGTTGGTGAGCCAAAGAATTACCATTTGGATTGCATTTATTAGCTACAAAACACTCAGGATACAGCTGGGATTTGTTGCACAAACTATTGTGGTGGGGAAGTCAGTGACCGATTGAGAAGGATCAGACAACAAGCCCTTTTGCGATCATTGTTGGAGAGCATCCTGCTGGTGATTTATTGTGTTTCAAAACTGGGGGGGGGAAGGGAATGGAAGAGGGTGGGGTGGCCTTCTCTAGAGTCCTGTCACTGACTCCCAAGTACAACAGATCGACCACATCCCAGCCTTAGAGTAGCTTAGCGATAAGACATCTTCTTTTAGACCCAAGCTAATGTTTTCCTGCAGAAGAGGAGACTCTGAAAGTTTACGGCTATTTTGCTGGAATTTCTTTTGCTCGGAGAGGGATTTGAAAATGAACTACATTTCCTGTTGGAGGCCGAGGGCTGGGAGCAGCGAGGAAAAGCATAGCCTTTGGCTTGCTTCAGCAGTAAATAATCACTTATGTTCCAAAACCTTATTCTCCTGGGTGAGAGCTCACCAACACCTGCAGATAGAAGAACCTGGGGCAAGTCCAAGCACTTCATTTAGACTGTCCCTTATTACAATCAATCAGACCCTATTCCTCTTAGCCACAGGGAAGTCTAGGCTTAACCTACATGCTTTTTAAAATTAAAAAGGTGGAAAGACATGTAGTTCACACAAAAAGAGAAATACAAACAGAAACGTGAGGTTTGCATCACAACTTCTTTTCACCTTAATCCCTCCATGCACTCGGACTCTTTCTCTTATTAGTGTACTTGCCACTATGGAAGAGTTTTATGAATGGCATTTTCCCTGGTCTACTGGTATTTTCCCCCTGTTCTACTGGTCTGTCTTTTGTGTTAACTTGGTTTGTGTCATTCAGTTGCATGTCTAGGAGAAAATAATCTTTCTTCTCCTTATTCTTTTTTTATGTCCTAATGGCTGTCTGGCTCAACCAGTCCAGCCAAACAGGAGTTCTCTCCAAACATGGATGTTCAACAAGACCAGCAGGTAGAGTGATTGTCCTCTGCTGGCTGAATTTGTTAATGGAAGGCCAGATCTACACTAAAAAATTAGTGCTACATTGCTCAGGGGTGTGAAAAAGCAATGTTGTTAAGATAAACTAACCACCAGGATAGACAGTGCTAGGTCATCAGCAGAATTCTTCTGCTGATCTGGCTACCACCTCTTATGGAGGTGGATTAACTACAGTGATAGGAGACCCTCCCCCAGCCCCTCGCTGTTTTGACTGGCCATACTGAAGCATTACAACCGTGGCACTGCAGCATTTCTAGTGAAAACGTAGCCTAATTTATTCTTGGTGAAACTAGCACAAGCACTGAAAAAAATCTTTTTTCTTTTAAGGCCCAGTTGCAATGCCATTGAAGTCAATTGAACAGCTCCCTTTGCTATTGCTGATTATTGGGTCAGGGCCTTAGTTAGCAAACCACCTCCCTATGTCTTCAGTGAGAACAGTATATGTAGACTGTGGGTAGAACCAGGCCTACAGTCTTCTTGGGCCATCTCCTGCTACCTGATCTCCCTCATGATGCTGGCTTCACAAAACATACTTCAGGTCCTAAGTCTCAAAGCCTGGATATGGGTCACCCATTGATTGTATCAGCAACTGCAACCGCCATTTGTGCTCAGCAGTAGATGCCACCTTATCTACTCTAAAACCTGTTGTGCAATGAAGGGGAGGTATAGTGAGACAATGGTGGGAACAGACTTTTTGTTGGCATCTTTCCCTTCCATTTGAATAGCTACCAGAGAAGAACAGAAAGGAATAACCATGCATCTGAAAGACACCACCTAGGCAAGGCTAGGATGACCCAGCCTCCAAAGTAACCTTTACTGGAGTAGCTTCAGGGGGTAGCCAAGTTAAGGTAGTGACATCGTTTTGGCTATGGATATTGTTGTGGTGGGGCGTTGCAATACGTTCAAGCAGTATTAAGTAGCTTTGCGGCACAAAGCCAGCCCATAGCACAGTCATCTGCCCTTCCTCAGCCCATTAGCAGGTTACTCAGTGTCTTCACCTCCCAATGACTCCGTACTCTGCTTGTCCAGCATAGGCTGTTGTACCAATAGTGGCCTGCCGCTGCAATCATTCAGTTGTGTGTGCGGTAGATATCCACAAAAGCTCATTTCAGCATGCCATAGCCGTGGGTAATTAGGCTGGTGCAAAGCTTGGTCTCCATCTGAAATGTAATGACAAAGGAATAGAACATCAGCTCCAGGTCCCACTCTGACACACTCTGCAGGTTCTTCTGCAACCAAAGCTACTTAAGTAGAGCCTGCTGCTTCTTGTGGTGGAATGGGGCACTCCCTGGAGAACAGCACTGTGTCAGCACCAGCTGCCAGTCTGAGGGAAGCAATCATCATGTACTGCTGGACAATTTATAGGGATGCCTTTCTTCCTCCTCCGCTGGACAGACTGATAAAGACCACAACCTTTGGGAAACATAACAAGACCTGAAGAACTTACAGCCATTTGTTACAGATCAAGGCACTGAGTTGGTCCACAGCCTTGTAATTCCAGACAAAAGCATCTCTGTCTCCCATACTCTGTGCAAATTCAACTTCTCTCCTATCACAGAAACATATGGCAAAAGTGCTAAACATGAGCCCAATTATTATTTTCCGAACTTTTGGCCACCAGGTGCAGACAAGGAGATTAACAGTGGAGCAGTTTGCTTACAGTGATCTGAAAAATACACTCTGGTTATTTGCAAGTGCTGACATACAAGTGTCTGTTCAGAGGTAGAAGTTGGACATGTTAGGCACTCAAATACCACCTGGAATTGGGGTGGAATAAGAACCAGAATAGAAAAGGGGTGTTTAACCACCATTTTAGAAAGGAAGTAAAAGGTCTGAGTGATCAACAGGCTGAAAGCTGAACAAGTTAGAGAGGGAAGGCTTTTTAGTCAGACAAGTTAGAACTATTTTATTTGTTGTATTTTAAAAAATATTTAACTCCAAGGCCTCATGAGCATTTTGGACAAAATAGTTATTGTTAAAAATTCTGCTACTCCAGTTAAGGGAGAGTGCTCACAATAAACCTAACTAATTCTCTCAAGAAAACCCAGGACATCTATTCCTGATACTTTTAAAACCCAAGAAAATATACCCATTCAATCAAGTGTTCATGTTGTCTTTCTGCTTCGTAAAGGCGGAAAGAATTGCAAACCTCAAATATCTCTATATCTAGACCTAGTAGGTTCTTTCTGACTAATGTTAGCCTGCTAGAGGTGAGAACATGATGCTGTATGATCATGCCAAACCACTGAAAGGCAAGAGAGTTGTCTAATCAACATTAAAAAGAAACACATGCTTAAGAGTTGGATTTAAAGCCCAGGCTTAAATGGTTTGCACCTTTGAGCCTGAACCAAAGTACACTGAAATAAACAGGGCTTTCTCCACCAGTTTCAAGTGTTTGGATCAGTAGAGCCCTGCGAACACGTGGATATGGATGCAGGTATCCGTGGCTCATTTTTGCAAATACAGATGCAGATACAAATCTTGTATCTAGAGCCCCTCTAATTTGCACATATCTTCTTTATATCCATAGATGTCCACATCTGCATGAATGCAAATATCCACAAATTATTTTTGCAGTTGTGGATACCAATTTTGTATCCACCCAGGGCTCTATGGATCAGGTCTGAGGTGGATTCACACCTTGACAGAATGTCTGAGCTAATACCTCAAATCTATGAACTATTTGCCATCCTAGGAGAGCCTGAAAATTATACTCCATCTCTTTAGCCAGGAATCTTGCTGAAAAATCACTCAAGCATTACTGAATCAAGCTGTAGGTCCGTGTGTGTGTGTGTGTGTGTGTGTGTATGAACACCAATCTGGGAGGGTTTGGAGAAGAGAATTGGCATTCAAAATGAACTTGACAAACTGGACAAAATGAACAAATTGGACATCATGAACTTGAAATCAACAAGTTGAAATTCAACAGAGAATTTGCAAAGTCCTACACTTAGGGGTGTGTGTGTGTGTGTATAGGGGGGAATCGAACAGCTATGGGGTAATAACTGGCTAGTCAGTAGTACTGTTGACGGGCTCTGGCAGTGACAGAAGATCGCAAATTGAATATGAGTCAACAATGTGACACAGTTGTGAAAAAGACAAATATTCTGGAGTGTATAAAAAGAGTGTCATACGTAAGACATGGGAGGCAACTGCTCTGCTCCACTCAGCACGAGTGAGGCACCAGCTGTCCAGTTCCAGGCAGGAAACTTTAGGGAAAATGTGGATAAACTGGAGACAATGCAGAGGAAAGCAACAAAAATGATAAATGGGTTAGGAAACCCAACCTATGAGGAAAGGTTAAAAAAAAACTTGGGCATGTTTAGTCTTGAGTAAAGACAACTGAGGAGAAACATGGTCTAATAAGTGAAAGGCTGATATAAAGAGGATTGTGATCAATTGTTCTCCATGTCCACTGAAGGTAGGAGAAGAGATAATGGGCTTAATCTGCAGCAAGGGAGTTTTAGGTTAGATTGTAGGAAATACTTGCTAACTAGAAGGATAAATAAGGTTTCCAAGGGAGGTGGAGGTTGTGTCATTGAAGGTTTTTAAGAACAGAACATTGGAGGTGTTTAGATAAACACCTGTTGGAAATGAACTAGGTCTATGTGGTTCTGCCTCCATGCCAGGGACTGGTCTAGGTGACCTCTCTAGGTCCCTTCCAGCCCAACATTTCTATGATCCCTATTGATATTTAGAAACTTTTAAAGCAACATTTATAAGGAATTATTTTAGGAAGCAGAAGTTCCGAAAGGTAGATGATGTTTTCATCTCTCTGACCACTGGAATCTTATAGCTGAAGTTCATGAATAAGTTGAAGCTCCTCCATCCATGTCAATAGCCACTTGGAGTGTGATGATTGATCATGGGATGTGTACGTCTGGTGTGTCTTACTTCTCCAGCGTCTGCACCTCTGGAAAATATAGACTGCATCCTAAGCCAAATGAAAAACGGTCACAGTCAGACACAGCAGAGAGGAAGATGAGCTTGCAAGCTGTCATCCGACTCCAGAATCAGTGGAAATATTTGCCAGAAGAAGCACTGTGTTGGCAACATCTCAAGGTCAGAAATTACACCACACAATATCTTCGATGCTTTCCCCCTGCAGACATATCCACATTCATAAGCTGTTGAAAACATGAGGGGAAGTTGTAAGAAAACCTGGTATCTCTACCGAGAAACCAGATTTAACAGCAAATACCTCAGAAACACCGTTGGGACTATCCCCTTTGATCAGTGGTTTTCACACTTCGGGTTGTGGCCCAGTAGTGGGTCGTGGAATGTCAGGCACTGGGTCTCGTTGCTGCAGGGAGATCAGGTGACCAATGGGGGTGCTAAGGTATCTACCTGCCTGTCCTGGCACCGCAGACTGCGCCCCAGAAGCTGCCAGCAACAGGCCCAGCTTCTAGGTGGCAGCGGGAGTCTGATAATGATCATTTGGAAGACAGGAACGTGAGAAGGGCCATGTCCTCCACTAAGGGAATATGTCTTCAAAATCTGCACTGAGCCTGCTAGGTTTGCAGGTGTACTTTTTCTCCACGTGGCCTGGAATGAAAACATGCATTGCAGGGGCTCCAGGTATGTGTTTCAACCAGTGGTTTACTACCACTTTGCACTTCTACAGCACCTTTTGTCCAACAATCTCAAAAGAGTGCACACACATTTGTAAGGGAGAGAGCTGCCGTGGGCGTGGGTGTGCCCACTACAATTGTATAGCTCTGCAAGATAATTAACTGTTAACTGTTGTTATGTAAATACAGCTCATGCCAGGAGGGGGAAGGAATACGAGATGTGGCTATGTAAATCCAATTCAGCCAGGGCTGATGGAGGATCAGCGTTGGAATGGAATGTGGTGTATTGTAAATAATTTGGGGCTGTTGTGGGGGTCACAAATCATGCTACCCCTAAATGTGGGAACTGTAAAACATGACACCAGTGCTTGCAGGAGAGACACCATCATTGTAAGAGGTCCCCAAGGAACAAGCCTCCCCCCTTCCAGAGTTGAGTGGACTGAGCTGGGGGGAAGGGTTAAAGGGCTTGAGTCAGCCTGTGTCACACCTGCCAGGTGTGAGCTGTAAGACTGGCCCAACCTGCCCATTTCCCCCTTTGTTTTAAGGACAGACCTAAAGCAGACTTCATGAGGAGTCTTTTTGCTAGTCCAGTGGAAGCTGGAATCCTTTGCCAGTCTAAGTGGTGGTTAAAGAGTTGAAATCACTAAGAGCTGAAATCACTGGTTTGGCTGGGAGCCAGACCCATTGCAGCCAGCAAAAGCAGCAGCGGCCAGCAGAGTGACTGGTGGGAACCACTGGCAGGCGGCCGGTAGGAGTGGCGGCAAGCGACCAGCGGCGTGGCGTGGCGTGACGTGGCGCGGCGGCAGGTGAGAAGCGGCGGCAGGCGACCAGTGGCGTGGCGCGGTTGGTAGGAGCAGCGGCAGGCAACCAGCAGAGCATCCGGTGGAGTGGAATGAGACAGCTGGCGGAGCATGGTGGAGTGGCTCACGTTAAAGACTGCAGCAGAACCCTATGGAGAGGTGGGGGTCATCGGCCTCGGACCACATAAAGTGCCCCTATCTATCCCCTCGCCCCCATTTCTACCCAGGTTGGGAGGTAAAATACTGCAGGTGAACTTTTGGACTCTGGGCGTCACTGACCCCAGGGACAGAGACTTTTGGGGTGTCGGACTTTGGGACTTCGGGTGATTCTTGGCTGGGGGGGGCGTAGCTCATGTTTGGGCTGTGAACTCTGTTTGTGGTATTTTCCCAAGTTAATGCTGTATGACTTCTCTCTCTGTTTCATTAAATGTTTCTTTCCTACACTCAGTCTCTGTGCTTGCGAGTGGGAAGCATTGTCTCTCAGAGGCACTCAGGGGTGTGTGAATTTCCCAGGTTACTGGGTGGGGGCTCGAGCCGGTTCTGTGTGAGATGGACCCCTAGATATTGAACGCGGCCCTGGTTGCTGCCACGCCTACCCGGCAGAAGGGTTACACATTAATGGACAAAGCCTCCCAGCATTTGAGGGACATTCTGTGGCAAAGCTTGAGAGAGAATTCCAAGTCTCCTGACGGATAAACTGGTAGTTCAGCCACAAGGTCAGCCTTCCTCCTTCAAACCCAGAATGCCTTCCTGCCCTCACCCTGGCCGGGTTCCTCCCCACCCCCCCAAACTCCTACAATGTATCAAAACTTGCATTAAGGCGACAAAGCCCAACAATATGGATGGTGAGAAGTGACATGTACCATCTCCCCTGCCAGTAGATTAATGCTGAGATATGTAACACTGATGTTTAGAGAAGACCTTCCATTGGACCCTCCTGGCTAGAGGGGCAGAATGCCGTGATAGCAGTAGCATAAGAAAGTGGGCCAGAGAGGTAGGTCAGTGAACTCTTTACAGGAAAAGAGCCTGTACTGAAAAAAAGAATCACGTCTTTCCAAATGCTTCTGGTGGAGCAAGGGCGAGACCTCCTCCCAGGACTAAAGTTTTGTCTTGCTGGACTGGACCTTTGAAGATTTTTTCCTGATGGAATTTTTATATTTTTTCTCCCGTCTCTGTTTTTTCAGGAGAAGGATGGTTTGGGAGGAGGGGAGGAAACAGAGTCTGTGCTGAAATTCAGCCACAGGGCTGCTGCTCTGAAGCTTTCTTGAGGAACTCCAGGTCCGCCCCCTTCCTCCATCTTGGACAGGAGTTGGAATACCTCTATGCCTCAAAGAATTTTGGTAGAACAGCTCTGCCCCCCACCCCCCTTAAAGAAAAAGAATAAGAATCCTTTCTTTTCAAAAAATGATCTAAGGTTTGTTTCTGCCCCCCACCCACTCCCCTTAGAGAAGTGGAACAGCTTTACAGCTTTTTTTTTTTCTTAAACAAAAAGAGGAAGAAGTTTCTTTCTTATAACAGGGAGTGGGAGGACTTAATGCATATACAGGCTAAGCTAGGCAATGTTGTAACTAGGCTGCTGAGGTTGGGTACCACAGTAACAAGACAGTAAAAAACAATGTTTGGTGTTTCTATGGGAGGAGATAGCCAAAGCAATCTAGGTGATTTAGACATCTCTTCCATGAATGCTAAATGATTCATGACCCATGGATCCTACCCACGCTTATCACAACATGTGATGTACCTCAGCCAGTACATCAGTTACCAGAAGAGAAGCTTTGGGGTAAAACCAAACAGTCATGACACGTTAGAATGAACTCATACAGGAAAAGGAAAAGACAAAAAACACTCATTCCATATCTGACCTCTCAGTCCTCTTCCTCACCTGGGTAATACCTTCAAAAGGCAAGACTGGAAGCTAAAAATCATTGATTTGGGCACTGGTTTTATGGCTTGTAACAATTTGTAACATGTCCCATGGCCTGCTAATACTCCATTGCCCACTTCATGTTGAGTGGTCACCTATAGCATATGTGAATCCCTGATGCTTGACACGCTGTCCCAGCTTAGCTGAGACACTCTGGTTACCTTCCCCAGAGCTTTGTGAAGCTTGAAAGCTTTCCCCAATGGAAGGACTTTGTCTCTGTGAAAACCCCGAGGAGGGCTTTGAAAATCTCAACAAATGACAGAATAACAGAAAATGCGGGAATGGTGGAAATGCTAAATGACTTTTCTGTTTCAGTTTTCACCAAAAAGGTTAGTAGCCATTGGACATTTAACAGAGTGATTCGAGAAAACTACCGTTATTTTGAAATAACAATGTGAGCTGTCATTCCATTATTTCAGAATAATTTCAAAATAACTGATGGCTTATTCCAAAATCTTTAAATCTTGAGGAATAATGCCTATTCCGAAATAGCTGTTTAAATACTCCACTGCTGCTATTTCGAAATAGCCTCTCGCCAGGGCCATTCTAAGTTATTCCTCCCCAGTGCGTCCTGGGGTTCCAAATTGAGATAGCACGTCTCCATTAGGGGAAACCTGCCTCGGACTAATTTTGAAGCTTCCCTGCAGTGTAGACGTGCTATTTCAAAATAAGCTATTTGGGTATGTCTACACTACAAAGTTAATTCGAAATAACAGCAGTTATTTCGAATTAACTTTAATAGCGTCTACACAGGCAAACCGCTATTTTGAAATAAATTCGAAATAGTGGAGCCCTTATTTCGAATTTGGTAAACCTCATTCTACGAGTAACGCCTAATTCAAAATAGCTATTTCGAATTAAGTGCTGTGTAGACACTTAATTCGAAATAGGGGGCCTCCAGCCCTTCCCAGGGAGCCCTGGTGGCCACTCTGGGCACAACCAGGAAAACTTACTCTCCTCTCCCCCAGCCCCGGAGCCATTAAAGGGGTAGATCCTGGCCACAGTGCCTGTGCCAGCTCCAAGCCTGCCAGCCCAGAGCCAGCAGTGGCCACCGGGGCCCCTGACCCAGTGGCCCCAAAACATGAGCCAGCAAGCCACTGGCAGCCAGCCCTCCACCACTCCCCAGGAGCAGTCTGCCAGCTCCCAGGAGCCTGACAGGGGCTGGAGAAGGCGAGCGCCTTCGTGGTCCAGGGTGGAGATCATGGACCTTATTCAGGTTTGGGGGGGATGCCCCCAACGTCCATGATCTCCGCACTAGACAGAGGAATGCGGCCGTCTATGGCAGGATAGCTGCCAGCCTGGCCATCAAAGACCACATGCAAACCCAGGAGCAGGTTAGCATGAAAGTCAAGTTGGTCTGGCAAGACCCCCAACCCTGAGCCCTGAGCTTCCCCTCTCCCTTCTTCCCCTTGCTTCCCCCTTCCAGCTCCCTCCTCCCAGGTTTCCCCCTCCCCTCTTCCACCCTCTCTCTTCCCCTCTCCCACCTCCATTTCCCAGTCTCCCCAGAGGTTCATCCCCGCCCCCCCCAGTTTTGCTCAATAAACCCAGTTTCTATTTTTGAACATACGTGTCTTTTATTTGACATCAGGAAGGGGGGCTAGGGAGGGGTAAGTGGAAGGACATGAGGGAGGAATGAGGCACGAGCCCCTGGTGGGGAGGACCGGGGAGGCTCTGAGGGCTCTGAGGGGTGGACGCTCTCCCTCAGGGCCTCCTGGATCCTGACAGCCCCCCGATGGACCACCCCCCCCAGATGGCAGTCTGCAGCAAGTGCAGCTGGGCTTATGGCAACGACCCCACAAGATGCACCGGCGTGCCCAGGGGCAGCTCTGGCTCTGTGTGGCCAAGTGCTGTGGTGTCCCGAGTGCGGGCACTCAGGGAACTCCAAGAAAGGACTGCTTTGCTGTCCCTCATCGAGGTAGACAAGCAAGCAGGGAACCCTGAGAACTGTCTGTCCGGGGTGGGGGTAGGGTCCCTTTAAGCACGGAGCTCAGTTAGCCTCAGGCAGCAGCCCCCACACACTAAGTCCTAAACTGATGCCCTGCCGGCACTGGTTCCAGCCAGCCTTAACTTCGGTTCAGGGTCCACTCACTGTGGACGTGCTATTTCAAAATAGTTTTTGTGTATAGATGCGTTATTTCGAATTAGCTTAATTCGAATTAACTATTTCGAATTAAGTTAATTCAAAATAGCACTGTAGTGTAGACATACCCTTTCAGAATAACTATTCTGGAATAGCTTATTTTGAAATAGCTGTGCAGTGTAGACGTAGCCTTAGAAAAGTTAGATGTCTTCAGATCACCAGGGCCTGATGACATATATCCTAGATTACTCAAGGAGCTGATTGAGAAGGTATCTGAGCCATTAACTTTGAAAGACATGGAAGACAGGAAAGATTCCAGAGGACTGGAAAAGGGCAAATATAGCACCCATCTATGAAGAGGTGAATAAGAAAAACCTGGAGAAACACAGACCAGTCAGCTTAATTTCAGTACTCAGATAACTAAGCAATGAATTTGCAAACACCTAGAAGATAGTAAGATGACATATAACCTACTAGCTGGACTTACCCGGCATTGCTCAGGAAATCAGAGGAACAAAATTTAGGAAAGGAGGGGACCCTGAGCCAGGGGTCCCCCCAGAGCCACAGACCCTGGGGGCTGATGGCTCCTGGCCCACACCTGACTCTCTGAGAGCAGCAGGACCCTCCTCCGCCCAGGACCGAGCAGCCAGCCCCCAGGAGAACAGTACACAGTCATGCGGTCAGTAGCAAGGGGACATCTCTTTGCAAGGTTGGCTTAGGGATCCACCTGCCCTGCCTAAGCTCAGAGCTCACATCTAACCCTGATGGCTGGAACCAGACACAGAAGAGCCCCACTCACAGTACAAACAGCAGCCGGATGGCTTCACAGCAGTGTCACGCATCGAGGGTTTAACCCGGCCCCTCCACCCTGTGCTGCAGCAGGCACACAGATTCCTTCTGCTCTGATAAGCCCAGCGAGCTGAGCAGAAAGGCTGGCCGGCTTTGGTTTTGGTTTCTGGAGGAGGGACGTGGCAGGTGGGGAGCGACCCCGGGTGGAGGGGAGGTTACACACGGGAGGGGCGCCCCAGCTCGCGCCCGGGGCTGCAGGTGACACGGGGGGCAGGGCGGGTGCCTGAGCCGTTGTGCACATGGGCGTGGGGGCACTCCGTGCTGGGAGGCGGGGGAAGAGGGTCAGTTATGTAACCTCGTGGGCAGGAGGGGGCGAGTCCTGGGAGGCTACACGTGGGAGAGGCGCCCCAGCTCGCGCCCAGGGCCACAGGTGCTGTAGGGGACAGGGCGGGACCCCAATCGGGTCCAAAAGTACCTTGAAACCTTCTCTTGGATGAAAGGTTATCCCATGCAAAGTTTGGTTGCGGTAGCTCTTATAGTGTCCAAGTTATTAGCGCACAAACTTACAAACATTCTCCTTTATATATTAGATAGGGTGGTACTTGGACAGATGTGGTAGAAGAAAATCAGATTCTCTGTCTGTGTGGGGCACAGGCCAGTAGTTAGGGGAGGTGGTGGGGGAAGGGTGGGGAGGAGCGGGGCGCTGTCTGCATGGGGCACAGGCTGGCAGTTAGGGAGGTGGCAGGGAGGGGGGGGTGGCAGCGTGCAAAAGAGCCGATCCCGCTCCTCCTTCCTTCTTCTCTTTCTCCCCCCCCCTTGTGTCTGGCCCAGCGCCGGTTTTAACCGTCAGTGCCCTTTTCCATGCTGGCATCCCTGCCGGTGCCCCTGCTCTCCCTGGGTCCACCTGCCCACCGGTTTGCACGCCGGCTGAGGCGCACCTGCGCAGTGAGGGTGGTCCTCCGCACGCCTCTGCATGCCGCAAGTACCACAGGCCCAGAACAGTGGCGACCTGGGAGCACATTGCCGCCGGCAATCCTCCCACAGTACCTTAAACCTCCCACAGACCATCACACCCTCCCACAGTACCTTAAAACCTTCTCCTGGAGGAAAGGTTATCCCATGCAAAGTTTGGTTGCGGTAGCTCTTATAGTGCCCAAGTTATTAGAGCACAAACATACAAACATTCTCCTTTATATATTAGATAGCATGGATGATTCTTTGACAGAGTAACAAACCCATGGAGGAGGAAGCAGTACATCTTGACTTTAGTAAGGCTTTTGATACTATCTTGCGTGACCTTCTCATAAACTAGGGAAATACAACATAGATAGAGCTACTAAAAGTTAGGTACATAATTGATTGGAAAAGCATTCCAAGAAAGGGATCAGTGGTTCACAGACAAGCTACAAGGGCATATCAAGTAGAGTCCTGCAGGGATAAGTTCCAAGTCTGTTCTGTTCAATATCTTCATCAGTGATTTATATAATAACATATAGAGTACACTTATAAAGCTTGAGGACAATACCAACCTTAATCCTAACCCTAAATTAGGAGGGATTAGAAGGGGTGCTTTTGAGGTTAGGGCTAAAGTTCAAAATGATACAGGCAAATTGGATAAGTGAACTGAAGTAAATAGGATGAAATTGAGTATAGACAAGTGCAAAGTATTCTGCTTAGGAAGGAAAAAACTCTTGCATACATACACAATGTAAAATGACTGCCTAAGAACGACTACTGCAGAAAGTGAGTCATAGTGGATCACAAACTAAATATGAGTAACCCAAGTAAGATTGTTGGGGGAAAATAGCAAACCCAATTCTGGGATGTATTAGTACAAATGTTGTAAGCAGGATGCAAGAAGTAATTCTTCCATTCTACTCTATGGAAATTAGGCCTCACCTGTAATATTGTGTCCAGTTCTGGGCAACAAATTTTGGGAAAAATGGACAAATTGCAGAAAGTCCAAATTAAACATCTAGAAAACATGACCTATGGGTTTGTTTATCCTGGAAAAGATACCAACGGGAGATATAATAACTGTTTTCAAGTACATAAAAAGTTGAACAAGGGGGAGAGAGAAAAAAAAATGTTTTTCTTAACCTCTGAGGTTAAGACAAGAAGCAATGGGCTTAAATTGCAATGAGAACGGTTTAGGTTGGATGCTAGAAAAAGCTTCTTAGCTGTCAGGGAGAAATAATTGCCTAGAGAAATTGTGAAATCTTTATCATTGGAGATTTTAAAGGGCAGATTAGACTAAGCCCTGTTATGGATGGTCTAGATGGTGCATGTTCCTGCCATGAGTCCATGGGACTGGACTAGATGACCTCTTGAGGTCCCTTTGGGCATGTCTACACAAGGAAATTATTTTGAAATAACTTATATTTCAAAATTGTGTTCTACACTCCAGGGAAGACTCAAAATTAATCCAAGGCAGGCTCCCTTAATGTGGATGCATTACGTCGACTTAGAGCCCCAGGAAGCACTGGGGAGTAATTGCTTTGAATGACTCTGAGGAGTAGTTATTTCAAAATAGCAGCAGTAGCGCTTCCACACTACCGCTACTTCAAAATAACTATTTTGAAATAAGCGTTATTCCTCATGAAAAGCAGGAGTTAGTATATTAAAATAACCTGCCCATTATTTTGAAATAACAGTTTGGTAGTGTGCATGCTCTGCTTGTTATTTAGAAACTAGCCAATTAGCCCGTCATAAGACAGGATTTTCAGGTCTCTCCTCCACATCGGTCTTCTCTCCTGAGCCTCCGGTCTCTCGCTCTGTCTCTCTCTCTCTCTCTCTCCTCCTCCTACTGCCTCCCCCCCTCCTCTCTCAGCTCTCCTCCGCCTCCTGCCTCTCTCTCTGTCTCTCACTTTCTCTTCTCCTCCCCCTCCTGCCTCTCACTCGGGGGACTGCGGAGCCCAAACGGTCGCTTGCGCCACTTGCTCCCCCGCGGCGGCCCGGCTGAGCGGCACAGAAGTCAGCCGAGTGCCACAGCGGGAGGCGAAGGGGGGTGGGGCGGTGATGTTCACGGCCAGGGGGTGGGGCCTGGAGCCGCTGTCATGCCGCATGTCACTGCCCTGCCCCCCTTCGCATCCCGCCATGGCACTTGGCTGACTTCTGCGCCGCTCAGCCGGGCCGCTGCGGGGGAGCAAGCGGTGCAAGAGGCCATTTGGGCCCCGCGCTCCCCATGAAGCACCCTTGTGCTGCATGGGGAGCACGGTGCCCAAACGGCTGCTTGCGCCGCTTGCTCCCCCGCGGTGGCCCGGCTGAGCGGCGCAGAAGTCAGCCAAGCGCCACGGTGGAAGGCGAAGGACATGACTCAGGCAACAGTGCTGCCCAGAGGGGACAGCCAGCATTTCAGTGTTACAGAGTCACAGACATTGGGCTACTATATATATGATAAGGGGAATTATTTCAAAATAACTCCCTAGTGTAGACCTGGACTTCTAGTCCTATGATTGTATTATTTTAATTGGAGACTCTTAAAGCACTTTGTTAATATTAGATAAACTTCATGCCAATGTTGAGGGGTACAGTAAGTAACCAGCTACCATTTTACAGATGGCTAAGGGCATACCCATTGGATGCAAAGGGACTTCCATCTGGGTACAGGGTTCTTCTTTTGTGTGTTAGTTTACAGACCTGGGGATTTGTAGGCTAAACTGCCTCATCTATCTCTTTAAATACCCCCCAATCAGGACCTGTAGATTTTGTTTACTGATGGCCTCTGTAGCAAATAAAATAAATCCCCCCGCACTTAAATTACAATTTTTGGGGGGAAAGAAACTGCCTCTTTAAAAAAAAATCTTCATCTTGATCCAGTGAGGAAAACATTTAGTGATGCAGGAACATTTTTAAGAGGGGGGGTGCTGACATTCTCTTTACCCCGTTCCTCCCCACCCTACTCCCCTGCTGAGGCCAGGAGCAAAGTCCTGGCATGCGGGGCCAGCAGCCAGGACCCAAAGAATGGGGCTGGTGGCAGAGCCCTCAGCATGCAGGGCTGAAGCAGAGCCCCCCAGCACACAGCCAGGACCCCAGGCCTGGAGCCAGCATCAGAGCCCCCAGGGCTGGCAGCTGGGACCCACAGTGCTAAGCCGGGAGTTTGCGGGTGCTGCAGCACCCCCCGCACCTAGTTCCCACGCCTATGCAGACATCAATGGGCTTTGGATCAGGCCCACAGAATGGAGCAAATGAGCATGCTAGCTTTTATGACTAACAGCCATTCTTTCCCAGCAGAGACAGGCTGGGATCTGAACACAGCTGCTCTTTTGCTCTGTGCCGTGAATCACTTCTAATTCTTAAGTATCAAAACAGTGACATGCATTCCAGCAGCCTAACATGGGGACCTTTCTCCATTATTCCCCCACAAGAAGAACATAATAATTCATTTATTCCTTGGGTCTTTTTTTAAAAAATTACTATTGCTGTAGCCCCTCTCAGTGCAGGCTGTAAAAATAAATTAAACAAAGGAAGCTGACATTAGCTTCAAATATGAAATCTAGTGGGAGGAGAAACATTTGCCAATGATGGAATGTTCACGTTTGTTACTCTGTGTGCAAGTGGTACAAACTAACAGGGTTTATATGAACTAACAAGAAGATGTTTAAATAAACAAAACAATTCACATTTAATGACTCCTGGTGAGCTGTAGAGTGACCACTCAAGATGAAATGGGATTTTGTTTGTGGGACTGAAATTTCAGACTATCACGCCCTACGCTAAGAAACACGGGATGTGACAGCATGTGCCTGATCATTTTTTTTATATCACTAGCTTTTTTCTTTTTGTATACAGGCTATTGTAACCTGTTGTAACAGGCTATTACACAGCTACAACTGTCTGGAGTTTTACACCAGGCATGTAGCAGTGATATTGGAGCATCCACTAAGCTGTTGCTGTCGCTAATATTTTGATTTATTGAAAAATACACCTATATGCCCAAAGAGAAATTGCATCATGGAACATACAGACTAGGATCTATACTTACGTTTCATGTATAGAGTTGTAGTGATAGGATTTGAACCCATGCTCTATGGGGAGGCAGCTAGCTTATGACAGCAGCTTGGACCATTTAGCGGAGTAGGTCAAAAATTTTTCAGACAACATTTTTTTCCCTTAAAATTTTTCTGATTTGTGGAAATGTTTCACAGGGGCTACATTAAGTTTAGCAGGTTTCCTGCCCGGTTTCCTGCCAGTTCACCTTCCTGGCAGGCAGTTGAACAGCCTGGCTTTCTGGAGTCTGTGGCTTCATGGCAGCCCACCATGCAAAATTCTCTGGAGATGGAAACCTCAAGGCTTCCAAGGTATGTCTACAGAGGTTTTTTTCGGAAAAATGGTGGTTTTTCCGAAAAAACTTCAATTATGTCCACACTGCAATCACATTCTTTTGAAAAAAATTTGAAAGAACCGAGGGATTTTTCCGATGTTGGTAAACCTCTTTCTATGAGGAAGACTCCTTTTTCCAAAAGAGCTCTTTCAGAAAAAGGAGTGTCTGGACAGGGAAGAGGGAGTTCTTTTGCAAGAAGAGGAAAGAGGAAAAAGCACAGGTGCCCTAGTGGCCATTCCACCCATAATAATCACAGCTTACATGCGAGATAGTGTCCATTCAGTGTGGACACTATCTGTCGAAAAAGCAGATGGCTTTTTTGATGCACTTTCGCAGTGTGGATGCTCTCTTTCAGAAGAAATTTTTTCAGAAGATCTCTTCCAGAAAAGCTTCTTCCGAAAGAAACCTACAGTCTAGACATAGCCCCAGGGACCATGGATCCAGGATACCCCAAAAGCAGGGTGCCCAGAGTTCTCAGACCTCCAGAGTCTGGAAGCAATAGGAGATTTTGCTCTCAATCTCCTAAAGTCCCATTGCTCGTTAGCCCATCAGGCCGGAAGCATGGACATGCCATCTGAACTTGGAGCATGCATTCCCAAAGCTTCTAACCTGTCAATTCCCCTTCAGTCAGCCAACAAAGCTGCCAAGAATCCAGGACTTCTTGGCTTCCAGTCTTCTTGGGAACCCTGGCTGCCTGCCCAACCGACTGGCATGCTGCAGCAGAGCCAGGGCCCTTGGAAGCTGGAGATTGAAACACACATAATTCTTAACTGTGAAACTGACAAGAATCATATCAGTTTCATGGCTTCCCAGGTCTAGGCTCTTCTGGGTATCACAGGGAGCATATTTCTTTCCAGAAACACCGTGTTTAAGCATTTCCAAAAATAAATATCAGGGGATTTCAGACCTGCAAAAGTTTTCAAGTTTTTTAGTGTTTCATCCTGACTCATGACAAAAAACAATTTCCAAAATTTGAAAATGCTGACAGAATTGAAATCGGTTTCAGCCTTTATGAGTCAATGGTGAATACGATCTACTTTACTATGCCTATTTTACCAAGGTCCCAGTGGCAGAATTGGGAATCAGTGCCCAGGTCCGCAGAATTCCAGTCTCCTCTTCTAATCACCAGGCTACACTGTGTTCCTTATGCCTCATTTGTGAAAAAAGGAAATCTGAGTTGGTGAACTAATTTGCATATACAAAATTAAAGCAAAGAGAAACCCTAAGAGCTGCTGTGTCATGGTTTGTGTTAAATGTTGTAAATTAAAATGTGCCTTACGGGGTATATTCCTGAATGATCTGTGACTAACCCAGTAAGACTAACCCAGTTAGTCACCCTAACTTGTAACAGACAGAATCAAGACACAGATGTCAAATGAGGAGGGAATTCCAGTGGAAGTGTAGATTTAAGGATGTCAGGGAAGATAAATTCATAGACGCCCCAGAAAAGATTAGACCTCAGTCTAGCAGTCATAGGGTGCAGCTACACTGCACCTGTAGCTTGAAATAAGCTATGCAATTTGAGCTATGCAAATTGCACAGCTTATTTCAAGTCAATTTTGAAATAGCTTATTTCGAAATTTCGCGCTTGCCACACAGCACTTATTTTGAAATAAATCGCTATTCCAAAATGTCCCTTACTCCTCGTGGAATGAGGTTTACAGGGACATCAGAATGGCGAGCCTGTGATATTTCAAAATAACGGGTGCTCTAAAAAGCCGTGGAATAGCTGTTTCGGGATACCGGAGGCATCCCAAAATAGCACTGCAGTGTAGATGTAGCCATAAGGAGCTTTGAGTATTCACAAGGGCTACGTCTACACTGGCAGTTTCTTCCGGAAGAACTCTTTTGCGGAAGAGTTCTTGTGCAAAAACTCTTCCACAAGAGAGCGTCTACACTGGCATGTGCTTTTGCGCAAGAGATGTGCTTTTGCACAAGAGCATCCATGCCAGTGTAGACGCTCTCTTCCACAAGAAAGCTCTGATGGACATTTTAACCATAGGGGCTTCTTGCGCAAGAAATTCATGTTGCCTGTCTACACTGGCTTCTTCTGGAAGAGCTCGTGTGCAAGACGACTTATTCCTCATGGGGAGAGGAATAACTCTTCCGGAAGATGCCCTGTTTTACAATGCTATACTGTAAATTTACTTCTGGAAGAACGCTCGCGCAGTGTAGACAGCCAGCAAGTTTTTGCGGAAGAACAGCTGTTCTTCCGGAAGAAGCTGCCAGTGTAGATGTAGCCTATGTGTTGGACAGCAGCAAGGAGTTGTGGATTGGATTTTAAAAGAATAAGAGCTACCAACCTGCCTAGTCACATGCCTAAGTTGAACCAAATCTCTCTGAAGGTTCTGAAATCTCAGGCTAATGTTTCTTTTGTTATGATTCTCCTGCCCTACTGCTCTTGGGCCTTAACCCAGAGACGATCTGGCCCGGATGCTATGCCTCACGTTAGCTATCATGCAGGTAGATAGCTACCAACCTCTTCCCATCCACCCCATTTTGGGAAAGTAAGTGTCCACCTCCACTCCGTGCAAACCTATTTCCCTGGAACAGCTTGGAGATGAAGCAAACTGTCAACTTTAAAAATAAACTCCCATTTTTCTTCAATATTTCAAAAAGACGCCAATCAATTCAATCAGAAGGGAGAGGAAGGGAGAGAAATGTCATCCACATTTTTCCCTGATTTTTTTCATAGCTGAAATGTTATTGACATTTCAAAATGTGAACAAATTTCCACCAGAGCTAAAAGCCCACCTTAAATGTTGGTCTTGGGTACCGGTTGGTCGAGCTGGATATAAATCGGTCATAGTGATAGGAATGGTGGCTGCTGGGTGCCGTGTGTCAGGGCAGGAGACAGGCCTAAAGTGGGTGAAGTTCTTAGGACTTTAGGACTGGACATTATTAATGACATCTACTGCAAAAATGCCCAGCTGCTCCAGTAATGCAGATTATTGGGCAAACTGGATTATTTGTTTAGAAAAACATCCTGGTCTTGAAAACGTTCCTGTTTATTTTGCAATGGGTTTCTCTGCTTGGACAATTTAAATTAAATTGTTATTTTTTCATAGAGCAGCAGCACCGTTGAGCTCCATTCATGGTCGAGGGCCCCAACATAATGGGCAGAGTACACAACAAAAAGATGCCAAAGGCTATGTCTACACAGCAGCATAATTTTAGAATAACTGACATTATTCCGAAATAACATGATTCGCGTATACACAGCAAGCAGTTATTCCAACATAATGTTGAAATAATGTCCATCTGGAGTACTTCTTACTCTGACTCCTGTAACCCTCATTTTACAAGGAGTAAGGGAAGTTGGAGGAAAAGTGCTCTAACTCGGACTTCCTGCTGTGTAGACAGCGCCAAAAGCCAGAATAAGCTATTTCGACTTAAGCTACACAATTGACGCAGTTCAAGTTGCATAGCTTATTTTGGCTTTAGCTCTGCTGTGTAGACACACCCATGTGTTTACAAACTGAGTAGCATTAACCTTATAGTCCTACTGATCTGATGAAGTGGGTTTTACCCATGAAAGCTCATGAGTCTATATATTTGCTAGTCTCTAAGTGCATGGCTACACTGGGAAATTATTTTGAAATAAGTTATTTCAAAATAATTCCCAAAATAACTGTTTTGAAAATAGCACTATTCCTCTTCACGAGCGGGAGTTATTATTTTGGAATAACAAGCCAGTTATTTCAAAACAGCAGGCTTGGTAGTGTGGATGCTCGCCTTTTTATTTCGAAATAAGGGAAGTTATTTTGAAATAACTCCCTAGTGTAGACATGCCCTAAGGTGCCACAGAACTCCTTGTTGTTTTTAAAGTTACAGACTAACATGGCTACCCCTTTGAGACTTAGGGTATGTTTAGACAGCAGGGCTATTTTGGGATACCTCCAGTATCCCGAAATAGCTACCCCATGTCTTTTAAACGCGCCTGTTATTTCAAAATATTTTTTGAAATAACAGGCATGCTATTCTGGCATCCCTGTAACCCTCGTTTCATGAGAGTTAAGGGATGTCTCGAAATAGCATGTTATTTCAAAATTTGGTGCTGTGTAGATTCGCCAAATTTTGAAATGTTATTTCAAAATATAATTGAAATAAGATACGTCATTTGTGTAGCGCCAATTGCGTATCTTACTTCGAGTTTAGGGGTGCTGTGTAGATGCACCCTTATAGTGTAGGTGTCATCTAATTTGCCATCTTCTGCAATGTATATTTTAGTCATTGCATATGAGCTATGCAAAACATCAAGGCTATGTCTACATTGGCAAGATTTTGCGCAAATACTTTTAACGCAAGAGTTTTTGCGTTAAAGTATTTGCGCAAGAGAGCGTCTACACTGGCATGTGCTTTTGCGCAAGAGATGTGCTTTTGCGCAAAAGTATCCGTGCCAGTGTAGACGCTCTCTTGTGCAAGAAAGCTCCGATGGCCATTTTAGTCATAGGGCTTTCTTGCGCAAGAAATTAACGTTGCCTGTCTATACTGGCCTCTTGCGCAAGAACGGTTGCACAAGAGGGCTTATCCCTGAGCAGGAGCATCAGAGTATTTGTGCAAGAAGCACTGATTTTATACATTAGAACGTCAGTGTTCTTGCGCAAGTACTTGCGGCCAGTGTAGACAGGTGGCAAGATTTTGCGCAAAATCTTGCCAATGTAGACACAGCCCAAGAGTTTTGCAAAGCTTAACGAAAAGCTGGTATTTGCCCTGTGCTGTGATTCCATCTCCCAGTATTTAAACCCTATGCCACTACTGTCATATGCCATGGGAAAAGATTTAAAACAGCTACAATGGCCCAATGAAGTTGCAATGGACTTCTCTCCTAAGAGAGTAATGATTTCCACAATCTGAAAATGGGGATTACAAGCTTCCAGATTGCTGAAAGTGAATTGAGGCAAGATAGTAATCAAAATGATGCAATTTTAAGGTCCCCCAGGGCTAGAAATGCCTTTCATGCTAACATTAGTTTTTTCTCTCTGGTCATTTGGCACATCATACCATAAAGTGGGCCCCTAGATCATGCAAAAATATTGCAAACCAGAATCCTTTCCGCATCCCTGCTGAAACCAGAAGGGATGATATATCATGAGCAAGGCAGTTCTCACTGTCTTCCTGGCCTATCCTGAGGCAGGAAGCAGAGGAAATCTCACAAGAAATCCTGTGCTTGTGACATTTCTAGCCAAATAATGCAGCCTCAAGAAGAATAGAGAGCTCTGTTACACTTCTGATAAGCAGTTATACTGTTCAGCCCTTATCCAAAGGAAGTAAGAAGTTTGAAGAGTTCACAAGTATCATCCCTAACTTTTGGCCAGCTATCTAGGTAGAATCATGGCCTTTGTTCCTGCTACTGCTAGTGGACTTGTGACGAGAAAATTAAAACAGCATGACTTTCACTCTGTCGAGATTCCTCCATTGCGCCAGCTTTCCTCCTGGCGTTTCACCTGTCCCTAATAACAGATATTGTTTTCTAGTCTGCTCACACATTTCCACTAATAATAAGGTTAATTATAAATCTGCCAGAACGATCCCCTCCTAGGGCCTGATCCTGAAAGTAAGCACTATGCCTGGGAAGAAATGCGCACAAGTCTGGGCCTTAGAGTAAGTATATCTTACATCATTGTTTACAAGACTAGAGTTTATGTCAAACATACTATAAAACAGTAGATTTCTTTTATTCTCAAGGTCAATCTTGAAGTGTTCACTCAGCCCAAACTCCCACTGAAGTCCTTCTCAGCACCAAGGCCAACACGAGCCACTGGGAGTTTTGCTTACAGACGGCAGAAGGAGCTCTAGGAATTGCTAGTTCATATTGTGTAAGGTATTTGTAGAAATGTCTACAGCTTAATTTGTGTCACTCCTTTATATTAATAAATCCTCAGCCAGCTAAAGTCTCCATTACTCCAATAGCATCATGCTAAAGTTGGAAAAGATCAGCGGGCATATTGTGTCATGTAGCACTTCCACTATTGACCAATTCAACGTCATGCACGTTGGAAGGAACCATCTGGACTACATCGCTGGGTTCCAAATTAACTTTGACTGCTCGCGAACATTACTATGGACAGCATATTGGAGAGTTCTGCTCACTGTGTCACACAGGGAAGGAAATACAAGTCCTGCTCCTTAGGTTAAACACATGCTTGAGGGATTTTCTGGAAGCGACATGGGACTACTCCTATTCTTAAAATTAAGTACATAAGCACATTACTGGACCAGGACCTAAGTGATTTTTAAGATGATGGCATCTCCTTAAAAATCATCTGCACGAGGGACTAATCTGGTGATTCCTCCTCTAAGTTTCTGAACATACGCAGATCCCACAAGTTGTAATGGGCATGTAAGGTGCTCATTAGCTTACAGGCCACATATCAACATTAACATATCAAATGGGAAATGATTGCCTACAAATGGATACTATGGAAAAAGATCTGGTGGTCATAGTGGACCACAAGCGAAATATGAGTCAACAGGGTGACACTGGTGCAAAAAAAGGAAACATCATTCTGGAATGCATTAACAGAAGTGTAGTAAGCAAGACACAAGAAGTCATTCTTCCCCTCTACTCTGTGCTGATTAGGCCTCAACTGAAGTATTGGGTCCAGTTCTGGGTGCCACTTTTCAGGAATAATGTGGAGAAATTGGAGATGGTCCAGAGGAGAGCAATAAAAATGATTAAAGGTCTAGAAAACGTGACCTCTGAGCAGTTTTCCCTGTACACTGTGCACTTATGCGGCTACTTAAGAGAGATTCAAATGCTGCTCAGCTGATTAGCAGAGTGCCCACAACTAGGTTTTTTGTTTCTGCTAGTAGTGCGCATTTGTACATGCCTCGGTGCACTTAAAAAAATCATTCAGCACATGGATGGAAAAAAATCTGCATGTGGATAGAAAAAATTATAGGGAACATTGCTTATGAGGGAAGATTGAAAGAATTAGGTTTGATTAGTTTGGAAAAAAGAAGACTGAGAAGGGACATGGTCATAGCTATCAATATCTAAAAGGGTGTTACAGGGAGGAAGAAGAAAAATTATTTTCCTTAATCTCTGAGGATAGGACAAGAAGCAATGGGATTAAATTGCAGCAAGGGAGGCTTAGGTTGGACACCCTGTCAAGGTGGTTAAACACTGGAATAAATTGCCTAGGGAGGTTGTGGAATCTCCATCATTGAAGATTTTTAAGAGCAGGCTAGACAAACACCTGTCAGGGATGGTGCTTAGTCCTGGCATGAATGCAGGGAACTGGACTCGATGATCTCTCACATTTCCTGCCAGTTCTATGAGTCTATGATCCAGTGGCTGAGCTAGTCACTTGTGTTCTAAGGGAATACATGCCAAAGTCTTGCCTTCACTAAACTTCTCTATTTCAATATTGTTTTTGTCTTCCTATGGATACTAGCATTTATATATGGAGACCACTGGATACTGCCTGCAGGGCACCAGAGGCCAATGGGCCACGACCCCATCACATTTTATCAGCCATAAGGATGAATGTAATGCTGACAGGCAGAACTGAACCTGGGATCTCAGTGCATGAGCCTCTACCACTTGAGCTGAAGCCAGCTGGCGCTCAGCTAAGGCTGTAGAGAAAACTCATTTTTCCTCTCTGGAAGTGTCTAAGTGCCACTCCATGCGACAGAGAACCACACCCAGGAGGAATGTGGGTTACATGAGCAATGGGGATTACAGGGTGGAGCAGGGCCAGGGCCCGGGGAGGAAGAGGTGATGTGGTGTGTGGATCACAATGTGGGCACCAGTGGGCCCCCCCCACACACATTTAGTGAACTTCCGTTGCTCCAACTGCCAGCACTGGCCTAGGGATTTATGCTACATGATCTAAGACCATCTGAGTCTGACAAATATGTCTCCTGCCTACAGAGTGTGCTGAAGAGATGATATAACCTGCAAAAGCACTTGGTTACAACAACATGTCACAAAAGCAATTGCATGTAGGGGTGCACGCATTAGAAATACTGCAGTTGACAATCCAGGCTTGTTTTAATAGACCTTGTTAAACAGGTTAGCTTTATAGACCTCAAGTGGTCACCACAGCTACTTTATTGTATTTTGATTTAGTGAGGTAAACCACTTAGCCCTATAAATGGTTTGTCAATAATCCCAGCCCAGGCAAGAGGATAACCTGCCCACAGACTTCTTCTATGTGACAATGGGAATGAACACACACACATTACCTACAATTATAACTCCAGCCTTGACACAAGATGGAAAACTGAGGCCAGGTCTACACTAAAGGGGAAGGTCAAATCAAGATACTCAGCTCCAACTACATTAATTATGTAGCTGGAGGCGATGTACCTTGATTTGAGTTTTCCCACCATCCCCACAGAGGGAGGCCAACGGGAGCAAACGCTCCTGTCAGCTTCCCTTGTTCCTGGAAGGAGCAGAAGTGCCAGCCACCAACAGGGGTGTCTTCTGAGTTTGATTTAGTGGGTCTTTACTGGACCCACTAAATTGAACTCCAGAAGATTGATGGTGGCAGCATCAATGTTTCCTGGAGTGAAGATGTAGCCTCTGATAAGGCTTATCCTAATCAGGCTTAGGATAATCAGGGCAACTTATCCTAATCAGGGCAACTCTGAATTACCGCTGAGAAGGGCCCTTCACGCTGTAGCTAAAATGAGATGAACACAACCCAGAAAAAGTGAGGAATTGGTCAGTGTTTCATGGGCAAAAGGGGAAAATCTGACTGCCAGCTGCCATAGAGGCAAGGAGTTTTCTCCCCACTCACTCCCACAGCTGGGGGTGCGGCTGCATTGGCATAGTTATGCAATCCCCTGTTTTCACTGGTGCAGTAAAATTTGCACCTTACTGCAGTTTCAAAGCTGGTTTGTGTCCTGGTACAAATCAGACTGTGCGAGTGGAAATCGTGTCTACATTCAGGTTTTGCAGCTAAACCACTGGGTGAAGTCCGAGTGTGGACAAGTCAACAAAGAATTAATGAGGGGCTGGGGAAGATTGGCAGGAAAATGTGGTGGCCTCAAGCAGTTGTTTGCCTTGACTATGCCTAATGCCAGTGATCCTGGGAAAATTCTCTCCTAAAGTACTGTGCCACCAAGGTTCCCAGGATGGAGCTCAGTGAGCCAAAGCATGGTGTCTAAAACTGGCAGGGTGAACTTAAAAACAAGAAACCCCCCTGGAGTCCAGGATAACTGCTTCCGGTTTTGCTTCTGGTCCCCAGAACTGGTAAATATGTTTCAAAACTAAAAGTGAGATGAGAGGAAAAGCTGCCTTTTCATGGGACTGCTGACATACAATTAATACAAAGTCAGGAGGCTGTTTGGTGTGTGTTCGAAGCTATCCATCCCCCCGACATGTGAGCTAATGAACTAAATCTGAATGCATCAGCATAAGATTTTGACAAATGCGTTGTTTGCCTATGGAGAGGGTGGGAAATGATTATAAATGGCAAGCTGGGCTTGTTTTCAGGCATGGTCACTCCCGAAACAGCAGTATTCTGGCTGTTCTCTGGGTAAATGATTTCACACTTCTGCTACTAAATCAATTGGGTGTTTCTCTGTTTAAGAATTGCTGAAATAAAACATTTCCTGCACCATTGTCGAGGGACGTTCTTGGGCGATTTTTGGAATCTCTGGGTTTTGCATTTGAAAAGCAGAGCCTTGCTATCAAGAATTTTTAAATACTTTCTCTTCCATTTCAAATCTCCATTAGTATTTTGGGGATAGTGACCATTCTGGGCAAACTAGCCAAGGTAAGCAGGTTAAATATCGATAAGGCTACCCTCTCAACTGACTGCTATTTCAAAACTTTTTGGTTCTCGGGGTGCTCATCTAAGCACTTTGCTTGAGAAGAGAAAGCCCAAGGAGTAATGTGATGCTAAGCATTAGTACTTCTCTCAGATTGAGTTACTGAGCAGCAGGGGAGTCAACGGGTCCCTGGGCAAGATGTGGGGGTGGGCTGGCTCTATGCTTCTGGAAGGGGCGTGGGCTTGGGCAGAAGGGGCGGGGCCAGGGCAACCAGTCATCAGTGCTGCCCAGAGTACGACGCCGGCCCCTCCCCCCAACACTCAGAGCCACGTGTGGACAGTGCCAGATTTATGCACAAGCCAAATAAGCCACATTTTAGGGCCTCAGATTATGCGGGGCCTCTAAATACAAAATAAAGACTAGTTTTTGGTCTCATCCTCGCCTACGTACCAGTATATATGCAAATATAACATTTTATTATTTCTATTTTCATTGTCCTTTCTGTTAGAATAATGCACATTTTCTGGTAATGCTATGGGACCTCTTACACTTGACATAGCTTAGGGCCTCAGCATATCCAGCCCTGCATGCGGAGCACACGGTATGGCACTCCAGTGGCAATTTAAAGGGTCCAAGACGCCCGCCACTGCTGCTGCCACAATAGCAGCGACGGTAGCCAGAAGCCCCAGGCCCCTTTGAATCGCCGGGCCCCAGGGCAATTGCCCCCTTCGTCCCTCCCCACTCACCCCCCGTCAGCAGCTCTGCTGAGCAGCAAGCCAGGATGTGAGTCTACAGTGCAGCGGCTTGCCGTGTAGCAGCGTCCCGAGTGAGATTTAGCAGATTGCTGTTTGAAATCGGAGTATGCTAGGGCCTCGTTCCGGGACTTTCAGCGGACTCCAGAAGAGTTCACATGGTGAGTTACTACAAGGCCAATCGCTCCCCTGTCGATTTGCACGCAGCTTGCTGTGCAGTGACTCACCACACAGCCCAACAAAGTCTGCAGAAGTCAAAGGTTCAGTTATGGGCCAAATCCTGAAACGTGGCACTACTCCCATGGTGAACCACGGACTGAGCAAAAACTGAAGGGGGACTTCGGGATTTGGGCCCATTGTTTCTTAGATTCCAAGGCCAGCAGAGAATGCTGTGATAATCCAGTCAGACCAGTAACACAGGTCACAGAATTACCCCCAAGCCTGGCAACATACACTGCCAGGCCCTTGGCAATGTAGGGGGAGGGGCTCCGTTCAGGGGCTCCCGGAGGGACAAGGCTTCAGGCACAAGGGACTGGGCTAGGGCAGCCAGCCCTCGGTGCCACCTGGAGCACGCCACGCCTCCCACACCTAGTGCTCAGCCACGCCTGGACAGCACTGAGCAGAGCTGCAGCAGCAATTTAAAGGGCCCGGGGCCCCAGCTGCCTTGGTAATGGAGCCACGGCCCTTTGAAATCACTAGGTTTTGGGGCAACTGTCCCCTTTCCCCGCTCCCCCTTATTGGTGATCCTGCTCTCCCAAACAATTTTGTTTGAACTCTAGCATCTCTTTTATTTTATTTTGTTTTAAAAATTGCCTGTGATGGAGAATCCATCACCCCCCTTGTTAAACTGTCCCAGTTATTTATTGCCCTCCTGGCTAAACATTTTACATCTTTTTTTCTCCTCTGAATGTATCTAGCTTCAACTTCCAGTGATTGGATATTGTTGTCCCTTTCTCTGCTAGACTGAAGAGCCCATTGTCAAATATTTGATACTTGTAGACTGTAATCGAGTCATTCCTTAACTCTCTCTTTGTTAAACTAAATAACAAAGTTTGAGCTTCCTGTGTCTATCACCATAAGGCGTGTTTTCTAATCCTTTAATCATTCTCATGACTCTTTTCTTAACCCTTTCTAATTACCCCACAGTCACATCTTTCTTGAACTGTTGACACTAGATCTGGAGACAATCAACGGTTGCACCGGTGCCAAATTCTACCTGAGATTTGTCCATTTATGTCAATATGCATCATCTTGGGAGCTCATGTTCAGCTCATTAACTGTCAGAGCCCTCAAATCTTTTTCAGAGTCATTGCATCCCAGATAGTCTCACACTCTGTAAAGTGTGGCCCATGTTCTTCGTTCTTAGACATATACATTTATATTGGGTCATATTAAAATGTATATTGTTTGCTGGCACCTATCTTACCAGATAAGGGATCCAGATAACTCTGTATCAGTGACATGTTCTCAGTTTGGTTTTAGGCAGAAATCTGACATGTGTAGCACTGTATGCCAAGACATTGGGGGAAAATTAGCTTCATCTGCTAACTAAATCAGTTATATTAAACTTACAGATGATTTTGACAAAAATCATGTTGCAAAAAAGTCATTTGGCTAATGTCATATTAGCTGTAGAAAAAGAAAACTGAAAAGTTTTGATCTACATTGAATATATAACCGGGACTCTAGACTGTTCTCTTTCATGACAGCAGTTTTCAAGTATCTAAAAGGGTGTTACAAGGAGGAGGGAGAAAAATTGTTCTTCTTGGTCTATGATGATAGGACAAGAAGCAATGAGCTTAAATTGCAGCAAGGGAGGTTTAGGTTAGACATTAGGAAAAACTTCCTGTGAGGGTGGTTAAACATTGGAATAAATTGCCTAGGGAGATTGTGGGATCTCCATCAGTGGAGATATTTAAGAGCAGGTTGGATAGACATCTATCAGAGATGGTCTAGATGGTGCTTGGTTCTGCCATGAGGGCAGGGGACTGGACTTGATGACCTCTCGAGGTCCCTTCCAGTTCTAGTGTTCTATGATTGCTTTACATCCCTAATTTGGTGCTCTCTTCCATGTTGTTCCTTACATTGGAAGCATCCCATTGATTAATTTTCACTAGCACCATCCCTGCCTCATAAAACTAAAAAATACTCTTATCAGCAGGGCTGGTGGGGACATGTAAAAATTTGAGGTTTCAGTTTGGTTTTTTGTTCCACGTTGAAATGAAAAAGAGAGAGAGAGAGAGAGAGAGAGAGAGCGAGTAAGATCGTGGACTCAGTGCTTGTAGTTCCCCCTTGTGTTGAAGTGCAATGATTCAAGGGGTTCTTGTCTACAGCAGGTCTTCCATGGCTTTGGCCAAGACACATGAAGCTCAGTCATCTTCTGGAGAAACAAAAAGATCCAACTGAAAATTCACAAAACATCTCTGCATAACAGAGCCTTCAGTCCTCTTCTTGGGATTTCCTTTGACCTGTCCTTTGTGGTCAAAGGACTAATATTCCTTTCACTGGGCTTGCCCGTCCTTTCCTCAAGGGCTGGGAGTGGAACCCAGGCCCACCCTCTACTCCGGGTTCTAGTATTAAGTAGTTAGGTCTGCTTCCTCACTCATACTGCGGCTTCCCTGGGATGCTTCCCTACAGCCTGCGCTTAAACAACCTCCCTTTGGTTTTCAGGATTATGACTTCTCCCTGGCTCCTCCCAGATCCCCCTTTCTCTGGTGAACTAACCACTCTTCTGCCCCTCTTGGGCTCCACTGAAGTGCCTTTCCCTGAATCTACCTCAGTGCCTTCCCCTCAGGTACCTAGCCTACTGTCTGTGGATTCTCCTGCCTGGCTTCCTGCCCCACCTAAAACCTATTTCCAGATCCCCCAGAGCCTGACCTGTTTTCTGTAGGTTTCATTCTGTAGTAGAGTCCTGCTTCCTACTTACTCCATTGCAGAGCTCTTTTTAAACTCTTAGCAAAAAAACAAAACAGAAACAAAACAGAGAAACCCCAGAATGACTGATGACTAGGGCACATATGGGAGACCCAGGCACAAGTCCCTGTTCTGTCTAAGTCTGTAAGAGGGACTTAAAACTTGGTTGGAGGATCTCCTTGCTAGGTGGGTCTCCAATCATTGATTGTGCAGTGGATCTGCCTCTCTCCCATTCCATCTGGGACCTGAAAAACTATCCTGACAAAAGTTTCCATGAGAACTTTTGGTTTTGATGATTAGACATTTTCCAACAACAACAAAAATTGGGAGGTGGGGGGGAATTCCCAACCAATTCTCTTCTCCTTGAAGCATTCTAGCTATAAAACCACACTCTCATTCCATTAATTTTGTTTCATATTGTAACCACATCTGCCTCTAGATTGCAAGCTCTCCGGGGAAAGGATACCATGCAGTGCTTACATATTATGATGATGGGCACTATAGAAAATCCTCAGCCAGAGAGGGAGAGTGTATTTGTATAGCAGATGTGGTATATTTTCCCTGTTGTTCAGTCATGTGCACGTTGACTGTACTATAAAAGTAATTAATAATAGATTAAGCAGAATTTTTAGGAATTTATCAGTGACATTACAAATACACAAAAGCCAAAGATAGAAAGCCACCTAATGAGTCAGGCCATTTGAATCAGTCTTAGAGCCTTTATGAAATGCTGAAGATGGAACAATTCCCATTTTACCTATATGGAAGTGAAATGATGCCTTTTATTCCTCTTTCAAGAAGGCGAGTCAGAGTAGAAGCAACTTTTTATCAGTGGGTGGGCTGATTTAAACCAGCAAAGCGTAAACATGATACGGTTTGGTGGGTGGGCTCTGTTCAGCCCCCCCTCGCCCCCTGATGCTTTGATGCTTATACAAAGCTCAACCAAACCACCTGTGCCAAACAACAGTCAGCAGCAAATTAGCAGAAGTTCCTCATGGAATTTCTGGTATTGTGCTAAGTACGTCTGGATTGGAAATAGCATTAGAACTGCCTTTCCCAGGGACTAGCGTTTTCCCCATATAGGTATTAACGGGTTCATTTTGATGTTAATTAATCACAAATTGTGTCTTTAATGTAATTACGTACTTTATTCACAAGCTGTGGCTCTGTTTGGTCCCTTTTAGAATACCAGACTTTCTATCTGAATTCTCTTTTGGCAATTACTCTATTTATAAACTCAGAGGAAGTAAGTGATTTGAATCAGTAGCTATTAATAATTAATTCCTTGTTCACGGCCTGAAAGTTTTTCCTCTTCCAGGAAATGAGTGTTTCAACTATGAGGAAGATAGTATAGAACCAAGGCACATTGAAATTAGAGTCTCTATCTCCCTTTGGACTCTGCTTTGGAAATCTCAGCATCAATACATTAATAACATAAAAATAAATTATTAATAAGTGTTTTTCATCAGCAGATCGCAAAGCACTCTGCAAAGATGTTCAGCATCATTATCCCCCTTTTACAGATGGGGAAACTGAGGCACCAGGCAATGACACGACTTGCCCAATGTTACCCAGCAGGCAGGCCACCTTGTGCAGTGGTCATCAACCTGTAGATCGGGATCTACTGGTAGATCTTGGAGCCTTTGACAAGTGATCCTGACTGGTTTGGCTGGGAGGCTGTCAAGTGCTGGAACTTTATCTGCCCATCTCAGCACTGCTTTGCTGCTTCTGCCCTCTGCCTTGGAGCTGCCCCACCCCTGGAGCCTGTTGCTTGCTGTGCAGAGCACAGGAAGAAGAGGAGGGGGTGCTGATGTCAAGGTGCCCTTCCCCCCACCCTGTACCCCATGTCCACTGAGCGAGAGGGGAGCAGAGATGGAGAGAGATTGCTGGCAGCTTTTGGGAGTGATGCAGGGCCAGAGTAGGGGTAAGCCTGACTTATTCCCCACCACCACCACCCAGAAGTCACCTGTGCCCAGCTGGAGCCTGCATTCCAAATCCCATCCCCAGTCCTAACCCCTCCTACAGCCCAAACCCGGACCCTAGCCCTGAGTTGCCCTGCACCCAAACTCCCTCCTGGAGCCTGCACCTTGGACCCATCCTGCACCTCAACTCCCTGCCCCAGGCTCGGCTCAGAACCTCTCCCACACTCCAAATCCCTTAGCCCAAGACCAGAGTCTGCATCCCCCTCCCCCACACTCCAGCCCTCTTCCCCCAGCCTGATAAACATGAGTGAGGCTGGGGAAGGGAGGAAGGATGGAGTGAGCAGGGGCAGGGCCTCGGAGAAGGGGTGGGAAGGAGGCGGGGCAAGGGTGTTAGGGTTTAAGCTCGAGCCTGGATTGCACTTAAATTCAAAAAATGATCTCATGCTTAAAAAGGTTAGCGCCCCCTGCACTAGGGAATCAGCGATTTCTTTTCTAAAACCTTACAAGGCTCCTTGGCTGGACAATATCCATGGGGACTTCCTGCTTTGCATGAACTCATCCAGTGCAACTTTCTGCTAAAACTCTAGAACACTCGTTTGGAATGCTGTACAGTTCCAAAGATCTGGTGAAGGTTCCATATCAGAGCACTTCTTAATCCTGGAAGGAAGGCAGACGCCTGAAAGCACCAACTTTCCCTCTAATTTTTCATCTGTGGGTGGAACACATGTTGTTATGTGTACCGAGGCATAGGCAGATACACACCACTAGTAGGAACACATGCTGCTGGCTGTGGACGCTCTGTTAATCAGCTGGGCGGCATTTGAATCTCTTTTGGGCAGCCACCCAAGCACTCAGCTTACAGGAAACACTGGAAAGAACTATAGCTGAATTACTCTAATCAGCATCACTTTTAAATTGCTTGAGAGACCAATACTTAAACGACTCTTGGCTTGAATCGACCCATAGTTGCCTCATTACCAGGCAGGGCTGTACTGGTGAGAATCAAACGATAAGAATGACATCGTTTATTGAGGACGCCTTTGAGACAGGACAAAAGGCCAACACTGTTTTTGCTGACCTTTCATCAGCATATTAAACAGTTTGGCACCACGGACTAAGCTTCAAATTTCACTCCACGGTCCCAGAAAAAAATAACTTGTGAAGTTTACTGTGTGGATGATTTCTAACGGAACAGCAATTGTGACATGTGGACTGGAGGGGGTCCAAGTTAACCGTGTGATATGGTCAACAGACTTCCCCGGGGATCTGTACTCTCTCTGATACTCTTTCAGAGATGCACAGCTGACCTGCCACCCACGTTGGCAACTCGGTTGTATGCTGATGACATCTACCTGGCAAGAGCCACAAGGAGCTTGGAGGAACTGGACACCTGCCTGTCAATTGACCTCGCCACCTTGGCCAAGCAATTTTTGAACTGGTGACTCAAACGAAGTGCACTAAAGACAATAGAATCTTGTTTCCATCTCGCTAGCTGGTTAGCTCATCAACAGCTGCACATCCTTCTGAACAAGAAGCCAATCATTTTTCAAAATAGATCCTACTTATCTGGGGATATTTTGACTGATTCCTGTTCTTTTGCTAAAATCCAGTTGAGACTCACAGTGCTCTTCAGCCTTGCTAACAGCTCATCGGGCATTAGTACTGCAACCTTATGGACATCTACCAATACTCTAATTATTGTACTTGCCAAATATTCTGCAGCAGCATAGGGATCCAGGCATCATTGTGGCATATTGGACTCAACAAACATCATGGCCCTTCTTCTCATCACTGCTGTGAACCCAACAGCTCCTGTCTCCCGCCCTCTGGTCCTGGCTGGCATAGTTGTGCCACTGTAGTGCAGACATGGGCTGGATGCTGGCTTTCTTCTGTCTCTGGGGATATGTCTAGACTGCATCCCTCTGTCAGCAGAGGGATGCAGATTAGGCAGGTCGACATTGCAAATGAGGCAAGGATTTAAATATTCCACACCTAATTTGCATAAAAATGGCCACCGCATTTTGCCGACTCAGCACTTTGTCAGCCAAAAGAGGCAGTCTAGAGGGGGATCTGTTGAGAAAGAAAGCCTTTTTTGATAGATCCCTTATGCCCCCTGCAAGGAGGTTTACGGGATCTGTCGAAAAAGGCTTTCTTTCTCAACAGATCCCCCTCTAGACTGCCGTTTTTTGCAGACAAAGTGCTGAGTTGGCAAAACGTGGTGGACATTTTTATGCAAATTAGCGCGGGATATTTAAATCCCTGCCTCATTTGCAATGTCGACCTGCCTAATCTGCATCCCTCTGTCAACAGAGGGATGCAGTCTAGACATAACCTGGCATTGGGCAAGTCATATCACCACTCTGTGCTTCCATTTCCCCCACATGCAAATAGGATAATAAAGCCAAATGTGCAGGGAGTTTGTCGGGATTATCCCTTTAGCGTTTGTCAAGGACTTTGAAAGTTATAAAATGTTTTATAAGGGGCCTGATCCAAAGCCCAATGAACTCAATGCACGTTTGTCCTCTGAATGCCATGGGTTTTGGATTAGTCCCTATGAGCTGGGGATTCTCATGCTGCACACATAGAACCAGTATTACGCAGGAGACTCAAGAGAAAAGTCAAGATGTGTAATTCTGTGCTCTGTGGGCCAAGCGCTACTCTGAAGTAAGGCAAGAATTTGTCCTTACATGTATAACATTGTCATATACTGGAAGGCTATGATAATATCTTGTCTGATATAAATTCCATTTTCCTATATCCTCTGTTTCCAGGCAAAACAGGCAAAGTAAGGAGCACAAATAAATGCTACCAGCTTTTCATACCAACACTTTTGAATCCTCTTGAGAAATCACTAACTACCCTCCCAGGAATAGTTAGCAAATAATGCCGCCTCTCTTCTCCTGTAGAATTTTGAAAAATGTAACCCAGACAATGCGTGTGACATTCTAAACTGAGTCTGGTCTCCCGGCGAATGCAATGGCCTCCTTGAATGAACATGAGTTTCATTGTTGCACTGACATTCTGAATACAGCAAAGCAGGAACGCTATTTCTATGCCCTGTGTATCTCTAGCATATAACTTAGAAGGGAACTTCTCAGAGAACCTACATTTGATCAGTCAGCCCTCCTAAATGGAGATGCACACACAGAGTGCAGCATGTGTTACAAGTAGTGAAGATAGCAATGCCTATGGTTAAGGTTGCTGACGCTTGCCATTCTAAGATCCCTGTTTTCAGTTGTTTATAGTTGCTAGACTTCAGCTGTTGGGGCTGAAATTTTCCATGCAGAGTATCTGCCTCAGGCTTATACTTTCTGGAAAAATTCAGCCTGGAGGGTTCAGCCCTTTCTTAGAAAGAGGTTAAAGGAAAACGCAGGTGGGGTTGCCTCTGTTAAACAATCCTTATAACCGCTTTGTTGAGATGCGCTAGGGCCTGCTTTGGAATAAGAGCTTAAAATGTGATGGAGAGTTGGCTTTTACACCAGGAATGCGCCTTTTGCCACTCCTGTGGGGAAAATCATCCACATGTGGCCAAATTGAAAGCTTTTTAAAATGTGCAGTTTGAAAATTCTCAGCCAAGACTTGCTGGGATTTGATTTTTAAAAATTCCATCCACCTAGGACATGCGGGGACTGAGCAGGACTATATGTGCAATTGAGGCACCTGGCTGCGTTGGCACCAGGTACAGGAATTGAGAACGGGGAGCCTATCTCTTTTGTGCTCTCAATGCTGGTGCCTAGGCCAGTAGCAGGTGTCAACAGCTTGATTGAAATGCCAACAGTGGAGGAGCTGGCCGAGGAGGTGGGTGAAGATGAGTCACCAGGTGGGAATGAAATTGGGACATGAAGCTAAGCGGGGGGTGGCAGATTGGATGTAGAGCCAAGGAATGGGAGAAGCCTGTGACAAGGAGCCAAGGGGAGAGAGTGATGGGGACTAGGACAAAGACAGGCAGGAGGAACAGCTACAGAAGGAAGCAGGTTTCAGGAGCTCTTCAACCACCGAGGTACAATCCTTCAGAACTTGGATTGGAACTGAAGATGCCTGAGTTTCACTGTCAGCAAATAGCTGTGAAAGTCTGCTGCAAATGTTGTTTCTCATCTCCTTCTAGTGGCCATGCCACACAGTGAATAACAACCTACTACTATGTTATCTCAAGTGGCAGAGATCTGTGCAATGGATCGAAAGGTCACAATCTATGACTTGCACAAAGAGAGAGAGAGAAAGAGTTAAAAGAACATCATTATGGTCCCAAAAACAACCACATTCTGGCATTTTCTAACTTTTGAGTTTTTAATTTTGCAACCTTAATGTAATAATATGAAAGTGTGTGTGTGTGTGTGTGTGTGTGTGAAAGTGAGTGAGTGGGCGGACTAAATTTTTGCCCTTAGGTTGTTTGGACATATCTGAAAGCAATACCAGATCTAATGAGCTGGACTTCTTAGCTGGCGTAACGTGTTGTAGCTCCATTACCTTTCACTTTATCTTGCTTGTAAATCATCACGACATACATTAGTCTCGTCTTTTGTTCCTGACTCCTCAAAGGGATCAGGTACACCAGTGTTGAGCACTATATGAGAACAGCTTATGGAAGGCAGCATATATGCTCGTGGCTCACCATATGCAACTATTCTCACTTAGACATACTGAACCTAATTTTTAAATGGAGGCCTTGCTCAGGCTTTTTTTTGTGGATGACTCTAACGTCCTGATCTGAGGGCAAAGTCAGATACCTCTGTGTCTAAGTACCGGCACATATGATTGTAGGATCATTGCATATGTAGTTACCTGTGGCCTGAAAGTGCGAGCCTTTAGGCTCTATATTGTGGGTGGGTGGGTGGGAAGCAGTGTCACGCCAGTACCTTTGGGAGAAGCTGAGACTCAGACTCACAAGCCCCAATCCTCAAAGTATTTAGGCTCTCACTTCTACTGAAATCAGTGGAAATTAGGACCCTAAATATCTTTGAGGATCTGGGCTACAACTCCTCCCCTGTTCCCTCTTTGCTCAAGGGGGTGGGGGTGGGGGTCAGTGAACAGCATCACTCAGAGGGAGTGCAGTTTACTTGCCCACTCATTACACTGAGATCTTTGTTGACCAGTGCATAAAAAGGGGCCATGAGTGTCAACTGGTAAAGAGTCAGGGGGGCTAACGGTTTCTGCGGGCCCCTGGGCAAGATGGGCGGGGGGACTGGCTCCACACCCTGTAAGGGGCAGGACATAGGGCGGAAGCCCTCAGCACTGCCCAGACCTCAGCACTGGGTCCCTCCCCATCCCTCAGAGCCGCGTGGAGTGGCGCTCTGGCAGTGATTTAAAGGACTCGGCGCTCCAATGGTGCCAGCCAGGGGCCCAGGCCCCCTTTGAATTACCGGGCCCTGTGGCAACTGCCCTCTGCACCACCACCCCTCGTCAGCGGGCCTGCAAAGAGCTCACAGTTCTTTACAAGCAACTCCTGTCTGAGACCTGACATCCTCGCTCCACCTAACACCCACTTTCATGGTATTATTTATCCATGAAGGGTAGCATGTGAGGTCTTGTAGCTTAGCCATACGTGCAGTCTTGTGAGATGTGTGTCGAGGTAATATTGCCAATTATGCCCTGAGGTCTTGGGGTAAGACTTAATCCCCAGGGAATCACAGGTCACAAAGATGGGCCCAATCAAGAATGGTGGAATTGTCATCCCACTCTGTCTAGCCGATTGTATCATGCCAATAGACTCAGGAAAGTCCATGGAAAACCATCAAAGACAAAGGATAAACATTAAAACCACTTGGAATTGAAAAAGAACAGTAGAAGAATGAGGGGATCACCCTGCCTAGTGACAAAGACAAGAGACTAATTCGGTATATCACAGGGTGAAGAAAGACACTCTGCACCCATTCACTGAGGAGATACCTGAGTGGTTCATAAAAGATTGAATCCTGTCTCCTTAAGCCAACAAATCCTGCAGAAGACTAGGCTTGCGGGTGAGAATCTATTAGCCAGGAAAGGCAGCTGTTAATGAGTTTCTGATTTATGATTTTGTTTTGTACATCGCCATTTGTTTCCCTCACGCACAGTTGTTTCTGTTTGACGCTATCTTCTGTCTCAACATAAATTTCCTTTTGGTTTACTGCCACTGAGCTCAAGCTCTTTGGATGATATGGGAGCAGTGGGCTGAGGTAAAACTGCTAAACTGGGCTACACTGTTCCTTTGGGGAAGGAGGACGCGGGATTTCTGGGGGTATCCAGTGGTCAGGGGCTGGATACTAAAGGGAGGATACCTGAAAGGGGCTGGGGATGCATGACTGTCAACCTGTAGGGTAAAGGCAGGGCTAGTACAGGCTGACAGGCTGGCTGTGTTAGGCAGGAGTTAACACCCCGATGGCCAGAACAGGCAAAACTTCTCTGCACTGGAAGAAGGTGGCTCGCAGCCCTGATTCCCTGAGAAGTGTCACAGGGGCAGATCCATATTTCTGCCCATTCCTTATTCCTCCCCCTCATCATTGCTTGCTTGTTTTTGGAGCTGGGGAAACAGTAGGCATACAGCCCCTTAACTGTTTAGCATTTTACCTCAGCCCAACTTCCAATGAGGGCGGAGGGCAAAGGGAGCAGTTACCCTAGCGATTCAAAGTGGCCCAGAGTTGTGCTGCGTGCTCTGAGTCGTGCTAACAACTGGGGCGGACACCACCCTCTGGACAGTGCTGAGAGCAGCCTGGGGTCCCACACAGTGCGCGCCGGGCGGCACTGAGGACTGGCAGTCCCTGACCCCGCCCCTTCATCCTGAGGCCACGCCCCTTCCAGTCGCGGAGAGCCAACCACCTCTTGCCACCTAGCCCAGAGGCCCGTGGAGGCTGTCATGCCCCTGAGCCCCTTGCACTCACTCCTCCATGCCTACAGCTGCAATCTGAGTGGCCCCAGGCAGCCACACAGGAAGGGAAATGGGGCAGAACGAGTCTTTAAACCTGGGCCTCCCAACACACTCTCCTGTGCGGCTGTACGAGGACTAGGGACAAAGGGCTGCTTTTCAATATCAAGCTGATTGCATTAGCACTGAGGCTTTCATCAGGTGAACGGATGGACTGTTTTTATGGACGCTTTCAGCGGGAAGCAAGGGCCATGGCTCATTGTATTATTTTATCAGTCCAGCTTGCCAGTTATTGCCTGCTAGATGATCATTCCTATCGCCATGACTGTCAGACCTTGAACATACCCTCGGAACGCGCTTCAAGGTTAATGAGAAGCACAAAGTATTTCCTCTTTCCTATTGTTAAACCCTCAAGAGCACTGTGGAGAATTTCCAGGCCTGCATCAGCCTGGAGCTTCGAGGGGCACCTGGCAGAAAGAGGAGACATTCCCAACCCTTGCAAACATATTTCTCCCCCTTCTCCCGCCCCAGTGCTCAACAGGAACACGCAACAGTGTAAGATGAGCTCACAAGGGTCAGGGCTAGCCTTTGTTTCACCTCTCACATATTACTTCACTTCCCCTGCCTCTCAAGTCTGTAACCTTTATCGTTAATGGAACTAATTGCATGAGAACAAACCAGGGGATGGCAGGAACATCTGGGCCACATACTGTACATGCCACTGTAAGTTAACCTTTCACACTCTGTCAGATGCTGTGTGAAAATATGTCAGGGATACAGCTGTGTGAAGGGGTTCACACGCACAGTTTCAATTGAAAGAAAGAAAGAAAGAAAGAAAGAAAGAAAAACTGCTTCCTAAGGGTGGGTTTTTTGCAAGCTTTTTCCATTTAGGGATACATGTATACTCTGTTCATGAGACTAACCCCTAAGAAATGTTCCTGTTACGTCTTGCACTGAAATAAAGGGAACTATTCCCAGCGAGAAAGACCGAGCCCACAGTGAAAACAAGAGGTGCAAGACATGCTGGGAAGCAGGGAATGGAAGGCCCAAAGGGAAACAGACACTCACAGCATCAAGTTTTTGCCAGTTCAATCCAACCCACATAATCAGCAGGGTTCGAGCTGACAGCGGGGGATTTAGACACTTGTAGGGAGAGCTCAGCTGGGTGTCTCCAGGGAAAAAGGTTTGCAGAATACAGTGCTGTGAAGAGAGAGAGGAAAAATGCTGTTAAGCAGTGAAAGAGATATCTGTGGCATAGCTGTTCATTTTTCTTCCTCCCTATTTTCTGGGCTTGCAATGAAAATATATGAGCAAATGGGTTTGGTTATACGATTCTTTCCGGAGGGAGAATCAAATGAAAGGGGATGGGAAAGAGTCTGGTTAAGGAATATGAGTCTGACTGGTGTGCAGTGCACAAAGTCAAAAGCAGTTGCTGGCACTGGGCTGTTTTGCTCTGCTAGAGATGCCGTACTGTGGAAAGGAGCAACTCCATGCTTGCGAAGTTGCAAGGGCCATATTGAGCAAAGCAGGAGCTATATTGCACCACTGCTAAACAGCCTCCCCAGTTGGGTTTTCTATGCCTTTAGCCTAATGAAGGCAAGTATATGACGCTAACAGTCACAAGAAGAAAAAATGTGCACTTTAAAACCTATAGTACATCCTACTGAGAGCATAACGGGGATAGCAAACTGCAAAAGAGAACCACTCAAAAATGTCCAGACCACTTTGAGCTGTGAAGGAATGTCGTCAGAAATAGACACATTTTCCAATAAACTGGCTACCACATGAGACCATTGTCTATGTAGTCACACATCTACATACTAATAAAGGTAAGCCGTGTGAATGCGGACAGCTAACACATGGATTGATTAGAAACCAAATCATTTGTGTGTAATTGATAATTAGGTCATTCCGTGCAATGGAGTTGGCTTTGCAAAGAGCAGTTAGTTTTTGCAACGCCACTAAAGATTACTTCCCTCCTTGGGCTGACTATTGGCTACTCTGGAACCAGGAGCTGCCCAATTTCCATAGCAACAAAGGCAATGGGACTCCTCTACTGTCACAGTCATTCCTCCTATGCTGGGGTCTACCATGGATATACACTGGGAGAGTATTAGAGGAGACTAAGGGGGGATGTGATAGAGGTCTATAAAAACATGACTGGTGTGGAAAAAGTGAATAAGGTAAAGTTATTTACTTATTCCCACAATATAAGAACTAGAGGTCACCAAATGAAATTAATAGGCAGCAGGTTTAAAACAAACAAAAGGAAGTTTTTCTTCACTCAGCACACAGTCAACCAGTGGAACTCCTTGCCAGAGGATGTGGTGAAGGCTAGGACTTTAACAGGGTTCAAAAAAGAGCTAGAGAGATTCATGGAGGTTAGGTCCATCAATGGCTATTAGCCAGGATGGGTAGAAATGGTGTCCCTAGCCTCTGTTTGTCTGGAAATGGGTGACAGGGGAGGGATCATGTGAGGATTACCTGTTGTGTTCCCTCCCTCTGGGGCATCTGGTATTGGCCACTGTTGGCAGACAGGATACTGGGCTAGATGGACCATTGTTCTGATCCAGTATGGCCGTTCTTATGTTCTTAATTAGCCAACTCTGGGACTTTTCTGGCGTCTGTGTGCTGACACAGTGGTATATTGGGGATTGTAGTGGGAGAGATAAATACACTTCCCAAAGAAGTTTAGCCACTGAATTTGACAATAGGAAAACAAAAAAGAATTTACACACAAACCTCCCTCCTCCCCACCACCAATGTTTCCTGCATGTAAAACAAATGCATATTTCACTACTCCTCTTTTATACAATTCATATAAATACACTAATAAAGCAATAGAATTAACTCATATGGTGACCTAGGTATGTTACATAAGAACGCCAGCAGTAACTGGAAATAGCAATTGAGAGTCAGTGTGATGTTAAGGAGATGCCTAGACTTGGGAGCCAGGAGCTCTTCAATTCTAACGGCTTGTCTACGCTAAAAATTTTGTCACAGCGCAGCTGCATCATTGCAGTGCACCAAGGAAGAGGGTAACTACACCCGGGAGGGTTTCTCCCATTCGTGCAGATAATCCACCTCCCTGGGATGTAGTAACTAGGTCAAGAGGAGAATTTTCCCATCAATTTAGTGATGGCTACACTGAGGGTTAGGTTGGATTTTTCACTCATGAGTGGCAAAATTATAACTGACCTAATTTCCCAGTGTAGACTAGGCCTAAGTCTGCCTCCGTCCTACTGCAACAGGACTCGTTGTAAAATAAGGGCCTAAGGCAAAAATCACTGCAGTCAATGGCCATCTTCCCATGAGATGTAAAAGCTGTGACCTACTCCAGTCTTCGCTGATTAGCCTTTTGGTCAGTGTCAGTCCAGGTAGTGTTTTGCTTGCCGATGTGATCTGCCAGTTTTCATGTCACAAGACAGGAAGTAATTCATTCATCAAGTGCAGCACATTTTTATCACTTCCTTTGCAAAAAAACTATGGGATTAAGGATTAGGAGGAGGAAGTTCCAAGTACTAAGGCACTTGGCAAAGAATGAACAGTTTATTTCACAACATGTGGGGGTTCTATGGAACCCCACATCTTCCAGTGCCCTGCGTCACTATTTTAAAATATGGTTTCTATTATTTAATATTTTTATTTTATGTTTATTTAGAGTTTTTAAATTAATATGTAGCGGTACCCACTGTCACAGCATATAAGACCCTGGTTTTGGAGTCTTGTTGTTTTTGATGGCTCATCCCTGCACAAAGATGCTATTATGGCGGGAGGCCAGAGCACCCTGCAAAATTTAAACATTGTCCACCTGCAGAGCCATGGCATAAGATTTCACAAACTTTTCTGCACCACAATTAGTCCTCTTTGGAGAAAGAGTTCAGTCACTGGTCCTCAATCCATTTCCCACTTCACACTTGGATTGGAAGTCATCTGTGCACCATAAAGGTCTGTGAGGACACAGAAGTATCAGGTTCTGTGCGAAAAAGAGGGGGCGTGGGAACCAAAATATCACTGGTCATTATAATGTAACTTAAAGTCACCTAGCTAGGTATTCTTCCTCATCTCAAAATAAAAGGGTTCTATTCTCCTAAGGAAAGAAAGGTGTTATGTTATAGGGTACTCATGCCACAGATATTCACTTATCCCGCACCTAGATATGCATACACCCCCCTCTGAGCGAGTGGGACTTCTCGCTCTCTCTAAACTTCAAAAATTAAAACTTGATTAAAAAAAATACCCAAACCCAACTTATTTATGAGGATCTTTTTTTCACAGCTTTTGTATAAACTGTGACGCTCGTGTTGACAATAGGGATTTAAAGGGTTGCCCGGTTACCCGGCAAACCTTAGCCTTACCAGCATGGTTACCCAGTAACTGGTTAGTTGGCAGCTCAGCCCAGCTGAAGTGATGCAGTGTGACAGGCCCTGTCCAGCCTGGCCAGAGGAATCTGCGGTGCAGCAGGCCTGGCTGGGCTGGAGCATTCCACCCATGGCACAACGTGGGTGGGGGGCTGCTCCAGGATTAATCGGTTACACATAGCATTTAACTGGTTAAGTTTTGAACCAGGAACTTACATCCCTAGTTGACGACCAAAATGGAACACTGATTTTCCGAAGGGCCCCTGCGACTGTAATGAGCCCGACCCAGCTGTCCACAACCACTTCAGGTTGCCTCATCTGTGTGTGGTTTCTAATGAAAAGGGTGATTTTTCACAGAGGAAAGCACTCGTGGTATGTGCACTGCTGATTTACATGCCAATGCCCGGGATGATTTTCCAGCTGACTCAGCTACGGGTTAGGGCAGAGATGCATTTGCATTTGGGAGACGAGAGGAGAAAGGTGGTTGTTCTTTGTGCATTCTCGCTATCCACACTGGGTGCAAGTGATGACCCTCAATTAAGGCTAGGGGGACAAGGAATCTTTTCTCCACACTCCTCCGCTGTAATGTTGAGAGTGAGGCTGTCCTGAGGATTGCAGAATCGCCCCAATTTCATTGCTGACAGTGGCCTTGTGTTGGGCTAATGAGTCCTGAACTACCCCTGGTGCAACCGCAGTGCTTGCAGCTGGGGCGTGGGGTGAGGGGCACTGATTCTGAGAGCAAAGCAGGGCACTTTCATGGTCGCTCACTTACTTTGATACAGGCAGGGCAGAATGGCTGGTTAAAGGGCAGTATGCCATCCTACAGGGCCAGGACAGGGTCAAGAGGACAGGGCATAATCCAAAGGATGTGATTTCAAAGGTCTGCTATTGCATGAGCCACCGAAGGTCAGAAACACAGAGCCAAGTTGGTGAAAGCTTCCCTTTGATGCTGAACCTTGAGGGCCTGAGTCCTGGTTACTCCATTTCTGCATGTGGGACATGAATGGGGGAAAGGGAATGACAAAGGTAGCTTCAATCCACCTTTTTGCTTCCCTTATTCTGCAGAACATAAGAACAGCCATACGGGGTCAGACCAGAGGTCCTTCTGGCCCAGTATCCTGTCTTCTGACAGCGGCCAATGTTAGGTGCCCCCAGAGGGAATGAACAGAACAGGTAATCATCAAGTGATCCATCCCATCCATCGTTCCTAACTTCTGACAAACAGATGCTAGGGGCACCATTCCTACCTATTCTGGCTAATAGCCATTGATGGACCTATCCTCCGTGAATTTATCTAGCTCTTTTTTGAACCCTGTTAAAATCCTAGCCTTTACAACATCCTCTGGCAAGGAGTTCCACGGGTTGACTGTCTGTTGCATGAAGAAATACTTGCTTTTGTTTGTTTTAAACCTGCTACTGGTTCATTTCATTTGGTAACCACTAGTTTTTTGTTATGGGAACAAGTAAAAAACTTTGCCTTATTCATTTTCTCCACCCTACACATACCCATCCCTTCATGTAAGTTAGATGAGTCTCAGGGCTGCTCAAAGTGAAACTCAGCTACCCATTGCACTCTCTGGTCCCTGGAAAGTAGAAAGTAGCTGAAGTGCACTACAGTTTAAGAGTTGAAAGAAGGGCTAATGTAGAGCCTTTATACTTATTCTCCATGGGCTGGCAACATAGATCTCTGCAAGGACCATTTTCAGGGGAAAATTCTACCAACTTTAAGGCCCCTTTCTACTGCCGGAATGGTGTAGAAAGGGTCTAAACTGTGATTTTCTAACCCTAGTTACGGGATGCAGCTTGAAATGATCTCAGGATCCTCAGACCATGTAGAGAGCAGGCTGCTTCCAGCACCAGAAGCCTCCTGGGCCAGTCCTGGGAATGCTTTCCTGCTGAGCTGCCTGTTTTGGAAAAGCATCCCAGAAACAAGAAACCACACGGTCTGTGTGCACGCAGCCACTTTTGCCTCTCTGTTTACAAGTGCAAGTTCTTCTTCCCTCCCTGCAGAGGAAATCTGTTAATACAATAGGAGCCTTGCAGGGTGCATTAGAGGGAAGCATTCCTTTCTGGTGTCAACTGGGAACAATTTGGCTGGAATTTCCAATCAAAAAGGGCCTTTTAATGGCTCCACCGTCAATTTAAATCGGCTCTCTTGGTGGGGAGCTGCCTTATATGGATACCTTTACACTAGAAAAGCTATCGCGGCTCTGCAGCCATAGCGCTGTAGTGTAGACACTTACCGGTAGTGACGGAACTCGTTCTTCCTTCATTGTAGTAAATCCTCTCCGAGAGACAATTCCTAGGTCACCAGAAGAATTCTTCCATCAGTGTCTATTGTGATTTAGGTCGATTTATTTACAGTGTACAGGATGTACATTTTTTCACATCCCTCGGCGATGCAGCTAAGGTGACCTAGTTGTCTTGTGTGGACCAGCCCTATTTTGCAAATAGAATGAACCGAATCCTGATATTTTTACCACAGGCATTGGCTTCCTCTAGGGCTCGGGGGTGCTCAAACTCCCTGCCTCCACCTCCACTCACCTCCTTCCTCCAAACCCCCACCCTCTCCCTGTCTCTTCCCACCCCTGCCCCGCCTCTTTTCACTGAGTTGTGCTTCCTCTCTGAGGGCACCCCATCCCTGCTCCTCCCCTTCAGCACTTCCTGGTCGAAGAGCAGATCATGGTGGGCAGGAGGCCCTAGGTGGGAGGGTTGCTGGCTGCTGGTGGATGTTAAGTCCACGGAGTCAGCATCTATGACTTGTACTCATAGATTTCAATAAGATTTTGAGTAGGCATAAAAGGCCGCTTTTGTGGATCATGCTGCACGGCCAGGACTGGATTTAGAATGGTGCTGTTGAGGGGAATAAAAGAGCTTCTGGGAAATTCTCCCTTAGGAAGGTGTTTTGAATGCACTTAGTTTGAGCTCCTCACCAGGGATCATAATGTTGAGAGATGCTATGAACAAGTGCCTCAAAGTGCATACTGAGCTAGAAGAGGCAAAGATTAAAAACTTTCCTGAAGGAGAAGAACAAAAAAGATGATGAGAAAATGCATGACAGAGCAGAGAGGAATGAACAGGAAAAAAAAAAACCCTCTGCAAAGTAAGGGATTCAAAAATGAAAGCACAGGAGGTCCCTCCTGGGAATGAGTTTGCAGGTGCAAATCTGAGCTTGCTCCCTAAACGGGGCCTGACGAACCTTTGTTTGAAAGAGTCCAGAAATGCTATAATGCTCTTGTGCTCATGTATCGATAGGTTCAGTGAATAAAGCCATTATGTTAAAAAAAAATGAAGGCTCCACATTTTCAAACTCTGAAGTTCCCCAATGAGCCTTGTTTTGTTGAACACTCTTTTACTCGTTCAGGGGCAAGGCTGCTGCTCCAGTGAACGTTGGCCCCATATTCAGAGTAGCAAGCAAGGCTGGGGAACTTGATTGTTTGCAATTAGAATCTGCCCTTAAAAAAATTTCGGGGCATGAAGGGTCATGTTCTTTACAAACCTTTCACAGGACCCTCACGCCAATGAATTCTGCAGCTGTGCCACAGAGTCCCAGACTTCTGCCTAATTCACTACCCACATGTGCAGAAAAGACTCCCCATTGCCAAAAAAAAAAAAAAAAAAAAATTAAGCAAGTCACAGACATCAATCATTCCCTAATGCACACATTTTTATTTTCAGACAGCTTACTCGGGAGCATTATAACATAGAACTGCCTGGCAGAAACAATGCCGCCAACTCTTCCTACATAGCTGTATGGGAAGCTTTAGTCAATAATACGTACGGTAAATATTTATTATAACGTAACATGGGTTCTGTTTGTTTCTGTTTGTTTTTGCTTTTTATACTTTGCATTTGATGTGAATGGGAGACACACCAAATACTGTAAATATTTATAAAGTATTCAGATTTGATATTATTTGCTCAGGTACAAATGGCTCCAGTTACTAGACTGTCACAAATGAAAAAAACCACAAATGCAGCGCTGCACTGAATAAAAAACACAGTGGAAACATGACATAACCACATCTATGGCCTGAAGTAAACAGTCTCCACAAAGAGGAACTAAATAAAGATGCACACATCTTTTTAAATAGCTTCCTTTTGCAGATAGAATGGAGATGCAGATATAGTTACAGAAACCTTTCTGCCTGCTTCCCCACTACCACCCCAGCTTTTAGTCTTTCCAAAAATAGTCTACATTTACCTGGAGTTAGTTTGTGGTTGCTTTCTTTTCTAAGGATGGAGAAACCTCTATAGGTCCTATCTAGACTTATCCAGCTATCCTGAGTTTTCATGTTAAAATATTCTGCCCTAAAAAGTACAAATCTTTGAGTATCAGTGCAGGTATAAGGTATTAAATCAATGGATATTAGTTTTGTATCTGATACAACCTTCAGCAGATATTTTGTTGCCCCCGTAAGACAAGAAACTTGATCATTTTAATGATTTTGTTCCATCTCCAAGCTAACATGTTCCCTTTCTGCTCTTATCTGCATCTCTGTGGTCTGGAAAGCATATTGAGGATTTTACAAGATCAAACTCTCTTGTGTGATGTAGTTTTGGCTGTTTTGGAACTACCACAAGGACCACCTCTCTCCTGGTATCTCACGCACACAAACTCAAATATTAAGGTCTAGCTCTAAGTCCTAGAAATCCACTATGCCCTCAGGCTAATGGAGCAATTGTATTTGAATAGGGGAAAGAAAGAAAGATGAAAGAAAAAGAAAGAAAGAAAGTTAGTTAGTTATCTGGTTTGCGTTAAGGTACACCAAATATGATAACTTTTTGCACCGATATAGCCTATTGTATTTGAACCCCCCAGCTCTATTTATATCCTGCTGCCTGTGCCACCAATTTTCCATGCAGTGGCTCAGGCAGCAGGATCTTATTTAAATGGCTCACAGCTCACGGTTGCAGCACTACCGTGGCAGGGGCAGAAGCCGCTAGCCCTTCAAATGCCACAGCAACCCCAGGTGGCTGCTAGGCAACACAGTAGCAGCAGGACCAGGAGCTACAAGCCCTTTGCTGTGTTTTTAATTCAAAGCCTCAGGCCCCAGGCAACTCTGGGGGAGGCTAGTCCCCAGCTCTGCCCCTTCCACCATAGGCCCCGCCCCTTCCAGGGTAGGGTCAGCCAGTGACCATGTACCAAAATTCATTAAGTGGCCCTCCTGCAAAATGTATTGCCTACCCCTGCTTTAGAGCTTACCAGATTTGCCCAAGCCCACACAAGAAGTAATGGTCCTGCATTACACGCTGACACTTGCACCAGTACACAGTGTAGTCCATTACCATTCTCATTCCGTAGCCTGTTACATCCCCACTTGTTTAAGCTCCAAGAGTCCAGGATTATAGTCATAGGCCTGATCTAAAAAGCTCCTGACTCATGCACATAAAGCCAAACAAACTGGTAGCCGTGGTGCAGTTTCAGGAGAGGCTAACACATGAGAACACTTTCCCAGCTTACTCTTGCATGTATTAGACATTCTGGGTATGTCTAGACTACATGCCTCTGGTGACAGAGGCATGTAGATTAGGCTACCCGGCATAGGCAAAGAAGCGGGGATTTAAATAATCCCCGCTTCATTAAAATAAACATGGCCACCGCGCTGTGCCGACTATCAGTTGATCCGGCACAGTGTTGTAGTCTAGACGCGAATCAGTCAGCTGGGGAAGCCTTTGCCGACCGATCCCTTATGTCTCATGAAACAAGGCTTACAGGATCGATCGGCAAAGGCTTCCCCAGCCGACTGATCCGCGTCTAGACTACCACTCTGTGCCGGATCAGCTGATTGTCGGCACAGCATGGCAGCCATATTTATTTTAATGAAGCGGGGATTATTTAAATCCCCGCTTCTTTGCCTATGCCGGGTAGCCTAATCTACATGCCTCTGTCGCCAGAGGCATGTAGTCTAGACATACCCTCTGTCTTATTTAGCCGTATTCAACAGCACAAAAATCCAGTACTCTCTCATTGGAATATGGTCTCCCTTTCCCTATCCATCCAGATTGCTTTGGTCCATCTCTGGCACAATTTAAAAGCTTTTTTCAAAGTTGTCTTCACTGTGGTTTGAATTATGGCCAAAGATCTGAGCCATAGGCAAAGTGTAAGGTTGGATTATATTTTATTCTCAACTGCTTGCCTAATGCTATATTTTCTTTTAACCCCCTGCTCTTAGTATTTCTTTGCCGTGGCTTGGACACACTATAAAATTTATTTCCTTGAAATTACCTGCATGGATCAAAACGCAATGAGGCAAATACACTGAACAACACAAAAACCATCTGGATTAGGTTTTTCTCTCCAGATGATTTCTCATTTCAAAACGTATTTTAAGCTGAACTGGTAGCCCAAAGAGGAACAAGTTTCCAATCATTTTGCCACCCTCCTTGTTTGACTTTTGCATTAAGAACCTCTCACCTCATTTTACAGTTCTCCCAACAATGTAGCAAGGGTGGCACATTGCTGGCTATACCTGTGGTTCAACGGTTATTTTTCAAAGGTATCCCCTACATCATGGGTGGGAAACCTAAGGCCCCAGGGCTGGATGCGGCCCCCGGCTTGCCTGGATCTGGTCCCCGAGGCTCAGAGCTCCCCCCAGCATTGGGGAGCCCACGCTGGTGCTGCAGACCCTCGCCATTCCCCACGGGGCTGGAGCATACAAAATCTACTAGCCTTGGCCCTGCTAGACTCTGGTGTGTGAGGGGAATTTGGAGAATGTCTTTCTCCTTTTCAGTCGGGGGGCTGCCTTAGTGAGGGGTGTGTTGCTTCTCACTTGTGTGCAGCCCCTGACTGATTTTTCTATGGGTCAGTGGCCCCCCACCCAAAAAAAGGTTTCCCAACCCTGCTTTGCATAGTCCAAAAAAGTTAATAATGGCATTAAAACCACCTGCGAATGGCCATTTAAATGCCACCTTTAAATTAACTACAAGTAATCTACACTTTTAAAACATCCTGATTGATGGAGAGTTTGTTTTTCCTCTTCGGAACCATGGGTTGGGTGGGTACTAAAAATAAAGTGAAATAACACTCAGGTGCTAAACAGATTATGACTCACAGCTGGAGGCAAAGAAGTTGCAACTCTATCCCAATTACACTAAGTTAATTGGGTGTTAAAAAAATCCTGGACTCCCAACAGTAGTATTCTCAGCAAGACTGCCGACATCTAGCAGGCCAGAGAGCCACCCCGGAATTTTTTTTAAGAGCTCTTTTGAGCCAAGAGAATCACTGGGTCGCTGTAAACTATTTATTGTGAAATTAGGACTTAGCAATAGAGTTTCTCTAAGAGGCAGTGCAATTTTCTCATCTGGGAGATTAACCCTCAGCCTGGTTTCGACATTCGTGTTTCTGCAAGTTAAGACTCTGAACTAAAACGGACTGGCTCGGATTACTGCACTGGATTGCCCCTTACATCCTGTAGTTCATTAGCTGGAACCAAGTGCTAGACTTAAAAACAAATGCTTAAGAGCCCAATCCCACCATGCTTAAAAGAGGTCCCTTTAAATTCAAGGAGATTAGTCACACACATAAGGGTTACTCATATAAATGAAGACTGTGGGATCAGCCACTCTGTGTTTCTTGCTGATCCACTGTATCATGGAAGGAATATGGTCTATTGGTTAAAGCAGGACACTGAGGGTGAGTGGTACCAGATTCTATTTCAGGCTCTACCACTTTCTTGTGGTGCAGTCTTGAACAGGTTACTTATACTCCCCGTACCCCCCCACCGCAACAGTTTCCTCTCTGTAAAAAAGGGGAGAATTTGCCTGTTTCACAAAGTAGTTGGGTCATTCCACAAAACAGTAGAGACTAGAAGCCCATATGCCTTGAATTCCTGCTCTAATGACACATGCCCTCTGTACACTGAAGGACAGACTAGAAAACAGAGTATGCAACGGTCATAAGTCCTTCAAGAACAAATCCATGAAGGTATACATCGAGAAGGCTTATGATTTAGCTTGTGAGACCATGGAGGACTCAGTCTTGTCGAGGTTACAGGAGTTCTGAGAGAAACTTTAAGACACGTCCGATGAATTGTCGTTGTCTATACTCTTTGTAGCTCAGTCATCCAGAATTGGCCGTGACCACCTGGTCTCACCAGATGACAAACATCCAAATGACCAATGCTTGTGTAGGCTGGGGAGGAGAGAGAAGGGAATTGTTTGCTGTACGGAATATTGATCTAGGAGGGTATTTTTTTCCCCTTCAGCACCATTGGCAGAAACATGGAGGCCAACCTTCCGGGGCAGAACAACTCTCTGTCCCGACATTTGCCCTTTTCCTCCTTGCCATTGGCAAGACAAACAAATAAACAAACAGGGGCAGAGAATGGAGTCACTGTTTCTTTGCTCAACACCTGGAACGGGATGCTCAGCTGAGAGGAATCTGCTCTCTACAAATGCACGGAGCTGCAACAGAAGCTGTGTTCACTAACCTAATGTGAACGACCCTTTTTATTGAACACCACTCTTCATTCAGCACCTCTACACTAAACACAGGCCTATTTCAGTTCCTCTAGAATAGCCTTCCTGTGAAAATTAGCTAAGCATGAACAGAGAAACCCATTTGGGCATTGTTGGCTGTTGGAGAAGGGGTAGGAGCTTTATGCTCAAACAATAACTAACAAAGAGCGATTTAACCTTGCATATAACAGGTTTTGTCTTTGGATGGATTGAGTTTTTATTTCCTCTGGTATACCCAGCCTAAAGATCATCATGGCTTGCCTAAGTGTCTATAAAATTATACTGTGATGGCTGCTCTAATGATAGTGTTCTTGGTATCTATTTAAACTGCTTTTCCCCCCTCCCATCTATGTATGGGGAGAAAAATCTTGGGTTAAAAATCATAGCCTGCATTTTGACCATTTTAATTGCAATTATAATTAATTATTTTCCAATCTACATCTTAAACTTGATGAGAAAAACCTTCTACAAACTGATTCCTTTCCTGTATGAATATCAATGACTTAAACATGAATTTCTACATTTATTTCTGAGTCATTAAACTCTTCACTTAATGGGAAAATTTGCTTTTTAACCAAAGATTGTGCAACAATAAAATTATGATTAAGACCCACTATACGCAACACAACTCAATCATTTGTTAACAGAACTCTAATACAAAGAGTTCTGTTAACAAATGGTTGGTGAATAAATGACTACTCTAGAATCAGAGGGGCACAGAATTTAAAGATAGTAAAGACCTATCGGTCCATCTTGCTGTACTTTTAAAAGTCGGGGCCGGGAGGAGGTGAACTTACAAACCTTATGAGGGACTATTCCAGAGTCTACTGCCCCTTCAAAGTCTCAAGAAGATTTTACAGCCCAAATTTACTTTTCCAATTTCATCCCATTAACTGCCAGTAAGCAAATTGGTTTATGGGCTGCTGCCTACTGAAGGTTCAATAGAAACAACACCAGCTTTCCCTTTCAACTTAGTATGTCCAATTATTACCAAAGCAGAAGCAATAATTTCAGAACAATTTATTTTCAGAGGATCCATTGTGAAAATTCAGGATCTCACAGCAATAATAATAGCAGGCTTGATATTACAACAGTGCAGATTTCAGTGAGGGGCAGGTTAATAGTGCTTGATTAAATCAAGTCTTGTAAACCAGTGCAAAGAAGTTGCTACTCTTCACAAAGCAAAGGATGGACACTCTAATGATAAGTCTTTGAAACAGGAGGTGGCAGTAGAGTATAACCTAGAAGACTGAGCTGGCTGGAAGATAAAGCTGGCACTTATGAAAAGCCAAGTACGTCTATCTGGATAAAGTACTGTACTTATCGTTTGTTTATAATTTTTCAGGTCTAACAAGTTTAACCATATAAAATGCTTTTTTATGAACATATCAAGCTAAAATTAAGAGAAAAGTAGGCAGGTCATTTAAAAACAGCTAGAAATACCAATATAAAGGTGGGCTGTTTTATACGGGGGAGGTAGGGCAGGAACATTTCATTGGCAAGAACCAAGTGGATCCAAGAGGAAGAATTCCAGCATCAGTGAAGATGTACAAATGAAATATCTTGTTTACAGACGGCTATCTTTAAGAAAAAAGTTGTCCTCTATTTTTGTAAGTTTTGGTGTTTCTAAAAAAAATAGGAAGCTTATTTTCATATTAGTTGAATCCCTAAGTGCTATTCTAACTTTATTTCTAAAGCCCGCTCTATTATTTCCATATACTATTTTATTACATCTTTATTGTAGGGGACGGTGCATATTACTGCTCTCTGAGGAAAAAACATTCTTGACTCTTTGTTTGCTTCCTACTGTGAGCCAATTAAATGCAGAAAGAGAGTGTGATTTCTTTTTTAGTTCCTAATTTCAAGAAACTGAAATGACTCCCGTGATCACAAAATTCCTATTCTGAATAACCAAAAGAAAGCAAATAAAATTGGGCTTTTGATTTAGATTTGGTTTACAAAATTCAATATTCATAAAATCTGTCTTATGAAAACCCAGGGGATATTAACCTCATCAGCTAAAGAAACAACACCAAACCATGTTATCTTACCATGTTTCCCGTAACAGATATATTAAATGTAATATATACTGTAATAATTTGAGATCTGATCCTGCTTCTTTTTTCTCAGACAAAACTTTCATTAGCTTCCATGAATTTTTTTTCTGAACAATAGCTACCTGCTGGGCTCCCTGTTTATGTGGTCCCAAACCCATTGAAGGCACTGGAAAAATTAGCAGGTTTTGAATATTAGGAGTGCAATCCTGCCACTCAGGAAAAACCCACAATAAGTCAACAGGGTTTCATAACTGGTGTCAGTAGTAGTTTTGTCAGTGTAAGACTCTAGGGTCTGATCCAGCCCCATCTCAATAAATGGGAGCAGTTCTTCAACTGGTGTAAATTGTCATAGTTCCACTGAGGTCAATGGAGCTATGACAATTTATGTCAGCTGAAGCTCAGCCCAAAGAATCTTAACACTGACTGCATGGAAACTGGGTCATATCCTGAGTTCATTAAGAATATTCGCAAGAACTTGCAATCACCAAATCCGAGAAACAACAAAATGGCAAAGTGCTAAAAAAAAAAGTTATTTTTACTAACTGCCAGGCCTATTTTTTAAAAAAAAAAATAAATTTGCACGGGAGAAGAAAAAGGTCTAGAACATGAGTGTTTCTCAAATGCTCATTAGAGTAAAAGGAAGTTGTTTTGCTTCAGAAATTCCATTCTGTTGGCTGGAGATGTTATTTGTTGTCTTCAGCTCTTTAAAGAATTTCTTGGAAATATACAGGCTGGAGAAGGGAGGAGATAACATCAAGAAATATCATACGGTGGGAAAAACTGATGAGAAAATAGATCCCATACTAAATGCATATTGTTCTATTTATGTATTTGATAATGAGACAGAAATGCCCTTGGCATTTTATAAACAACAGCTACATAAGCAGGAGGGTAGAGTGAAATAAATTATAAAGTATTTCAAACATTATTAGCATGCCAGCCTTTTAGATTATTCAGATTTTTTTTTAAATTTTAAACTAATGTTCTGGTTTTTAAGTAATGTTTTTGTGTAACCTAATTGCTGTTTTCATAGGTTTATAAGAAGATTGTGCCTTGTAATAATTCTCTCCTTCCAAAAGTTTGCTAGAAGAGAAGGAGGCTTGATTGAACTACAATACATAAAAGGCAATTTTTAGGTTTGTATCAACACATTGAAATGTTTATATAAGTGTATTTTACGGCATATGGCTAAATTTAGGGAACATTTACCACAAGAAGTTGGCATGCTATCCAGAGTTCAATGATAACTTTTGGAAAAGAAGATAGGAAAAGTTAGCATTCATAATAAAAATAGCTATTTACTTTTGCTTTTTAAGATGCTTGTGTGCTTTTTAAAATATAATCCCTCATGATAACAAAAAATGTTTGTGCTTAATGTTCACAGCGTCATATGGTACAACACTATCGTATGATTTAAAATTAAACATTATAATTATCATTTGGCAACCAATATTTAAAGTTGGTGTAACTATTTCTTCAGACGTTATTTAGACTGCACTTAAAAATATGAACCAAAACTATATTTTTTGCTGCACATTCATTTTAAAACACTGTGGTAGGATTGTTTTATGCTTTTCAATTTCTTTTAAACCTAACTATTTCTGTTTAAGAAAATAGTTGTAGGACATTTAAAAAAGCAACCATTTTCAGCAGTGGTGCAGGGATCTGTCCATTCTCATCTTAGGGCGTTTTTGGTGAATATTTGTGGTTGAAGAGGGAATATTTAAAGTATCACTTTCAAGCTGAGTGTTGTCCTTCATTTTGATCACTGGGGTGAGATTGGGGGGATGCAACCCTGTGTGTTAACAATGAGAAATAACCATTTTTTCAGTCATCACATTCTATGTGTTTTATGGCTGCTAAAATGAACAGGGACAAGCCTAAAAATTACTCCCTTGTAATACACAGTGAATATAGTCATCAGGTCCCTTTGAATGTAGTTCATTACCAAAATTAACCAACAGTTTGTCCCAGTTTTCTTTTGTATTCATTCTGTTAATTAACCCACTCGTCATTATCTGCTGGTAATGACCAATTTCTCTAGGATTATAAATATTTTTATTTCTTTAAGCAGCCCACCATCTTTAAGGGGTAAGCAGATTAGCAGGATACAAAATTTCTTTTTAGAGCTGTAGTTCTTTTCTAAAAGCTGGGACTACATGAAAACAAAGCCATTTTATTCCATGAATCTAGTAAAGCCAAATTGTTCCAGGCTTCAGAGAGGTATTTTTCTTCAAAATAGCTGCATGAATTATGAGACTGACTTCCAAGCAGATTGTGGAGAATTTTCCCCCCTATATATTCACTAAGTAGGATGTTTAACTCATCATTTCTTTCTCCAATAAAAGATTATTTATCTCACCCATTGCAGAACAGTTTTATTTTGTTAAAACAAGTGATAATGTAAGATTTCAGGGGAGGGAAGTGTTGAGCGATTGGAACTTTGTGAACCTTTTTTTTTTTAATCACTTCATTTTAAAAGCAGTTTCACTAAGCAAATCCAGAAAGCAGCAGAAAGAATGTTACTAGAAGGAGAGAACAGCAAATCCACCCATGTCTCATTCTGAACACTGAACAATCTACATGGAGACTTTACAATGTGTGCAACTCCCCCAAACTGAAACCACATTGCTTTTAATGCTCATCTCAGTTGCTAATTTGGGACAGAAGATCATCACTAAAAACATCCCATTAAGAGCTTAGAAGAAAACAATTTCTACGCGGAAACAAAAAATAAGGACATTCTTAAAATTCTTCTGGACAGTTGCATCGTGAAACCTCAGGGATTTTTTTGTTTTCTTTCTTTCATTAACCTTTTCTCCAACGCCAGTAACACACACAACTTTCTGACCCAAAGAACTAGGTTTTTTATTTGTTAGTGTCTTCTTGTGCCTTTAAGAGTTTAGTTTCGAGGCTTTTACAATAATTAAAACATCAGTCTCTGATTCACCAGCATTTTGGAAATTTTAACAAAATTCTTCTCATAACAAATTTGCAGTCTTGTGATTCAGATATTAAAATCAAGCAAAGTAATTATGTCAAGCAATACAACTTGCATGCTAACGTACCAAAGGGGAGACACTTAAGACACTGCCCATATTTATATGAAAGAGATCTCAGGTCTGGAATTTTCACTCACTAGCTGCATAAGAATAAATCTAACACTCGCATTCAAGGATGCCTCAAAATGTGTTGTTTCCCCCCCCCACACACACACACTAAATAGAATGTGTGTGTTCATGTGCATGTGCATGTGTATGCATGTCTACTCTGCATCGAACATTACTGTTTTTTAAATGGCACGGAGCACTTTTTTTCAGTGAACATGTGTATTACAATAGCATGCTAACGTGAATACATTTAATTACATAAAATGGGTATTTCCCAGGCTTGCTTAAATCTTAGAAAAATAGTACTTGTCATGTCAATTGTCAGAAGAGATCATAGCTCGGAACGAAATAACAAGCAGGAGCACAAAAGAGAAGTATCACTGGAAAGGGATTTGGGAGATTGCTTCAATGGTACAACTTTAGGGAAAATGCTGACAATGTTTTCTTGCAGTTTAATTTCTTGTTCCCCAATGTGCACTTACTTTGTTTCACATCTTAGGCCCGAGGCCAGACAAGACTTGAGGGAGAGTAGGGAGGGGGTGCTCCTTGGTCAGTAAGCGCTTTAACCAATTGGAAAACCAGTTGGAAACATTACATCACAGGGTGACCAAAGTGCATTGTATGGGCCAGAAACATATGGGCCATAAGCCAAATGCAGCCATTTGCGCAATACATCCCAAAGCGTTCAAGAGGTGGCCTTTGCAGCAGCTACAACATGTAGGCTCCATAGCTCAAGATGGAGTCTGGCTGAGAATTGCAAGAGCCACAAATTGTTACCACTGGGGTCCTATGGAGTTGACGCTGTGGTACTGTAATGGATGTGAGTTGCATTTGCCAAGCAAATTAACTTTCCAAAGCTTCAAAATCATTGCCCAATTGAAGGAATTACTAGTGTGAGGGCTTCTACCCCTCCTCTGATCAGTCTAGGAATTATTTCAAAGAAAGAAAGCTCCCTGGATAATGTACAGTAAACTGACTTTCTAATTAGTTTCATATAATACTTTGTCCTTGTGTAGCAACTTTCCGCACAGGTACTTAAAGCACCTTAAAACCCTCACACAGTCTGTGGTGAAGCACATAAGTATTATCAGGATCTTGCAGATGGGGGAAACTGAGGCACATAATGGTTAAGTGACTTGACCAAGGTCTTTCAGCAAGTCAGCAGCTGAGCCAGGTCTAGAATATTGCTTTCCACTAGACCTTATCTGCTAAGCAAAAGAGAGCAGTTCCTCCCCTTTCATTACACAGGTTTCTTAATAAAAAGTGAAAGAGCTTTTTCTTGACAGTGAACCTCAGGGGTCCAACTACTGAAAACATATTAACCTTTGAACTATCAGCCTCTTTGCCCACCCCTTGCTGGAATTAAGCAACAAAGGGCTAGCAAACTGATAAATTATCATCATATTTTTTAATTGTGTAATGATGGTCCAGCAAAAAAAGGAGCAACTCGGGAGTAGTAAATATTCAATGAGGAATTTTATTGTAGTTCTTATAAAGGGAATACCCACAGCTTTCTTCACATTGACTTAAATCAGGCAGAAACTAGAGCGATAGGCATAAAATGAAATAATAGATGCATTATTTCTAGTGGGATTTACATCATCATTTGGTCTAATTATTCTTGATATTTCACCCATCATATTAGAAGCTTCTTCAGGGGAAAGAAATAACAGTTTGTCTCCTTGAGAACAAAGAACAAAGTGTCTCTTTGCTCTCGAGAAGCTCAGCTATCATTATGACGAGAAAGAATCTGTCCATTATCAAGAAATCCCACTAGAAATCTTGAATATCTTACCAAATAATTCCTCAGCTCACTAAAAATACTTGCAAACGAAAGACACAGAAACTATGGACCCTTGATGTGAAAAAAAAAATTGGGAGACAGGATATTATTCAACCCAATATTCATCTTTGTCTAACAGAATTTTTTTCCAGCTAGTATCGAACAGCACATATTATTTATAGTGAATCTTAGAAAAGGAAGATAGCCACTGATTCATTAACTTGCTGTACTAGAAGATTCTCCCTCCAGTTTGTGTGCAACAGTGGATAAAATGACAGGAGCTCATTTGGATAGACCAAGAGCTGGTCTTAAGTATGCCTGAGATCAACGCTGTAGCGATCGATTCACTGGCCATCGATTTAGCGTGTCTGCTTAGACATGATAAATCAATCTCTGAGCACGCTACCATCGACACCAGTACTCCACCAGGATGAAATGAGTAGCCGATTGTGACCAGACAGCAGCCCCCACTGACTTTTGTGCATGCCTTGGTAATTGCGTCAGCTTCAGCTATGCTATATGCGGTTAGTGTAGACTAGTCCCAATTCCGGAATCTAGTATAGATATATACTATGGATCTATATATACAATTTTATAGGGTACCCACTGAGAGGCCATATGAACTTTTGTAAGATTGGAGTGATGGATGTTCAGCCTTTAGGATAAATTTAAAAAAACTCCAGGGCTATGTTTAGCTTTCACTAATATCATATCTTAGGACATATGAAAAAGCTCTTTGTCTGGGAGCCGATATTTAAAACTGTAATGTCCTAGTAGTAGGCATTTGAACTGAGAGTGTAGAAGCAAAGGGATTCAGGTGCACAAATGTGGCTGAGGAATATGGTTCTTGAATTTAAATAGTCTCTTATTCTATGAACTGGCAAACTGTTAGTACAGCTGGATCTGAAGGAATTAAGCAAGCGTTTCATGGTGCCCTGCTCCTTCACAAGCAGAAGCACCTGGAAAAATGAAAGAGAAAACAAAACTCTAGAATCAAATGATAACTAGCTGCTCCTAATGTCAGCTTTGGTTGAGAATATGTATCGCCTTTTGCTAACTTAAAATAGCAGAGCCACTTTCAATTCTACTTCATTTCCTAATGTGGATGAATACTGTATGGTCAACTGAAAAGGGAATATTTAACATCTTCAGCTGGCATGTAGACATTTCATGAAATGGTTAGTGGTTTAACCTAGCTAGCTCATTAAAAACAGCAGCGAAGGCAGAGCATTCTCTGTACCAGCTTGCCTGGAATATGGGGGTGTACAGGTTGAACCTCTCTAGTTCAGCACCTGCGGGACCTGACTGGTACTGAACCAGAGAGTTTGTCAAACACGGGAGGTCAGTATTGTCTAGTAGCATTACCAGCATTTCCACTGCTTACTGGGCTTTTAGAAGACATTTAAGGGTAAATTACAGCTAAATAACAGCACAGGACACTGAGAGCCAGGACTGGTGGCTGTAGACAAACGTTATGGGCACGAGGGACACTTGGCCACACCCATGATAAGTGGACATCCGGCCAACTAAAATAATGCCAGACCAGAGAGTACCAAACTAGAGAGATTCAACCTATACTTGCCTGTGTTGCCATGTCTTCAGTGCTATTTTTAGTGAGTAAGCTGAATTTAAGCTAGTGTGGGGATGCCTATATGAGCTGCAAATCACACACTTTTTTTTCTTTTGCAAATTCCCAGCCACTGTTCAGTCATGTTCACATCTACTTATCAGTCAGTATTCACAACTCTCATGTGAATGGTTTTTTATGTGCCTGAATGTTTCAGAAATAGCTCTTTTCCACGCTAATATGCATCTTCCCACCTATGCACAAGCAAGAGGAGCCTTTATTCTTCACTATTTGCCATTCTGTTCAACCATGCAGCCAGGAATTCAGGTGACCAATCAAACCCATGAAGTGTGAATAGGTGAAAAGAACTATTGTTGAACAGCCCAGAGGCAGAAAATGGTTCATCCAAACTATTCAGTGAACATTCAATAAGTACGTGGTCAGAAATCAGGGACTGTTTGTGAACAGATTTTAAAAAGAGCTACATATGGAATAGCTATGATTCACAACAAATCATTTGGTTAGTTCTAGAATCAACCCTGCTTTTAGGTATGTCCTTGAGGATGGAGGAGGCCTGTTCCCATCCCTGTGTCACCCCTAGACTCTGCTGAGAGTACTAGCTGAGATGGCACTTTTCGTAATTTGGATATCACCAGATTGCACATTTCTGACAGAACTACATTTTTCTCCCCCCATAAAACAAATAGTACAAAGAAGCAGGTTGGGAGATCATATTTTTCACTGTGAACATTTATGACAAAATAGATTTTTTCTTTGAAAATTTGAACATTTTCATAGAAACATTAAAAACAGACAAAAATCTATTTTTAGAGACATTGAAATTTGTGTATGAAAATTTTCCATCTAGTCAAAAATGTCAAAAGAAAAGTTTTCCCAAGCTCTAAGGATGTGCATTAGCCTGGTACACAATACAGAAACTCCACCAAAATCACTTGAAGCTGTTGCAAGAATAAAGAGTAAAAGGACAGTAAGGCTACGTCTAACTATTCCGTGTCTTAAGAGCAAGCCAATTATATCAAAATATAATGGGCTCACTACTCTGATGTCCCTGTAAATCTCATTGCACAAAGGCTAAGGGATGTTTTAGAATTGCGCCTTATTTAGAAATTACTTTGAAATAAGCTTCGCAATTTGCATAGCGCAAATTGCATTGCTTATTTTGAGGTAAGGGTGCTGTGTAGATACACCCTAGAGGTCCTCCATCTAGATCTATAAGCGAGATATTTTCTCCTATAGTAGGATTTAGGAAAACATACTATTACATTATAAGAATCAAATACTGCCTCCATTAATGCACAGAATTCCTGTTGATATCAGCAGCAATTCAGCTCTAGATCCAAAATGGACCATGGTTCAAAGACTGAATATGGACTGGGTGCTGTTAATTTTGTTTGAATTTTCAAAGCAGCTATAAAGGACTAATTATTGCAAGGCACTAAAATCATGTATCTCCCACTAAGGGCATTGGGAATTGCAAAGTATTCAGGATGTTGCATTTTCACACCTTTTGTATATTTGCTGCCCTTTTATTTTCTTCGGCCTCCCAAAGTGTAATTTCTGACCTTACCCCCCTTCCAACTCTCATGTAAAGTTGTTTCAATGGCAACAGAACAAGAACATGGTAGATTCTATTGTGTTAATAGAACATAGAACACCAAAAAAAACCACCCCCAAATATGGATTCTCATAGAAATCAACACCTAATCAAACTTGTCTATGGATGTGAAAAGGGTAGTATTGTATAAAAGGAATGTTGAGAGGGTTACAGTGTGCAGGTTGTGACTGTTGTGAATAACTCGCTAGACTCAAGGTCAAGATAATTTAGGCCAAGGGCTGTTCTACTTTGATATCTATGAACTTCCATTTAGTGGACCATACTCTATACTGCAGCTGTGTCAATAGTGCCATAGACAACAACAGACTGCAAGTCTCTAGGTTACAGAACAGTACTACCTTCACATGCCTAATCCAGTCTGCCAGAGGTAGGGTGGCCCTGTAGTTGAGGGTCAGACCAAGCAGTGAGGAAGCTGTGGTTCTATATCAGCTATCGCTACTGACTTCCTATGTGGTGTCCTTAGGCAAATCATTGAATGTCTTTTGCAGACCAGTTCCCTCACCTATAAAATGAGGGTGGTAAGATTTACTTTACAGTGCTGTTCTGAGGATCAGCTCAGAGAAGAAAATGAGAATTTTGCCACTCACTTCAATGGGGCCATGATTTTGCCCAGTGTTTCCAATGTGATCAGATACTACGGTGGTGACAAACACCATAGAAATGTCGATGAAGGACTTTCAGTTCCTCAAGTGGAAGGTGCTGTCATTTTAAATCTCTGAATAGCTGTGGTAGCTATTCCTGCCCCAACGTACCTATACCACTGTGGAAGGAATTCGTCCTCTAAAGTATTTAAAGGTCTCATGGCACTTTTGGCAATAATAGGGATTTTCTGACCACATTCCCACTCAGGCAATTATGTTTTGCTTACGTAATCTCCTTCTGTGCGTTCGCTTCTATGTCACACTCCTCGCTTCATGTGTCCAACTGTTGGGCAGTGTTGTTAGGCTATTAAATGGTTGCTACCTTTCATCCAAGAGGTGGTTCAGTTTCATCAGTGAATAAAGTTGTGCAGTGGATACCAATTTTAAAAAGGTTGTAGATAGAAGACTCTAGGATTGTATCATGTATTACCCTGCCACAATGTACAATAAGGCACAACTGAGCTGCTGTTTTAAATACCTGCCCAAGGACCTCAGGGGTGCTGCTCTCCTGAGACAACAAAAACTCTGCCATCACCAAAACATACAAGGAGAATATTGAAAAGATCCAACCACTGACTCACCCTCTTTATTCACAAGAAACGGATCCCCTGGGACATGGATAGAAGATGGTGGTAGAAGAGCCTTGCCTCCAAACACAGATGATATCAAAAGGGGTTCTGTTGTATTATATAATCAAATCTGACGTAAATATTTCCAACATATTCTGCAAAATGACAGACTATTGTGATGAAAATTCAGTCTGTTTTCTGCCCCCTGCCCGCACCTATGCAAACAGCCCCCATTAAGCTGGGCTCTGTGCCCTAGGCATCCTCCCAAATCCAACCTTCTTTGCCAGGTATGAAGGTTGGATTTACCCCTTAACACCATTTCTGTCATTGGATTTATAGACATAAGCTTCCACAACCAGCAGAAGAAATTACAGGCCAAAAGAAATTACAGCGGTAAGAACACAAAACAGCTATCTAGGGATTCTCTGAAGCATTATCTGCCACAGATCAAGGGAGATATAAACAAAATTAATTCCAATTCAACTAGACTAGAATGCTTGGGGAGTAGAAGAGGAGGCTGTCAGGGAGGAGTTAAGATGTTCACAAAGGTTGAGTTGTCTAACAATATCTATCAATTACAGGAATATAATGCCAGTCTTTAGGTTTTGTGTAAACCTGGTCAAATATTTGTTCGTATTCTGAATGACAGCTCATTTGGGGCCTATTCTGTCCCCTTTATATTCCTTGTTACAAGTATACTTTAGGGCTATGTATAAAGTAGAGCTGCATTCAAAAAAGTATTAGGTAAGCTCGTGAAAGATACGTCCATCAGTGGCTATTAGGCAAGCTCTGCATATATCTAAACCTTTGATGGTCAGAAGCTAGGACCGAATGACAGTAGATGAATCACTCCACGAAGTGCCCAGTTCTGCTCATTCGCTGTGAATCTGGAATTGGCCACCGTTGAAAGGATACTGGGCACGATGGACCATTGGTCTGACCCTATATGACTGTTAAAGATGGAAGGAAATAGCGAGGGAGGCATCGGACACCAACAGTCATTGAATCCATGGTTGTTGATGATGATGATATGACTGTTCTTATGTACTGTTCACTAACATCTGTGCTAATGGGCTTTGGATTACACACTTTGGCTGAATGGCTGTTCTTTCTTCAAATACCTCCGTACATGTGAGAACATGAGTATTTCACGCACAAACAAAAGTTTTTATCAGTGTCCGTTCCGTCATCCAATCAGGGAGTGGAAAGAATACTGCCACTAATTACACAACATAATTAAAGAATAGTTGAAGTAGCAGTTTGCAAATGACTCAGAGGCTGACATTTGTTTGCTGTCAAAAAGCCACAGAGATTGACTACCCTGGTAACAACGCAAAGTTGTTCACAAACCACATACCAGCAGAAAAGGAAGGTTATGTCAATGAATAAGTTACTCAGAAAAAACAAAATGAATTTATCATTTCAAAATGCTTTCTCTTGAAATAGGTAAATTTATCCATTGTCAGCATTCCAACCCACCCCTTCCTCCCCTACATGAGTCAGCACCACTCAGTTCAGATTATGTTTTATGTTTTATTTTGAGGGCTTTTGAGGGCACCTTTCTGGAGCTGTGTTAGTGGCTCATCCCTGCCCTCAGGCGAAGGGACACCCACATGCGACCCACCATCCCCCTCCAGAAGCGGGTTGCCATCACCATCTGGAAGCTTGCCAGGCCGAACAGCTACTGATCCTTCAGGAACCAGTTCAGCATGGGGAGATCAACTGGCGGGGTTGTGGTCATGCTATTGTCCTAGGAGGGTGGTGAACTGCTGGAATGGGGTACTCTAGAGAAGGGGGGTGGTGGTGGAAGCCCCCTCCCTGGGAAGTTTTTCAGTCCCACCTTCACAAAGCCCTGACAGGGGATAGGGTAAGTAGGGGTTGCTACTGGTGTGTGGGGAACAGAAGGGTGGAGTTCAGCTTGGAAACCCCCCGAGGGACCTGGCAACCCTGTGGTTCTCTGTTTGTTTGTCTCCTTCTACAGGTGGTCAGTGCCATCAACACCATCCTGCTGCACAGGGTCATCAGCCTGGGCAACGTGGACCCCATCATCGCTGGATTTCCCACCATTGGCTTCCCCAACTATGGGGAGGGCTACTGATGGACCCATATCCCCATCTGGGCCCCCGACCACCGGGCATCCAAATACATCAACCACAAGGGGTACTTTTGATTGTCCTGCAGACCTTCATGGACATCTACTTCGGGTGGTTGGGGAAGATACATGACGCCTGCCTCTTCCAAAACTCTATCCTCTTCCAGAAGCTTCACACTGGCCCTTTTTTTCCCTGACTGCACCATCAGGGTCACGGACATGGACATGCCGATGTGCATTGCAGGGGATGCAGTCTACCCTCTGCTCCCCTGGCTAATGAAGCCCTACACCACACACTTTGACCCTACCAAGTAATGTTTTAATGCCAGGCTTAACGGGGTACACACTGTTGTGGAGGGCACTTTTGGTCATCTGAAAAGGAGATTCTTTTGCCTCCTCACCCAGCTGGACCTTGGTGACGAGAACATCTCCCAAGTGGTGGCTGCATGCTGTGATCTCCACAACCTTTGTGAACATAAGGACGAGACATTCCTGGCAGGGGACAGGCCGAGCGGCTCACCAGGGCCTTCCAGCAGCCGTGCACAGCTGCCCTCCGGCAGGCCCATCAGGGGGGCTGTGCGCATCCAGGAGGCCCTGGGGGAAAGTTTCAGCCAGGTACAGCTGTGAGACTTTCCTTCATCACCCTCCCTTCCCCTGCCCTCCCCTCCCACCCACCCCCTCCTCTGCAGAGACAATAAACCACACTTTTTGTTTTGAAAGAATGAACTGGTTTTGTTCAATTGGGGGTAAATGTAACTGGGGAGGGACTGGGGAAAGAACCTGGGGGGAGGAGGGAGGTGGAAGCGGGAGGAGGAGAGGGGAGGTGAGGCTCAGGGATGGGGCTGGGACTGGGACTGGTGCCTGCCTCGGGTGCTCCCATTGCCTCTTGTGAGGGGCCATCAGTGGCCATGGGGGAAGGGGAGGTTAGAGAAGAGAAGGGGGGGGCAGGAGCAGGAGCAGGAACAGGAGCAGTAGCAAGAGTGACCACCAGGCGGCCGAGGGAGGCAGTGAAAGCCATGCAAATGCTCTGGCCCTGCTGCATCAGCTCCTGCCAGGTGTTGCGGTGCAGCTCCTAGTCTGCCTTCAGTCTTCTGTCCTCCTGGTCCAGGGAGCGCTGCAGGGCACGCAGGCAGGCAGGCCATAGGCTCTCTTTGTAGGTCATCCTGGGCTCCCCTTTGCCTGCGGGTCACACGGAGTCGGGAGGATGGCATGGGAGATGTGGCTCACGCCCCACTCGCAGCTGGTCCAGCTGTGGAGAACAAAGAGAAGGGCAGTCATCCCAGGAGACACTGTGCATGAAGCCCAGCCCTCGTCTCTGAGCCGACACTGGCGGGTCTCAGTTCAGATGAAGGGGATGTGCTTCCAGCAAGGCCTGGTCTGAGGTCTGGACAGTGGGACCTTTCCTGCAGGGACACAGATGTCCACCCCCCTAGGACAAGCAGGCATGGGAATGTGGCCAGCCAGGGCAGGAGCCTGTGGGAGGAGGGGGGGCTCAATGGGGAGGTTCAGCTTCCCGCAGTGCCCCCCCACACACACTGGGTCTAGTAGTGGCGGTGTCTCGCACAGATAGAGGATGTGTATTCCTACCCACTGGAGGAGACAGGGCAGGGTGCTGCAGGGAGGTGTGTGTGAGTGACAGGTGCCGCTTGACAGGGAGGGTGCTTTTGGGGTCCCCGCCACATCCTCCGCTGCCCAGCAGGCTCCCCTGGCAGGAGCTCGGTGTCCTCCACCTCGCCACACTGTCCCTGGGAGTGGATGCTGCCTCAAGAGTGTGGGCTTGCCCCTGTGCTGTGTGTGGCACTGCTGTGTGTGTGTGTGTCCATGTCCCCAGCCTCCTTCCAGTGGTGGCTTGTGGTGGGAAGGTGTCTTGCCCCGGTGCCAGGCATAAGGCTGGTCACTCCAGACACCCTGTGAGCCAGAGCACAAGGGTCCTCTGGTGCGCAGGTTGCTGTGCGATCCCCAGGCTGGGAAGGCCGAGCAAGGAGCATGCAGCAGCCCCTCGCCACCCACCACCTCCATCCATGAGTGTGTAGGGAAAGTAATGGCACTCACCTGATGGGCCTTCCCCGGCTTCCGACGAAGACATCTTGGGAGGGGGGTAAAGGCTTCAGGGCAAGCATGACCTCCCAGCTGGCGGACATCGAGCTGGTGTGGGTCTCATCTGGCTCCTTCTCCTCCTCCGCACTGGTTCTGCCCTCCAGGAAGGTGATGATGGACATCTCCCGCCCAGAGTCCACAATGAGGGGTGGGAGGAATTGACCCCTTCCCTCCCAGGATGTGGTGGAGCTGATCATAATAGGGGCAGAAGCAGGGTGCTGCCCTACAACAGGAGCTGTGCTCCCTGGCCTTGGTACAGGCCTGCCAGAGGTCTTTAATTTTCATGAGCACCTGCTCCTGGGTGCGCATGTGGCCTTTGTGGCTGTCAGCCATCCGGCTGTAGATGTCAGAGTTCCTGCATCTGGTGTGGAGATCCTGGAGATTTGCCTCCTCTTCCCAGACCTCAATGAGGTCCAGGATCTCTGCCCCAGTCCGGGAAGGTGCACGCCTCTTTTGTCCCTGGTCAGGACCCTGGGAGCTGGCTGCCTGCTCAGCTGCAGTCATGGAAGGCTCGGTGGGAGCACAGGGGTGGCTCAAGGCAGCAGGGACAGCTGTGAAGGCTGCTGCTGTGTGACACAGAGCTGTCAGGGCCTGTATTGTGCAACAAGCCCTTTCCCCTGTGGCTGCAGCTTTATGGGCTGCCAGGGAAGAGGAACTATAGAGTTCTGATGAGTGTGGACAGAGTGTCCAGTAGGGCACCTGTGGGAAACCCTGGAGGCCACTTATTTCAAAATAACCTCAGCTGTCCTGTCTACACGTGCCCTATTTTGAAATAGCTATTTTGAAATAGGCATTATTCCTCATGAAATGGGAATTACAGATTTTGGAATAAGGCACCTGTTATTTTGAAATAACGGGCTTGCTGTGTAAGTGCTCACTTTGTTATTTCAAAATAATGCTGCTGTGTAGACATGCCTTGGGTGACCTTGGGCAAGTCATGTATTTCTGTGCCTCAGTGTCAGAGCTGGCCCAAGCTACGGGCTGACAGGGCTACTGCCCGGGGCACCCCATTATAGGGGGCACCGCGCGGGGCTACCGGACCGGGCAGGGGCAGGCCCACGCATGCGCCAGGCACCTGGGGGCGGGGCCATGCATGCGCCACACTCCTGGGGGCGGCGCCACGCTCCCAGGGCCCGGGGCGCACAAATGGCTCGGGCCGGCCCTGCTCAGTGTCTCCATCTATAAAATGGGGATGATGATACTGACCTACTTTATAAAGTGCTTTGAGATTTACTGATGGAAATCCTCTAAAAGAGCTAGATAGTATCATTATATTAGGGTTAGACACCAAGGATCTAAGTGTGTTCTTAATATTTAGGGTAGATAAACAGAATATAGCCCAAGATTCCATTACAACAGCGCATTGTTTTGGAAAAAATATTGGGTCTCTTTACATCTTCCTTTTTATTGTGTCTGTGCTATACAATAGGAATCTGTAGCTCTTTGATATCATGTCTCTCTCTGTGTGTGTGTGTGTGTGTGTGTGTGTGTTTGGGAGGCATCACCCTGGGTAGTTCTGAGCAGAGATCTCCCAGTACAATCAGATGAGTGTGCCCTGTGGGGTCCATGTCTTGTGACTGCAGGGAGTGGGATAGCGGTTGGACCCTTCCAATACTCCCCTTCTGTGTTTTGGGGAGGCTAGGGTTTGCACTTTCTCAGGAGGGCAGAGCTGCAGTGGTGATGGAGGTGGGGATGAAAGCAGCAGGTCACCTGCCTGTTGGTTTTAATTGTGGCAAACTAATCAATAGTAGCACAGTTGTATGGTTATTTAGAGTCCTACATTTCCAGTCCTTTAGACATTGGCCTACCTGTGCGCCCTTTGAATTGAGCAGTAGCAGAGTTCGAGTTTGAAAATCGCATCCTAAATATTCCAGATCTTGGGATTTTTTTGCGTTCTCCATAACATACCCTCAGTCTAGCTTGTGCTAATGCCATGCTAAGGCATTCCTGCACTGATGAAGGGGAGGGAACAGTGCCACCAGCTGAGCCTAGGTCTGCACCAGACTAGGCAAGTCAGCCATGCAAAACATGGAGCTGGAGCTGGCTTACCTTAAGCATCTGCACTACAGGAAGCCAATAGGAGCACATGCTCCCACCAGTTTTGCTTGCTCCTCGCAGAATGAGGAGTATAGGACGCCAGCAGGGGCTGCTCTCAGCGCTGGATTTGGGGGTCTACACTAGATCCGCTAAATCAAACTCTAGAAGATCAACCTTTGGAGAGTCGATCTTCTCTGTAGTGTAGACCTGCCCTGAGTTATTAGACTCATTTCCTGCAGTACCTTGTAATCCCTTGGTGTGGCCTTATGCAAATCTTGAACTAAACTAGACTGCTTAGTTTATGAGACAGTTATGTCAAGAAAAGCATGTGAAAAAGTTGGGGTTTGGGTTTGTTGGATAATCCTTATAAGAAGAGTGGCTCAAACACACATTCATGTATAGTAACTCAGGGGGCAAAGCGAAATGGAGAATGTGTACAAGAACCACTTAATGATAAGGGTTCCCTTTGTTTTATTCCAACAACAATTATTTTATGGGATAAAATGTATTCTGGCCCGAGTCGAATTTCTACGAAGACTGTTTTACAGTCTTCTGTCTGTAAAAATCCTGCCCACTATGTAAGCAATGCTATTTGGATTTTGGCCTAGGCAGCCTCACTTATTTAAAACATTTGTTGCTCACTTTCAGTAGCTTGTGGGAGAACTGGCAAAGTCTAGTGATCTTGCTGAGTCAGTGGACACATTTGAAATCACAGTGCTCACCCTCTGATCTGTTCATCCAGGATAGTCCCTCTACATAGGGTTGCCAGATACTTCCCCAAAAAATACCGAACATGGGGGGGAAAATTGGTTGAGCAGCAACAACAACAAAAAAGAGGGGTGGGGGTGGGGAACCAAAGTTGTTGAGCAGAAAAAAAAAACCCTGCACAAAATAAGAGTCACTGCACCTTTAAATCCCAGCGCTACACACTCCTCACTCCCTCCATCCCCGCCAGACGCGACACGGGAGGAATGTCCCATGCGACCTTCCTTCCGAGACAAACAGGAAATACCGGACATTTTACATGTTCGGTATTTTCTGGGGGTTTTTACCAGACAGACGCCACAGATACCGGACTGTCCGAGCCAATACCAGACACCTGGCAACCCTACCTCTACACCTCTGCAGTGAAAGACATTGACAATTATTTGTAGCTGAACCTAGCTCTGCAGTTGAACCTCTGAGTATTATCCATGTTATGAATAACATGCAGCCCCAAGAACTTTGCTCCAATGCCTTCTAAGATGAAAAGGGCCAGTGCACGGAAACTGCTAAGAACAGTGCCGCTAAAGAGACCCTGTCATTGTGTGGTACACCACACTGCTAATATGAGTAACACACACCATTGCATCCACAAAATGGAGCATGTTCTACACAACCAGGTGCACTAACATGCTGCCTTGGTCCTTGCACCTCAGTAGGCCACCTCGCGAGCTTGTGCAGCCGCAGAAAAGTAGGTAGCTAGAGCATGCAAGTTAAGATGCAGCCACAGCAATCAATACAGGAACTCCAAAGGGTTCAAAATGATGCCAGGCATGAAACAATATTTCTTTAGTGGTAGCCTAGGATTTATTCTATAGGTGCCCAGACATAGATACTCAAATATTTGAGATGCCTCTGAAACATGTTTCAGAAGGGGGCAAGGCCCTGAGTCGGATTCTTGGAGGGAAAGTCAGGAGGTGTTTTGCAAATAGCTCCTAACTTTAAAATGTATCAAATCCAAACCCAGATCAGACCAGTCTTAAGTTTAGGGATGTTCACTAACAAGATCCTCACTCCATGGGTTTGAACCCCCCTCTTTCCAAAATAAATAAATGCACTCCTAAAGCCATCAACAGTGGGAGACCAATACCGTGTGTATGTGAGAAGGCCTTACAGCCATTTTTTACTGCAGAAAAACATGACTTGCATACTGCCATGGACTGTTGGGCGTGCAGAGTTTACCTGCTCCCCTGATCAAGATGAAAAGAGCTTGAGAGTTGCTTTTTGCCATTGACATTTCCCATACATGCTAATCTCCCCCCACTCCTTTAGGAATCAGAATATTATGGCGATCTGATTTCTTGCCAAGAGGCTACAACGTACAACTGCTGCTAAGCTGGCAAAGGAGGCTATGAAGCTTCAAGGTCTGAAATTTGTCCTTCAAGACTCACTTTGTCTTTAACCCCCAGGTGACCTGCCCAACCACCAGGAGAGGCTTGCAGCACGCAAGCCTTCCGCAGAGCCACGGTAACTTGGAGGCGGTGGGAATCCTGCTTCTCTTGGAACAATGTCTCGCATGAGATGACACTGGCACTGTCCCACGTCCTCGTCTCCAAGGTCGGGGGGATTTCAGGAGAATTTCTATAGAGGCCTCAACAAACCTCCCCTCTCGGAGTAGCAGAGGCTGTGTGGGATGGTTCCTAGAGTGCTAAGTTTCTAACAAGGAGCCTTTTCCTCTCCAGCAGCAAACACCCATGGCTATGTCTACACCAGGCACCCTCCAGCAGCACAGCTGCACGGCGGTAAGATCACTCCTGCAGCCACTGTATGCCAAACAATGAGAGAAGGGTCCCCCACCAGCCTAAGAAAACTGCCCCCAACGAGTGACATAAGTGGGCGTGTAGACATGGCACATCAGGAGAGACCCCAGCGCTTCCTCTAACTTCTCAGCTGCATGTTCTTTTCCATGAGTAATACATTGGGGATTTGAAGGCTCTGATTCAGCCAGGCACTGAAGCATGCGGGCAACTTTATGGGGTACTACTTGATGGGATACTACTGATGCGTTTGGATAACTTGCTGAATCAGGGCCTCAAACTGCTTCAAAAAAAAGTGTGAAGGGGATGATAAAATCCCATCTGTGCTACATATGGGCATGTCTATTTCCCTTGATTTCTTTGTCATGTGTCTTGCATTTATATACAGCCACCTTAGAAACTTCCCCCAGGTGACCGCTGAACTTCTCTCCTGCTTCCTTTGTTCCATTTCCTGAGTTTCCCTCTTAACATTTGCTCGCAGTGTGCCTTTTTCTTTTCCGTGCTGGGTCTCACATTATCTGTGTCACTGCTTATGATTATTCCCTCCCTGCCCACACATCTGCTGACTTTATCTGCTTCTTCCTCTCTCCTGGATTCTGTCCCAGCTCCACCATGGTCCTGACCCTTCCTTTCTGCCCCTTCCTTTAAACTCTCCACTTCAGCTTTCTCTGTGGAATCGTTTCAAACTGTACATCGGTTTCCCCTCTGTTCAAATGAAATCCATCCTACCGCTGACAGAGATGTTCCAAAATAAGCCATAATTGTCCAGTAAAACTAATATCCTCCGGGTTTAGGTCCCAATCCAAATTCTACTGAAATAAATGGAAAAGTTCTATCAGCTTGTAAAGGGTACAAGTTTGGCCTGGATTATCATTCTACACACACACACACTTTCACACACATATACACAAACACACACACCCTCCAATGTGTGTGTGCACACAAACTTTGGCTGATACACTGAAAACCAGGCTGACCCGAAGAATACATGGGCCCAGCTTTTCAGAGAGTTGAATGGCAGACAGCAGAGCTGGGGGTGGGGCTGCTTCAAGATCGTAAAATGGAAGGCTGGACCAAAACAGAAATAGAAAGATTGTACTCACCAGAAGCATAACTTGTGATGTGGGAGCCAGGTCCCCTGGTGCTGTAGGACAGAGTAGGTCCGGGAGGCTTTGGGTCTAGTCTTTGGCATTGTTTCTTCAAAGTGCAATGGCCTGTGTCTTTTGTGACAAATGATTCTTGGTGCACAACTTGAGATACCTAAGGGGGGGCATGATTGTCGGAGGTCCCATGATACCCAGCTCTAGAGGCACCCACGAGTTACTTCTGAAAATTCTAAGCCAACATTCTTTGCCCTCGGGTTGAAAAATCATTGCCACCATTGTAAAAATGGGTTGGGCTGGGAAGGTGGAAAATATTCTTAAATTTATGAGTTCCAAAATACCTTTGGAAACTCAGGGCCCAGCGCCCAGCTCCTGCTTACCAAGCGGCTGTGAGGACTCAGGAGCAGTTGGCTGGGGAAACGTGGTGCTTTCCCTTTACAAGTGCCGTGCCACATCTCTCTGGCTGGCTGCGCAACCATCCACTGCTCCTCCCAGCCCTGCTCCTGTGTTACCAACTCTCCTGGACTAGATGGACCAGACACCAGTACAGTAAATGGTCTCCGGCACATGGCAACGCCTGTCCCCACAGATTCAGCCTCACCTCCACAGTGTAAAGCAGCTGCTTCTGGGAGCAGGGGTGCTGGTTCTGGGCTGCATAGGGATGTCTCTCATACCCATATAAATAAAGTTTTTCATTTCCTCTGTCTCTAAATATTTGGGCCTTATAGTAGGAACATTTCTTTATTTGTTAATTTAGATTTATTTTTAATGGCTTTTTCTCTTTAGTTATGTCCTTTGCTTTTGTTGGTGGCTAATAGTCTGTGTCAATCAATATTTACAAATTTTGCAGCGGGTAATTTTTTTTTTTTTTTTTCGTGTTCATCATCTTGCCTTCCAAAGGCTGGTTAAAAAAATAGAAATTTGGAGGTGGGGCGGGGGGGGAATTGTGGAGATCCAAACTTTTCAGCCATTTTTGTCTTCTTCCAAGAAGCTCCATATTTTCCACAGATCATAAATCGTGGTATTCACTTTCATTAATAGGTGTTCATGACCACAAAATCATAGTCCGTGGACCAAAAGCCCCTCCCACCATTGTCCACATAATCATGATATCTCAGAACCCCACGACCACATATCTCAAATTGTACCCCGGTGGGTGAGAGACACTATTATCCTTATATTTACAGAAGGACCTGAGGCACAGATTTCCAGATCATTGCATTAACCAGCAGCCCACGCTTCTCCCCTCACATCCAGGGCAGAGAAGACAGCCAATGAGTCAATAATCCACTCACCACCTCACACAGGACCCAGCTCTGCATGGTACTGAGAACTTTTTAATTCACAGTGAATTGTGGCTACTGAGCGCTTCCCGCCTGGCTGGAATGAGGCTTTCTGCTAAGAACATGCAGAAGGACACCTCATTTTAGGACAATAAAGCTTAGCGCTCTGTAGATTTTATACATAAACACACCAGAGCACACACACGCTGGGAAGTAGCAGCGAACACAGAACAGAAAAAGAAATAATAGCAGCAGAGGTCAAAACAGCCTATTAGTTTAGCTTGTCCATCACCAGGATTGTTCCCTGAAGTAGATTCTTTTGTGTGTGTTTTGCTCAGGCCAGTGTCCTGAATGTCCTAAACTAAGGGACACTCTTTTTCTGGGAAATCATTCCACAGCCTGATGGCTCTCACTGCCAAAAAGAAGTGATCCTGATATTCTGCTTAAATTTTCCTTTACTTCATTTCATCCCATTACGCTGAGTTAGTGCCCTTTGGCCCCACTCTATACAATTCCCTTCTCTCCTTGGTGTTTACATCCTTTGTGTTCTGGCAGACAGTTATGGGAGGGGGGCTTAATTGTCAGAGACCCAACCTATGCATATTTCACTCTTTTAATCTTTCCTCCAAAGTCAGTCCTGTCAGCCCCTTAATCATACTGGTTGCTCTTCTCTAAATTCCCTCCAATTTGTTTGTGGTAATGAGGTGCCCACAGTTGAATACAGTATCCTAGGTCCAGTCTCATAAGGGCTCTGAGAGAAGGGACTATCGCCTCAAAGATCTGTCCTCTTTTTTTCCCCCCAGTGATCATAATTCAAATTAAAATAACATGGAGCGGCAAAGCAACTGAAATCAAAATCTAATGCATAATCAGAGACAGCGTGCGACAAGAAACACGTCTTTGCTATCTGCCTCTGTATTGTAAACAACCATCACTTTACATGTTCAATCTGCTATGAAAGAAGAAAGAACCTCTTGTGATGTTTTGTGCAAGCTTTGACTACATTTGCCCACTTTTCAAACAACAAAAAAATAAACTCACACTAACAAGGTGTATCTTTTCTGTCCTAAAATATAGGGTCACCCGTCTGTTAAGGGGTTCATTCAATGATGAAATGAGATCAAAATGGTTAAGGCCAGTGAGAGAAAGCAAGAAGGATTTGTCTGAAGTTCTGGTATACTGGCTATTATTTCAGCCAAATAAGGATGCCTGGCTTTATTCTTCATGCTCTCTTGCCCCTTTAGGAAAACTGAAAAGCAAAAGGAAATGGCCAAATTGTATCATCTATTACCTTGATGACTGCTTATAACTCTCAAATCGGAGTTTATGATTCATCTAGTTTTTGTGTCTATTGGTTTCACCTATGAAGTTTCAGGAAAATTGCTGTGTGCGCTGGTATGCGAAAGAGAAAGCCAAATACAAAACCAAAGAAACTGATTGCAAACTATAGCTAATAAGTACATGTGTGCACTCTTTTTATTTTAGACACATAGGGAAGGGTGTATATATGAGTATGTCAAAAATGCCAACTGGAAGCGATTCCTTGCTCAAAATGGCTTGTGTTTTTTTAATTGTTAATGCAGTTATTTATTTATTCTGGGCCAGGCTGTGCTATCCTTACTCATTCTGAATGGTACCTTGGTGAGCATGGAGAGTACACTTTCATAATTATTAACTATTTGAATTTGTAACCCCCCACGTTCATCTCAAACTAAAAGTAGTCCCATGGACAACAGTGGGATTATCTGTGGAGCGAGACATTACTCAGTATGAGTAAGACTGTCACAATCTGGACCCCTAATAATAATTTATCTTCCCACTCAATTCATGGCACATGTGCTTCAATAAAACACAGATAAATCTGCCTCTTTTCACAAGCATTTGCTAATCACATTTATTTATTTATTAAGGGAATAATGATCTAACATTAACTGATGTGTACTCCACCCATGCAGAGAGCTACTAAGTCATTAATTAATTCTCATTCAACAATTGCACCCCAGCTTTCAAGGTTGATTGCTTTCTTTTTATATTATTTAGAACCATCCTCGCTCGACTCCTGCCTCTAATTTTACTGACTCCGGTCCTGAATCAAACGTGTATTTGTTAACAGTTTTCCAGCAAGTATATTTCATCTGCACGCTGAACTTGTGGGGTTAGATTTAGGTTTGGAATGATGATTATTTAGCAACAGAAAACCATTTAGCTTGAAAACAAGAGTGTGGGTTTTTTTTTTTAAGGTTCATTAAAATTGCATTAAGGTTTTGGGGTGTTTTTTTTAAAGCCGGCAATTAGAATGGCTGGAATTGTGATGTGTTTATATAAACTGCCTTTCCACAGCCATTGGCCAGGCTAATAAATAATGTATTAAATATTTCTTTAAATATGATTATGTTTGGTTAAAACCCAAGACTAGCTACATAGAAATAGGTATATTTAAAGCACTGTCTCCTTTTTATTTTTTAAAAAAAGGCATTGTGATACAAATAGATGAAGAAATATCCTGGCTTTTAATCTTTACTAACTCAGATGCATTGGTCAGTTTGGTGGTTATAAAGTAAATGTTTTTAAGCTCTTTTTTGTATGTTACTTTTAATTGATTATTATTTTTGAGAATTTTCTTCCCCAAAAAGAAATCAAATGGATACTAATAAACTTAGCATTGGGCTGGGCACAACACATCCACTGTGAAGAAAATATACTGGGAAGTTGATGTAATCTTTTTGTTTGTTTGTTTCTGTTAAAACCTGGGTCATGTCACAGCTCCATGGAGTTGTGTAGACAGCATAGCACTTTCCTTGAAGTACATCTGTTATTTATTGCTGATACACGTCGCAGGTCTGTTCTGACAGTCCTCACGCTGGCCAAATTTTGCTCAAGTCAATGGGCTTCTGGCCAAAAGAAGGTCTGTAGGATTCCTTCCAAGCAAATGCTGCAGGGTTCAGAATGCAGTTACTTAATATGAGCTGCACAGGGTAATTTAGGCAGATCTTGGAATAGTCCAGATCCCAGAATAATCCACACTTGAGCAAGGTAGGTCACGGTGTATTTGTTCATATGGAAGATGGCTAGTAAGGACAAGTATCTCATGGATACCCATCTCTTCTATGGCTATACAATTTTGTATTACCCTCAGGGTGTGTCTAGCCTACAGGGTTTTTTCCAAAAAAGTGGCCTTTTTTCGGAAAAACTTCCCCTGCGTCTAGACTGCTGCTGCGTTCTTTCAAAAGTAAATCAAAAGAACGTGGCCATTTTTTCAACGGCGGAAAACCTCATTTTATGAGGAAGAATGCCTTTTTTCGAAAGTGCTCTTTCGAAAAAAGGCGCTATGTAATGCAAACTGTGCTTTTTCAAAAGAGAGCATCCAGACTGCCTGGGTGCTCTCTTTAGCGACTTCTTTACCGAAAGTACTGGTTGTAGTCTAGACGCTCTTTTTCAAAAGAGGCTTTTTCAAAAGTATCTTTCAAAAAAGCCTCTTTCGAAAGAGGCTTGCAGTCTAGACGTAGCCTCAATGTGCTTTCTTCCAACAACAGGTATTTAATTTACATTATCCGGGCATCTCACTGGGGCAGTAGCTGATGGCACAGTCAACTGGGGGGAGTTTAAGACTGGAAGATAAGAATGGCCCTGAATGCTGTTATTGATGTCATCTGAGACCTTGGGCCAGTCAATTAAAGAGAGAATGAGTGAGAGAGAAAATGCCGCCTCAGAGGGGAAGCTGAGCATTATGGGTACGTTATCTGTCTGAGGACTGCCGGATTTGTGCCAGAGAAGAAGCAGCTTGCAGCTCCATTTGGATGTTACTTACTCCAAGATTCCTGTAATCCTTCAGTAACTGCGAAGTTTGCTGATTCAGAAAAGACTATGAGCATGTCTACTCTGGGGAGTTATTTCGAAATAACAAGCAGAGCATCCACACTCACAAGCCTGTTATTTCGAAATAAGGGGCTGGCTATTTCAAAATAATAATTCCTGCTTGTGAAGAGGAATAAGCTTATTTTGAAATTGTTATTTCGGGAGTTATTATTTTGAAATAACTTATTTTGAAATAACCTACTAGTGTAGACATAGCCTGGGGGCTTGTCTTCTTCACTGACGCTCTGGAGATTGATCTCCCAGTGTTCAATTTAGTAGGTCTAGTAAGGACCTGCTAAATCGACTGCTGATGGCACCCCCATCGACCCTGGTACTCAACCAGGTCATGAGGACTAAGGGAAATCGATGGGAGAGTTTCTCCCATTGATGGGGATGCCACAGAAATTCAACCTAAGATACGTCAACTCCAGCTACATTAATCTTGTAGCTGGAGTTGCGTATCTTAGGTTGACTTTTTCCCAGAGTGTAGACCTGGCCTCTGTCATCCAGCATTAGATGCCTCTGAACTACTCCCATTTCCCCCACTTATTTGACATCCATGCCCTACATTCTCAGTCAATCCTACAGGAAGGGGGACATTTTTTCAACCGCCACTGCCAGTGTGTGTCACCATCTGAACAGCATGGTGCATTAGGGAGAATGGATGGATCAAGGGAACATGCCCCAAAACTACCATTTTTCCCATCCTACCTTGGCAAATTTTCATCCCACATGAAAAAAGTTGAAAAAAAATATTCTGACAAGGGCCCACAAAGATAATTTTCAGAAGATCATTTATTTTATTAAATCACAGCCATACCACCAGACAGTGTTTTCCTAGGTCTTAATTCCTGCCTTCTTCCACTCAGCATTAAAGCCCCCAATTTCATGCTTCTCCATGCAAGTTCTTAAACATAAAATGTCCTGTGGATATTTGCTAGATATTTTATTTATCACCAAATAAAAGGTGCTAGCTTTCAGGCCCACTGAGGCAGAATGGCTTTGTTTGTGTCTAACCACAAGGAGATGAAGATGATATTTGCTATTTGGCTAGAGAAATTCAGTCATGCTATCTCTATCATATAAAGCCCCTCTCTCTTTCACTGCCTCTTTTACAGCTGCTCCCAGTTCAAGCTGCTGCATGCCCCTGCTAATAATGCCTTGTCACGCAGTGACAGAATTATGCTCTCACACTGGTTTCACATGTCACAAATAATTGCTCTCATTGCTCATCATATTGAAGTTGTCAGGACTCTCTTACGCCTGTAATTTGTGTGAGTTGATCATACTTTGGTAAATCAACAGGTCGTGACCTGTGACCTTTAGCCCCAGTGGCTGGCTGAGAGCGACCTACAAATCTTGTGACAGGGACAACAGAGAGAGTATGAACTGTTCAAGTGCTTGTGTCTATCAGCTGCCGTTGGGGAAGCTATATCTTGCCTTCTTCCCTCACTTTAAAAATGTTTTACTGCAAGTGCTGCCCCATCTGTCAGTCAGTCTTAATTTCGTTACATCTGTGTGTGTGTGTGTGTGTGTGTGTTTTCCTACCACAGACATTCATGTCAAACTCTAGCATTTCCCATATGTTTTAAATAAAAAAGATCCCAGCATGGGAGATAAAAGGAGCATGGATAAATAGTCTCAACCTGCACCAATGAATTGCCTTCACCTTTGCTACATGCAATGGTTAAACTTCCATGGCAGTTTTATGGGCTCTCTTTATAAAACTTTATTGACTCACACGTTCTCAAATGGTGGTTCTGACTCTTTGTTTTCATTTAGACCCGACATGCACAATCAAGCTGCGTTTCAACTGCCGTGTGGTTTTTTTATGTACAGCATTCCTGCCTGATGCCTTCAATGCCCAGTGTGGAAAAGAGGGTAACACAGGTATCTTTTCTTACCCACGGTCTTCAATAACTCAGCAGCTAAATAAGCTGGAGGAGAAGAAGAAAGACCTATGAATGCAAGCAAGAATGATATCGCACAGATCAGCTGAAGGAGGTCAGGTCTGGAGTAGGTTTAATTTAGATGCTTCACCAGCAAAGTTTTCAAAAGCAGTGAGTCTTCCAGAAATGTGTGTCCCAGCACAGACAGCTAGAACAGCCCTTAGCTGAAAAATGCCGCTGCCTTAAAAACCTTCACTTCTTAAAGATTTAGAAGAGTTTATTTTTATTTATTTTTTTAGCTTACAACATGAATGCCATTCTTGCCGGAGTCTCCATTGCTTTCATGAACTATACAAATGTTGCAATAAAGGATCCGGAGCATGGATTTTCAATTCCGATTGCAGAGGCAACAGCTGGCTTTGACCGCTTTGATTGCCAGGTGTTCCTCTGATGCCACATGTTCAGTTCTGTGCCTTTTATAAATACACTGAAAAAATGAAAGCATCAAAAATATCCAATTTTATTTCAAATGCAGCTATATGCAAAACAAAGGCTATAGGCTTAGCTTCCTAGGAGCCTAAAGCACGGGTGATTAGTGCTTGGGATTAAATGGGATTAAATTCTAGAGAATGGGATTAAATATTTGCATTGTCTAGAAAAAATATAAAACGTTGTGGTTTTCCCTCCACACATTTGCTATGGTCTTCTTAAACTGAAGAAGGTAATGCACTATATTGCAACAATGTAGATGCAGCCTCTAAGTCAAAACTCTCTCTTTGATTCGGTACAACATGCCTTAGCTCACTCTTTCTTCAGGTTCCTCTTTATAATGTATTACCCCCTGCCCAAGGGTCTAGATCCGTAAGTTGCTTGGCAGATGAGTGTTACTGAATGAAACAACTGAAAATGATAGACATAGACCTATACACACATGCGCAAACAGAAATCATGTAAGAGCAAGATACACACAGATCTTCACTGCTCAGTCACGCTGCTTTTCATTACATCCTTTCCCCCTTTCTTTTGTCTGTACGGTGTCTGTTGACAACGTAAGCCTTACATCTGGGAAGCTAGGCCTCCACCTTGGGGCATCATTTACGCCCGCGTAACACGAGTGTAAAACTAGAACGTCTCAAAAAGCTTTGACATTTTTCAGTGGGGGGAAAAAAGAGATTTTAGGGGGAATCATGGTTTTTTTTGTTTTGGGCGGAGGTGGTGGGGAAATGGGTCGCCTTTTTGACCAAACGCTGCATAAAATGCCATCGTTTTGACATGGTGGCTTTTTACGTCCACCTTGCACACAGGTGAACGATGGCACAAGCTGCAAAGCCCCATGTCTGTGTACTCTCGTCTTTAAGCACATAGCGTAATGTTCAAATGATATCAATAAAGCCCACAAGAGTTTTTCTTGTTATTTATTTTAAGTGAGTTTCGAGAGACCTCCTGTCAAGGACCCATATGGTACTGGGCACTGGCTTCATTAGAACACTGCCCTTGCTTTCAAGTGTTCACCATCTCTGAGCAGACACAACAGGTGAATGAAACCATCCAATGGGAGAAATGATGGAGGAATCATAGAATCATAGACCTGGAAGGAACCTCAAGAGGTCATCTAGTCCAGTTCCCTGCACGTGCAGCAGGACCTAGCACCATCTAGACGATCCCTGACAAGGATTTGTCAAAGCCAATGTTTCTCAACTTTTTTTTTATAAAGTACCCCTTTTAAAAAAAAATTATAAGTACCCCCAGTACCTACACTTTTCAGACACACACAAAAAAATTTCTACCACTGCAACACATTTGTCTAAACAACTTAATCATAGCTGGGCGGGTGATGAAATGTTTGAGTGTAAAAAGTATAAAAATAATAAAGCGCTGTAAAACTTAAAACAAAAATTCAGTTTTCTCCAAATTTAAGTTGTGTTGACATACCCTCCAGACTTCTCTCGAGTACCCCTGAGGGTACACATACCACTGGTTGAGAAACACTGGTCTAAGCTGCTCTTAAAAATCTCTAATGAACGTAACAGTCAAACTGGAGTAGCAAGACAGCTCAGCCCTATAGTCTTCATAGGATACAATGGGCAGCAACAGAGGAACCATTTCCAAACATTTAATGTAACTCCAAATGGGACATTGCTCACCTAAGAGCTGTGTGGTTTATGGCCAGTCCAGCCCATGCAGCATCCCATGAGATTAACCGCTGGTCCTATTGACAGATGAATTGGCAAACCCACATAGTTTCCCTTGCACTGTCATGAGCTCCTGGGATCAGGTAGGGTGCCTGTGAGCATGTGTGCAGTGCCAGATGTGACAAAACAGGAATTGTATTCGCTCTGTTCGTTTTGTTATGTTGCATGTCTGGTAGTAAGCCCGCGTGTGTGCCTCAGTTTCCCTGGTCACTGCACCAATAGCGAGGAGGTGATGGGAATTTCAGCGTGACACTCTCCCTCACATACACAATGGCTGATACTTTCTGTAACCTGAGCCTGAGAGGGGACTCTGACCAGGAGACACCTTTCACTGGGGAAACTGGACAAAGACTGGAGGTGGGGGCTGGCTGGAGGGGGGAGACAGGTTGCTGAGTGCATGAGGGACAGGGCTGGCCTGACCATGAGGCGAACTGAGGCAGCCACTTCACGTGCCAGCCTGTGGGGGGCGCCACTAGGACCCAGAGTGTAGAAAAGTGTGTCTGCTGCTGGTGCAGCGAGGGGGCATAGGGGCGTCATTTGAGCTCCCCGCCTCAGGTGCCAAAATGTTCTGGGCCGATCCTAAAGAGGGAGTCTCACTGGCTTGGGGTGTAGGGAAGGAGATCAGGGCCCTTGCCTCTGGGACCCTCTCCCCAAGATGGAGTGGACTGACGGCTTCTGGTTTCTGTGCTGACAAGTCTGTTCTACTCTGTGTCCCTGTCAACTAATAAACCTTCTGTTCAACCTTCTGGCTGAGTCTCACATCTGGCTGAGGATGGGGGTGAAGGGCCTGTTGACTCCCCACACCTCACTGACACCTGGCTGGGTGGTCAGCCACAAGAATTGAACTGGGACCGCTGAATTTCAAAAGCATGCTCCTCTACTGCCTGAGCTAAAAGATTATCTGTCTTCCCTCAGCTGAAGTGTCGTAGCTCACCAACCTCTGTGTATAACCTGGCTACCACTAGACGGGGCCAGAGCACCTCAGTGAGTGGGTTACCCCTGTCGGATACTGGTGTTTTGGAACTCTCTAGCCACAGCATTACTGAAACTCAGCTCTGCACCGGGTGCAGCCACAGGACTGAAGAGCCAAAAAGACAAAATATTGGAAACTCAGGTAAAAGCAGCACAGCTAGTTTTCTCTCCAGCAAGGACAGGCAGATGTTTCAGAAAACAGAGAGTGCTTCAGCAATGGAACAAAATGTTTAAGATGTAACATTAAAATAACAGGAGGGAAAAGGAAAATAACTGAGCCACACTCAGTCACTCATGGAAAGATTATTTTGTACGTGCAAAACAGCAGCTGAATACAATTGTTGCTCAGCTTCATAAAAACACACCAAAATAAGAGCGTCAGACAGATATTATTCAATAACTGACACAGTTACTGTTACGACATACAGAGTATTGTGACCTTACTCTCTTTCTCTTACCCTGTCCAGGATTAATGCAAAATTAAGGCCGATTCACCCTTTTGGTCAAAAGTTTTTATCAAAGACTGAGTTTTCAATTAGCTGATATATTTCATGAAAGGTATCTTGTATCCTCAGAAAATATTTTTTGGCCAAAAAAAGGCTCACAATTTAAAATATTTTCAGCCCAAAATTGTTTTATATATGAATTTGCACTTTAAAAAGACCCTGATTTTTTTTCTAGTTTTGTAAGGTTTTCTGTGGGGTAAAGGAAACATTTTTCATCCCTCTCCATTCCCCATTGCCCTTCACCTTATGTGGTCATGTGTATCAAGTCAAGGCAAGTGAAAACAACTATCTAATCAGAACCACCAAGTTATCTGGTGGTAAATCAGTAAAACAAAATCAGTTTCCTTCTGTACATTTATGTCAGGCCAGAATGAAACTGAGAATGAAATTCAACTGGGAAAGAAGAAAGATCTGAGGAAAATAGTACAAAAGCACTTAAAATTAATGGGAAGAACAAGCAAAGAAAGAAATTAGTAGACAGCAAACTAGACATAACTGAAATGGGATAGGGCAGTGAAAAAAAACAGCAAGTAGATTTTGCTAATTCAGACATCCTATTGTAGAGCAGGGAGGTCCTACACGTGAATAGTTGGACTGTAGCTAAGATATTGAATTTAGTTCAGGGCACTTCATTACTAGGGAGATATTAACCACTTGGCCCTGAGCTACATTAGGACTTTATTTCAAAATAACCCCCCAAAGGTCAAATTTATAAGTGGCGCATCCACATTACCAAGACCGTTATTTCGAAATAATAGGCCACAGAATTTGAAATCTGCATTCCTGCTTTTCAGGAGTAATGCTAATTCTGAAATAATTACTCCCGCTATTTTGAAATAATTACGCCTCAGAGTAATTCAGACTAATTACTCCCTAGCGCTTCCTGTGGCTTCCTAAGTCCAAGGTAGAGTATCCACAGTAACAGAGCCTGCCTTGGACTAATTTCAAGAACATAAGAACATAAGAACGGCCGTACTGGGTCAGACCAAAGGTCCATCTAGCTTAGTATCCTGTCTGCCGACAGTGGCCAGCACCAGGTGCCCCAGAGAGGGTGGACCGAAGACAGTGATCAAGCGATTTGTCTCCTGCCATCCCTCTCCAGCCTCTGACAAACAGAGGCCAAGGACACCATTTTATCCCCTGGCTAATAGCCTTTTATGGACCTAATCTCCATGAAATTATCTAGCTTCTCTTTAAACTCTGTTATAGTCCTAGCCTTCACAGCCTCCTCTGGCAAGGAGTTCCACAGGTTGACTACACGCTGTGTGAAGAAGAACTTTCTTTTATTAGTTTTAAACCTGCTACCCATTAATTTCATTTGGTGTGCTCTAGTTCTTCTATTTAGGGAACTAATAAATAACTTTTCTTTATTCACCCTCTACACACCACTCATGATTTTATATACCTCTATCATATCCCCCCCCTCAGTCTCCTCTTTTCTAAACTGAAAAGTCCCAGTCGCTTTAACCTCTCCTCATATGGGACCCGTTCCAAACCCCTAATCATTTTAGTTGCCCTTTTCTGAACCCTTTCCAAGGCCACAATATCTTTTTTGAGGTGAGGAGACCACATCTGTACACAGTATTCAAGATGTGGGCGTACCATAGTTTTATACAGGGGCAGTAAGATATTCTGGGTCTTATTTTCTATCCCTTTCTTAATAATTCCTAGCAGCCTATTTGACCACCGCTGCACGCTGTGTGGAAGTTTTCAGAGAACTGTCCCACGATAACTCCAAGATCTCTTTCCTGATTTGTCATAGCCAAATTAGCCCCCATCATACTGTACGTATAGTTGGGGTTATTTTTCCCGATGTGCATTACTTTACACTTATCCACATTAAATTTCATTTGACATTTTGTTGCCCAATCACTCAGTTTGGTGAGATCTTCTTGGAGTCCCTTACAGTCTGCTTCTGTCTTGACTATCCTAAACAGTGTGGTATCATCAGCAAACTTTACCACCTCACTGCTTACCCCTTTCTCCAGATCATTTATGAATAAGTTGAAAAGGATTGGTCCCAGGACTGACCCTTGGGGGGACACCACTAGTTACCCCTCTCCATTCTGAAAATTTACCATTTATTCCTACCCTTTGTTTCCTGTCTTTTAACCAGTTCTCAATCCAAGAAAGGACCTTCCCGCTTATCCCATGGCCATGTAGTGTGGACATGCTAGTTCAAATCCATTAAATTGGGAGTTAAATCAAATTTACGGATTTCAAAATAGTTTCCTAGTGTAGACATGGCTTTCTAGTTAATTCAAGAATGAACAACAAAAATATTTTCAGTCTTGGATGACTGATTTATAAGGAAATATTAAAATATTTAAATATGTATTGTTTGGCTAAGCAATGACCATGAGGATATTTGATGATCTGCATATATATGAAGATATTTCTCCCCGTGATCACATCAGTCTAACTTGCACACGTTCTTGTGGTGGAAGGTAAAGAGCGAAGTCTCAGATGTGAGTGGAATTTATTAAGGCGGAACAACACAGAATAGCTAAAAGGAATCAGGTGAAAACAGAAAATTGAGGCAAGCCCTCTGATATGGTATATCTAGAACCACACTGGACAAGAACTAGAAAATGGACTGGAAACACCAAGCCTGTACTAGCACTAAATTAGGCTAGATGACCTCAAAAGTTAGAACTTGCTGACATTTTTTAAACAACTTTTTTGGTTGAAAAATTGCCTTTTCCCCAATAAGAAAATTAGCACACACACAAAAAAGTTTGTTTTATCGTTTTTCAGAGTTTGGCATTCTTTTTTTAAAATCCTTTTCTTCTTCTTTGTATGGGCAAAATGGAGAAAGGAGGGAAAAAGAAAAGGGGAGAGGAGGGAGAAAAAAAGGGAGAGAAACCAAAAAGTCTATCTCCTGAAAATCTTCAAAACTGAAAATTCTCAGTTACTTTTTTGTGACGCATTTTAACTAAAAACAATGACTAAAAACCTGTGCAATAAAAATGATTAATCATTTTTTGACTTTTTTCACAAGAATTCTTTATCATTTTTGACCAGCTTTGCAAACAGGCCATTTCCATCTCTAATGACAATCCTGAGATATTTTTTCCTTCTTTTGATGGGGCTGCACAATATGGGCACTGTATATAGGTCATTATCCTAGAATAACGTGTTATGAACGGGATCTCTGCTAGAGTAAATCAGTACAACTGAGCTGAAGCCCATGGACTTATTCCATCTTATGCTCTCTGAGGAGATAGTCCCCTAATAGAATTTAGCTGTGTCTGAAACAAATACGTTTTTGTATGTAAAATTAGGAGATGTTTATGTCAGGCCAAAAATAAAAGACCTTTCCAAAAGGACGTAAAGAAAACAGTATATGTATAAGACTTCTGCAAACCAGAATCAGCCGTGCAAATCGGAACTAGGATGAGGAGACATTTTGGCTCCTTTACAGATTTTGTAGTGTCATTCCAAGAGATCATTCAAAATGCTACCTCCATCTCTAGAAAACTACACAGAAGCAACATCTAATGGGGTTCTCTCTGAGAGGTGCGGGGGGCAAAGACTTCACACCAACACAGCATCCAGATGGCCAGAGGAGGAGCCAGAGACTTGGGGGTACAAAGGAACTATCAAATGTGTTCATAATAATCATTTCGAAAGAGGGATGTAAATTAGACAGATCGAAATCGCAAATGAAGCCGGGATTTGAATTTCCCACGCTTCATTTGCATAATGGCAACCGCTCATTCTTTCAAAAAAGGGTATTTCGAAAGTGCAACTGCTGTCTAGACGCGGTTCTTTCGGAAAAAAAACCCTTTTTTGAAAGATCCTGTACTCATTTTTTCTAGACATTTTTTTCCATCTTATTATTTATATTGAAAGTTCCTTGGGGCAGACACTGTCTCTTCCTATGTGCATGTACAGCGCCTGGCACAACTGGCCTCTAGATGCCACTGAAATACAAAACAACAAATAGTATGGTAGCACTTTAAAGACTGACAAACATGTAGATGGTATCATACTAGTGCTACCATACTATTTGTTGTTTTTTAAGTTTATCCTGCACAGACTAACTAGGCTACCCCTCTGAAGCTACTGAAATACAAATAATAGTTTGCTCTTTGACTAAAACGTTCTTGCAGTGCTAATCCAGAGTGACATTTTATCACGCCATGTGCCCTCAGAGCAATAATGACTAGTGGCCTACTCAGATTATGGGACCTTGGGAATATAAATAAAATATCACCATTCTTGATTTTGAATTGCACCGGAAATGTTTACACCCTCTGCCCTTGGAAGCCCTTAGTACCGGTAAAAACGTTCCCTTACAAGAGACTTCCTTTGTGGAGGTGACCTCAGCCCCGTGGAGGGATATGTCCATTTGCCTATGGCTGGCTCTGAGACAGGTGAGACCACTAGTACTAAATAAAGGGCTAGTACTAAATAAAACCTCTATTTTAAGATGAATTGGGTCACAGGTATGGACTGAATTCCACACCTGGAAAATTTCATTGTTTTCTGTGACTTAGCAAGATCTGTTGTGCCCGAGGCTGTTACAGCTTTGCCCTTTAGAGGAACTGAGAGATGCACAAAGATCCTAGCACGCCTAAGATCAGTAATATCTACACCATGACCATAGACTCAAAGGCTACGTCTACACTGCAAGGTTTTTGCGCAAAAACAGTGCTCTGTTCAGTGTTGTGTTGAAAGTATTCCTTGAGTCGAAGACGGCGAAAGTAGGCTTCCAGGTCACCGCAGAACTGTATCATGTTTGTGGGAGTGGTGGGGCAAAAGAGAGTCCCCGAGATAGGACAGACTCTTCTGCCAGGCTGAGTGTGTTGTTGGATAGATTGACGATATTTCTGGGTGAGTTAAGGGTACCACTATTGTGGCCCCATGTGGCAGGTAGGAGTTTAGACAGCTTACAGTCCTTCTTCCTCTGTAGAGAAGTTAAGTTTGTAATGTAAATCTCCCGTCTTATTTTAGTAAAGTCCAGCCATGTGGAAGTTTGTGTGGAAGGTTGGTTTTTTATGAAAGTCTCCAGATTTGAGAGCTCTTTTTTGATGTTTTTCTGGTTGCTGTACAGGATGCTGATCAGGTAGTTCCTCAGTTTCTTTGAGAGTGTATGGCATAATCTCTCACCATAGTCTGTGCAGTATTTCAATTGCAATGGATTTTTCACCTTCAGTCCATTTGGTATGATGTCCATCCATTTGCATTTGGAGAGAAAGATGATATCTGTCTGTACTTGTGCAAGTTTCTTCATGAGGTTGATGGATCTCCACTCCATACGACTAAATGCAGTGCCTTGCATGGTGTCAAGTATCAGAGGGGTAGCCGTGTTAGCCTTGCCCACAGACAACCCGCCAACCTGAAGCAAATTCTCACCAGCAACTATACACCACACCACAGTAACTGTAACTCAGGAACCAATCCCTGCAACAAACCTCGGTGCCAACTCTGCCCACATATCTACACCAGTGACCCCATCACAGGACCTAACCAGATCAGCCACACCATCACAGGTTCATACACCTGCACATCTACCAATGTAATATACGCTATCATGTGCCAGCAATGCCCCTCTGCTATATACATCGGCCGTACTGGACAGTCCCTACGTAAAAGAATAAACAGACACAAATCAGATATCAGGAATGGAAATATACAAAAACCTGTAGGAGAACACTACGATCTCCCTGGACACACAGTAGCAGATTTAAAGGTAGCCATCCTGCAACAAAAAAACTTCAAGAACAGACTTCAAAGAGCAACTGCTGAGCTACAGTTCATCTGCAAATTTGATACCATCAGTTTAGGACTGAACAAAGACTGTGAATGGCTAACCAACTACAAAAGGAGTTTCTCCTCTCTTGGTGTTCACACCTCCACATCAGCTGCTAGAAGTGGACCTCATCCTCCCTGACTGAATTGACCTCGTTATCTCTAGCCTTACTCTTGATTGGTACTCTTTTCTTATGCCTGTATATTTATACCTGCCCCTGGAATTTCCACTACATGCATCTGATGAAGAGGGTCTTTGCCCATGAAAGCTTATGCTCCAATAAATCTGTTAGTCTATAAGGTGCCACGGGACTCCTCATCACTTTTGCAGATTCAGACTAACACGGCTACCCCTCTGATATTCTTCCTTCGACTTCCCTTGCTCCCTCATGAAATGAGGGTTACAGGAGTCAGAGTAGGAAGTCCTCCATCCCAAAATTATTTTGCAATAATGGCTTGCTGTGTACCCACACACTATGTTATTTCAAAATAACATCAGTTATTCTGAAATAACGCTGCAGTGTAGACATGCCCTGACAGATGAGTAAATTAAGGTACAGAAAGATATAAGGTACCAATCTTGTAAGCACTTCTACGCCTACTGAGTTTGATATCTATTTAGCCCTCCTTATCACAGCATCTGAGCACCTCACTATTAATAATGAATTTTATCCTCTGAGGTAAGACTATATCGATCCCATTTTACAGATCACTAACTGAGGTGTGGGGTGGATTAAGCATCTGACCCAAGAACTTAAGCCAGTTTTTCTGAGGCCCAGTCCACTAATTTACACACTAGACCAACCATCTTCCCCCAGTCAGGTGTGAAGATCAGGACTAAAGGACCTGCCCAAAGTCAGACAGCAAATCCATTACACGACTGGGGCCAGAATCCAGATGTCCTGCCCTAACCTGACAGAAAGCATAGGCAGGAAAGAAGTGGAATACAGAATGGACACCTTTAAGAAGAAAAAAAAACATGTATGAGCAAACTTTTTCTGCCCTTAAACTTATTAGTCTAGGTGATAAAGTTTGAACAAAAGTTTAGCATCAGCCAAGGTAGTGTTCAAAATCTTTCTAAAGATCATTTCAAACGTTGTTTTACCAGTTTTTACACACACACACACACACACACACACACACACACACACACACACACACACACACACACACACACACAGTGCTTTGAAGTGATTTAGGGGGAAATATCTTCTTTCATTGGCTCCTGCTAGCCTGGAGGAAAACAAGGAAAAATGGTAAAAGAGAGATTATTCTGAAAAATTGAAAATCCTATTACAGGTGGAACAGAGCCAAGTGGTACTCTGGTATGAGTGAACTAGGAATCCTAGAAATGATTGTGTATTGCATGAGAGGGAAAACTGAGAACTTTGAAGAAATGTGGTCTTTGTTCTTAGAGTTACATGATTAATTAAGCATAAGACATATTTCAAAAATGTTTATTCTTTTATTTGTAATTCCCAAGAGTTACTTAATATAATTTGACTTAATAATGTCTACAGTTTGGGTTGCAATTCATCTAAGTGTATATTTTCTGCCTTTTCCCCTCACCCATTGCTTTTATGAAATACAAGTAGTTAGAAAAGAAAAAGAATGTTATATACCATGCTTTGCGCTCAGCCGTCACTTTTTGGACAATAACTAGAACAGAAAAAATATACTAGAGAGGCTTCATGTTTCCACAGACACCAAGTGGCAGGGCATTTTCAAAAGCAGGGTGCTATAGACCATGTTAGCATGTTCTTTTCCCTCCTTGCTTCCCCTCCCCGACCAGTCAAGAAACAACATGCATTTTGTTTCACCTTTCTTTCCCCCCTTCCTCCATACCAGGCCTGCGATGCTGCTTGACAGCTGATGAAACAACACTGATTACATCCCAAATGAGTTATTTTTTCCCCTTCAAAAATTATTCCCTTTACTGAACAGCTGGCCTGAAAGGTTTTAAATGTTTACCAGGTGGGCTGGGTAAGTCAATTAAGCATCAATAGAAAGGAAAGACAAGTTTATGAGTAAGGCCCTAGATTAGAACCAGTATTCCCTGTAAGCTGTGTGCTTGTGTGGCCACTCAGGAAAGATTCTAATGCTGCCCAGCTGATGAATGTTTCTATTGGTGTTGCACATTCACCCATGCCTGGGTGCACATAACAGTATTTATTCTGCACATGGATGGAAAAAATCTGCACATGGATGGAAATGATTAGAGGGAACATTGATTGAGACTCAGAAGATTGAAGTTCAAATTCCCAGTTCCGCCTTAGACTTTCTGCCCTTGGGTAAGTCACTCAAACTCTCTGTGCCTTAGCTCCCCATCTGTAAAATAACCTCTTACCTTTTTCCTTCAGCCTCTGATCTTTTCAGAGGCAGTCTCATTCGGGTATGGACTGTTTTTTGCTATAGGTACATCCCTATTTCAAGCTGGAGGTATAAATGCCAGTTCAAGGAGACATACTTGCGCTATCTCTGACAGACCTCTAGCACACTATAAATAGCTAGCATGCTAAAATCTGATTCAAGTAAGTTCCCACTCAAGATGCTAGGTAAGCATGTTCAAGTTAGCCCCTCTCACTGCCTCATCACACCAGCTCAATGAGGGTTAACCTGTGGTCTTGTCTTCACTTACCTGGAGATTGATGCCCCGGAAATCAATCTCCCTGGGTTCAATGTAGAAGGTCTAGTAAGGACCTGCTAAATCAAATGCTAATGGCACCCGTCAACCCTGGTATTCCATCCAGTCATGAGGAGTAAGGGAAGTCGATGGAAGAGTTTCTTCCATCAACCTCCCACAGTGGGGACTCTGCATATCTTAGGTTGACTTTCTCATGTAGTTTAGACCAGGCCTTATTAAGTCTCCTCTAACAGGAGTCTATATCTCCAGCTCCAGGTATAGATGTGCTCTTTGTGGGTATGTCTACACTTGCACTCTCTTTAGAGAGAGGAATGCAAATGAAGACATTCGAAATTGCAAATGAAGCCGGGATTTAAATATATATACAGCGCTATTTCAAAATAATAGACGCTGTTAAGACGCTGTTATTTCAAGAGAAAACCCTTCTCTCGAAATAACCCTTATTCCTCATACAATGAGGTTTACCAGTTATTTCGAGAGAAGGGTTTTCTCTCGAAATAACTGCGTCTTAACAGTGTCTGTTATTTCGAAATAGCGCTATTTTGAAATAACGCCATAATGCAAATATGCAAAAGAAGCGTGGGATATTTAAATCCCGGCTTCATTTGCAATTTCGAATGTCTTCATTTGCATTCCTTTCTCCGAAGAGGGTGCAAGTGTAGACATACCCTGTGTTAGTACAATGTTTCCCCAATTTTGGCTGTGGTTTATAGCCTGTTGTAAGGCAGATGCGTCTTCATAAAAATAAATAACATTAATTAGACCACTGAGTGCTCAGATGTGTCAGTATTCAGCTCCAAACTGCTGGAGAATTAGGTATTCTGCTTATCTTTCCCAAATCCTTATCTTTCCCAAATCCCAGCAAAATGAAGAAAAAGGCGTGGTGTCTACTGGTTAGAACAAGGGATTTATTTATTTATTTATTTATTTATTTATTTTCTTCCTCACATCTGCCTCTTACTTACATGTGCCTTTGGACAAATCATTGAACTTCTTCATCTGTAAATAGAAATAATAAACAAACATTGATTTGATATGAGGGATTATGAAGATGTGTTTACTCAAGGTATAAAGCTAATTGAGAAAAATATCGAGGGACTATAACTTACCATTTTTATTGAAAGAGATATATGAATCATTACATACATTCTGAACATCTTAAGTGAAAAATCTATCCACAGTCGTCATGAATTAAATGCAAAAGTGCAACTTTATAGTGTAAAAGGGAAATGACATAAGACATTAGAAAGAAATGAATAATTGCTTTCACTGAACATGTAACCACCATAATGCATTCTTTGTATATTCAACTTGATTGGTTAACTACCTCTGCCTGTTCTCTGCCAGTCAAGAGCTCTTTTACTGACTCTCTCTGTGAGTCTTGAACAAATTATTTACTCTGCATGCCTCAGTTTCCCCACCTACAAAATAGGTTAATACAAAGAGTCAGCATAAAGAACTGAAGAATGAGGAGCAAGCAGATAATATCTAAGTCATGTCAATGCAGTTAAGATCACAAGAAATTTACATTTGCTAGACAACAATATTTAGAACATGCAGTAATATTAATATTGTACAACTTTTAGAACATGCAGTAATATTAATATTGTACAACTTTTAGAACATGCAATATTTAGAATATGCAAAAATAGACCATGTAATATTTACTCTAATGATAATGAAAGTCAAACAATGGGAAAGGTGGTCCATTTAAGGAGTATTCCTGGGAAGCGATGTAACTCTAAAGCTTTACAGACTGAATTAGGTGTAATCCTTATGGGACCACTAACAGCTCATAAATAACTTTTAATGAGATTTCCAGCAACTAAAATAGTACATGGGGGGGGGGGGCCGGGAGCGAGAGAGAAAATATCTAAGTTTAAAAATGGAAAGTTAAAACCATATACACTTCTTTTAACAATGTACACCAAAAGGGAAAAGGGGAATATTTCAATAAACAACAATTAGTACCATAAATATTTAATTAACTGATAGGGAAAGTGAAAGGTTAGCACAGGTCACTGCAAATACATTGACATTGACCGCTAATCTATGGAAATTTATATAGCTAAATCTAAAGCATGTTTCAGAGTTAAGCAAGGAAATAAATCAAGGTTTGCAAATGTCATTTAAGTTTTCACCTGTCCCAGGATTCAAAATTATTGGCTTCACAATGAAAAGCATATGCTGCGCCCCTCGTCCAGGGAATAGTAATGAAGTGAGGCAGACACTCCCCAGTCCTACACTACCAGCTCTCCCCTCTTTATTTCCCATCGAGTAAAATAATTACTGGATCCTCGAGGGAGCATTTCTCTCAGTCGGCCGATAACTGCTGCCATGTTGGCTCGTCATGAGCTGCTCTTCTTCCTTGTGGGACTATGATTTGATTTATGAGAAAATAGTTGGCAAATTGCGATGTCCATCTTGATGGATGACATCATTTGGGCCATTTTGCTGATCGTGTATGACTAACCTTTTTTTTTTTTTTTTTTTTTTTTTTGGTCCTGTTGCAATTGATCAGCTGCTGCACAACAGCTGAATGTGAGGAGGGGAAAAAACAGAGGTGACAATTACCTTTGCTGTGAAGGAACAGGAATGGCAATTCCAGATTCCTTTTTGGGTTCAATTGGAACCAAACTGTGGGGAAATAAAAAAAATTTATCGACTGAAAATAACACAATGCAAATACAAAAAGGATTAAATTTAAACACCTTAGCCCATCACATTAAAATTAAAAAGAATAAGCCCCCCCGTATAACGGTTTGTGTTGAACCTTTCAAGTCTAATCCCTTCAGCACTTGAGTTATATTACCACTTATAATGGTTAACTGCTACTGCGTATTATACATAAATTGTAGCTAGATAGAAGTGTGCTGAGCCAGATCCTGAAATCTGGGGAGCTGTGTGATTGATGATCTAGCAAGCAGTTAAAAAGACATTGGCTTGAGTCCTGTAAGGTATGCTGTGTAGGTGTCTCCCTGCCTCTGAATAGTTATTTGCAGGATCAAAGGTATGAACATAGATCTGTATGCACTGACTGGATACACATAAACATCACTTCATATTAGAGCCGGTCCTAATGTCCTTTCTCCAGCCAATCGCCCTTTGACTTCCAGCAAGTCATAGCTCATCAGATGCATTTGTTTTAGCACCTGGGATCCTTTCCTAGTTCCATCTTAAGGCTTCAATGCAGCAGAGAAGTTAAACACACACTTAACGTTAGGCATGTTTACATTGATCGCTATGCAGCAAAACACTTCAGCTCATGTTTAATTTTCAAGTCAATGACTTAAGCATGTGTCTACAGTTGAAAAGTGCTTTCGTGTTTTACTGAATGGCTTGGATTCTCAAGGGAGGTGGGGCCCTGCAAATGGCTTCCTGATAGTCAAAGGACCGGCCTGTGACAGAACCTAGAGCTGCTACTGGACATACCTCCATTCTGCCACTGGGTTAGGTTCCGTAGAGCAGCGGTTTTCAAACTTTTTTTTTCTCGTGACCCAGTTGAAGAAAACCGTTGATGCCCGTGACCCAACGTAATGTGACTGGAGTGTGGACTCTGGGGTGGGGATGTCGATCAGTGTTAAGTTGTGGGGGGGTGGGCAGGGATAGGACAGGAGAAGCTTGCCTTGAACAGCTCCCAGTTAGCGGTTCAGCAGGGGTGCTAAGGCAGCTTCCTGCCTCTCCTGGCATCACAGCCTGTGCTGCACCCCAGAAGCAGCCAGCAGCAGGTTTTCAGCCAATGGGAGTGTGGAATTAGTGCGTGGAGCACAGGCAGTGCATGGAGCCCTGTGCGCTCTCTTCCTCTCCCCCCTAGGAACCAGGCCTGCTCTGCAGGATAGGTAGGTAGCCTGCCTTAGCACCCCCACTGGTCACCGGATCCCCCTGCAGCAACGAGACCTAGTGCCTGACAGTCCACGGCCCAGTACTGGGTCGCAAACCACTGCTTTAGCGGACCACCCACCTACAGAGGATAAGCACTGTTAACTCTGACACTTCTCTTTCCTACTCCCAACCTGAACATGCCAGGAAGTAGCAGGGCAGAACTCCATAATCCAGATGCACTATAAATGTGGCAATAGAATATGCCCCTAGGCCACGGCAATGCTCTTTTGGCCATTCACGCACAATTTCCCATTTGTGCCACCTCTCACCACAAAGTGCGGATGTTAAGAGGCGGGTAATTGGATAATCATGTAGTTGATACAAATTGATAGAGGCAGCAGCGAGGATGGGGGGGAAAGCAGCACTGCAGAGACAGTGCTGGGGGGGAACCGGCTTTTAAGTGCCCCCAACACCAGTTCCTGTTCCCCCCATCTTGCTGGCGCTGATATAGAGGCAGCAAGGGGGGAGGGAAATTGGAGTAGTCAACTCGACTACTCTTTTACATCCCTACCACAAAGAGGTCATAACTGCACTTCAGAATTTGGCCTGTTATAAATAAAATTATTACTATGTGTAAAAAAACAAAAAGTCTTTCATTTTTTTTCTAGAACTTAATATCCTAGAAAGATTCCTTTCAAACTAAATGTTTCATAAAACAAATGGCATTGTCACTACCTCCTCACAGTGCTCTTTTTCTGTTACTTAAATCAGCAGGTAATTCATTCTAGCCAACTGATGCTTGAAGAGAGGCTGTCTTACCTATACTTGGCTGTAAGTTGCATATTTCAATGACATGTCAGCAAATGTGTTTTAAAAAATGGTAAGCAAACAGTGAATAGCTAGTATCACCAAACTCTTCCCCCAGCCAGAGACAACTTAAGGTTTTTTGGGAAGTGTTTCTGAGCAAATGTTTATCTATAGACTTCAACAAAGAGTTGATAAAAATGTTGTCATCATGTCTACATGTCCTTCTGAGGATGTTACTATATAAAACAGCCATTCTTCAAATATATTCCACAGATATTGCTTACCAAGTAGGTCAAAAGTGAGCTACCTCAAGGGAGAGAGAAAATTTTTCTGTTGTTATGGCATGGTGATTTTTAAAAGGACATTAGGGAAGTCAAAAATGATTCTTTTATATTTTATTATTTTTGTTCTTAATATTTTAGCTTGCCTTTTTAACAGCCATTCTCTTTCTCTCCCCTGTGGGTTGGGGAGCTATGTCTCCTAATTTATGGACATGTGATTCTTTTTGTCTTTTCCTTTTGACCATGTTTTCCGATTTTGGTGCAAGCGGCAATACATAAAATTTTACAAGGTTTATGTTTGCTTTACGTTTCCAAAGCGCACGCATCTGCTTTTCTCATAAGCTAACTGCTGCACCTTGATAGACTCTCTGTGCTTTTTAATTCCTGGTAAAACACTTTAGGCTCATGTCAATGTTTCATTGTTTTAATGTATAGTCATAGCCTGGTGCTGGGGGAGATTTTCCTCAAATGCTGCAGTTCTTCAGCCAACTTTATCATGTTGAAATTATAGTTTTCAAAGGAGTTTCCTTTTTTTTCCTCTCCAAGCAATAATCTAAAGTACATAACTTTATTGCTATCTGACCCCTGCCAAGAGCACACTTTTATGATACCACTGATCCAGTAGGTCCCACAGAACTATGGGACATAGCGAGAGAAGAGTGTTTCATATAAACTGTTTTCCCCTTAAACATAACAACGGTCAGCTTGAAATACAATAGTCTGTCAGAGGAGCTCTTTGTCCCTCAAACAGTCAAATTTGGCAAAGTTAGTACCTTCTCCTGAAACAACAGATTGGCTCAACATCTCTGACATCATCATGACACATTTATATTAGAATGTGGGAGAAACATTTGGAAAAGACACAGAACTCCCGCCACCTTCCCCCCAAGATTCCAAACATTTTGCAGTGGTTCATGCCAGTCTCATAGGCCCAGTGGTCACCAACCAGTAGATCAGGATCCACCGGTAGATCTTGGAGTCTCTGACAGGTGATCCTGACTGGTCTGGCCTGGAAGCTATCAAGTGCTGGCACTTCAGTTGCCCCGCTACCCACTGTCATGCTGCTCCTGGCCTCTTCCTTGGAGCTGCCCCCCCGGGAGCCTCCTGCTTGCTGTGCAGGATGTAGGAGGGAGAAGAAGGGGAGTGCTGATGTCAAGGTATCCCTTCTCTCCCCATTTCTGTACCCTATCTGTACACAGAGCGAAGGGGAAGGAAGGAACTTGGCAATACAAATCTCTGTCACTATCACACACTGGCTACGTCTACACTGGGATGATCTTGTGCAAAAACTCTTCCAGAAGAAAGCGTCTACACTGGCATGTGCTTTTGCGCAAGAGATGTGCTTTTGCACAAGAGCATCCATGCCAGTGTAGACGCTCTCTTGCGCAAGAAAGCTCTGATGGCCATTTTAACCATAGGGCTTTCTTGCGCAAGAAATTCACGTTGCCTGTCTACACTGGCCTCTTGTGCAAGAACAGTTGCGCAAGAGGGCGTATTCCTGAGCGGGAGCGTCAGAGTTCTTGCGCAAGAAGCCCTGATTTCATACATTAGAACGTCAATTTACTTGCGCAAGAACTTGTGGCCAGTGTAGACAGGCAGCAAGTTTTTGCGCAAAAGTGGCTGCTTTTGCGCAAGATCGCGCCAGTGTAGACAATGTCACTGTGTTTGTCATTCTCACAAACGCACCCTGTCCTTCATTCTCATCTCCCACCCCAACACATATGGGGGGTTGTTGTTACTTCTTTTACTACTTGCAGGGGGTGTTGTTTTTGGTTTTTGACTGGTCTGTGCATTTCATCATTTTCATTTCTCTCTTATGCTTCAGTTTAATTTGTTGAGTAGTGAGTTCTAAAATTCTTAACCTGCCTTGGTTGGAGTAATTATCCCAATTGTTATTGCTGCTCCTGGGAGTGGCTGGCATGTCCCAGCAGCCCCTGAGAGAGGCAGAGCAGGGGGTCTCCACATGCTGTCCTTGCCTGCCGATGCCAGTCCTGCAGCTCCCATTGATCAAGAACGGGGAACTGTGGGCTCAGTGCCTGTAGACATGGGACAGTACATGGTGCCATGGAGCCATTGCTGTACACGCCAGCTGCTTTCAGGAGTGGTGCAAGGCCAGGGCAGGAGTACGCCTGCCTTAACCCCACTGCTCTACCACCTGGAAACCATCTCAGTTAAATGGTGCCCAGCCAAAGCCTCCTTCCTGAACCCCTGTCCCAGCCCTGAACCTCCTCCTGCACCCAACCTCCTGCCCCATATGTGAGTCCCCCTGCACCCAAACTCCTTCCCAGAGCTTGCACCCTGAACCCACTCCTGGACCCCAATCCCTCACCCTGGGCTAAACCTGGAGCCCCTCCCACACTCCAAACCCCTTGGCCCAAGACCAAAGCCTGCACCCCAACCTCCTACCCCAGCCTGGTGAAAATGAGGTTTGGGGAGGAAGGGGGATGGAGTGAGCCTGGTGAGGCCTCGAAGAAGGGGTGGAGCAGGGGCAGGGCCTCAGAAAAGGGACGGGAAGGAAGTGGGGCCAGGGTATTTGGGTTTGAGGTAGATCTTACCTTGCACTTAAATTGAAAAAGTGATCTTGTGGTTAGAAAGGTTGGAGACCACGGCCCTAGATACGTTATCAAGAAAGACTCAATGGCCCAGATTCTCCACGGCAGCGCAATCCACTCAGTACAGAGGGGGACCACAAAGAAGCTAGGTACAGCTCCCTGTTACTATGACTCATCTGCATGTGCCCCAGCGTAAGCTAGAAGCACACTCTGCTCCAGCTACACCCCCATGTAGATTCTCCTTTGTTGCATTTTTTTTTGTTTTGGTTTGGTTTGGTTTTTTGCATGTGACCCAAGCCAAGCATGTGGAGGCGGCACATCCTCCTCCATCCTGCTTACCATGGCCTTTGTCCCTCCGTGCGACCCACGGACAGTCTTAGCCTCCCCAGATCTATTATCTCCCAAGGCTCTCCTTGCCCCTACTCAGGCTTGTCCCCGTACAGTCCTCCAAGCCAGCCTGCTCAAAGACTCCTTCCCCAGGGAGCAGGGAGGGAGGAGAACCCCCTGTGTGATTGCTGTCCTGCCAGAGCTCCACGAAAATAGCCTCCCCCCACAGCTTACCAAAAGCAGGCCCTCTGGACGGAGGTGAACTGTTGAACTCAGTGAGCTGTTTTACATGGAAGACCCTAGCTGATTGGAACTGGCAGCGCAAATAGCTGAGGAAGAGGTATGCGGTTCCTTGACACAGAAGGCATTTTCACAGGGACCTTTCCCTCTTCCTTAAACACCAAAATCTGCCCCTGTTTTCAACATCTTAAGGACTCCTGGACTCAGTCTACATCTCCTAAGGCCGATGGCCAGCTCAAACTCAGGCCCACATAGCTGTCTCCCAAAAAACGGCACCTTGCCACATTTGGATCAGCGTCTAGAGGAAGAAACCCAGGCCAACACTTTCAAAAGTGGGTGCTTTAAGTTAGGTTCCTAAACCCATATTTTGGTGCCTAAATAAATGGCCTGATTTTTTAAAAAAGCACCGTGCACCCAACCGTTCCCATTTGCCATCATTACAACAGCAGTAATTTGGCCCTGCATTCCCAGGCTCTTCTTAAAATGACAAAGTAGCATCTGAAAGGAATATTCTGCTTTTCTGCGAATTCAGACACAGTGCCCCAGCCAAATGCACAGGCAAACCAAAACAAAGTTAAGTCATGTGCTCCAGGCGTGGCTTGATTAGCTGAGAGAATTGTTCCTATGCCAGCATCAGCTGTGTTATTAATTGGTACCCCGCCAGGCTGTTCAGCAGTTCCCAGTGTCTATTCTGCATCTAAGCATTTCAGATGAGAGCACATTTGTTGCATCAAATTAAGGGCTCAGTTTAGCATTCCTTGTGTGAGCCAGTGATTTCAATGGGTGTGCAGGGCACCCCCAGACTCACAGACAGAGCTTAGCACATTACAGGATCAAGTCATGGGTCAGAGTCGGCAGGGCTCACGACCCACAAACTTAGGCCTGTAGGTCCCCACATAATGCTCAGACCAAAGCTGTTACCTACAGCTCCCCTGAATAACTCACAAAGGGGGCCAGTGACACTCTAGTTCACAAAAGGCCCCACCCAGGAAGCTCCTGATTGGGGAAGACATCCAACTCCACTGATTGGCTGGGAAGTCTACTTAAATCAGAAAGAGTCACAGGAAGTTGTGGCACAGGAAGTTGTGGGACCAACTAGAGGATCCCTGATTGGCTGCCACTATAGACCCTGCCTACTTACCTGACTCCTGAAACCAGCCTTCCCACCTGTTCCTCTTCTTCTCATCTTGTTGCCTGTTTTTGCTTTCCTGCTTTGTTCCAGATTGTAGTTCCTATGCCCTATCTCCGACACTGACTCCAGCTTCTAACCCTGGCTTGGCTCCTGACTCTGATTCTGCCTTTCATCTTGGCATCTGACTCTGACCCCGGCTCCAAGCCTCTGACTCTAACCATTAGGCCCACACCCCAGTCCTTACAAGGGGAGTGGCTACAAAAAGTCAGTTAGAAAGAGAGAGCAGGTGTTGGGATATGACGACACAGAGAACTTTTCACCTGTAGATCTCAAAGCACTTTGCAAAGAAAGTTACAGACGTGATCTTCACATTAGGCCTATCAATGAGGGCAAGTTTTAATGAAGAAAAATTATTGCTGTCCATATTTTAAAGATGGGAAAATGAAACTCAGAAAACTCATCAGTTACCCTGATTCCCACGCCAGTCCCACTGGACAAAACTGCCTCCTTTGTACCATACTCCTTTCAGGATATGCCAAGGAATATTTCATATTTGCCAAATCCCTGGACTCCTGTGATGCAGCAGACTATAAGATAGCTGAACTGATCTTAGAGTCATAGAATCCACTACATGATTTTCCACTGAGAGAAAAAACAAAGGGAAGCAATGAAATAACTCTGAGGTTCACACATTGTAATAGTTATTTATTTTGTTTAGCAGGCACACATCACATTACCATGCACCAGGGTAAAAAAGAAACTTACTTAATTATGCATAGGGCTTTGACTCCCTAAAGAAATGTGTTATATAAAAACTACGGTTTGTTTATATGTTCAATACATTCAACTGCAAAAGAACAGTTCCCCACCAACCTATCATTACCTATGTCTATGCATTTTTATTTCCATCTCAGCTTATTTTGGAAGCTTTCCACTTTGATATTAAAACTCTATACTCCCTCTCTCCAACTCCAATTTCTTGGGTTGCTGTGCAATGAAAATAAAACATTATGCAGAAACTGTGTGATTTCCCCAGGAATTTTTATGTGGGATGAGAATGTGCTAGATTCCTCAGTAAAGAAAAAAAAAATTTAAAAGCCTTTGCATGAAGCATATTCATGAGGACAGGGACCAATAAGGACAGACATCCAATTATGTAAATTATAGCCAAAAGATTGCAAAAACTCTAAGACAGCAGCTTCTGATGCCAAACCCAATACTAAACTGGACTTTCTCCACTGGAGCCAACAGAGTTACATCAGTATAAGTGAGATCAAAATCAGGCTCAGAATATCTTGGGCCTGACCTACAGTGGAGTAAAAGGTCAACCTAAGACACGCAACTCCAACTACATTAACTGCATAGCTGGAGTCGACATATCTTAAATCTCCATCCACACAGCAGGCGGTTGGCTGGAGCAAATGCTCTCGTCTGCTTCCTTTACTCCTTGCAAGGAGCAGGAGTACTGGTGCCAATGGGGTGCCCTCTGAGTTTGATTTAGTGTGTCTTCACTAGACCCACTGAATCGAACCCTGGAAGATCAACCGCGGCAATCTTCCCTGTAATGTAGATGTGCCCTTAGTATGAGTGGAAAGGGGAGGAAGCAACAGCAGTTAGAAGGCATCATCACATTCCCCAATTTTTGGTAATTTTTCATTGATTTCATTGGGCTGTGGATAAGGCCCACAGAGTGCATCCTATCTAAGATGCCTACCACAGCCTAGATAGAACTATATAATCCCAAGTCTAGGTAGACAAACCCCCTCCACCCTAATCTGCAAAAGCTACCAAGCCGGAAAAAATAACAACCCTTGCATTGTGACTAATCTACTAGAAAAAGCATCTCCACCGTCTCCCATTATTTTAGCCCAATTACTTTTTGTCAGGACATACTTTTGGTGGTGGTCTCATGACACAAAACAAAAATGGAACTAAAGGTATGTCTACACTAGCTCATTAATTCACGCTAGGTAGGCAAATGAGGTGACCGGAGCTACAAATGAAGCCCGGGATTTAAATATCCCGGGCTTTATTTGCATGTTCTCGTCCGGTCGCCATTTTGAAATTTCACTAGCCCGAACTCACTGCCGCGCGGCTACATGCGGCAGTGAAACGTTAATTTGAACTAAGTCCTTAGTTCGAATTAACTGTGCTCCTTGTGGAATGAGGAGTAACAGTTAATTCGAACTAAGGACTTAGTTTGAATTAACGTTTCACTGTTGCGCGTAGCCGCGCGCAGTGAGTTCGGCTAATGAAATTTCAAAATGGCGATCGACGGGAACATGAAATAAAGCCCGGGATATTTAAATCCCGGGCTTCATTTGCAATTCCGGTCACCTCATTTGCCTACCTAGCTCTAATTAACGAGCTAGTGTAGACATACCCTTACTTCACATCTAAGTCTATATTCTTGGAGTCTGTGCCCAGCATAATGTGGCAATGCGATTGCATGAAAACCTCTCATGAGAGTGCAAAGTGAAGTGAAATGCAAAGAAACTCATCTATAACCATGTCCTCTGAGAACTAAATAAATGTGGCTGCTGCTAATGGGAACAAAAGATGTTTGTGACTACCCTTTTATGAGAAGTACTGGACTGATCCATGGCAGGCCTTCTAACTGGCAGGTCGTGCCATTAATTGGCTGGCACCAAGAGTGGAACCTGTACTTCAGTTCTAACCCCATAATCCATTGCCAACTAGAGTAACCGGCGCTTTCTTTAAAAACTAGAACACAGAACATCAGAGTCTGTGTTGTCTTGAAAGTTTTCAAGTCACATGTTTTTAGGCATGTAGACCTGTACATGTATAAAAGTAGAAGCAGACTTTCAGCTTTATGGGGGAAAGGCTTTAAAATCCCTTTAATTAACCTTTCTTGTTGCAACAATAAATTCCTTCTGGCTGCATTTACAAAGCAGATCAATTTTTTATAATATTCCCGCTTCGTTTTTTTTTCTTCCAGTCACTGGAAAAGAACATGGACTCTGGTTATCTTTATTTGTTTCAGAATCTTTGTTTGGGTTTTTCGTTGCTTGTTTCTGTTTGTTTGTTTGTTTTGTTGTCCTGTTCCTTTCATCAGGCAGCTGAATGATCCTGTTTTCCAAGCAAAGATAATCTTTGCAGAACCAAGGAGTAGTTGCTCAATCTTAGATGAAGGGGGAGTGTATCAAAATAAAATGGTTTTGATTATAGAATGAAGGCTCGCAGTTAGCAAGCTGCATGTGGTTTTTGGCACTGCTTTTTGGGTGAGTAAGAACTGGAGCCAATCCTGCAAGATGAGTAAGGTTGAAGATATTATATGCCAAAAGACCTATTCCTATCCCTGTGCTGTTTGACTTATTTGCACCTCTGATTAGCACCGTATTTAACATTCTTATTTAATTATGTCCATGTTGGATTTTTATGGACTAATTTACCAGTGTCAATGTCTGGAAGATATTGCAGGCTTAAAGCACGTAAAGACATCTAAGCAAAGAGAGGTTTTGTCTGAAACAGCGTATGGTTTTTGAAATGCAAGCAAAGGTAGCATAGTTCTGGGATACACAGAGTGCTCATTATCACAGATCATTGTATATGAAAAATGGCTCATTGCTAAAGGAATCTGTAACTTTTGAAACTTACTGGATCATTGGGTTTAAAAAAAATGCCTTAAATTTTATTTAATCGGAAAAGGAGTGGCAGAACAGAAACTACAGCAGTCCATTAGCTGTAACAATGGAAAACTGGGAAATTTAATTAGAACGGAGTTTCTTGTTTCAGATTTACCCTGCCTCTAATTTTCTGGGTTTAAAAAAAAAAAAAAGAGGCACATTTTTTAACATCTTGGCATGAAAATTTAAAACCCGAAGGAAAATTAGCCAAATACATCTCAACTGCACACACAACACGTGTTATTTTGAACATTTGGCTCTTTTAAAAGGTACGTTTTTAAACTGAAGATTAACTCAACCTCAGCTCCAAACAGTTCTGAGGTGTTTAAAGTGGAGAGTGACTAGCCTGGATTCATATTTTAGCAGATGAACCTTATCACTGCACCGTGCCAAACAAGGTAGCCACTTCAGTCTGAACAACCCGGAACTTAGAGACATTTGAAATCTTTCTCCACCACAAAATGTTAGGGGCATTAGTCCACTTCTCACTCACAATGGGATGTTATCAACAATAACTTTTTTTTGTCTGCTTGGGGTTTAAAATGGACAAGAAGAGAAATACTCTTTAATGATTACTCTCTATTTTGTATTATGGGGGATCATTTGATTCTTGCCATTGAAACTGATAGTTTGCAAATTAAACAAACACATCTAAATTAAGCAAAAAAAATTAACATTTAGGATTATGTAAAAAGCTTTACATTTCCTTGGGATTCAAGTTACAAAGCTATGTTTCTGCAATAGAAAAAAAGGTCAGTTACCACTATTAAACTTGTATTTTGTTTTATACTAAGCCCTCACAATGGCCTCTCCGAGGGACTGTTTAGTTTGTATTACACTCTAATAAACTCCAGGTGTGGCAGACAAACTGAATAATAAGAACCTGATGGACCAGACTAGTTAAAAATAAAGTGGTACATTCCTCGTTCTCTGCATTTAATTTATTGTTAAACATTGTTATTGCTTACATTTATTGGGTAGTTTTTTTCTAGATTTATTAGGCACTACATTTAACAGTGTTATCGCTTGTAACTGACTATCAGTGGAATCGAAAACATATTTTCTTAAACAGCCTTGCCCTAATTAGTAAGTTGTTTCCCTATTGAAACAAAACAGACCCTAGGAGAATCAAGGGAAGACTTTTTTTTAACAGTCAGAATAAAAGTTCAAGGAAATCCTCTTTTTTCAAGACCACCTGTTAGAGCAGATGAGCTGTGGCATCTCTTTACCGTGTTCAGAGTTGGGTTCAGGGAAATACATGAAAAATGCCCAGGCAGAAATTAAAAAGAGGGAGAACATGTCTAAGGCCTGATTCAGAGGGCACTGAAATTAATGGGACTGTTTACATTATTGCATATTGTGGATCAACAGTGTAAGAAGCAGAGCAGCAAAACAGTTCATCTGTCCCATAGGACAATAACATTCTGCACTTGGAATAGAGAATGCTGAATGCCAGGTGTAGACAAGTGCCTTCCGTTTTTTTTTTTCATTCCAAGTTAATGGCACGAGAAAAGAATCCATGAAACTTTTTAACTTGAAAATACTGTGCATCAGGCAGCCCAATCTTTGAGATACTGAGGGATACATATGATAAAGATGATGATACTCTTTACATAAGATAAAGATGATGATACTCTTATTCAGAATGAAAGAGCATGACCAACTATGGCTTGCACTTATATATCCTTTAACAAATGCATCAAACTTGAAAAGTCTCAGGGGGTAGCCAGGATAGTCTGTAACCCTGAAAAAAAAAAGTCATTCTTAGAGACTAACAGAAAGTAGAGAAAATCATGAGCTTTCCCCTTTGCAAACATTTCCTTAATTACCATCAATGCAAAAACACCCAACCTAGGCATCACAAACGAGCAGTAATAAGAAAAAAAAAATCATGAAGAATGAATAATAGATTGCACTTAATGAGGCAGACCCTGCAAGGAGCAAAACACTTCCTAGGAGGCACAGACTACCTTCAGTTCCCCCTGAATCCTGGAGTTATTCAGCAGTGGCTAGCCCGGTGTTCTGACACTACCTTCCGTCTGAGGCGCTCAGAGAAGCTGTTTTCACGCTAAACCGAACTTTATTATTATCCCCAAGCTGAGGCACAAAGAGACTAGAGCAAATTCAAGAGAAGCCTTTATTTGGTCCATGCAGTGACTTTCTCAGTGTCAGAGAGCGAGTTAGCAGCAGAGCCAAGAAGAGAGCCCAGGAGTCTTGACAGCTGGTCTCCACCACAAACTATTCTGCATAACACAGCCTCATACAAGGAACTCTGGCCCTTTAGAATCCAAGGTCTTTGCAGGCTGAGCTGTACCTCAGGCTTGGGGTACACTAGGAACTTATGTCAGTAGAATTATGCTGCTCCAGGATATGGGAAATCCACATCTGTGAGTGATGTACCCTCACCCCCTTACCCTGTGTAGAAGGGCTGCTGACTGGGGGAGGAAAGGGATAGTTGCCCTGAGGCCCGGTGATTTTAAAAGGCCTGGGGATATTGGCCCTTTAAATTACCACCAGAGCCCCATGGGGTGCAGTCCAGACAGTGCTGAGGGCTGTCTGGGGGAAGCACAGTACAATCCCAGTAACACTGAGGTCTTGCTGTCCCTAGCCCCATCCTTTCTTCCCATCCCTTTTGAGAGGCCCACAACTGAGATCCCCCCCCCCCCACATTGGCCCAGAGCCCAGCGAAGTCTGTCACCAACCATGCCATGTAGACAACATTACGTAGACAAGAGGACTTGTCCCTTCCACACAGTTGCCATCAGTTGTGGAAGTGGGTTACTTAGGTCGACGAGAGAAGCTTTCACATTGGCATAGGTCACATCTTCACTAAGCGCTACAGTGGTGCGGCACTGTGGATACAGACAGGGCCAGTCCTAACCAATTGGCAGCACTGGGCGGCCACCTAGCTCGCCCGTAGGGTTGCCAGATGGTTTAAAAAAAAAATACCAGACAAAAATTTGTCAAGAAAAAAAAAGGGTCGGGGAGTAACCAGGGAAACCTGGAGGGAGGATTCGGGAGGCTGGGCCGAGATGCGGTAGTGGACCGCCCCTAAGACCGGCTTTGTCGGCAGCCCCTTGAAAATGGCAGCGCCAGGCAACCGCCTGGCTTGCCCGCCTCTAAGACCGGCTCTGGGTATAGACAAAACCTTGGAGGGGGCAAACTCAGGCAGCATTTCCAGAGACCACTAAAACATTCTTGGGTTTTGCGGGCCACTCTTCTGCCATGTTCAGTGTCAACCAAAGAAATGTGCTAGCTAACCCAAGAATACACAGGAAATCTGGTGCACAATGGAGAAAGCAAAGGTCAAGAGGTGGGCCCAGCATCCCCCGTAGCTAGTTTGGCAAGGTATGCAAGCCTAATGCATATCTCTGGTGACTGTGTTGCCAAAGGCTCTCTGGCTGACCCTTTTCCTGAGAAGCCATACATAAATCAGGGTTGGAGGTAATATCATTTACAGAGGAGAGGAAGGAAGCTAAAGCAGAGAGAAGATTTGCAGCTCTGCTCAGGCTAAATCCCGGATTCTTAATTCATAGAAAAACCACTGAAAAGGACCATATTTGGGGGGAGGGAGAGAATAAAATGAAGTTGTGTTTCCCAGCATGCACAAGGAGAAATTAGATTAAAAAGCAAACACTTTTGCAACATAACTCTATTTTATTTCTTAGAATTCAGAATAACACCTCCGAACCCCCAAACAGAGCAAAAGCAAGCAGGCTGCTCCCAAAACAGTGAGGCATAACTCACTCCACCTTATTGTAGGCTGGCAGCTTGCAAACTCACTGCAGGTAGGCCAAGATCACTGCTTCCCTACAGAGCCTCCTCTCTGCAAGCTGGAGCCGGAAGCTCCCTGAAATTTCAAGTGGCAGCTTGTCATTTTTATACAGTTTTCCATACAGTGCATAGACCCTAAAGTTCCAACTCTGAAATGGCAACCCTGATTGACTGACTAATTGGCAATAGGGCTAGTCAAATGACACCATGGCATCACTGATAGATTCTCAGACTGCTGAATTTCAAATACTGTAAAATCTCGAATATAATGCACACTTTTTTTCCGAGTTTTTTTGGGTCAAAGTCGGGGTGCGCATTATATATAAGCGCTATTGTTTAAAATTTTATTTTGGCAGTTCTGTGTCAGAAGACGACGAACCTCCACTATGCTGACGCCACGCTAAGACGGCAGTAAACATGAAATCAACATCAACTGAAATGGCAGAGATTCCTAGAATGCTTTAAAATATTTAAAAACAATAAATAATATGAAATTTATGTCTTACTTGTCATATGAAATAGTTTATAGTTAATTAATTGCTGACATTTATGAAAATAAGTTATAAACATGGACATCGGATGTGAAGTTGAATTTTAGTCCCATAGACTAGCAATCATATAGACTTTCAAAAAAGTAAGTAAATCAATAGCCGGAGTGCGCATTATATATAGGAGTATAGATTTTTTCATTATGATAAAATTCAGAAGTCAGGGTGCGCATTATACATCGGTGTGCATTATATTTGAGATTTTACAGTAACCGCCATTCCTTTTTGTATGTGCTCAGTTATATAGCACACGTGCAAAACCTCTGCCGGCGTACTTCCGGTGAGACAACGTAGCTGGCCATTCGTGACATCTTCTGGTCAATAAGGGTGTGTCTACCCTGCAACTACACACCAGCAACTGGCCCATGTCAGTGGACTCAGACTCACGGGACTTGGGGTATGGGACTGTTTAACTGTGGCGTAGACATTCAGGCTTGGGCTGAAGCCGGGCTCTGGGACCATCCCCTCTTTTGGGGTCTCAGAGGCCCAGTTTCAGCCTGAGCATCTACTCCACCAAGTCATAGAACATGGGTCAGCCACAGGTGCTAACCTGGACCAACCCTAAGGGGCAGCAGCTTTGGAATTCTGCCACTAACACCCAGTTTCAGACCCTACAGCTGATCACAACCCAAGGAACAGATGCTAAACAATACTTTGGTTGGCTCTGCATGGGAGTTAGATTTATATGAGATGGTGGCTAATAAATAACAATACCAGTACTTAGGGCTTACACAGTTTTACCTCCTCCATTAAGATCCAGCAGCCAGACTTCTTCAGGAATGGTCTGGGCTCTTTCCACACTCTCGCCCCTTCTGCTTCATATAGTTAGTTGAGGGGCACGTGTCTTGGTTATTCTCCACCACAAAAGTAGGGCAGGTGCCTTCTCCCCTGGATGTGTAGAGAGTACCCCCGGAGGCAAGGAAGAGTGTGATGGGCCAGGCCTCCCCAGCATATGGAGCTGGCCTGACATCTGGGCTGGAGGAAGCTGTAGCCTACAGAGGTACATCATAGAAGCTACACACTCTCCACATTGTGCCAGCCTCTTCTCCCTGGGGCAGTGTGCACCCGTTGCTATGAACTGTGTCTAAATGGCCCCGTCCAATCTTTAGCTGTTAACTCCTTGCACGGGCAAAATTCCCTTTGACATTAAAAGGCCAACTACGGAGTAACTGCACCGAACACAGATGGGAGGCTTGTCCGTGCCAGCACTGATTAAACCCTGAGGACGGAGTGCAGGATTTGGGCTCAGGCTAGAATGACCCCCATCTGACTGGGTCGTGGCAAAGCCCAATGCCCCCCTGAGCTCCTCAGCCACAGGAAGGGGCTCCTCCTGCAGTCCATGCCTCCTGCACAGACTGCTAGCTCCACAGATTTGCTCTGGACCCAGGAGTAAGCGGGGAGAGCACATTCAGACGTGCCATTCTCAGCATGGGGGGAGCAGGGGCAGAGGTATAATTGTGGGCTGCTTGTCCATCATTTGGTGAGAAAATGATTCCCAGATGCTGGAGGGTAACCTCCGAAGTGTGCATGTGTCTGTCGCTCTCTATATATAAAATAGAAAGAGTAATTTTATACCTAACCTGACAACATACTCCACATAAGCACAGGATCCCGCTCCTTAAAAGGCTAATAACAGCGACCTTTGGGAAGACATAATAGACTCTCCTGACCTGATTTGTTTGGGAAGCAATGACAACCCAAATCCTGAACTCCTGCCAGTCACGAACCAGAGTAAAGAAATCAGAATTTGAACTGGCCTGAAAAACATTAGGCAACCCTAGTATAACCCCTCTTATTGTGTTGTGTAATTTTTCCAACCCCTTTCCCTCTCACCTCCCCGCCCCTCTCTCCAATACATTTCCAGAGGGACTGAAATCCAGATCACACATACAAGGCAAGTTTCCAGCATTCTTATTACTCTATTGGAAGAAATAACCAGAGCCAGCATCTCTGAACTACTTCCCAATCTGTTCTGTTCTTCTAACTTCGGTGTCAGCAATGCACGGCTCCTAATCCATTACAGGAATGTATCACAGTACGTGTCAATTTGTTTCTCTTCTCTCGCTTTGCGATGACATCAGGAAAGGAACGGCTTGTAAAATCCAAGTTTCAGCAACAGATTATTTCACTTAACTGGATCCTCACCATACAGTTCCAGTTTTAAACATTCATACTATATTATAATCTAGAGCAGCGGTTCCCAACCTGGGGTCCGCGAGGTATTGCAGCGGGTCCATGAAAAAAATAAAAGAGAAATTAAAATGATCCTAGAAAATAAGTTTTAAATAAATTGCAAACTTACAATCCATTATTATTTTAAAATTAAATATCTTCCAATAATGTTATTAATTGCTGTCCGAAAATCTATATTGTGGTGCCTTTGTGTGACGAAACTATCGCAACGGTTAGAAGCAAACAAACTTTAGCCATACATTCAACCTGGATCTGCGGCTGAAATCAGGCTTGCTGAAGAGAAAGGAGACTGATGAGCACAGTGAAGCATCCACAAGTGGAATGTCTAATCAAACAGGCATAAGTAAACAAAAAGTGAGAATATACTCCGCTGACTACTAGAAATGTGGCTAGAATTGGCTTTGATGGGGGTCCACGAACAGTTTGGGAGGGGTGATTGGGGGTCCATGAATGGTTTGAGGGGGGTGATTGGGGGTTCGCACTAGTGATAAGGTTGGGAGCCACTGATCTAGAGAATTTCCTTCCTTTTTACTGGCGATTTTTATTGCAAACTGTTTGCAACCCACAAGCATCCAATTTTTTTTAAGGCAATCTGTTTTAGACCTGTTAAGTGTTAAGAGCATTTTATCAAAGGTATCCCATGTTGTCATGCTGTCACGCAATGGGGGATTGGCTGGGCCAGGCTTCTCACCAGAACCTGATACAGAAATTTAGAGCACGTTACTGGAGAACTTTTACTGGCATTCCAATTGGCACTCAGCTTATTCAGGGAAACTACCATTAGCTTTGATTGCCTGAGCAAAGACTGAATAAAGAACCTCAGAATTTAGCCCATTATGTCTCTTTCCATCTTCAATGGTTAAGGTTCACAAAATGTATCTTTAATCTCTGAGACAAATTGTTTCACTGTAAATTTCTCAAATGTTAGGGCTCATCCCTACATTGCTTATTTAAGTCAATGAGGTAATTCACATGAGCAAAGATTACTTGCATGATTGCAGGATCAGGTTCTTAACTGTCTGGCTACTATATTTCCCGAGTGGACATGATTCAGCAAAAACGTGTCAATCATTCAGCTTTCGAAACAGCGGGATTATGATTCTTTTTTTTTTTAAGTGAGACTTCATTTACTTGGCTTGTGATGGAGATAGTCAGCTGCAATAAAGAATTGAAAAGCACCAATTCTTAGGAGGTGATTGCAGTCAGTGCAGGAAAATGTTAACTGCTGGACTCTTCATTTGTATTGCACCATCTTTAATTACAACAAAAGAAACTCAGAAATGGACAAGACTTTGTGAGAAGCAAAAGCCTGTGAAGGGCAGTGGTACAGTTCAAGTGGAAACACCGAGGCAACCCAAAATCAACCATAAGAAAAAGAAGATTCTGCCCCAAATGCATTCCCTGGAGCAAATACTGGCTCCAGTAGAGTTAAATTGGGAGTTGAATTTGGCCCTTGGAGTAGAAGAAAATGACAAGCATTACAAAAAAAAGGGGGGGGGAGGTTACGGGTGAGCAGGATGGAGCAAGAGAGAGTGAGTGGCAGATGTCACTGATTTCATTCCACCGCCTTAACTTGCTGTTTGAAAAAACTCCTCATGTGTGACCTGAAAAAAAGAGAGAGAAGCAAAATGAAAACAGGCATCAACAAAGCACTCTCTGTAAGATTTCAAAAAAATGTAAATTAATGACTGGCAGTAAGAATCTCCAAAGGAAACAACATCCCGGTTTAAGCATCGCCATCAACAAAAGCTCAACAGCATATGGTAATGTTAACTTTAATATGAAAAGATAGCAATCTTTAAAAAGTGAATTTAGGGAAAAAAAAAAAAACCTTGCTAGGTGCTCATCTTTTTTAAATCGCTTTAAAAAAAATGTTGAAAGATTCCCCCCCAACCCCAAACTGTTCACATTGTGTTGCTAAATGAAGTTGAGATAGTTACAAATTTTAAATAAAAGTGCCTCGGATCTCCAGTTAATAAGGCAGAAAAATGGATTTGTAATGGATAATTAAATCTAAACTTACATGAATGTAGGCATATGGATTTAAATAAATTAAGGTAACATTTTCTATCTCTCATTACTTCAATAGCACCTCAGTGCAAATGCACCTCCTTAGCCCATGGTTTTGACTCACGATTCCTTCATGAAGTTTTAGAAGTATCATTTTGCAATAAAGAGGTATTTCATGGTCAATTGACTTTATCCAAAAATAATAGGAAAAGAAGCTTACAGGGGAAAAGCCAGCCCTATCTGGCATAAAACGTTAAACTTTCTGGATCTGAGTAAAGGAGGGTTTAAAAGACTTGGGCTTAGCAGTACGTCAAGAGAATTACACACAAACAGCCACCTCCGCATGAATGCGGCCATTATATCCTGTATTGAAGATCACAACAATAGTAGCACTTCATTGAAGAAAAGATGATTCCACTATTATAGACAGGCCTCTCAGATCGCCTGGTTCAATGCACAACTGCGAGATGTGCATTCTCATGTCACTGCCAGAACACACAAAGTGGAGTCCCAAAAGCCTGGGGCTAAATCACAGACCGTACAAGCCCCACTGAAAGTCTGAACGTCCTGCACAAGTTAAAGGTTCTCAGTTACCGTAAGAGGTGGCAGAGATCATGGGAGCAGCATTTGTCATGGGAACGCGGGGTTGGTAAAGGAAGGCTGTTTTATACCACTTGGAGGTTGTTTTGTTAACCAGCTTGGAAAATTATTCACTTTGTGTGTCTGATTTTCTGTCTTTTGCATGGTGTGGGGTGAAGACAGGGGGTTCCTAGCACACGCAAGGTGAGAGGAGAATAGGATCTGTTGTCTCCTCAAACTGCCGCACGAGAGGGATCTGCCATCACTACCCAAAATCTTTCATCTTGTGTCAGACAACAGAAAGCGCAAGTGCTGCTGACATAAAATCTAGGAGTGTCAACAAAAAGATGGGGTGAGGGGATAGAGGATCTGTAAATAGAGACACCTCTCGCTCGTGAGTTTCAATCCAGCAAAATGAGTCCCCATCAGATGGCTATTCAGTGTTCTGTTTGAAATAAATATCCACATTACAAAACCATCAATACCAGCTCCTTTTACTGGGCACTTGAGGGAGTGAAACTGCTGAAGAGGCAAGGAAAAGAAACTGAGTTATTCTCTGCCCCTCACTGGCTGTCCTTTGGGATTAAAAACTGGGTGTAGTGTTCTCTGTAAGCTGTGCACTTGTTTGGCCACTCAGGAGAGAGATTCAAATGTTGCCTAGCTGATTAACAGCACGCCCACAGTTAGGTTTTGTGTTTCTATTACTGGTGTACATTCGCACAGGCCTCAGTGCACATAAAAAAATTTATTTCGCACCTGGATGGAAAAAAATCCACACACGAATGGAAAAGAGTAGAGGGAACACTGGGCCATGTAGAAGAATATTGTCTTACTCCTGCCCATGCCAGACCTCAAATGGATGGGGTGCTGCACGTCCAGACTGAGGTGCAGATAGGTAGGGCTACTGATATGCCATGGTATTTTTTTAAATAAAAAAAATCAGAGCACAGTCATAGTCAGTTCCACAAAAATGACGGGTTTAGGGGCCATGCCAACATTTTTTATTAAAAACAAATTCTCTGGGAAATGAAGGGGCATCACCCACCTGCAACAGCACCCTCTAGCCAGCACTGCAACCCTAAACCAGCCCTGGTGGGAAAGGGTCTGGCGAGTAATCCCATTCTGCATTGACCCCGGGCATGGGCAGCCGCAGCTCCTATGTCTCGTGGGTCATTGTGACCAGCTGCGGTGCAGCACCAGTCTGGTTTGTCCCATCTCACCTTCCCTGTCATGATGGAGAGGCAGTTGGGCCAAACTTGATCGGTGCTGTGACCCCCACAGGCCTGGTATGGGGTGCCAGACCCCGCTACGGGGGAGCCATGGTCACAAAGTCCTGGGCCAACAGGAAAATCATGCTGTGTGTGGCTTTTGTCCTGCCATGAGAAACCTGCAACCATATTTACTGGTAGGGAGATGGGAGCCAAGGACTGGAATGGCAGCTGAGATGTAGTTTGGATAGAAGCCTGGTTCAAAAAGGGTTATTGATTAATGATCTATTTCACCGTCACCCGAAATTCACACAGGGATCTGCTTCTCCTCTCCAACTTCTCACGTAGTCAGTCGAGAGCTCCTCTTACACATGCCATTAATAAATTCCCATCTACAAGATCACAGCAAGAGGCACTGATCGTCCATCCCCACTCCGTCCCTTTCCCCAAGTCTCCCATTCCACCCTCTCTCTTCCTGCCCCAACCCTACCCTCCTTCACCTCTTCCTGCCCCCCTGAGCCTCTCCCCCCAGCATCACCTGCATGCAGCTGATCACAGTGGGTGGGGGGCTGGGAGGGAGGGAGGGGGAAGAGCTGATTGGTGGGGCCACCCGCAGGCGGGAGGGGTTGGGAGAGGAGAGGAGCTGATCTATAGGGTTTCCAGTGGGTGCTGATCACCCCATTTTTGGTTTTCCAAGGGTGCTCCAGCCCCAGAGTTCCCGCAGAGTCAGCACCTATGCAGGCCTGATGAGGGGGGGGGGGCCGGAGAAAGCAGGCAGTCGCCCTGGGGCCTGATGATTCTAAAAAGTCTGGGGCTCCCAGCTGCCGCTGTTGCTACAGTGACAGTGGCCTGAGCCCCGGGCCCTGCAGCATCACTGCGAGCGCGCCCGGCAACGCACTGCAAAGCCCCGCGCCGCACTCTGGCTGGCTCTGAGAGCCAGCGGGGAAGGGGGCGCTGCATCGTCCAGGTGGCAGTGGGGGGGTTGGCTGTCCCACTCCCACTCCTTCTGCCTGAGGCCCTGCTCCTTCCAGGTACATAGAGCCGCCCTCTCCCCCCCCCCCACCACCACACACACATTGCCCATGGGCCTGGCCATCCTGTCAGCTCCCCTGCCCCTACGTGACCCAGTGCCATCACACTGAACTCATCTGACACTGCAGCAGCCCCCTCAGTCTCAGGCACTCGGAAGTCCCTTTAGCTTGTCAACTGGCTTTGCTAAACTGCTCACTTGGGAGATTAACAGTGGAGTGCCCATAATTTGTGGTGGGCTTTTTTGAGCTCTGCTTACCAACCGAAGCTGCACAGTAAAGTATTTCCATGGACTTTACTACAGCAATGTTATCAGGATTTATAAAAGTCAATTAAAGACCTCCGTCCCTAACAGTACAAAACAATACCTACAAACCAGCAACATATTTTTGGCACAAGATGGCAGAGATAAGGCAGTAAAAGGCACTGGGTCTTTTACTTTTGCAGCCTCCAAGGTACCTTCAGCAGATGTGATTTCTCTTTCAACCCTTTCTGATCATCACCATGTTTTACAAAATAACCATGGTTGCATTTGCAATTTTTTTTTGTCTAAGCGGTCTTGTTCTTCTCAGGTTTCCCAGGGATGACAGCATTAAACCCAGTGCAGACCATTGTGGGCTTGAAAACATGTCTGGTTTACAGCAGTCAGCTCTCCTCTGTTTTCGTTTGCAACCCATACAGGTCAAGAATTCACATCAGTGGTGGAGTTTACTTGGCTTCCAGTGTGGTTTAAAGAGCGTGACCCCTTTTCCAGAGCAGGGCCTTCACTTCAACAAAGTGGGGCTTTTTAAAGGGCCCGCAGCATAATGGAATTGCAAGAAGGATGATGGAGCAATTAAAAAACTGAGAAGATGGCAATTCTTAGTGTGGTCAGCTGCTATTTTAAACTGGGTCTCACACTGTATTGTGTGCATGATCTCGAAGGTAGTATGATTACTACCCTCTCTAATGCGAGCTGTGTACGTGGCAACCAAGGACGCACATATTTTTAAGCAACTATACTAGCCTTTTTTTGTTTAAAGTAAACATAAGGTTTGACTACTTTAAAAAACTATAACTTTGAATCCACACCCCTTAACGTAAAGGGTTTCAGTTTCCAATCCTTGAGGAATCCAAATGACTTCACTGTTCCAATCCTTCCAAAATATCAGTGTGGGTTCAAAGATCAAATGGATAATGTCAACCCCACACTTTTGGGTGTAGATCCCCCCAAAACTGTAAGTTGGCTGTGCTTCTTAACAGAGTCTTAGGCCACATAAAAAAGAAAAACACTTGAAACTATTTTTGGGCCCATTTCAAAAACAAAATATGTCAGGGTTCAATGCACTAGAAACTAGGATTAGGTTATGGAAGCCCTGAAAGATCAATTTGCGGTGGATTGCTATTACCTTGAGGCGACTTCCAGAAAGCTGAGTGTTTTTGCTGTTGTTAATTGTACCCTTTATGCAAGAATAGAGGGTATAATAGAAAAGGCCTAATCGGGCATTTTTGTTGTGGTTGTTGAAAAAGATGGTTTAAAAGGAGATTTCTGGTTTCATAAACAGACTTTAACTCTTTATTGATGGGCCCTGAAACTGGGCACTTCCCTGGGTCTCAAGAGATTGGCTTTCAGTTCCCGGCTAGGCCACAGTGTTCCTCTGTGACAGGGCAAGTTCCTTAATCTCTGTGTGCATGGATTCTGTAAAATGGGAATAATCATAGATCTTCCCCCCTCTGTCTTGTCTATTTGGGTCCCATATGAGGAGAGATTAAAGAGACTGGGACTTTTCAGCTTGGAAAAGAGGAGACTAAGGGGGGGATATGATAGAGGTATATAAAATCATGAGTGGTATGGAGAAAGTGAATAAGGAAAAGCTATTTACTTGTTCCCACAATATAAGAACTAGGGGCCACCAAATTAAACTAATGGGCAGCAGGTTTAAAACAAATAAAAGGAAGTTCTTCTTTACACAGCGCATAGTTAATCTGTGGAACTCCTTGCCTGAGGAGGTTGTGAAGGCTAGGACTATAACAGGGTTTAAAAGCGAACTAGATACATTCATGGAGGTTAAATCCATTAATGGCTATTAGCCAGTATGGGTAAGGAATGGTGTCCCTAGCCTCTACTTATCAGAGGGTGGAGATGGATGGCAGGAGAGAGATCGCTTGATCATTACCTGTTTGATTCACTACCTCTGGGACACCTGACATTGGCCACTTTCGGCAGACAGGGTACTGGGCTGGATGGACCTTTGGTTTGACCCAGTATGGCCATTCTTATGTTCTTAGCTTATAAGCTCTCACAGGGACGGTCTCTTATTGCGGGGCTGCAGAGCACCTGGCATGTTGGAGCCGCCATTTTGGTTAGCTATTGCAAAGCACATTATAAAATCAGATGTTCTGAGGCAGGAACATCTGATTTTATATATAATTTGGTGCAGTGGCGCCGAACTGAGAACTGAAGGTTTGCTGTACTCTGTGTGCTGCCCCTTGAGAATGTGCTCTTCACCCCCTTACGGGAAATGTGTGCCAAATCATTTTCATTTAACATGAGAAAAAATAGTCTTTATGACTCAGTGCTGTATCTAAGAAGAAAGTGTTAACACACACACACACACACACACACACACACACACACACACACACACACACACTCCAACCTCCTCTGCTGCTTTTACAGTGAATTATTTCTAAGTCACAATGATTTCTCAATTATTGCAGGACTAGCCCCTCCAGGAATTAATCCTATATCAATGCTCTATCAATCAATGCTCTGGCACCTGTTAATCACCCATTTACATGACCTACTAGCTTGTTGGATGAGACCATAATATTCCTCTCTGTTCCTTCTGACAATCTGTCTACGGTTGGTGCAAAAGCTTCTGCAGCTCCTGCCATCTGGAACAGACTTCCTATCCTGCTGATTCTGGTCTCTGTTTCATTTCAAATCAAAGATGAAAAGCTATCTTTCCCTCCCTTGCCTATATCTCTTCATTTCTCTCTACCCTTGCTATTATATATAATTTATCTTTGTAACTGCGTGATAGCAGTCACTTGTTAGCAAAGGCTAGAGGAGAGATTGCAAAATGGTTTCAATTATAACCCAGTGTTTTCTTGCTTTGATACAGTAACTTTCCCCAAACATTTTCCTTTTGGGTTGAAAGTGTGGTTGCTTGATCTCTCTCCTGAAATATGACTTTTTTAAAAGATGGGGGAAAGCTTGACTAAAGCCCATTTTTAAATGAGGCATGCATTATAAAAACACAACAACCAAAAAAATCTATACTTTCCTGCACTGTGAAAAATTATGGCCACGCAATTTCTTGGCCCTCTCTGCCCCCCAGATATTGCAAGCACATTGAAATTTGGAATCTCCTGTATAAGTAACGCTCCTGGAGAGAAGCATCCATGAATTATTTTGAAATACAATAACAGTGTGTGATTCCTGTTAGCAAGCTTTTTTTTTCTTCCCCCCATAGAACAAAACCTAGAAATTTAAGTGCAGCTTTTATATGAATGCAACGCTAAGGTAGCATTGGAAAATATTACAACAAACAAACCAAACATCAAGAATTTGGGATGGGATTTAAACTCTTACGCGTCAGAGCAAAAACAACCTGCAATTTTGGGGTAAGGAAGGAACTTCTCATGAAGGCAGATTATTCCATAACTGCCTGCTGCAGTTTCTTAAATCTTCCCCTGAAGAATCTGATATTAGCTTCTGTTTAAGACATGATGCTGAACTAACCCATCTTCCCTTTCTCCTCCTATTTCCACTCCTCTTCAGGAAATGTTCCATACATCGCCACACATGCCCCATCAGAAATGTCTGCTTCTTTGCCACTTAGAACATGTCTATACTAGGAAATTTTTTCAAAATAAGAACTCCTGAAATAACTATTTCAAAATAAGTGTCATTCCTCAGGGAAAGCAGGAGTTATTTCAAAATAACCAGCCCCTTATCTCGAAATAACGGTAGTATGGATGCTTCGATTGTTATTGCAAAATAAGGGGAGTTATGTCGAAATAACTCCCTAGTATAGACCAGGACTTGAGACTAACACCACAGCAACATCCTCTGGGGATGAATCAGAAAGTTGGAGTCCATCCGTAACATTTCTGGTTAGCCTTATTAGCCCTCCATGTTCTCCCTATCCTCACCATCCAACAGAAGTGAAAGGAGAATACCTTTTAAAATGGATTTGCCTGTGACACTCATTGCCATCAGGTAGAATTGAAGCCAAGTGCTAAAACAAATAACGATGGTGATAGTTTTTCATATGTATCAAGTCCATTTGAAAAAGATCTGAGAAATTGCAAAATGGAATAAGTCACGTCATAGGGGAATTAATGGTTGGCTAGTTCATGCTCTACAGCCATGGAAGCCACTATAATCTTATACATTTTTTATCCTATGTAAAGTATATTTACCATCTTGCCTAGGAGCCCCCGGTCATGGACCAGAACCCCATTATGCTAGGTGCTGTACAGATTTAACTGCCACATGTAACCACTATGCTAGGTGCTGTACAAATGTAACTGCCACAAGTAACCACCACTGGGTGGATTTGAACCTGGGACTACTGAAACTTAGTATAGGAGCCTCTACCCTTTTAGCTAAAAGCCAGCTGGCTCCCAGCCTGTGCTGTAGAGGTCTCTTGGTCTTATCTGTTGCTGTGGTCTAGGTGCCACTGCATGGGACTGTGAGCCACACTTGGTGTGTGGGTTACACAAACACAGAGCAAAACGATAGTAGCATGTGTGACATGCATTGGAGGGAAAGGGGAGGGAATCTGAGGCTAACAGCAAGACACTCGTGTGCTTACCCAGGCCAGCTATAGACATACAACTATTACCAGAGTATTTGTGGGCTGATTTCGAGAAGCAGTGGTACAGGAGAAATGGGTCCTCAGGAAGAGAGTTGAAGGAGAAAAGGACTAGCTCAGGCAGGGTGTTCCACGCATGAGGGATGAAACAAGACACAAAGGCAGTGGCCAGAGAAGGGGCATGACACAGAGAGGCGAGAGCAGAGAAATGAGGCAGAGCAGAGCTGTAAAGAGCCTTGAACTCAAGGCCGAGTGATTGAAGGAGAAACTTGGTACTTGTGAGCTCTTACTGGCCTGGAAAGTGTGTGATTCGATTGAGTATTTGAGCTTGGAACCACAAAAGCAACCCTCTGGACCTTATGGCTTTGCTAGATTCTCCTGCTTCCGTTTGCAGTTGTAGTGGGACCTCGCTCGTTTGACTGCAGTCGCTTGGGAGGGTTTGTTTTTCTTTACTTCAATCCACCTTTTCTCTTTTCTTTTAGGTCCTAAATTGTTATTCATCTGTTTTGATTTAAATTATATTTATGTACAGTTACTCACAGCTCTGACTGGGGCCTCCTCCCTCCCGCGACTGTCTCAGATGCCTGCACATTCACGTTGGCTGCTTTACAGCAGATGCCTACAGCGCTAAATGAAAGCAGCTCTTTTATCAGTGAGCCCTTTCACCTCCTATTTTTGTATTTCTTATTAAGGCTCCAATCAGTTCTAGCTTTCTCTTCAAAAGCAGTGAGCGTTATTCAAAACATCAACAGCAGCCCAGCTAAACTGTAAAATTATTAGGTGCTCTAAACCTTTTCTTTCTACTTTGCCTTTTTTTTTTATAAACAGCACAGTGCTGCTTGTAGGGGGTGGTGCGTGGAAGGCACCGTGTCAGTTGTAACACCACATGTGATCCATCTAACTTAGCCTATGGCTAAACTAATCCATGATCATGGAATAGGCCTGGTTATGTTACAGGTTGTACCTCCCTTAACCAAGACTCCCTGGTCTGGCAACATCCGTGGTCCATGGATGTTCCTGGCGGCGGGGCAGGAGTGCCGTAAGGGGTACCAGTGACTCAGCCAGGATCCCAGAGTGTGTGGGGGGAGGAGGATGACATGGCGGGGCGTTCTGAGAGCTAGCCTCCCCCAGCCAGCAGTTCACCTACTGCCCATGGAAAACACAAAGCATTGCATATTGTGCTGTAAAATTTTTCCCCAGCTCGTCTAGACTTAGATGATGGGATTGTGGGAGAAGTAGTGGATGACCTTTAGCCACGGACCTCAGACCTCTCCCAGCCCCAATGATAAACTCTCTCAGCAGAGAAGAAGAGGTAGCCAGATCAGCAATTCCTCTATGTATGGCCATGATGGATAGGTCAGTTTTCTAGCAGAAGCTATTGCTTGAATCTGCCACTCAAAATGGAAAGAAAAGTCGATAGAAAAGTTGTTTTGTGTTGCATCTGATGGTTTTCCGACCTTTCCCCTTTCCCAGTGGTCTTAGTTCCACCCCCTGTGTTCCACCTCACTGATGGCCACTCCCACAAACAGCAAAGAAGACTATAAATCAAAATGCCTAAATAATTAAAATAAATCCCCTTGGAATAAGGGATGCAATGTGCCTGTCCCTTAGACAATCTTTAGAGGCACATACAGCAGTAACCTTTAGGAACAGAGAAGAAGGGAAGGCTGATATTTTGCTAAAGGGTCCAACCTGGAACATAGGTGATCTGGATTCAGTCTTTCTTTCTGCCACCGCCTTCCTGTGTGGCCATGGGTGACTCACTTAATTTCTTGGTACCTTAATCCATCCATCTGTACAACAGTGATAATAATGCACCCTTTGTCTCTCTTTCTCAGTTAGGGTATGTTTACACTGCAAAGTTAATTCAAAAATAACAGCCATTATTTCTAATTAACTTTAATAGTGTCTATACATGCAAACCGCTATTTTAAAATTAATTCGAAATAGCGGAGCGCTTAATTCGAATTTGGCAAACCTCACCCTATGAGAAGTAACACCAAATTTGAAATAGCTATTTCGAATTAAGTGTTGTGTAGACACTTGATTCGAAATAGGAGGCCTCCAGCCCTTCCCAGGGAGCCCTGGTGAACACTCTGGGCACAACCAGGAAAACTTACTCTCCTCTCCCCCAGCCCCAGAGCCATTAAAGGGGTAGACCCTGGCCATAGTGCCTTTGCCAGCTCCAAGCCTGCCAGCCTAGAGACAGTAGTGGCCACCGGAGCCTCTGACCCAGTGGCCCCAAAACATGAGCCAGCAAGCCACTGGCAGCCAGCCCTCCACCGCTCCCCAGGAGCAGTCTGCCAGCTCCCAGGAGCCTGACAGGGGCTGGAGAAGGTGGGCACTTCCTGGGCCAGGGTGGAGATCATGGACCTTATTCAGGTTTGGGGGGGGATGCCCCCAACATCCATGATCTCCGCACTAGACTGAGGAATGCGGCCGTCTATGGCAGGATAGCTGCCAGCCTGGTCACCAAAGAACACATGCGAACCCAGGAGCAGGTTTGCATGAAAATCAAGTTGGTCCGGCGAGACCCCCAACCCTAAGCTTCCCCTTCCCCTTCTTCCCCTTGCTTCCCCTTCCAGCTCCCTCCTCCCAGGTTTCCCCCCTCTCCACCTCCTTTTCCCAGTCTCTCCAGAGGTTCATCCCCCAGTTTTGTTCAATAAACCCAGTTTCTATTTTTGAACATACGTGTCTTTTGTTTGACATCAGGAAGGGGGGCTAGGGAAGGGTAAGTGGAAGGACATGAGGGAGGAATGGGGCACGAGCTCCTGGTGGGGAGGACCAGGGTGGCTCTGAGGGCTCCTCGGGGTGGACGCTCTCCCGCAAGGCCTCCTGGATCCTGACAGCCCCCCGATTGCAGCCTGCAGCAAGTGCAGCCGGGCTGATGGCAACGACCCCATGAGACACTCTGGCGTGCCCAGGGGCAGGTCTGGCTCCATGTGTACTGTGGTGGCACTCCAAGACAGGACTGCTTTGCTGTCCCTCATCGAGGTAGATAAGCAACCCTGAGAACTGTCTGTCCAGGGTGGGGGTAGGGTCCCTTTAAGCACGGAGCTCAGTTAGCCTCAGGCAGCAGCCCCACACATTAAGTCCTAACATGATGCCCTCCCAGCATTGGTTCCGGCCGGCCTTAACTTCGGTTCAGGGTCCACTCAGCGTGGACACACTATTTTGAAATAGCAAAACCCTATTTTGAAATAGGTTGTGTGTAGATGCGTTAATTCGAATTAGCTTAATTCGAATTAACTATTTCGAAATAAGTTAACTCGACTTAATGCTGTAGTGTAGACGTACCCTTAGACTGTAAGCTCTTTAGGGCACAGACTACCTGTGGGCTAGAACACCACGGCCCTTCCTCACCCACATAGAGAAGTCCTGCACTTATTTGGTCCTGGTCAGACTGATTCTGGGCTCATACCCCTGTCTGTGGGGTGAACAGAAGTAAGCTTCTCCATGCAAAGGGATGAAGTAATTCACTTCTTTTCAGAGCAGAGGGGAACCGGAGAGAACTCTGTGACTCTCAAAGTCAATTTGTTCTGTGGTCTGTGCCTGGGCATTACAGCTACGCACAGCACCTTACTTCCAGCAAATCACAGAGTTACAGTCAGACCTCTGTGTTTGGACAGCACCTAGCACCTGATCCAGATCACAGATAAAAGAGAGTTGCTGAATTTACATCCCGTTGAGGACTGATTGGACTCCTTGGATTCAGCTCAGACATGGGAGTGGAACACTATACTTGGGAGAACAGAGACTCCTGTCCGGAGGGTTGGGGAAATGGTTTTCAGTGGGTCTGGACCCAACTCATCATGACACCTGTTACAGGGTTCTTATGAGGCCTGTGTTCCTGTAAAACCTCTGCCTGTTCTAAACCCTTTCTCATGCCTGGGAGAAGAGAGTCAAATCAGGATAGGTAGAGAATCGAGATGGGGGTATTAGAAGGGGAAAGGGGAAATGTGGAATTGGTTGATGAGGTAGGGAGAGGGATAGAGGTTGCCAATCTCCTGTATGGACAGCAGCTTCCAGTGCAAGAGGAAGCAGAGACAGAGACTGAGTGTGCGCACAAGGCGTGAAAGACAGGAGATGTTTGAGGGAAGGAAAGGGAATGATATATGATTGGATCTGAATCTCCAGCATTCAGAGGGCTAACACATAAGTGAAGATGTTGATTTGGACACCGTCCTATTACAACACACTCGCTCATAAATTCAGGACAGGTGTTACATTTACCACTGCAACAATCCAGGGTGTGGACAACCTGAGGATTAATATGTAGACACGTCTACGAATCTGTATTTTTAAAAGGTCCCATGATGGCTGTCTGGAATGCCTTTCCTGGGGAACAGATGAAAGTGAGTGGATAAGGCCGAGAACAATTATACAGAGCGACATCTGGCTTAAGTGACCACCCAAGGGTGTAAGTGGCCACAACCAGTTGACTAGTTCAGGTTGGTATTTAACTATAGGCCAAGCAAAATGTACTGGAGAGCAAGAGGATTCTTTAATGCACTCCCTCAAGACAGGGGAGTTGCCTGTTGGAGGAGGTCCTTATTCCCAATGTCACAGTGTGTGTGCGCAACACCATCACACGCAGGGACACAAGGCCGGGACCCCGAGGGAGTCATGTGGCAGAGGGCCAACTAATGGTGTGAGGAGTCAGCAGGCACTTGACCCCACAATTGGACAACAAGTCTGACTGATGGGACTAACACTGTGTTGTTATGCTGTGGAACCATTATTAAAGCTGCATTCCTAACAAAGCCAGTAATAGTCCTTCGCTGGAGATTGGTTTGCGGAAGAAACAGTGGGTATTTCAGGCCATGATATCCCACAGCTTAAAGGGACTGGCCAAACTGTATTTATTTATTTGTTTTTCTCTGCTATACCTCACCATTGTATCTGAACACCACCCAACCATTCGCTGGGAAATAGGGAAGTATTGTCTCTGCCATTCAGAAGAGGAAACCAAGGCATTGAGAAGTAAATGACTTACCCAAGGTGAGGCAGGAAACCTGTGGCAGAGTTGGGAAACATACCCACTTCTCCTTACATCACATGCCGATGATGTAATTTGCAGACTACCTTTCTCACTCTTGTTCAGGGTACATTTCCTCCTTTGGTTAGGAAACTGATTGTTTTGAAGTGTGCTTTTTACAGCGTGCCCAAACTAGGAAACATTACAGCATTTAAAAACTCCACATGCTGGTGGATTTATGCCTCTAGAAAACAATATTTACAGTTTTGAGGAACGCCGAAGAATTTTAAACAAAAATGTAGATGGTCATTTTGATCCATTTTGAAAGTTCTGGCACAGACAGCAGTCAGAGGACAAAGAGGAACTGGCTGAAAAGAATTGCTATCACTCCTGTAGGTGTTTCTAAATGGTAACAGTCTCTAACTCTATGTCAGCTCCTTCCTATCTCATTCATCAAACACAACCTCTGGAGAGACCGTGTTGATCCCCATGGCTATGAGAGTCCCTTGGTGCTATAATGATCTGAAAGTACAAAAATTCCATGGAAATAAATCCCAATTAAATATCCATTATCAGCTGTAGAAAGATCACTGTGTCCATTACAGGCAGCCCTAAGACATGTTAACTGCAGGGGGAGGGGGAAATGAGAAAAAACCCCACGCACTTTCTACTTATTTATCTACTTTAATCACTGTAGCACAAAGAAAAACCTCCCCAACATTTCAATAACCATTGTTAATTTACTGCAAGCAAATGCTGCGCATACTGCTCATGCTGGTTTATTTGTCAGCAATTGCATGAGATCTTATTCCTTATTCTTCCTACATTTGTGTTGTAGAAGTCCCAGTCAAGATTAAACCCTTCTGCTAGGCACCCTACAGACACATAGCAAGAGATGGCTCCTTCCCCCAAAACCCTCCACGCAAATGGTAGGAGAACGCAAGTAGTGTTCCACTTTACAGGCAGGCCACTGAAACAGAGAGATGAAATGATTTGCCTCAAGTAAGCCAGGAAGTCTATAGCTGATCTTGAAATTGAACACGGATTTTCTGAGTTCTAATAAAGTGATTTAAACACAAGATCCTAGTCCAGGGATGGGCTATAAGGGGTTTTAATGACATAGGATCTGCACAGATTGTCACGGTTCACTGTTCTCCATCAATGGGAGCTGCAAGCAGCTGTACCTGCAGATCTCAGGTAAATAAAGCATCTGGTAGCCCACATCCAGCCCACCGGCCGCTTATTACCCACCCCTACCCTCTTCCAATAACGATACCTGACGCATATATGACCCTTTTTATCAGCAGATCTCAAAGCACTTTATAAAGGTGGCCAGTAGCATTATCCTATGGGAAACTGATGGGCAGAAAGGTGAAGAGATTTGCCCCCAACCACTCGCTGGCTAGCGGCAGAACCGTGGTCTCCTAAGTCCCAGTTTAACACTCTCACCCCTAAGCCACTCTAGGAGATCTTTGTATTTTTTCTTGATAATGGGCTTGGTTCACCAGTCTGTTACACCAGATTCATTCATCGGATTTCTCTGTTATTCCACTAGTGAAGCACAGAGGTGACTCAGTACTTACCAGATTGGCCAACCGCTTTGTGCTAAAGTAATCCCCATTCACAGGTTTCCAAATCAACGCAACAAGTTTGTGCTGAGAAAATTCTATTCTATCTGGTTCTAAACTCCATCACGATGAGAATCAGAGATGTTGATCGCCCTCAAGTCCCATTGAGTGGTGGGTGAAGGCCCACCAGGGGGGAAGGTAAGCCACAGCCCTGCTCCTTCTGCCCAAGGCCCGCCTCTGTAGCCAAGCCCCGCCCACCCCCAGCCCAATCCTTCCTGGCCACCTGGAGGGTCGGGGCTGCTGTGATACGGATCTGGCCCTCAACCCCAGCCCTCCCTGGAGGCCGGGGAAGCCGGGCTGCAGCACCGTAGCCCCAGTCTTCCTGGGTGGCCAAGGTGTATAGACAATTTTGGGAAGGCTGTGCCTTCTCTTGCCTACATTACCGGCCACCCATGACAGAGGCCCAAAATGTCTGCCATATTTATTACTTACTGCTTTTTTTTTTAAAGAAAGTTTTATGTCAATTATCCAATCCACAAATACTTACTGAGATTTATCTGTCTATTTCAAGGGCCAGATTGCCAATTTACATCAGTTCAGTACCTAGCCCTTGCAACTTGTTATACCTCTGGTTGAAATTATAGCAGCAGACTCGCAAAAGTCTCAGTCCTGCATATTCTGATATTGAAACAGTTAGCGGCAACCTAACTGCGCCATCACCTAACAAACTGTATGATCTGTTTGATACACTCTGGTCTCGGTTTTGATCTCGACACAGCATACAGGGAGCATTGTTGAAAGCGACATGTGATCGCTTAGTGAATTGAAGCTCAGGGAAATTGCCAGCACTTATCTTGCTTGACCAGAGTGCAGCCTTCAAAGTACTAATCATGAAATCTTATTATTGCACAAAGATTACAATTATACACCGGTATCTCTGGTTCACACCACTTGATTGGTTTAGGCCTTACTTTGCAAGCTGATACTAGTTTGTATTAGTGAGTAGCCCCAGGTCTCCAGCTCCTAGCTGTCTCCTACAAGCATCTATTTGTTCCCGTGGGCAAGTACTGCAAAACAAGGGTGCTGGAACCAGAGGTACTGCAGGTGTGGCAGCATCCCCTACTTGAAGTGTTTTCCATCAGACACAGGATTTAAAGCTTTGATAATGGCTTTTAGCACCCCTTCTCCGCAAAAAATTATCCAATGCCACTGTTGCAAAGATGAGATACCGTCTATCCAATTTCATCTTGACAAGCCATAGAGCACTTTGTTTAGTTTGCATCAGATCTGACAAGCCATCCTTTTGCTTTCCTAACTAAACCTCACTGGAATCAAAATAGAAATAGAGAACCTAGCAAGCTCTACTAGAAATAAAAAATCATTGACTTACTCAGCATTTTCATCCCCCTCTCACAAATAGTTTCCCCATAAATAAGTTCGTAATGCATTCAGAAATATCCCTAGGTAATAGTTAACTGACTTGGCTTATAACTTCCAGGTTCAAACAGCACAATGATGTTTTTACCCCATTGTCAACCTTTGCCCATCTTCTTTCTTAGCTCTTGGTCTTTCTTCTAATGGGCCTGCTGCTCACCTTTGTTAATTGGATTCTATTTTCTAATTTCTGTTTATTTGCCTGCATTTTTACTTGTGCGTGGCCATGGGACCGATTTACACGACTGGACTTTGACACTGATGTCCTTGTGATATTTTGTATTGCTTCATGGATTGAAGTCTAAATGCCACGCCTTTTACATCATGGGGACGCAAACAGTTTTACAACAAGCTCAATGAAGAGCTTGTTTTACGCAGACCACTGGCCCTCCTTTTCATGATCACATAGAATGTCTCCAATCCCATTCATCAGCCCTCAGAAAACTACAACCACCACAGGAAAGCAGTGTTGTAACAGCACGTCAGGTATTTTTAGCTTCTTTTAAAGCAGCGTAATGCCAGGGAATTAGACAGAGCTAGGACCACAACCCAAACGGCTCTCTGCAGATCACCTCCAGGGATTATCAAGGGGATCAGGGGGTTGAATAGCTTGGGTTTAGAAAAAGCTAGTTTTCTCTGAATGGCCCAAACTCTGGAGCTATAGAGAACATTGGTCTTTTCGTTAATACTGGAATCATACGACTTGGCTACTCACAAAATTCAGCACAAAACATCTGGTTTTATATTTGACCTGATCAGTAGCTTTTCAACAGGCCAGTTTACTTTTAGACTCCTTGATTAAAGATTTTTGATATGGACTCAAGAATTGTGATATATGTTTAGACAGTGCAGAGTTCAGGTTCCCTGACACTTCCCCTTATAAGACACAGATTTCAGTTGTTTAAAACTTTGGGGGAATATCTAGATACCGATGGGAGAGGGAGGATAGAAGCAAAGAGAGTGGAAGCCAGAGGAGCATGGGAGGAGGGAAGCAAGGGATGGAAGGAGTCAGAGAGGAGAAAAAAGAGACTGATTGGGTGTGGGGCTAGGGACAGAAGGAGCTATAACCTCTAGAGAACATTTCTTTACACATGCATCTGAACCTTCCCTAGCAGTCTTCAGTCCCTCAGTTCTGCTGCCAACACATAGCTGTGAAACCCACTGGCAAAGTATGTCTCATTCTCTTCTCCTGGCTGGTCCACAGAGAGGGTGTCAACCTACTACTGCGACTGTTTACTCTGTTGGTTCCAGAAGCCAAGGTCTGTGTGGCAGATCTAAGGGCATCAGCATGGTTCCACATGATAGAATTTATTTTGTTCAGTTTGCTTTTTAAAGAAAAAAAAACAGGAAACAGTATTAAAAACATGTCAAAAGAATGTTAAGGATGCAAAGTTTAAACCTTCAGAAGTTAGGGGATGCCAGAATTAAGGTTCTTGGTACAATCTCCTATGCAGTATGATACAGTCTTTAATTCCATAATAGTTTTTGCAAGATACCTAGCCTCATTCAGCTAGGGATTTCTTTGCAATGTATTTCTCTGTTATTCCTAGAAGTCTTGAAGTGAATGTGCCGTTATTAGATGCTGACTGTATTGCTCAAATGAAATAAAACGATGCATGATGAGCTATGTGTCACAATGAGCTATGTGTCATAGTGGTCAAAATTATTTTGAAAAGATTATATGAAGCATTAATTAAAAGATTAGTACAGAAAGAAAAGTAGGTGGCTTCCAGGGGAGTATAACTAGGGGGGCTGACAGACTTGCCGGAACCCTGGGCAAGATCGGGAGAGCCGGCTCCCTGAAGGGGAGGGGCCTCAGGTGGAAGGGGTCGGGCCGGAGTAGCCAGCCCTCGGCACCGTGACTCCGCCCACCAGTCCTCAGAGCTGCCCGGAGTGTGCCGTGTGGGGCTCCGGTGGTGATTTAAACGGTCCAGCTGACACTGCTGTCACAGTTGTGGCAGTGGCAGATGGGAGCTCTGAGCCCTTTTGAATCATTGGGCCTTTTGAATCATTGGCCCCCCCTATCCCTACCTCTCCTCCCCCCGCCGCAATCCATGGGCCTGGGTACTATATATGTCTCATACCCAGGATTAGCATATACAGCATAGTTATCCCCACTGGGTTCATTTTCTCCCCTAGGATTGGCCTCTGAACTTGTGGGAAGTCTGTCTGGACCCTCTCTCTCACTATTGTAAGCTATGGTTGATAATAACTTTCCATTATATCCCCAAGATATAGCAATTTCATATTTACCCATGGGATCCCAGAGAGATATCTAGTCCCTTGAAAGCTTTAATACAATTTCCATTTAACTATTTTTATCCTTTGCACATTTTCTTTGTTTGGTTACTGTTGTATCATGCAAGCAAGGTACTAACAAACTTCAACAGGACTTTATTTACCAAAAGTGGAGCCTCTTTACAAAGCTGCTACATCCCTCTGTAGCTCTCACTCAGCCCCTGCCAATCTTCTCCTCACTTCTTCCTGTTTCCTGTGCTTCCAGACTCCCAACAGCCAGTGCTTCTAGTTCTAATAATTACAAGCAGCATCTAAAACACCACAGTTACATGAAATGCTTGGTTTGGCCTTGACCTATAGAGAGGTTGTTTTTTTTTATAAAGATCACGATTTCTACCTTGTGAACTGATTTGTTGTCTGTCTAACACTTGGACAAACAGTGAAATAAAGAGGGAATCAATTGCTTGACTAGACACCGGGTCCCCATGGTTCATCGTAGAGCCGTGGTCACCAACAGGTCGATCGCGATCGACTGGTCGATCGTGAGGCCTCGACCAGTCAATCGCGAGGCATCCGGGCCCCGCCCCCATTTTCCCCCCACCTCCGAGAAGCCCCACTACCTACCTCCAGTGAAAATGGAAGTAGTGCCGGCTTCCCACGGGTGGACGGAAGTCCCGCAGCTTAGCGCCAGTTCCGGGGGTTCCGGAAGTGCACTGGCTGCTCTGCTGTGCACGCTGCGGGAGGAGGCGTCAGCCCCGGAGGAGGAGCACGGCGACTTCCCTGCACCGGCGCAGGAGGGGTGAGTCGGCCCCGGAGAAGGCGCGTGCTGGGTTTCCCTGCACCGCAGGGGGAGGGGGGGTATTTCGGCCCTGGAGCAGGCACACGCGGGGTTTCCCTGCACCCTGGGGGGGCAGGCGCGCGTGGGGGTTTTGGCCCTGGGGCAGGTGCACATGGGGGTTTCCCTGCGCCGTGGGGGGGTGAGGGGAGGGGGGGAGTCAGGCACAGAGGAGGCACGCGCCAGCTTCCCTCTGAGGGGTGGAATCCTGGGAGAAGACAGATGCAGGGGACTCTCTGCCTCCACTGACACCCTGCCCCCGTCCCCACTGCCCTGCCCCCCACTCCTCAGTTCCCTCTCCCCTGCCCCCACTCCCCAGTTCCCTCTCCCCAACCCCAGAACTCTGTCCCCACTCTCCTGCCACAGAACTTTGTCCCCATTCCCCTGTCCTGAGCCACAGAACTCTGTCCCCACTGGCACCCTGTCCCCTGCCAAAGCACCCACTAGCACCCTTCCCCAGTACTATGTCCCCTGCTCCCACCAACACAGTTGGGGCCATATTAGTGAAGCTTGGGGGGGGAGGTTAGAGGAGGGGTTTTTTTTTGCATCTCACTTGTGTGGCCCCAACTGACTTTTCTTGGGTCAGTGACCCCCTGACTCAAAACAGGTTCCCTGCCCTTTTCAGAAATAAAGACAATGCAGAAATTTTTTGTGTTTGACAGTATTTTATTTAAAAATGAAGCCTGGCCAACAAACCCCCAATTGGGGCCAAGCCTCCATCTGGCCACAGCATCATAACACTCCTGCACTCCCCTTTCCCCCAGACCCTACATCTGAGCCTATCATACACTGGAACCCCCTGCCCTGAGCTCCTCACATACCCCAACCCAAATTCCTGAATCCTCACATCCAGAAGTCTGTGGCTTGCTTAGTACCCTAACCCTACATCTGACCCCAACACTGCCCGGCCAAGGAGCCCCCTCCCCGAGCCAGCGTCCCCTTATCCACCTCCTCCTGCATCCAGATTTCCTCCCAGAGCTCTCACCTCTCACCCCTTCCCACACCCAAATCCCTCATTCCCACCCCAGAGCCTACACATCCTGTCTCAACCCAGCGAGGTTATGGCTAGACTGCAGGAGTTTTTCAGGATTCCGGAGCTATCCCAGAAAAACACTTCTGCATCCAGGGATGCATTTGTTCTTCCGCTTCTTTTAGTGGAAGAGCAAACATGATCTTTCGGTCACCCCTATATGCCTCTTTCCATGAGGAATAAGGAGGCTTCCAAAAGAAGGGGTTTTTCTGACATTTGGTCCAGTCTAGACAGGCCAGATGTTGGAAAAACCTCTTCCTACAGAAGAATTGGGGGGGGGGGAAGCAGCAGTATAAGGGTTGGGGATAGCAAGTGATGGAGAGGAGGAGAATAGAGAGGGTGGGGCTTCAAGGAAGGGGCCGGGCGGTAGATCTTGGCTTGTTCTGTCATTTAAAAAGTGATCTTGGGAGTAAAGGTTGGAGACCACTGTCGTAGAGGATCACAGTTCTAGCTTTTAGCACGTTGTGCATTAAAAGCCAAATTTGCACGATCCAACAGAAAAAATAACGGTACTAACAAAATCAAAATATTCCACATTCCTACAGAGGATTCCTCAACATGAATATTGGTTGTTGTTGTTGTTAGGTTTTTTTTTTCCCCTTGCAGGGCTTTCCACAGATTACACAAATGAAAAGAAAGCATCTGCTGTGAAACTAGTCCTACAAATGACTGTTAACTGCCTAAAAATTGCCTGCAAATACATTTTGGCTCAGTTCTGCTTAATAATGACTCATTGCTGAATTATCCATCTCTTTATTGGATATGACTGCAAATTAACCAACCAAATGGAAGCACTCGAGCCTTAAAATGCATGTTATCTTAGCACTGATCAATCACTTCATTGAGGCTATTTCCTCTCCATCCTGGCTTCCCAAAAATACTTTTTTCTTCACCGCAGAAAACTGTTTCCTCAATTCACAGACTATTATTGCCAAGGTGAATATAGGCATTTTAAAAATAACATACTCTGTGCTATATTGAGCCCTGAGTAATGCAGGTTTCTGCCAGTGTAACTTAGGGGCTGGGAGTCCTCAGTGTCAGAAAGTGTGCCAGAAGAAAGGGAACATGAACCAGATCCACGCACCCGCTATCCCCTGCACCAGTGAGCAAGACTAGCCAGGGAAGGAACATGGCCAGAGAACCTATAGGAAATGCTGATTCTTAGTCTTTTCCCACTTGTGTCTGTCTGTGAAGCCTCATCTACGACTAGCACTTTCGGCAAAAGTTAACCACCCTTACTGCACCAGTGCATTTCCAGCGAAGATAGCAACCAGGAGAGGGTTAGTGTAGAAACGAATGTAGAAAGGGCTCAGAGGGAGGTACCATTGTTCTAGTCATGGATTGTCTAACTTTGCCCTGAAGTAGTCAAGATGTCAGAAGCACTGGTGGCCATCTGGTAAGTGCCAGTAAGAGACTGAGCATTATTCCGTGTACTCTACCACATGTCATGGGCTGGGGGTTAAAATGGTGCACTGCTGTCCCATGGAAGGGCTACACAACCTCAATGAGTAAAGGGTTTGTGAGGGGCCGACTCACGGCCACGGTGCCACCAGCTGGCTGTCCTGGGAATTAGCTCTTCATGCCTCGCTGGATGCCTTTCTCTAGGTGGTGTCACCCCATGTTTCTCCTCATGTCATGGCGTCCTCTTCCAGACACTGCCCTCTGGCAGTGCCCACACCAGTGTCCGAACCCCCTTTCCAGGGAGATTGTTGTTCCCTCTGCTCACATCCCAAGGTCCTCTCTTTCTCAGAGCACCCTGATCTCCTCAGGAGCTAAAGCCTGGGAGCTTGTCTGGACAGAGCTCCCCTTGCCTTGCCTTGCCTTGCCTTGCCTTGCCTTGCCTTGCCTTGCCTTGCCAGCACTGCTCTAGCGAGCCTCCCGCTTCCCTAGTAGTCAGGCCCTCACTGCTCTCTCTCTCTCTCTCTCCTGAGCAGCTGTCAGTTTCCCCTTATATAGCTCCCAGCTGGGCCCTCATCAGCTAGAACTGCCTCAGCTGTGGCTTTGCTCCTAGCCCCTGCTCCGGCCTCGGGTTTTGCCGTTAAAGGGCCAGTGCAGGGCCAGCGCCTTGTCACAGGGTTACAGAACTGGGCCACAGGTTAGCACAGAAAAGGTGCTTATCTTTTAAAGGGAGGGAGTCAGGTGGAGCTGAACCTGGGACCTCCGGAGCTTAGTGCATGAGCCTCTACAGCAGGGGTGGGCAAAAGGGCCTCCATGGGCCGGATCCGGCCTGCTAAGTGGGTTCATCCAGCCCGTGGAGGACCTGCCGCTCCCCCGGCCCCAGGCCAATTAGTGCCTGGGGGGTGGAGGGAGGCACACAAAGTTTCCTCTGCCCTGCCAGGAGCATGCGGCGCTTTGAAGTGCCACGCGCTCCTGGCAGGGTGGGAGGAGGCTTTGCACACTCCCCTGCCCCAAGGCCTGATTGGCCTGGGGGGTTGGGAGGGTAGCATGGGAAATCTCCTCCCACCAGCAGGGGCATGGTGCTTAGCGGGGTTGGGGAGGCAAAGGGGCTCCCACACCCCCAGACCAATCATAGTCTGTGGGTGGGGAAGCATCCTGTCCCTGCCCCTTCCTTTTGAGACCCCACCCCTTCTGGTGCAGCCCGAGGCCACTTCAAAAAGTTTTTAAAGTGGCCCCCGGCCAAAAATTATTGTCCACCTCTGCTCTACAGCTTAAGCTAAAAGCCAGCTGTCTCTTAGCTAAGGCCATAGAGCAAATTCATTCTTTCTTTCCGTAAGTGGTCTAAGTGCCACTATATATGACAGTACACCACACCCAGTAGGTATGTGGATTACACCCCTTTTCTGTTTAGGGAGATTTTAAGCAGCCTGAAAGTCAAGATTGTCAAAATATTTCAAATTCACTGAAATTTCAAAATGTGTTAAAAAAAAAGAAACAAACAAAAAAACCTCCCCACAGAAGAAAACTGGCAAAGTTTTTACAAAATCCCCTTCTTCCCCTATTTTTAAACAAACTAGGAAGTCAGTCAATGTTTTTCAAAACATTTAAGATTTTTACAAAATAAAAAGAACAAAACAAGAAAATCTTCAGAAATATTTCTGTGACTTTCCCACTTTATTTTAGGTCTGTTTGAAAGGAATTCCTTATGCATATGCCCTGTGTAATGTAATGAAAACACCTTTTAGAGGGTTGGGTTTTTTTGTTTGTTTGGTTGGTTTTTTTGCACCAATGTACAGAATCAAATACAAAATGATATTCCAGTAAAATAATTCTGTGGAAAGGATTTTGTTATGTATCTGTTAGGTTTTGAGAATTATTTTTCATAGAATGTTATTAGTTTAATGGAAACTTACTGGTTTCAACTCATTAAATGTTAGTAGAATTTTTCAATAAGGGGTTTGTGCTAAAAAAGTCATGAGGAAGAGAGGAAAGGGAAACTCAGAAGGGCTTAAAAATCTATTTGCTTTTTGCCTGAGAAGTGTCCGGTTTATCAAGTCTATATGCCCTGTTTTTCTGGATGTCTTCCTTCATGGGAGGAATCAAGTATGTGAACAAGAAGCTCTTTTACCTCTCAATCAAAGAAGATGGAGTACTGAAGATTTAACACAACAGCTTTTCTTCTAAGTACGTGTTGGATGTATGAGTTAGAGGAGTTCATGAAAAAAAAAACTTTGGCTATATTAAGAATGAAAATCACCTATTCTTTCTATGAACTGGGCTTCACTTCCTTAATACACCCTTCAGTTCTCTTCTGGCCCAGAAAGACTTCCAGAATAGACAGGTTAGACAAGATTTGATTGTCTAATATAAAAATTCTAGCCTCACTAACCAGTGTGCAGCTTAGATGGGAGCCCAGACCATTAGAAACATGGGGGGGGGGAAGGGAAGAGGTCTCATCTGAGTTTCCCATCTCCTTTTTATTTCCTCTCCCTACTCTTTTGCACTCAGTATGTGGCAGCTGCTTCTTTGCACTTTCTTCACTTCCTTTCTCAAGTTCAGGGAATGGGGAGGAGAATTAGGATGCTGGGCTCTGGGACTTGTCCCAGCACTGATCCTGCTGCTGCCATTGGGCGGTGGGTTTCAGCTGGAGTAGTGGTGACAGGACTCAATACTGTTTGCTGCTTGCACAGGGTCGTCTCTTGGGGCTCTCTGTTCTAGCCCCACTCTTACAATTCTTGTAACTTCAGCAGGCTCCAATGCAATTGTGGGGTTAGAAAGTGTCCAAAGGAGGTCCCTGTAACTCAGAGAGCTGTCTGGACATTGGTCATGTAGCTCCATTCATCTCATCTCTCCTACCTCCAGGGTCACTTGGCAGACCTGAGGTGGTAGAGGAGACCTGGCCTTTACAAACCACCTCAGATTGTATATATTCCACTGGAGCTACTGGGTCCCTTAGAGAATTGCATTTTGGAACAACCCTACTGAGTACTTTGGTGTTGAATAAAGTTGTAGTCACTGTATGCTGTCCATGTCTCAATTGCCATGTCTGCCTCAAATTAGCGGGGGGAGGGAACAGTTTTAAAAACAAGGCAAAAACTTGAGGCTTACCTCATAAAGAGATCAACCAGGACAACTCCTTGCGGATAACCCTTTCAAATTAAGAAAAACCTAATTAGCATCCTTCCTCCATCACCCAGAGTCTGTTTTAGCTGAAAGGAAGCAGGCAGAGAGAAAAAAGGTCAGAGAAGCAGCTTCTGAGGACTGGAAACACAAGTAGCCTTTTTGTTTAATAGAGACACAGGCCCACACCATAACTCCAGATTTGAACATCCCCATATCTAGAAAGGTTCCAAATCAGAATCCATCCCTGTACTTTGCAAATGACTCTTCTTTTTGAGCATAGCATCATATTCCAATATCTGCAATGTGGAGGTATTTGAAATCTGGATTCCAGTCTTGCAGCTCTCTGAACAGGGGTGAACTTTACCCGACATGAGAGGTGTCCGTGCCATATAACCTCAGCAATGAAGAGAAATAAGAAATATCTCCTTCTATTCCCCTATTTCCTCTTAAAATGTCTCTATTAATTGTTTTCAAATACTGGCATGTATGTGCTTTTTGGAGGAGGAAATCAGTCAGAGAAAATGTAGAAATCTCTAGGGAAGATTTCAGCTTTAAGAAGAGGACAGAGTTCCCTAAAACAAACCTTTCAAAAAAACCCACTAAGTTGTTATTTCTCTAATGAACACGTCTGGAAACTTTTCTGAAGAACAAGATGTATCTTTTCCAGGCTGACAGAATGAAACCCCAATTCAGGAGAACATTTGCATGTAATTACATAGCTCATCTACCTCTTCCTGATTGAATGATATGGCATGCGTGCTGAGTGCCGACATACAATAAAAACAGACTATGTTCTGATTGCCAAGGCCAACCTGAACTGCTCTTCAGATTTCTTGGTTGAAAATGTGCTTTCAAGTCAGCTGACAGCTACGCATTATTTACCCCACTAAGAAATGTTGCAAGGGCTAAGTGTTCTAAACTCTAGCTATCGCAATAATTTATTCTTTTTGTTGATAAAAGATGTGGAATTCCTCATCTCATCATAATTGACTTAATGAAAATCTCTTGTGACAAATTGATTTTTTTTTAAACCTGCCAAGTTCCTAAAGCACACTTAAAATGAAGCAATCTTTAATTTATTCTTAACATTTAATCCCAATAAAACACTCAAATACAGCCTCTGCTGGCATCATCAACACAGCTCTTAACTGTAATATAGCAGCAAGCCTTACCAGTTTGTGGGTAAATGAGTTTCTCTTTGGTTCCGTACAGAATCAAATATGCCTGTTATTATCTGAACTCCATGTCTGACTTAGTTGTGCTTTGATTATAATAATGAAGTCCTTCCACATGCAAACACTACCACTGAAGTCAGGTTAGGCCAACTCCTAAGAGGTAGTGAAGAGCAGCACTTCTCATTGGCTTCAATTTGTTTTCTGCGAGAGTCATCCAAAGAACAACAAATCATCCTCATTCTTCCCCTTGCAGAGCAGATTGTTGTTATGGGGAAGCTGACACACTGCTGAGCAGGGACGGATTAAGGGGGGGGCTAGCCGGGCAGCTGCCCGGGCGCCAACCTATGGAGGGTGCCTGATTGCAGTGGTAAGGGGTGCCGTGCCCGGGGGCCGGGCCGCGCATGCGCCGCGCGCCCGCTGCCCGGCGCACAACTATGGCTCGGTCCGGCTCTGCTGCTGAGGTAAAAATCAACCCAACATCAATATAAACTCAATCCTTTCAGCTTACCTCAATTCCCTAAACCCAGCTTTAAGAATGGAACCATATTGGGCCAGAGCCTCTGTATGTTTTGGAAACAAATCTTAGTTCACCTGCAAAAAAGTATATAAATATCACCCAAAACTTGTAACCAGAGCCATCCCAGGCATAGGATGGTTCAGGCCCCATGCGTTGAGGGGCCCTGTGACAGCCACCTCAACTGTCCTATGGACAGGATGGTCCCCCATATCGAGGTTAACCTGTGGGACCCAGGGCCATCTGAAGGATTACCAGGGTGCCTGGAGCTGGCAGCAGGAGTCAGTCCCGCCCTCTCACCCCCACACACACACCCCATCACTGTGGTGGCAGGAGCCATGGGAAGCAGAGTGACCAGAGCTGTCCCATTTGGACTGCCCCGGGCCCTGTGCGTTGTGGGGGGAGCCGCAGCAACCACCTCAACCATCCTATTATTTGCTGTGTAGCTGTTGGGGCTCAGGCTGGAGCCAGTACACTGGGACCCTGTGAGGAGGGTGGTTTCCCAGAGCTTGGCTGTAGGGTGGGGCAGAGCAGGCTGCCAGGTCACTCCGGCTCCCGCCACCACGGTGCAGGGACGAGGGCAATTCCTGCTGCCATCCCATGCCAGGCTCTCCAGTTATGTCACTTGGGGGAGAGGGCACTGGGGAAGGGGGCAGAGCAGCGGAAGGAAGAGGCAGGAAGGGGCTTCAGTGGGGGTGGGGCAGGGTGGAGCAAAGGAGGGGCAGAGATAGGGCTTGCAGCAGGGGTTGCCCTGAGCTTTGCACCTGGGACTTTGGAGAAAAGAGACATCCCTTTAGGGACAGCCCTGGACATGACACAGCAGCCTGCTCTGCTCTGCCAACTCCCACCCAGGTCCCACCCTGCTTCACCGTGGTAGCAGGAAGTAGAGCAACCCAGACCCAGCCTGCTGGGCTCCATTCTTTCTCCCTCAGGTGATGCAGGGTTAGACATCAGCAGCGGGCCCACTCCAGGGTCTCACAGCTCGGACTAATTGCACGGTAGGCGGGCTTGTGCTGCAAGCCATGCTCTGGGAAACTGCCCAGCTCACAAAGTCCTAGCCCACAGGCTCCAGCCTGAGCCCCAACATCTACATCGCAATTAAACAGACCTTCGGCCCAAGCCCCTTAGCCCGAGTCAGCTGGCAGTAGTACTGTAGTATAGACACACCCTAGATGTCCTCATATTTCCAGAAACAGAGCTAGTATCAATCAGCATCTCCCAGCTGCTCTCTGTCCAGCATTTCTCATGTGCAGAGCTCTCTTTTCTCTTCCTCCATCACAGGCTCTTGAAATGTGTGCTCTTGGGCAAATAAGGTTGATAATAGTCCGTTTCAGAGAAGGGAGTTTACAAGCATAGAAAATGACCTTTGTGCACTGGACGGGAACATAATCTCTAGCTCCCCAGCCATTTGTCATAGGAAAATGAAAGTGCTTCGTTGTATTGACCATTATTACAGCTCCGGTCTTCTGTGAGTGCTCAGACTGTTGATCATTGTTTACATATCAGCTAGCCCGGCATGTTAGTCCTCTATTGACAATAGCGACCACTTGTTCTGTCTTTGAACTTTCTTAAAACAAACAAAATACTTATTGTTCTAGTCTTTTTCAAACAACTTCCAATGATTCCTATAAATAATATTTTCTGTTGTAGTCTCTGGCCTATAACATATTCTCTTACCCCACAGAAAAACTCAGGTCAAGGGGAAAATTACACAAAGGACTCAGTGTAATCACCCACTAAAACATCCTCTAGGGGGTTCTTCATTAGATGAAAGGAAGGGAGTTGGTAGGGTGAGCTTGAACTAAAATGCTGAGTACTGGCTACCCGTGAGCTATTTGGAGGTATAGCTTAGACCTGCATATGAAATTCACAATTCAGGCCCACCTTGACTTCTGAAAACTTCTGATTTGTGTTCTCATGGTCATGATCTGAAATGGAAATGCTCTGAGGAAGCCAGTTCCATTAGCTTTTCCTCCAATTTGGCAGACTCGAGACGTTCAGAGTTGCACCAGTTAGAATTTCCATTCTAAGGAAAACATGGTTATGGATTTTTTTTTCAATCCGAAGAGGATCTCAAATACCAAATTGCAAAATTTCTCTTTAAATGAAAATTCCCCAAAAGATGATTCAGAACAATTGAAATGCTTGTGTTCATAATGTCAAATTGTTCCTTTTTGACCAAGTAAAAAGGTTTCCATTTCAAGAATACGAAAACATAATTGATAATATAATCTGTGACAGATTGCTGGCTAAGCCAGAGCTCTGCCACTATAGCCTGGCTGAAAAGGTCAATTAGAACCAGCTGAGCAAGCCCAGGCCTGAAGGGCTATTAGAAGCAGCTGTGGGCCGCAGTAGCCAGAGGGCAGTGGAAAGGAGCCAGGAGGGAGGAGCCAAGAGAGGAGCCAGCCAGGGTGTGGCTGAGTGTGTGCCCCAGGCAGAAGGCGAGGCTGGCTGAGTTTGCTATAATCCAAAAGCTTTGTAAATAGAAGGTGGTGGGAAGCTAACAATAAAAGGCACAGGTGACTGCACCAGAAAGGGTCTCCGGCTGATTTGTGGACCAGAAGGTGTCCCAAGGCAAGAGGCCTGAGCGAGGCCCTTGCCACAAATCTCTATTTTTTAACATGTAACCATAACACCTTTTAATGCCAAGTTGAAATGAAACAAATCAAAGTAATGCATTTTAAATACAATTTCACTTTCACTGAAGATAAGGAAGAGTTTTACCGACAGAAACAAAAATGTTTCAATAGTATTGAAGTAATAAAATCCAAATGATTTATTTAGACTTTTCCCAAACGTTCTATTGAAATTGACGCATCCCCGTGACAGGTTTCAGTTTGTATGAAATCACATTTTCTGACAGAAAACTGTTCTATCGACATTTTTAGTCCAGCTCTCACTATCACAAACAGGGTGTGGGCTGTCATGCCCAGTGGTCAGAGCAATGATGGTCAGGAATCAGGGGAGGCTGGAGCAGACTGGAATCAGGCTGGGAACAAGCCAGGCACAGGAACAATCACAGGGGCGAACATTAGGCACTGAGAACCACCATCCCACTGCAATGGTTGGGCTTATGAGCAGGCCTGGAGACACCTCTCAGCCGATCGGAGGTCTAGTGAACTAGGGTGTTCAGTTGTAGGTCAATTACCTGGTCACAAGTGCAGCTGCAGACCCTTGTTCCTGACACTAGTTCGGGATGGGTAAATACTGGCCCATGGACCAGATCCAGTCTGAGCCCCTAGCAGGCTCTCACACCACCATATTTACCTGCGCCTCTGCAGATATGGGGGATCACAGCTCCCATTGGCAGCAGATCACCATTCCTGGCCAATGGGCGCTGCGATCTCCCATACCTGCCGAGGTAAATACATCAGTGTGTTGTCCCGTCAGGGGCTAACCCTGGTGAACCACTGCTGTTTTATTGCCCATCTCTGCACGAGTCCAAAGAGGCAGAACCTCATTCCCAGCAGCCCTACAATGGAAGCAAAGCTTAAAAGATTCAGAGGGGTAGCTGTGTTAGTCTGTTTCAGCAAAAACAATGAGGCACCCTTGTGAAGGGGCTGCAGAGCCCGCCGGCACCGGCCCCGCCACGGGCCCCAAGCCCCGCACTGCAGCTGATCCAGCGGTGGCTTTGTGGGCGGAGGCGGCGGCGGCACGCCAGACGTGCTGTGCCTGCTCTGAGGCGGCTCCGCGGAATCTGCCCGAGGCGGGGAGTGACGTCATGGGCCACGCCGCGGGCCCGCCGGGCGTGACGCCAGAAGACAGCGCGGCGCGGATAAGAGGAAGGGGGAAGCCCCAGGAGGAGGGGAGTAGGCGACGAGGCAGGAGAGGAGGAGGAAGGCAAGGCAGGAGGCGAGGAATGGGGAGAAAAGGAAGCCTGGGAGGGGGTAGCCCGGGTCGGCGTGGGACGCCCGTGGGGCAGCCGCCGAGACCTGACGGCACGGAGGAGAGGAAGTGACCCAGGACTGAGCGGCGGAGCCAGGAGGCCACTCGAGGGTTGGTGAGTTACAGCACACCCCACCAACCGGGCAGGGAAGTGTGTCCTTGTCCTTAGGGTCCTGGGTCAGGACCTGGAGCGAGGGTGGGCCCAGGTCCCCCTCTCCTCCGTTCGTGGTAGAGACAAACTAAACGGGACCAGGGCGTGTGCCCGGGGATCCAGCACTTAAGGAGTACGGTGGGGACTTGGGACAGTAGGCATTGGGAAGGAGGGGCCGGACACACCCCCCCAATGATGACCCTCGGGTGCTGAGGGGGAGTGCACCCCATGACAACCCTAAAGACTAACACATTTATTTGGACATAAGCTGAAGCTTCCACTTCTTGCCTCTGATGAAGTAAGCTCCAGCCCACGAAAGCGTATACCAAAATAAATGTATTCGTTTTTATGGTACCAAAGGACTCCTCATTGTTAAAGCTTAAAAGCGAGGTCATCTTTATGACTTTTTGAAGGGTTCTGCATCAGGGCACAGAGAAAACCGAATGAGACAGCAGTATGGCCCTAATGAAGGTCACTTTCAGCTGGTCTCCAAAACGGAACCAGAATCTCTTGGAAATTGTTTGCTCTAGCTAGATGAAAGAAGAGCCTCTATATAGCTGCAAAAAGGCATAACAACACCTCCCTATCACCCAAAGGTATTAATTCATTTATGTTTGTTAAGTGCTTGGATAAAGCATTATTATTACAGTAATATTAAATGCAAAGTAGTGTTCTTATTACTCTTATGCCTATAGTTGACAAGCTCCAGAAGTTTCCCTTTTTTGGAATTACAGTTGGAAGAACAGCTCTCTGTGCCCTGTTGCCTACAATTCAAAGTCCGTGCACTTCCGGGAGCTCCTAGCAGAATGCTTTGTAAAAACATAACAGGCCAAATTCATTCCTGGTGTAAGTACAAAGAAGTCAGTGGAGCACTTTTCACCAGTAGATCTCAAAGAACTTCACAAAGGAGTTCAGTTTCATTATCGCCATGGGGATAGCGGCGCATACGTAGTCGATGTGACTTGGACTCATAGACTTTAAAATCAGAAGGGACCATCATGGTCATTTAGTCTGACCTCCTGCACATTGCAGGCCATAGAGTGTCATCCACCCACTCCTGTAATAGACCCCCTAACTGCTGGCTGAGTTACTGAAGTCCTCAGATCATGGTTTAAGAACCTCAAGTTCCAGAGAATCCACCGTTTACTCCAATCAAACCAGCAAGTGACTTGTACCCATGCTGCAGAGGAAGACAAACAATAAAAAAACAAAAACACAGGGTCTCTGCCCACCTCTCCAGGGAAACCTTCCTTCCTGACTCCAAATATAGTGATCAGTTAGCCCCTGAGCAGGTGGACAAGACCCACCAGGCAGATACCTGGGAACGAATTCTTTCTAATAACTTTGGCCCCGGGGGATTTTTGCAACGGGCAGTTGCTGACTGGCCACGGGGCCATTGTAGGCAGCTCAGTTATAACTTCCCCTCCACAAAAGTATCAAGCTCAGTTTTGAAGCCAGCTAGATTTTTTGCCCTCACTGCTCCTCTTGGAAGGCTGTTTCAGAACTTCACTTCTCTGATAGAAACTTTTATCTAATTTCAAGTCTAACTTTGTTGATGGCCCATCAGGGCCAGCCCACAACATTTTGGCACCTGAGGCAGGGAGCTCAAATGTCCCCATGTCCCCTCGCTTGGGCCAAAACTTTGAAAGGTCTCAATTCTCTGGGTCCTAGTGGCGCTCCACCCTCCCCCCACAGTCTGACACCTAAGGCGGCCGCCTCAGTTTGCTTCATGGTAAGGCCAGCCCTATTGCCCATTTATATCTACTTGTTCTCGTGTCCACATTGGTATTTACCATACGTAACTTCCCTCCCTCCCTTGTATTTATCCTTCTGGTGTATTTACAGACACAGTTATATCGCTCTCAGCTTTCTTTTGGTTAGACTAAAAAAAAGCCAACTTCTTTGAGTCTCCTCTCATAAGATAGGTCTTCATTCCTCAGATCATCCTGGTAGCTCCTCTCTGCACCTCTCTGAAGTTTGAATTCATCTTTCTTTAACATGGAGACCAGAACTGCAAACAATATTCCAGGTGAGGTCTCACTAGTACCTTGCATCATGGTACTAAGACTTCCCACCCTGTGTGTATTGCAAATACTGCAGCTGATGCATCCTAGGACTGCATTAGCCTTTTTCACAGTCGCATCACACTGATGGCTCATAGTCATCCTGTGGTCAACCAATATACCCAGGTCTTTCTCCTCCTCTGTTGCTTCCAAAAATGGTAAGTCCCTGGCTTGTAGAACAAATTCTGGCTGTTAGTCCCTAAATGCATGACCTTGAACTTTGCACTATTAAATTTCATTCCATTTCTATTACTCCAGCTTAAGAGGTCATCCAGGTCTTCTTGAACCCCGGTCCTCCTCTGCTTTGTGTCATCTGTAAATTTTGTTACATTTTGTGCCACTCTTGCACTCTCACTTCATGTGCCAAGGTCGGTAATAAAAATGTTAAATAAAATGGGTCCCAAGCAGTGCTGCCTGTAAGCGGTGTGCTTGTGCAGCCACACAGGAGAGATTCAAATGCTGCCCAGCTGCTGAGCAGAGCACCCACAGCAAGGGTATTTTTTTGTTTCTGCTGGTGGTGCATATTCACACATGCCTCGGTGCACATAAAATTATTCCGCATATGGATGGAAAAAGTCTGCACATGGATGGAAAAGATTAGAGGAAACCTTGGGGCTAAGACTGAACCCCAAGAAACTCCATTAATAACCTCCATCCAACCTGACAGTTCACCTTTCCACATGCTCCATTGTGGTCTCCCCTTTGTCCTCATCCACCTTTCAGTTCTCATATTGATCCCCACCTGCTCCAGTTAAACTAATAATTTCCCATATGGGACTGTAGCAAATGCCTTCCTGAAATCCATGTAGATTATGAGCTTTACTTGCCCAAGATCACCCAACAGGCCAGTGGGAGAGCTAGAAATAGAACCCGGCTCACTGAGTCCCAGTCCAGTGCTCTATACACTAGACAAGTGTTTCTCAAAGAATTTCACAGACCCTCTTTGGGAAAGCTGCTAAGGGGCCTGCGCCATTTTCTTTACCTAAAGGGTCCATAGCCAAGGAGCCTCGCAGCTCCCATTGGCTCTAGTGCACCATTTCCAGCTAAGAGGAGACAATGAAAGCTAAGAGAAAAATAACAGCAACACATTAATTCTTGTTACAGGACATTCCACCTCCAAGGAAAGACCATCATTCATCACTGGGGCTGGACTTACAAATAAGCTGATTAGCAGATGAACACCATAAATAGAACCCTTGTTCACAGTTGCATAGGAGGTGATCAGAGATACTCATTTCTATTCATCTAAACTATCGCTAGAAAACAGAACGTACCCAAAGCGACCAGGTTGTACACCGTACCTCATCCCATGCCTGAAATGTTCCAAAAAGGTTGGAGACTGCCCTCCCAGTGAAAGTTTTTCCCAATAACCAACCTAGACCTCCCCACTGCAACTTGAGACCATTGCTCCTCATTCTGCCATCTGTCACTACTGAGATCCGCCTCTCTCCATCCTCTTTGGAACCCCCTTTGAAAGCTGCTATCAAATCCCCCCCGCACTCTTCTCTTCTGTAGACTAACTTAGCCCAAATCCCTCAGCCACTCCTCGTAAGTCATGTGCTCCAGCCCCCTCATCATTTTTGATGGTGGTACACGGGGCTGAAGAATGTATAGCGTAGTTTGTAGGTCTGGAAAGGATCAATAAACGTTGGTTTTGTGTACTGCCGGTGGCTGTCCTTGCCAGCTCTTAAGAGCTGTAGGGCAAACTAAAAACCAAATTGGTGAACTTTCTGAAGCCTTCCTGTTATGTTACATGCAATAATTGCTACAACATCCACTGTCCTTATCCCCACACCTCGCACAGTCATCCCTTATTCCTTCCCTTACACTTCTGTGGTCTTAGGCAGGTTCATAATAGATTACAGCTATCACTCAATCATGTCTTACATGCTGCTATTAGAGCTGTGCTCCGCTTTCTATACCAGGAAAAACAATCCGGGAATGGAAACCCGAGTCAACAAAAGGTTGGTGACAGAACATAAGAACATAAGAACGGCCGTACTGGGTCAGACCAAAGGTCCATCTAGCCCAGTATCCTGTCTGCCGACAGTGGCCAGCACCAGGTGCCCCAGAGAGAGTGGACCGAAGACAATGATCAAGCGATTTGTCTCCTGCCATCCCTCTCCAGCCTCTGACAAACAGAGGCCAAGGACACCATTTTATCCCCTGGCTAATAGCCTTTTATGGACCTAACCTCCATGAAATTATCTAGCTTCTCTTTAAACTCTATTATAGTCCTAGCCTTCACAGCCTCCTCTGGCAAGGAGTTCCACAGGTTGACTACATGCTGTGTGAAGAAGAACTTTCTTTTATTAGTTTTAAACCTGCTACCCATTAATTTCATTTGGTGTCCTCTAGTTCTTCTATTTAGGGAACTAATAAATACCTTTTCTTTATCGTCCCTCTCCACACCACTCATGATTTTATATACCTCTATCATATCCCCCCTCAGTCGCCTCTTTTCTAAACTGAAAAGTCCCAGTCGCTTTAACCTCTCCTCATATGGGACCCATTCCAAACCCCTAATCATTTTAGTTGCCCTTTTCTGAACCCTTTCCAAGGCCACAATATCTTTTTTGAGGTGAGGAGACCACATCTGTACACAGTATTCAAGATGTGGGCGTACCATAGTTTTATACAGGGGCAGTAAGATATTCTGGGTCTTATTTTCTATCCCTTTCTTAATAATTCCTAGCATCCTATTTGCCTTTTGACCTTGCTGCACACTGTGTGGAAGTTTTCAGAGAACTGTCCATGATAACTCCAAGATCTCTTTCCTGATTTGTCGTAGCCAGATTAGCCCCCATCATACTGTACGTATAATTGGGGTTATTTTTCCCGATGTGCATTACTTTACACTTATCCACATTGGGATAGACAGTGGGATCTAGTGGTCAGACTAGGGAATTGGGAGTCAGGAGACATGCATTCAGTCCCTAATTGTCACTGACTCACTATGTGGCCTTGAATAAACTATGGTATTTCAAAACCAGATTCAAAGACCACTCAATTCAAGTATCAAATGGGGTTACACTCCTTCATAAAGCACATTGATTCACTGAGATCCAGGAGGAATGGGAATCCACGCCACTGAAAGAAAAAGATGTGTATGATCCCCTGCAGCTGTCACCACTGAACGGTGCAAACAGATCTAGCTGTTACTTGTTTCATTTTACTTATGACACCTGGTAAAGATTTCCACTCAGATTAATTGCGGTGCACCACCATTTCGTAGGAGGCGACGTTACTTTCCCTTGGAAGGTCAGTTAGGTGCAGCATCACCATTCTCGCTGATGATTCCTTGTGATTCCTGCCTCTGCTATGAATTTCCAGTGCAACCATTCACAAGGCCAATTTGTTCAAAAGGTGACTACTAATTTTGAAGAGGCTTCTCACAGTCACTGAGTGCTTCCCAGTGCCCCTGGGCACAATGAGAGCTGTACCACCCACTCCTTTGAAAGTGAAAGCCCCTATAGGTGTCTCAAATTGGATGTCCCAAACCTCGGGCATCCAAAGCCTGGGGCCACTTTTGAAAGTGTTGACCTAGGAGTCTAATCCCGCTAAGCCTTGCTTATGCAAGTATCCCCAAAATATTGTCTTCTATTGCTCAGTTTCACCATCTGTAAAATGGGAATAGCAATTTTTACCTTCTTCATAGGGTGTTATGAGGCTTAATTCTAAGTGTTCTACGCATCTTGTGTGGAAAGTGCTGTACAAGTGCAAAGTTATATTATTAAAGTTTTTTTTTAATTGCATTACATCACATGCCTTTCACTGGCGGGAATACCTGGGAGTCTTAACAACTAAAGACATTTAGCACTTCAACTACAAAGTGCTGTGCATGGACCTGAGAGCTTATTGTTCTTATTTTGTGTGCTGCGAGATGCTCTGGGGGGAGCCGGAGAAATGGGGAAAGTCTCAGGGGACTCACCAAGCTGCTGGAAATGCTTCCACAGACAGTTATGTGCAGCCATGTTCCAAAACAAATATCTCCAAGTCCCACCCTTCGCCCATCTGTTTCCCATTTCACGGAGCAAGTGTTCCACACACAGGTGGGTTAAAAGACCCAGAGAGCAAGCTCAGACTCATAAAAAATTCCCCAAATCCTAACTATTTTTCTAATTTGTTGTACAGAACCATTGGCCAGGGCCAGCACGGATTAGTGAATCCTGGTGAGAGACAGGAAGATCCCCCACCTTTCTGATTCATTCTGAAGTATAAAATATTAACTTCCATTTCAGAGCAATATAGAAAACGGTAGCAGGTAGATATTAATGTTAGTGAATATTGTGAGGGATTAATTCATCCCTGCTGTAGATCCATTGTCTTCAGCGAATTTACATCACACAGAGACTAGGCCACATGTTCTTATCAGAGATAACTTCGATAGTGTTTTGTTTATAATGTCATAAGGATACATGTTAAAGGCCAACCAAAATTTTAATAGACGGATTCATTTTTGCAGTTCATCAGCTCTGATTCAAGCCCTTCTGACTGCTTCCCGGCAGCTTTTGTTTTCTATAATTGTCCCTCACACAGTGCACCGTGGGGTCTGTTGAATGCATTTCATACATTTTTTGGCAGCAGTGTTCCATGTTGTGTTAAGGGTTCATTAATCTGCTCGCCACTAGGCCCCTCTGAAAAGAGGAAATTGTTTCACACTTGCTGAACGACGGAGAAAAGAGTTCAGAGGGGAAGAAGAAACGGATTAGATGGGAAACACAAGAGATGGAGAGACAGGTTTGGGGTAAGACTTTGTCACTTCTTGAAAGGGTGAACATGCAAGTGTGGGGCATGTGACAGACCTTCCTTCAGGGAAACTTTGTTACTGTGTCATTAATTAGCCCAGTATTAGAAGTTTGGCTGCCGTTCATCTTTGCTTAGATTGTGTGACTGAAACAATCAAGGCCTATTTCCTGACAAAGGTGACAAATGAAGGCAATGAAGGGGGCGTAAGTTAACCCTAAGGAAAGATGTTTGTAAAAGGAGAAAATAAAGAGTAAACTGACATCATGAATTAAAGAAATGATCACTTAGGGGAAAGACACCAGGGAATCGGAAAGTAATGATCTTCTGGGGAAAGACAAGGTGGCACTGTGACATGTTGTGCCTGCCAAGGGACGTCCAGACACTTGAATAGTTTTAACCAATTAACCAAGTTTGGATTCAGTCTCTATGTAGCCAAGCACATTCCTGCAGCTAAGATTCAGAGAGGGATGAATGATGAATAAACCTCAAATGGCTGAGAGGTTCGTTTCAGTTCTGAGGATCCCCGTAAGCTGTGCGCGTGTGGGCCACTCAGGAGAGTTTCCAATGCTGCCCAGCTGATTAGCAGATCACCCATGGTTAGGTTTTGTTCCTACTGGTGGTGCACATTCTCATACGTCTCAGTGCACATACAAAAATTATTGTGCACATGGATGGAAAATATCCACACATGAATGGAAAGGTTTAAAGGGAACATTGGTTCTGACTTGCTTCTCAACCTGTATCCACACTCCTGGGTATGAAAAATAAAGCTGGAAATCTTGTGAGAACAGGCTATTTATAAACACACACACAGCCCCAAGAGAATCCCTATGCTACCTGCTTCCAGTCTGGCTGAAGCTCTTCGATGGTATAAGAAAAAAAGTTCTCGTGATTTTTTTGAACCTCAACAACTAAGTTTGGACTAGAGTTTGCTGAAGGTTCAGCTTGATTCCAGAATGCTTTACAGTGCCTAGACTGAGGTATCTAGGTGTTTTTAAAATTAATAATAACAATAACAATAACAATAATAATAATAATATTTATTCATCTGACATAGCAATTTTTGTCTACGTCTTCCTCCTAAATAGCCATTCGTGTGTAATCCTGCAATCCTTAACCCCACAAACAATGTTTATTCAAGACCAAGTGACTTGGATGACTGTTGTAAAGGATGAAATTCAATAGGGACAAATGCAAAGTACTCAATTTAGGAAATAACAATCAATTGCTCACAGGAAAGAATACTGAGGAACGGGATCTGAGGGTCATAGTGGACCACAAGCTAAATATGAGTCAACAGGGTGACACTGTTGCAAAAAAGCAAACATCATTCTGGGATGCATTAACAGGAGTGTTATAAGAAGGACACGAGAAGTCATTCTTCTACTTTACTCTGTGCTGATTAAACTTCAACTGGAGTATTGTGACCAGTTCTGGGAGCCACATTTCAGGAAAGGTTTGGTGAAATTGGAGAAAGTCCAGAGAAGAACAACAAAAATGGTGAAAGGTCTAGAAAGCATGAGCTATGAGGGAAGATTGAAAAAAATGAGTTTGTTTAGTCTGGAGAAGAGATGACTGAGAAAGGACATTATAGCAGTTTTCAAGCTCATAAAAGGTTGTTACAACAAGCAGGGAGAAGAATTGTTCTTATTAACTTACGGTGATAGTATAAGAAGCAATGGGCTTACATTGCACCAAGGGAAATTTAGGTTGGACATTAGGAAAAACTTCCTAACTGTCAGAGTGGGCAAGAACTGGAATACATTTCCTAAGGCTAGGCTATGGAGCATGTGGAATCTCCATCATTGGAGATTTTAAGAGCAACTTAGACAAACACCTGTCAGGAATTATCTAGATATCATTTTGTCCTTCCATGACTGTAGGGGACTGGACTAGATGACCTCCTGAGGTCTCTTTGGGTATGTCTACACAGCAGCGTTATTTCAGAATAACTGATGTTATTCCAAAATAACATAGTCCGCGTCTACACTACAAGCAGTTATTTTGACATAATGTCAAAATAATGTTGAGCTGGAGGACTTCTTACTCTGACTCCTGTAACCCTCATTTTATGAGGAGTAAGGGAAGTCGGAGGAAGAGTGCTCTTTCTCAGACTTCCTGCTGTATAGACAGTGCCAAAAGCCAAAATAAGCTACGTAAATCATGTTGCGTATCTTATTTTGGCTTTAGCCCTCCCAGTCCTATGATTCTATGTATGATTACTTGTAAGTAAAGATTTCAGGACTGGGACTATTGTAGGGACAAACTAGTGAAGATTAATGATGTCCCAAAAAAGATGTATTTTGGTTTTGTACAAAGCAGGGATGATGATTCTAGTTTAAATACCTTTTAGGCTGATCCATCAAAGTATAGAGGAACTTCTGATAAAATATGCCATCTTGGTCTCATCTCTGAAGGAGTTCAATCTATTTAACTTAATAAGAGAAGGCTAAGGAGTGACTTGATAACAATCCATGAATATCTAAATGCAGAACAAATCTTTAATAACGAGCTCTTCAATCTAACAGAGAAATGTATGACAAAATCCCATGTTTAGAAGTGGGAACTAGACAAATTCAGTAATGAGTAAATTTTTAAGAGTATTTAATGACCAGAACAATTTACCAAAGGTCGTGAGGGATTCTCCATTGCTTATAATATTTAAATCAAGATTGGATGTTTTTCTAAAAAAAATATGCTGCTGGAATTATTAGGGAAATCTCTCTGGCGTATGTTAGAGAAGAGGACAAAGTAGATGATTGCAATGCTACCTCCAAACTGTGGAGTCTAGGAATCTCTGAACACAGAAAATGTGGGCGAGCTTTGGTTTTCTTCAGCATTTAAGAACTGGTTTGCTACAAACAAATTCATGAATAGTTTGGATCTGGAATGATCCATTTTACCTGAACCATAAAAGTTCAGGGTTGAGGGTGCTGAATAAATTCTTGTTATAGACCATCCCTAGTCATGGTCTTCCTTTCTTTTGTCTCATGAACACAAAGAGAAGTAAACTGATTGTATTAACCAGTTAGAAAAGAGAAGTAAACTGATTGTATTAACCAGTTAGAAATAAGATTTATAATATCAAAGTGCACTTGCTTTAAAATTTTTTGGCCTGGTTCTGAGTGTTATCACTTCCTACATACTTCCTGACACTAATGGAGCCACTTGGAGTCTATTCACAGTTTAGCCTATTCAAAAGCAATGAAGTGGCATATGCTTGACTAAGATACACTGAGACACAGTCATTACACATCTAGCTTTTACACATTTTTCACAAAGTAGCTTTCTTGGGATCTTGGCAGGAAAAAAAGGATGACTTCCCTAAAACGATGCTAAACTTTTCTGTCTTTGAATCTTCGCACAGTGCCCCGCTTGTCTGACAGTGTTCAATTGCTGCTCAAAGGTGAAGGAACATAAGGAGCACAGATGTATTTGTGTATTGACATTACAAGTAACTCTCAGCAATCCGCACATCACACTTGCTCATCCCAGGAGTAAGATTTTTTTTTTTTTTTTTTTTGCTAGCGGTTAATGATTGCAATAGGTCACATGATCATGAACAGCCCATGATATTGTGTATCCTATCACTGACTCATTGTAGGTACTACCACGATGGAGTATTCAGTTTCTTAATCACAAAGAGACATGTGGTTTCTAAGATACTTGATTGACTGTTAAACGAATGCCAGGGGCTTTGTTTTTTGTAGTGTGTCAGGATTAATTCATCACATACCCACGTGCCAGTGCATATGTTATAGCGGGCTCCATTCATGAACCAAAAAAGACATGAATAACGCTGCTTAGAAGGTCACAAAATATATCCAGGCTGCAGATGGTCTTATATAAACAATGCAATCAGACCAGAGTTCAAGACACTGCAAAATAGTATTGTCCGGTTATCTGTTTGTTGGAGTAGTAGGATGCCTACAAAACATCTGCAAATGCTACATTTAAAAGAAATATAAAACACAAAGTTGGAAACTCCTTGGTCTTATGGTGAAAAATTTTGTTTTTAAAACACAGTTTATCTGGTTCCAAATTAAATCTAATATAGAGATTAACCTAAAACTCCAATCCTGCAAGGCAAATCAAAGCAAAGGCTGCATGAGTTCAGGGAACTGTCCACTCCAATTTTACAGGATCGCTGCGTTAGGCAGGGGGGCTAGCCATACAAAAGTGGCAGGGATCAGGGCCGGCTCGAGCCATTCCCGCGCCCCGGGCAGCGGGTGCAAGACACATGTGCGGCTCCGCCCCCGGGCACACGGTGCATGCGTGACCCCGGCCCCAGCGTGCTTTGCAGCTCTAAGGGGCGCCGCGCAGCCCCCGGCCCTGGGCGCACGGTGCCTGATGGAAGCTCTAAGGGGCACCGTGCAGCCAGGCGCACAGCGCCCCTTACAGCTGCCATCAGGCGCCCCCCCCATAGGTTGGCGCCCTGGGCAGCTGCCCGGCTAGCCCCCCCCTTAATCCGGCCCTGGCAGGGATATGTGATGTGAGGAGGCAGTAGAAAGGAATTGAAGGGATTCAGAGTCCTGTGACTCCTAAAGAAAACAGAAAGAAAAATGGAATCTTATTTGTTATTTATTTGGGATTAGGTTGCGATTTAAGGCCCAGTCCTAAAAGCAGTACTTCAGGAGGTAATCCAAAACTGTCATCATACCTGGCTTAGGCTATGTGTACACTGCATCCCTCTGTTGACAGAGGGATGCAAATCATGCACACTGAAATTGCTAATGAAGCAGGGATTTAAATAACCCGTGCCTCATTAGCATAAACATGACCGCCGCTTTTTTTCGAAATGGAGCTTTTTCGGAAAAAACAGCAGTCTAGACGCGGATCTGTCGAAAATAAACCCTTTTTCCACAGATTCTGTATTCCTCAAAAAATGAGGTTTACAGGATCTGTGGAAAAAGGGTTTATTTTCGACAGATCCGCGTCTAGACTGCCATATTTTTTCGAAAAAACTCCATTTCAAAAAAAGGTAATGGCCATGTTTATGCTAATGAGGCACGGGATATTTAAATCCCTGCTTCATTAGCAATATCGATGTGCCTAACCTACATCTCTCTGTCGACAGATAGGTATAGTCTACACACACCCTCAGAGAGTCTTTTCTGAGATGGCATTCTTTCACTGCTTGCCTCTTTCTCTAGAGCCTACGACAAGAGTAAATTAATATCCCATCCCACTAGAATTGAGTGATAATTTTTGTCTAAAGTTTTTTTTTCCCCAGCCAAAAAAAAAAAAAAAAAATTGCAGATTCAGTGGCTCTGTGAAGTTTCAGGAATTTGTGCCAATGTTGCCAAATAGTTCATCTCAGGAGGAAAAATAATTTGGAAAAAATGAAACCAGTTAATTCTGACATTTTGAAAATGAAACATTTTGATGTTTTGGTTGGAGATTTATTTTCCCTTCAAAATTTTCTTTAGTTTTATTAAAAGAAATAAATATTTTTTAAAAAAGATGTTAAAGGGGTTGAAGTTGAAGGGAAAAAAATCAGTTCTGTCAAAACTAAATGTTTCTTTCAATCCAAAACAATGTTTTCTATATTTGATTTGCCAGAAATTTCAGAAATTTTCAATTTCGGACAAACACACAAAAATTATTTAACTTTTAGAAACTGTGAATGAACCTCTGTTATTCACACAGCTCTACACTCTGCCACCTCTTCTTGCCAGCAAGTAGAGGATGGAGGCAAAACTCTGTCTATTCTCTGCCCATCTTCTTTGAGAGCCACTTATTCACTATTAAACCAGATGAGAGATTTGCCCCTGTCCTGTACTGGGACAAACCAGGCGTCCAGTTTCAGATAGGTGACACAGCTCTACACCCTCTGGCTCTTAAAAATGATGCCCCCACATTGCAATGGGACCTGTCATGCACCAGCTGGAGCCCCAGACCTTTTGAATTGCCTGGCCCTGCAGCAAAGATCTCCTTTACCGCAACTCCCCTCACTGCCCCATCAATGGGCCTGATCATTTAAGATGAGTCCAGGGGCTACCTGAGCAACTGGAAACTCTCAGTCTTTTGCAGAAATTAGCTGATATGAGCACTGTACCTAATTCCTATATAAAGAAAGAAAATATATGTACAAGCACCAATTAAAGGCATAGTTTAAGTTTATATGTAAGTTTAGAACAACCAAGAGATAATACAGTAAGATATTTCTAAGTTTTTGAAGTATCAGTTTTAGAACCTTATAACAGATATCAGAAACACAATCTTTGTATTTTGTACGCTATCTTTATTGAAGACAAACAATAATAAATAAAATCTGCTTACTTTCTCTAACAGACATATGCTATGTTATTGCCATTTGATATTTCATTTTAGTCCATTGTTTTTCACTCCACTAAAAATGAATTTACTTAATTTTAACATAGATTATTAAGGGTTTTTTCTCTTTTATTAAGAATGGGTATTAATTTTCTAATTATTTTGGCTTTTATGTTTGCAATCACAATCATGTATGTGACTCACTATATTTGACTCCACTATGATTGCATTCATTTTTGTACAAATCCTAAAGTTATTTTAGAGACATAACTACAAATATAGTATAAAAATAAGAGACTTTCATCTGCATGAAGTCTAGCATTATGTGTTTAACTACTGTTTTGGGGGTTGTTGTTGTTTTTTAATTGGCATTGCTAAGGTGAGTGCAATTAAATATGTAGTCTATAGGAATACTATTATTTGGTGGTACCACTAAGTAATGAATGGCAAAGCACAAGATGGTAAGAAAAATAATAATGATAATTACTTCAGCCAGGACAGATTAAGCATGTTAAAGCTCTCTACTCAAAGAATTACATTTAAACATAAGAGAGAAATAAAATTAAGAAATACACAGACCAGTACAAAATAACCGTACTGTCATCTTGAATGAACTTTGAAAGAATAAAAATAGAGAATATATATGCTTTGCACAGTTCAACAAGAAGCACAAAGCAGTAACAAGTGTGTGGGAGGGTAGGCATTTAGACCACTTACAGAGAGAGAGAATGGGTGTGTTCTACAGCCTTAACTGAGAGCCAGCTGGCTTTTAGCTCAACCTGTAGAGCAGGGGTGGGCAATCATTTTTTGCCAGGGGCCACTTCAGAAATTTTTGAAGTGGCCCTTGGCTGCTCCAGAAGGGGCAAGGCCTCAAGCAGAAGGGGCGGGGCCAGGATACTTCTGGGCTTCCCCACCCACAGACCATGATTGGCCTGGGGGTTGGGGAGTGCCTTTGCCCCGCCCCCAAGAGGTTCCCCCTAGCTGCCCATGCCTCTGGCGGTGGGAGGAGACTTTGCGTGCTACCCCTTCTGCCCTGAGGCAATCAGGGTTTGGGGGCAGGGAGCATGCACAGTCTCCTCCTGCCCTGTCAGGAGCTGCACAGCGCCACGCACTCCTGGCAGGGCAGAGGAAACTTTGTTTGCTTCTCCCTGCCCCCAGGCTGTAATCGGCCTGGGGGCAGGGGAGCGGCAGGGCTTCCACGGGCTGGATCAAACAGCTTGGCAGGCCCTTTTGCCCACCCCTGCTGTAGAGGCTCATGCACTAAGCTCCAGAAGTCCTAGATTTGGTTCTGCCTCTCGGCATTACAGATGGGTGGGGTGGGGTGAGAGGGGCAGGCAGAGAGAGCTAAGGGGAGTGTGTATGTGTGTGTGCTTGTGTGAGTGTGGCAGAACCCTGTCTCTTTAAAACTAACACTCAGGAACCTGAGCTCTTTGTCATTCCAGCAGCAGCTGCCCACACACCCACTCCTGAACTAGAGGCACCAGCACAGACAGGATGTCTGCCTCCCTCCTCACTCCAGGTCAGCGAGGAAGGGGGACACCCTGATATCAGCCTCCACCTGGCCCTGCGCTGCAGATCCTGAAACAGGCTTCTGCTCCAAAACATCTTGACCAGAGCTGGCTCCTTGGCGGGGGACAAGGGGTGGCACAGGCAACACTGTGATTAGACAGCAGAGAAGCAAAGTAGTGGGAAAAGAGTGGGCAGCATCTTCTTTCTTTCATTTACTTCATGCAAATATGGCATGAAATTTAGAGGTGGGGGAGATGCCTCCCCAAATGGCACCCTTGTCTCCCAGCCTCTCAGTGCAGTCCCTGTAGGATCTCCTGGCTTTCCACTGCTGTCCAGATGCAGGATCATAGAGCCCAGTCCAATGTGTTCCATAGGGCCTGAACACTGCATTATGGGATCTGTAGTCCGCACAGTAGCCAGTCTTTAATGTCATTGCAAGTAGCTGTAGGCCTCTGGAGGTAATACATAGTGCATACAGGCCTAATCAAAACTCTCCTTGCCAGGTTTGAAAGCCCCCATATAGGAGGGGGGCTACATGTGGGAGGGGAGAATGACATCTCATCACACCTCGGGGTGGAGGGGGGTTGGAGAGGCTGAGTGGAGTCTCTCTCCAGGCAACCAATGGGAGTCCTGTATTTTTTATTTTGGTGCATTCGAAATTGAAATTTATTCTAAAATGAGCTACTACGAATTGGAGGGGGGCAGCATCCCCTTAAAAGCATAAAAATAAAAATTCAGGCCGAAAAATATTGAAAAAGCAATTCAGTATTTTACAGCTGATGATTGTAAAGCCTTTTGTTGGCTGAGGTTTTTGTTTGTTTTGTTTTGTTAATCTCACTCCTGAATCTGAACACTCAGAGCTGGCGAGTGAAGGGACTTTGCTTGTCTCACGATCTCCATCTCGTCAAATCCTTCAGCCCAGCCAGGAAACTCTGCTTCTCTGGAGAGACCATGCATTGAAACAGCAGGTGGTGTTGCAGGTTAGTTACAGCGCAGCCCCTGACTGAACAGTGTTTGGCTGTAACACACGCTATCAGTCTCTTAGGCTCTGACCATGCTACAGCTTGAACTGTGCTCGTACTCACAGCTGGGCTGTGTTCACAACCATCGCCAGAGGTTTCCTGGCATGGTTTCCCCACAGCATCACAAACTGGGATGTCTGTCACAATTGTGCTAGACAAATTCACATATAGACTGTCCCGCTGGGCAATCCGTCATGTAATTGACATAGATTCCAGTCAGTGTGGATGCAAGTGCCCTTTAAAAAGTCGTTTGAAACATAGTTACAAATCGTGGAGATCTTTTCTATACTTAGCTGTTTCTGGAAAGATTTCCCACTGGTGCTAGCAGTTGAGACAAGGCAATGGCAGCTGCTGGCATTTTTACCACCATGTTGTGTCGCAGTTTTTTAGTAACATGGGGATGTTATTGCTTTGAGCAGGCTTGGAGGTCTTCTCTACTGCCCTTTTCTGGGGCAGGGTGCGGCAGGGCCACAAAGCCTCCAGCAGGAGGCATCAGGGCCTAAGTCCACCCCACCCAATGGAAGCTCCCTGTTACGCCGCCATAACAACGCCACCTCTCTGAACAGCATTGAGCATGTCAACTCTAGCAACTGTCCCACATTGACCGACGCTGCCTGTTCTGGTCACAGATGTGAATTCCTCTGGCTGGGGGCACAAAGAACAGAATGCCCCGCACACACCCTTTAGAGCCCTACTCATTTTTTTAAAGGCCTTTTTCTTATTGCTCTGCTCAGCATGAACACCTTACCACTCTCCACTCTTGTGTGCAACTGCCCAACGGACCTTGCTGGTTATACACTCCAGACGCATTCCAGCTTGGAGCGACCAGGAGCTATTGGATCTCCCGGGCCTGTGGGCAGCAGAGTCTGTGAAAGCACAGCTCCAGGCCAGCCGTAGAAATTCTGAGCAGCTTGCACAAGGGAGGCCGGATAGGGACCAGCAGCAGTGAGGCATGGAAGTGAAGGAACTGTGGCAGCATACCAAAGGGCACAGAGGCCAACAGTCGCTGCTGCGCCACAGGCCTGCCACTGTTACAAATTACAGCAGGCCATACTGGGCAGAGACCCCTCCACCACCCTGCAGACCACTGCCAATGCCTCTGAGGTGCCTGAGCCAAAGGTCCCTCAGAATCACTACTGGCATTTCAGCGTTCCCCCATGGTAACAAGCCAGTTGAGAAAGAAAGTCCCTGTTTGTAGCTTTCTGAAGAGTCCTCTGTTCTTAAAGATGCAAGTATCATGAAGCTTCCCTGACCAGCACAGATTGAGGTGGGTGAAGTGTCCCTGGAGATCCCAATGCTTGCATAACCATAGACAAGAGCACTTTCTGTTGAAGTACTCTGTGGCAAGGTGGTCTGGTGCCAAAATAGGATAAACGTCCCATCTAGTGCTCCACAGTAGCTTGGGAACCCCATGGCTACAACTCCATTCAACATGCCCTGCCCATTGACAAGAGACACAGTCCCACACAGCAGGAGGTGATGAATAGCCATGCATGCTTGCATGATAATGGCCCTTGTAGTAGATTTTCCAACTCCAAAATGATTTCCCATTTACTGGTAGCAACCTCACTTTGGAGGTGTCCACAGCGTGATTGCTACTCACTTCTCCATGCTCAGTGCAGCTCCTAGTTTGGTGTCCCTGCACTGGAGTGAGCTCAGCATGCAGATCCAGGAATGTAGCTTGCTGCATCCAAAAGCTCTGCAGCAACTGCGCATTGACCCCAGCCTGGGTAACAATGCAATACAACCAGTCAGTGCTTGTGTCCCAGGCCCAGAAGCTTCACTCTCTGCAGCTGTTCTGTGAACTCCATCAACAACCTCCAACTGGTTCTCACCATGTCCCATAGCAATCTGTCCTCCAAGAAATCATCATGTTTCCCCCTGATTCAGTGTACCTTGCAGCTCTGCTGCAAATGTCAAAGGATCCTGCATCCTGACTAAAATGCAGCGCTGTGCAGGTTCCACGCTTGGGTCAGAGATGGTGGACAACGAGGAGACATGGGTTTGAGAGATTTGGAAAAAGGTGCAAAAGTTATAGGATAAACATTAGGGGACAGAGACATTTGCACAATGGAAAGCTGACCCATGCACCTACTCATCCCCACATGACTTGTTTCTGCCCCACCATGCATTGCCAAAACTTCACAAAAGAGTGAAATGGACAGTGGACATATAACCCAACACTTACTGCGTGTGTGGTTCACTGTCCCATGTAGTGACCCTTAGACCACTTCCAGAAAGAAAACAAATGAATTTCCTCTACAGCCTTAGCTGAGAGCCAGCTGGCTTTTTATCTCAAGCTGTCAAGGCTCATGCATTAAGCTCCAGATGTCCCAGGTTCGGTTCTGCCTGTCGGTGGTATACATGCACCAATACAAGGAGCCAGATGTGCAAATACATAATATACTAACATTGGCAGCTTTAGGCTGATGTAACTTATGTCAGCTGAAATTTATAGTATGGACATGGCCTGGGGACCTTTCTCAGACTTGAAGAAGAGGTCTATGTAAGTTTGAAAGCTTATCTCTTTACCAGCAGAACATGGTCCAATAAAAGATATTATTTCACCCACCTGGTAGCTGTAAAACCCTGAGAACAACACAGCTACAACACTGCAAAGAGCACCCATATAGCAAGATTCAGTAGCAGATCAATAATTCACCTAATCCTCCTTTCCCACCTACCAAATGAATTACCTGTGCATATCTGAATTCCAGAATGTAGATGTTATTGGAACAATAAGAATTTGCTGCTGTCCATTAGCATAGCTGCTGTTGCTTTGAGGGATATACTATTTATTTATTGCACAAGAAGTGCATACACGTTAAAAATATAAGTAAATTGCAGCACAGCTGCTAATTCATTTACTAACACACATCTTTTTTTGCTCAGACAAAGGCACTAGAAAACATCAAGTAATGAACATTAAATGACCCATTCATTTTCCTAAGAAAGGCTGTATGGCACTGCAGAATCAATATAAAAGATGACCATTTTCACACATCAGATAATCTTGTCTACAAGGTTAAGATAATGTTATGTTAATGTATCCTGAATTATCTTGCATGATTTTGACTCCTTTGTGATTCATTTAGTTTTAGTAACACTCACAGGCATTGTGCCTCTTGGAGAACTATTCCAGTTCTGCTCTACGATTCTTCTTGCAGTTGGGCAGGTGCAGTAATCACTAGTGGGAGGGAAAATAGTGTAGGCAAATGTTATACTTGACCTGCTGTAACCTCCTATCTGCTTTGTAAAAACAGAGCCAGAGAAAATGGAGGTTCAATGAAGAAAGGACCCATTACTGCTTAAGTATCACTCTTGAAGTCACTTCTGGGTGCCTATTACAAATAACAATTGAACATAAATTAAAAAACAGACTGTAATATCACTCCTATCCTTCAACCCTTCCCAACATGGGCCTGGAAGGCATTGAGAGGAAAGTGTTCATGTATAGACTCAAAGAGAATGAAAGACTTGCTTCTGAGCATGCTCCTCTTCTGCCAATGCAGAGGACTACTCTGCTTGCAAACAGAACTGGGAATGTGTTTATACTGGTGTAAAAGGGTTCACGTCCACACAGGCAAGATTCTTGCAAACAGAGAGGGCTCATGACAGGGTTTCCTAGCAGTGTGAATTTAGTGGTTCATCCAAGACTTTTGGGGGGGTAGCTGAATAGAATGTGGATTTAGGAATCCCCAAGTACTTGTTGGCTCCCTAAATATAGCCAAAAGACTCATTATGCTGGGTCAAAAGCACAGATTTCTTCAGCTCCAAAAAAACCTCCTTCCAACTCACCAGCTATAGCGTATACTTTAAAAGGTCTCTGAGGAACTTTAAGGCCTTATCTACATTAATATTTCTTTTCATAGTTCCCACAGTTGCTCTAGCACTGGTACTAGTAGAGGTTAGGAGACAGACCGTAAGGGGTTTAGACTGGGATTTGCAAAATGAGAGTTGGATGTCTAATGATCCTAGACTCTTTGGGAAATCCCAGCTTTAACCACTGCTAGCCCTTCACCAGCACTTCCCCTTTTGCTCCCTATGGTGAAAGCAGGATAGTGAGAAATGTGGAAAAACACTCTAGAATCTGCCTTACATCACGTTGAACCCAGAACTGTCAAAGCTGCAAGCTGAGATGCTATCATGGGCTCACCATGTTTGTTCTAGAGCAGAGACACTCCTGTTGCAAAGACATCTCTGAAAATTCTCAGCTATCAAAACCGGCAATAGCAAGGCACCAAGGACCTAATTCAGCTCTGACACTAACGAGCTGAAATTAATTGCGAGCAAACACAGCAGCTAACACTTTTACTGGACCTGAATTGGGCCCCAAAGTTAGCCATGTGTCAGCCCTAAAGCAATACGGTCAAATCTAAAATCACTTGTCTGTCTCAATTATTTTGTAGGCTTCCTGTTGATACAAGTAACACCCAAGATCACTGTATCTGACAGAGGTTTAAAAATTGATATTGTTGGTCTATTTTTCAGCTTGTTTATTCTGTGCTCCTAACTGCACGTTGGTGAAGTTGTTTCCCTGTATAGTCGGTCAGTTAGTTCACCTCTGGTTTGTGCAGCTCTTTCACCCAGCAACAGTGGAGAGAGACACAGAGAGAGAGAGAGAGGAAGGTTGGTTAAAAACTGGAAAATGAGATGGTAAAGCTGCAAAAGCTGGCAGGTGAACACAGTCTGGTGTAACACCAAGGACTAGCCTTTTGTTCTGTGTTGTACAGTATCCTAGCACAACAGGATGTTGCTCCAGGACTCCGGCAATACAAATAAATAAACAAATAATGGTTTTAGTAAAACAGGAAATGTCACTGAGATGTGTTTCTCGCAAGGGATACTTCCTGTAACATAAAGATTCTTATCCAGTCTGAGCACAGATGCAGCTCGAATAACTTTTAACTTATTTTTTTTAAATAACTAGATTTCTAGTCAAAGGTATCTACTGAATGCTGAATTTTCTGACTTTTGAAGGTTTTGAAGGCAGATTCCTCAAACGAGGACTGCTGACAGGGCAGGGCAAAGGGGGCAGCTGCCCAGGGGGCGTGGCGATTTAAAAGTGCCCCAGGGTTCCTGAGTCCTGGTGGCTACTCCAGCTGGAGCAGCAGCAGCTGGAGCCCTGGGCCCTTTACATTGGCTGGCTGGGGAAAATTAGCCTCGTCCCCACCTTTTCTGCCTGAGGCCTGGAGCCAGCCCCTCCCACCTTACCCAAGGTCCAGCAAAGTCTGTTGGTGTTTTTCTTAAGCCTCAGTTCCTAAAATCCTGTGACTCCATAATACTCTCGGCTTCCTTCCTCTCTAGTCCGGCATACTTGGGATCTGATCAGTGCCGAACCAGAGAATTTTCCAAACCAGGGGAGGTCAAAATTGTCTAGTAGCATCACCAACACTTCCACTGCCTACTGGGCTCTTACAAGACATTTAGGGTAAATTAAAGCTAAATAACAGAATGGAACACTGAGAGCCAGAACTGGTGGCTGTAAACCAACTTTATCGAATCGCGGGAAACTTGGCCACACTCAGAATGGACATGCAGCTAACTAAAATCATGCTGGACCACGGATGCTGCTGGACCAGAGCGTACCGCACTAAAGAGGTTCAACCTGTACTATGTATAATAAGTGTCTGGTCCTTATAGTCATAGAGAAAGACTAAAAAAAACATGACCCAGGTCCACACTAAAGATTCATAAACCAATCTTAACCCCAACGGCATTCTTCTGATCATGAATTTTAAGCCAATGATTTTGAAAGTCTTCCCTCCTTATTTTAAAAAATTTGGAATTGCCAGTGCTGACATTTTAGCTGTTGAAATGGTCTGTGTGAGAATTAATTGATAGACAGACAGATAGATAATGGACACGGTTTCCAAAAGTTGAAGCCTAAAGTTGGATCTCTAAATTTTCATTTAAGACCAATATAAGCACTGGTACACAACTGTTCTTATAGAAACACCAATTGTGTGCTATAAAAAATTGTACACCATTTGGAGATGAAAGATAAACAAAAAGCAACAAGGATTAAGCACCAGAATATCTAATAACTTCTCATCTATGATTTGGGTTCTTTATTTTTGTATAACCAAGGTTAGCAGATGGAATACATACTATAATGCTATGGAGAAGATACAGATAGTATAAAATAAAGCAAGTACTTTTTAAAAAAAATTAAAGCTATTCTGACTATAAAAAAATTAAAGCTATACTTAGCATTACTATGCAATTATACTATCAGGGACCTGATGGAAACAAAACTAGAAAGGCTAAAATACTAGAGTCGATATATGTCCTGCATGTTGCCGATAGGTAAAAGAAAAAACAAACATTATAAAAATAAAATTATTTTTATTTTATTTTATTTTTAGTACACTAGCAATACCTCAACTCTGCTAAGGATCAAGTATTGTGTAAGTATGATGACTCCTATCTTCAGGCAGTCTTAGTAGAACATGAGTTGTAATTGAGATGTGAATCTCTCAAGGGATACTTCCTGTAAAATAAAGAATCTTATCCAGTCTGAGCAGAGACAGCTCTGATATTTTTTTACTTCTGTAACAGTTTGGGTTGTTATGCCAAAGGAAAGGAAAGGAAAGAAAAGGAAAAAGATTTTTGCATTTTAGTCTATTGCGCTTTCTAAAAGCAGCCATGTGCATTAAGTTACTCTGACCAGCCCGTTCAGTGTTGTGTTATAATAAGATAAATTGTGGAAATTGAGTAATTAGGAGTAGGGGAAAGGACATCAGCAACATTTCAGTCATATCCATACCTGTAGACTTTTAGTATTGATTTCATGGGCATTACGTTCATGTGAGCACTGCAGCTAGACCTGTGATTGAGAACGGAAATTGCACTCCACTGAAGATTTTGAGGTTTTGAAATGTAGTTTTGCTCCAATTTGGAACGAATCTCTCACATGTTTAAATTCTCTGTAAAAGACAAATTCCACACATACCCCAAACCTATTTTGATCAACTAGAATGTGACATTTTTCATATAAAAAAAAATTTACATTTAAAAAAATGTGTCATACTATAGAGGATAATAGAAATTCCCCCCCAAAAAAGTCACTTTGAAAGGTCAAGTCTTTAAGGTTTGAGTCCTTCCATTGACTTCAGTGGGCTTTGGATCAGGCCCTTGGATAATAGGTACCTGATTAGCCCACAGGATGCAGACCCATGGCAATGGTAATTCGGCTTGCAATGTGGGCATGGCCACACATGGCATGCAATCCCCACCTCAGCAGGGGACTGAAAAGCAGCCTGGGGTAGCCTCAAAAGTGAGCAAGGTCACACTGATGCCTATAAGGCATATATGCCTGTCTCCACTAGGAAAGAAAACCATGTTAGATCTTGAAACGCTTCCAGCAGGGCTTCAGTAACATGACTGCACAACCGCAGCTGTGATGCAGAGGGAATCCTAAAAGGAGCCATATTCAAATAAGGAGCAACAGCAAAAAACACTGGCAATTAATTGGAAGTTTTGTTAAAATTAGTCCCAACACAAAAGGCCACAATTCCAATTGCCCCAAATCCATCCCGTCTTTCTGTGGAGTACAGACAGGAAGACACAGATTAGGGCCAAAGTTTTTAAATCAATCCACCAGTCAAGGCCAGCTAATACTACTTAGAATAACAGCGAAATGTATTAGTGAGGCATTCTAAAGGTGAGGGAGCCAAGCAGAGGCACATATAAAGAAATACACATATCACAAATGAACATTTTAATTGAGTAATTATAACAATTTAGATTTGTCCACAGAATAGCTAAGGACAGACGAAAGTTGCAGGAGATGGATTCAACTTTTCAAGATCATGTTAGGAAGTGAACACACCCTGTGTTACAGGGCCTTTTGTGGCAAAAAGGCCCTCACATGACAGACTAGCAAAAGAGGAAAAGTGATCTACTGGTTAGAGTTGGTAAAATAAAGTCAAGACTCATACGTTTTTTTCCTAACTCTGCCACTAACCAACTGCAAAACTGTGCCTCAGTTTCCCATTTATAAAATATGTGGGATAATAATTACTCCACCTATAGCATCTCTCAGGGGTGTTGTGAAAATGAATGAATGGTTCTAAATCACTTTGAAACCCTTGGGTGAAAGGCCCTTTATGAATTGTTGACTTTTATTCTGATCTACTAGGCTGCTCCTTTCACATAGGATTCTGTAAACAGAAACAACCAAACTCTTCCACTACCTAGCAGAAGTGGCCAATGCTCTTCTCATTATGCTTTTAGCCTTGCTCTCCCTGAATATTTGTATACCTTTCCCCTTGCACTTCCTCTCCTATCTGAAAAAATAAGATGAGATTTATTGGGTTCTCCTTTCACAAAACATTTTAAAATTTATCACACCAAGCTGCCTTTCTCTGCTTTATATGTATTCTCTTCTGTTGGTTTTTTCCACTTGGTCTGATTAGGAAGAGACCCATTATCTGTCACGCTTATGCAAATTACTGTTCCTCTTCCGTGCTCAGTGGATCTCATTGTTAATATGGGAATTGTATGATTATCCACAGCTGGAAATTCCCTTCTGTAACCACCTAGTTATTTCCTGTCTCTTTAGAAGTGACCTTTTCTCAGTCTAATCCCAATACTACTGGTTATAAATAGAAACTTATATTTATCTGCTATGGCATGGTATTATGGATCCATAGGATCTGTGCTTTGCCCTGGCTTTTAAACAGCCCTTGGGAAATACCCTTTCAGTGTGTCACATCTCCAAGGGGTTTCATTCTTTCACAAAGGTAGGTCACTTGGCCTCCAAGTCATAGAATCATAGAACACTAGAACTGGAAGGGACCCTGAGGCTTCGTCTACACAGCTTCCTTCTTCTGCAAAAGCCTATGCAAATGAAGTGCAGATTAGCATATTGCCATGCTTCATTTGCATAATTAATTAGGAGCTGTTTTTGCGCAAGAGGTTTTTGCGCAAAAAGATGCTGTCTACACAGCGCCTTTTTGCACAAAAACACCCTCTTGCGCAAGATTCGTTCTTCCGCATTTTTTCAGGAAGAACGGCTCTTGCACAAGAGGGGTTTTTTGCACAAAAACCTCTTGCACAAAAAACGGCTCCTAATTAATAATGCAAATGAAGTGCAGCAATACGCTAATCTGCACTTCATTTGCATAGGCTTTTGCAGAAGAGGGAAGCTGTTTAGACGTAGCTCGAGAGGTTAGCAAGTCCAGTCCCTGGCCCTCACCACAGGACCAAGCACTGTCTCATCCCTGACAGATGTCTATCTAACCTGCTCTTAAATATCTCCAGTGATGGAGATTGCACAACCTCCCTAGGGAATTTATTCCAGTGTTTAACCTCCCTGACAGATAGGAAGTTTTTCCTAATGTCCAACCTAAACCTCCCTTGCTGCAGTTTAATCCCATTGCTTCTTGTCCTATCCTCAGAGGCTAAGGAGAATTTTTTTCTCCCTCCTCCTTGTAACACCCTTTTAGATACTTGAAAACTGCTATCATGTCCCCCTCAGTCTTCTCTTTTCTAAACTAAACAAGACCAGTTCTTTCAGTCTTCCCTCATAGGTCATGTTTTCTAGACCTTTAATCATTTTTGTTGCTCTTCTCTGGACCTTCTCCAATTTCTCCACATCTTTCTTGAAATGTAGTGCCCAGAACTGTCACACCGTTGACTCAAATTTAGCTTGTGGTCCACCATGACCCCTAGATCCGTTTTTTGTGGGACTCCTTCCTACATAGTCACTTCCCATTTTGTATATGTGAAACTGATTGTTCCTTCCTAAGTACTTTGCATTTGTCCTTATTGAACTTCATCCTATTTACAGCGCCAGTTTGTCCAGAACTTTTTGAATTATAACCCTATCCGCCAAAGTTTATTCTTTGCCTCTGGTTCCAGTCTGCCTTTTTTTCTTCCCAGGAATTCTGCTTAGCAAGTCCAATTGAGCTAAATTTTTGTTCAGAGTGTTTTTTTCCCTCTTGGGGATAATGCAGCTAAGTAAATAGTTGCAGCAAAACAGTGTGCAGTCTTTTAAAACAGAAGGGTTCATTAGACTAGTGGATCCCAACACTGGGAAGTTTTCTGGTTAGTCTAGGTGAAGACTGAGGTCTTACTACACTAACCCCTACTGTCTATCTAATCTATGTCACTTCAGCTATGCAAATAGTGCGGCTGAAGTCAACGTATTTACCGTGGTGTGTTGTGTACATTGAGGTTGGTGGAGGTTGCGCTAAGGTTGGTGCTGGCTATTCTTCTCGTGCAGGTGGAGTACCAGCATCGACAGGAGAGCATTCGGAGATCGATTTATTGCATCGAAGGAAACATGATAAATCGACAGCCGGTGGATCAATTGCTGGAGTGTCGATCCCCGACATAGTGGACATAAGCCCATAGTCTATACTGACCAACATCAGGACAAGTTGGCATCAAGCGGCTATAGGAACCATATGGGTTTACCTTCTCTGTCCCTTTGTCTGAGAACCCTGTCTCGGACTGCTGAGTTCACCTTTCTTCTGTCCAGTCAAATTGGGGACTCCTTAATTGATAGGTGTCAATTGTTCAGTCTTTGGGGGTTGATCCCAGTCAGTCCTTAACTACCCATTCATATCACCCCATACAGCTATGTGACAAAACACTGCATGGCTTGTGCTCTTGCGCTCAGAGCATAGCAACACCAAGCACAGAGGGAAACAGAGATGCATATTGGATTCAGTGTTCCCTGTTAGATGTGCACTTGGACAGCCACTCAGGAGAGCCTCAGGAGCTGCCCAGATGATTAGCAGAGCACCCACAGCCAGCAGCAAATGTTTCCACTGGTAGTGCATATCCACACATGCCCTGGTGCACATAACAAAGTTTATCTCGCACATGGATGGAAAAAATTAGAGGGATCATGGATTGGAAAATGTTCCCACAGTCTTCACACGCCCTTCTCAAAAGACTTCAGAATCATCCCCTGTCCCAAAACATGCAACAGCTCTACGTAGACCGTACTTGCCTTCCCTCTCTTAGATGGCTGGTCCTTCCCTGCCTTCTTGTAGCTGAGCCTGGTCAAGCCCTCTTGCTAAATAAGCTGATTCCTAAATTTATCCCAGAGGTTCAATGGAGAGCTGATTACTTAGACTGTCTCTGAATCCAGACTTTGTCCACAATGCAGACATTCAACATTCTAGCCACCATTTGGAGACCACTACCCTCAGCTCATCTATATAACACACCTCCGGTCCATACACCAAAATGCAACTGATGGCCCTCAAGCAATCCCGCCACTTTGTTGAGTAGACTGGCTCTGAGCAAGTCTCACCTCCATGCCGGGAGTGGACAAGAAGTGGCCTATAGGCTGGATGCGGTTTGCAGGCCGCCAGACACTTTATTTACCTACAGGTCCAGCCACTTGCAGCTCCTGTTAGCCGTGGTTCGCTGTTCTTGGACAACGGAAGCAGCGAGCGGCCATACCTGTGGACGTGCAGGTAAATAAAGTGTCCACTAGCCCAGCAGGGGCTAATCGTGATGAACCGCATCCGGTCCTTGGGTGCTTGCTGCCCACCCCTGCTCTATGCCAGTCTCCACTGGTGCTGTACCAGAACGGATAGGCATCTCTGATGCACCAGTCATAGTGGTACATACAGCCCTCGGACCGTGCTCCGGTCACTGCGTAGGTGGCCTGGCCCGTCTACTCTCTGAACTCCACTGCAGACAGATCAAGCTGGCCAGAAGACACTTCCCTGTGCAAATGCTGCTGCACATGCCATCGAGCTCATTTGCACGTTATTTTCCCAGTTATTAGCGGCTTCTTTGTTAATGACGGTGCTTCATTTTCAGTTTATTCAGAGCATGTTGGCAGCTGGCCTGAGGCTGACATGTGAATGGCAGCTAGAGGAGGAACAGCTATTTAGCTCTTCTATCAGGCCAACCTTTTAAAAAATACTAACAACAGAAGGGCTCCACTTGGGTCATTCAGATGAAAGGGCAGAAGCATGGGAAAGATGGAATATCCAAGAACCACCCCCCCCACACACACACAAACACTGTGAGAATCCTTCCAAGCAGCATAAGGGCCCCATGTAGACTGCTTCATCCTTGTGATTGCCCTGTGCCATGCATCTTCCCAGGACACGGTCTGCTGGGCATCAGCACTGGCACATGATCTCTGTTGTCCTGGAGTGAATCCTGCTACCATTGAAATCCAGGGCAGTTCTGCCATTTGACTTCTATCTATCACTGTTGCATGTAGGGTCTTACAAGGGGTATCACCACCAAAGCAGAGCTGTGGTTTTGGTAGCCCCTCAGTTTACCTGAAGGAAATGGCAGTATGACATCAGCAATTACTTCTGTTATTGCGCCTTCATTGTCTTTCATCTCCCCCTTTCCACCCTGCATAATGGAAATAAACCCTAAGCAATAAAATTGACTCACCTCTGCCTGGCAAAACTGTTACTCCAATAAAGGAAAAGACAGGTGTGAACTAAAAACTGGCCCAACCCACTCTCTTATTTGGCTCCACCAACCAACCTTTGGATCTGCTCCCTACAGTAAAATGGGCTAACCCAAAAATCCAGGCTCTGAATAATCCCGAACCTTGGGATTCATGGGGTATGTCTACACATCAAAGTTATTTCGGGATACCAGAGGTATCCCGAAATAGCTACCCCGCATCTTCACAGGCCACCCATTATTTAGAAATATTTTTCGAAATAACGGGTGTACTATTTCAGTATCCCGGTAACCCTCACTCCACAAGGGTTGTCTCAAAATAGCACTTTATTTAGAAATTGGGTGCTGTGTAGACAAATTTCAGAACAGCCTATTTCGAAATAAACTCGAAATAAGCTAAGCAATTTGCATAGCGCAAATTGAATATCTTATTTCGAGTTTAGAGTGCAGTGTAGACATAGTCATAGAGTATAAAACTAGACGGAACCTCTGTGATTATCTAGTCTGACCTCTTGCATGGGATTTTTCAGACCCAAACATTGGGCCCTGTTGCCTTTCCCTCCCCTCCATAAGAACAAGTATAATAAAGAGAGTCAATCTTTCATGAAGAAATATTTTGCAATACGAGTGCCGCTGGGTACACACCATTTCACAGCTGCTCCAGCTGGGTTCACAACATGGGTCTGGGGAATGGAGGTAAAAACGCTCAAGAAGAAAGTTTACCTGGAACTAGTCTCTTTGTAAAACTATTGTTCATGCGAGGGGATAGGTTTTGACAGTTACATTTTCTATAATAGATATCATCAAACAGACCCTGGGGACTGGTTCCAATTAATAACCCAAACAAAAAGAACAGCTGCACCCAAAAACGCTAAAGCTTCTAGCCATACTTCATTTCAACCACATTACAAAAAAAAATCTTATGAAATACAAGGTTTTCTTTAAAAATGCCACTCAGCACTTAGTAAATCACCACATCGTATAGCACAGATGATGTACAGTCAATTAAGGGGGCATTTCATTAACAGCGCTTTTCTCCTCATATTAAAATGTCTTAGGTTAATCAAACCATTACACTAGAAAGGGAATGTTACAAAAAGGAAATAACTAACAACTCTACCTAGAAAACCCATGCCTTGATGTCATTATTGTTCCTGGTTGCCTGTCAAGGTAAAGTATCTTGAGATTACATTTCCTTGGAGTTTTTACAATGATAACAAGAACAATTATATTTCTCCATCTGGCGTCCATTAAATATGATTATGATTGCTAACTTTCCTATCCTTATTACTATCTGGATTAGCTAACCCCATTACAAAAACCATGCTCCCAAAGCTCAGTTGCAAATATGGTTATATGATTTCCTGCCATCCAACCAGGGTCTTTCTCGCTCTCTCGCTCTCTCTCTCTCTCTCTCCCAGTTGTTTCTGCTCATGTACCATTGTAAACTACATCACCCCTTGTCTCAATTATAGGATCCTTAATAGGTTCAAACTCCCAGGTGACCTACATTTGCAGGTGTTTAAGGGAAAAAATCAGCTGACCTATGCAGTAATGAGTCTTGCATTCCCTCAATCAAGCAGATGGCGTGTTGCCTGCAGCTTGCAGGTGCTATGGGATGGAACCTCAGATGTCTTGGCTTTTTTAGCACAGCATAGCATGCAGTATACGTAAAGAATAAATAAGGAACATTAAAGAGTAACTGTTGCAAAGAAGGAAAAGACAGAAGGTTTTGTACTATAAATATAATGGATAGCTATTTCAATCCAGAAAACTGTTCCAATGTCTGTTGATGTCTTAAACTCTCATCTTAATTCTGGTCTCATTTGCACTCAGAAAAAATCCAGAGCAACTTCCCTGGCTCTGGTGAAATTATTCTAAATTTACGCCAGTAGAACAAAGACCACTTCCCCTGGTCATTTTGTGAGCGCTCTGTGAATTTCCATTAAAGACTTGGGGGAATGTAGGAATGTAAGTGACTCAGAGAATTTGAATCCTGATCCAAACTCCTCTCAGTGTTTGGATCCGTGATTTTAGCATGACCCTTTATGGGGGACAGTGACTAATAAAGATATGACATAGAGGAGTGTTGGCAAGACACTGAAATTTATATTGTGACCCCAATCAAATGACCTTGGGTCAGAGTCACAAAGTTCATCACTCTCATGTCTGGATTTGTAACAATTGATTGCAGGGGAAACTGTCACTGTGTCCGATCAAGCATGCGGTTGGATCAGTGTTTTTACTTCATTACTCACTCTACCCTGCACCAGCTCTCATTTAATATTTCAAGTCCCAATTTAGAGGATGGTTGATGCATTATAGCTTTGCACAGCCAGCTCAGAACTTTCAAACTGTTTGCTTTGTGCTTTGATTACACATTCATTTGGACTTGAAAAAGGATTATATAATAATAAGCAGCATTCCAAGAGAAGCCAGTTGTAGCTGTTTCCATGTGTAATGATTGTTTAATGACTGTGTAAGATGTGCTGCCTGGGGTTGTCTGGGTTTGTCTAATCAGCCAGTTTTTATTAGCTTTCAAGGAATTCATATGGAGATACCTAATCGGCAATGAAACTTTAGCAGACAGCAAGGTAGGCTTTTAGGTAAGAAGTTTACAAAGGTAAAATATTATTTGTTATTATTATTCATTACTATTGAATGCATTTCTAAGGCATCTATCATTGTCTCACATAAGGATTACCTTAATCAGAGCTAGGAATTTTTCCCTCCTACAGGTTCTTCATTAAATCTGGGAAAACAGGGCGGGCGTCCAACCCCATTGAAATCAATAGGAAAACTGCTATTAAATTCAATGGGCTTTGGATCAGGTCCACAAGGAGGAAAATTATTCACCAACATTTTGATGACTAAACACAGTTTTGCCTCCCCTGTGTCCACAGGCCCTTTGAATTCTGTTTGTTGTGCACAGTCCAAGGAGGAGAGCTTTGAAAGCAAATTTTGGGAAAATAACCAAGGTGCACTTAGATTGAAATATGTTTGTAAAGGTTAGGCCAGAGGTGGGCAACCTGCAGCCTGCGGGCCACATACAGCCCATTGGGGTTCTGTGTGTGGCCTGGGAGATATTTTGTTTACCGTTGCCCACACGCAGGGTTGCCAGATTCCTCTGGTTTCTGTCCACAGAGGTTTTTTTCGCTACCAGAGCGACACACACGTTAAGCAAGGGCATGTGAAGTGAGGAACAAGCTGATTGCACACAGCATTGACTGAGAGAGCCGTGCGCTCTCTCTGCATCCAATCAAAGCGCTGCTACAGTTCAATCGGGACCCCCTGCAAATTCTGGGTACTGAAGCGCAGGGAGCAAAACTACCCTATCCCAGGAGATCGTCTTGGTTATAACAATCTTGCAGCCCACTGAGATGAAGGAGGGCCACTCATGCAGCCCACTCACTAGCTTTCGTTGCCCATCGCTGGATTAGGTCATTGAATCAGAAACCATGTGATTTAGGAGCACCATGCCATGTGCCTTAACAGACAAAGCTCATGTCTCTCCCGTTGAGAGGTTATCTGTCCTTAGGCAGTATTGGGACAGCACTTCGCCTATAATAAATGGTCATGCTAAGCAATGTTGAAGTACGCAAGTGCTGTAGTACAGGATATCATGCACTGCTGTTGCCCACACTGTAAGTCTTCCTTCGGTTGCGGAGGACTTTAGACTCTCTGGCTTCGTCTACACTGCGGCTTTTGCCACAAGCGCCTATGCAAATGAAGCGTGGATTAGCATATCGTCGTGCTTAATTTGCATAATTTATTCAAGCCGTTTTTGCACAAAAACAAGCAGTGTGGACCAGGTTTTTTTGCGCAAAATGGGGTTTCTGGGAGAGGCATATGGATCATGTGCAAAACGGAGGATTTTGTGCAAAAAAACCCAGTCACGTTTCTTGTTTTTGCGCAAAACCACCTTGAATAAATTATGCAAAAGAAGCGCGGTGGTATGCTAATCCACGCTTCATTTGCATAGGCTCTTGCCACAAAAGCCGCAGTGTAGACGTAGCCACTCTTTGGACTGTCAATCCAGCACCTATCGCTGGTGTCAAATACACTTGACAACCCTATTTTTTAATTAAAAGACTCCTCCCACTCTCCACTTCCAATGCACTGTAAAAGTCATTCAGAGCTACATTCCAAAGAAGCTGTAATTCAGGGCGTGATGGGGTGGCGGGGAGGGGTATTCACCCCTCTATAAATGCCTCTCCCTCCCCCGGACGTAGGATCTCAGGGAGGTGAAACTCTCCCACCCAGTGTCTAAGGGGGTCGGCGAAGCTTGGAGAAAGCTTCATGAGGATGGAACTAGAAGCTGCATAAGACTTTGTAAATCAAGTGCCCATAGGTGTGTGAGGCCTGCCTGCAAACAGCAGTCCAGAGTGAGGGAGTAAGCTCCCTGTGATTAGATTTTTTTTATTATTATTATTTTAAAACCTTTGGTCTGTGTCTCTCTTGGTTGTGTCACATTTTTCCATTGCCTCTCCCAATTCCCTGTAATTATGGTACTGGGCGAATATGTAATAAATGGACTCAGGCCCCAAGCTTGCCACCCGGACTCCGAAGAGTAGTCCGATTGGTTTTAATGTGGCAGGGTGGGGGAGGGATGCAGCATGGATGGCCAAGTGGCCAGCACATTGGACTGGGATTGCCACTAGCCTGCTGAGTGACCTTGGGTAAGTCTCTTCATCGCCCTGTGCCTCAGTTTCCCCATGTGTAACACTGGACTAATGACACTGACCTCCTTCGTAAAGCACTTTGAGGGCAACAGATAAAAGCGTTATGTAAGAACTAGGTATTACCAGTAGTACTCCTGAGGGCGAAAAGTATTAGTCATTGCAGACATGGGTGGTAGAATTTGGTTTTTACCTCTTTGAGGCTATGGAAGCCTCATACCACTAGGAGCAGAGCCTCGGATTCGGCAAATCATGTGCTTCATTTTAAGCATACGTGCAAACAGTTTGTTAGCTCCCAGACTCACGGCCACGCAACACCGTTCAGGAGTGGGCTCTTAATCAGTCGTTATTTTCTAAATGCTCATGACTGTCCTCCATACCAGCATTTTCAGATAATAATAATAACTCTCTCTCACTGAGCAGCTTGCCACAAGCCAAAAGCCACACTGCAAAACCTACCATAAGTTAAACATAAAGTTTTTATGAGTTGAACCATGAACTTTAAAAAGTCTGAAATCTTTAGCAACTGCTTATTGCCTGCAGGATAGATGCAGTTAGTCTAGTGCCTTGTGGGCATGCCCTTAGCTGCAATCCTTATTGATGTTCCTTTGCTACTGCTTTCAAAACTGTTAAAATTCCTTTGCTCCAGCGTTCTTAGCACTTACGTTGATAGGGAATACTTCAAAGGATACATCTTTACTTTATCAAATCTGCTCTAATTTTGCAGATGGAAATCAAAGAGCTTCATTTTAAGTCTAGTCAAGTTTGCCAACTGTCCTAAGCTCAAAAAAAAAATCAATCTGTGTTACCGTGTAATCAACCTAAGTGAAAAGGCTGGAACACACTGGGGCAAATTCATCCTTGCTGTAACTCCATTGACTTTAGCAGATTTATACCAGGGATACATTTGGCCTGCTGTGGGGATTTTGTTTTGTTTTCTCCTTTCTCCTTAAAGTTTGACTTGATGTAGTTTGCTCTGTGGCTGTCTGGATAAGTGACCTACACATCAGTCCCCAAACATCTCTCTCTCTCCATCTATTCATAATTCAGAGCTGTGTAGGCTCTTCTCTTCTCACAAAAATCCATCCTCAGGAGAGAAGCACATTCTGGGTGTTCTGATGGAGTTATTATAACGACAAGGAACATAATGAGGTTCAATGTGCTTGGCCGCCTTTTATGAACAAGTGGTACAACAGCAAACAGAAGTGTTGCAGCTGAAGCCTTGGGCATTAACTTCCACCTAGCACTGTTGTTGCAATGCCCATTTCTTCTCTCCCAGCTCACTTACTTTAAAAAAAAATTGAAATCCAAAACTTTATGTTAGTGCAGCTCACTAGTTTGAAGTAGCAGAGAGAGGTGCTTGTAGCCAGATAGTGAGGCTACAATTTTCAGTTGAGCTGTTATCATTTCTGTAGTGTCAGCATGAAAGGTTTGTTTGCATTAAAAAAAAAAATCTAGAGAAGGACCCAAACTGAAAGAGCGGATGTAAACACACCAACCAATCTTTGGGGGAAGGGACTCATAATTTCAGACACTCGCAACATTTCTTTTGCTCTCCTGTGTTCATCGTGGAACCCAAAGAACAAGATGCAAATGTGAAGGGTGGCCAAAATCTTAACTGATAGGCCAATTTTGCAAATGGACGCTAATCTCCGTAAATGGCTCACTCCAAAATCCAGGACCGGGCCCTCTGGAAAAGTTCTTAGACCCTCTCCAAATCAGTTTTTACAAAGTCATTTGACTATATGTTCAGAAATGTTTTGTTTAAGGTTAGGTTCATTGACTGAAAGAATTGGGTTTGTTTAGTTTGGAAAAGAGAAGACGGAGAGGGGGACACGATAGCCATTTTCAAGTACCTAAAAGGGTGTTACAAGGAAGAAGGAGAAAAATTGTTCTCCTTGACCTCTCATGATAGGAGAAGAAGCAATGGGCTTAAACTGCAGCAAGGGGGGTTTAGGTTGGACATTAGGAATAATTTCCTATCTGTCAGGGTGGTTAAACACTGGAATAAATTGCCTAGGGAGGTTGTGGAATCTCTATCATTGGAGATATTTAAGAGCAGGTTAGACAGACATCTATCAGGGGGTGATGGTGTTTGGTCCTGCCGTGAGGTAGGGGACTGGACTTGATGATTCTATGTATTCTATGATTCTATGATTTTAAAGCCAGATAGGATTTATGTTCATCTAGTCTGCCCTCCTATATAACATAGACGAGATTAGATGAAAGGTGAGATGCCTCTGTGGAAAATCATCACAGAGAAGGTACCCAAAATCACTGTAGAATCAAAGAGGTTAATGATGGGGGAGTAATGATCTCAGCTTTCCCTTTCATCAGATGATGATTTCGGTTGGATTCAATCACTGCGCTAGATATGAAAGGCTGCCCAGTGGAGCTGTTATAATGTATGTAGTGTTGACAAGCCTGAGGGCACAACAGGGCTAAAGCCGAAATAAGCTACGCATCTTGAGCTACGTCTACACAGCAGGAAGTCCGAGAAAGAGCACTCTTCCTTTGACTTTCCTTACTCCTCATAAAATGAGGGGTACAGGAGCTGGAGTAAGAAGTCCTCCAACTCAACATTTTGTCGAAATGACTGCTTGTAGTGTAGACGCGGATTATGTTATTTTGGAATAACGACAGTTATTCCAAAATAACACTGCTGTGTAGATGGACCTTCAGAGAGGTAGCCGTGTTAGGCTGTAACTATAACGAGAAGCCCTGTGGCACCTTAGGGTATGTCTAGACTACATCCCTCTGTCACCAGAGGGATGTAAATTAGACATACCAAAATTGCTAATGAAGTGGGGATTTAAATCTCCCGTGCTTCATTAGCATAAAAATGGCCACCGCTTTTTGTTGCCATGGAGGTTTGGCAACAAAAAGTGGCAGTCTAGCTGTGGTTCTATCTCTCACTAAAGCCTTTGGTGACAGATCCTATATACCTCGTTTTATGAGGCATAAGGGATCTGTCACCAAAGGCTTTAGTGAGCGATAGAACCGTGGCTAGACTACCACTTTTCATCGCTAAAGCTCCGTGGCAACAAAAAGCGGTGGCCATTTTTATGCTAATGAAGGGCGGGAGATTTAAATCCCCGCGCTTCATTAGCAATTTCGGTATGTCTCTAATTTACATCCCTCTGGCAACAGAGGGATGTAGTATAGACATACCCTTAGAGACTAACAAAAATATAGAGAGTAGCATGAGCTTTGGTGGGCAAAACCCACTTCCTCAGCTGATCAGCTGGAGAGGAATAACAGAAACCAAGTATTTAAAATAGGACTTCTTGTTTTTGTAGCATTGACAGAAAGGGTGAAATCTTGGTCACACTGAAATCAATGTTCAAACTCCCATTGACTTCAAAGGGTCCCGGATTTTTCCCAACAGAAAGGACGCTCCACTGTTAGCCCCCTGGATCATCCTCAGTTTGCGTTTGCTGCCAATCCCCTGACTTTGCAAATGGCACCGAAAGTAATGAGTTATTGAAACAAACTCAGGAAAGCCCCTTGCCTGGATCAATTGTAGCAAAACCACTTTATCCAGGGAGATGTGCTGCATATCATAATTCTATCAGATACAGGGCTAAGTCTCCACAAAAGAGAAAGGTACAAAGCTCATATAAGTACATACAAGCAGAGTGCACACTTACACCCACGTATATATCGATAGAAATGTTTCCATGCCAACAGTGCATCTGTTTGTAAAATTTACATGGAGATTGCAGAGTTTAGCTCCCCTGGCATCAATAAAGCCATAAAGCTACACTATTTTACAACAGCTATGGATCTGGCCGATTGTGTGCATGCATATATACATATATGAGTGTGTGTGTGTGTGTGTGTGTGTGTGTGTGTGTGTGTGTGTGTACTTCAGAAAGAAAGTGAACATGTGTGTCAATTAGGCTGACATCCTCTATGCAGACGGATGGCTGATCTGAATGCTGCAACTCCAGAAAGGTGGCTGTATTAAGCAAAGTACCTGGAATCACTGCCTTATGGGAGACAGCAAAGAGATAGCTGGAGATGATTGACACATAAGCATGGTGCTGTTCTATCACATTGCCATTCAGTCTAATCTGGTTGTCCTGGCATGTCCTTAAATTTTATTTTGTGGCAGTGTTGCTTGAAGTGACTATGACATGGGAGGATAGGAGGAGGTGGGGGCTTCTGTTCAGAATAATGGGATCCTTTCAGAGAAAAGTTGTCTAGCCATTTTGGAAATGTGTGTGTTGCACAAGCTGTAAAGTGGCTTGATTATAACTTTGTAACAGAAGCGATGAGAGCAAACGAGTTCTGAACGCTACCATTAAACCAATATGTTTCCAGACTTCGGAAGCATACTCGTTGGCCAGTTAGAATGTGAGGTCAGTGTGTGCTTGTGAGGCCTCTCAGGAAAGATTAAAATGCCACCCAGCTGATTAGCAGAGCTCCCATAGCTAGGTATGTTTCTCCTGGTGGTGCACATTCACAGCTACCTTGGTGCACGTAACAAAATGTATTCCACACATGGATGGAAAAAAATCTGCACATGGATGGAAAAGATTAAAGGGAACATTGTGTGAGGTACTTTTCTTTAGTAAACTTTTCCCTTAAGTTTGTAAGACCAATGTGGAGTCCTGTGGCATCTTATAGACTAACAGATTTGTTCGGGCTGAAGCGTTTGTGGGTTAAAACCACTTTGTCAGATGTATGGAGTCAGTTTGTGTAAATTTGTATCATTCCTGCCTGCTATCCTCCAGGCATCCCCACGTGCTCTCTTCTCTCTCTCTCTCTTTATTTTTTTTTTTTTCTCACTCTCTCTCTCTTTGAACTGGGAACACAATTAGCAACTTCACTCATTCCAGTACCAAAGCCGACACATCACATGCCCATAGCTGCTGTAAAACTTCCTCATCACTGCAGATGAAAATGAGCGGCTGGCTTTTGAAAGGGTTAATGCATTTGCAAATATAAAACCATATCTCAGGCGTAGAAAACAGCACGAAGGATGAACCAAAAAAAAAAAAAAAAAATCCTGTTTAGTTTCAGTGTGTGACATTTGCCTGGGGGAAGAAAGTGCAGAGCTCATTTGAAATCCTATTGTTGAAACCCTGACCAGTCAGTTATAGAGTGTCATGATTTAATATGCCAGAGTTGTCTCCATTTTCAGGGTCAATCACTCCATGTGTGGGTGTGCGTTTAAAGAAATATGTTCTGGTTTTATCTGGCTAATTTCCTTAACAGGGGCCTATTTGGTTTTCAGCGACACTGCTGTCCAGCAAGATTGCTTCCTTCAGACCACATGGAGGCTCATTGTCAAATGTCAAATTTCTTGTTCAAAGTACTGAAAAGATGAGATTGAAGCAATAATTATGACCTTGATCAGGCTAGTCTCTGTTACATGATTAATCATTCTCAATATTTAAAAATATCAGGTGCCTTCCTGCTGCTGGTGTGAATTACATCTAAACCCACCACCCATAAAGTAGCTAGAAGAAAGGTCAGCAAATCTAAACCTGTTATAGCAACCTGCGATCCCTGCACATTTCAGTGTTTAGACATCAGTTCAAGATATCCATTTTCTTTTATGACTCTGGGCTTTGTTACCAACTTACCATTAAGAGGTTCAGCCCATGCAGGTCTTTTGACTCTTTTTCTCTCTCTGTCCTCACCTGTCAGCCTTCTCTTCATCAACTATATTTATTACAATCAAGCCCTGTCAACTGTCACAGCTTACATACAGACTGCCAGTAAATATGTCTTTCCAGTCATTAGACATTCCTCCAAGTCACCTTGGGATTTCTACCTTGTCTATCTCACTCCAAAAAAAACTTTTGTTCAGAAGTATTAGACTCCCACAGAGCGGTGTCAGCTTGGGGCCATTACTGTAGGAAGTGACAGAAAACACCAAACTGTCACTCATTAGGATCCAGTTCTTCCAGAGCTGATGTAAGTCAGACTTAGCCCCAAAACGAATCATGATTTATTTAATATATTTGCTTCTACAAGTGTCAGCTCATCAGCTTAAAATGTTTCTCCTTTAACTCTATTGAGGCCTGTACAGAAAGTTTTCTTTGAAACCTAGTTTTTGCTCTAAGGCTTAATAATTAAAACAGAATAGAGAACAGTCGCGATTTTGCTCTATAGGTGCACTTTAGTGGCCCTTGGTTTTATAATTACATGTACAAAGCATTCATGTTAGAATTAGAGCTGGACACGCTTGGGAAAATGCCACCTGGTGTGTAATCTCTTTTTATGCCAAGCTCCTAAATCCAGGGTGAGATAAAATAAGTCCATGGACAGGTTTAAAGTGAGAAAAACAATTAGGGAAGCAAGGAGAGAGGAGAAAAAAAACCTCCTGTTATTGCCTAATTATGCTGTGAAGTTTCTCTCTAATGGATTCCTATTCCCAACTCACCTGAAGCAAAGCAATCAGGATGAGGTGTGTTTCAGGGACGCATCTGCAACTGGGCGTACAGTCCTAGGGTTTTACAGGGTGGTAGAGACACAAAGGGTACATCTACACTGAGACACTAGTTCGAAATAACTAGAGCTATTCCGAAATAACTTAGTCCGCATCTACACAGCAGGCAGTTATTTCCAAATAATGTCAAAATACGGTCAAGCTGGAGGACTTCTTACTCCAACTCCTGTAACCCTCATTGTACGAGGAGTAAGGGAAGTTGGAAGAAGAGTGCTCTATTTCAAAATAAGCGCTGTGTAGATGCTCCCTATTTTGAAATAAGCTACGCAATTGACATAGCTCAACTTCTGTAGCTTATTTCGAGTTAAGCCCTGCAGTGTAGATGCACCCAAATAGTCCCAAAATGTTTTCCCTGTCTTCAGGAAACAAATGTTGGGCCTGAGTTTGCACTTGAATTGGAATCAAATCCCATGTAAAGCAAGAAGCAATGGAAGTATGGTCTCTCGGAGTAAATTTTTTTCTAATAATGTGGTATGTTAACACAAGGTGTTTAATCCCAGTATAACGAACAATGTATGGATTTCATCCTGCTGACCAACAGTAGGATAATGGAACATTCTGCCTAGGGAAGTCATAGAAGCTTTTCAAAAGAAGGCTGGATAGCCATCTGTCTTGAATGGTTTAGACTCAATAAATCATACGTCTTGGCAGATGAGTAGGTGACTAAATGACGCTGGTGGCCGCTTCTAACCCTATTGCTCTACCATTCTATCTCCACGAGAGGTTACGAGTCCTCGTGTTGTGTTGATAGCTCAGCATCAGAGATGGACAGGAATAGGAGGCTGTCTACATTAGTGTATATTGGGCACTCAGGTGTCTGATGACCAGATCCTTCAATAATGTAAATCTGCATAGCATAGCACCATTGGCTTCAATGGAGGTACATCTGAAGTTCTCATCCGAATATGTACTTGCTAAATAGCCAGATCTCTAGAGATAAATATGTGTAGGTATCACCATTAATGATTTACTTATATAACATCCAGCATGAGCCTGGCACCCCTATACAAAATTATAAAAATTAAACGATCATTTCATTTCACTCACTACCAAAATGCAGCCATTTCTGGGGTGGGATAGCTCATAATATTGCCTTTTATATTACACAGGTGTTTAAGCATAGAGGAGGAAGAAAGTGAAACTCCACCTTAGAGCAGTGGTTCTCAAACTTTTTGGCCCACCCTGCTCAACACAAATCTCTCTGTGGACCATCAGCCCGTGATGACAAATGGGTGCAGGATGGGATGGGGATATGGGGTAGGGGCAGGAGCAGGCTGAGGGCAGGTGGGGGGATCCAGTTGGGAGGTTGGATGTAAGAGCAGGCTGAGGGTGGGGAGGAGGTCCAGCCAGGAGGTTGGGTGCAGGAGTGGGCTGAGGGTGGGGGAGCGAGTCTGGACGGGAGGCTGGGTGCAGGAGCCGGGGTGGCTGGTTGGGATTCCGGCCAATGGGAGCCATGGGGAAAGCCTCCAGTGGAGAAGTTTGCTGCGCTGCCATTTCCCTGTCTGTGGGAGAGGGGAGCAGCAGCATGCGGAGCTGCTTCCTCCCCTCATGAGCTGGAACCGGCTTGCGAGGCTTGGGGCTCCCTCCTGCAGTGGGAAGCCAATCTCACAAGGCCCTGGGGTGTGTGGGGCTGAATCATCTGCATAGGCTCCCCGCTGTGGGAGGGGGGAGAGCCCTGAGCCCATGGCTCACCTGCAAGATGAGCCATGGGTTCAGGGCTCTCCCTCCTCCCACAGCAAGATGGTAGTAACCACTAGCCACACTTTGAGAACCACCGCCTTAGAGAAATGTTACCTAGGATATTTAGACGCCTCAGGGATCAAGATCACATTTTTATAACAAGCGACAAAGATAGAGCCTTCCGCATTATGCCCAGCACCAGCATGGGGCACTAATTACTGCCAAGTGAAAGGGTGCATATGGTTTCCAAATCACTACTCCTCTTAGTTGTATAATCTATTGTTTTCATCAGCGATCTGCCATCAAATTACTAACCAGAGCAGACTCTTCTGAGCTAGTGAGAGCTAATAGGCGCACAACTAGGTGCGATGCCACTTACACTACAGCGAGGGCTTGCCTCTCAAACAATGAGGTAAATCTTGTGTAATCAACACTGTTTCCAATAGGGGTAAAAGGTGTCCAGTCAGGATGGCACCTGCCAGGAGTGAGTTCTTTGAACCATTAAGGAGCACAAGGAAATCTCAGTCCAATTCCTGGGAATTGTCATCCCGGGAAAAGTTGCAGGGAAACACCTTGAAACTCTCTATAGTGTTAATAGACTTTTCAATAGTGCTCTTTTAGCAAATAAGATCAGATAGAAACGCTTCTGACAAGGTTAAGTCATTTCCTACCCTTTACATATTGCAGCTTTAAAACTGTCCTCTGTTTAAATAGCAGGCACTCTTTCATGTTTTGGTGGTGTTGGAAGAAGAATCTAGCTCTTGCATTTTGGAGTTAAAACCCTGGGATGCATCTGCTGAAGATTATGTAACCTTTCTTCTTTTTGACCCTGAAATGATGAAAAACCACTGCCTGCTGGTAACTCACCACAATTCATCATCATTTGAAACATCCGAGTGAAAAGAAGCAGCCTTAATTACAAAACAAAAGAACAGAGAGTAGAAAGAGGAGGCTACCCGTTACTGAGATGAAAAGTTTGCTCTCTGCCATGACCATAGTCCGGGTTCTGTTACAATAGCTGATGTCACATCAAGCTCCATAGCTGGGCAGAGAGATGTCTTCCTCATAGGCTTTTATATGCTGCTTCATACTAATTAGCATAATTTCTGTTTCATATGTCCTGAGCTCTTGTTAGATCACTCAGATACACTCCATATTGAGGACACTGCAGGGCACATCAGTTACCCATAGTACATACACTTTAAACAGGAGAAATAGCAGGCTGGAACTCTGCAAAACCTGAGACCTTGTCTTCACTAAATGGAAAATCAATGCTGCCATGATCAATTTTCCAGAGTTTGATTTAGCAAGTCTAGTTCAGACCCACTAATTCAAACTTAGAGGTCACCCCCATCAGCAGCCGGTAATTAACAGCTACGTAATTAACATACCTGGAGTTGCTTATCTTGATTAGACTGTCCCCTTTAGCATAGACCTGGCCTTATACATGAATGCCTTGGGTTGTATAAGTCATTACTCTCTAATGGTGCATCTACACAGCAGGACTCAACTTGAAATAAGCTACGCAAATTGAGCTACGTCAATTGTGTCGTTTATTTCAAAATAGCTTATTTTGAGTTTTTGTGCTATCTACAGAGCACTTATTTCAAAAGAGAGCACTCTTCCTCCAACTTCCCTTACTCCATGTACAATGAGGGTTACAGGAGTCAGAGTAAGAAATCCTCCAGCTTGACAGTATTTCGAAATAACTGCCTGCTGTGTAGACGCAGACTAAGTAATTTTGAAATAATGCTAGTATAGACATACCCTAAGACAGAGGAGCAGAATGAAACCACTGAAAGGGTAATTGGTATCAAAGGCTGCCAAAGGTCTGAACAAAACCACCTGGAACTCTCCTGTGCTCATTGCCACAAGGGGATAGTTACTCATAGTGATCAATGCCATTGGCATGCTTCATGAAACCTGGCACTCTTGAAGAGATGGATCTGGGTTTCTCACAAATGCTTTGGGAAAAAGTCAACAGTAAGAACAAATCTTAAATCAGCATTGCAGAGGTGGAAAGGTGCAGCATCAAAATCGCTAACTGACAGGACACTGAAATACCACAAAATACCATGGCTATGCAAACAAAGAGCAAGCAAAATCAATTGCTTCATCGTGCGACAGGCTCTTCTTCAGAGAGCTTTACAAACATTAACTATCTAGGCTCACTGCTCTTCTGTGAGCTAAGTAAGTATGTTCAGGTCGGGAAACTGAGACTAGAGAATTTGAGTGACTCTCCCAAGATGAGCGGGAAACATGTTGTCGGAGTGATATTTAGAACTCAGGGGATCCTGGCTTTTACCCCGGAGCTTGCTAAACCACCTCTGTCTAAAGACCTGATCAAATGCCCATTGAAGCCAATGGACAGATGCCCACTGAATGCAGTAGGCTGGCATGAGTGCTTAGAAGAGCTTTAAACTAGGAAATGGAGAAAAAGGGTTGGGAGAGATCTGTGTAATTAGAGTTCTGTTCAGATACACAATTTATATCCATGCATGCAGATACGAGACAAGAAGATCCAATATCGCTGAGTATCTTCATCATACACCTAGAGAGAGCAATGGACAAGATCAAGGAAGAGGTAGAAGAGATATTGGTGCACGGGATGAGAATTAACAACTTGAGGTTCGTGGATGATGCAGTTATCATTGAGGAAGATGAAGAGAAGTTAGCGAGAATGGTGCAGGTGCTAAATGAGGAAGGGAAGCGGTATGGACTGATTCTGAATATTGATAAAATGAAGACAATGGTATTTGGAGATAAGGAAATAGGAAGGAAGATCAGTGTAGATGGGATCGAACTAGAGAATGTAGAGAAGTTCACATCTTTGGGGAGCAACAGGATGTATGATCTAGACTGTAAGAAGGAAATAGTGACTAGAATAGCGAAAGCAAGAGTGAGTTTGAAGGCGATGGATAAGATCTGGAAAAGTAAAGCAATTAGCTTAGGAACAAAGCTGAGCATCTTGAAAACGTGTGTATTTAGCAGCATGTTGTATGGATTTGAGACATGGGTGATAACGAAAGATCCGAAGAGAAGGATATTGGCGTTTGAGAGGAGTTGTTATAGAAAGATCCTGAGAATAGGATGGATGTAGAAGGTCACCAATGAGGAAGTATTTAGGAAGATACAGCCGAAAGAGAACCTATTGCAGAAGATTATACAACGGAAGTTACAGCTATTCGGGCATATCTGCAGAATGAACAACGAGTGAAAAGTTAAGACCTTGGTATTTGGCATAATGGATGGTCTGAATAGGAGAAACAGACCCCACAGAGAATGGGTAGATGATATAGTAGATTGGTGCGGAGCTAGTCTACAAAAACTAAGCCACTCCGCACTGGACAGGGAAAGATAGAAGGAAATAGTGAGGGAGGCATCGGACACCAACGGGCATTGAGCCCGTGGTTGTTGATGAAGATGATGATGCAGATATCCATGGATATAGAGCTGATATTGGTGAAACTACAGGGCTTTTGCAATGAGCGAGACCAGCAGGGCCCTGGCTTTGCTCTGGTGTGGCTGTTCTCCTCCAGCCCTGTCCACAAAAGCTGTTCCTGGTCATGCTAGTGTGTACAAGCAGCTCGCACACTCGTGGACAGGAATTGCACACTACTGTGTGGACAGGACTCTGTGTAGGGCTCTAAGTGTAATCTCTGTTCCTGGTATTCAGACACAAAAAGTGAAAAATTATGTAAACTAGTCTATGGCAAGGGATACAGGCAGACTTCAGCATAGAAGAATGGGCACCAAGGAGACAGAAGGAACAATATCCCATCGCTGGACATTTTATCAGGTGCTAAGACTTTAAGTCAATGGACAGAATCCTATTGAATTTAACAGGCTGTGAATCAGGCCCTAATGTTTTTATTGTACTCACAGTGGACCAGAGTTAGCCCAGGGTCTTAGCAGAGGCATTTGATAGTGGAAGAAAACCACCATGGAATGGTAGAAAGTTGGTAGAAATTGTGAAGGTAGAAATTGACCTCAACCATGTACCCTCCAAACCTGAGAGGTGCACCAGGGGGCCAGCACGGCTCCCAAAATAGGCAACAAAGGGATATGACAAATGCATCCGGGGGGGAGGGGGAGGGGGGGGTGTTCCTATGGGGCCTCTGGCAAAACGTAAAGCCACCCCAGCTAATGGAAAACCCCAGGAACACTGCTTGCCTTCCATTGGGTCAATCCCCACTGGGACTGAAGGAGTCAAGTTGGCCCAGGAATCCAGTAATTCACAGCTCCTAGGCCAGCTGCAGTGAATCTGTCATATATCTTCAACTCTATTGAAATCAGTGGCTAAACTCCCATTGATTCCAGGGGAAGAGAATCAGCCCCTGAAAGCTTTGTCTTTGAAAGAAAAATTTCTGTGTTCTTACATTAATTAAAAAGCAACCCAACTCCCTCAAAATCTTATAATTGGCCCTACAGAGGCATCGTATAAATGGAACAGGAGATTCTGTTTTACAAATGACCTAACATACTTAAACAGAACTATCGTGCACAGCCTCTTCAGCCTGGAATGAGGCTAAGTAAATGTTTGCATGATGACTGGGGAAACATAATTATATACAATGCAACCAACAATGGAAGTAATAGCTGCTGTAGGTTTGCAGAGAGGGGGAAATCAAAGAGCCTCAAGGTTAAATGAGCAATGGGGCAGGGCACACAAAAAAAGACATAAACAAAAGAAATCTTTCAGCATAACAATTTTGAAAGTACTGGCAGACTGAGTTACACAGGTGTACAGAAAGCACTTTGCTGCATTATTCCAACTCAAGTTCTTCTTCCCGTATTTCTTTGTCAAGAGGTCTTGACGGAAGACACGATTGTCTTCCAAAGAAAGGATAAAATGCCATGTGAATAGCTTAAGTGATAGACTGTAACTTCTTTGATGCCGTAAGAAAAAGCAATGCTAATGGATTTGTACACTAAATAATACAGGGGAACAATCAGGACTGGCAAAAGCCTGACACTGGGATGTGTGAGTCTCCATAATTCAGGCTGATTTTCACGGAGTTACTTGCATCTATAAATCTCCCCATCGCCTCATAGTAGAACTGGCAAAAATGGTTGGGATACAATCAGAATAAAGGCTTTAGGATCTCCCTTACAAAAAGCAGAGGTGGCCAAGCTTCGCATTATGTGAACAATTTATTAGACGAATATAGCTCTTTTCTGACTAAAAATTATCCAGAAATATGTTGTATTTTTATTAATCTGTTCATTATTCCAAACTGCTTGTTACATTTTCACCAACATGAGTTTTGAGTTACAGTTTGTAAAAAAAAGTTGTAGCGAGAGCTGTTCAGTCAATTACGTGGTATAAAGAATGTTCTAGTCTACCTTTCTGACTAAATCACAAGGTATTGAGTCTAGCCCACAACTGGATAACCTAACCTTTTATAAACCAGTTCCATAGCCATGTGGGACAAATTTTGTTTATGTACTATACACACATTTCATGTCTTCCTTAAGGGCCCCATCTTGCCAGGAGTTGAGCAATTCAATGGAAGATATGGGCTAGACCTACAAAGTAATAATTTTCCCATCCTGCAACCATTTTTGAGATTTTGAAAAAATGTCTCCTCCCTATAGAATCATAGAACACTAGAACTTGCAGGGACCTTGAGAGGTCATCAAGTCCAGTACCCTGCCCTCAAGCAGGACCACGCACCATCTAGATTGGGGTGGCCTGCAGATAAGGCCTGCAGGCCAGATTCGGCCTTCCAAGCCATTTGATTTGGCCCGTGGTTTCCCTGCCGTGCCTCCACCCTCAGGCCAATCAAGACCTGAGGACGGGGGAGTGCGCAAAGTCATTTGTTGTTCAAAGCAGCTGACAGCTCCCTCCGCCCACCAGGGGCATGCGGCACCTAGAGGAAGCTGCCAGCTGTTCAAAATGGCTGAAGGTTCCCTCTAGGCACTGCACCCTGGCAGGGCAGGAGGCGAGAGACGTCACACACTCCTCCACCATCATACCCTGATCGGCCTGGCAACGGGGGAGCACATGAAGTCTGTTCCCCCTGTGGTGCACAGGTGCCTAGAGGGAACCTCCCCTTCCACCCGAGGCCCCACCCCTTCCGCCCGAAGCACCATCCCTTCCAGATCCACAACCACTACCAAATTTGATGAAGTGGCCTCCCTGCAAAAATTATTGCCCACCCCCTGATCTAGATCATTCCTGACAGATGTCTGTCTAACCTGCTCTTAAATATACCTCTCTGCTTAAGAAGGCTGTGGAATCTCCATCATTAATTTATTCCAGTGTTTATATGGGATGAAAAGTGAAAATCTCACAACAAAATTTGTCAGCTAACACAAAATAACTATCAGTTCAAGTCCACTGAAACATTTGTTTTAAATAGTTTACAAACATTTCATTTTGGTTTTTATCTTGTTTTCTTTTACTTCTGGTACTTTTTTTAGTACCTTAAGTTAAATTCCTAAATTCCTGAACAAACACAAAAAAAACCCTTTTCATTTAAAACAAACCCTTCAAATGAAAAAAGAGATATCTCTCTAGTGTCAAACTTTTTCAATCCCGCTCTCTCTCCCTCTCTCTCTCTCTTTTTTTTTTAAAGGCAAGAAAATTGGTTAGAACCAACCCTTCACTGCTATCAGTTTTGGTTCGAATAATTGTTGTTGGGAGTTTAATGTGGAAAAAAAAATTTGTCAAAAATTTCCTGATTACCTCTATTAAGAAAGCTCTCAACACCTTTCAGGTTCGGGCTTTAAATCAACCTAAATTAAAGTGATTAAAAATTCAATGGGCTCATGAATATTTGATTGATTGAATCTTTGGTCTTATAAAATATGTAAAGAAAACTAAAGGGTTACAAGACCAATTGAAACCTGCTTTCTTCTGAACTGTTTATGAACAGGGTTTTAAAATAATACTTTGCAACCCACCCTCTCGCTGCAACTTATGATACTTGCCCCCTACCTCTGCACCCATCTACCCTCTTTACAGGCTTGTTTTCCCCTCTCCTCCCTTCATTTTTTTACCCCTGTACATTCCTGTGTCGCCACCTCCTCATTGACTGGGCAGATGCAACGGCAGCTTTGACTTTGACTGAGCACAAGAGAGAGAGTCTCCCTACTGTCAGTTCCAGTAGCATGCACTACCAGTAGCATCCTCTGACCACCGAAAGGCACAGTTACACAGAAAGTCCTTCTCGGGCCCTGTAGCCCTGGGATGGAGCATGTTGACTTGCTCTATAGATATGGTTCACATAGTGACCGTGACTGGGCCAGAGCTCACTCAATGCAGATGGAATCTTTGCTTACCTGCCAAATTCTAACAGGTCTCTACTGAACTTGTGTGAACTGAGATTTTTCGGAGACTTATAATGTGGCCATAGTTGGGTAAATATTCATAGCGACAGAAAAAAAGACCCATCCCAGGGCAACTCCCTCCCTCAGGCCAAGTTTTAGCTCCCGCACCCCCCGCTTCAAATTATGAAGGTATTAGAGCTAATGGAATGACTGGGAACCTTGTTCTTGAAAACGGGTCAGCCGTTTTAGCTGAAATCTAAACAACAAAAAACAACAGGTCCCCAGTGTGGCAAATGTCAGCCTCAACATCTGAATGGTTACATATTAGTAAAGATGTAAGGAAGGTCTTATATTGGGAAGTGGCAGGCAGACCTTGCTAGCCATGCAGCCTACTATGCGTCAATATCATAGCATTCTCCTAGGATTTTAACAGTCCAAAACACCACATTTTACAATAAATGCCACTCACTGTTCTGTGCAATTACTATAGAAAAGTGTAGTATTTGGGAAGATGTATCAAAACTCGGAGCCAAAATAGAACTATCAGGTTAACCACAGCTTGATCCACAGCCCATTTGCGTCAATGGAAATACTCCCTTTGACTCTTAGTGCGTAGTGAATGTTGAATACTTGTCCTTTGCCAGTGACAAAGTATCCAGAGATCACCTTTATGCAAGGGAAAATGTATGTCTTTTAAAAAGTGAACATGCACTGAATTCCTGCACAATACTTCAAGGAATGAACCTGGGGAAAATAACATCATGGACATGTTGTTTATTGTCCTTGGGCTAGATAGAGGAGGGGGTTTGGAAAGCATGACCATTCCCTTTTATTTTATTTTTGTGCCCAATGCTATGCTTCACTTGAACAACAATTAAAGAAAACTGCACCCAGCTGACCAGGAAATCAACCTCTAGGCCAGAACAAAAGAGGACTGGCCAATTAAAAACTGAAAGGAAGAACTGTCAAGCCAGGGAAGGGAGAATATGATTGGAGATGAACTAAGGCAAACAGCAAGGCCTTGCTTGCACTGCCTTGAAGACAGCTGCAGGAGGGGAGGGCTGGACAAATTCAGAAGGACTGTTCCATTACTCCAGAAAGCACAAGTATTGAATCTGAACCCTTTTGTTCATTTGCCTTGTTGGGACGTAGAACAAACATTGGTTCTTCAGGTATCTCAAGCCTAGAACATTTTCTGGCCTTTGCTAATTTTGTGTCTCAGATTTCACATCTTTAATGCTCACTGCATTTTTTTCACACCTCTTTAGCAACTCACCTTTCTCCCTGCTTTGTCTAAAGGTTGGCTCAGTAAAACCACCAGGCCCGCCAATAGGGTGGGGCAAAAAAGAGGCCTTGGGGCCTGGCAATTCAAAGGCGTGCTCCAGACGGCATGGGGGAGGCGGCACTGGGCAGCGCTGAGGGCCAGCTGTCCTGTCTCTGCTCCTTCTGCCCAAGGCCCCCACCCCTTCTGGGAGCATGAAGCCGTCCCCCCAACCCTTACCCAGTGGCCTGCCAAGTCTGTCAGCTCATCTGAAAACCACCTTTCTGTTTGAGAAGGAATGGAGGTGGTTGAGTTGCACCTCAGCACTACTGCACGGTCAGACAGACAGGAGGTCACTGGAGACAGATATGAGGCCTTCCCTTTTCTTCAGGAGTACAATGGGGTATGCAAACCCCACACACTTATTAACGGGGAGTTAAGGAGTTGCCCTGGGCTTGGCCTGCTCTGCCTTACCACCCCTGCAAGACATGCACAGGCTGGAGGTGCTGAAAAGGGGACCAGAGCAGCTCATTTGTTGGCAGACTAGGAAAGAGAACAGACCTTCAGCTCATGATGAAGGGCTGATGGAAGGCAGGCTTCTTAAAAGACCTGTGCCAGATGCCCCCTCCTCAGGGAAGAGAGGGCCAGATTTAGATATAGCTTGAAAGAGAATCATTTCCTGCTATTTCACATTACCTCAGTTTATTTGCATTCATTCCTTTAGCTTTCTGTTCAACCGGCTATCCCAGAAGGACAACAAAGGTGAAGTAACCAGAAGGCCAAGTCAGAGGAAGAGGCAGATCACAGCAGAGGCAGAGCGACCACCAGCAGGAGGTACCCAATGGGAAGAGACCTGCTACACCCCATGCAACAGCAAGGAGTGCTAGTGGGGGCTGATTCTCAGCAGTACATTCAACACTTGCCATGCTAGGAACTAGGGACCAAATTCAAATCCTGAATTCCGGTTCCCAGCCCATCGGGCTTTTAAAACCATTTGTTCATTTGACAGACATAAGAAATATATCCAACTCCCTTTGGCCTGCTAATCTGGACTTCACCTGCCACCTAAGACCTGATATTGTGATTACTGACAAAGAATAGAAGTGTAGAAGTAGTGTATTATTATTGATGTGATGATCCGCTTCAAAATCCGCTTCAAAAGTTCCCTGCCTTTGTTGAGGAATGAGAACAGAAATTAGAGAAATATGACCCCCTGGCTGCATAAGGTCCCCCACCAATGTCTCTTAAGCAAAGTAAACTGTCATGGGATAAGAGGGAAGGTCCTCTCGTGGTGGTCAAAAGATAGGAAACATAGGTAGGAATAAGTGGTGTCCTCGCAGGGGTCCATATTAGGACCAATCCTATTCAATATATTCATAAATGATCTGGAGAAAGGGATAAACAGTGAGGTGGCAAAATTTGCAGATGATACCAAACTGCTCAAGATAGTTAAGTCCAAAGCAGACAGTGAAGAGCTCCAAAGGGATCTCACAAAACTAGGTGACTGGGCAACAAAATGGCAGATGAATTTTAATGTTAATAAATGCTAAGTATTGCATATTGGAAAACATAATTCCATCTGTACTTGTAAAATGTTAGGGACTAAGGGTATGTCTACACTAGCCCCCTAGTTCGAACTAGGGAGGCTAATGTAGGCATTCGGTTGAAAATGAAGCCCGGGATTTAAATATCCTGGCTTCATTTACATCTGGCGCCGCCATTTTTAAATCTTAGTTCGAACTCTCAAGAGCGGCTGCACGGAGTAGGTAGTTCAGTAGGATCTCTAATTCGAACTACCGCTACTCTCATGGAATGAGCTGTACCGTAGTTTGAATTAGAGATCCTAATTCGAACTACCTACTCCGTGCGCGTGTAGCCGCGGGCAGGAGTTCGACTAAGGGGGATTTAAAATGGCGGCGCTGAAGATGTAATGAAGCCCGGATATTTAAATCCCGGGCTTCATTTGCACTTCGAATGCCTACATTAGCCTCCCTAGTTCGAACTAGGGGGCTAGTGTAGACATACCCTCAATTAGCTGTTATCTCTGAAGAGAGAGATCTTGGAGTCAGTGTGGATAGTTCTCTGACAACATCCACTCAGGCTATGTCTACGCTGCCCCCTCCTCTTGCACAAAAAAATATGCATATGAGGTGAAGCGTGGAATGTCGCCATGCCTAATTTGCATAATTAATTAGGCTCCGTTTTTGCACAAGAGGCTTTTACGCAAGAAGGAGCCATCTACATGGCTCTTTTCTGCACAGAAACCCCCTCTTGTGCAAGAGCCGTTCTCCTTCTTTTTTTCAGGAAGAAAAAGGGTTTTTGCAAGAGGGGTTTTTTGTGCAAAAGCCTCTTGTGCAAAAATGGAGCCTTATTAATTATGCAAATGAGGCGTGGCGACATTCCACGCTTTGCCTCATTTGCATTTTTTTTGCACAAGGGGGGGAACTGTAGACATAGCCTCAGTATGCAGCAGTCAAAAAAACAAACAGAATGTTAGAAATCTTTAAGAATAAGACAGAATATCTTATTGTCTCTATGTAAATCCCTGGTACACCCACATCTTGAATACTGTGTGCAGATGTGGTCACCTCACCACCAAAAATGTGCATGTTTCCTTTTGAAACCAAGGACCCAAGATGCAGCCCTGTTTTTGTAAAGCCTTCCATTTAATTTAAATTGAATTTCCCCATGATCACTCTCATAGGTGCCAATTTCCCTTCTAGCCAGAGCATGCTCACCCTGCCCTCCACATACACTAAGCTCACTCACTCTACTCCTTCTCCCCAGCCCCCACCCTGCCTTCTCCCCCCCAGGTGCACTGTGTCCCCGCTCCTCTCCCTCCCTCTTGGAGCATCCTGAACATCACAAAACCACAGCAGGCAGGAGGCACTGAGCAGGAGAGAGAGGAGTTGGTCAGCAGGGCCATCGGTGGGTGAGAGGCACTGGGAATGAGTATCCACTAATTTTTCCTCATGGGTGTACCCACAGAGTCGGTGTCTATTACTGTTCAAAGAAAGGTTGCCTTCTGCAACCATTTCTTCTGTGGCCCTGAGCTTCTGGGTATGTTATCACCTTCAGAGGGAGATGTGAGCAATCAACAACTTTGAAAACCACTCAGTAGACTGAAGTGCCTGAATATGGATTTAGATACCTAACTTGAGGCATCTACGGTATGATTTTTTGGGGTGGGATTTTCAATTATACCTAAATGATCTAGGAGCACATATGCTACTGACTTGCAATAGGAGTTGTGTACCTAAGTCTGTTTAATGCTCTTGAACAGCCTATCCTTTGGCCTTAACTTTCTTTGCCTCAGTTTCCCCAATAGAATAGTGATAATATATAATTAGTAAGAGTATTGACAGGATTAAGTACAGCATGAAAAGCATTATGTAAGTGACCATTTATTTGCTGTTACTTTCTTTGATTAGCAAACTCTCCTTGTGATATAATTACCCTGCTTGCAGAAATGGAGGCTCTTGCAGGAGCCTCATTAGCATGGATTCCTGACTGACTTTTGTATTCTACAGAAAAACCAAACGAACAAAAACCCACACAACTCTTTGTCCAAGGTTCACAGAGACTGCCTGAAAAATAGAATTATAGAAACGCATCTTATTCCCCGACTCATGTAAAGGAGAGCAGCAACTCCAAACAAGGTAAATAAGTAAAAGTGTGTAGCAAGCAACTTCATCTGAGTATTCTCTACATATTCTAGTCCCCTTGTTGCTGCCTCCTCTCTGCCTCCAGACTCTCATCCAAGTGACAGGTTTTTTTGATTGTCTTCTCTCTAGGGTAACCAGCTAGGCCTGCAAAGCTGACAATAGCTCTCTCAGCTCTGCTCGCAGTAAGGATTGCATCTCATTCTCTAGCCTCCCTGAGTTTGGACTGATTCCCTTTTCCATTTTTTTCCGAGAAGGCCTAGCTTGCCAAACAATCCCCCCCACTCTCCCCTGTGCACAGAACCCTCAGCCCAAGCTCCCAGACTCCAGCCTTGACTCTCGCACAGAAATACAATTCAAAAGGTGAAAGTTTATAATCTCAAACAAAAAACGCCAGCCGCTATAACAGCAACCAGCTCCACTCCGGATACAGAAAGGAAAACAAACAAAAAACCCAACAGCCTCATAATCTACTGGCACTGATACCGAGCTGTGATCGAGAGCGTGCCAGGGGGTTAAGTGGACTGAGCAATAGGATAGGAGTAAATAGACAGGGGGTTCATTCCTTGACTCTGACAGTCAGGCTCTGTGTGACCTTATGCAAGTGATTTAACACCCCCCCCCCTCGTGCCTCAGTTTTACCAACAGCCTCCATGGGCCCCAGGACACCAGGGCTAGGTATGGGGGTGTATCTCCATGCTCCTGGTAAGGGCTGGGCCTCAGGTGGGAGGGGCAGGGGCGAGGAAGCCAGACCTCTGCACCACCTGCAGTACACCACACTGACATACACACACCCAGCCCTCACACTCACCCAGAGAATACTCCAGTGGTGATTTAAAGGGTCCAGAGCTCCAGCTGCTGCCACTGCCAAAATAGCAGCAGCTGGGAGTCCCAGACTCCTTTGAATTTCTGGGCCCCGGGGGCAACTATCCTCTTTCCTTCACCCCCCCATCGCAGGCCAGCTTCACATCTTTGTGGAGTTCTCAGAGATAAACAACTAAGAAGAGCTCTGTGCAGGAATAGCAAAGTCTTAAATTCATCGTGCAGTGGATAACGGCCCCATTAATAATAACTTATGCAGTGGCCTTCATTTCAGGTGAATCTTTTACATGTGAGAAATATTTGGCCTTTCTAACTCCACGCAGGGTTTGTTTGGTTTTTTTTATTGAAGTCATAACCAGACTTATACAAATCAGACTAACAAGCCACATTTACAAGATACATCCACTCAACACATTCACCTTGGGCTTCTAGTTCTTCTGTAATCATAAACACCCCAACTTTGTGTTTATCATTTTAAATAAAAAATATTCCAAATATCAAAAAGCATGGAGACTCTAAGAAGTGTTGATTAAGATAAAATAACAAACATATAGCATGATACTCAGGACTGCCTTGGACTTTGTGAAATATCGTCATATCGGAAGAATTCACATCTCTCTTCCAATGACACTGAAACTTTTGAGTAGTGGCACCTTAAAGCAGTAGTTGGCATCGCAGCAGGCCACATGCAGCCCACTGGAGTTCTAGATGTGGCCCAGGAGAACATAAGAACGGCCATACTGTGTCGGACCAAAGGTCCATCTAGCTCAATACCCTTTCTGCTGACAGTGGCCAATAACATTTTGTTTACCATTGTCCACACACAGGGTTGTCAGATTCCGCTGGTTTCCAGCCACATTGTTTTTTTCCTACCAGTATTACTAAAGTGATACTCACATAAAGCAAGGGCACATGAGGTGCATACTGATTGCACACAACATTGATTGTGAGAGCCATATGCTCCCTGTGCATCCAATCAAAGCACTACTATGGTTCAATTGGCAAATTCTTGCTACACAAGCATAGTTAGCAAATTCTAGATACACAAGCGCAGGGAACAAAACTACCCCATCCCAGAAGACTGTCTTGGTTATGACAACCTTGCAGCCCACTGAGATGAAGGCGGGCCGCTCACTAGCCTAGGTTGCCCATTGCTGCCTTAACAACTAGCAAATTTATTTGGGCATTTCATCAGACTAACATGGCTACCTCTCTATAATTTTCATTCTTTGTTCATTCTATTATTTTTAAACAATCTTCTTAGAGAGTCATCTTTTACTTTGTCTTCAGATACATAAGTTTAAGTTTAATCAAACCTTTTTACGTCTAATAAAGCCTACCATGACTACTTATATCATTGTTCTAATTTTATTTCAAAATCTACGTAAATATATATGTCTGCATGTCTATATTATAAAACGTATACATAATTTGCTTTTGCTGATATTTAAAAAATACTGTGCAAAAAAACTCCCGCAGATAACTGAAAGAAACTTCAATGATAAAACATAAATTATGTATCTAAACAACATTTTTATTAAGGCTGTTAAAACACTAAAATCATGTGAGAGCTCTGTGCCAGGCAATAGTAGAAAAATGTATATCTGTACTTGTATCTAATTGAACCATTCCCCTGGATCCTAATATAATGGCATTGTAGGAGTATATGAGAACCAGAGGGTAAAACTAACTGGGCCTTATGTCACAGAGCTGAGTGAATTGCAGTAAGCGGAGAGCGTAAATAAAGGGAAGTAAATATAATGGATAACATTTTCTGAAATTAAATTAATAATCAAGGTAAGGAAAATGGCATTTTAAACCGAAGGGGACTGAGAATTCATCCTACAGCATCAATAGAGCAGCAGAGGAGAGGCACTTATTTTATGCCTTTCCTAATCAGAGGCTATTGGGGTAGGTTTAGCCCCCCTTGCGCATATTTGGGCAAACCATACAGTCCATTATAGTCACAGTTTTCACCAGCCATGACCTCCTTCCACCTCTGGCTCCCTATGATCACTATGACCTGCCCCCACTCTGCCCCAGCCTGTCTCAGAATATCCCTAGTACCTTTGTGCCGGGCATGGGGTCTACTGTGCCAAGAGATATTCCACAGTGAACGTGGCAGGCTTTGCAATACTGAACAAGGCCCAGAAACTCTATCTAGTGGTGGGTGTGATCTGATACCGCTCACCTGTGGTGGGGAGGTTCGTAATTGGAGATCCAGAGGCACCTTTCATGGATGCCCCCACCTCCATAGTGGGTTAAACCAGATCCAACTATCCACAAACCTTTAGGCTCAGACCCTTCTCTGTTTGTGTTGCCCCTGACCCTCAGTTTTCACTGTGCTGTTTGTTACACCTGTTGAGCGAAGGAAGAGTTAAATCAGAATATGTTTTCCCCCTTACGTCTTCCTATCACTACTTAAATTACTGTAGCTCTGTACATCTGGTTCCGTTCAGTACAAATGACTCGGGTTCTCATTTTTCCCCTCCCTCAGGGACAACTTCGCTGAGTCTCACTGAAGAGAATGACCCTTATGCCAGCAGGATAGAGCCCTAGGAAGTCCCAACTGCCCCACCCTGACTGAGAATACCCAGCTGGGTTTTAAACTCATTGCATCATAGAGCAGTAGGTCAGTGCATTAATCAGGAACTCTTAAATCCTCTGAGACCCCTTCTTGGGAACTGTTACAGAATTCTGGCTAGTCTTAAATATAATTTAAAAGCCGTTAGGTTTTGTTGGGGGTCGAGAGGTTTCAGGCTCTTTTCTTTCCTTCAGCTCTAGACCTGTTTAAATGTTCCTTTTCATTACCCATCATAGATTGCTTGTAACAGATACATATAATTTTACTTCTCTGGCCTACTTTGTCTCAGATAAAGTTTTGACCAGCCACGTTTGCCCTTACCCCCTTATTATTTCATTTTACATTTTTAATGTTATGTTGTAAAACGTCTTTCCTCTCCAATAGTAATAAACTCCCTTTTTTTCCTCCTCCCTTCTTCAAATCGCTTTTATAACCCATTCAGCATTTTCTGGGACATAATTAAAACATCAAACAGTTCTCCTGCTGGTTATGCTAAAATCTGAATACTTGAGTCTGCTGGTATTATTGAAAATTAAAATGTACCATTCTTGAATGTATTTTGGATGCCCTTAAATAACTATTAAAAATAATTTCATTCTGCTTTATATAAAGACTAGCTCCATAATGCTAACATACCTGCCTTAAATAATGTCTCTAATAAGTAGCATGAGGATTCTTGTAAAAAATATAAAATATGTATTTTTGTTCACTATTTTCCTAGGCTAATGTGGCTAATTTTCCCATACCACTTTATCCCCAAGGAAAAATATAGAAGGAAAGTCCATTACCAATACATGAAGTTCAGTAGTTCTCTCTCTTTAGATGTAATTGCTATCAAGGAGGCTGGCAGCAGGGTAATTTTAGTTCAAATGAGTACATAGCCTGAAAAAGGATAAATCAACCTTTGTAGGTCTGAAATTAGATCCCAGTGTGGGATTGTTCTAGCTAAATGTACATCAAGGTCATAAAATATGTTTGCCAGAATGAAAAGCCTATAATAGCCAAAAGGATGGTGAGGAGAAGAGTGGTAGCAGAGGGCTGGAAGTGGAATTTTTTTTGTGCTTCGCCAGACCATTTCTCCCCAGTTTTCTAGTTATGGCCTCAAATCTCACATTTTGTAGCTAGACACCTGGGGTTTGGTACTGGTCCCATTCAGGTCAATGGAAAAATGCCCATTGATTTGAGTGATGCACGATCCCAACCCTGAGTGTTAGATTCTCCTGTTCTTACCCTAGGAAGTAACATATTTATCAATTACTCCCATTCAGATCAATAGAACTTCTTAAGGAGAAAGGGTAGGAAAAATGGCTTCTGATTAGTACAGAGGAGAGAGATTGTAAATGAGACTGGCAGGTAGGCAAGCAGATAGACAGACGGACAGGTCAAACAAGTATAATTATCTCTTTATTAATTTAAAACATCTCGAGAAGATTCTTAAAGAACAGAGAGTTGTAAAGCTTCAGAGGAGTAGCCGAGTTAGTGTGTAACAGGAAAAACTTAAAAAACAACAAATAGTCTAGCAGCACCTTAAAGACTAACAAAACATGTAGATGGTGTCATGAGCTTTCGTGGCAACAGCCCACTTCTTCAGATGACAGACGACTAGACTATTTGTTGTTTTTAAAGTTTTTAGTGAGTTTTAAGTAACGTTTCTAATTCTTCCCGAGATGCCGCTTTTCAGGAAATGTTGAAATTTTGCCTTGTCTGTTTCTTCTAAAGGTTTAGGTTTTGGCTATTAGGAAATAATACCAGTGCATTAGTGTGAAGCTTTAAGCGACTCCATTGGGCCCATTGTATTCCCTACCTCAAGAGTGCATAAATAAAATAGAATGAATCGCAGTCATTGGCACATTTTCAGTATGGCTGGTAGAGAATGCAAGTCCCAGCATGCACTGCTTCAACTTGAACTTGGTGGCCTGGCTACTGAGAACATGTTCAGACCTATTGGCCATGTGGGTCTCACCTCTATATTACGTTTGGGGTAGATGTTGGATGTATTGTAGATGGTCATTTTTTAAATATTTGTGCCCCAATAGTGCCTAGAAGCCATAATCAAGGTCATTGTACTGGGCACTATACAAACATATTGTAAAATCAGATTCCTATCCCAAACAATCTAAGATAAGGCAATACATGTTAGGAAATTCTCTGTATATATATATTATGAAATTCTCTGAGTTACCCTTGTCCTTATGTCGGCAAAACCTTTGTCATTCAGGGGTGTGAAAAAACACACACATCCCATGAGTGACATAAATGTTGTCGGCATAAACGCTAGTGTGCACAGTGCTGTGTAAGTGAGAAACACTCTCCCACCCACGTAGATACCACTGCTCGTAAAGCTGGTTTTATTATCTAGATGGGAGAGCTCTCTCTTGTAAGCATAACGCACCGACGCAAGTGATCTTACAGTAGCATCAGTAGAGCCGTATAAATATGGTCTAAGTAAGTGTAGATATGGTCTAAGTCCCCTTTTTTCTCCAGTGTGAAGTGTTCGGACAAACGAAACGCTCCTCCTGCTCCCTCCCAGTGCCTACTGCAGCAAGAGGCAACCTAGACTAGTGAATGGGGTGCAGGAGTTGCCCTCCTTCATCTCAGGGGGCCACAAGATTGTCGTAACCAAGATGGTCTCCCGGGATAGGGTGGTTTTGTTCACTGCACTTGCGTACCTAGAATTTGTGGAGTGGGCTGAATGAACCGTAGCAGCATTTTGACTGGTTGCAGAGGGAGTGCACGGCTCTCACAATGTCATGTGCAATCAGCATGCACCTCTCTTCACATGCCCTGGCTTTAAGTGCCTGTCACTTTTATAATACCGATAGGGAAAAAAAACACGAAATGGACGAAAACCAGCAGAATCCGGCAACCCTGCTCATGGACAACAGTAAACAAAATGTCTTATGGGCCACACATAAAGCTCCAAGAGGCTACAAGTGTCCTTCCGGCTGCATGCAGGCGGTTCTGGGAAGGGGGGACAGGAGTGAGGATTGGGCACGTTCAGGGAAGGGGATGGAAAGAGGTGGGATGGGGTGGGGGGCTTCGGGGAAAGGTTGGGGTGAGGCCTAGGATGGAGCAGGGTTTGAGCACCCCCAGGCTTGGAGGAAGCCAGCATCTGAAAGAAAATAATAGAAAGAATTGGAAAAGCTTGCTGAACATATTCCTTAAGCCGGAAGTGTTCTGTCTCGCTACTGTGTGGTGAAGTAAAAACCTACCCGAGAGTAGTCCCTAGAGTCTCGAATAGTTCTCTCCTCATACAGGGTTCAAAGACAATGTGAGTTGTGTAGCACAGCTAAAAGAATCTGCATCAAGCATTGCCTTTATTATGTTATTTTGTTTCTGACTTGCCTTTACCTGGACTATCTAAAGACATTGTTTGAGGCTAAGAAAAAAATATGTATAAAACTGGGCCTCAAGATCAAAAATCATTCTTATTTCCATAGTCGTCAGTAGCCAATATCCCATGTGAATCTGTTCGTTTCCAAAGCAGCACTGAAATGCGGGGTGTGTAAGGTAGGACACCTTTTTTAATTTTATTTTTCTCAGAGTTTGTTCTTCTTGATTTTTGAAGATGCTGAAAGCTTTTTGATGTAGCAAAACCAATTGCAAAAGGGAAAACACAAATTTAAGTGTAAGATAAAAGTGGCTTTGCATACATGCAGAACAAGAAATCCATTGAACAAAACAAATTACTTACCACCTCCACAATGGTTCTATGCCTTGAAGCGACAGGGTGGTTCACAATGAAGAGGTGATAGGGGTAATGTCACCGAAGACTGTGATTAGAATGCTGCAAAAGAAAAAAAAATACCAAGAGTGAAGTACAAAGGAGGAAGGGGACGGCTCACTGTTCCCGTTGTATTGTGAGTGGCTTTCAGTATTCCCCCAAAAGTTTCCACTTCAAACACTTTGGCAAGGCCAAAGTGTTCTCTCCCTGTGTGCCAATCCAAGGCAGGGTAGTGGGGAGTTTGGTTTAACCACTGAATATTTTGCATTCAGATTACTTTGTTCCCCATTTGGATGTGCTTTCTTTGGAATTCACTGCAACGGTAATGAGGTGTGAATTTTCCTGGTGTGGAGAGGGAAAGCGATTCCTTGTATTTGAGTTTGTTTTTTCTCTCCCTATGTTACAGCTTTCTTTTAACATTTCTAGGCCATAAATTATGCCAGTTAAAGATGGGGAGAGGCCAAAGGGATGGGGTGAAGGGTGTTTACAAAATTCCTTCAAGCCCTTGATTAGAAGATTTTAAAAAGGAATCTCTAGACATTTTGGAAAACACTTAAATGACTGTTTAGAACCTCACCCTCCACCAAATCTATTTCTCCTGATTTCCCAGGGTGCTATGCACTGGACATTTCACTCATCCTCAGGGACTGAGTTTCCAGGAATCTTCAGATACTCAAATATATTGCCTGTCTGCTAAATGGCCTATTTCTTTGTCTGGGCCATGGAACCAGTGAATATCTCCAGGGCTTATGTTCTCAGCCATCAAGTCTAGAAACTCATTCTATGCTCCAATGGAAAGCTTTCAATTCTGTTTTCCTAAGGACATGGCAATGTTTTCCAGATTGTTGTTTAATCACGTTATTCAGATAATACACTTAATGTTTGTCTATACACAAAATTTATACTATACCAGCGTCATTACTATGATAAAAATCTCTCCTGAAAGTGGACACAGTGATGATACTGGTATAAAGATATTGTATGTCACTATGGCTGTTGCTGTATAGGAAGGGGGAATAAAGAATAGCATGATGAATCATGATTTGATGCTATGCCTTTATCTAATCTAATCCAGCTGTCTGTGTGTCTGTCTGCAAGTCTGTTCAAGAACTCCTCCTAAACAGTAAAAGGTAGGGTGACCAAATTTGTTATTGCCTAACTTGAAGCCAGGGCGGGGTTTGGTTGAGCCAGGAGAACCGGAAGTCTCAGGAAAGGGATTATTTTCCATAACATGAAAACTGACAGGCTGCTGTTTGGAGGGATGTGATACTGAGAGTGGCCACTGGGGGCAGCAGAGTGACCCCTTGGAGCAGCTGCACCACCAAGGAGTGGCCTGGCGGGCTAGGGCTCCGCTAGCTTGCCTGCCAGCAGAAAACGTAAATAGGGGCCCTCCTGCCCCAGGGAAGGGGCAAGGAGAGAGCCCCCTGCTCCTGGCTGGGCTGAGGGGGAGGGAGAGAACCCCCGGAAGGCCCTGGGCAATGCAGGAGGAGTAATGGTAGTTCGAATTAGGAGCTTTAATTCGAACTACCTAGCCCGTGCCGCATGTAGCCGTGGGCAGGGAGTTCAAACTACCAGGCATTTAAAAAAGGCGGCGCCCGGGAACATGCAAATAAAGCCCGGGATATTTTAATCCCGGGCTTCATTTGCAAGTTCGAATGACTACGTTAGCCACCTTAGTTCGAACTAGGGTGGCAGTGTAGACATACCCTAAGCTTCCAAGCTATTCTCCCCTCGCAAAGCTACTTTCATCCTCAAAAGGTATTTAAATGCCTACCTGTCATTTAAATCAGTGGGAGTTAGGCCTAGATCCTCAAAGGCATTTAGGTGCCTATGGGTAGAATCATAGCATCATAGAATACTAGGACTGGAAGGGACCTCAAGAGGTCATTGAGTCCAGTCCCCTGCCCTCATGGCAGGACCCAGTACTGTCTAGACCATCCTTGATAGACATTTATCTAACCTACTCTTAAATATCTCCAGAGATGGAGATTCCACTATCTCCCTAGGCAATTTATTCCAGTGTTTAACCACCCTGACAGTTAGGAAGTTTTTCCTAATGTCTAACCTAAACCTCCCTTGCTGCAGTTTAAGCCCATTGCTTCTTGTCCTATCATCAGAGGCCAGGAAGAACAATTTTTCTCCCTCCTCCTTGTGACACCCTTTTAGATACCTTTAGGTACATCTACACAGCACACTTATTTTGAAAGCTATTTCAGAAGAAATACTCCGAAATACCGTATTTCAAAATAGCGCGTCTACACTAAAGGGAAGCCTCAAAATTAGTCTGAGGCAGGCTTCCCTAATGTGGGCATGCTACCTCAAATTTAGAGCCCCAGGCACTGGGAAGTAATTACTTCGAATGGCCCTGGGGAGGAACTATTTCAAAATAGCAGCAGTGGAGCGTCCACACTACTGCTATTCCAAAATAGCTATTTCGGAAGAGGCGTTATTCCTCGTGGAATGAGGTTTACAGAAGTCGGAATAAGCCGTCCATTATTTCAAATTTCGGCCGTTAGTCCGAAATAACGCTGCTATGTAGAGGCACCTCATCTGACTAGATGGACAGATTGCAATTCCTATGCACCTGCAACACTACATTCAGTGATTCGCAGTAAGAGTGTATCAGAAGCATTCTCTTCAGCTCTTCACATAACTAGATCATTTTGAAGTGTGTGGTGAACATGGTGGCTCTGAAATTAATGATTCTTCCGAGGGTGTCACTGAGCTTTACGGAAAATCTTGGTTTTCAGCTCAATCAGCAGAAGACTAGGAACCCATAACACAAGCATCACTCACTGCTCTGACCACAGAGCATGAAGTAGGGGGTTGTCAAGTGCAGTACCTGGCTTGAAAAGAAGGATCCTTTTGTTACTTGGTGTCTGAAGGCCTGCTCCTTCCTCTACCAGTGACACTCAACCTTGGAGAGCTGGATAACCATTTTCCTCACTCAGAGCAGGTGCAGAGAATCACAAAATAATCCCATCCAAATGGGACAAAGCAAAGGACAGATCTTCATTCAGGCTGCCCAATTCATTTTACCTGATATCATCTCTCCCCACCTCATTCCCACACAGTTTTGAACGCTGAGTAGGAGATGGCTTATTGCCTGCTTTCCCTTGCTGTTGAAAGAGGGAATTATTTCTCTCCTCTTTCTTCTGTTTTGTATTTTTTTCTGGCTGCTGGGCGTAATGGAGAGGGTTGTTTCTCTTGTATCTCGCTTCCCTCCTCCCCATTCTCCCTGCCCCTTTCATGACTTCATGGGTGGTGGGTACTGTAGGCAAGGGAAGGTATTGCCTTCCCAAAAATGCCTACACTTCACAGCCACCCAGGAAAGCTGGAGCCACGGCACGACAGTCCGGCTTCCTGGGCACAGGAGAAAGCTGGGGCCGCAATGCAGCAGCCTGGCTCCCTGGGAAGGCGGGGGGCCATGGCACGGCAGCCCCAGCCCACCAGGTAGCTAGGAAGGATCAGGCTGGAGTAGGAAGGGGCTTGGCTCCATAGGGTTTGAGGGGAAGCGGAAAGGCCTCAAGTGGAAGGGGTGAAGTTAGGGCTTGTTTTCCCCAGCTGGGTCTTCACCCGCCACCCATACATGACTGCTCAAAAGCTATCATTTGGCCCTCATTTTTAATGGACTTAAAATTCTGGCAGAAACGGCGAAGGACACAAGGGTTCCGCTTATTTCTCTCCTTTACAATCTATGTGAAATGCCAGGCACAGTCACCCAATGAGAACTCACAATGTTTGGGTTCTTGTCTAACCAAGGCTCATTGAATTTTAAGCACATAAATTCAGAAACTCTAGAGACCCAGCCAAAGACAATACAGCAGGCAGCTTGGCTCAAGGATTCCCCAGGGAGGAGAGGTGGTTGTAAACATTTGAACATATTTAAACCCAGTGAATGTCCCAGTTGTATTCGGTAGGGCTGACAAGACAAGCAGCCCTAACAATCTGAATCGCTCTGGAAGAAAATGTTTGCTGAAGATAATGAAAGCCCCCAGGCTTTTTTCTCCTGTCGTCTGCCAAAACGGGGCATTATCAGAGTCACTGTGCTCTTTTAGGTGTTCTTGCTTTTGGAGCGCTCTGACCCTAAAAACACAGCCTCAGTTCTCTACATTACAAGATCACCTGATAGGTGGCCTCACACAGTTTTGTGGGGAGAAAAAGAGTCTTTCGAATGAAAACCAGTGGAACGGCAAGGGAGCAGCCACCTACGGATCCAAGACACTGAGCGATGAATCATGAAAGAGTTAGAAGAAGAAATACTTAGGGGAGGAGCCGTAGACAATAGAGTTCCAGAGTGTTGCTAAGGTAGAAACCACCTCAGGTTCCTCAGAGGAGGTGTCGGGTAGTTTGGGTGACCAAAACCAAAATGATTAGGGGGCTGGAGCATATGACCTATGAGGAGAGGCTGAGGGAGTTGGGTCTGTTTAGTCTGCGGAAGTGAAGAGTGAGAGGGGATTTGATAGCAGCCTTCAACTTCCTGAAGGGAGGTTCCAAAGAGGATGGAGAAAGGCTGTTCTCAGTAGTGACAGATGGCAGAACAAGGAGCAATGGTCTCAAGTTGTGGTGGGTGAGGTCCAGGTTGGATATTAGGAAAAACTATTTCACTAGGAGGGTAGTGAAGCACTGGAATGGGTTACCTAGGGAAGTAGTGGCGTCTCCATCCCTAGAGGTGTTTAAGTCTCGGCTTGACAAAGCCCTGGCCGGGTTGATTTAGTTGGGATTGGTCCTGCCTAGAGCAGCGGGCTGGACTTGATGACCTTCTGAGGTCTCTTCCAGCTCTATGGTTCTATGATTAAGGAAGGCTACTCCTAAATCCTGAAAGCTATGTTCATGGCATACATACTGAGAGAGGTTAGAGTACTTTGTTTTTATCTCTCTAAAAGGTTGTAATGTAACACACATTTATTTCTTAGCATCCAGAACTCTTAACACACCAGACCATTAAAAAAAAGAGGGAGATAAAGCAGGTTGCTCTCTAAGGCCTCATCTCCACTAAGGGGTGGATCCACATGACAGCTTAAGTCGGCACAACTTACATTGCTCAGAGTGTGAATAAACCAACCCCCTGAGCAACCTAAATTACCCCAACACAAGAGCAGGTGTGCACGGCATTACACTGGCAGAAGAGCTTCTCCAGCTGACCTAGCTCCTGCTGCCCACAGAGAAGGTTTTATTATGCCAATGGGAGAGTTCTCTCCCGTTGGCATCGAGTGTTTTTACCAGGCACACTGCAGCAGCATAGCTGCATGGCTATAGCTCTGTCTGTGTAGACATGCTCTCAATAAGGGTTTTTGAAAAGCCTAATGAGATGGGAAAACCTGCTTTACACACTTACTTTTCCCAAAACATTCATACTTACAGGAGAAAAAGATGGAAACCACCAATTTTTCCATTTATGTTATCAGCTTTTTTTCCCCAAATATTATCAGGCATTTTATTCCTGTTCTATCCTTTCTTGACTCTTATCAAAATAACTTGAAGCAAGCATAAGGGAAAGTAAATGATGATTGCAGTAAGAAAAGTTACTGCAATGTGTTTCCAGCGTAGACTTTATGCTTTCACTCAGTTTGCTCTAATATGTCAGGCTTTAGCAAATATTTTTTTTCCTCAACTTGGTTTCAGGATAAAATTGTAGAAGTCCCGAAAGGTTAAAAAACTCAATCTATTCAACTTTTCTAAAAAGACATGTAAAGGGGAGGGGGTCTAGCTGAAGTATACAAAAAATCGGAGCCGGATGGATAATATCAATGCATGTTACTACTTTTGAAACTGCACAGATGATAGGATCGGGGGCATACATGGAAGTTCAAAAAAAAACAAATTCAGAAGAGACGTAAGGAAGTACTTTGTCACTCAAAGAATAATAAATGTTTGGAATGGCCCTACTGGGCAAGGTTGTTGAGGCAAAAGACAGTGGGTTCGTTCAAGAAGCAATTAGATGCTATCCTGGGGGAACCGTTGTATTATAAGAGACAAGCATCAATGTGTTTGAATGGCCTTTTCTCATTCCTAACGTTTCCTATGTTCTTTTCTCCAGCTTGTACTCTTAAGGGTCTGCAGCCTCAGTGTATGATATCAAAACCGAAATCAGTCCCAGCAGTGTTCTCCTCTAAACTGGGCCAAGAGACATCATAAAGATTTGGCCTTGTTATAAATGTGCCATGCTGTACTGCTACCCTGCTTATTCCATGCCGACATCGCAGCTTCTGATAAACAGAAAGGAACTGGCAGTGGGCCAATCTGCATAGGGTCAAAGCTTTTTATTACACCCCTGAAAGTTTTGATATCACTGTGTCGAGTCTAGCGTGCACTGTTAAAACAGTTGTTGCACTCTGGCCTAGAGGTGACAACACGTTAGAGCGGGGTGAAATTATTCCAGTTCATAAAGTGCTTTTTGGAATCTCTCAGGACAAAACATTCTAGATATATGAAATTATTAATTGTTCAAAACCTTTCCATCCTCCTCCCATTCCTTTTCTCCTCATTTTTCTCCCTTTCTCTCCAAACCCCTCTCTGATCTATCCTTCACTCTTCACAGATAACAAAACAGGGAGTTGTCAGGAAAGCAAAGTTTGCATTTTTTTTTCTTTTGCACATAGGGTTGCCAGATGGTTTCAACAAAGATACCGGATACACTTGACATTACATCACAATCTACATTACATCTTATTTAGCAAATACCGGACATTTATATTTTCTCAATTTGTTTCCCCAACAGAGAGCTAAAATACTGGACTGTCCAGTTCAAAACCGGACACCTGGCAACCCTATTTGCACAATGTGATGAAATACTCTCCCACAAAATAGTGGCATGCATAGACTGACTGGATCTTTGGAGAGTAAATAACAGACAGTGTGTGATAAAATGGGTGAGTCAAGAAAGAAATCATCAGTCTGAAAGCGGAAATCATAGAATACCACCACCAGAATACAATGCAGCAAATCTGTGACTATCTAGGACTTTGCAGCCGTCTTTATGCCGCATACCGATGCCACTCTGAACTTCCCAGAAGCAGTAAAGGGAGAACCCACATCACCCTGCAATCAAACGCAGATCTCTAGAGCTTGAGTTCCTCTTGATTATCAGTATAGTGTGCATGACACATGGATGAACAGAGTGGATTCCACCTAGAAGAGGACAGTATATACTGTAAACCAGCTAGTTCATGACACAAATAATGATCCAATTATTATTTTTACTTGTTATAGGGGAAGTCTTAAGAGGTACCAATCAGGGACTGTGTTTGGCACTGTAATAATGAAAAAGATGGCCAATGCCAATGTTCCCTCTAATCTTTTCCATCCATGTGCGGAATACATTTTTATGTGCACTGAGGCATGTGCACCACCAATAGAAACAGAAAACCTAGATATGGGCACTCTGCTAATCAGCTGGGCAGTGTCTGAATTTCTCCTGAGGAGCCGTACAAGTGCACAGCTTACAGGGAACACTGGTCACTGCCCCCAAAAAACTTACAATTAAATATATGACAAACAATGACAGCAGATACATCTAACAAATGATCGGATGATGGTAACAGTGAGGCAATTAATGTAATAAGCAGAGGTCAAAATCATCTAGCCATTGCCAAGTGTTTTATAGGCAGAGGAGAATAGGTTAGTGGCTTGCAGCTTTGTATGAGGAACTACTCCTAAATGTAAGGGAGAAAGTATGAAGGTGTCTGATGGAAAGTATTATTAATGTGAATAAAAGTCGGTCGTTGTTGACGGAACAGAGGTAGGGGATCAATATGGCAGCCTGTAGTTCCACCCACCAGGACGGGAACTAAAATGGCAGCCTGTAATTCAAATTTGAGTGAATAGAAGTCCCAATGGGCAGGGTTGAGGTACTCCCTTTCATGTCCCACTCTCCCACCAGTAACTCTTCTTTCAAGACAGGTTTATATGTTGGGAAGGGGTCAGATAATTATTGATCTACTCATTATAATAGTTAAAGTCTCTTTTGGGCCCCAACCACTCATGGAAAGATGAAGATTCAAAAAGACAACTGGGGCTACCTGGGCTATTTGACGAATACAATGGCAGTTATTTGCTAACAAATGTTGGTTCTTGTTGAGCTTCCAAATAAATTGTTTTATGCGCGGTTTTTGGCTGATGTTGTAGTGGCTGAGTGATATTAATGTATCCTAGAAAAGAGCATATTAGTTTCAATATCACTAGTATTATGTGTTTCCCAAGATGATAGCTGTTGGCACAGAAAGGAAGCAACTTTTTCAAACAATAAGTAATACATTGTGGAAGGCAAAGGTAAACATTTTTCATGTCCCTAAACAATTCTGAGCAAATTGTTACAGAGCATATTTACAATAAAATGCCTCAAGAAGGAGAAAATCTGTTGGAACAGGTTGTAGACCTTGTCTGATCATAATTTACAATATATTAAGAAAATCCTAAGCTATTTCTGCCATCTCTGATTCTCTGTACACTGCATAAACCAGATTTAAGATGAGGAATGAAAACTCCTAATATGGTAAGGAGTGAGAACGATATATTAAGAAATAATAATAATTTGCAATATTATAGCACCTTCCACCTAAAGATCTCAAAGCATTTTGCATATACGAATGAATTTAGCCTCCCTACATGCCTTGTTATTATTGACATTTTACAAGTGGGAAAATTGAAATACAGAGCTTAAATGACCCTACCCAAGCTCAGGAACATACATATAGAAAGTGAATTCTGAGTTTGTAAATACAAGTATTCACACTGCAAACCTGATTCTCAGCATAGGTGCACTCATCCAAGGAACGGAAACAATGTCATGTGATGTGTGTGTCCTATCAAGTTCAACTGACAGATCATATTTAGAATGCTGGGTGCCAAATATTTTCAAGTGAACAATCTACAGACCAAAAATTACCAGAAATAATAATAAAATTAGCAGAAATAATTTAGCAAACGTTCAATTAATTAATACATTGGAGAAAACAACCATCTGCTTGAGGACAATCTATAAAAAGAAGCACTAGTTTTGTCCTCCGAACTGCATGAGTATTGGGGTCTGTCGACATATTCTTAACATACGTTGCTCTTTTGTTAGGCAAATTTTGGTCTCCCTTTTACCCGGGAGCCATTGCTGAAGATAATTGAGGCACCACAACAGTGAATGGAAGTAGATCTAAAAGATACTGGAGTTGTGTAGAGGCATCTCAAGGCAGAATTTGTAGAATTTTGATCTCTGATGATGAAGCACAAGCAGAAAGAACCTACCTTAGCGCTTAGGTCCTAGACCAGGCCATTATGGAAACCATCTTTTAATTTGTAAACTAAACCAGTTAGATGTGAAAGTCATTGAGAGACAATATGGTACCATTTTTAAAGTCACTAGTAGAACAGCCCTTCCAGGTGATACAAAGAGATGTTTTTTCTTACTATAAAATGGAGATAACAGGTTTTCCCTACCTCAAAGTCATGTTGTGAAGGTAAATATATTAAAGGTTCTGAAGTGCTCACCTACTGCAGGAATGTGGGCTGCACAAGTACTTTTGAGGCATCAAAATACAATAAATCAACCATCGTAACTACTCCTATTTGATGGCTGTGTCCGGCAACATGGAAAATTCATTTTCTTGAAAGTAATAGTTTACCAGTTCAGAACAATAACTTCAGTTCACTATGCCTGTTTTAAAAAGTGCAAGCTGAAAATTTTTATTTATGGGCACTTAAGCATGGGCATAACTTTATTCACATGAGCAATCCCACTGAGATCAGTCTCTCATGCCTTTGAACTACTGTCTCGAATGATTCCTCTAGGGACCGTAATGAGATCTGGGAACCCATAGCCATACTGGCAGCACTCACGTACAAGAATATCTCTGTTCATCTATGGTCCCCATCACCATGGTTTCTAAGGTGCTCCTAAAATTAATGGTCAGATTTTTGCCCTCCCATTCATGATTCAGACCTTAATCCACAAGCACCTTTGTTGAATCCAGTGCAGCTAGGATTGAGGTATTATTGAACATGAGTAAAACTATCAGAACCTGACACGAAATATACATACAACTAAGTACAGAGGCAGAATTTACCAGATTACATACAGATGACCAATTTCTGCATTGACTGAACCCCGTCTCCCACTGACTTCAGTAGATTTCTGCATAATTTCCATTTCTGTCCTTAAACATAACAGTTTGAAGGGGAAATGATTAATTCTCTCCCACTGTAACCTGAAGAAACACCCAGTATATATGCTCTATAAGTGAGACATAAATAATAAAATATCATTTAAAGTGAAAAAAGAGCAGACTTTCCATTAAACAGCCGATCCCTGTTGGATGGTCATGGCTTTTTATATCTAGCAGAGGGCTGTAGCTCAGATATGTAGACATCATGTAGAGATGGGATATTTTATAAGAACATTAATAATGATGTTCATACATTGCTCATGCTGTGGGAATGCTTCCTCTTCATCTCATTATCTTCTGGTCCCACAATGGCATCATGACAAGTGCAGAGAAATGAGTGCAAACCTCGAAGCCTTCTATGTCTTTGTGTGCTGGGTACAAAATGGTTGCAAACCAGATGAATGCTTAAATACATTATCACTTTGACATCCTATGCTTCCTCTCTGGAAAGACCCCATCTCTAATATCTGAAGGACAGAGAGCACTTACCATAGGAGGAAAAATAGAATGACTGCTTTGTCCCACACTCTATATACCTAGGGAGCAGATCACAAAGGTCCAAGATGGCTTCCTTAATCCATTGAAAGACATTGGCGATGGCTACATAAATGCCTAGATAGATGTCAATTTCATTCACTTGTTTCAATGCTCAGGAGTTATGAGCTCCAAACGTGCTCTAAATTACTCTTTCCAGTCTCCTCCTCCAGGATTACAAAAGATGCTATGGCACAGAAGGTCAGACATATTTTATGGCCATTGAATCACAGATTGATTTCCTCCACCCAGCCCACCGGAACAGTCATCACTTGCTAGAAAAAGACAATTTCCCTACCTCACCAAGGGGAAAGGACCCATTGGCTACTTGCATTTGGTTTATGCCACTCGTCGAAGCAGTTTACTGGGGTGTGGCTGCCATCACACACAAACAACCATTTGGAGCCAAAGGTGAGACATAGGTGTAGGTGGAGACCAAAGCTGACAAACTACTCCCAGAGAAAAATGAAGTATTCCTCCAATAAAGTTACTACCCCTCCAAAAGAGATACTACCCCTACCCTAGTAACTCTCCTACACCCTAAAAACATTATTGTATACATGCAAAATGTCACTAATGAAAATAAGAGTTACCTATGAACAAAGAGGGGGCATGCCAAGAAATAACTTTACTACAGTTCCAAAAATTAGGCCCAAAAATGTCCGTCGGGAGCTAGGCTTAGAGCTGCTGTTAATCAATGTCAAGTCTCAGATTTCAATGGAGGAAGACCACCTGGACAGTTTAATCTCTTGAAAAAACCTCTTGCCTGAACCACTAATAGGAATATTTATATTTTATTGGAAATATAAAATAAAAAGTATCAGAGGGGTAGCTGTGTTAGTCTGGATCTGCAAAAGCGACAAGGAGTCGTGTGGCACCTTATAGACTAACCGATGTATTGGAGCATAAGCTTTCGTGGGCAAAGATCCACTTCATCAGATGCATGTAGTGGAAATTTCCAGAGGCAGGTATAAATATGCAGGCTAGAGATAACGAGGTTAATTCAGTCAGGGAGGGTGAGGCCTGTGCATCAGCTGCTAGAAGTGGGCCTCACCCTCCCTGACCGAATTAACCTCGTTATCTCTAGCCTGCATATTTATACCTGCCTCTGGAAATTTCCACTACATGCATCTGACGAAGTGGGTCTTTGCCCACGAAAGCTTATGCTCCAATACATCGGTTAGTCTATAAGGTGCCACACGACTCCTTGTCGATAAAATAAAAAAGCATTTTAAAATAAAATCAGATTGTGATTGATAGTCTATCAAAGCACCATGTTACTGTCTATTGTATGTCTACCTCCTTGTTTTAAGCTCAAAACTGTTAAATAATATTTTTCTATTGGAGTCCATTAACTTTCCTAGCCTGCATTCTTTGCCTGTTTATTTTTGGTTTGTTTGTTTGGGGGGGGTTCTTTTTTTTTTTCTTTAATAACATCCCAGCTTTGCTGTAAATAGATTTTCTTCTGCCTGCTTCTTCTACCCTATAGATTCTTCCCTTCTCCCCCTGTGGTGTGGGAGATTTTCTAATTTCTTCTATAAGATCTAGCTCAATTTTTTGTGACATCTCCTATATGTAGATCCTTTTAGGGCTAATCCAAACCACAGAAAAGTGAATGTGCCTCTTTCTATTGGCTTTCATGTCCAGCATTGGACCAGACCCTTAAAGTTTTCCCATCACTGAAACCCAATTGAGATGGTTGGTTTTTTTGTATGTAAAAAATATACTAAACATTTTCCAGTAAAAAATGTCATTGAAATACCAAATATTCTGTTTTCTCAGAAATCTGGAGGCTGCTTTCACATTCCTCAAACCCCCACTTCACCTTACTCAACCTGTAAGCTCCTCCTTTTCTTTGCAGATTGTGGTTACTGTCTTTGATCGCTACCTTGATTAAAGACCTCAGTCTTGGTATACCATGGCCACAGCTCCCAGGCTGAAGACCAAAAGAGCTTTGAATATGTAGCCGTATTTTATAATATGCCGATGTTCTTGGTTAACTAGTATCTTTTGCATTTCTAGAGGGATGTGTTCTCTTGTCATGATAAATTCTGTTTTCAAAAAATGTTTTCAGATAAAGTAAAAAAACCAACAACAAAGAAACAAAACCAAAGAAAAAAGAGAGTTGATATGGAGGGAGCATGGTTGAAGTGAAAAAGAAAATGAAAGGCCACTGACAGAGATGAAGGGGTGTCAATGAGTGACATGTTCAGAACCCCCTCCCCGTGAATTATTTCAGAGCCACACAAGGGAAATCAGGTGCAATGGCAGATTAAAATAGACCAAATGTAGAAACCCAATTTCAACTGTTCTCTGGTGACTGACTCATGACACAAGAACTAGGGAGCATCAAATGAAATTAATGGGCTGCAAGTAGAAGACAAACAAAAGGAAGTATTTCCTCACACAACACACAATCAACCTGTGGAACGCTTGGTCAGAGGATGTTGTGAAGGCCAAGACTATAACAGAGATCAAGAAAGAGCAGGATAAATTCATGGAGAATAGGTCCATCAACAGCTGCTAGCCAACAAGGGAAGAGATGGTGTGCCGAGCCTCTGGGAGTAGGCAACAAGGGAACATCAGTTGGGGCATGTCTACACAGCAGGGCGTAACTCGAAATAAGCTACGCGAATTGAGCTTATGTCAATTGCATAGCTTATTTCAAAATGGTTTATTTCGAGTTTTGGTGCTGCCTAGACAGCACTTATTTCGAAACAGAGCACTCTTCCTCCAATTTCCCTTACTCCTCATAAAATTAAGGTTACAAAAGTCGAAGCAAGAAGTCCTCCAGCTGGCCAGTAGTTTGACATTATGTCAAAATAACTGACGGCTGTGTAGACGTGGACTATGTTATTTCAAAGTAATGCTAGTTATTGCGAAATAATGTGCTGTGTAGACATAGCCTTGGTGATTGCTTGCTCTGTTCATTCTCTCTGAGATACCTGGCACTGGCTGCTGTTGCTAGGTGGACCTTTGGTCTGACCCTGTAGGGCCGTTCTTATGTTCTTACTCTTCAGAGCCATTATCTGCAAAGCTGTCACCTTGTGAAGCCCAGTGCACGATTCTTCTAGAAAACGGAAGCAGCCCAGTGTGAGTGTACCACCACTGCCCATGTTTTACACCTGGCCTCTCCCTTTCTAATGAGCTCCACCAAACGGCGAACACAAACACCCTTACACCTGGGGAAATTTTTATAAAGCCAAACCTCTTTTTGGCTCAGCCCTATCCACTTTGTTGTGGACTAAGCCTGTGCATGAATATTGCTTTTTTATTCTACACACTAGTGCTAGCACCATTCCAGAGCCAGATTCTCTCTAGCCTCTGAGTACATCTCCCTGAGCGATGAGACCTTTTGCCTCTACGACCTTGCAGTGGAATACAGAAATGCGCCCACACTAGCCTGGGCTGTAGTCTACAGCACCCTGTGGATCCACTGGGCTTACTCCAACATCCCAACAGCATTTGGATTCCTGCAGTTCTTCCCTTGTGGCAGCAGTGAATACAGTGATCCCACATCGGCTTTCTTAAAACAAAGGGTTGTTTATTCCTAACAGTAGGAGCGAAGCACAACACAAGGGGAAATGATTTTATCACAAGGCTGACATGACAAGATTCTTACCTAGAGTCTCACCATCCTCAAGCCTTCTCTTTGGGCCCGACAGGTCTAATTTCCTCTATGTCTGAGGTACTGAGGTGTCAGTGTGTTCTCCAAAAGTCTCTTTCCTTCCTGTCCTTCAGGATCTCTTAAAATCCAACCCAAGGTCTTTCTTCTCTCATCCCACAGGGTTGGACTGGCTGTCTACAATCAGTTTGGTGAGCTCCAGAGGTTGGCACACTAGAGCACCCAAGCGAGTGGGTGGTTCTTGCATTGTGGAGAAGCGTACATCAGTCTACCCCCTCCCTTCCTGGGTGTACTTCCTGGCATCAATCCTGCTTATGGAATTGACTCTATATATGCAGATAGTAAATGTCCTTATAACAATCAGACCAGCAGATAAGCCATAGAGCATTCATAAATTAATACAGAGCAGCTCAAATCTGTCACACTCAGCACACCATAATGCAACATGTTTGCTGGAGGGGTGTGTGCGTGGAGGGAAGATCTGATTCTATGTTCCTTGCCCACTCAAAATTCCCAGTGAAGAGAATGTGCCTTGGGATGAGAGGGTGTCACAAATTCGACAGAGGAAATTAATACCATCTCAGACTTAACCAGCAGAAATTCAGTGCAGACCAGCTAATCACAGTCATGAAATCAGCCCACAAATATAACCAATATTTTTCTAAAGTAAAGATGGGGAAGAGGAAGGGAAGAAAAATTAGGACAACATACAACCGGTGAAAAAAGTTAGACAAATTTGTCTGATTTTATTTTTTGGGAGAACTCAACTAAAAGCTCCCTTTATTCAAACTCCTGGGCTTCATTTCATAATAGCTTCAGTTCATTGTTCCTTATTATCAGAGCAGACTATGTTCAAGCTAAGGCAGATCTTGTTCCTAAATTTATGTCTCTGTGTGCGACCACTACAATATGTGTTTTGTGTGCTTTTTCCTGAAAGCCTAATATAGTGACACTGGTGACACTGCTTGGGCTTCCCCTTTCATGTATATTACCAACTCGAACTGCAACCTGCTGGCAGATTTTTCTTAAACTCTAAAATGAGGGTCTAACCTTCTCTTCTTTTTCTTTTTCTTCTCTGTTACCTATAATCTTGATTTGACTCACACAAAAGTGACACAGTGGGAAATCCACTCAAGAAGACTTTGATGAATAACAATGGAAACCTACCTACACGAAAGCTGACTGGTGGCGTTTTATAGTGAAAAAATGTATTAAAGTTTAAAGATGTCATCTATGTTAACTGATCGGTGTGGGTTTTGTGTATCTTTCTGAAAGAAAATGTGCTGCAGAAGCGTATCTGTGAAGGCAAAGAAATAGACAGGAACAACAGCATGAATAAAGAAAGAGAAAGAACTGGCTTTGGGGGAAATATTAGTATTAATAATAACAACATTAAGAGTTAGGATGATAAGAGTTAAGCCTGCTCCAAGGGATAAGCAATGGGGAAAGACAGGAAATAGCGGAACTGAATATATTCAAGTGGAAAGACTAACTACAATGGACCTTCTCCACTTTCTAACTCTACTGTTGTTTATGTAACACAAACAGCATGCTTGGTTGCTTGACACACAGTGTGAAGGTAAGCATTCCGTCCCTGTTCCAAAGAGTGTGAAGACCAAATAGACCAGTGTTTCTCAACCTTTTTTTTATTATTTATTAAGTACCCCTTTTTTAAAAAAAAATTTATAAGTACCCCCAGTACCTACAGTTTTCAGACACACACAATTTTTTTTCTACCATTGCAACACATTTGTTTAAACAACTTAATCGTAGCCAGGCAGGTGATGAAATTTTGGGGTATAAAAAGTACAAAAATAACAAAGCGCAGTAAAACTTAAAACAAAAATTCAGTTTTCTCCAAATTTCAGTTGTGTTGATGTACCCCCAGACTTCTCTCAAGTACCCGCAAGGGTATTCGTACCACTAGTTGAGAAACACTGAAATAGACCATGGAAGTAGAGCCCTGCAAATCTACAGATATCAGCGGACCATGTTTGTGGATTGCAGCTGGATGCAAATCTAAATGTATAGCGAGGGCCCTGCAAATCTCCAGAGATCTGTATTCTAGCCGCAAACCATGTTTGCAGATGTTGGACTGGATGCAGATATGGATTTTGTATCTGCCCAGGGTTCTAAATAATAAGAAAGGAGAAGAGATACAAACAAGGGAAAAAAAGACTGAACTGGCAGCTTATTAATGTTCCATGATTTTTGTGCAGTTTTTTCTCTATATATTTCTGTCCAAATTCCTTAGTAAATATGAGGGAAAGATTGGGGTTTATAGACATAGGCGCCAACTTCCTCTCTAGCTGGGGGGGGGGAGGGGCTCAACCCATCCTGCCCTAGTCTCAGTCCCCACTCCACCCCTTCTGTCAAGCCTCTACTCTAACTCTTCCTGCCCCTGCTCTGCCCCATTCCACCAGATCCCTGCTCCTTCTCTACCTCACCTCTTTCTGTCCCCTCCCCCTGCTGCTCTCTTTCCCTCCCTCCAGCAGTCTCCTGTATTGGCGGAAGGCACTGGGAGGGAAGGAAGAGTCAATGAGCAGGGCCGCCGGGGGGGGGGGGGGAGGAGAAGAGAGGGAAGAGCTTGGCTGCCGGTGGGTGTTGAGAAATTGCTAAGTTTTCTCTGGGGGTGCTTCAGCCATGGAGTACCCACAGAGTAGGTGCCCGCCCATGCTTATAGGCCTTTAGGACAGAGTGTATTTTCAGGCATTGGGAGGAAACCAGTACAAAGGAAGAGTAAAAGGAAATATCATGAGTCACAGGAAGGGTTCTGGGCATAGGGAACTACATGGAAGACAGGCCAAAGCTTGACAGGCATAGGAGAACACACACTACCTATTCAGCTCATTGGCTCTCTTCTTGGCCAAGAACTGCATGGGCTTGGAGACTGAACTCCAAAGATGGTTTCTTTCAGTCAAGGTGACAGCGCTAAGGAGATGAAGTAATGTGATAAAACTCAGGCTATGCCATATCTGTGCTGTGGAGAAATATACATCTTTAGATTGCAGGCCTGGTCTAGGGCTAGTCAAATGCCTGGCACCTCCTGCTGGTTGTTCTGAGAATTAGATTTCGTTCAATGGTGTGGCCTCCTCAGGCAGTCTTGCCATTGTCACTTCTGTTCCATACCCGCATCACTCCCCAGACCACGGTGTTCTCATCTGGACACAGCCCTCTGGCTGTGCTCCGCTCCATTATCTCTCCACTTCTAGGGGCCTGGCAGTTCTTAGTCCTGCCACTTGCCTCAGAGGCCAACTACAGTCCAAGGTCCAGCCCCTTGCCTCAAGGACAAACTGCAGTCTGGATACTGGCCACTTTCCTCATTGGCAAATGGGGTCCAAGCAAGGGGAGGGGGCTATTCTGGTTCCTGAGTCAGTCAGCAGCCATATACTGCATCTCCTCCAACCTCCTGCCTATTTTCCCTGGGCCACTTCTCCCATAGCCCTAGCATCCTCTCAGCCTGGCAGTGGTCAGCTAACAGCTTATCCTTGGATTCTGCTTTGTGTATGGCCCTTCCCACGGCAGCCAGTTCTCCTCTCTTGCTTCCAGGGAGAGACTTCCCTCTGCTCTGCTGAGCAGCCCTTGATATATGGCCCTCTCTGGCTCTGATTGGCTGCTCCAGCAAGCCTTCCCCCTATGGTGGGCTCAAGAAGCCCTTTCCTGATTAGTGGGTTTGGTGCAGCCTCCTTGGTACTGCTTTTAACCCCTTCTTCTCCCTGTGTGGGGCAGCTGCCCCACCACAGCAAGTCTCACAACTGCTCTATTGCCAGACCCATTTTACAAATATATAGAGGACAGATTTGTCCTCAGTCTTATGCTATTTCAGTAACAGAACCCAGGTTGCCGACTCTCATCAGGAGGATGCAGACGACGTCTGTGCTTTTTAGCACCAATGTCTGTTGTTTAAAAACCAAACATCCTGACTCCCCATCATCAATTGGCTTAGAAGCCAATATAGTCAAATGGACACAATCCCCATTCTCTGATCATCACAAAGCATGTTTCTCTACCCCATAGCATACATCAGGAATACACAACTTTGGAAGCCTCGGGGGCCACAATGATACTCACAGCACATGCTGAGGGCCGCAACTTAAGTGTGGTTGCATATACATGCAAATACATATGCAAATATATGCAAATAGCTTCTTTCACACTGACGGGCATGAATACAAAGATTAAGGCAAGACTACACAACACACAGGTCCCCTTTTAAGTCAGTTCTGCTGACTTAACACACAGGTCCTCTTTTGTTCTGGCTCCCACCCGCCGGCCACGTATTGAGTCCCACGTAAACCCAAACCGCACTGTGGGCTGCAAACAAACGGGCCCGCGGGCCACCTGTTGAATAGCTCTGGCATACATGATATAGCTGATACATAGATGTTGGTCCTGACCCTCTATTCAGTTCAGTCAAGCCAATGGCCTCTTTGGATGTACAAGGAATGCAAGCTCAGGACCAAACCCAGCTGCAGACATTTCCACAACAGCCTTTGTGCCAGAGGAGTCTCTGAATGATCTCCCCAAAATGTAAGCAAGCCGATTCCATATTACAAAAAGAGAGAGGTGTCAGATTAAAGCCTGAGTTAATATGCAAATGGCAGCAATTGTGGCTCAGTCTCTAGCAACTAACAGCCCGGGTATTTGACTAAGTATTACCAAGTCCAGAGGAAGGTTAAAATTCCTGGTTGAAACATTGAGAGACTGGGCCCTAAAATGTGAGTTGTCGCTTTTGTTTTTTAGGAATGGAGATAAAAGGGTTGCAGGCTCTTTGAAGGCCCTGTTTGTGCTGAAACTGGCTCAGAGAATTGGTAATTGGCCTCTTGTAGAGCCCAGAGGAAGGGAGGCTAAGGTAACTTGGAGGCATCTTTGTGCCACCCTGTTCCCTGGCTGATCTGCCGCCATGGGCATAATTTAATTTAGACAGGTCTGAGGGGGCCTGTTTAAGTGACAGCAGCCTCCCCACACTGCTTGTAATCAACAGCGCGACGTCCTGCAACCTACTTTCCCCTTGACACTCCCTCTTCCAGGACTTGGGAGCAACCCTGAAGATGTTCTTCCCAGTGTCTGTCCTGGGAGAATGTTTTCTGGGACAGACACATGGGTTTTTAGCAGCCCTTTACGACCTACTCCAGTCCCTTTACATTGCAAAGGACCCAGAGTAAGGCTAAAGATCTTTCCCTTCTAACTCTTCTCCCGTATCAGGTCATATCAAGATTTTGCCCTAGGTAATCTATTTTTGGGCAGAAGGCAATGTTACCTCTCTTTTTTTCCATCCGGTTGAGGAATAAATTTTGTTATGTGAACCGAGGCATGTGCAGATGTGCACCACCAATAGAAACACATGCTGCTGGCTGTGTCCACTGCTAATCAATTGGGTGGTATTTGACTGTTTCCTGGGTGGCTGCCCATGCGCTCTTCCCGCAGGGAAGACTGATGGAAGATGCTGAACTCCTCCGGGGATGGCTGGCAGTATTACATCCCTAACACAGATAGAGAATATGGTGCTGCTCCTGGGAGCAGCGGTGCTGGGAACTGCAAGGTCAGAGAACTCATCACTCATTTTAAACAGTGGCCCCAAACCCATCCGTCTGAGAATGAAACGCTAGAGGATCAGGGAGCAGCAGAGCACAGCATGGTGAGGATAAGTGAAGGATTTTGAAATCAATTTCTCTCCAGGATGCACGTACAGCCTGGTTTGTAGGAACTTCCAGATTTTTCTGGAGCTGCGCGTGTCCACCTTTACCATTCAGGATACATGATAAGCCTAAAAAGGCAGAGGCTACTGCCTAGAACTGGTGAAAGGAAGAGGAGGAGTTCTGAGCTGAAGGGCCGTGAAAGCAGGCCATGTCGATATTCTGTAATGGTTCTTAGGCCTGGCTGATCCCAGCCATGTTTATACTGCTAGTAACTATACTGGTTTAAAAGAAACGTATCTTCTTCAAGCGGTACAGCCTCCAGCGTGGACACAGTTTACTCCTTGGCTACGTCTACACTGGCAGCTTCTTGTGCAAGAAAAGCTGTTCTTGCGCAAAACCGGGTGTCTACACGGCATGCGCGTTCTTGCACAAGTAAATTTACAGTCTAGCATCGGAAAACAGGGCTTCTTCCGGAAGAGTTATTCCTCTCCCCACGAGGAATAAGCCCTCTTGCGCAAGAGCTCTTGCGCAAGAGGGCAGTGTAGACAGGCAACATGAATTTCTTGCGCAAGAAACCCCTATGGCTAAAATGGCCATCAGAGCTTTCTTGAGCAACAGAGCATCCACACTGCCATAGACGCACTTGCGCAAAAGCACAGGCCAGTGTAGACACGCTCTTGTGGAAGACTTTTTGCGCAAGAACTCTTCCGCAAAACAGTTCTTGCACAAGAAGCTGCCAGTGTAGACATAACCCCAGAGAAGCAATTTTATGCCACTATACCAGTGTCCACACTAAGGGAAGTCTGATTTAACCGTCTCGGTATAAAAATCACACTCCTAATCGACACAGCAAAAATCGGTTCAAAAACTGCGCATAGAGCTAGTAGGGTTGCCAGGTGTCCGGTATTGACTCAGACAGTCCAGTATTTTCGCCTGCTGTCAGGTAAAAAAATTCAGAAAATACCGGACACCTACAATGTCCGGCATTTTCTGATTTTTTTTCCCCTGCCAGGAGGCGAAAATACCAGACTGTCCGGGTCAATACCGGACACCTGGCAACCCTACGACACACTCAGCAACTGGGCCAACCTCCCCCCTTCCCCACCCGCTTACCTGGTTCCGCAAGGGAGCTGTCTGGCTCGGAGCAGGAAAACCAGATGGCTGCCAGCATTTCTTAAAGGGGCTATTCTGGGGTTTTTTTTTTTTTGCTCAACAACTTATGTCTCCCCCCCTTTTTTTTTCTCAACAGAATTTTTTCCCCGGTGGTTTTTTTTTGGGGGGGGGGGAGGGTGTTCGGTATTCTTGGTTAAACCATCTGGCAACCCTAAGAGCTAGTCCCTTCCACTTTCTTCCCAAATACTCCTGATCAATTAGCAACAAACAAAATCCTCTTCGGCAACATCATCTACACTATGCAAGCCGCCTGGAGAACCAACCGTGTTTTCCTGTTTTAATGGGACAGCCCAATTCCTCCAGTCACCCTGACCCCCACCACCTCCTTCAGGATTGGAAAGCTCTTTGTGTGCCTGAAAGTTGTATGCCGTATTGTGATCTAATTGGCTCCTGCTTTTGCTTCCCCTCGGGGACCATGAAAGAAGTCAATTACATAACACTAATGTGTATACATATGAATCTTTCAAAAGCAGAGTAGCCCATGTCAAGGGAACAAGGAAGTTCAACCCTGTTGTTTGAGAGGAATTCAAACCACTACAACAAAAAAAACCAACCCCACGCACCGCTGTCTGTGTTTTAAAATCAAAACAACAACAAAAAAGACCAGCCAGTTAATTACACTCAGAGAGAAATCTCTAAGAAGATGTAAATATATTTTCTTGAACATTATAAGCAAACTCCTCTCTAAAGTGTTTTTCTTGCGCGTGCAAGCAAGAAAACGCACTGGATAAAACAAACTTAGCTTATTTGAGTTTCTACTCAATTACCTGTTAATGGAAAAAATCTGGCACCACTAATAATGAGGCAGGAATGAGATCACTGTTCTTGAAGCCTGGCTTGTCAGGGAAGCTTGCAACAAGAAGTGCATTTATCTGCCTTTCTATAACCCTTTTCAAGCCCTCTGTCAGGGAGCCCAAACTGAACAGCCAGCTTAGGAGGAACTTGGAACCTGCTTCAGGCCTCCTTAGCCCTCTGGGAAAAGGAAAATTATTGTTGGCAAGGCTGCCTGGCTCCAGAAGTTGATCCAGTGCCCCCCACTTGCCCATGCAGCAGCAGACAGAGCTAAGAATTTTGTTATAATTAAATAACAGAGTGCTGATTGGTTGCTGGAGGTGGTCTTGAAACTGGTGTTTAAGGCAGAGGAGAACAACGGTTACTATTCATAGGAAAACATGGAGTCTTAAATCCATCTGCTTCAATTCCAAATTTAGGCCAAAAAACTGCTCACTCACTGTCTTTAAAAATACCACCTGCTTAGCTATTTTGTATAATGTGCCATTATATAAGTTTGACGGAGAGGACAAAAAAAAGAAAGAAAAGAGAAACAGATTAAAAAGGTGTAGCTGGAGCCAAATAAAAAGCAGCTGCCTATTCAAAAGGGAAGGTAAAATAAGATAGCAAATGAAATGTTTTCTTAGGAGGATAACACAGAGTGCTTGCCAACCTCCCAGCAGCTACAAATAAGCTTGTTGCAAGTAAGATTGCCATAATTTTAAAGCTTTTCTGCCATGCACATGCCTACCAGATAAATATATAGCACAGGGGTCCTCAAAGAGCAGCCAAGCAAGACATAACACACACAGCCATGTGTTGTAAAAGGCCCAGTGAGATGAATGGCCCTTGTACGCTACACAGAGGATCATGTGTATAACCCAGGTTGTGCTCGCTTGCCCAGATGTCACCAAAATGTGTTATTAACCATGTTACAGAAATGTGCCACAGTCCTCAGTCTTTACTGTGTAGCACCGTTCCATGGCACCGTTGAGTCTCCTCCAAAGGGGTAAGCCAAAGGATATGGCAACACGCTAGCCCCTCACATGTGAGGAAAAGGTGTTGGACATGCAAGCGCCAAAGCGAATAGCCCTGTGAAATCCTTGCGGTGTTTTCACATCTGGTGAACTCATCCAACAGGCAACTTTTCTTTCTCAAGCAGGGGGAGACATGGTGGTTTCATGTGTTTTATTTTTCAGTTTATATAAAAAAAATTAAAATTAAAATGGATGCCAACTTCGAGCAAATGGCAGATCTTGCGAGGTGGGTGTAAAAATAGTAACACGTGCTAGTGAGGGTGAGTCTTTGGGGTGGAATTGGCTCCTGAGCTGAGGCCAGAATAAAAGCCATAAAACACTTAATCTTTAGGTAGGAAGACAGTTACACCTGGTCCCCTAGCAGCTTCCACATCATGTTGGTAGAGCTGGGCGGGTTACATGTGCATATTCCATCAATCTGAACTACATTTAACCTGGTGCAGCAAGAACATCTTAAAAAGTAACACGCAGCTGCCTAGCTAGATTTTTATAATGCTGGCTGTCCCTGTTGTTTTTCAGTGCCGACACGGAGATAAAACACCCACGGCACGGAGCTGCAGAGACCACATCGAGCTGACTTGGGCTCATGAAGGTTAGGTTGCAGGGCTAAAAACCAGTGTAGATCCCAAACCCTCCCTGGCGTGGATTCTCAGAGTCCAGGCTCCTCTCTGAACCTGAGGCTACGTCTACACTACGAGTTTTCTCGGCAAAAAAATATGCAAATGGGGGGGCTCATTTGCATGAATCACTATCTCATTTGCATATTTTCTGCCAATCCATTTTTGCTCTGGGGTTTTTGTGCAAAAACAAGCAGTGTGGACATTTTCCTTTTGCACAAAAACCCCTTTGTCCGCAAGATCTGTATACCTCCTTTTTTGGGGCATAAGGATCTTGAGGAAAAAGGGGTTTTTGTGCAACAAGAAAATGTTCACACTGCTTGTTTTTGCACAAAAACCCCTAGTGAAAAAACAGCTTGGCAGAAAATATGCAAATGAGATTGCGACTCATGCAAATGAATTCCTCATGAGCATATTTTTTGCCGAGAAAACTCGAAGTGTCGACGTAGCCTCAGAATACTAGAATCATAGATTGTTAAGACCAGCAGGAACCATCTAAACATCAGTCCGACCTGCACAATATCTAGTTACTCCTACACTGAGCCCACCAACTTGGGTTTTACTAAGCTATGCCTTCAAGAAAGGCATCTGGGCTTGACCACTCTCAGAGAATTCACATGGGTGTGTGAAACATAACGGTGCTGCATCTCCGCTGTACACTGTTGTCACACACATATACCAGCATTTTGTTTATTGCTATTTGTTCTCATCATGATTGTACAAATGGCCCGTGCTGTTATTTTCACTGTGAATCCCCCTCACATCCTTATATGGTCTAATAAAACCTAGTAGATGGCTAAAGAGTCTTTCTTTCGTTCTCTTTCTTTCCATTCCGCTGAGAACCCTGCGGCACTGGTTTATCGAGTCAGCAATTGCTTCAGCTTTAACTTTTTAAAATTCCATACACTAAGTGAAAAATGAGATTTACAAAGCTCATGGAAAATAAATGTCTCCTGACTGTGAAAAATATTGAGTCGCTTCTTTGCCTTACCCCAGAAAAACAGATGGCAGGAATAGCGGCTTCTATATCTAGAAGTCCCCCCACTCTATTAACTTCCATGGCGGTACATCAGCCCATTTCTTCGGTTAATCTTTATGTTAACATAGATTTGAAATTCACCCTAGTGTAGAGGCTCTGCAGTGATCAGCAGTTCCCATCAAGCTACATTCTCAGCTCCATCTTGTTTTATAATTAGACTTTGGGGCAGGGACTTTTTGTGTAGCACTTAGCACAGTGGCATCCAGCTCCGTGAGTGAGGCTCCCAGTTGCTGTGCTAATACAAATCCTCATCCTCAAGCCCTGGAGCTGGTTTGCATCACAGGTGAATTTTACCCAAACATGCAGCCACCTCTCTGCGGTAAAACGCCCAAGAGAAATATCAACAGTGCCTGCCTGAACTGTTTGAAAGATGGCTCTTGGGGGCTGGAGGATGGCACTCATTTATGATGTAGCTTGTTTGTTTCCAAAATCAATATGATGGTTTCCATGCACACGGAAGAAATATACCCCGACACCAATTAGCCCACCAAGCACAAGACCTCAGCAACACTGATGTGTCTGGTGCCTCTCTCATAGGCTATGTCTAGACTACGGGGAAGATTCGAAAGAGGATATGCAAATTCAGCGGGAATTTGCATATCTTCTTCTGATCTCACTTTTGAAAACTCCCTTTGTCAAAAAACCGCATAAACCTCATTTTTTGAGGAAAAGCAGCTTTTCGACAAAGGCGGGGGAGGGGGGGAATTAGCAGAAAAAGCCACATCTAAATTCCTGTGGAATTTGCATATCCTCTTTTGAATTTTCCCCGTAGTCTAGACGAGCCCTAAGTGTGCACACAAGGAAAACCATTGTGTCCAGGAACAGATTTGGGGCTCAGCTTTTCAAAAAGTTGCTGATAAAACACCCAACCCCCCCCCCCCCATTTTGCTGAATACATGAATCATACCCTGAGAATATTTCTTTTACGGATGTAAATAACCGTTTAAATAGTTAACCAGTTAAATGACTAAAATTATAACGTTTAGCTGGTTAACCATTGGTGGCAGGTGAGGCTTGGGCCGGGGTCCTGCCAGCCTGCATGGGCCAAGTTAGAGCAGCTATGGGTCCCACCAGCCCCACACAGGCACGGCCCCATCTGCCACCCCGACATGGTCGGCTGGACTCAGCCAGGGCTGCTCCAGCCTGCCGCAGTTGGCTTTCTAACCAGTCACCCAGCAAACATTCCGGTAAGCCTAATGTTTACTGGGTAACAGGGTAACTTTTACATCCCTAGTTTCCTTTCAACTACAGTTCTCAAAGACCTCCCGAGAGTGCAGCATAACATACTGGAAGGCTGTGTCTAGACACGCAAGTTTTTCCGCAAAATCAGCCGCTTTTGCGGAAAAACTTGCCAGCTATCTACACTGGCGGCAATTTCATAAAGCACTGACTTCCTACTGTAAGAAATCAGTGCTTTTTGCGAAATACTGTGCTGCTCCCATTCGGCAAAAAGTCCCTTTTGCGCAAAGTTTTGCGCAAAGGGCCAGTGTAGACAGCTGAGATTTGTTTTCCGCAAAAAAGCCCGATCGCGAAAATGGCGATCGGGGCTTTTGTGAAGCAGCGTCTAGATTAGCACGCGGGCGCTTTTCCGCATAAAAGTGCTTTTGCAGAAAAGCGTCCGTGCCAATCTAGACGCTCTTTTCCGAAAATGCTTTTAACGGAAAACTTTTCCGTTAAAAGCATTTCCGGAAAATCATGCCAGTGTAGACACAGCCGAAGAGAATAACCATCCTCAGCACTGATACAGCACATGCGTTTGGGTGAGGGATGGTTGTACTCCAAGAAGATGTCGAAACATAGACCCCTCTCCCCCCGCCCCAATCCAAAAAAACCTTTGGGTAGCTGGACAGTCGTTCCAGCATCATGTTCAATTTCCTGGCTCCCCACTGTAGTGAGGTTTGACATTCTATGCCTTTCAGATGCATTCGATTCTTGCAGTCGTGGAGTGGTGACATCTCTTTCACCAACGACTGAACCAGGCCAGCGGAGATTGCAGGGGAGGAAACGCCTTCTGCTCCATATGCAAGCCTGGGGCAGAAAGGAAGGGAAAGGGGAGAGTCTGAGCCTGCTTCCATGAAGTCAGTGGCCATGTTTCTACGGCCCTCACTGGGAGCAGGAGTAGGCCTGGGACCCACAGGAAAAAAGGGAACTCAAGTAAAAAGTACATCACCACCACACAGGGCTTGGGGCGTTGCATTCATTCCATCAAAAGGAAACCTGCCAACATTCAACACCCACTTTTTCTGATCTATTATGAGCAAATTCAGCTTCAGAAACAAGGTGGGCTGCTGCATGGCTTTATGGGATTAACCCTCACCCCTTTTTTTACATAAGAATGGCCATACTGGGTCAGACCAACGGTCCATCCAGCCCAGTATCCTGTCTGCTGACAGTGGCCAGCACCAGGTGCCCCAGAGGGAGGGGACAAAACGGGTAATACTCACGTGATCCCTCCTGTCACCCACCTTTGGAGAAACAGAGGCTAGGGACACCATTCCTGCCCTACAATGGCTAATAACCATTGATGGACCTAACCTCCATGAATCTATCTAGCTCTTTTTTGAACCCTGTTAAAGTCCTGCCCTTCACCACACCCTCTGGCAAGGAGTTCCCCAGATTGACTGTGCACTGAGTGAAGAAAAACATCCTTCTATTTGTTTTAAACCTGTTACCTATTCATTTCATTTGGTGACCTCTAGTTCTTATATTGTGCGAATATGTAAATAACGTTTCCTTATTCACTTTTTCCACACCAGTCATAATTGTATAGACCTTTTTTTCTCCCAAAAGCAGCAACAATAGGAATGATAAGCACTAAATACTCATTTTAAATCCCTGGATAGACCCTTACCAGCACGTCCTTGTTCAAGCAGGGCAACCTCAGTCTCCAGCCAGCAGAGCAGGTTTGTATCCAATTTAGGCTTAATGGGGGGAAGGGGGCATCAGCCTTCTTCAGAGAAGTCATGCTTCCTTTCTTTCAACATGGGGACAGATACTTTCCTTAGAGAACAAGTAGCATAGAAAGCAATTAGGCAATCAGAGACAGATTAATCTGTTGCCTCAATGGATTCCAGTTTTGCTCTTGATAACCGCCCAACACTTTTCAAGCTGGGTCTCACAGGGTCAGCGGATAAATGACGCCCAAACGGCTGTAGCGTGGCCTAGGGCAGGGAGTCAGCAAACTGGGTTCTACTCTGGCTCTGTTAGGGTATGTCTACACTGAAAAGTTAATTCGAAATAACAGCCGTTACTTCGAATTAACTTTAATAGCGTCTATACAGGCAAACCGCTATTTCGAAATTAATTCGAAATAGCGGAGCGCTCAATTCGAATTTGGTAAACCTCATTCTACGAGTAACGCCTAATTCAAAATAGCTATTTTGAATTAAGTGCTGTGTAGACACTTGATTCGAAATAGGGGGCCTCCAGCCCTTCCCAGGGAGCCCTGGTGGCCACTCTGGGCACAACCAGGAAAACTTACTCTCCTCTCCCCCAGACCCAGAGCCATTAAAGGGGTAGACCCTGGCCACAGTGCCTGTGCCAGCTCCAAGCCTGCCAGCCCAGAGCCAGCAGTGGCCACCGGGGCCTCTGACCCAGTGGCCCCAAAACATGAGCCAGCAAGTCACTGTCAGCCAGCCCTCCACCGCTCCCCAGGAGCAGTCTGCCAGCTCCCAGGAGCCTAACAGGGGCTGGAGAAGGCGGGCATCCTCCTGGTCCAGGGTGGAGATCATGGACCTTATTCAGGTTTGGGGGAGATGCCCCCAACGTCCATGATTTCCGCACTAGACGGAGGAATGCGGCTGTCTACGGCAGGATAGCTGCCAGCCTGGCCACCAAAGGCCACATGCGAACCCAGGAGCAGGTTTGCATGAAAATCAAGTTGGTCCGGCGAGACCCCTAACCCTGGGCCCTGAGCTTCCCTCCCCTTCTTCCCTTGCTTCCCTTCCAGCTCCCTCCTCCCAGGTTTCCCCCTCCCCTCGCCTCTCCCACCTCCTTTTCCCAGTGTCCCCAGAGGTTCATCCCCCCCCCTTTTGTTCAATAAACCCAGTTTCTATTTTTGAACATATGTGACTTTTTTTTGACATCAGGAAGGGGGGCTAGGGAGGGGTAAGTGGAAGGACGTGAGGGAGGAATGGAGCACGAGCCCCCGGTGGGGAGGACCGGGGTGGCTCTGAGGGCTCCTCGGGGTGGACGCTCTCCCGCAGGGCCTCCTGGATTCTGACAGCCCCCTGATGGACCCCCCAGATGGCAGCCTGCAGCAAGTGCAGCCGGGCTGATGGCAACGACCCCACGAGATGCACCGGCGTGCCCAGGGGCAGCTCTGGCTCCATGTGGCTGAGTGCTGTGGTGTCCCGAGTGCGGGCACTCCAAGACAGGACTGCTTTGCTGTCCCTCATCGAGGTAGACAAGCAAGTGGGGAACCCTGAGAACTGTCTGTCCGGGGTGGGGGTAGGGTCCCTTTAAGTACGGAGCTTGGTTAGCCTTAGGCAGCAGCCCCACACACTAAGTCCTAACCTGATGCTCTGCCGGCACTGGTTCCGGCCAGCCTTAACTTCGGTTCAGGGTCCACTCAGTGTGGATGCGCTATTTCAAAATAGGTTTTGTGTGTAGATGCGTTAATTCGAATTATTTCGAATTAAGTTAACTCCAATTAACGCTGTAGTGTAGATGTACCCTTAGTGACATTGGACTGCTTATTTCACTGTTGAGAGCCTCAGTTTCCCTGCCTATAAAACAATACTTCCCCTTCCTTTGTAAACTACCTGGAGGCCAGTGGAAGAAAAGAACTGCAGGAACGCTAAGTACTATGCAATCGCCCTAAATGGTATGAATTTCACCTTTGCAATCCACTTCGGCATAATATTCTAGCAATACTTATGGCCGAGATTTCAGATGACTAGGGAATTTAGCCACCCAGCTCTCACTAAAATTTTAACCGGGTGTTGTGCAATGTAATCCACTAGTCAGCTTTGAAAACATCAACAGCCATATTTAAATAGACATTAACCTACACACATGCCTATTCATTTATTCTCTTATCTCAGTAGTGAGCAACCTGTGGCCAGAGGGGTTCTGTGTGTGGCCTGAGAGACATTTTCTTTACCGTTGCCCACATGCAGGCTTGACAGATTTTGCTGGTTTCCGTCCAGGTAGGGTTTCTTCCCCCCTATCGGTATTACTAAAGTGACACACCTGAAGTGAGCTTGCACACAACATTGTGAGAGCCGTGTGCTCCCACTGCATCCAATCAAAGCGCTGCTACGGTTCAATCGGCACCTCCTGCAAATTCTAGCTCAGTGAGCAAAACCACCCTATCCTGGGAGACTCTCTTGGTTACAGCAATCTTGTGGCCCACGGAAATGAAGGAGAGGCACCGGCTGAGATTTGACAGAGGAACAGCAAAATGCCTACGTGACCATCTAGGTTCTACTGGCACCCCATTTTGAGATACTCAAGTGGGGCATTGGTCATGTGTTGGCACTCTACAATGAGGTGAATTTCACCCTAGGTAAACATGCCGATTTAACTAGCTAGTGCCAGTGCTGGCAGTATCAACAATGGGAAGATCTGGCGATAAAGTTGTCCCAAGACTGTAATCGAAGAGTACCAAAATTCTCTGTCCCTCCTCCCCTCAAAATATGGCCTTAACACTAAACTATCATGCAAAAATTGCCAGAATTAGGGGTGAGATTTTCAAAAGCACTCAGCATCCAGCTTTGACATTCTCAATGGGATCTGCTGGGTACTAAGGACCTTTAAAATCTTAGCCCTATATTGTGGACACTGAGCAGCCTTGAAAATATTCTTTAGTCCTTTTCGGGTTTTGACTGACAGAAACAAAATGGTGGGGCATGCTGGAAATGGCTTCTTTTTTTTTTTTTATAGCAACAGTAGAACCTGAAAGCCACTCCCTCCAAATTGTAGTAATCAGCTAAAGTGCGTCAAAATGTAACCTTTTTCTTTCAAACACGCATCACATGTCAGTTCGTGTCAGCAGAGGTCCTACGTATGTGTGCCACGTTGTGTCTCAATTAGGGTGAATTCCATCCTTTATGACGTGAAACTGACCTGATGAATCACTAGATTGCTGGGCTGAGAAAATGGAGTTTGCTTTTAAAGTAAAACCAATCAGACCGATCTTCCTCTCCAACTGTCAGAATCAAATGGGGGAGAATAACATTATGTTCAGTTCACGTTATTATTTATTCATTGTATAATGCCAGCAATGAGCTAATTGCTTAACATAAAAGTGATATCACTGCTGGTTTGCAAACGCACGTTTGCTGAGCAAAGGAAAGACCTTTTTTTGCTGAAATGAACAATTGCAGGATCCCAGCAACAACATTTACACAAATAGAACATATTGGTATTTGGAGGAGGCTAAAAATTGGCAAAATGTTCATGAATACAAGATTATTTTTTTTTGTCATTGTTGAAATTTTGAAAACATTTCTTCTAGCTCTTCATGGCATGCAAAGTGTGTCCTTTTTTTTAAACCTGCAAGACTACAATAAAATGCAATCAGCACACAAATGAGGTGACAAGGCTTTTTCTGCACATACTAAGTTGCTTTTATTAATCCAGAACTGCATGCTACAGATACTGTACAGCATGAACATTTATTCATTACAAAAATGGCTTCCAAACCATTAAAAATGAAAATTGGAATAAGAGCATAAAACGGAACAGTAACATCACAACTGTTAGGAAACATTCAAAGTATTCACAAAAAATGTTATAGTTAGCATCTTAATAAACCAGAGAAAAATCTGAGACAGTTTTACAATCGCTTCATGTCAACTACAATGGCACTGAATGAACAGATGAACAATTTTTCAGCTTTATACAGCGTTTTTTTTTGCAACATCAACATGCCTAGTTTTTTTTTGTTTGTTTTAAGTTTGCTACCTACCTGTATGTAGTAAGTGTACATAAAAGTGGCAGTCTGATTTTCCTTTTATGAGTAATCTAATATACAGAATTTGGCCCTTAAGGGTTTACACCTCTTTGTTTTAAATGCTTTCCGGACAATCTGCTACCAAACACGTCTGTTATAGGTGACATTAAAACTACATACATATCTACCTATGTAACATCACAGCAAAACATGATGAACAAAAAAATTACAGCATTTAAAAAAAATAAAGTCGTTGGGAGAAAGTTAAGTCACTGAGAATTTTGGCACATAAAAATTTTGTACACGGGCTACAGTTCTACTGTCGCAGGGGATTCAACTGCAGTTCTGAATGAGAGACACTTGGACGTTGCTATTTTTTCAAACAGCGTGCTAAAAATTCCCTTGCTAAATTTTCAAGTCTTTTTATACGTGTAATGGCTTTTAAAGCAATTTCTGTTTCATGTCTTTATTTTTATACTATTGATCCTTCAAAATGCATCTGCAAATGTCCATTTGGTGGCAACTGTGTGTTTCATACAGGAAAAAAAAAAATCAAAACAACCCCCCTCCCCCGAAAAAATATATATATACACATTTATATATAAACTTAAAAACCTTGTACAAATGAGTTGTTATATATAAGATGCTTACACTAAGGGGAAAAAAACTTTATACAATGTTTCAAGAAAAAAAGGGAAAAACATATTTAAAAATGGACAACATACAGATACAACAAGCAATCTCTAAAGCAATAAATACTACTGGTCCAATAGCGTTGTGATACTTTTAATTGTTGAGTAGCATTCCCTCCCCCAAAAAGAACAACACCATGGAACAAGGTTTATTAACACATTTTAACCCTTTTGTTTCTGTACATTTAAACAATAACAAGTAACATCACAATAAAAGTTGTTTCACACAAGGAAGGAAAAAAAAGTAGCGGCACTGCATTCATTGTGCCCTTAAAGGTTTAAAAACCAGATGTAAAATGATTGGTTCGCAAGCTCGTATTTAATACAAATAATAAAGAACCAACACCTTCTGCAAGGGCTGTTTCAAAATTGCTTCTTTTTTTAAAATTTTTAAAATCAGTCTTTAAAACTAAGCTATCGGAACTACATAACAGTTATGTATATATATATATTTTTTAAACGCTACAAAGACTTTAAACAGCTGTTGATAAAAATTTTGGCAGAATCATGAGGCTTTTTCTCATCTACATATTTAAAAGGAGAAATCGAAATAACGATGGGTCAAATATTGACCAATGAACTCGATAAACATCAACTAATGTAGCCATGTGGCACAAATTAAAAAATAAAACAAAATAAAACAAAATAAAAAGAACAAAAAAAACAACCCAACAACACAATTTTCTTTTAAAAAAAGCAAGGGCTAAAGAGGCTAAAGCTATTCTAAAGACTTGGTTACGAGTGACAGCGGCTGGGGCTGTGTCCCAGCCAAAGAATTATGGGAATGCAAGGAGGATGTCGAAGGCTGTGCTAACGATGAGGAGGGTGCTGCTGACTGCTGTAAAGTGGCAGGCGGATGATCCAATGGCCCATTCTGACAATTAGTAGCAGACGGGGCACCGGGCTTGCTAGCAGAGGTTTCGGACAGGACTAAAGAGGACGGTGGCGGCATCATGGAGAGGTGTGCCAGCGGGTCGGGTTTCAATGTGAGCGAGAGAGGTTGCGTTTGTTCAGTCTGTGGTTTTGAGTCTCTTGTGGGGGAGGCTAGCATGTTAGGAGAAGAAGGAGGAGAGTCTAGTAAGCTTCCATCTGAAGAGGGTGGGCTGATGCAGCTGCCTTCACCTTGTATGTAGCGAACGCACTTTTTTTTTCTCCTAGAAACAGGGAGAAAGTTATCTGTGAATAAAGGGCAAAGATGCTAATGGAGAAAGGTATCTAAAACAAAGAGCCATAAATAATCTACCCTGATCTCTGAACAGGTCACACCCAGAGCCTGCGAGGTACTTAAAAGTATCCCTGGGTGTGTATAAAGCAATTAACTCCTCTAAGGAACTGAACTTTCTGCTACCTGACTTGGAGAGGAGACAAATTTTCTCTTTCTCCTTTGCAGACTTTTTATGAACACTGTTCAGATTCAAGTTCTTGTCGCCCACTCTACTCGTCTATGAACTTGTTTTCCTAAAATGGTCAATTCTTCCTGCAAAAATTTAGCCCTGACAAAATAAAAAACTTTAGAGTGCTAATAATTTATCCATGTCGGCTTGTATCCAATTGTAAACAGCTGTAACACCATGCACCTGAAGGCTGCTTTTAAGTGACTGATATAAAGGCTTTGAGACACAACACCTTTGCAAAGCAGGAGTAGATGAGAACTACCACTCACGCTTTTTTTCTCTCTGTTAAGAACCACACCAAATCCAGAGTCAGACAGAAAGGAAATGTAACGAGGAAGAACAAAAGGAAGGGAAATAAAAACAAAGTAAGTCAGAAGAAGAACAAGATAAACAGAAAATGATTCAAAATAACAAGAATAACTGGTTGTATGGCCTGCAGGTTGTGGCTTTTAATTTTTTGTTTTTGTTTTGTTTGTTTTGTAGGAAGGAGTGGATATTCTGGGTTGTTTTTCTGTGTTTGGGGGGGGAATAGTCCTTTGAGAGGCCATTTATGTAACTTCAAAGAAGGATTCAATCTCAGTAAGTGAACAGCACAACAACAGGGAAAAAAGATAAGGAGCAACATAGAACTCAGTTCACACCAGGAATTATGGGAGTTTCACAAGAAAAGTTGACCTAAAAATATCCACCACCCCCCGCCCCAAAAAAACTAATTTCTCCCTTTTTCCCTGCCCCCCTCGCCACCAAGTTTGGAGCCACAAATAAATGAGGACAGTTTCATAATGTCTTTTCTTGCTGGATATATGCAGGACAAAAAGAATTAGCACCTCACAGACCAAAATTCAGTGGCCAAAGTTACTGTAAAAGTCATGCCACACAAACACAGCTTTTCTATGGAAAGTGCTAAACCCGGTATCACACTATGTGATCACACTATGTGATCCAATTGACAATGCTCATCAAATTCTTGGATAAAGTCAGCTAAACTTTACAAAAAAAAGAAAAGAAAAGAAAAAAAAAAGACTACATTTCTAACTAGTTCCACTGGATACGACAGAACAGTTAAGCGACTCACCAATAAATGGCAAAAGGAATTGAGCAAAAATAAGGGTTTATTTCCCAACTTATCAAGCATGGAATATCAATGTAAATGGGAGAATTTCCCTCAGATCTAAGCAACTGTAACTCCATTCAAGTAAGTAGATTTTATGCTTTTGTATCAATGGTGGATTTGGCTCACTTGGGTATTTTGTTGTGTCAGTCCAGGTGGGAAAAATAAGCTCTCCCCTCCGCTTTATCTTTGAAGCTAGGTTGTTGTTTGTTTGTTTGTTTGTTTGAAAAAACTAAGAGCTGGATCTAATCTTCTGCTCCTGGAAAAATATATTGTCTGGTACTGAACCCTACTTTACACCTGCTTCAAAGAGGGAGTTGGCAGGTTTCCATGGCATAACACTCCCTTACCAGAGTTAGACAATACATTGAGGTTCTGCTCAAAGTTCCACACAGAAAGGTAAATGGTTAGGGCTATTAGAGTTTTAACCACGTTAGCCTGCAGATCAATACATGCTAAAAACAAAGACATTCATGCACTTAAAAATGTAAAAGTAAGGAAAGGTGGGGAGAGGGATGGGAAGGGAGAGGAAACAAGAAGAAGAAAAGAAAGAAAAGTGAAGATGTCAGGTAGCAAACCATGCTTTATTAGGGTAAAGTTAAAAGATGGGAAAATAATTCGGTGGGCTCAAAACAGAACCTTGCTAAATTCCTCTATCAAATAACACTGGAAACCTATGGCTGATTGTTAAGAGTAATTGCAGTAAATGGTCTAGATTACTTCTTATACCTCTCTCTCCGCCCCCCAAAACTCCACGTCTAGTTCCACATTACTCAGGTTCTAAATTGAAATTGTGCAATGCTCTCCTATCCATAATGCAAATCCCGGCTTTTATGTACAGCAGCTGGACATGGTGCGTCATGCCCCGTGTTGGAATGGTCAGAGCTAACGACTAGGGGGAAAGGCAAGCATGGTCCCAGGTCTCCAGAAATTTCACTTCCTAGCACACAGAGGATTCAAATTCTGCTCACCTAACACATATCGGCTCTTATCAGGTGCTGAGGTTGCTCACTATCATATCATATGGAATATGGCTGATAGTAAGAGCCCGAACACCTCATGGCAAAGCAGATGGTCAGGGCACAGATGTGAAAGGTCGTTTTGCCCTGGGATGTTAATACCCTCTCTAAAGTCAAATTTGTCCCAATTACCTTTCGTTTTCATGATTTTAGCTTAATGTTTCTCCCTACTTCTATTAAATCTTCAGTTCTTAATGTCAACGTGAAAGCTGCTAGTCTGCAAACCCATGTTTAAAAGGAGGTCTCTCTAACTTCAGCTTCCCCTGGTATATTTATGTGGCTTCAACTAGTTTTTCCATGCTGGAACTGGCCCTTTGGGTCACCACAGTGTATTTCTATGCCTATTTGCATAGCACAGAATGCCAAATAACTAATTACAAACAAAAGATACAGTGCCAAATTCACCACTAGTGTAAGTGGGCACAACTTCACTCAAGGGAGTAACTGGGGGGAAAAAACCCACAGATCTGTAAGCCTCAAAGTCTTGCCGCTCTGATGCAAACTCATGGGGTTGCCTGTTTATAAACTAAGGATAACAGAGCTACTTACCATCGGACAAGCACATCGTGAGGAACAGAGTCCAGACAATGTTTTGAAAATGGTAAGAGCTATATAAATATTAATATTATTATTAATGATGATAATATGTGCCCTTTTATACCGGTGGTGAACCAGGACCTATGAAAACTAACCTCACACTGCTGTTACCAGAAATGAAAACCCTGGATAATGGCAAGTGTTTGCTAGGTTCCACCTAGTCAGACGCCTTTGTTTCTGCCACATTATCCAACTACGTATCACCTCTTTCAAAGATCCACTACAGAAAACTAACACTCTATAAACAAGAAGCTCTGAGTAGCACCAGCACAAGAAATGCACTGACCTATATTCTGCCTAATGAGAAATGCCATGATGTATGTAAAATAAAAGTCAATAAACATAAAGCTTGAGCTATGACAGTAAAGGGATCATATTATCCCAGGCAATGCTTATAATAAAAGTTGTTACAAATAAAAAGACTCTAACTTGCTGCACATATCTTTGAATAAAACCAGAATAATCTAAGGCAAAAAATGAAGACAAGAAAGGGCTTATTTCTCATCATACACAACTAATGCACTGCCAAACTGACAATCCTACAGCTCTAATGAAAAGTCCCTCTAATGATAAAATGTAGCTTTAACAGTATGATGTTGATATAAGTGGATAGAGAATGATAAATGACACAAACATGGTGTAGAGCTAGTTCTTACAATCCCTCGGCATACAAAGTTTGACACATATCAAATACATTATCTACAGACTACATAAGTATCTGTTGACACGGTACACTAAATTAACCACGCTATAAGTTTAATTAAACACATTATAAGTGTCTTTACTATATAGGTTTCAAGTCTTCTACTTCACAGTGTAAGTGGCTACCCATCTTCTCTAGGCTGGACTTCCTCCCTCCTCCCCCTTTTTTAAAGCATTTTAAATTGCTGTTTTCAAAAGGTATTTAACGTATGCATTGACATTGACATCTAACGTGATTGTCTTTGCACTTCACACACAACTCACAGTACTAAGCATGCTTCTAATGGAGCTCATAATTCACCGAATGGGGCAGAATGCAATCTTTTGAAGACGTTTTATGAGCCTTTGTTTATCTTAATGGTGAGACACACAGTACATTGTCAATCCATGTTTATGCTTGGCATCGGGAAAAACAAAAGGAGTGTGTGCATGCACATAATATATGAACATCTAGTCTATCTTCTAAATGAAGATGAAGCACATGGCAAGGGCATGAGTAAGAGGGAGAGGTGAGAGAGGAAAGCACTACATACAGAGTGTGGTTTTGGTTGAAATACCTACCATCATAATATTCCATATTCAAAGACTGCTTGTATCAGAACAAAGAAACAACAAATTTAACCAAATGCGGTCATTATGGAAAGGGAATGAGAAAAAGAACTAGCTGGCATCCCTCCACCAAGAAAGAAGTACCTCTTGAGTTATCCATGGAGGAGCTACAGATTTGGTCTAAACCTGCAGCAGAACATGGGCTGTCGGGAAAGTTGGCTTGTTAGGTGCCTTCCTTTCAATGCTGAAAACTGTCCTACCAAAGCTGCAATTAGTTTTCTCTACAGCTCATGTGTTTACAGCTCACTTTGTGGGGTTACAATTTCAAGAATTTCCAAAACAATGGTGTTAGAAAGTATAGATCTGTTACATGCGTTTGTGAGTTTTACAAATAGTCTGGTTGCGTAAGTACAATATAAGCTGTAAACACTGGCTGGCCTACATACAGTTGTGATGAAAACACCAGTGTAGAGCTGCAGATCACTGAATCTTTTAACCCTTTGGAGACAGTGGACACACACACACACAAATGCAGTGCAAATGTCCACCTAAGCATTCATTTTGCTGTATCAGTTTCAGAGTACCTCAGGGTTTGCCTGATCCCAGTTCTACCACCAGGGAAAGGTTATTGGTAAAGAAAGCGAAGTAATGGCATTACATCAGCAAGGAATTTTGAGAATCAAAGATTATTAGCACTTGATGCTGTGGGAGAGAGAAGGCAGGAAGGGTGGGGAGGAGGTTAAAAAAATAAATCACACAAATGAACTGAGAGGACAGAATGCTTTTATTTCCCCAAAGGCCTAATTGGGTAGTATACCTGCATGGTTTGCACCATAAACTCTGTCGGTCAAGCCCGAACAATGCCCGACACTTCTTTGGAGTATTTGCATCTGTTAGCATAAGGTAAACACAAAAAATACAAACACAATGGTGGATAGAGCTCATTTGGATGTGAAATCTTAGCTACAGCTACGTTTCTCTTAAATTGTCTCAGTTTTATTTGGTAATCTCCCCTCTCACCAAGGGTATGAAAGAAAGAGGGCTTCCACAACGAGCCAAACCAACCAAACAAAAAACCCTAAAATGGTTACACGGTTGTGCATTTGCTTCACTTAGCCCACTGTTTTGAACGCACTCAATGCTTGCATTCTCAAAGAGCCTTCAATATGTTCAAAGTATGCAACATTCCTTGAGAGAAGTTTGGGAGGGCAGGATTGTGTTTGCAGTCACGGATCAGATATGCTTAGGCTGATGCTGTTTTACAGTGGATTTCTGGCTAGCAGCAGCAAGGAAAGGGGGGGGGGGGAAAAGCAAAACCCTTTCAGAGAGATGATAATTCATGGCAGTGTCCCGCTCCCTTGTGTCTTCTAGATCACAACACAGAGCTACAAAGCAACAAGGCAGGAAAAAAAAGGGGAAAGTACCAAATAAACCAGCTGCAAACCAGCCATAGCGAGTCTGGGAAAACTATACACACCTGCAGGGGCCGCACCAGTTATTCTGTTGATCAAGGCCAAAGCGCGCTCGGCATTTCTTAGGAGCGCTCAGGTCTGAATGAGTTCAAGAAAGAAGCGAGCAGAAAAAGGAGAGAGAGAGAGAGAAAGAGAGAGAGAGAGAGAGAGAAGGGGAAAAAAGAGAAAGATAAAAATAAAAAAATAAAAATAAAAAAGGGAATAAAATCAATGACCTCATTATTAATCGCAAAATATCGACTTTCGATTTAAAAGTTAAAAAAATAGTGATAATCACATTCTTATTCAACTCTTGAAATTAGCTGTTGCAATTAAAGCTGCAGTATCCCTTTCTAAAGGACTGTCTCTTCACATTTAAAACAAGAGGTTTGTTTAAAATGATGGTTTTGGGGCATATTTTTTCTCTTTTTTGGGGGACAGGGGAAGGAAGAAAAAAGAAGCTAAGTATGGAGGTTAGCTCTTGAACATGCTTTTTTCTTCAACTCAGACACACACATACAAAAAGAGAAAAGGAAAAAAAAAAGTCTCTATTGGGATAATGCAGCTTTTGGAAGAACATTCATTTTTAAAATTTTAATTGATAATAATTTTCAAAAAAAAAAAAAAAAAAAAACAAAAGGGGGGGGGGAATGGATAAGAAGAAGCAGACTGCAGAATGGGCATGTTAGCATTAGCCAGAAAAAAAATTGTGAAGCATGGGAAAATGCACCAAGTTAGTCAAGCTAGTGAATTGTGATGGATAGTCATGAACAGAAAGGAAAAATAAACAAACAAACCAAAACCAAAATGTAATAAAAAAATAATACTGCGAAGGCATGCTGATGTGAGAAGACTTAGTGGGAGCCGTGAAAAATGCCATTAGATTAAGGAGGTTCATTACTGATTTCCTTCTTTATCAGTCTCTTTAAAGAAATACTGCATATTCAATTTGCACAGTTAGTACAACTCTTGCGTTATTTTTACTGTATTATTATTTTAATAGCAATGTAACAAAAAATAAAAGAACAAAAACAAAATTAAAAAAAATTCTACCAAGCATATTATATAGATATATACGGTAAAAACGTGTGGATTTTTCCCATTTAATGTCATAAGTGTTTAATGTTAAAATCTATAATGGCAGGAAAAAAAATTGAAAAGCAGTTTATAAACTATTCAAAATGACATTAGCACCTGTAATCGGAGGAAGTGAAAGGCAAGGATTTAGGAAACATTCGCTGTGTTCTGAAAAAAAAGAACAAATTATACAAAGGCTTCAAAAAAATTAAATCAGGGCTTCTGCAAAATTGACTATGAGATTGCCTATGCAGTATTTCTAATAGCCTACAAAGAATGGCAAACCTCCTTAATTTAAAATGGGCGCGATTTACCACTGTAAGGCATGCATCAGAACACACAGGTACAGCCCAAATTAATGCCAAACACATACGCACGCACACAAAAGAAGCGCACAACTTTAAAACAATGGCATAGGCATTACAACTCTGGTTCTGAAATTAATGGCTTTGTAATGATTAAGAACAAATTCAACTAATTTCACAAAATGCTTCACATGCAGTGATTTGGTTACTAGTTTTAGAAGGGCCGTAAACAATTAATTAAAATGCATTAAGCAAAAATAAAAGGCTGACTACAATAGGGATCAGTGGCCAACACGGCCAGGAGAAGCCCATTCCTTCCTCCTTCCCTCCCCAAAACCTAGGAACAGAAGGTCACATACTCCACTGTTCCACTAAGTAAGGAATATTGACTTATTTTACTTACCGTTGGTCTCTCCTGGCTGCTTATCCCTTTTCCTCTTCTTCTTCTTTCCCTGCAAGCAACATATACAAACAGAAAGGATTTGTAGGAACTTGTCTTTAAGATGAGGCCGAGCGAGACAAGGGAGAACTGTCCTGAAAGCTCACCCAACCAGGCAACAAACCATGTTGCATGACACACCTGAGCGAAGGAGCACACTTGTGGCTCCTGCCCATCTCAAGGAAGCTCAGGAAGTAACCATGCCATCTGTGCAGGACATGGCTCTGCCTGCTTACCTGGTGCTTAGCCCTCTATTCTAGTCGCAAAGCAGCTTCACCAGAGCCTGAAGCATGAAAGCAGGATCCTGTAAGTGGCTGAGCGAGGGAATGAGGGCTAGAAGGGGCAACTCATGGCAAGGCAAGTTAATAAATCTGACACCTCACTTCTCTCTGCCAGACATCCCCAATGCCTGGAAAGGGCCAAAATCTTTTAGGGTGGTATCCTCAAGGTGGCATAATGCTCCTTGGTTCAGGTCCACGTTGAGAACACTGGAGACAGAGAGTGCTCAGACATGGCCCCCTATTGCAAAAAGTGACTATTTAAATAGAAAAGGAGAAGCTCACAGGGAAAAAGCTAACATGCAGAAATACAGGTTTAAGAATTTACAGGAACCCTAGCAACTGAATAAAATCAAACCCATGTTTTATCTAAAACACTCTACAGATTCTGCCCCATGGCAAAACCAAACAGTAAGTAATGTTTTATCAAACGTGGGTCCTTTCCCAAACAATACTTTCCAGTAAGTAAGTTGTACATGTTGTCAAAAGCTAACAGGCTGAGGTAGGTGGCTTTGTTTTTGTTGTTTTGTTCTTTGCTCTTGCTTTTCTTATACTCACCTCAAATAGCATGACATAGGCCATTACCACAAGGCTAATCTTAGGCTATGTCTACACAGCATCCCGGAAAAGCTCTGCCGCGCGTCTGAGGAACAAGTCTGCTTTTCCGAAAAAAAATTCAGAAAACGTGTTTTCGGCATCCCTGTAAACCTCATTCTATGAGGAAGAAGGGATGTTCCGAAAGAGGGTTTTTTTCCGACATTTGGCCCCATGTAGACGGGCCAAATGTCAGAAAAGCCTCTTTCGGAAGAAAAGCGGAAAAAATACGCAAATTGCGAACCTCAATTTGCAAATATTTTTCCGACTTTCCCCTGCAGTGTAGACATAGCCTTAATCTTGTGGAAACTTAATTCCTATTTCAACAAGGGGGAGAGCTGAAAGGGCTGACTGCAGTCCAGAAGGGAAAGGGATCTCTTCTCTAGTAAGTAACCTTTCCTTCTCTAATGTCCTCCCTCAGCATTCAGTGACAGCTTGCACAGCAATACAAAGACTTTGAAGGATCTCAAGGCTGGAGCAAGGGGAATAGGTTCTTTCATGTTCATGGATGTCTGGATACCTAAGTGATGACTTGTAGGGCAGCAAAGTTGTCTAGAAACAGCACGGAGATCTCTGACTTTGAATAATAGGAACTGGTGAAAAGGCACAAGGGAATCACTAAGGCCAGAAGTCTCTTGTGGTCAAGTGGCAACAAGCTTTGTATTCTCAAAGTAGGGACTTTGCAGTGCTTCTGAAGGCCTGGCTACGTCTGAGGGGAGGACAGAAAGTTCTCCTAGACATGGGATGGCTTTTCTTCAGTTACTTGGTCTGACGCCCATCTGAGTGGTTAATTTTGGGCTGCAGCTCAGCATCTCCTCTGAGATGTTTATGCTCTACTTCGTAAGAACCAAAAATGTGAAGGTTCTTTTGAAGCAGGAGTTTAAAAAATCCTGTAGGTCTCCTGGCAAAGGGCCTCTGAATTTGTCTGTCCTTGCCTGTTCAGGTAGTAAACTGCCACCCTGCTGTCTTGGATGTGACAAGTACAGTCTTGTTCAGGAGAAACTTTTGCTGATAAAAGGAAAGCTGTGTGTGCTGGCAGCTTTAATGGATATTCCAGTAATTCTGAGCCCAAGTTACTGCTAATGGGGAATTATCTCAATCACATCTGAGGTGATTTTCAGAGGGGGGCTGCTATCTTTGGCTCTCCTTTGGTACAATTTATGTAAAACTGCAGGGGCCATTCCAGTCACTGCACCGAGAAACTTTGGGAATAGAGAGGTGACACTTTGCTAAGCAGTCCAGAGGCAATACATCACAGACAAACACAGGGCTCCAGCTCCCACTTTCATTTACACGGATGTAAATTCAGAGTAACTTCACGCAGTGGAATTGCTCCAGATTTACAACACAGCAAGTCCATGTCTACACTACGCAGAAGATAGACACTGCCACAGTCGATAGTGAAGTCCAGTGAAGACCTGCTATTTCAAACTTGGAGTGCGCTCCCATGGCAGTCCTGCTCCTCACGAGGAATAAGGGAAGTCGACGGTAGCATTTGCTCCTGTCGACCTCCTGCTTTGTGCATGGCCCGAAAACATGATTTAAAATTTGTCGACTCCAGTGATGTAACTAACATAGCTGGCGTTGCGTATCTTAAGTTGACTTTCTCCTTTAGTGTAACCAGGCCTAATTGACCAAGGCCCGTACATCTCTGATTCCTAGCTCAAGAAGCATGTTGACAGGTTAACAGACAGAAAGGGCCCCTTTCTGGAGTTGATTTATTTAATTTTTGTGGTATGTTTAAGAGAAAACAGGTTGCTTCCCACCAGTTTAAGATATCGGAGAACTATCAGACCAGGGCTAGCTGGGACACAGACATGAGTCAGCTCCAGCACCTCCTTTTCTGGTAAATACAATAAAAAGAGGGAGTGGATTTTGAGCCAGTGACCACATGCCAACTGTACCAGACCTTCCAGTCAGGTATCAGTGTGCTATAACTAAAAGTGGATGATAAGTATATTTTTACCACGGAGATCTTTGGTTCCTTATCAACACACACTTGGGGAACACCGTTCCACCCTAATTAACACTGGAGAAAGAGGCCAGCAGAGTCCCCTTCTGCACAATGAGAAGATATTTGATTAGACATTTCTGAAGGTGTCTCACAGCTGACACATTTCTCTTCTTTGCCTCATTACTCCATGGAGATGGCAAAGTCCACGGATTTTTTCATCCCTACGCTATGCAAGTTTTCTGGCTACCAGAGATCTAGATCTGGATATAAAACCCTTGCTGACTTTTTTTGGCAGGCTTTCTTTCTCTCTCCACAACTAAGTCCAGCTTCCCCTTGGACCTATATATACTGATTCTTCTGTTAATATCAAAGGCAACGTTGCTGGATCCATTCAGTAGCCAAAGGAGTAGCGTAGGAACTTGTTTTCAAAGGTGGCATAAGTTAACACCAGTTCCTACAAAAGTTTTGTGATAAATCCCCCCTTATGTGTTGGAAGTTTACACATACCAGCGCTGTTTACTAAATTACTCTAGATAACACCCTTAGCCGTGATGGCTCAAAATCCACTGACAAACAAGCTTTGTCTGACAAGGATATGCAGAAACTTCCCCCACAACCCGTCCGAATGCAGGAGAAATGAAGGAGCCCTGCTAAACTGAATCCCATGTACCTGAGGTAAAGCATCCCCATACATAATACTGAGCGGTGCATTCAGTGAGGCATGGTTTCTCCTACCAGTATGTGGAAGACCAAATGTGCCTCCTGAGGCACTAACAAGGCATTCCCCAAATCCACCGGAAGAGGAGGCTGAAATCTGCGGTTGCTAGAAAGTGCTGCGTGCATTGCTGAAGGGATGTGCTATGTGTCTCAAAAGCCTCGATGCTTGATGTGAAATTGCTGACGATGGGATATGATTTAACAAGCTTTGGTGCCCCCCATCATGCCTCCCTTCTAGATCTCTGGAAGGCCTGTTGTCCAAAGAAAGCCTGAGGGAGGAGGAAAACTCCAAGAACTCTGAATGGAGCGAAGGAGGGAGGGGGTGGGGGGGGACCCTGTAGTTGATGTGCCTGTGTGATGCGAGGCTATTGAGCTCTCCTACTGAAGCAAGGTTCCCCCTGAAGGTCAGGGGGGGGGGATACAGCATCAAGCCGCTGGGAAAGCATCGGCTTTCTCATCCTGTCCTTTTTAGCTTGAGAAGAAAGGGTTTCTCTGTGCTCACATGCTGAGGACAAATGTAAAGGTCCTAAACATTTAAGACACGGTACATGCCCATCTGTCAGCGACAGTCACCAAAGCAGAATGAACGTTCCTTGAAACCGCTTTTAAGCATACAGCAGGTCCTAGCACTACTCCTTATTGAACTCCCAAGAGGATATCAGACTGCACAATACCAAGAACTACTAAGCCCCATGGTCTGATGGTCTCAATCCAGCCCATACCAACGAAAATGTGTGTGCTGATGGAGAAGCTGGCATGAGCTGCTGCTGGACCCCACGGAAATCTCTTTCCTATGCCTTCCCCTCTAAAGAGGATTGTTTTATGCCCAGAGACCACAGGAAGATAAGGAAGAGGAATGAAGAGAGAATAAAGATGGTTGGGGAGGAAGGGAGATGAGAGGATTTTGATACTATTTAAATAACTAGTTTTGCCTGTTGAGGTAATATAACATTATTCCAATACAGAGATATTAGGCATTCTATAACAACTATAGCGACCTCATGCGTTGTTGCAGACTGCAAACGGTTTCTCCTGTTCTGTACACCTCTGAGTGCACCGGCACATACAGGGATGCACGTATGCCACTATACATAAAGTGCGCAGGTAACATTTATGGCTAAGAACCAATTAGACACAAAGGAGACAGCGGCAAAAAAACAAGCCAACCAAAGTATTATTATGGTGGGGGGATATTTTAAATGTTTTTCCAAGCTACAAGACTGTGACAGCTGTTACGAATTTTGGAGGCAGGTAATAGCTTTTATTGGACCAACGTCTGTTGGTGAGAGCGACAAACTTTCGGACCACATGAAGATCTGTGTGACTCAAAAGCGTCTCTCCCTCTCTCTCACCAATAGAAGCTGGTCCAATACAAGATGTTGCCTCCTGCACCTTGTTCCTCTAATATCCTGGGACCAACACAGCTAAAATTATACTGCATATAAGAATTTTTGGGCTCAGTCCTGTAAAAACTACCAGATGGAGAGGAAAGCTTAATGCTCACTAGTAAGTAAGTGTTTGAGGATTGGGCCTTAAATTTGAAAGAGGAGATTTTATGTATACATGGTGGACATATCAATCGTTAGGGAGTACTGAGAGTCTACTATCACAATGTGTATTACTAAATGAGCCTTTGGTAATCCTTCTGGGGCTTCCCAGTGGAAATGACCACACAAAAGAAAATGAGAAATTAATAACCCATCTGCTAGCAGACGCTAGGTTATAGATAGCCTCTCTCTGGGGAAAGGAAAAGCAGTCGAACTGCAACAGAATGGTAGAAAAATAAAAATAAAAGGGGGAGATGGCTGTTATAGAAAAAAATAATACACCGCTTATGTATCAAGCGAAACAGTCAGAGGACAAATACATATTTAGAAATGTAGCTACCTTTTATTTTATACTCCGACAAAGTACATTCACCCACAAAAATACCGGGACACCTTTTAGTATTATCATCATCATCATCATGAGCTAGACACTGCAGGCCTGTTATACATGCTGTAATCAGAGATTTCAGTGCATTTAATCAAATCACTTTAGATACGACATCATGGGTGTTGTACGGATGCTCACACTGTACTATAGTAAAACTGTATTAAACTAGACCTCTGACAACTACATTTCTGTGCAGCATCTCTTTAACAAAACCCTGGTTGCTTTGTTCCTGATATTTACATGCAAGGATTTGTAAACTTGTTAATACTACCTAAAAATAAGCAGGGGGTAGGGCATTATTATATTATAGTGTTAGGAATTTTAAAGCCTCTACCAAGCCCTATGATTAGAACAGCTACCAATCTGTTAAGAATGTATGGACTCCATTCTGCACACACCAGCATCGTGCTTAATTCTCCTAGAGGAGAGTACTGCACTCAATAGTAAGAGAGGGCACAGAGTTGGGAACCAGACAGTGAAAATCAGTAGCATATGCTGTGAACAGACTTTCTCAAGGGGGGAAATAAATAAAAATCAACCAGGCTACACCCCACCCGCTGCTTGGAAATTGCAATTTCAAGATATGTTTGTAAAGGAGACCAAACAATAGAAGCATATTAAAACAGAACCACAGTCAGGCATAACATATTTGAAATATACAACAGTAGAGCGTGGAATAATTTATGTTAGCCTCACTTGAGAGCAAGACTTTCAAACACATCACATTTTGCCAGTCCTTCTCTGAAGCTAGGATAAGTCATTCTTCCACTTTCCACTAGACCCTCACACAGGTAAGCACAAGACACTCATGATTCATTTTTGGTGTGGAAGAAACGGAGAATTGCAGGGAGATTATTTTTTTAAATGAACACAGGTCTAATAGCATCTTCCAGTGGTTGGCATATTGAAGGCAGACACCCTGCAAGATTTCTTCACAGAGCTCTACTCACATGCCTCAGTTCTAACCTTTTACATCCTTTGCCATCCCAGCGAAGGAGCCTCTTCCAAGTCGAGGGCTATTAATTGCACTCAATTGTTTTGGCAATGCGGGTGAAGCGTCCGCTGTGGTTTCCAGATTGGGGTCCTGAGATACCCCTTCAAAGTAGTGCTTGTGTGCAGTGTGTGGACGTAGTTCAGCAGGTTAAAGGTAAACAATACATTTCTACAAACTCTACTACTGAAAAAAATATCCACCTACATAGCCACCTACATAGTTATCCCGTGCGGACCAGCCTGGGTAAAGCTGCATATGGAGCTGCCGTTCCTTTCTTGCCAGCTCATAGTATTTAGCTTGTTCTTCTCTGGATAATGCGTGCCACTGGCATAGGGGAAGAGAAAAGAGAATCAAAAGCACAACATATTAAAATACGTCAATATAACTCAGTATATCTGTGTTTGTATTCCATTTTCATAAAAATGCCAGATAAAAATAGATAATCTGGCACACATAGCAAGTTAATATTTTATTTACGACTCTGGTTTACCCAGGTTTGCTCTGCTAAGACAGAATTCATCATTTACATTCATTCAGTCCTTGTGTTTTTTTGAACAAACCCACAATCATTTGTTAACAGGACCAAGATCTGAACCACTACTGCTTTGGGAGAAGCATCTCCTTCTCATTATTCCCAGACTCTTTCCCATATTCCTTTTTTTCCCCAGTCTATAAGTGTGCTAGTACGCAACATTCTTCGCAGCCCCTTACAAACCACAGTGAGCCATTTCTAGGGCCAAAATAACACGAAATCTCAGTTTTCAAGTCCTGAGACGTGGAAATAGCATTGAAAGAATCAATCTCATTATTATTTCAGTCCCACAAGTGGTGCCACATAGTAAAATATGCTCATGAAAAGCAAACACAAATACAAACAGGAAGGTATTTTAGTTTATTTTGCTTTCTGTTGAAATGATCTTTCAACCCTATGCAATATCAAAATAATTCAGTAATACATACTCAGACTAAGGCTACACTCCCTCCGTCTTTGCAATAGATTTTGTTTCCTGGAGAATTTCACCATATGGTTTTCTCTCTCTCATTTTGGTTTAATTAGTTACCTACCCTTCGACCCAGGATTTGATTGATGGCTGCACTTTCTTTCAATGTGCATTCTGCTACGACTTTTGCTCTCATTTCCTTCATATACAACATAAACGCATTAAGAGGTTTCTTTATGTGTGGCTTCTTTTTCTCTTCTTCTTTTTTGGAGTCCTGATGTTTTCTGGGTGATGAAGATAGAACAGACAAAAAATCTCATAGTAAGAACTCTCAGACATTCATCATACTTATTCCCCCAAACCCTACCCTCTTAAATACAGTCTCAAAGGGTAGCTGTGTTAGTCTGTAACTTTAAAAATGAGTAGTCCTGTGGCACCATAGAGACTAACAAATAAGAGAGAGAGAGAGAGAGAGAGAGAGAGAGAGAGAGAGTGTGTGTGTGTGGGTGTGTGTGTGGGTGTGTGTGTGGGTGTGGTATCATGAGCTTTAGTGGGCAAAACCCATTTCTTCAGATCATCTGAAGTGGGTTTTGCCCACGAAAGCTCATGATACTATATGTGTAATTGTTAGTCTCTAAGGGTACGTCATAGCAGGGCTAAAGCTGAAATAAGCTACGCAACTTGAGCTATGTCAAAAACGAAGCTGAAGTTGAAATAGCTTATTTCGGCTTTTGGCGCTATGTACACAGCAGGAAGTCCGAGCTAGAGCACTCTTCTTCCAACTTCCCTTACTCCTCATAAAATGAGGGTTACAGGAGTTGGAGTAAGAAGTCCTCCAGCTTGACATTATTTTGACATTATGTCAAAAGAACTGTGTAGACGAAGAGTAGGTTAACGCTGCTGTGTAGACATAACCTAAGGTGCCACAGGACTACTCATTTCTTCCTCTTAAATACAGTTCCACAGCAAAACTACTGGCATCTTATACTTGAAACTTTTGCAATTGGCCACTGAAAAGTAAAGGTTTCAGAGTTCTTTAGAGACTGCTACTTATGAGAATAGGGTTGCCGGACAGTTTAACCAAAAATACCGAATACCGCCCCTCCCCCCCCCAAAAAAAACACCAAAGGAAAAATTCTGTTGAGGGGGGGAAAAAAAGGGGAGACCAAATTTGTTGAGCAAAATAAATGAATAAATACATTAATTAATTAAAACAAAACAGCATTAAAACAGCATGGCCCCTTTAAGTGCATGCAGAGTCAGAATAGGGATAGGAAGAGGAAAGGTTGAGCACTAAGACCCAGGGAAGGCATTGCCTCCCCTTGCTCAGGTCTTTAGGCTTTTTGCCTGCAGCCATCTTGTTTTCCTGGTCGAGCCAGAAGGGAGCTTCCCTGCGGATCCAGGTAAGCAGGGGGGCCAGGGGCGGGGGGCCAGGCCCAGTTGCTGAGTGTGTTGTAGGGTTGCCAGGTGTCCGGTATTTTCTGAATTTTTTTACTGGACAGGAGGCGAAAATACTTGACTATCCAGGTCAATACTAGACACCTGGCAACCCTACATGAGAACCATTTTCACAATCTTACCAGAAACCCACTTAGTATATATGTAACGTAGCCAGATATATTTTCCCCTTAAGAAAACAGAAGTAAGGATATAGACCCAGATCCTCCAATATATTTAAGTGCCTAATTCACACTGAAATCAAAGGGTACTAGGAGATTAAATACCTTTGAGAGTCTGGGCCCTAGTGCCTAGCAAAACAGGACCATGGTCCATGACTGAGTTTCCTAGGCACTGACATAATGCAAACTATAATAAAACACCCACCAGTGCTCCCGATTAAACCTAGACAATTAAGTGGTGGAAAATTCGTAGTTCAAAGTAGGGAGTACCAGGCACGTTGTGAGTACAGGGCAGGAAAAACCAAGATTCTCCTAAATTCTAATCCCAGAGCAAAGATCAATTCTCTCTGTGGCCTTTGGCAAGTCACTTATTCCTATTCCCCCCCAAAAATAGACTCTAATTTTGTGTACCCTCATATCTAGGTACTGAGTAGAATGCACTTATGTGTCTCAAGCTGGGCATTTAAAATAGAGGCACACAAAATTATTGGACACCTTAACTGTTGGACATCTTCACTAACTGTCTCCATTTTCTTCAGCTGTGCATTATTAATAGCTACTTACCTACTTCTCAGGAGTGTTGTGAGGAATTAAGTACCATTATTATTATTTTGATACACAAGGCCAATTAAATTATGGTCAATTACGTTCAGAAGACCCAATCAAGCGGTTCATATTCTTTTTTACAATAAAATCACAGCAAAATAAAACCTACATTAGAAAAACTGGGTGTGAACCTCTCCCTCCGCCCCCCCCATTGCATTTAGATTGTCTTAAAAATAAAACAATGACTGTAAAACTTACGAGCTGTGGAGTGAGCCAACATCGCTCTGAGACGATTCCTGTTTGACTGTTGGTGTGACTATGGCCGGATGAGGGATTCCAGTCGTATGTAAACTGTGATGTGGTGGGACCATATGTGGAGGAAACCTAGAGGAGAGAAAACTGTGTAAATCGTCAGAATAAAAATGAATGAATGGGGAGGGATGTGTACACACATTAAAAAGGCACATAACAAGCATATGACAGCCAGACAAAGCCTATGAAAGCATTAATTAGTGATAAATTAAACATAATGATTCTTCTAATGTCATTAAAGCCAATCTTCCCCTTCATTATCCTTACTGACATGAGACATTATGATTTTTAACATTGTTCGCAAAAGGCAAGTTCCACTGATGAACTTGGATGGAAAAGTGGAATTTCAGCTACCTGCAGGGAAAGCAGCGGTCCGCTGCTTTATTGTAAAATTACCAGTGGCAACTAGTGAACCAATTTTTATAGCTCTAATCAGGTTGAGAATTAAGGATGACATCTTTTGTTGCATATTGACAGTGAAATAAAATATTAATGCTGCCACAATTTATATGCATTTTGACAATCCCTTGTACATGCCTCATTAGCCACATTTTATGGATGTAGCAAAATAATACATTTATTTGTGTTTGGTTAACCTCTGTGCTATACTGCTTTCAGAGGGTGGGAAGATCTATATTTTGAACCACGTGGTTTACATAGCAAGGCATAAGCCCATGTTAAAAAAAACAAAAACAAAAACTTCCAAGAATACTTCAGTTTTTTAAAAATGACAAAAATATAGATAAATGACATCTATTTTAATTCATACAGTTAAATACATAGACAAAGGCCTACAACTGAATCCATAGGGGAATGTGGCCTATGTGTGCGAATTTAACTGCAAGGTCAAGGCCATAAAACATACACTCTAAAGCCATTTTAGGCATATTCACAAATAACGTCTATTAAAAACAAGCAACGAATCAACAAGCTTTCAAAAGAGCAATTACATTTGTTATTACTCTGTGGTCCAAAAAGGTTTCACAGTAAATAGGAAAAAGAATGAGCACAACCTGCTCTCAGGGAACCGCACTGAAGTGCTTGGGATTTCACGGGATGTAAATGGGCCTAGAAATTTGGCTCACGGGGGATTTGATACGCTACAAAAACTCCAATCCCAAAACAAAGCTGTGTGTTCTCTAAATAACGTTTTCTATTTGTAAATGTGTATCCTGAGTTCTGAGAGCATCTTGGCCTGGAGAAAGTTTCATGGGTATTTGGTATACATGCAGCGGAATTCTCTAGCTATACTGTGTAGGCTAAGAATAGGATTTTTCTTCTACCATGTGCGTACAATGACTTTTCCTGCTAAATATCTATGTTGACATAGCAGCGATTTATACAACTCACTGATATCTTAAGTATGAATCTGGGCAAAGAGGCGACAACAGGATTTCATGATCTTTTTAGTTCATTCTCTAGCCTATATTAATAAGTAAGTTCTTTAAGAACGTACTGTCTAAAATATTTTGTGCTGATGTTTATGCAGGGGCATAGAACAACCCTTTGATAAATAACCTTCCAGTACAGCTTTGTAGATGTTTTTCTACTACCTGGTGGAACTCAGGATCATTAAGAGAGATGTTTTGGGTCTGATGGCAGGGGTGGGAAGAGTGATCTGACGGGACGGAGAATTCAAAGGTGGTTAAGGTTCTTCTGGAGAGGGAATTCAGGCCCTAGCCAGAAAGAGGTGATGAAAAGGAAAGTTTTTAGCCTTCATAGTAGGGGAAGAGGAGGACAGAGAGTAGACTGTGCTTATTATTTTTTACTTTTACTGTTGGGACCAGAGCCCCCATTGGCATGAGTCTCCAAGGAGACTGTTCAACTACTCTTGTATCGGAAGGTTTCTCCTTCCCTGCACTGGAAAGGACAGGCGGATGGGAGCAGGGGGACAGAACATTTGAGCAGGGAAAGGAACTTCTCCTCTGCACAGGTTCGCAAAGTAGCCAATAGAGATATTAATGGTTAACCAGTAAGCCTCACCCATAATGGGCATGGCTTACTGGTTACGGTTAACCGGTTGGGGCTGGAGCAGCCCACCCCCGGTCAATTGGTTAACCAGTTAAACTTAGCAATTTTATATCCCTAGTAGCCAGTGCACTGACGTGGGAGTGAAGAGATCTTGATTTTCTTTCCATTTCTGCCACTGAGCTAATGCATGACCATTGGCAAATCACTTCATCTCCCTGTGCCGTGCTTTTCCCTCCTATTTCTTGCCTGTGTGGTCTATCTAGAGTGGAAGCTCTTAGGGGGAAGGGACTGTCTGCCACTGTCTCTCTATGCAATGTCTGGCACTGCAGGGCCTTATTCTTAGGGTCTCCAGGCTCTAGCAGGATACAAATAATGGAAAATAATGAACAATAGTGGGAACTCACTGTGAAGGGAAAAAACAACGGAAAATCCTGAGCCCACTGAAGCCAATAGGAATTCTGACACTGAGTTCAATAGGGTCAGAATTTCCAATCTCTTCCCTACTTAAATCAACCCCATGGAAAAATCTATTTAAGCAGATTCCATATATCAATTCTATATATATAATCTTTAAATTAAATTCTATCTAAGGCTAACTCTGTGCAGAAGAACCCCACTGCTTGTCAGAGAAAATGCAGATCCCACTGGTATCAAGAATCTGTTTTTTAAAAAAAGATAGAGAGCTAGAGAGATTTTATCTGATCAGAAAATCTCAGTTGAAATAAAAAAAGTGATTTAAATACTGTTTTGTGTGTGGCATGATTAATAAGAGCTGGTTAAAAATGGAAAAAAAACAAAACAAAAAAACCCCCCAACCTCACCCTACCTTAAAAGCAATTAATTTCCTTTATTTGTAGAGAAATGTAAAGTCAGCCTTTCAAACCAGCCCTTTTAACTGCGTGTATGTGCGCGCATGTGTATACACATGTATTAATTATATGTACGTACATATACCACACACATATTGGGAGACAGCCTGGCTCAACCGCAGTCAATGGCAAAAACTTGACTTTGGTGGAGCCAGGATTTCACCCATCATATTTTACATTTCAAAGAGGTGGCAACCTCTGTCAACAGGCAACTACCACTGAATAATCGCTTGCTGATAGGTAAACTTCAGTAGTGGCAGCTGTCCAAGGGAGGTTTTGTGTTTGCCAGGAACGTCTATTTATTGTTTAATAGTGAGAATGGCTTCCTTCTGAGATAATAAACTGCAGATACAACATGTCGCTGCATTAGGGAAAGGGAGATTAAGCTGAAGTTTGGGATTGCAAGTTTTTAGTTATGTTTTTGGCTTTCAAAGTAGGATTCAAAGGCCTAATTCAAACATAAAAGGTCAACAGAACCCTCCCATTGCCTTCAATGCACGTTGGGTTGGATTCCAAGTCTGTTTGGTTATTTATTTATAGTCGCATGGAAGTTGGAGCTGGGAAGTGCTAGCTCTGAAGCTGGCGTGATTCCAGCGTGGGTAATTACATTCTGCAAAACTAAATTTCCCCTGAAATTTCCATTACAAAAGGCTTTCTTCATTGCCACTGCCTAGCTGCTGTGTCGTGGTCCAGTGCACACTTAAACTATTGCCCGAATTCACCTCTGAGGTGGCTGCTTTTCAGTGGTGGGTGTATTGTTTACCCATCAGTTGGTTAAGTTGGCTACATTTTGTATTAAGAATACAGTTATGAATAATTTATAAAGGGGTAATAAAAGCTCAATGGATAATCCTGTGATAGCTGTTAATAGTGGTTCTGGTGATTGGTGTTAGGAGGACATTATTAGAATGTTATAAGCAACCTGTGGATGCTAACAATGGGTTAAACAAGAATTATTAACCCTTCATAAATTATTTATAATTGTGTCCTTAATTATTAAGTGTGACCATTAAGATGGTAAAGGCCCTTCGGAACATTCTGGGCAGAAAAGTGCTCTCAACAGGCAAGGTCAATACCACAGTGCCAGTAATTAGGGGGAGCCTTTAAAACCGTTCTGGAGTAATGAGCACTAGAACCTTCTGAGGGGTGGGTGCGTGAGCGTGAGAGACAGAGTGTGCATAGAGGTACGTGTGTGAGAGAGGAATAGGTCACACTGATTTTCACATCTGGAGAGAGGGTACATAGTACATTTCACAGCTATTTCCATTACATATTCAAAATTCCTCTGCAGCGTTGTACCGAGGTGTTTTTCGGAACTGAGCCTAGTCTTGCCCTGCCTCCTGAAGAACCTCGTTCATGATGGAGTACCAGCCTTCTCTCTCAGCTCTCTAGCTTGGGAGGGCAAGCTCCTATTACTCGCCTACTGATGTATGCTGGGTTATTTTGTCTGCAAGGCTGTTTCACATATGCACACGCAGCTGATGGGACATGTGAGAAAACATGCGCAGAACCGCACATTTTAAGATGCTCTATCTAACAGAGATTGCCCCTACTTGGTAAAATACAAAAAGTTGTTTCTGGGCAGAAAAAAAAAAGAATAAAGGTGTCTAAACAGACTTCTCAGTATCTCCATATGTGTATGTGCATGTGCGTGTAATAAAAATTCAGATTAAAAACCACTGTGTGCATGCATATGCAATTCCTCCCCCCTCGTACGCACACCTTTGCCTCAGAAATTCCTTTCTTCAGATGCGATTCCATGAATCGCAATAAACATCCTAAAAATTCTAAGCAGCTCATTATATACCCCTGTCTGCTTTTATGGCTCCAAGCCAGAATATAATGATGAGCCTTAACTTGTTAAGGACAACTAATTTTTTGTTCCTGGCTGTCTCAGGGGCTTCTCTCTTACTCACTCTCACTTTACTTCACTGTTGACATGTTTCTGTTAACTGGATGTCATCTGCCTGCCTTGATTTTATGCACAAGCAGTGGGATGCATTTTTCTGTGCAACAATTCTGCTTTGAGTTGCATTAGAGTTGTCATTATTCTCTCATTTTCCCCTTGCACTTGTAACATTTCATCTATTCCTGCCTTATTTTTTTGAGCCACGGTGCACCCACATTATGGTTTATACATGATCTTGCTCCCTTTGAAGCCGGCAGATTTCAGAGCCAGCCCTCGTCAGGAGAAGTGCCTGCTACCAATTTAGCAGGCTGAGGGCCCCGAGCTCCAACATCTCAATCTAAAGGGGGTCACAGGGTGGCACAAGCGAGTGTCAGCAAGTGCTGTTTAATTGCCAATCTAGGCTTCTCCATGGTGTTTAAAGTATAATGACCCATCACTTAATTCTGAGAAGTCCTGGCCCTGCTGCTGAATGGAATGAATATCAAAGGGTATGCCAGAACAGGGCAAGGATCCTACATTCCCTATAACTGCCATAAGTATAATAGACCTGTACTTCTGTAGTCCCATTACCACAATAATGTATTTAATTTGCTGTATACTCTTTTTAACTAGCTACCTTTCATAAGGCCTGTCTTGGGAATATGGAATGTGCTCCCCCCAAAGAAAGAAAGAAACTAGCCTCACTAATAATAATTAAACTAAACCAAGCTCTACTTTGCTTCACCTCACACCTTCAAATCTTTTGTGCATATTTTAAAGACTAAATGGGAACTGCCACTTCATTTGCAGCCCTGGATCTCTGTCTGCACTGGGCCCTTTCATACAAATTTACATTTTCAGGTGTCTCTTTTTTATTCATTGTATCAACAAGCGCACGTTCTGTTATCAATTTTATTTTGTCTTTAACATATATAGAGTGGTTCCCCGCTCACTCTTCAGCTCTGCCTACTGGTTTCTGTTACTCAAGGAGTTACCATTCTCTACTCAAACCTTCCTCTCTACTCTAACCTTGTATTAACTGCAGAGATGTAAGGGTGGGGGGAGGAGGAAAGAGATGTGGAACCTTGCTATGTAATGCATGCTAATTTAATTATGTGCCATCATCAAAATGGATTAGCTGTTTCAGCCCATCAGGAAAGTCTAAACCTCCACCGATTTAATTAACCAGACTGAAAATCAGATGAACAGCAAATAAAACTATCATTAGGAGCAATTAGTGATTACTTAAACATAGTGCTGCCAACCAGTTTGTAAATAAAACTAGCAGCCCCTGGAAAATTAGCTGGAATTAATTGGAGATAGGGAGGGGGAGAGATATATACTTCTAAAGCTTTAGAGGGTCAGGGAGGTACTTTTATGTTGACTACCAGTGTTTTGAGCTTTGGAACAGGATAAAAAATGCAAAAACCTTCCTTCCAGCTCAGCCTGAATAATAATAATACACCCATACCCTCCCCTTTCTCACAGAGAGCTCTGCTCTGGATGATAGCCACTGAGAAAGCAAAACGTGTCATGGCTTCTTGCTTTTTCAACGTCATGGACTGCTACCTTTTTTTCAATTACTTGGCTTTGGGAAAAAAAACCCATAGCCCCCACCCTCCCAACCCTTGAAGTTCAAAGGCTGGTCAGAGACTCCCTTTCTCATCTGACGGGACAATTTGGGTTTTTGCAAACTGAAAATGACTGCTTCACTAAATGCTTTCCCAAATGCATTTGCTACACACTTCTCTACAGACAATGTTAAGAGGAGTTACATTTGCCCTTGATTCAGGACTGCAGTACTTTGAACTCACCTTGACATGGAAGCATTGACAGTCAGAGCTGTCGGATAGGGATGTCGGAATCCCCCTGTTGTGATTGGGTAAACGGGTTGACCTTGCCTGGAAAGAAGAAGGGAAAAAAATAGTGAGAGAAAGAAAAAAGGGTTTTTTGTTTTTTTTAACTTCTCTCTGCACAGTAAGCTTTATTCTCATTTGATCAGAACAAAAATCTTGGGGATTGTACAGCAAGGATCAAAGGAAAGAAACACAGAACAATTTGAATGCCATAAATCTGATAGGAATGGCTAATTAAATTTTATAACCTCTGCTTATGTCAATAGAGACCCTCTCCCCAAGCTGAAACTAGGTGTTTTGTTGTAATAATTAAAGGCGAAGTCTCGCTTGCTTTAATGGAGCCATCACACTAATTGAGGGCTACACATCCAAAGGAAAACAATAATGAATGTAAATTTATACCAAAATAAAGTACAGTGAATCAAAGGACTTCAGTTGCGCTTTGGGCCTCTCGGTATTTAGATCTCGGTGAGAAAACATTAAATTAACAGAGCTTAATTTGTAGCCTTTTGTCAGATTAACAAGTGTTGACAAGAGTTACCGGGGGAGAGTCCCCAAGAAGTATTGTGGGTAACCAATAGACAATCACACCTCATTACAATAATTAAAAAAATACAGCAACATGCAAAGCAGCATCCTCATGAAAGACACACAACTTTTTCTGATTGAGATTTGTCTGTGCTGGCTATTTCTTTTTATCTCTCCTTCAAATATATATATCAGCTGTGCTGGTAGGATACTTTTTTTCTTTAAGCATAACCCATTTGAGATAGCCAGGCCAGTTTAGGATAGGTGGGTGCAGTAGCTGATTGTGAAACAAAAACGGTATAGAGAAGTTAAAATAAAAACCCTTTATCTCCCTTTACTAGATGGTGGTATTATTTTTTAAACTGAAACAAAGATTTGATTTTTTTTAATGGTGGGATTATTGGTATCAACCCACAACAAAGGTCCCACAAAAAGAATGTAAAACGTGTGAGGAGATAAATAAATACTGCAGGGTAAATTGATAGTTTTGGTAATAAGCCTCCTTCCTGATATACAAGTAGGTGTTTGCACGTGGATTAGGAAACTGGCCAACAAACCCTCTGGCAACATGCACCTACATATGGAAGACATGATCTAAGGCCCAAAGATGACGTGGATGTCCCCAAATGTCAAGATACAATATGGCTCCATTAGAAGGAGTAAAAAGGGTCTCCCAGACATAGCTAAGATATGAGTGCCCTTTTCCCATTACTCTCTCACTTTAATGTTCCGGTTTTCTGGTCACAAGCTAAGTGTATTTATTTTATATGTCAGGAGTGTGGACTTCTTTATCGCACAAATAATAAACAAGTAATATGCAAGACTCAGGTGATGCCTGAGAACAGCGTCCATGGGGTGGACTAGCCACTGCAAAGAGCCAGCACAAGGATGAACTTCAAACCCTCCTCTTCAGGCACCATAAGGAGGAGCAGTGTGCGAAACAACCTCTTGTGTGGGATTCTGAGGGAGGGTCACTGAGGGCAGGTCATGTGACGGTCTCCCTGAATCCACATATGCATATCTAGTAATCAGGGGACTGCCCATAGCAGGAGTAGAGGCCATGGAAGGACCTGTATTCCACTCCTTATTCTTGGCCACAGCTCTGTGTGTGTGTCTATATGAACTGCACTGCCTCTACCAATTAAATACACCCCGTTTCCTCAAGGAGGGGTGAACTTCATCCAGTGTGGCTAGAGCAAACAACTTAGAGCATAATGCCCCAGGGCATGAGTCCTGCAACTTAGCCTGAGATTTCCAATATCAGTGAGGCCTGAAATATCCTTTCTATGGGAATAACACATCTTATGGGAATAAAAATGTATACTATAGTGCAGAGACTCTTTTCTTTCAGGACATCAGTGCACTTTACAAGCAATAATCAATGAAACTACAGAAAAGTCCTGTAAGGGCAAGGAGGTACTGTATTATAAACCCATTTCACAGATGGCAACATAGAGGCATCAGGTACCAATGACTCACAGCATTACATATGAGGGATTCCCATTCTCTACATGTGCTACAGGTGCAAAGCAACACATTAAAAAACAAACAAATGGACATGCCCCATGTTTTTTTTTTCCCATGGCCATCTTTAATCTGAACTAATTCATTTTTCTTGTCCCGAATACAAATTCTCTCCCAAACTGCTACCAGGTTTCATCCAATTTTGCCAGCTAATTGCCCTTCCCAACATGGAAAACAGGGCTCCACAGAGTGGTCAGTGCAGTTGCAATTAAGAGTCACATTAATGATGGCACTATTTAAAAAAACCACAGCACATCCCTGAAATCATAATCAGCCACCACAAAAATCAAACTGTGAAAAATGAGAGATCCAGCAAAAGTGTATCGATAAAGGGTTTTTAACAGAGGGGTTATGAATTTATACCCCACAGGCCATTGGTTGGTTAAAGGCAACATGTGTTACGGAGCCTGAGTGTCCATGTTTGCTTAATACCATATGATTTGGTATCAGAGCCCCTGGTTTATTTAATCTTTATGGAGCAATTATCAATTCACCCACATCATAAAGTGGCAGCTGGCAAATACACTTATCTCAATACATACACACACACTTTTAAAAAAAACAATAAAAATTATACATGTCAAAAAATAAAATGGAAATAAAAAAATGGAACTCCTTACTGTGGTACTAACCATCCTAGCGGATGGGGGATTTGCCCTACAGTGCCCGGTGATAACGGATAATAAGGAGATATATCCGGAGGATGCGGAGGCCTTGGAATTCCTAAGGAAGAGGAAAGTGAAATGGCATAAATATCGGGTCAGGAAAGGAAATAAAAAGGGACAGAAAAATCACATACATTTCTATGCCACAGTTATGCTAATGAAGTTGGTTCCTAATTCCAGTAAACCTGCACTTACCAGAATGGACCACTTGGGACTGTAAGTAAATCAGTCTCATGGAAAAGATATATGTGTGTGTGTGTGTGTGTGTGTGTGTGTGTGTGTGCGTGTGCGCGTGCGCGTGCGTGTACACACGCTTGATTCCTCCCCTCTGCCACCAATCAAACACCATTATTGATTATTGGTATTGCAGTAGCCCCTGTGGTTCCATCATGGACCTGGACCTCACCGTGCTAGGTGAGAACAAAAAGATGGTTGTCCCCTCTCGCAATCATTCAAGATTTCCCTCTGAGAGGATGGAGCCCCCTAGCTACTCCTCTCCTTGTGGCACCGCCTTCATCCCATTCCAAGTAAGCCTCCAAAATAAACCATTATATTTTCAAGTGGGGCATCTAACACTGGCCACTGTCGGAACAGGATACTGGGCTAGATGGACCTTTGGTCTGACCCTGTACGGATGTTCTTATTTGGGGTGTGCATGAGGCATTTGTTTTCGTACCTCCAATCTACCCTAAAATCTTGAAGGTGAGATAACACAGTCCTCATAATCTTTGGAAAAAAGAAGAGGCGTGAGGACATTTCACATTGCTGTGCAGATCCACAGAGCTAAAAGAATTGATCTCCAAATATAAGGTCTCATCTTGCAACCCATTCCTTTGGAATCAATGGGACTTCCTCAGGTAACACTTATAGGGCTGGGACGTTCCAACAGCATGGCAAGCAGCAGAACTAAAAGCGAGAGCATTCAAAAGAAGGGGCACAGCATTCGTGGCTGAAAACTATTTTTTTTAAATCGCTCAGGAAGCTTTTAATCTCTAAATTAAATCTCCCTGTGTGACATTTTCATGCAGACACTGCTTTTTCTCCATTACAAAAACCAAACAGATTAACCGAGCTTTAACCATAACAGTGAGCTATTTGCACACTTGAAAGAATGTTCACAGAAGAAAAGTAAACAGTCTACAGACGTTAATCATATGTTTTACGATAACCATTTAAAAGCTATTCCCTGTACTGCCATTATTTAAATGAGTGGCTGACTATGCCATTCACTTGCAATACCCAAGGATGGCTAGATGGCTCCTTTTAAGCCAGGGAAAGTTAGCATTAAGTACAATTAAAACTGCGGTGGGTAAAGTGAACAGCTAATAGTGAACCAGCTCTTTCATGGGCTGGGGGTTAGATAGTATATCTGCATATGACAGGCCCAGCACACAGCCATACTATTGACAAACCCTGACATGTATTCACTGTTTCAAAGTTACCTTCTAATTAACTAGCAGGGATTTGGATTAACAAAAACAAAACAAAACGCTGCCACTAAGAACTCCATGGAGCCTGAAGAAAGGAGACGGATAAGATCAGTATCACTACTCTGCTGTGAAACACCCTGGACTGGCTGGGGCCAGCTGATCGGGCCTGGGCTGTGGGACCTTTGAGCTTTGTACAGCCTCAGAGCCCAGACTTCAGCCTGAGTCTGAATGTCTACATTGCAGTTTTATAGCCCACGGCCTAAGCCCTATGGGCCCACATCAGCTAACGTGGGCCAGCCATGGGTGTTTTACTGCAGCAGAGACATATCCTATATGACTCCTCCAGGGCCTCATGTTAAACAGAGACCCCTTTTTTTTAAAGTTAGCATAACATGTAAATTCTATTCTGTGAATACCAATAAATCCACATAGGGTTTTACTTTGCTCTATATTCCAGAAGATTGCCTTTCAGAGTGAACTCAGACGTACATTTGGGAGAAAAATAAGTTGCCAAGTGCGCGGCTGGAACTCAGCAGCGAGGGTGGATGGAAATTCAACATTATAAGAGAAAAATGGCTGAACCTCTGACACAGAAACAATGGGTTTGGGGGGAATCAGAGAGATTCATTTTGAAACTGGCTGCGACCTACCGCCTTTAAAATTCCAGCTGAAATTTTGAAAATGCAGATCACAGAAAGCACGGTTAACTCCTTGGGTTGCTCCTGCAAATCAGGCAGAGAGCTAAACGTGTATTATTTCTTCTGCTTCTGCTGCACAGAAACACAGGTGTAAATAACCGCAGGCCCAGAGTCCTTTACGAGGCTTCCTGGGCTTTTTATGAAAGCTTAGCCCAACAGGTTTATATCCAATTTAGGAGAGTAATTCAAAAGGCAAACTAGGTATCTACCAGTATATTTTACAACGGTTTGCAACTACATGAGTAATTTGCCCCTCAAAACAAACAACATGCATGAATCCCCCAACCCCCTCACAACCAGACTCCTCACCTACCTGTTTTTGGATCTACGTCGGCTGGTAAGTGTGGAGGAGGGTTTCCTGGTGTGAAATGCTCATTGCTGTACGTGATAAGCGGCGTGAGAGGGTGTACATGGTGCGGGTGCTGCACAACTGGCACTTTGTTAGACTGTCAAAAGAAAAGGGAAATGTGGGGGAACACCCTTTGTTAACAATGTCACACACTCGTCCCCCCCAAAGCCTTAGGAATTAGCTAAAGAAATACGTGTTGGCAAGAGTTGTAAAGTGATTCTTATGTTTTCCCTCCGTGTTTCTGCTGCAATTTTCATCCTCTTCCCGTCCTGTTAGAACTCTACCAGTTCACAAGTAAGTGGGTAAGAATCTTTATTCTCTTTGACCCATTCCTTATGGGGCACCGAGTTTTTTCTTACGACTCCTCACGCTTCACCTCTGTGATGCACGCAAGCTCTTCAATGAAATGCTGATGGAGTCCCCCAGTTTAATTAGCAAGAAACCCAAATGCTTAGTGACCTGAAGGTCTGTCCCTTCTCTCCCAGCTACCAGTCTACATTTTACAATTCTTTTTAAAAAGAGGCTGCATAAAAAGTCCTCATAATTTTCGAGTATTCCCTTCATCTGGCAGCACTAAGCTACCAGATGATCACCTGCATATTTTATGCATATTAAAGGAGACCTGATTAATTATCAATTCAACAGATAGCCCTAATAAGTTAACTGGATACTGATGAACTGTGCCACTAAAACATGGAAAATTTTAAATAATGGCAAGAATTTAGATGCAGAGTGTGAAATGAAAACTCACTTGGTCAAAAAAAAAACACAACAACCCACCACCTCTAAAAGTCATGCAGATATCATGAGATTTTTCTTGTTTTGTTTTCATAACAAGCAAAATTATTCTTCCTTTCTTTCTTTCTGAAGAAAGAAATACAGACAGGAAGAAAGAGCAGGCTGAACTGTTACCTACCCTTACAAAACACAAAGAAAAAAATTAAGTTGAAACAAGTGAACTGCTGGACCATTTACTGCAAGTAATCCAATTGCAAAAAACCCTATTCCCCAGAGAGGATTTTCACTAAAATCCTACAACAGGGACATTTAACCAGATTAGGTACCAGCAAAGATAAAGAGGCTAGTATTAGATGATGAATGGATTAGAGTCAAGTTTCATTTCAGAATGTGTCTTCATTTCCTTTTATTACTTTAAGTAAGGAACAACTTGCATTAACATCAAGTAAAAGGAATCACATTAAAAGAAAAAAGTGATACTCTAGCAGCGCCCGCTAGCGCCACTACAGTTCAGGGTCTGTTGGCGTTTTCATTCTAATCCTCCATTCTGAAGGGCGCTAAAATTGAGAGTGCTGAAACTTGCCAGTACAAAGTTGTCATGCGGATAGCTTTTTTTTTTTCTTTTTCCCCAGGGCTGCATTAAACAAAGTATGACTCGAGCTCAGTCTGAACATTTTGTGCATCTCTTAAAAGAACATTTATTTATATTTCCAGCTTTTGCGAAAGGGAGATTATTTCAGGAGAAAAAAAAAGCATAAAGAGTTGGGGGGGGGGGGGGGGGACCCACATGTCAAATGTAGGTTAATGTCTGCCCAATCTTCTACTGAGGGGCAGACTCACAGAACAGTTTGCAAGCTACTTTCCACAACTTTAGCTTTGTTTTTATTTCTTTATCTCTTCATAGTGGCGTGTGCCAAATAGTAGTTGTGTGGCATAGATCATAGCCAGTATGTAAACCTATGCCAACTACAACGTAGTGTGCTCATGGGATCATAGGTCATAAGACTACAATCCTCAACCACAACATTAACATCTGACGAAGTGGGTCTTTGCCCACGAAAGCTTATGCTCCAATATATCTGTTAGTCTATAAGGTGCCACAGGACTTCTCGTTGTTCAACCACAACAGTTACTCTCCATTTACACCTTGGTGTCCCATGACTGCATTTGGTCCCTATGAGAAAAAAGTCAATTGAAATATCCTACCTATGCTCTTCCTAGGAAAGTTTGGAAATACTGAAAACCATGGTAAGGGTTTCAAATAAGACCCATTAGGTATTGTCCAAAGAGACAATCATTGTCCAAACTATCACGGTTCTCCATGTAGCACCATGTGACATTTTGCATAAAGCAACTGTCTGAAAACAAGAAGGAATCACTGGCCAAGAGAAGTGTGAATCTTTAATGTTGGATAACACCTAGAGTGGCTGGTAAAAGTGGTACAGAGGAGCAAATGCAAGGGCACTGCTAGATATCAGGCTGAAAAAGCATTCAGCCAGACCCCAGTATGCCAATAAAGTAAGGTATGGCTTTTACAGAAGTTTTATTTTTTGACAGAAACCACTAAAGAACCCAAGCTGATTAATTAAAAAAACAAAGGAAACCGCTTTAGAGGGTTTAGACAAACTGACAAAAATAACATTTAGAATCATAGAATCACAGCAGATCAGGGTTGGAAGACACCTCAGGAGGTCATCTAGTCCAACCCACTGCTCAATAATAACCACGTTGGCTTTGCATACTTATCAGCCCCTGGGGTGGCCTGGGTCTGGCAGCACATGTAAACTGTGTGAAACCACCACCCACAGCTCTGATGTGCCAAGAGCCCCTGCAATACAGCTGCAAAATGGCGAGAGTCAAGGATGAAGAGACAAATTATCATTTCACTTAACACCTTGCCCACAAAGAAACAGGAGTCTGAGCCTGAACCTGCAAGCCTTTGCTCAGGTGAATAGATTTCATTCACACAACTGGGTCCCTCTGAAGTCAAAGAGATGACTCATGTGAGTATGGGTTTATAAGATCTGGATGTTTGGGGGGGGCGGGGAAGGGGAGAGAGAGAGAGAGAGAGAAGGGGGGAGCGGATTTGGGGAGGTGGGGCAAATTACAGTTTCAGGGTTTGGGGAGGTGGGACAAATTACAGTTGCACCTTAAAACAAGGCAAAAAACCCAATCACCGCTCCGTCTGCAAGTTGACCTGGAGTTGTATCACTTCACTACAGCCAACCTGGATTTCTCTGCATTTTGTATTATATTTAATATTCTGTATTTAGCAGATCAAAAAGGTAAGGGGGAGGGATCTTACCTCAGTGTGGAGATAGCCAATAATTTACAAGAGGAAGGGACACACGGTTTTGAAGAACTGCCAATTATGCATCAACCCACTAAATAAGTGAGTCTTTAAAAGCAGCCTTAAATCACCTCCCTTGAAAAACAGCACAAGGTAGGATTATGTTGTGGGCAAGAGCAGGCGGAATGGTGAACTTGCGTCTCACTTTGAAGTCAACGGGAGCTCTGCCCGAGTAACAAGTGCCATCCCTAACACTCTCCAAGGGCTATAACCAGGTATATCATAAATGTTAGAGAGAATAAAGACCTAGTAGATTATTTTAGCCCATCTCCTCTTGCCAAAGCACGACTGCTCTCTCTGCAGTATAATTTTCTAATACTTTTTAAGAGAGAAGATAAAAATCAGTCTTTCAAAATGGATTTGTTTCCTCCTTTGGAAACAGCAACTTGAAGCATTACTTTCATGGTATGGCATATGTGAAAAGTGGAGCTGTACTACTACATCTAAAGTAGCAACAATGCAATAGCAGAAAGAGAACACAACACTCTCCCCCGCCACACACACACAGATCCACAGCATACACATGCAACCTGCAGAGCAGGATTTCACCAACTTTTTGCTTCAGACCCCTCCCCTCATGCTATAAAAACTCCATGACAACTGTTTTTCTGCAGATGAAAGGCAGGGCAAGCGCTACACGATAGTTGGTAAGGTAACTGCCCGGGGCTCCATGTTGCTTAGGTTCCAGTCCTGGGTGGTGGGGTTCAGGACTTTGGACCTGCGGCTTCAGCTCTACATGTTGGGACTTTGGCTTTCTGCCTTGGACCCCAGCAAGTCTAATGTCAACCCTGTTGGGGGACCCCCTGAAACCTACTTGAGAATCACTGGGATAGAGAACCCTCTCCCACCCCTTCCTGATTTGGATTGCGGGGGGAGGAGGACAAAATACAAATGACAACAAAAGTTTGTGTTTCTGGATTGGCGATGCCTGATGTGGGAAAGATTAAATCAGACCCATTGGGACTAAACAATTACATCTCTCCACAGGGATTTGATACAGTTTTTGGAAATGCATAACCAAAGAAGAGTCAAAGCCCCAACTGAACCTTCAGAATTCAAAAACAAAGCTGAACTGTGGAACTGTGGATGGATATGGATTGGGGAGACATGGAAGGTATGGGGATATTAATATGGACATGGATTAAATGCAGATCTGTGTCCTCCCCAAGAAGAATTTGAATAATTTAGGTAAAACTTGTGGGCAATTGCATGTGAAATCACTGTGCACTAGTCTTTGCTGGGTGGCAGAGACATTAAAACAAAAGCACTATATGTGTGTTTGCTATGAAGGTAACACTTCCCTCCAATTAATAATTCCAATCTATTGAAGAAGCCAATATAAACTGTATAATGCTCAGTCACTAAAATATCCAGCCTTCTAATTCTTGCTCGCCTGAGTGATAACGTAATAATCACACTTTGTTCATTGCAAAAATAAAAACCTTTTAATAGGAAATTTCTGTTACTACAATTCCTGAATAGCAGGGTGCAGTTTGACTTCGGCGATAAAAACTCTGTGCATATTCAAAGGAATGTTAACAAGAACACAAAGCAAAGTGTCACACAGAAAATAGGAAATCTGTTATGCCAGGTTAACAGGGCATCTTTAAAAACGGACACAAAAATACACACAGAAAATTCCTTAAGACACTGAGGAACTTGGGTTGTAGCTGTTACATTGATGTAGAAGCCTTTCTTGGTCTAACTACCAAGCCAGTCATCCCAACCTTGAATCTCTCTTGTTTTCTTAGTCAGTACCTATAATTATTTACTGAATAGCTACCGATGGAGGGCAGAGGGGGCTTTTTGCAAGAAGGAAAACTTAAAACCTTGCCATTCTATATGCACAGTTCCTGTGACTTCTTCGTGGGGGACAGACCCTCTTGGCTGACCCCTAACCTTTCAAGTGTTCTTAAAGCATCAAGTTCTGCTAGCCTGCAGGAGATGTTCTGCCACCATCCTAGACACCCCTACCTATCCCACAATACTGTTCCTAATTTGGAACGTGGCAAGCGAAAGAGTGATTAGGCTCTTGTATCCAAGACCCCCCACCCTTCCTCCACTATGGGTAACCTAAGAGGAATGAAAGCTTGCATTCACCTCTAAACCTATTAATCAACAGATAGTGAAAACAAATGGAGCTATAGCTCCGCCTGTCTTTTTTGCCGAGTCCTCCTCTTCAATACTCCCCTATTGCTTTTTCTTTCTGCAGAAGAAAGATGGGGCCTGAAAGTGCCTTTATGAGCCTAGTACAATAAAACAAAAGCAGCACAGAAGAGGGTTTGTTAGTTTTCTCCCCCCTCCTCCAGGGTGGATGCAGAAGGTCTATAGTGGTCTTGTATTACGAGGCCCTCCCAGGGACGGCTTGCTCTGCGTACTGACTCAGGACCAATTCACAACAAAAATAGGTGTAAACCTTGTCTCCCTGCATTTTCCAGATGCTGCAGTTATAACCATGCTGATTGCAAGCGGTAAAATATTAACAGAAGTTAACATCTTTGGCGCTGCATACAGCCAGTGAAAGGGTAAAGAACTGTCTTATTCCAACGGTTGATGATCTCTGGTTGGTCTTACACTTGGGCAAATCTCTCTCTCACTTTTTTAATCAGATCAACAGAATCTTCCTTAATGAACAGGAAGATTCTCCCAGGATTTCAGTGTGCCCAACAAATCAGACCACCTGGAGACAACCGCCACTGCGTTCTTCACCATCTTATTCAAAATGCTCAAGTAACCGCTTGTGCTGGGCACTGTTAACTGTCACGAGGCAACACCAAACCCAAAGAGCCTTGACGTCAATATTTCATAGTGATTTCAAAGAAAACGAGATAGAGATTGATTAAAAAAACACAGATGGGGAATTTCCTTTAGGAATAAAGATTTAAGTCAATTCTGTTTAAGCTACTAAGTGGCCTTGCAATGTATTTTTTTTAAAGAATGTTTTCACACCTCACTAAGCATTTTCTCCTGAAATCTACTTCCTCTGGCCCCATTATAGCAAATACAGTGGACTGAGCCCTTTTGCAGTTCCACGTAGCTCATTTCTGCCTAAGGTCCTGCCCTAAGCTAACTGCCTATTGTAACAGATGACAAGGCCTCTATTGATAACCAGAACTCACCCTGCTAAAAAAAGGCTCATTTTCTTCCTTCACACAAATGATGACAGGGGCACAGACAACCATGTGTAGGAACAATATCCCCCACAGACCGCGACTGACAACCATCCTCAACCAAAAATACTTCTGCACTTCTAACTGCTTCTTCTCTCTTGATTTCAATGGCTCCCACATGGTTGCAGAATTGTTCTAACAAACAAGGGCCTACCTACCATAACACAAACCAGCCAGCTTTCCAAAATCTGTTCTAGCCTGAATTTCTCAAACAAACACAAAGGCAGCTTCCTGACTTGCAATGCTCGTCAATTCACTTAAGAAAAGTGAGTGCTTTCCTTCCCACCCCCTGCTTTCAAGTCCCCTCTGAGTTTTGAAGCATCACATTTTTGCTCACCCCTCCGCACTTGACATTTTCTGCATTCTTCCAATAGGAAGATATATTGAACTTTGAAAGGGGGAAAACAATCTTTAAGATGTGCAGGAAATTTCCACTTACAAATCACAAAAAGAAAACTGAACTGGTAACAATTAGCATGTTACAAACTAGCTAGTTTAAAAGAAATGGAACCAGATCTTGGATGCCAACCTACTGTTTTTAGGCATTATGCTAGGATAATTTAAAATATTAGTGAAGCCTTGTTATTGCTAGTAAAAGAAGAACTGGACTGCTGATCTTGCCTTTAAAGCTGGCTGGCATGCTAATCTTTTCATAGCAATTAAAATTAGAGTGAAAAACAAAACTCGGGCTTTTCAAAGTAAATAGTGCTATAGTTCTTGGATCATATGGAGTTACGGTAATGCCAGGTCAGAGAAAAGTGCCTGTTCAGACAAACTAGAACCTTCAGAGATCCTTCAAAAACTGCTTCCAGTTAACTTTATGAAAGTCTTTTTCTGCCCTGCTCTTTCCCAATTTTTTAATCAATAAAAAAAGAAAGCTCTCAGTTGCATTTCTTCCACCTGATCTTTACAACCCGTGATTAAATCGGTCACCTCCTGTGTAAGGGAGCCATGGCCTATACAAATCTAGGCTTCTCTTTCCATTATTTTACTGCATCACACAATTATAACCAAATAGGCAAAGAAGAAGATTTCCAATATAAGCATCACCGGCTAGAAACTTGGTTTCCAGAAGTCTGAGGCAGATGAGGATACAAGAAGCCTTCAAACCTAAGATCATTTTTTTTTCTTAACATCAGAGAAACAGGATATACACTGTTCCTGTCCCAACTTGGTAAATATTCTTCACCCTCTTCAAACACGCAGTTGATTCCCAAACAGACAGGATACACTTTAACAGTAAGCAAAGAAAAGGAACAGCATAAGGGCTGGAAAAGGAGGACATGGGGATCCATAGAGACTAATGAAACTGAAACATGCATAAGAGAAGAAGAACACAGAACCTAACTTAAGGATGAAAAGAAAAGAGAAAACAAACCTACGGATCAGAATTCAGAAAAGTTGGGGGAGGAGAGGCAGAGGTGACTGAACAAACAGGTGATCATGTAATTGCCTTGCATCTACTTTATCTTCATTACTTAGCACAAATAACTTTTAACATAACACTTCCAACAGTACAGTAATCAAGCTTTTACCCAACTGCATAGATGGTGTCTCCATAAGTGCAACATCCTATGGCGTTTCATCTCTTACATATAAATCACACATATTTCAGCAGTAGGTGTATACTGTAGGAGAAATAATTACATTGATTTACCTAGAAATCAGTTATTTGTACCTAAAGCGATAGCCACAATGTAGGTTTTATTTTTAAAGGCCCAATAACTTCCTTAAAAGGAAGGAGGTATGTATATATACTTAGGCATTTTTTACTATTTCAGTAATACCAAAAAGCATTAATATATATAAACATGGATTAAAGAACATATGACATCCTAGTTCTATTACATCTTTTAAAACCTAGAATTTATTGATTGCGAAGCCCTGCATTGTGTGCCCAACACACTGAACTATTTAATAATATCTGACTGTACCGAGTAACAGAACTTCATAGTCCAAACACTTCCATTTTTAACTGTGATCATTGCTCATGCGCTAAAATCTCATGCAATGAAAGAAAACAACGGAGTCATAAAAATGGACTGAAACCAAGTGCCGATCAATTCTTTTTTAATACATTAAAAGTTTACATGTGTGTATGTTGGGTCATGTAGGTCAGAATGTTAAAAACACTCAATATCATAGAAGGAAAGAAATTCATGTCTACAGAACCCTCAGGCTTTTCGCTCTAAACCTCAATGAGACCTTTCCGTAAAAATACAAGGCAAAGGTTTTTTCACTAATCTCAGAGAAATTGTGTTTACAGAAACACGTTGTGAAAGAAGAAAGAGATGAATAACTCTCATTTTTCACATTGGAAGAAAATATACATCTTTACAACACTTCACTACATCAAGGCTTTGTAGCAGAAAAGGCAATAAATTTACTATGGAGGGAAAGGCATCACCGCCTCCGCTCCATAGGTATATAACAACTCCCTCTTCCTAAAGATAGTGACAATACAGCAGACAGGAAAAGAAAACTTCCGGTGAAACTGGGCTGCTTTCTAAAAACACTAGCTGTGTAATTTCTCTCTCTCTCATGTATAATTAAGGAGAAAGTACAACTGGTTAAAGTGGTTGGTGTGCTTTTTATAATATATAATATGAAAAAACAACCAATGGAGTTCTTATGATTGAGAATACAGAAACAATGTAGCAAGACACATTCTACTCTCTATTAAATGAAAGTTAAATAAAAAAAACTCTTTTTTTCCATCACCGATTGAAGAATCATTTCTATACAGACTCCCTAAAATTTGCATGTTACACAGCAGGGCTATGTTTCTAAAGAATCCTTTCCTATAAAATGTAAATGCTTATTACAAAGTACCAAAAATAGGAATTAAAAACCATTATACAAAAGTATTTGTCATGATTTAGGCTCTTTCTTATACCTCCAATGTTGAATAATGTCATTTCCAAAACTCCTAATTGTTATACACCGGCCAGCCTCCAAATCAACCTTTTCCCCTAAAAACAAAGAATTTGCACATTCAGGGCTCTTAGTAAAAGCAATACTAGAACTGAACTCCTGAAAGCTTTGAACTAAAAACATGAAAAAAAATTAAACGAAAGATAAGAGGATGAATTTGTATAATCCGTGTGAATGTTACTACTCATATAATATACACTTGTACTTTTCCCTAGTTAAACAATTGTTCTATATCTATAACACATGCACACACATCCCAACCCCTTCCCTGCAGAAAACAAAACAAAACAAAAAACCCAACAAAACAAAACAATAATTTCCCCCCTTTCCAAACACAAAACAAAAACGAGGGGGAAAAAACAACCCTCAAACCATTTCTGGATTATTGTACTGCTTTGTATGTGAGCAGAGTCTTGCTTCACATTGTTTTGCAACTATTACAACATTAAGAAGTGTCACGGTATGCCACCCCCCCTTAAAAATGCTCACTGTAAAAAAAAAAAAAAAAAAAAAAAAAAAGTATCTAACAAAGGTCACAGCTTGAGATGGCTGCTTTATCTTTTTTTCCCTTGCACGGACCAGAATAAAAAAAAAAAGAGAGAGTCACATAAGAAGTTCAGTGGTCAAGACTGAAAAGCGCGTGCACGCAAAAAGTGCTACTCACCCAGCAATTTAAATTGAGATGCCAGCAGCCGAACTGCTGGAATAGAGAGAACCCAGAGGCAAGTGCTCCTCCTTTACTACTCAAATCTTCCATTCCCACTAAAATCGCATCCCTCGGGTACATAACAGCTTTGTCTTTCCTTCTCTTAACCTCAAAAACTTTTTTTCTTCAATGTCTAGATGCCAATTGTGCTGGCTTTGTATTATTTTCCTTGCAGCTTTTCTTTCTCTTTTTCCCCCCCCCTTCACTTAAAATACTGGAAAAGCTGTCTTAAAAGATCAAGATGTCTCCCGTTTTTTGGCCTGGTGCTTTCTGAAGGCTCAAAATCCGCTGTCATGTTGGCGGCGAAAAGTGTCTTATTTCTAAATTGTCAGCTGTGGACATCAAAATTTAGTAAAACCTCCTCTATTTTCTACTATATCACTTCGCCATCCTGTCAGGGAGGGGGGTTGTGGGAAGGAAGACTCACTTTCCTGCTCAGGTATGCCTGCTCAGGACAGCTAAAAAAGCAGATACCTTGGAAATCAATGACAACGCTACCACAGCTCAAGTTGTACAGGTACCACTAAGTGAAGCGAGGAAACAACGGCTGGTCGTGAGGGAGCATGATCAGCTAAGTGTAGCAAGCACTCACTTTAGCTGCACGACTGTCATATCCCTCAAAACAAATTTCTTAGGGGGAGAGCTATGGAAAAAAAAGTCTATTTTCTCGTCGCTGTAACACAAAAGTGACACTTTATAGGTCCCTGCCATTAGCTCTGGTTCTCCCCGTTTTCTTCCACTGTTAAAGGGTTTTTTTTTAAACTGATCCCCACTGTAGAAGACAAACAGAAGAAGAGCTTTTCGTATTGCTGTCTAAAGAAGTTCGCCACCACTATTGTATTTTCAAAAGCTGCTCCTGAGTAAGGACCAAAAAGGATTCCCATATATCATCAATGAAATAAGTACCGGTGACAGTCTCCCTACATCTTGTAACTTCGCCAAGTAGACTATTATTGCATGATAATACAGCCACCTAAGATGGATAGTTACAAGGACTGTATTCTAAATTTGAGCTCAAGTACAATCCACAGTTCACTGATGGTAATTTCTTGACATTTATTTATTTTTTTAAAGTAGGACTGAAGTTTAACCACTCTGCAAGCAAACATCATAAAAGTGATAAAACCACTAGCAATTACCAATCCTCCTTCGTAAATGAGTTTGTTAATGCAGCAAGACACTGCACATATTGAAAGTTACCGTCATCATGGTATGGGATTTACATCTTCGGAGCAGACACGAAGAAAGAAGAGTTGCAAACATTTATTTCCCTGTACACAGTAGGATGATTCACACGAAGTTTGCTTTTTTTAATTCAAACACGGCTTCATGCAGCGACACCTTGAATAGTTCCACGTTTATTTTTGTGATGTCTGTTTTTAAGCAGTGGCTTAATTTTCAATGCACATGGATTAAAACTGACCAAAAAAAAAAAAATCGAGCATCAACCATTTGGAAAGATTTACGAGAATATATTCAACAGAGAGAGAATTCTAACAATTTTCTTTTTTTACTGCCACCCATTCCCCCTCATCTGTACTTATCTGGCCTTCGCGTGCAATGTGTCAGCCAGCAATCTTTAAGGGCCTTAATACCAAAACAAAACCCCGCGATTTCCCTTTACATGGCAATAACAAAAGCAACCAGACTCCAGTTTGACAAGTAAAAAGCCCCAACAACAAGGCAACTAATTGCCTTCCCTCCCTCTATTCACAGCGGCTACCACACTCCAGCCGCTGCCTTTGTCACACGTGCAATTTCTTAAGTAAACTGAAAGTTCTCTTGCTGGTGATGGACAGTTCCCAATCATTTAGGAACAATAACTTATAAAATGCAGCACATGGGATGGGCTTTAAACTAGAAATTTGCTTTCTGGTTCTCCCAAAAGACAGAAGGAAAATGGAAACAACATGATGAGCCAACATATCCCAGACCTCCTGTTTCTACTCCTCCCCTTAAACAGCTCAAGAATCTAGTAAGTTTCTTCAAAATAGCTCCTAACTGAACTTACTAATAACTCGACTGGCTCAGTGCGCTGGTTGTGATGCCCTGCAATTACGTTTTCCAAAATGCTAGGTAGGGCAGCCCTAAGTGAAAAGGAAAGAGGACTAAATGAACGGAATGATTCAATGTTAGAAAAAAGTAGATGAACGATTCAATGTTAGAAAAAAGTAGATGAACGAGGGACAAGCCGGGCTGTCCTCTACGCAAGTATGAAACTCTCTCCTTAGCATGAAATTGCAATCACACAGAGGAAGGAGAGACCAAACAGAGCTGCGGTTCGCATCACACATGCCTGTACCCAGAACACAATTGCTAAAACGAAGTTTGATATTTATGGGAAGAGAGGGGGAAACGGGAGCCAGGGCATTTTTTCTAAAAAGTAAGAAACGAAACAAAAACCACTTGCTCGCTCAGTGTTTTGGTTGGGATGGAGGGGGTACTGCACTGCTAGTTTAACTTTGTGAGGGGAAAAGAACAAAACATAAAATGCCACAAACATTGTGCATTTCCAAGTTAAAATAATACAGTATGTTTCCACCGATACAGGAGAAAGCTGGGAAAATGCAAAGGCATTTTTATTTCCCAAAACGCCACATGTTATTATATCTTTAGCTACAAGTACATCGCTCTTAAGTTATTTCAAACTGGCAGAGAACATTCAGGAGGTTAAAGAAATCAGACATGCCACAGAAATGAAAATATAGATCAACATTAACAAATCAAAGTCATCGTCCTCTTAGCACTCGTGTGAAAAGGAGTAAAAGGTATAGCTTACCATTTACAACCGTTTTAATCAGGGTGCTTCACGCTGCCTGGTTTCAAGCATGCTGCCGCTTGGTATATTAACGTACCTACATGATGTGCAATAACACTGCAGTTGGTTGATCCACTGGAGGGCAGCACCCTACCTAAACCATTCACAACTGAGCTGCACTGAACAGATAAACACACACACGGGAGCCAGCTCTACCACGCCAGCTCTTCAGAAAAGATGCTCAAGTTCAGTTCCATTCATAGAATTATCTCGCTTGGTAGGGAAGGACACAATAACTTGCATCTCCCCCCAATTCAAGAACAATCCACCAAAAAAGGGAGGGAAAAAAAGGGGGAAGCTCTTTTTTTCTCCCAACCCCGGACTCAGTCAAAAGAACAAAAGCTGATATTTTGTTTGCCGACTTGGCAAAT